>JARZZO010000014.1:79777899-81071233 GCA_030544215.1 Zantedeschia hybrid cultivar
TTGAAATAACCATAAGATCCATACCCCTAAATCTTAGTCACCTAATCTTATTCACTTAAAAAAAAAGATTTTTGTATATATTCAGGCAAATTATTGTATTTGTAGATATATATTTAACTCCCACATATTATTATGAATATTCTGGACATCTTGAAAAAAGTCACGATTATATTCTTCTGGTTAAAATGTCATCAATTCCAACAGAAGTCAAGAGTATATATACAACGATTGAGAATTTTATATATAAAAAAAATTACCTAAATTAGAGTTGACGACATTTTGATTAGAAGAATATAATCACAACTTTTTTGACGATGTTGGGAGTGTTTATAATAATGTAGCAATAATTTACAGAAATATATATTAAACATCTTTAAAAAGGTTAAAAGATCCATCTCCACGTCTACACTTCCCACTTAAGGTGTAGCAAGAAGAAATTTTAGATGTCATGTACATGTTTTATATCCGCGGACAGAAATGGTGTTGGTGCTGACCCTTGCCTTCTTTCCTGCTCCTGCCGAGTTCCTGTGGCCTTGGCGAGTACGCTCTCTCTCTTCTCTCTCTCGTCCAACGGCCCCAGCCAATTGTTGGCGCGGCAGCTCATCATGACGCTTCTTCTCCCCTTTCACCCCTCACCCTCCCATTCTTCCCCCCACCCCCTCTCTACGCCTCTCTCTCTCTATACTTCTCTCTCTGCGTGTGTATGTGGGGGCTGAGACTTTGGAAAACCCTCTCTTTGCTCAGCTGGGTGTGGGTCTTCTCCAGCCGCCATGGATAGCCGTGACCCGTCGCTGCAGCCCTTCCGCATACCCACATCCTGCCGGCAACCCAGGAGCCAGGGGTCTCGCCCGCGTCCCTCCCGAGGTCCGCCCCTGCCGTCTCCAATCTCTCTAGGTTCTAATTGACGCGCATATTAAGGGACGCCAATCGCCGTATCGGAAAGCTAGATTTTTTTTGCCTTTTTCTTGTGAAAATCCTGGATGCCGGACATTGGTTGTTGATGTTTTCGGCGGCCCTCTTCCGAAAAATGCTTCTTTTTCTCTAAATGAGCGCCGATTTTGGTCGAGAATTGATAGATGAAGAAGAAAGCTAGCTTTTTGGGGTTTGCCTCGAGATGTTGCTTACTGCTTACATCTAAATTGTGGAGGAATTGCTTTCTCCGGCGGGTAGATTAAGCTAGATATCCAATTATGCAAATCTCTTTACCACGTCAAGGTAGAATTCCATAAGCATTCAATCTCAACATGGTTTTGTCCCTTGGATCCAGACTGGTTCTCTGCCTTATATCCGGTAAATAATTGGTGGCCGATCTGATAGATTATGTGACTGTCTTGGCACAAAGGTTCTGCTATGGGAGAAATGACACTTTTCTTTATAGGAACTTGTATTCATTTGGACAAATACTTGATTTATAAGATACCTAATTTTTTAGTGTTAAATTCTGTTTGCTACTGTTTTCTGGGATGAAGGCGAACATAATCACAAGAATATTAAATGGGCTTTCGTTGATCATGCTTCAACTGATCCTATGGATAGACAACTTCGTTTCATCGGGTTTTCTTCATTGTAGGTTTAAGTTTTCATCTTAAATGCATGATTTATTTCCATCTACTAGTTGACGACTGCCGGCCTTATCAACAAAAATCCTTTTGTTCTTTCATTGTTTCCGACTTGGTTGTTGAGGTCGTGGGAGTTTGAGAATCACCATCAATAGAGTTTTTTTGGTTTCAGCTGTATTGCTGACTTCTTTGTTGATGGTGCAGTATTAAATGATTCTTAATGACGGATTGGAAGATGGGAGATACTCATCAAATTGTTGGAATCCTTTTACAAGGTTATGAAGAAAACATCCTTGTGGTTACAATGATACACGTCAACAGTTATTAATGAATGGCTGTGAGCGAGAGGGGTGTGAGAGGTGTCTACGACTTGGGGGAGAAAGAGGATCAACTTGCAGAGGGGAAATGGAAGCTCGTACAAAGGAAAACGCGGGTTCGTGGAGTTCAGAAGACCCTGTCTACCATCCCGGTGGACAGAGATTCCTGTATAAGGTGCTTGGAGAGAGGGTACTGGGCCAGAGAGTGCAAGGAAGAGGTCCGATGTCTTCTCTGCAACAAGCAAGGTCATATGAGACCTTCATGTTCTCTTCGGCAGTGTCCTGCCCCTGTGGTTCATTCGGACTTACAACCTAAGCTGTCGCAAGCCATGATCCTGATTCCTTGGTCTCCGACGGTTGCAGGGGCACGTTCTTGGCTAGAAGATTGCTTAGTGGTGTCGGTTACGAAGGAGCCTTCTAAGCTGTCTTCTTTGGAAGCGTTTTTGGCTTTGAGGGCAGCTTTCTAGCAACTCTGGCCAGAGATTGACAGTTGGTGGATTAGGGAGCTGGACCAGGGCTCTTTTCTGGTTAAGAGTCCCCGTCCAGATTGGTTATCCCAGGCTAGCAAGGTTATTCCTGGCTGGAGGAACAAAGTCTTGTTTAATTGTTTGCCATGGAATACCTTGTCGTCTACCTACCTTGTTCCCCATGGCCGTGAAATTTGGATCAGACTGTTTGGCATCCCGCTTCATGTTTGGAATGCGGAAACATTCCAGGCTATCAGCTCAAGTTTTGGTCTGCTAAGGGAGATTGATTCTCAGGCTTTAGATGGCTCCAAGTTCTTATTTGCTCGGGTCCTAGTGGAGGTATACTATGAGGAAGATGTTCCTGAGAGAGTGATCCATGTTGCGGGGAGGGACTTCTGGGTGAAGCTTGTCAAGGAGTTGCCGTCTTCTTCCTTGCGATCCAAGGCCAATGAGATGGACTGGTCCTGGGCGGAGGTAGTAGCGGAATACAAGAACTTTCAAGGGAAAAAACAAAGTTCGAATTATGGTATGTTTGGAAGTTCGCCTGTGCTTTCTTCCGAGTTGATTGAGTCAATCCCAGTGACTCAGCAAAAAAAAGAGGTAGGACCGAGTCAGTGTCTGTTTAAGGGAGAGACTCAATGGCCAACTACAACGGCGGTTCAGAATCCTCCTCAGGCTAGGCAGAAGGCTGGAACCTGGGTTCCTGTGAGCAAAGAGGTGGCTGAGGAGGGGCAGAGTCAATGCTGGTATGTGGCACTTCTCGAGGCGAGGGCTGTGGGCTGGAGTTCTTTGAGTACCGAGGTTTCGGTTGTCAGGTTTAAGCGAGCTCGACCGTTGGGCTCTTCGGGCGGGGAAGAGGAACATTATCGGGTTTCCGAAATGGATCCTATTTTAACTTTCGATCTGGCGGTTTCGGATTCTGACTTAACATCCGACCGGCTGGTTCATCACATAGTAAGTGTCGCTGACGAAGCCCAGGCAGTGAACCGGTTTTTTGACCTTCGTCCGGTTTGTGGTGAATGTATTGTTGATCTTCCTCCTCGTGAGCCCGAAATTGCGATGGGGAAGTTTCCCGACAGTGAACTGGGGAAGACCAGTAGGACGAAGATGGGTCTTGGGGTTGCTTCTAGGGCTGAACCCGGGAGTCATGAGAGCCGCCATCTTGTAGACAAGGAACGGAGGATATCTGTTAGGCCCCAGGTTTTACCCATATTCTCTGGTTCTCCGGTTGATTCCCTGGAACATAGTAACTTCTCTATCCATGATGTTGACTCTGGGATGAATCTGAGTCAGGCTACAAAGACTGAACTGGATGGGTCGCACCTGGCATTGGAACCTGAGGCTTTGGCTATCCAGCTGCCGGGTACTGTTAACTCTTTGTAGGGGACTTCCGGCAAGGTTGTTTCCAAAGCTATTGTTCCTTATTTTCCCAGGTGTGCTGGGGAGTATGAACAATGGGTAGGGGAAATCATGGACTTTGGCAAGAAAATTGGGGTTTCTTTCCAAGGTAAAGAAGATGTGGTAATGAGCTTTATCAAGAAACTGAAAAGGACAGAGGCTTTGCAAAATTCTTTAAAGAGGAAAGGGACTGGAGGTGGTGTGAAAATAGGGAAGAGAGAAGTCAATTTCATTAACCAGAATGAAATTGTTGATTCTCTTATACCTAAGGAGCATGGGGGCATGATTTCGGTTTAAATGTTTTTATGCTCTTGGAACATTAGAGGTATAAATGGGGAGATTAAGAGAAGGGCTGTGAGGGATCTTGTCAGGATTCATAATCTGGAATGCATTTGTCTGCAAGAAACTAAAATGGAGACTGTGGATGGGATATTAAGCAGCTTGGAGGTGCAGTATTAACCGAATGGGCATCATTTCCTGCACAAGGAAACAGTGGGGGTCAACTTATTATCTGGAATGACAACAGATTCAGAGGAAGGATTTGTGATATGGGCACATTCAGCATTTCGGTTATGTTTAATGAAGTGGTTGGTTCAGAGTCTTGGGTTGTCACCTCAGTGTATAGGCCTCATTCTCAACAGGATAGGAAGGAATTTTGGCAAGAGTTGGATAGGCTAGCTCTGCTATTTCAAGGATTATGGTGTATACTTGGAGATTTCAACTGCCTCAGATACCCTTGGGAGAGGACCAACTGTCCGAGCTGGAATTCAGACATGCAGAGGTTTGGTGAGTGGATATCTAATTATGGTGTGGTGGACCTTGAAATTTCAAATAGAAGATTTACTTGGTCTAACTTACAAATGCATGGCATTCAATCTAGGTTGGATAGGGTACTGGTTTCAGCCAATTGGGTTGAAAAGTTTCCTGATTCTCATGTTTTAGGCCTAAATAGGATGGTTTCAGACCATATTCCTTTATTTATGAGGACTAGGGAGGCGAAAAGGAGGCATAAAATCTTCAGGTATGAGTTAGCTTGGCATACACATGAGGATTTCAAGGGGCTGGTATCTAAGTGGTGGCAGGAGGAGGAGTCGACCTTTCAGGCGGCTGCTTCCTTTTCTAACAAGCTGAACAAGGTGAAGTCAGCCATTAAAAAATGGTGCGTAGAGACTTTTGGGGCAGGTTCTTCATACAGGCAGCAACTCTCTCAGAAAATAGATGAATTGGAAGCAAGAGCTGATGCGGTTGGGTTATCTGAGGATGAAAACAAGGAGCTGGCTGATCTTAAAAAAGAATATAATATGTGGTTACTAAGAGAAGAGATAAAGTGGAAGCAAAGGTCGAAAGAGTTGTGGCTGAGGGAGGGGGACAAGAATACAAGATTCTTCTATGCAACTGCAACTGTAAAGAAAAGATCTTTGAGAATTAATCAAGTGAAAGTTGATAATACTATGGTGGAGTTTGAGGAAGAGATGAAGAGTATCTTTGTTTCATATTTTGAGAATATGTTTAAGGAAGACGAGTGGTGGAGACCTCACATCCAGGAGGGGGTCTTACCTAAGATTAATGGAGATCAGGCTATTGAGTTGTGTGCACCATTCTCAGAGGAGGAAGTCAAAGTTGCTGTGTTTACTATGGAAGCCAACAAATCTCCAGGACCGGATGGCTTTTCTATGGGTTTTTATCAGCATTTCTGGGATATTATCAAAGAAGATTTGATGAAGGTAATGAGAGAGTTTCAGGAAAGGCCCCTGTGTATCAAACGCTTTAACTCCACTTTTATTGTCCTAATTCCAAAGAAGGAAGGGGATGATTCTATGACTGATTTTAAGCCCATCAGCCTTTTGAATGGCATTTATAAAATCATTACTAAGGTGCTAGCTAATCGACTTAAGTATGTGCTGAAGGAGGTGATCAGTTCAAATCGAGCAGCATTCCTTAGGGGCAGGTACGTTCTGGATAATTTATTGTCAGCTCACGAAGCCACTGTCTCTCAGAAGAGTAGTAGAAAGGAGGGTGTGCTTGTTAAATTGGATTTTGAGAAAGCTTATGATCGGGTAAGCTGGTTGTGTATTCAAAGAACACTTGGGGGCATGGGTTTCAATCATAAATGGATTGGTTGGATCATGAGTTGTATATCCACTGCTAAATTCTCAATTCTGATTAATGGTGAACCATGCGGTTACTTTAAAAGCTCGAGGGGCTTAAGGCAAGGTGATCCGATGTCTCCACTGATTTTTATCTTAGTTGGACATATTTTAAGTATCCTCTGGGACCGGGCAGCAACACAAGGTTTGGTTGATGGTTTTTCAGTAGGAAGAGATGGTTTTTTATTATCACACCTTCAGTATGCTGATGACACATTGCTTTTCTCCTCTGGAAATGAATCTATGATCACAAACATGAAGAGTCTATTGATTCTTACCGAAGCTATCACATGACTGTCCATTAACTTTCGGAAATATGAGGTGGTAGGTATTAATTTGGATTCGGAGAGAATTCAGGAAATTGCTGATTCTTTTACAAGTAAGGTGTCTTCATTCCCAATTTTCTCTCTTAGTCTTCCCCTCTCTGATGTTCAATGTAAAGTTAGGGATTGTGATGAACTTATTAAAAGGTTTGAGCAGAGATTGGAAGGGTGGAAGGCCAAGTTTTTATCAGCCGGAGGAAGATGGGTGTTATCTAAAACAATTCTTTCGTCTTTGACTACTTATTATCTACCAATTTTCAGAATTCCAAAAAAGGTGGAAAGAATTCTTCAAGCCAAGAGAAGTCTATTTTTCTGGGAAGGAGGGAAGAGAGAATCAAAGGCCTTGCACCATATAACATGGGATAAGGTTTGCAGGAGAAATGATCAAGGTAGGGCAGGTTTGCTAAAGATTGATATTTTTAACCAAGCTTTATTGGCCAGGTGGATTTGGAGATTGGGAGAGGAGAAAGATGCTTTGTGGTCTAGAATCATTAAGGGGAAATACTATTTGGTACATCTAGATGGAATTTGCACCCAACATTCTTATTTAATGTGTCCCCCATTTGGAGGAATATTAGTAAGATGGTGGACTTGATTGTTCCCCCAATTTCTTTTCGAGTGGGGAACGGGTGCTCGGTTAATTTCTGGGAAGATAAGTGGGTGTTGAACCAGTCTTTGGCAGTGGAATTCACAAATTTATATCTAGTTTCTGAGGACAAGAACAAGGTTGTGGCTGAAATGTATTCATATGGACATTCTAATCCATGGAATCTAAGCTTTAGAAGAAATCTTACAACTCTTGAGTTTCAACAATTGTTGGTAGTGCTGAACATCATTCACAATTTTGGCTTGAAGAGAAACTGTGATGATACAAGATTATGGGGCTGGAATACTAAAGGCATTTTTTCCGTTAATGCTCTGGTAAGAATTATTAATGATAGCGAAGTTAAAGTGTCCTGGGGAAATCTAGTTTGGTCCAAGAATTTACCGTGTAAGATCAATCTCTTCCTGTGGAAAATTGCTTTGGGAAGGCTTCCAACAATGGATAGGTTGAGTCGTTTCCTCTCGCTGCAGAATTTCAGGTGCTGCTTTTGCGGTTCATTTATTGAGGATATGGGCCACTTGTTTTGCTACTACGGTATTGTTCAAGCCTGGTGGATGATATGCTGCAGAAGTCTCAATATCAGCTGGGAAGAACCTTCCTCTATATTTCTTATGTTGGAGGGATGGGCTAAGCTATGCCCTTACCCAACTGAGAGGGAATTGTGGTCTCTAATTCTTCCTGCATTTCTGTGGGGAGTGTGGAATGAAAGGAATTATAGAAGATTCAGAGATGAATTTGACAGCTTTTATAATATTATGTGCAAGGTTATTAGATGGGTCAGGGAGTGGGGTATTACTGCTAGGATTGTAGGGGATCCAAAATCCTCTCCTACCTTGTCTGCTTTGAGGAAGGCTTTGAGGATGATATGCTGTTAGTGTTTCCTTGAGTCCTGTATTTTTTAGTCCTGTATTTTTATCTTATCCACTTGATAAGATATTTGAGGGTTTATTGTCTTTCTGTGTATGGGATTTCCTGTGTGTACTCTGAGCAATTTTGCTCCTTGTTGTAATTTCTGCATTTTATTATCAATAAATCAGTGATCTGTAATTGATCACCTTAAAAAAAAAAAAAATCCTTGTGGTTACTTTCAGGCTGTAGGTGTGGGTGGTGCCCAATGATATAATAATCAAGAAATGATTATAATATGTCAAGTCCCAGTAAAACCCAAGATACCCTCTGATGTAGGAGTGGACTCACGGACAACACAGTGTAGGCCGCACTGTGGCTTGGAAATATTGTCATTACCTTTTGATGCATTTTGTATTTTATTTGAGCATGTTGGGACATGAATAAGGCCCACTTATGGCCCATTTAGGTTTTTTCCTATTTTTCTTGTACTTTCTGCACTTTTTCTATTTTTAGAGGGCCTAGGGGTAACGTGGTAATTTGACTGTTAGGGGTTCCTTTTTGTGGTCTATATGTATCCTATGTGTGCCCAAAAGGGCAACCCAATGATTACCAATAGAAAAAAAGTTATCCTTGGCCGCCATGGTGCGTTTGTGTTTTGTGTGGGAGGACCCATAATGAGTCTCTGAGAGAAATGGGGTGGGAAGCCCCTGGTTAGTTTGGTGTTCTTCCTCCCTTCTCCCTCCCATGTTCATCTCTGTCTTCTACCCCTATCTTCTTCCTCCTCCTTTGGCCTCTGAGCCCTTCCTCCTAGTCTCCCCATTCCTGTCCCACATCAGTTTTGGTATCAGAGTCCGATTTTAGGTTATTCTCATGACCCAAGTCCTATAAGAAGCCGCCATCTCCTTCCCCGAAGAAGAGGGAGAGGAAGGCGTTGACTCACCTGGGGCCCGCCGTCGCCATCGCCTGGCTCCATCAGAGCCGTCGTCTGTTTCAGCTGCTACCCGCCACCACCGGCACTGTTGCCGACTTCCACCGCCGCCGTCATCACCAGCTTCAGTCGCTACCGTCGTCTGCCGCCGTCATTGCTACTATCTCCGCCTTCCACCAGCAATGTCAGAGCCTCCGCCGTCGTTGTCCCGGTTGTCCGCCCCGCCGTCGGAGCAACTTGCCCACCCCACCAACACAGCCGTTCGACGCCCCCCCCCCCCCCCCCCCCCCCCGGTTAGGTTGGAAAAAGGAAGGGGAATAGTGAAAGGGGAGTAGGGCTTGTCCTTTACCTAGACCCGGTCAAATCGGGTTTGACCCGATCCAACCCGAGCCCCCTTTCAGGGTTGTTTGAACCCATTGGTGGCCATGGTCCGAGCCATCGTCAAGTCAGGTCCTAACCTGGTTCAATCCCATGGTCCGAGCCATCTTCAAGCCCAGTCCAGCCATAGAGTCTGAACCAAGCTGCAGCTCAATTTGAAACCTGGTCTGAACCAGGTTCAGTCAAGGTGGTTCGAGCCTTTAGGTGCATTAGGCCCTGACCAAGGTACCCCTAGTTTGCTACAGTGCACATGAGGTGCACTAGGAGTCTTTATCGTACCACCAGTGCAGGGACCACATATGTACTCCGATTTGCGAACCGGTTGCACCGATGAGATCGTCTCAGTGAG
Organism: Zantedeschia hybrid cultivar; assembly: GCA_030544215.1. NCBI lineage: Eukaryota > Viridiplantae > Streptophyta > Magnoliopsida > Alismatales > Araceae > Zantedeschia > Zantedeschia hybrid cultivar. Next base: position 79,787,219 of record JARZZO010000014.1, read on the forward strand.
ACTGAGCTCATTGCACCTCCCGTCTGCAAGTTGGACCTTGTTTTGCATGCCGCACTTGCATGTTTTACGAGGACGCTTGTGCATGCCGTTCGAGGTTGTCTTGGACTCTGATTTGAGCGCCGTCAATGCCGTTAGTCTCATCTCAGCGAGACCAACACAGTTTTAGTGTGCGACAGTTCAGACAACACCTTGTTTTGCATGCCATCACTACATGCATATTGAGGTCACCTGTTTGGGCTATATTTTGCGAGCCGATCGCGTCATCAGATTCCTTACAACGTGGCCGACCCTGTTTAATGCTCCTTTCCACTCGCCGGACAACACAAATTGAGATCTGGTATTATGCTTTCTCCTTATTTTCACATTCTAGTTCGATTGCCAAATGAGAAGGCTGTTGCTTTGAGATTTGATCCGCTCCGATGTAGTAATTATATCTCCCAAGGAATTATGGATCTATTATCTCAAACCGATGAAATTATTGTTGAGCACGACCATGCTTTTGTTGAGTTTCATGTGAAATGTCAAAAGCACACTTACTCCACATATTTTATGTACTTTGATGGAGCTTGGACTGAGATTTTTCCATCAGGAGGCTTCTCCGTCATTGTAGGGTCTGAGTAGGTACAAGAACGGCATGCCACCATAAATTCTGAGCAATCTCAGTGCATTCTGCAGCCGCTATACTTGAAGGGTAATTTTTTCTTTAAAGCTTATGTTTATGCTAAATCTACATCGACACCTCTAGAGTAGAAAGTGGCCAAGATGGAGCCAACAACCCATGCATGTGCTGCACCTATAGTTGAGAATGCCTCAGATGCTGACTTGTTTATTGAGTCTGGACTTTGTTTGATATTAGATGATGTATTTGAGGACAACCCATTGTTGACAACTGCTAGTGAGCTATTGGTTGTGGATTCATAGGATCACAGTCTATTTGTTGATTCTGGGTTGCAGATGCTAGATGTTCTTGTGTCTGATGCTGACTTATTATGTAGTGGTGATTATGACCTCATTTCTCTAGAGAGTTTAGATCCTCTGTTAATTGTGGAGTCATGATTGGATTTTATTGATCTGATATGTCATACCTTTTGTGATTCACATGCTGCAAACTAATTTGAGATTCATGATATAACTATCTTCTTGAAGTTCCTATAGTTGATCCAGTCGGTCGCATCTTTATGCTTGCGCATTTCAAAATTTGAAGACGAATGTTTTCGAACTGGGGGAGATTGATGCAGGAGTGGACTCACGGACAACGCAATGTAGGCCGCATTGTGGCTTGAAAATATTGTCTTTACCTTTTGATGCATTTTGTATTTTATTTGAGCATGTTGGGACATGAATAAGGCCCCCTCATGGCCCATTTAGGTTTTTTCCTATTTTTTCTGTAGTTTGTGTACTTTTTCTATTTTTAGAGGGCCTAAGGATAACATGGTAATTTTGGCTGTTAGGACTTCCTTTTTGGGGCCTATATATATCCTATGTATGCCCAAAAGGGCAACCCAATGATTGCCAATAGAAAAAAAGTTATCCTTGGCCGCCATGGTGCGTTTGTGTTTTGTGTGGGAGGACCTGTAATGAGTCTCTAAGAGAAATGGGGTGGGAAGCCCCTAGTTATCTCGTCTTCTTCCCCCTTTCTCCCTCCCATGTTCATCTATGTCTTCTACCCCTATCTTCTTCTTCCTCCTTTGGCCTCCAAGCCCTTCTTCCTAGTCTCCCCATTCCTATCCCGCATCACCCTCTCATATAAAGATTCCAATTATAAAGAAATCCAAACTCCCACTCTGAGGCCCAACCACATTTAGATTATTCAACCCTTCTTCCCTTGATGGATAATTGGGTTAAACTTTCTTCATGATTTATCTTCCACTTGATCCGGAATAATTTCCACAAAGCATCTGTAGCTTTGTTTGTCATCACTTGAAATTTATTTAATTTCTGAACACCTCTTCTGGTTTGGTCCTTCAGTCTTCTCCATACAAATGTGTGCTTCTCAGATTTCTAGCATTTAGCTCCAAAGGCTTTGGGCCATGCCTTCTCCACTTAGACTCAAGCTCCGTGAAATTTTGCCAATTGATGCCAGAATTCTACACGATACCCGAGGAACACAATGAAGAAATAAAGCAAAGATGATGTCTGCCTTTGTCCTATCATATGCAAAACACAGGAAACCACAGGTTTTGAGTGGTAGCTAACTGTCTTAGCACTGCAGTCCGCATTAACAGTTGCAGCTCGATTGGACTAACAACAACAGACCATCTCATGCCATCACATTATTCCCCATGTCCGAGGTTCTGTACGGACTTATAGGCGACATTTCCAGTTCCTGATTCACCATTTGAATGGATCATGTTCCAACTTTTGACGTAGTTCCAGCAACTCTGCATTTTCACAATCAATTCAATTCCCTTTGATTCTTAGTTCTCATGTTTAGATTTTATTTTGGTGGCTATTGATTCCTAATCTTCAGTCAGTGCAAGAAGATCTACTCATTGATGTATTTAATGTTAAGAAGAAATAGTTTGCTCTTTATATTGTAGAAAACTTAGGTGTTTTTTTTTAATTTATTCTCTTTCAGAGCATCATGGATCATTAAAATTGGATCATGAGTCCAAATAGTGGGTGGAATACATGTACAACAATTAGGTGGATAATGGGCAAAGAAGAGACTGAATAATCGTGAAAAATTGATGCCAGGTAGACAATAATTGCATCCTCATCTAGTCTCTTTTTGAAAGGTTGACATCTTGCAGTGCACTACACTAGATCCTTCATCGCATCTAATCAAACTGTCCCACGTGTTGCTGGGTAAGGCTCAATCGGGCTGAGATTGATGCTAATTTAGGCTCTCCACCTTATGGATGGGGAAAAGTTTCTTGATATTAATTGACATGGGGGAAAGGTTCACCTTAGATATTGTTAGAATAATCCCACATCGGAAAAGGGACAGGGCAGACAATGTTTAAATGGATGGTGTCTACTCCACTCAATGCCTTAAGGTTTTATGTTGGACGGCCCAATAACTTAAATATGGTGTTAGAGCCATGGCTGCGAACTGGGCTACACACCCCGTCTTTGTGGTCCTATGACAGAGCCTAAAATTGGCCTGCACATCAGGCGGCATGTTAGAATAATCCCACATCAGAAAAGGGAGAAACAAACAACCCTTAACTAGATGGTGCCTACTTCACTCAATGTCTTGAGGTTTTGAATTGAAGGCCCAATAAGTTCAATATGTGGCATGCCCGCCAATAACTGATCCCAAGTTGTTGGGATGGGGCTTATCACATTGATATTGATGCCGATCTAGGTTCTTCACCGTATGGAGGGGAAAATGTTTCCTGATAATTGATGGGAGGGAATGGATCACCTTGGGTCTAACTGATCCCATCTTGTTGGGATAAGGCTTATTAGTTATTACGCTTATATTGATGTTGATCTAGGCCTTTCCTCTTATGGGAGGGGGGAAAGTTTCTTGATACTAATCGATGCCTGGAATGGATCAACTTGGCCTAACTTTATTCTGTTAGCTCATTGTTCTTGTTGATTGATTTTTATCCTAAAAGCAATGCTAGGGTAAAGTCTTATTGGTGTTTTTTCATTGCCGCATGCTATCCTTTAGGTGGTGTTATCATTTTGGGGGTTCAATTCTTTTACATATGCCATTGAAGTTAAAAAAGTATCTAATGAAGCCAGGGATGGCAGTACCGGTACCGGTACCCGTATCGGTGGGTACCGGTGCCGGTACGTACCGGCCGGTACCGGCCCAGTATCGGCCGGTATCGGCCGATACCCTTTACAGGTATCGGGTACCGGTACCGGCCGATACCGGTACGTACCGGCCGGTACGTACCGGTATCGGCCGGTACTGCCATCCATGAATGAAGCAGAATCTAGGGCCCTATTCCGGATGTTATGAGGCATATTGGTGTGGTTTCTCCAAAGGTCGGCATTTGAAGGCAGTTATGAGTTGGCAATTACATGGATAGTCATAATAGATGTACTTCCACAATAGATGTGCTTCCATACTATTTTCTGAAATGTTCATTTTTTTGGCCTTTGACAATGGAATTATTGACTGTGGTAATCTTGTTGTAACCACTGTTGTGTTAAATTTCAAAAATACCATGCTTACTTGCTCATTATCCTACATACCCTCCTAATATGTATAATGTTTCAAAATTGCCATCGCGATGGCATATTTGAGCATAAACATTTCATATATGCCACTGAAATGACATATTTGAGAGATGTTATTTTGTAATGTTATATATGCAGGTAAGCATGGGATTTTTTTGAATTTGGCATACAACAGTGGTTAATATGAAATTGTCCGTTATTGTTTTTGCGTTCCACTGTCTAGACTGAAATTGTCTGTTATTGTTTTTATGTTTGACTGTCTAGACAACTCCATCAATGCTGCAATGTGGTCACCGGCACCATCATTGCAAAAAATCTGATAAACTAATTTTCATTAGGTAATCTTCTACTGCGCTTGGACTTGCTTCAGATCAATTTTGAGGCAGTGATCTCCAATGACCCACAGATTGCATACGTTTTGGTTGTTCATCATATCACACTCATTCATCTTGTTTCCCTTTACATGTCCATATTCAATCTTAGAGGCACTTTAAACCCTTGTCTTAATTGAATTTTGTAATAGACCATTTTGAAAGTAAATTTACTAGATCATGAACCAGTGAAGAAGACTCAAATTTATCCAAATTCTGTGGTCATAAATGATGACTCTATCATACATGTCTTGAATTCGCAATCCACCTAATCAGCACATTTATATCCGTAATCTCCAAATCTAGGGTCAAACCCAATCCCAACCACCACACATGCAGAACCGCCTGCAAACCAAAAAAAGGGAAACATTCCCTTGTATGCATTTGAGCTGAAAGTTTCAATTGAGTTATGTAAGTGGAACTTTTAACTCGAGTGGCATTTTGATGTCCTTGTATCTCTCGTGTTATCTTCCCACTGTGTATGATTAGTATTCCATGCTTGGGTGCTAGCAAATTCAAAAACTTTGCACTCATTTTGTTGGCTGCTTGCAGCATAACTGTTGAGAGAAAATAATGTATACTCTGTCCCATTTCTTACGAGGGTAACAGCTAACAGTATGTAGAACTTCTATTGTATTTTAAATTTGAGAGAAACTATAGTCTGATCCTAGGTCTGTTGTATTTTAAATTCTGAGAGAAACTTAGTGTGATCCTAAGTTTTCTTTCTCTGCATAGATATCAACTTGCCTTTTCTTCCCTAGTCCCAAGTCAGGAAATTTTCAACTGGCAGTTTCATTCTTAAAATATTTCTAATGGTTGTTGTAAAAAGGTGTATTTGCTTCCTGATATCTCAGGCTGCAAAGATGGTTGCCCAAGCACTGTAACATCTACATGTGATGATGTCAACCATGACCCTGTTTCTAGGCAAGTAGAAGAAGACATTTTTGCAGCTGGACTCTTGCAACCAGCTGAAATTGAATCACCTGCAAATAACTCTCTGCTGGCTACCTACAATAGGAGGTTTGTATTTATATCTCATCCTCTATAAACGCAGCTGGCTGAGTGGTTGTGTTAGTACATATATTCACTAATATTATTTCATGAATCAATATTTTTTTGAACTATAATGCCTGTTAGTTATGTACTGCTTGTGGTCACTTCTGAAAGTTGCTTCTAAAGTTTATGCCAAGTAATTAACATGGGATGCTCAACAATATATTCCGGTGTGTCACACTCCTCAATGTACACTGATTTTGTGCATAGTAGTGGTTACTTTGTATATGAGGTGTTGGGATATAAATATTGTCACAGATTATATGCATGTAATTCTTTTGTTTCTTTTCATTAATGAATCATGTTACCATCCAACTCCCACCTCTCAAGATAAAATAACTCCTTAGACAATGATCAGTTTTATTTCCAAAGATTTGCTTGCATTCATCATCTGATACAATGGCATTTGTGTGTGACTTCCCTTCTGGTATGTTTTTTATTGAATAATTTTGTCAGGATTAGCAAACCTGTCTTCTGTTGCCCATGTATTTTTTTTTTTCATTGCTGCTGCTTTTCTGGTCATCATTGGCTTGTTAGGATCATCATCTTTATTGTTCTGACTGTACTTTGTGCAGGCTATTTGTCTAGAAGGTTAACCACAGTTGTTCATTTTGTACAGTTGCAAAAGTCGGCATAACAGGGTACACCTTTTGCCCAACCTTACTGCAGAACCATTGTCAGCTGCGCCAAGTAAATCTATGCTAAAAGTTACAGGATCAGTAAATTCATGTATAGCTCCAGGAAGTGTAGTATGGGCAAAGACTGGTTACCATGAATGGTGGCCTGCAGAGGTATGCTATCAATAAATGTGTCTTTATTTGTATAATATAGTTTTTCAGTTTATCTGATGGATAAGTTTCAGGTTGTAGACAGAAGGGCAGCTCTTGAATTTAGTAATCATGAGTGGAATGAACGCCTGGTTCTGATACAACTTTATGGGGTATATGAATAGTAAGTTCTGGTTTATCTGTGATATTGACCTACGCATCTTGAAGTGTGAACAGAATTTCTTCCCCCGAAACCCGCTTCTTCTAGTCACTAAACTTGGTGAATTTTCTCCTCTTTCAGTGCTTGGGTTGATCCAGTGAGAAATCTCTCACAATTTGATTATGTGAGTATCCAAGTTTCTAGGGAGGTCCTTCCAAGTACATTCATGCAATTTGGTTTATCATATTCATTATAGAATCCTACTTTGCGGAGATTGGCTTGGCTTATGTATATGGTCAACATTCCAAGAGACTACAGCATCTTTTGAAGCTAGTTGTCAACCTGACATCCAACCTGCGAAGGGGAAGTCTAGAACCCACATAAAGCTATAGAATTGTATAGGTGAACTAAGATAACTTTTTGTAAGTTGAAGTTAGTAATGTTCACTGATATCTTCTGAAGCAAATAATAAATGAGTTAAGAACATTCATGCTAGAGAGAGAATGAATAAGAAGGAAAAATGATTAAGGACAGAAAAAATGAAATAAGATGAGTATTAGAAAAAAGGAAATAAAAATAATTTCAAAATTCCAGTGGCATGTTTGAAGGTGTAAGGAAACACGACCCTGATTGGAAGTGAGGCTGGGCTTGAATTCACAACAAAGGTTCTTCCGACCCTCATTCAAATCAAGCTCCCCTCTTTTCCGATTTGAATAGACAATGCAGGAACATTCATCATATCTGATAAACTTTCTAGAACTAACTCTCATGCATTAATTTGCAATTTTGAACTCCCAATATCCAAATTAGAAAAAAAGTTTTAAACATAGATTGTAGCGAACTTAAATATCTTTCTAATAGGCCTGATTTCACATCATTTGGATGTCCTTATCAAAAGTTATGTCCTCCACGGATGGACTGATGCCAGAAACCTTCACTTAAATAGTATTCATTCTTCATTGGGCCATCTTAATTAAACATTAATGGGCTGGTCTAACTTATGAGTCAAAGGAGCTGGGTGTAATAAAACTGAGAACATATGATGGGTTATTTAACAAAAGGGGAGAAAATTTTAATGGTTACTGGCTATATAGAATGTTTGTATTGAAGTTATTGGGCCATCCAACTCAAAACCTTAAGACATTGAGTGGAGTAGGCACCATCTATTAAACACTTTTTGATTTTGTCCTTTTTTTCGATGTAGGACTATTCTAAGATGCCCCCTCATGTGCAGGCCAATTTTAGGTTATGTCACATGGACCACAAATACAGGGTGCGTGGCCCAGTTTATAACCATGGGCTTTGATACCATATGAATATTTTGTTTTTGGGCCCACTCAATGTTCAACTCAAAACCTAGGTATTGTGTTGAAGGAGCCATATCATTATACATATGGGTGATTCCATGGAATATCCGATGTGGGACTATCCCCAACATGCTTCCGCACGTGCAGGCCGACATTAGGCACTGACACGTGGGCATTAGGCACCATGGCCAGACGTGTGATACCTAGGACATAAATCCCCCTCTGATACCATATAAATTAAGCATTGTTTCTTTTATCCCTTTTAACGATGTGGGACTATTCTAACATGCCCCCGCATGTGCAGGCCAATTTTAGGCTCTGTCATGTGGACCACAAAGACGGGGTGCGCGGCCTGATTCATAACCATGGGCTCTGATTACCATATTGAAGTTATTGGGCCATCCAACTCAAAACCTTAAGACATTGAGTGGAGTAGGCACCATCTATTAAACACTTTTTGATTTTGTCATTTTTTCGATCTAGGACTATTCTAACAGTTTGAATGAGTAAACACAGGCTGGAGTGCCCTAAGATAGTTAAAACTTCTGTATTTAGGCTAAGATTTATTCTGTCGCATTATCTGCACCGTGTAGTGTGCTATAGTACCTAGCTCATTTAGCGTAACTGTGGTATATTGTTTGAGAGAGGTATCATGCCTCATTACCTATGCACTTAAGAGGTCCAGAGAAGCTGACTCATTTACACTAACTGTACTATATTCTTTTGTGGAGTCAGGAACTTGGGTTCACGCCTTGTTCAATGGTTTTAGTTACCTGAAGACCAGTGAACCTTGTATGGCTGATAAAAATCACTTGTTTTGGCTCCAATCGTTGTAGTTTCTTGTGTTACATGTCTAGTGTGACCCACCAATGTGGCACATCAACCAGGACGCAAGTCATTCAGTATTACTGTACACTTTTGAAATGTGAGAAGCATGCTTCGTTGAAAAATGTTTTTTTTCTTCTTCAGAATAGTACTTCTCGATGGCTTCAATTTCTCTTATCAGTACCTGAGAGAAAATACCTGCAGTACATTGGCGGAGAGATGAGTTATGCAGAAGGTTGACATTTTGTTGAATGGGAAAAACCATCTGCTGCCTCTTCTGGGTGATGTTTTTATGAAGTCAATTGGTCTGTTGGTTTTGATGGATGCAATATTGTCCCCGTGTGGTGTATATAAAGACTCCTGCCTTCTCTATGCTAAATGCTTTCCTGGTTCTTGGCATTTGTCAGAGGATGTGATATTTGATGTATCTCTTTCCATTCATGTTTCCTGCTTGAAGAAGTTAGAATGTTAGATGGGTTAGACAAGAAAAAGAGGCTTATTATTTTCTTTCTGCTCTCTTCTTTATGGTCATTTGTAGTGCGCTCTCTCTCTCTCTCTCTCACCTGTGTCTAATATATCTTATATCAACCAGTGCTACGAGGAAAGGAGCAAGGATACCTCCAAAGCATTTCAGGATGCTCTGAGTCAGGTTCTTTTTCATATTGTCAATTTTGATAATCTTTACCTTTTTAGATTCTATGGTGACACTTTGACCATTATAGGCCTTGAAAAGGAAGGAAACTGCAAGTTCTAGTGAGCAGTCAGATGAAAGCTTTGGTGATTCCTTGCCCTTATATCAATTCAATTATGCAATGAACATCTATGGTCAAGCTCACCCTTCTATGTGCTGCTTGGTGTCCTAGGCAAGAACTCAGGGTTAACATCAGCTTGAAAGCTGGTCATTGTTCTTGTCAAATCTATGGTGATACACAATAGATTTAGACCTAAGTATATGGAATAAGGCTTATAAAGTCTTATAATTGATCAAGTGGTTGACTTTGAACGTGCACTGGTTTCTCATTTCCACTAGTTCTCTTTTTCCTTGCAACTTAATCCAAAGCCTCAGTTCTGATGTGTTGTCAGTTGTTTTTGGCAGGCATGTGGAATGTGTTAAGCTCCTGCAGGACAAATGATGACCTTACAAATGAGGGGAAGGGTAAAAGGAATCGCAAACAGAAAGTTCATTTTGATGTGAGTTGGTATAAGCTTTGCTCACTGTTCTTGTTTTCTTATTACAAAATATCTGATATGAACTTGCCGTGTTTGGTGTCCATATAAGGTGGGGGATAAAGCTGAGCTATTCCAACCTTGCTTTTAACCATCATTGTTTCATTAAGAAAAATGGGTGGGGTGGGATGAACTGCTCTTATCCCCAGTTTTAGTTCTGTTGAATCCTTTTTAAGGAAGAAGTACCTTGCTAGGGCAGCTCCTAGGCCATAGCATTAAGCCATGGCTCGGGTAAGCTCCCATGCCGGACACCCAGGTCATACAAAGTAAACCTCTCAGCACCTTTTTGTGTGTGTGTGTGTGTGGGGGGGGGGGGGGGGGAGGAGTTTGCGACTGTTCGATAACCACTTCGGGGTGACGCAGGGAATTGAATCGGCAACCTGCGAGAATTTAACCTGCCGAAGGTCGGGGCCTATCCACTATGCCTTTTATCCACCCCCTTAGTTCTTTTGAATCTTATCTCCTTTTTTTTACGTTTTGAGGATAAATGTAAGTTATTCCTCCCTTCAATGTGAATAGTTTATCCTCATTTCTTTTTTGAAGTTCATAAACAAAAGGGACGAGCCACCCCTTTTCTCACACATTTATTCTCCTCCACCAACTTTCTGATGTGGAATGATAGAGGGAAAATATTCGGGCGTCTCACCCAACACTGTCACAAGCTCATCTTCTCTGTCGTAGAGATCACGAAGAGAAAAAGGCTAGGGTTTTTTTCTTCATCTCAAAATTCTCCCTCTTTTAAGGGAAAAAACTTTAACTTTGCAACCGTACCCTATAAGACTCTTAACATAACATAGATGTCCCTACTTTGAAAAATATTTAAATAAATGTCAATATATCCCTAAAAAATAAATAAAAAATACATCAAAAATAAAATGACTCTCTAAATGAAATTGCATGCATCAGGCGTGTCATCTCCACACCAAAGGTGAGACTAAGATTGTCGGTTGGGGTGATCGTCCTTGAACCGCTGTGTTAAGTGCGTCGGCCGCATTAGAATGTCAGATCTGGATTACCATCGTTCTCCTCTGGTTCGAGAAAACTCATCCTTGAACTTTGAAATGCGGCAATATCTATGGGGCAAATATGAGAGCAACAAATCTAATAAACACTACTAACGGCACAAGGATCACCCTATAGAGGAGGGTCTTGAATCAACGTCAAAAGGGTACCTCACCATCGCACCATATCTTGTCAAAATCACTCTGATCCTCACCAAAAGCTGCATTGATCACGAGCGCATGATCATATGCAGCAATGCTGAACGAGTCCACCGTAACAGTCGCTAGCGACCCTGCCTCAAACATGTCGTTGGCCACCATGTGAATGTCGGATCTGAATCCTCGTCACTTTCATTTTTGCGTTATGCTAATATGATCCCAAGTAATCATCTCATTCCCCAAGCTGAGGTTAAAACAACAATTGGATTATTTGTCCAAGGGATAAATTATAATTCCTCGTCATTGATATTGCCCCGATGTCAAACATGGCCCTGAAGCTCTAGGAATAAATTGCCTGTCCATGATTGTATAGAGCGTGGGTTACATTTTGAAATCAGTTTCTGGTCTTGCTGTCCTAATGAAGGATGGATACAACTGAACCGGATTGGAAACACACTGGGATCTGGAAATTCAAAATTTTGAGTGCTCAGAGTTCTCATATGATCTTCATTTTCCACTGTGCCTTTGCAGGATTTGACATTCCCAGATAATTCTGTCAGAAAGATGCGACGGATGAAGATCATGAGACACCTCGGGCTCACACCCCCAGTTGGTTCTCCTTTTTCTCGACCCCATGTGAGGCACAAGTCTTGAGCTACAGCAGTGTTTTCAGCATCATTCTTTTCATAGGTTTTGCAGTATGTATACAAGTTTTCTGATCATGGCATGAATTATGATGACCGGTAGATCAAATTATTGGAGGATTAGATCTGGGTTGGGTAAATTTGCACTCTTTTCCTTTTTCAACACTTACCCCTCCCTTCCCTGGCACAATTTTGTTGTTGTTGATCCATTGATTTGCCCAGGATTCTGTATGTGTAAGAAGAGAGCAATTGGTTGGATTTTAGAAATCATGGAATGCTGCTGATCTGCCTTGCTAAGATTTGCTTCAAACTGAGGTATTGTAAGCCAATTTTGTTGAAAAGCAGATCGGCATGGAATTGAGACAGGAAAGTTTTAAGTTACTGAGCTTTTGGCGAGACTGGTTTCCTGAATCATGTGTGAACCAGAAGCGGAGAGAAGTCTATTCTCGAGTTGTCATTAGCGGGAGCCTCGTATGACCTATATCTATCATAGGTTTCTCTTAAAGCCAAACGGCTGTTGGAGTGACGGCATCGACCTCTCCTTTGTGTGACCTCCCCATCTCAAAGGTGAGGTCGGACTTAGAAACCCGAAGGCAAGATGTGCTACCAAGTAAAGATTTGAGAAGAAAAAAATTTGATTTAAGTTCTAAGAACAAATCTTAAATTGACAAAAAATGAAATTTTGTGAAAAATTATGAAAAAAATGTTAATCTTTTTAAACACAAGATATTTTCAACATATAACATCTTTTTTACCAAAAAATATAACATCTCTTGAAAAATATTTCATATATCACTTGTTTTATTCTAAAATATGATTTTTGAAAATATGTGGTTATATTATATTTTCGAATTTATGAAGATTTAATTTTTAAATAAATTATAATTTACAGGAAGAATTATATTGAGTTGAAAAAGTATGATTAAATTATACATATATATTTCTTAAACAATCACAGATTTATGCTACATTGTCTTGGTAGATGGAGAGTGATAGAATGTAGTCCTATCCACGAATCACATGGTTAGGGGTGGATAGGACATATACGCACTGGATGATCTTGAACTTGTTGAGGTCAAAGAGATTTCAACACGGGAGGTATAACCTTTATTTGTCAACAAAAGTAAACGGCTTCATAAAATCAACAGCTAAATAAGTAGTCCACCTTTTTTGTTGAACGAGTAATGCTTGTACTGCACTGGGTCATCCTGAAATGCAAGATGGCATTGGTCCACATGTTAGGTAATTTTTTATTCTGAGTGGGGTCAGACAAATATTAATGAGGATATAAGATTCTAGGTGTGATAAATACATGTAGACATGATAAATACTTCGTAGACATGACAAATACTGTCTGAAAAATATTTGTCATCTCTACACATTTGTTTATAGATTTTTGAACGTGACAAATATTTTGTAGGCATGTCAAATATTTTGTGAGCATGATAAATAGTATTTATCATGCCCACAAAGTAATCGCCATTGTCTAGAAATGTTTGTCATCCTTACATATATGTGTACAAATTTATAACCGTGATAAATATTGTTCGGACATGACAAATACTTCGTAGGCATGACAAATAATATTATCATGTCCATAAAATATTTGTTATTCTCACATGTATTTGTCATATTCAAAGTTTTGTACCGCATTTAATACTTATATGGTTCCATCCGAATAAAAAAATTATGCACCAATATCATCTTGCATTGTAAGATGATTCAACTTGCTGCGTTGACCCTTGGTGCAACAAGCGTTACTCTTGTTGGACAGGTATATACAAGTTCTCTCTAATTGGAAGTGTTAATCCAAACACATAAAGCTTTTCTTTGTAGGAAAGTTTCTTTTTTTTTCTTTTGTCTCTTACGAATATGAGATAAATCTCCCTCCTCTTCCAGCGGGAATTGGCATGTGATCTCTAGGCTTTTAATTTCTACACTTTCGTCGCAAGAGAAAGGCTCACGCTACAAAGCTGCGAGCTCTAGTATGTTTGTTAATATTATGTGGAAAATTTTGGAGTATAGATTAAAAACAGTCAACAAATGAAATTATGAGATAATCATCGTAATTTTTGAACACACTATAAAATTCCTCGGCTAAAATGCCGCTGAGGTGGCACATTCTCATTCGCTCTCACCTTCTTATTCATCTTCTCTCACAATTCAACTTGTTTGAAGATAGCGTTATTTTATCTTCCAAAATCTACAAGACATGGCATTAACAAATGGGCCCTCAAGAAGAATTGTTCACATTTAGTCAGAGAAAAGATGACCTTACGATTTTGCCCTTTTTCCATCAAAGGATGCGGAAAAAAAAAGGATCCATTTATAATCACAGTGCAAGGTATCTTTTCGCACGAAGCAGGTTATTTCAGAGTCTCTGGCCAAATTCTATATAAATTGTCCGAAGAAAACAGTTTTCTTTTACACTCAAAGTCTAAAATCTATCACTGTTTCCGTTTTCAGCTACAAGAGAGATTGTATTGTTGTCTTCAGCTGCCCCTGAATCAGATAAAAAAAAGGAAAACGGAAAAACTACAGACGCCCCAAAATCATCACACGGTTGCCCTCAGATCTGAACGATCCTTTGTTAATCTCATGCAAATTGCTTGCCTATCATCACCATTTGTCACGACCAAGCTTCGTATGTAGATAATCCATTTTTCATTTGTTTGTAAAAAGAAAAAAGAAAAATCAGTAGAACTCAAAAGCTATAATAGGCTTCTGTCAATTTGCAGGCCCTTAGACCTCCATTCTTGTGTTTCACAGCTTAAAAGAGAGCACATGATGGGCAGGAAGAGGAACACAAATTCCTGAGACAGACTTCTCAATAATTCTGGGGAAACAGCAAAGTTATATTGACCAATATTTTATGAAGAAATTCATCGAGATGTATACAAGAATGCTAAAATGTAGTGATAAACCAAAAGCCAAATTATCAAAGCAGATCATGATGGGTCCCTATAGACAACGAACACGTTGGCATCCTGCTCCAAGCTCAAAGTTCACCTGTTCCTAGTGGCTGTCTTGATGTGTCCCCAGAAGCCCATGCTTGGTAATCCTTAACAAGCTGCGTAAGTGCAAAAATAAACTGTTTAGTTCCCCAGAATATCTAGTTCTGGAAGAAAACAAATATTAACAGGGACTGCCAATGAACGCATTGAAGAGTTCAAAGTATATGAAGACTTTTCTAACTAGACTTGTTTCAGAATAATTGCTCTCTCCATCTTATATATCTTGCGGGAATGCACAATATTTTCCCGAGAAATATGAAGTCCACTACCAAGAAGGCTCAAATTGTAAGGAAAAGGAATTGGAATTTGATACACCAAGCCATTTTCTAAGATGGCATATGGTATGCCAATCCAGCTGACAAACTTCCAGAAGCAATCCCCTATACTTCCATAATCCAACAGTCAGGCGTCATAGAGATCTACAAAGCATAGACTGAGTTGCTTCCTCATCCCAGTCCAAGCGGTACCCGGTCTATCCTACTTCAGTGGTGGATCACAACTAGTAAAAACTTGCAACCTCTATGGAACTTACATCCAATTACTTACATTCATCCCCTAAATGCTAAATCAGAAGCAGACATCTAATTAGAACAGTTGTGAACTAAGATGCTCGAAGCCCAACATGATTATTGGATTTCCTTATCCCATCACTTATAATAGATGATCCTCTGTTTCTGATTGACTGCATATGGTAGAACCATCTTTTAAGTCCCATTTTGAGCTGAAACCCATAGTCACTTGATTCTTGCACAAGAAAATCAAAGTCACTTCAGTGATTTGTAAGAAATCCTGCTTATGTTTATCATATCATTTAAAACCAAAATTACTTATGTAGATAGTTATGCATGCCACCTCAAAATGACATCAGACAAGCATTCATGAGATGTGGCTACAATTTCACAAAAAAACATGCAAAGATCTCTCTTTTAAATATAGGCACATATTGAAAATAGTGTATCAAAAATATGAAACTAATAATGCATAGGAGGGATGCATCATAAGTCCAGTAACTTTTCCATCTAAATTTTGTTCCGACACAAAGACGAGATATGAGACTTATGCATGAACACAAACACATCTGTCACTCATGCACGTGCTAGCAAAAAAGGGGAAAAGAACAAACACAACACAGGTGCACACTCCTGCTGCATAGATATTCATGCTCATGGCAAAAGATGAATAACAAAAAAGGTCACAACTTTCATGATAGGCTCATTAGATGACAATAATTCAGCAAGTGTGCTTGCTGAGATTCTGAGAAAGAGATGTGAGCTATGGCATAAAGAACTCGAGTAGGTTCTTCGAAAAGAAGACAACTCTATTGGCTTCCATCCCGTGTCTTATGACTTGAATGTAAATATAGTACTTCCCTACAAAGTGCAAACACATTTCAACATCTCCTCATTTAATTCTGTACGTCCTAACAAACTATTAGCCAAGATATGGAAAGGCAGCAAATGTAGGCAAGCTTCATGTAGGAAGAGCCTGATTGTAGGACAAATGACAATTGGTCAAGGAAGAACTGATTCTAAGACAGGAGCTACAGTTTGCAAGAAGTGCCCCAGCAACAGTTGATTCAGATTGGAGGATTGCAGAAGGCCCTGGATGAGAAGTAATTACAAAGCAATGTCCCAAAATCAAGCTAATCATTGATAAGGAAGATACAATGCATCCCCCTCCCACAGCCAATGGGAAGATTCAAATGATTGCCAGGCTAGTATTTTTTGCATCAGCATTTCCATCACCTCTTCAAAGTGACTCTTCTAAGTGAAATTGCAAAGCAATCTTGTTGTCCATACAAAAATTTATACACTTCACACTAGTTGAGTTCAAACTTATCCAAAATACAACCAAATGATCCATGAGCAAACAAGTTAAGCTTAACAAACCTGTGACAAAAATCGGGGAAGCATAACCCTCAGGAGCTGTTCAAGAATCTGGGTACCAGTTGATTCAATCATTTCCACAGGTATCACACGAAATGCAAAAGGAATATCAATTGTGACCTGAAAACAACACCACCTCAATTAAAAGTGAAAATGATGTCCCAGTATATGTGTACAACATTTTCAGGAAGTTACCTCGATAGTTGCATCACTAGTGAGTTGCTGCACTCCCGAGTTGACCAAGTTATTATTGCAAGATACTTTGTTCACCATGGAAGCTGCATTTCCCATACCAAATCAATGTCAAAGGACTCCTGAAAAAACATTCATACTTCAATTCAGATCGACTAGAAATTTCATCAATAGCTGCAAAACTGAAAGGGTAATATAGGTTAAGGTTGTGAGTTGCAGCATACAGTGAATTGTCCCATGCCAAATGTTATGTTAGTTTCATGCTGAATTAGACATGGCCAGTTGGAATCATTATGCTAAGAAATCATATTTTTTGAAAATAAATCCTGTGAGAACCCATCAATGGCAAAGACTTTAGCAGTATCGTGGGCTATAAGGTTTTATATGGTTCATCATGTGGCTTGTAGCTTTGTGTTTTCCTTTTTCCTATTATGTTCAAGTCCAATGGGTAAGGTGCTTTCATATTGCTCGAGGGGTGTGGATACATATGAGCAAGATGCATTTATCTGTGGTCTTTTACTTTTATCTTCTGGAATTTCACCAGTTATTGTTTATGACACCTTTTTGTATTCATGGGTAATAATTTGGTGCACTCTGGTAGAATGGGTATGAAAAATGGGTCTATCTATGATGTGTATGGGCTTAGCAGGCTCCCACATCTTGTTCATACCATTCATGTTTAGAATTGATGCTATAACAGACCTTCCCTTGACAAGAGACAACTCCCAGAGCAGCAAGAGCACAACTGAGCCATTGGCCATATCCTCAATTCTCAGTTCTCATCGGGAAACATCAATACTATAGAAATGAACAAAGAAGCCATTGTAGACCGGAGATTTTAAGGCATACACAGCATCCTCTGGTTAACGGAAACCTTTTAGTTACAGACTTCACATCAAACTAGAGTAATATCACCTGTCACTACTCTTAAAAAAAACAGCACAGTTTCTCGGAAAGAAAAACCCAACGAACACATGCTTTCTCGGAAAAAAAAAGAAGGCATAGTAAATGGTGGGGAAGAGGCAACTTTGTTCTTGCTCTTCAAAAGGCACATTTACTCATCAACAAATGCTGGACAACAAAATCTAATACTGAACACCTTACATGCCACATCTTCTCTGGAACTTGCACACTCTTTTTCTGCTGATTAAGCATACTATTTTGGAAGGTTTTCTGCAGTCTGCTTTCCAAACTTAATCCAGTCATGGCACACACTGTGTTCTGAATATGCTGGGTTTCATAATATAAATTTAGATGAAACTTCCCACATTATAAGAGACTGATTGATATGACTACATGACATGCACTGGGACAATTAGCTATAAGCATCTGGTTCTTGCTCTGTGAACTGCATCAATAAACTGAGGGACTAAAGTCAGACAAATACTTTAATGGAAAATACTATGCATCGGTGAAGGGGAAGATGGTGATGACCAATGTCCTATGGCCTTTGATGCAAATCTCTTTTCCATGTGATATTCCCTCCTAAGGACTAAGAAGCACATTCCAACAGAGTGACAGACAGTTGTACAGGGGTAAGCATCTAAAAACTTGCAGCTGTGCGCGCAATGAGGACCAAATACTTTGGCTTGATTTTCCAAATATAGATAACTGCAGAAAATAATCCACCCTGGAATAAAGAAAGTTTGATACAGAAAGCTTGACATCAACTTTTGCACTTCCGATGTTCAGTTTATACAACAGGTGCTGAAAATTTGGCTTTAGCTCTGTTTTATCACCTTTCTTTCAACTCCATTCTAAACATTTGCACGAATCCACTTGTCTAAACTTTATATCCAATTTATTCAACAAAGAAGATTATTTGTTGCAAATAATGGTCATTTCTGGTTAAAGAGGTTTCAATAAAAAATAAAATTGGACATTTTATCCTTGTAAACTGAAGAAGTTGAATGAACTGTGGCTCTGACAAGAAGACAAAGAGCCAAAAATGTAGTAAAAGGAGCCAAAATGTGTGATAATTGAAGAAAAAATAAATGTAAAAAAATGGGTACAGAAAAATGAGCAACTGCAAAATGACGGGCATGAAAAAGGTGCATCAGAGCCATAGAACATATGCACACATCTTAAAAAAGGAAAATGACAAAAACAGAATAACCGTGTCATGAGGTGAAAAAAATAATAATCCAGGAAGTTCTTTCCATGCTTTTGATGAAAGATTAACCCCCGAGTGCCACCAACATGTAGGTGAGGGCTTGCTACCTACGACCACAGTGTCACAGAAGGGACATTGTGGAAACAGTGCTTGCTTCAGGTGTCCGTTGGTTTGACGAAAAGGAAAAGCACTGTAAAAGGCCACAGTGGGACATAACATGCGGTATTTTACGTCAAACCAAACGACTCCTTTAGAGGAAATCTTCGAGTGGATGCACTATCGAAAACAAAAGCAACATAATGGTCACATCTTTCTCTATATGTTTACATGTTAGATGGATTGCGAGATGGCACTAATCTTTACTAGAAAACACAAGTAAAGATGAAAGAGCTAATGCCAACAGATCAAAATGCTCTCTCTTGAATGAAGAGGCGATTAGCGCGTCGTACCTGAGAATTTCTCGTTCTGTGCGACCACGATGGGCGAGCCCTCCAGCTACCACACCATCAGCCAAAATGCCAGCCAACAAAACAACAGAACAAAATCAGTATCACAACACACTAAGATTCCATCCATCTCTTTTACACAATTCCCGACACCCCAAAACCTAGAGAGAGAAAGAGAGAAGAATTAGCACATCCAAAATGCAAACCCCATACGATTCGAGAACCTTGCAAGACAAGAGCCTGATGCAGCAGCCGCGGGGTTCCTCGTCCACTCTGACCAGCAGGACGGGGCACACCTCGAAGGCGAAGAACTTGAACCGGTACACATAGCACCGGAAGGTGTTGTCATCGACGCGCTCGATCCTCTCAGCGTCCAGCACCGAGTACTGGCTCGCCGGCAAGCTCATGTACTCCACTACCACAGGATGGACGGAGAGATGAACCAAAACAGTGGAACAAATGGGAGATGGGATCAGATTGAGGAGCTTGGAGCTCACCGAGAGGGCGCTGGAGCTGCGGCACGGAGGTGGAGTCGGTGCGGCTGGCCACGAAGCGGGCTTTGGGAGCTGAGAGGACGGCGGACGCGGCGGGAACGGGGCGGGGGCCGGCGGCGGCTGCGGCTCTGCGGTGGCGGTGCCGCCACTGCGGGGCGCAGATGGAGGCGAGGCGCGGCGTGGAGGAGAGGAGCGCCATGGGGAGGAGGAGGAGGAGGAGGGTTTCCCTACCAACCTTACCTTCCTACCTAATCGCCAACGACGACGACTACTACTTCCCCCCTGCTCTGCTGCTTCACCCTTTTCCTTCCTCGGAGTCGGAGACAAGAAGGAAACGGGTGGTTGGAAATGGCGAGGGAGCCGTGGGTAGACCTCGGGGGACTTGCCGGTACTTGTGTCACGTGGAAGCCGGAATGCCCACACGTTCTACACCATGGTGCAATGCGCCCGACTAAAGTGTGCACCCTAGTTTGTGATTGGGGGAGTGGGGAAGTTTGGTTACAAGTAAAAAAATATTGCAAAATATCAACTTTGAAATTATTTTCGTTAAAATTGGTTCAGTTAAAATGTCTAATTTTAAAATTTTCAGTATTAAATGTCATCGTAAAATGCCGTGAAACGTGCGTAAATAACCATCCCTTGTGGTTGGAGTGCCACAAATTATTTTATGGTATTCTTTCGTGCATTTGGTGCGTCATAAATTGTTGTATTTTAAAAGCGATTGACTCCTAAATTTTTTCTTTTAAATAATTTTAATTTTCAGTTTAAAATCACTGTAAACTGAAATAGGTGATTTTAAAATTAAGAATTTTACTTTCGCTGGTTTTAGAGCTGATGATTTTAAAACCTTGATTTTAGGATATTTTACAATGCATCAAATGAGCCTTTAATCTATAATGTTAAGATCTCTTGTTTATGTTTTTAATAGTTTTGGACTGAAAATTAAAATCGGATAAAAGAGTACCACTGAAGTCAGCATGATTTTAATAATTTAAGGCACTTCAAAAGCACAAAGAATATTGTGAAAATATATAATTTACACGCCTCAAAACTGAAGAAAAACACTATTTTACACTATTTGTGGTATTTTACAAATTTTTACAGCACATTAAAACAACTCGTTAATGATTGAAGGGATATAATAATTTATCAACTCGGTCACCAAAAGTCTTCCATTGGCTGAAGAAAGATTCAAGCAAATGAAAAAGGTTACCTTTAAAAAGACATAATTAAAAATAGTCCCCCAAAAATGTATGTATTTACGAAAAAACACCTATAATTTAATTATTTACAAATAAACTGTCACAATGTACTGCAAATTGGTGCAAGGCTCCTCAGTGTCACAAAAACTGCTGCCAAAAATATGAGAGTGACACCAAAAAGGTAGCCAAAAAGACTTTTTGTAAAAAAGTTAAGGACTTATTCATAAATAGTCGGATTAAGATGAATTATCTGTAATATTGAAATTTTATGAGGCTGATAATTAAAAACGTAAAAAGTTCTAATTAGGATTACAAATGGGTTAGAGTGGATCAAGAGTTGTCCTGATCTACATGTGATTTGTTATGGACCAGGGGGACAAACTTTTGATCCACAGTCTTTCGTGGATTGGATCGGAATATATTTATTTTTTTCTCATCTACTGATGGCACGGAATAGATCAAGAGATGTCTTAACCCAAATACGAGCCATTCTTTTATGGATCAGAGTGGGTACGGATTGGAGCGTGTTCTACCGTAGGTCACGAAGTGTTAGAAATTAATATCTTAAAACATGTCTGACCACATTTTACAGCTTAACTGCATTCATTTTACAATCTATCCACATTCGTTCTCCCTCTCTCTCTCTCTCTCTCTCTCTCTATATATATATATATATATATATATATATATATAATTACTAGAAACTTGAAAATATTATCGATAACTGATCTATACTCATCACATCATGTAACATCTAAAAATCAGTCCACAATTAAAATAAAATTTGACTAAAAATACATTCAAATTGTTGTAAGACAAAAACTAAAGTTACTAAGAATTGGTTCCATGTGTTCACTATGTCAATCGGATTACAAACCAAGAGACATTCTAAAAAGGAAAGACCATCGAATGAATCAAAGGGTCATGGATCAAACGGATCTCATATATTAAACATAGTATTTAATAATTTAAATTTAATTTTATTAAATCTGTGGATATCCATGAATTTATAATTTGAATACCTAATCTAATCCACAAGAACTTGTGGTTCGGAGCGGACCGGGCAAATTTACTTTAAGTGTCAATCCATGACCCGATCCATAAAGGGCATACATGAAGACTTTTAATCTATATACTAATCAAATCCATAATCTTGTGGATTAGATCGGATTTTATAGATTGAAGGCGGATTGAATTATGGACCAACATGATCCATTTGCAGCCCTAATTCTACCTAATGAGAACTTCAGAAATTGAAATGTCATCTATTTATTGATGTTGGAAACAAGCTGAGTGCAGCCCGTGGGCCTCACCTATTTGGAGATCATAAAAGATTTTGTTGGTGATTGAGATGAAGGTCCATCTAACTCTTCAATCACTTAATCCCATGTCCTTCATAATGACAATTCTTAAGGTGTAGCACTTATTCGTAGTATGAAAGAGAAAAAACCCTTTTCTCCCTCTTGTACCATTTTTCTCCCTCTTGCCCGTCTTTTTTTTAAGAGTAATACTTGTTGTAATGCCCTTGCGTGCTGCACGCAGGGGCATTGCAGTTAGTTTTTTTTTTTTTTTTTAAAGTCAGCTCCAAAGTGTTCTAACCATCCGTACAGTGCAATGCCTGATTGGATGACTTAAAAAATCTAAAAAATAAAAAAATAGAGCTCCAATGAACAATAAAAAGATATGTTTTTTATTGTACCTCAAAAGGGTTGGATTGGGTCGTTATATAATGGTATCAGAGTAGGACTCGTTCAATACGATATGGGTTAGTTCGGAGACAAGCCACGTGGAAGGTGGTGGGCCTATAATAACTTAGTCACGAGCTAGACAAGAGTAGAAGGTTACCTATAGGAAAGAACTACCTGCAAGTGAAGACTCCTTTTTGTTCGGGGTTATGTCGAGTGTGTGCTTCACTGAACTTCACATGGTCGGTCTCAGAGACTAGAGGAGGTGGCAGTGGCAATACGCTTTCTCAAGAGGCCATGATCGAAGGGGTTTGTGAAATTGGCGAATAGGATGTGGTGTTGGAGGCGGAAGCCATAGTTCAAGTGGACATATACAATCAGGAAGATGTAGTTATTACTGACATCGTAGAAGACATCCATCAAACTCAGTTTTGAAACGATCGAATTGTAAGAAGTGCAATATTTATCAAAGAGAATGCACGTTTCCATTACCACTATTAGTGGCACTAACTTTCAAATAACCTAAATAGTTTAAATTTTAAGGATTTAAAGAATTAATTAATTTTATATATATATATATATATATATGTTAAGATCTAACACCTTAGCTTTTAATACTTTAAATTTAAAGTATCATAGTTATACTAGGAAGCTAAAAGGTGGAACGGCAAAATTGTATTAAAAAAAAACTGCCGCTTTTATGGTGATGGGATGAAGAGGACAAGAGTGATAAAGTGGGTATTATAAAAGGTTTGATGGCGTAGAGGAGGGGAAAAAAAGTCTCCTAATAAAATAGGGAGCTAGTGGTACATTATTTTTTGATATAGAGGGAATAAATATCCCTTTCCGGAGGTCTTAGCAATTTCCCCTTGTCAATAAGCAGCATCACCGGATGTTGTTTTTAACACTGCTCTAGTGCGCTGAAATCTAAACTTAGCTGTTCCCCTTGCGTAGGATCATAGCATGCACATTACTATGACAAAAATAAAAATGCACCATAATTTCAGTAATTGTCTTGGACAATTATATCAAGTGATAATTTTATAGTTGGTGTTTAGTTATGTTCTATTAATTTTAGTATTTTTTACATTAATAAGTTTTATTATCACAACAAATTTAATACAGATCCAAATATGTCTTAGAAATATTATGTTTTGAGAATCTCAAGACTACTTCTCCTCCCTCTTCCTTACCCCTACATCTCTCTTTTTACTTTCAGTTGTTGTCCTCCATGTTCCTTAGTTGTATTTCGTATTTTTTTATATTAAATTACAAAGTTTAAAAACGTTAATATCAAAATTAATATTCTAACCAAATGGGACATTAATTTTGTTCCGAAGTGCCAACCAAACTGTCCTGATCATGAAGATGATTGACATGCTTTTACTTGTTAATATCGCATTTGATTTCAAAGAAAGGTGTTCCAATTAAAAAACAAATCGGTCAATCAACTGACCAGACCATACCCATTTGGGTTGCTTTTGGTTCAGCATTTCCCAAGTCGGAAAACTATTTAGGTCAAGTTTGTTGAGTTAAGAGTCAGAAAATTTTAACCTGAATCACATTAAAGGTTGTGACCTCACCTAACCAGTACACTTGACCTAAACTCGACTTGATGGTCTTGACTAGAACATGCCCATGAAAACAACATACAAGGGAAACATCTCATTAATTTCCTACGTTCCTCACTTTGGCAACGACGAAAAGTTTTCATTTATATAAGCAAATGCTACGACAGATGCTACGACGGGGGATCGGATGAGTTGTCGGCCCAAGGTTTTCCCTCAGTGACACACAACACTTCTCGCATATTTGATCGACGCTACAACAAGTGTTTTTTTTTTTAATTTTTCTTCTAGAATTCTATGATGGAAGAAACACTTGTAAGGGGCCAATCTGAAGATCGGACAGTTTTAAAAATTTTAAAAATAAAAAACAAAAAGTTTTTTTTGTCTCATTTCTTTATTTTTTCAATTTTAACCGTCCGATCAAATATCAGAAGCTGAATGGATGGCTGCTCGCGTGCATTGCAACAAACATTACTCTTTTCTTTTACCTTTTGCATATTGTCAGAATACTTTCAAAGCATCACCAAATCGAATCGTAAAAAATGACCTCCCTAAATATTAGGGAGGTCGCAGTTCAAAGGTTGTCGGTGCATAAAAACATCCCTACACGTATTGCATGTGACCTGCACGATTTTGTCCCCCATTAATAGTTCCAGACTCGAGAATATTTCATAAATAGGTAGTAAAATCACCTGAAATAGGTGGAAATATCATCTATATGGATTTATCTCTAAAATTCTCGTGAGATTTGGACCATCCCCACTCTAGGGCCATTGCACGTGCTTAGCCAACTGGCTTCAAAGAAACCAGGGAATGTTCTCAAAACTATTTATCATTCGCTAATGCCCTGTTTGATTGGTTTTACAAAGCTAATATTTTTGAAGCCTGTAGTACTAATTCTGAATGATATTAGAATGAAGTAGACGAAGATGGCCGAAGGAGAAGACTGAAAGGGAGAGAGAGGAATGCGGAAAGGGGAGAAAGAGTGTTCCAGACTCAAAATATGCACTCTTAACACTTTTAAGAATTCTCTAATGAGAAATCAACACGTGCACAAAGTGTCAGCAAATTTGAGCGTCGACGTCATTAAGAGAGGTCTTCAAAGAATCTCATTTTAGGGAGCCTATAATCATATATAACACTTGCTGCAATGCCCCATGTTGCTACAGAATGGAGACATTGCAGTAGAGAAAAAAATATTTTTTATATTTCAAATCTTTTTAAGGTCCGGGCCGGCATGCTCCATATAGTCTAAATCTCTGATCACATAAAAAGTACTAAAAAAATAAAAACCATACCCTAATAAACAATAAAAATGTCCTTAATGGGCCAGACCCAATAACAGTTTTGTTTTTTTAAAATTTTTGCATTATCCAATCAGAGATCAGACTGTACAAAGGCATGGGATATGCGGGCCCCGATCAAAAGAAAATTCAATAAATAAAAAATATTTTTTTTTACCCACTGCAATGCCCCGCACTGCAGCAACGGGGCATTGCAGCAAGTGTTACTCTAATCATATACCCTCTCAAGGCAACAGACCCAAGAGAAGAATAATGCTTCCCCTGACTGTTCTTTTAGGCCCAAAACACCAACTTCCAGATGGCACTTACGGAAAAATTCCAACTTCAGAAAAATTATTTAAAATACTTATATTTGAATTCTTCCCATTATAGAGTACTCATAAATATTTGACTCAATGGGCATCTTTGAAAAAAAAATACTTAACCCTGAGCCGCATAATATTTTGCGACTAGGGAGTATAGCAACGTTCCACTTAAGACTAATGAAGTCAAGTCTTCAAGTCCTCCCAATTACTGCGAAGTTCCAGCTCCTTGGTATTCGGCCTCTTTATTTTAATGATGCACCTGGTTTTTACATGATTACCTATACACTGGGGTGATCATGAAAATCTGCACCTCCACATGGTTTCCACAGTTTTAGCCATTTTTTTGAATTTCAAACATAAAGAGGGGCCTTTTTTCCTCACCATACACAGGTGTAAACTTTAGAGATCATTCAAATGCACAAGTTATCCACTTCCTCTTTTTGGACTCTCCCTAGAGGTGCAGATGAGTACCCCCGTCCAGGCTAGAACTTGGTGCTCACTGTTCATTCTATTAACTCTGCCTGTTTTAACTGTCCAATTTCTATGCATTAAGTTTAGAACTTCAAGAATTGAAGAGACTTTCTCATCAAATTAACATTGATGATCTCATGTAAATTCTATGGATTTTGAGTTGCAAAAGTTTACAAGGAAATACAATGTAAAATTCCGCAACAGTCAATTTGTCTGGTAAATCAGAAAAGTGTTTTGAAGAGTAGACAACATTCAAATGCAAAAAGGCTGGTACTGTTTTTCAAAAGGATTACTCAAAGCAACGAGCCTGAAACAATATCCATGGACAAAAATAGGCTACCTTGGAAAATCATTGCAGCATTTGATGGCAGTAGAGCATAAAAGAAGTGAGGAAAGAAACAAAACAATACTGCAAGAAGCTTTTGGACAGGGGAATGATCGTAATAACCAATGGCAAGTTGATCTTGATGCATGTATCAGGTGGCTCACGCCTTGCAAATCAGAATCAGCATTTGGCCTGCTCTCCACAGGCATATCCCAAGAATGCTATCCTAGAGAACAAATTCATATTGACCTAGCACATGATCTACAAAATTTTAGCAATGACAAATATCTAGCTTTAGTAAGAAGTATCACTGTGGACCTTACAATGATTAAACAGAACTTTGCACAGTGGCAGACATCTGATTGCTTGCTAATGTTCTCCGAACTAAATGAATGAACCAACAAAGAAATAGCAGCCTTGTCTTTAGGAGTATGGACATACCTTGATTGACCAGAGCTGCTTGCACACATCTACACGACAAAACCAACAAACAGGGGTTTTTACTGAAGGTTATCTTAGTTGGCAGACACATTCAGCTTTACTTGAGCGGTGACGTCAGGATGCAACTTGACTTCTGCAACATATTCACCAGTTTCACGGATCTCTGGAAGTGAAATTATCCGCTTGTCGATATCCCTAAACACAATCAATACATGGAATATGTATATTAAACTAAAAGAAACAAAGGAGACACTCAAGATCCTAATTTGATTTATACATACATCTGAAGTTGTGCCTTTATAATGTCAGCCAGATCTTGTACTGTAACACTGGTGAAAGAAGAAAATGTTGAGATGTGTAGCATGGCCAAATTACGTATGACAGTGTTTTATGCGCATTAATTCTACTCACCTTCCGAAAATTTGTTTCCCTCTTCCACCCTTGCGTTTCACCTTAAAAGCCCCGACTGTTCGCAATATTAAGGCAAGTCTCTCTGCCTCTTCTTTTACCTGACAAGAAAAGAAAATGAAACAATAACAGGAAAAAACATGCATGAATGTGTGCAAAAGGTGGACATGACTAGAATTCCCCCGAGTTACAGAAAGTAGAACAACATTTGAGGAAAGTTACTGCTTCATAAAATGGCAGTTTTTTACAAGTTGATTGTTTGGTGATGCAGCATGTAGACTAAACAAATGTTCTCATGTTATTGCAGATAATAAACATAAAAAAAACTACACAGATGGTAGACGAGAAGAGTTGCAGGCTTAACATCAAACAAAACAAATAAATAGGATAGCAACGAGCGGTTTCTTTGCACAGCTGGTCCAACAAAATGTAAGGAAATAGTCAATTCACTGGAGTAAATACAAACTGATTGGTTATTTTATGAAGCCACGATAAAGAAAGTGGAGCTACTACAAGTTTCATGATGACATTACTGAGGAAATAGCAAGTCATAAACATAAAATCATGGTGTTTATTATCATGCCCCATCCTGGCCAATTCCGATGAAACGTTCATCCACTATAACTAGCAATTTTCTCACTAACATTGTTGTGTTGTTGGAAACATATGACACTGTCAATAACTTGCCTAGTATCCATCACAGGGGGAGATGGGAGGAACCAGTGCGCACGCATGCACACACACGCACGAGAGAGAGAGAGATGCAATGAGCGGTGGAGGTCCCCATTGGGAAGGGAGGCCACCCAGACCTTCTCCCGCAGGCAGACCTGTGGTTGCACCGAGTGAATATTCTCATGGAGGAGGGTCCTCAACTGCAATCCCTGCCACTTCACACTCTAACCATCTCTTGAAGGAGGATTTCCCACCACTTCCAGTTACTTCCTCCAAGAGTAGCAGAGGGAGATCTCGTTCAAGATCCCGTCTGCCTCCGGATGTTCGTGTAGCCACAACTCCTAGAGCGTGGATAGATCTCTTCAATAATCATGTGGATCAGGCCTCAGGCCTTTCTTTAGAGTTCTTCCCACCAACAGAAGATCTGGAAAAGAAGGTTGCAGTCATCGAAGAACAAGATATATCAGAGTTGGAAGAATACTGGTCTTCGGCCCTGGTAGGTTACATCATTGGCATGTGCCCAGCTTATCATTCTTTGTTTAAGTACATGAAGCAATATTGGAACGTCAAAGGTGAATTCCAGTTGCACATGAGAGAGGGACGGCACTTTATTTGTCATTTTGAAATGGAAGAAGATCTTCTTAAAGCACTCGAAAGGTTCTGGACCATCCGGGGACATCCTCTTAATTACCAACGAAGGAGAGAAATCCGGAGCCTTTACCAGACCTTCCAGCTACGAATTGATACAGAATCCTACTCCAATAGAAACTACAATTGCGCAGCACTGCAACTTGCCAATTATGCCCACCAGCAGTCCTACTTCCTTGGCAAACCTGCAAGCAAAGGGAGATAAACTTCAAGATTACCCTCTAATGGTTCCATACCCCCTTTCCATTTGGAAGTTTCTACTTCAGAGATAGAATCAGGTAACAAGCCTGGCCTAACACCTTTTGAGGATTTACATACACTGGACGCTCCGGCCCCTATGAGTAGGGGGGAAAATAAAATCAAAGAGTCTGAGAGGCTCACAAGATCTCGTTCAAGACCCAAATGAAATTACTCAGCTGGAATATCAGAGGCTTGAATGCCTATGAAAAAAGATTATCTGTTAGAGATGTCATAAGACGCCTCTCTCGTTCAATAGCTGTGTTAGTTGAGACAAAAGTTCATACTAGTAAGGCAGCAAAAATTTATCAATTCATTTGGCATGATGCTCTGCTTCTTCACAATTATAATTCCAACAATAAAGGCCAGATATGGATTTTGTATGATCCTAAGTAGGTTACTCTTCAGCCTATCAGTGAAGCTCCACAAGCATTACACATACAAGGAGTCGATTCTAAAACTGGTAACATATTTATTATCTCAGGAATTTATGCATCCAACCGTGAACCAGATAGACAAAACTTGTGGCAAAATCTAACTGATTCAAGTCTCTGTTCCATGGAATGTTGTGGGAGATTTTAACACTGTCCGACAGCCAGAAGAAAAACTAGGTGGCAGTAAGCTTAGACCAGGCCTTCTACAGAGATTCAATAAATGTCTTGATGATGCTGGTCTTTAAGACCTGAAATCTGTTGGCTCAATATTTTCTTGGTGCAATCAAAAGAAAGGAATGCAAAGAATACTGGCACGCGTTGATATATCACTGGTTAACTGTGAATGGATGCTCAAGTTCCCAGAAAGCTTCTATGAACATGGAACCCAGAATATTTCAGATCATACAACTCTTCTTGTTCAGACTGAAAAACCTATAAGCAAAGGGCCTATTCCTTTTAAGCTTTCCAGTATGTGGATCCAACATCCGCAGTTCTCTGATACTGTGAGAGAGGCTTGGAATATCCCTATCTCTGGATGGCCAATGTATGCTGTCTGCAAGAAACCTCAAAATGTCAAAGCAGCCTTGAAAAAATGGAATTCAGATATATATGGGAACATCTATGGTAACGTAGCAAAGGCAAGAAAGATCATGGAAGCTTCTCAACAAGCATTGGCTAAGAATCCCATGAATGCAGATCTTATCTCTCAATCAGATAAAGCAAGGGATGATTTTCTACAGGCTACTAAATCTGAGCAAATGTTTGCTAAACAAAAGGCTAAGCCACAATGGCTGTCACTAGGTGATTCCAACACTCATTTCTTTCACACATCCTTCGCAGCAAGAAAAGCTTATAATTCCATCAGGAGATGCAAAAAGAGGATGGCTCTATTATTGATAAGCCTGAGGAGGTACACATCATGCCTTGAATTTTTATAAATCCTTCTCAATCAAAACTTTTGCAGGCAAGATTCCCATATTCAGCCAAAGAATTCGTTGTCTGAAGAGGACAAGAACTACAATGCTCACCTTTGACTGTTGATGATATCAAGAATACTATCTTCCAATCTCCTAAATACAGAAGTCCTGGTCCGGATGGATTTACTGCAGAATTCTTCCAAGCTCGTTGACAAATAATTCAGCATGATGCTGTTGAGACTATTCAATCAAGTTTGCACAGGAACCAGTGGGTCAAGCAAATCAACACTGCCTTCATATCACTAATTGCCAAGACAGATAATGCAGATGCACTAGAGATGTTCAGATCTATATCTCTTGGCAGTGGTGGCTAAGCTCTTGGCTCATAGGCTGCAGAAGGTAATACCTAAACTCATTAGCTCTAACCACTCTGCATTTATAAAAGGAAGGCACGTTCAACACAACATAATGCTAGCTAATGATCTAGTCAAGGATGTACACTCTACACACAAATGAAAGTACCACTGTCTGAAAGTGGATCTGAGAAAAGCTTTTGACACTGTATCCAGAGAGTTTTTTTATTTCATGCTATTTGAGATGGGATTCCCTGATATGTGGATCCATTGGATGAAGTTATGCCTTGAAATAGCAAAATTCTCTGTCCTAATTAATGGTAGCCTTGTGGTTTTTTTCGCATTCACAAATGGTATACAGCAAGGCGACCCCCTCTCTCCATACTTATTCACAATTGCTGTGGAAGGTATAACCTGCTTGCTAGATGAATCTGTGAAGAATAAAGAGCTGAAAGCTCCTACTTTTGGTCATCTCTCTATTAGTCACATTATTTTCGCTGATGACTTGATCATTTTCTTTAAAGATCATCTTCAATCAGCAAGGTTTATATCATCTATCATGGATGTTTTTTTATCAAATGTCAGGACTGAAACTTAATGCAGCCAAGAGCTATGTTTATCTTGGAGCAATGTCCAAACACGAGGTGGCAATCAAGGATATTTTGGGTGTACATCAAGGCAATCTGCCTGTACCATAGCTACCATTGTTCTCCAAATCTCTTAAAACTGATCACTGCGAGCTGCTACTTAAGAAAATCCATAGCAGAATTTC
Organism: Zantedeschia hybrid cultivar; assembly: GCA_030544215.1. Lineage (NCBI taxonomy): Eukaryota > Viridiplantae > Streptophyta > Magnoliopsida > Alismatales > Araceae > Zantedeschia > Zantedeschia hybrid cultivar. The sequence goes on from JARZZO010000014.1 coordinate 79,818,760, forward strand.
CTCATGGCGCACTAGACTTCTATCCAGAGCTGGTAGACTGGAGCTTATTAGATTAGTCTTATCTTCTTTCTCAATCTACTGGTCCTCGGCTTTTCTACTATCATCAGCCATCTATAAGAAGCTTGACCACTACTCAGAGATTTTTTCTGGTCTGGCTCTTCACAGGTCCAGAATGTCCATATGGTCTCTTGGGAATCCATTTGTAAACCAAAAAATGAAGGAGGCTCTTAGGCTCTCACATGAATGGAATCAGGCATCTCTGTGCAAACAACTACAGAAGATAAACATGCCAAGCTCGACTCTTTGGCATCAATGGGTCCACACCAAATATATTAAGAACATCTCCATTTGGCGGGTCAAAAGTAAGGCTACCGATTCTTTGGGTTGGAGAGGAATTTTGAGGATGAGGGATACTATCAAACCTTTTCTCTCCTATCACATAGGTAATGGGGAAAGCATCAACTTCTGGTACAATCCCTGGCTAAGCAACACAAGTTTATATACGCTGGTGGGTGATTCTATCAGAGAACAGCTTGGACTTGCTAAGAGCTTGAAAGTCTCTAACCTTATTACTTAAGGATCATAGAATCACCCAACTACACACTCACATGAAATTAATGCACTCTGGTCTAAGGTGAAATCTATCCACTTTATATCTGGAAGATAGATGATAAAATGGAATAGCAAGGAAAAATTTCTGTTACTGAATTTTTTTTTTGGAAAGTGGTTGGTACCACATTTGTATTAATAAAAGGAAAGGGATTTACAAGTATAACCGTATGCACACCCCCAACCCATTGTACAAAACAAGCACCAAGATGGTGTCAAGGTTGGTCTCCCGTCAAAAAATAAAAAAAAGGATGACACATTGACATCCACATTACAAAAAAGAAAAAGACTCGCCTACTCTCTTACTCTTTTACATATGCCATCAGCCACCCTATCCGGGATAGAGGTCTCTTTTTGAAAAGTTCTCTTGTTTCTCTCGTACCAGATTGCCCAGATTGTAGCATGCAAAATCAGCCACCATCTAAAACGATCTTCTTTCAAAGCCGCCTGATCTGATCCATACTGAAATAGTTCTTCAACGCTGTTCCACCTAGGGCCTCTGGACTGAACCCTTGATAGCAAGATCCTCCACACTTCATGGATAAGGGAGCATCCCGAGAAATGATGGTCAAGCAATTCATCCTCCTCTCCACACATAGAGCACAAAGGGTTCACCTCACACCCAAAACGGATAAGCCGTTCACATGTCAGCAGTCTACCAACGGATACCCTCTACATAAGCACCTTCACCTTCAAAGGGGAAGTAGGATCCTAAATCTGGTGAAATTGTGGGGACCTGGTACTTCCATCAGCAATCATGTGGTAAGCAGATCGGACGGAAAAGGACCCATTATTGGTCCATCCCCATCTCAAAGAATCCTATGTTGATGGATCAAACTGATAAGCCTGCAGCATAAAACCTCTTGAAAATCCTGAATCTCCTCCTCTCGCAGATATCGCCTGAAGCACAAATTCCATCCGCCATTCTGGTCTCTCGTCTTTGCCACGGCCACTCCTGGTGCTGAAGAGATATTGAGGAGCCTAGGAAATAAGCTGGCCAGTGAGGTTGAAGCACACCATTTGTCTAACCAAAAGAGGCAAATCTGTCTGTCTCCTACAACAAAATGACTAGCAGCCGATACAATGTCTGAAGCTTGAAGAATGCCTCTCCAAGCATGAGAGATGTTGTATAGAACCTGTAACTGCACCTCCCACACCCTTATTCTTAGGTAGTATTTTTCTTTAATGACCTGCAGCCACATTCCTGAAGAAGATGATCCAAGCCTCCAAAGCCTCTTAGCCAAAAGGGCAAGATTGAAGTCCCTGATATTTTTAACCCCCAGACCCCCATTCTCCTTACTCCTGCACTCTCTTCCCCAACATACTTCAAACCCCCCCTGCTTAGCTTCCTCTCCATTGCCTTTCCAGAAGAATCTACACCGAATGGCCTCCATCTCCTTAGCAACTGACTTTGGGATCCTAAACATGGACAAGAAGTAGATAGGAAGATTGTCTAGAACTGCCTTGCAGAGCACTAGCCTCCCTCCATAAGATAAGAGCCTTCCCTTCCACCCGCTCAGTCTTGACTGAAATTTGTGAATCACTGGCTGCTAGTCAACACATCTAATGAAGGTCAGCGAAAGTGGGAGCCCCAACTAAGGAATAGGAAATGAATCTATCTGGCACCCCATGATGGTGGCCGCTCTCCTCAGCTCCCAGTCGTCCATGTTAAGACTGATAATCTGACTTTTCAAATAACTAACTTCCTCAAAAAGCTCCAACAAGAATCTGGCATGAAGAAGCTACTCCTCTGCCTCCCCAGCCAAGAAAAGGATGGTATCATTTGCATACTGTGTGATCTTCCTCCCCCCAGGGCGCGCCTGGAATCCAGAAATGAGAGATTCCTCCTCTGCCTTTCCACACATTTTGCTGAGCACCTGAGCCACCAACATGGGGACATGGGATCACCCTGTCTCAGTCCTCTACTGCTGTGGAAGAAAGGTGTCGGCTCTCCATTGACTAAGATGGCAAAAGTAGTTGAAGAGATGCAATCCTTGACCCGGCGAACCCGTTCTTCTCTAAAGCCCATCCTTATAAGGACTTTCAAAAGGCACCCCCCATTAACTCTATCGTATACTTTTCAAAGTGAAGCTTCAAAATAAATCCTTTCCTTCTTTGCTGCTTCATACCATGTAGGCATTCGTATGCCACCAGGAGACCCTCCTGAATCTATCTACCTTTGATGGAAGCTGTCAGGTTATCACTGATCAATCTATGCATCATCCTTTCCATCCTAACTATTAGCATCTTGGTAATGACCTTATAAACACCATTGAGCAGGCAAATAGGCCGAAAATCTGCCAGAGATTCAGCTCCTACTCTTTTGGGGATCATGACCACAAAGGTCTTATTGATCCCCCTAAGATGTGCTTTACCCTACTGAAACTCTAGTACTGCCTTCACTAACAATTCTTGGACTAAGTCCCAACAATGTTGGTAAAACAATAATGAAAAACCATCAGGACCAGGGGTCTTGTCTCCTGGTAATGCAAACACAGCTCCTTTAATTTCTTCTATAGTGAAAGGGGCAGCCAGGTAAACTCTATCTAAACTCCGCAACCCATGTTATTAAAGGCGATCGCCTCGCTCGCCTAGGCAATAAAGTAGGTTGAGGCAAGCCAAAGCGCCTCGCCTTGCCTCATCTTCGCCTCGCTCACCAAGGCACTTGCCTATTATGTCTATGCTAAATGTTTATTTCTTTTTTAATTATGTAGTATTACTTTTTCTTATTCTTAAACATTCTAAAGTGGTTATTTCTTTTCTTTTTTTAATTATGCAGTATTACTTTTTCTTATTCTTAATTATTCTAAAGTGGCTAATGCTTCTTTTTAACAATGTCCAGCACCTTCTTTTCTCTTATATGTTGCCACATTTTTCCCTTATTTTTTATGATTCCTAAGCCATCCACTAATTATATGAGTAGTAGATGGTCTTAGGACATTATATGTTGGGCATGATCAATGCTTCTCAAAGTCTTACATATTATTATCTTAGATATTTTATTCGTTTTTCTTATATTATTACTTTCTTCCTTCATGGTGATTTATAAGAGAACACATCACCTCAAACGCCTAGGCGATCGCCTAGGCATTTGAGGCCGAGGTGAATCCCTGGTAGGACTGTAAACGGGTAGGATACGGAAACGGAAACATGTATTTCCGTTTTCCGATTCCTATAACAATAACCTATTTCCGTTTTCGATTCTGATAAGATCGAAAAATGCATTTTCCGTTTCCGTTTTCGATAAGATCGGAAAGTGCATTTTCCGTTTCCGATTTGTTTCTGATTCCGATATCGAAATCGGATATTATTTTTTATAATTATCGAAAATTATTAATTTTTTACTTTATTTTTTTAAAACTTATTAGGGTCCTCCCTTCTTACAAAAGTCCATCTCCTCAACCGTTAGATCAAAAAGGATCCAAAAGTTAATATTTATTATTAATAATAAACTTAATAATAATCGAAATTGGAAATCGGAAAACGGATATGAAAACAGGTGTTTCCATTTACGATTCCGACAACTTATCTGAAATATCCGTTTCCGATTCCGATAATTATCGGCTGGATTTTTTTTATCGAAAATAGAAAAAAAAAATTCCGGTAACGGGTCGAAAAATCAGATAATCGGGTTTCCGTTGACAGCCCTAACCCCTGGTCTCCCCCCTCGCCTCTTGCCTCTGACTACGTAGTCTGCAACTGAGGGAGCAAACTTTCTTGTATGAAATGGCCGGCTACTGTACTCCTCTGAAAAGAGACTAGAGTAATAGGAATATATATGCCCTGCAATGCCTTCCCTATCCGACACCTAGTGCCCATCAATACTGAGGCAGCCAATGCAATTCATTCTCCTTCTACTAGAAGCTATCTTGTGAAAGTAAGCCGTGCTCTTATCTCCTTCCTTGATCCATTTATTCGTAGATCTCTGTTTCCAGTAAACTTTTTCTTTCATAAGCAATTTCTCCAGTTCAGCCTTGAGCTTCTCCCTCTATTCCCTGTCTTCCTCATCTAGAAGACCGGCTTCTTCCAACGCCTCCCACCTCTCCAGTTGGTGAAGCATTCTTTATTTGTCTTCCCTTCCTTTCATTCTCCTTGATGCGCCCCAAGCACTGAGGGCACGCCCCAGGGATTGGAGCTTAATTACCAAGGTAGACATAGCAGAAACCCCTCCTCTATCTCCTGAGTCTCCTGCTTGTCACTAACTTTGCACAAATTCCATGAAACCCTCTTCCTGCAGCCAAAATATCTCAAATCTGAAGATGAAGTATCTGTGGAACCTGACACTTGAATTCAAGAGGATTGGCTTGTGGTATGACACTGTTCCCTGAAGACATGAAGCCTGCAAGTGCGGCCCATTGTTATCAGACAGAAGTGGCCCATTGTTAGTTGGACTGATCAGGTTTGGTCTTCTCCCACAGTGCAAAAGTTCTGTGTACCTGGTCAGCCATCTTAGGAAGTTGCACTATGGATAATCTTCACAAAAAGGGCATGTGCATTCCAAGCTTTTGTTATCTATTTAAGTAGAATTCAGAAAATGAAAACCACCTGTTCTTCACCTGCTCATACTCGGCCTTTATCTGGAAGAATATCCTTCATCGACTTGGCATACACAGACCACCGAGGAATAACCTTCTCCGAGAAGTGGAGGACTTAAGGAGCAGCGTTCATTTATCAGGACCAGCATCTTCTGTAGCTTTCTTAGCACTACGTTCTACTATTTGGTGGCTATGGAGAGAAAGATGCAAACGAGTTTATGAAAAGCAGAGTACATCATCTATGTAAATCCTCTTAATGATTCTGGATGACATCAAGGCTCAAATGGAGACTAATAAACTGAGCAAAGCACCAACTGGCAGATCAAGAAAAAGTATTTGAGCAGTTTGGCATTCCACATTAGATCAGTTTTGTATTAACAAATTTCATCTCTTGATTCATTGTTTGTTTCTTTTTCTTCTAATGGGTCTATAGTTAACATGTGATAACATAGATTCCAAGTTGTATCTCTTTCGCAGTTAGTGATTCTTTGGTTAAACCGAGAGAGAGAGAGACTGAGAGAGAGTCTGGAGAAGCCAGGGCAGTGGACGAGAAATATGTGCCTGTGGTTTAGCAAAGGCCATTGGGCAGCCCATTGTAGGGTGGCTGTCATATGCCAGGTATGCAAGTAAGGCAAGCATCTAGCCCATGTGCATTGGGGAGATGAAGTATGACAGAAGCAGGTGCGCACCTTGCATTGTTGACCAGCTGGTGAAGGAGACCCACATCAATCTTCTGGATGATGTGCTTGTGGTTTAGCAAAGGCCATTGGGCAGCCCATTGTAGGATAGCTGTCATGTGCCAAGGATGCAAATGGGGCTGTGCTCTGGGGAGACGAACTATGATGGAAGCACGTGCGCACCTTGCATTGTCGACCAGTGGGTGAAGGAGACCCACGTCAATCTTCTGGATGTGGAAGTTGGTAGGGAGAGATAAAAGGTGCTCTTTATGTCTGGTGCTCTACAGTGCTGGATTGGCTCTGCAAGCCCTAGAGATAACCCGGGAGCAGGTAGGACTTGAGGTGGACACAAAGCATGGATGGTGTGGCATCACACCTGCTCTGTTAGGTGCCCTGGCCAAGGGCTAGCATAGAAGATCCTTCATGTCAGAGAGGTTGTATTAGAGGAAGAGATTGCAAGGCTGGTATGTGTCCTGAAACAGGTGTCAGGGTCCTGAAGGAACAAACACTTATCTGGGTTGATGTCACTGGAATTTTGATGCACTATGGAAGGACATTGTGGAGAAGGCAGGCAGTCTGTAGGCCATGTTATTAGGGAATAAGAGAGGGGTTTGAACTTTGAAGGATACATAGCATATACAGGTTTGGGTTTTCGTGGTGATGGAGGAGAGGCAAGCATTTGGTAAGTTTTCCTCTATAATTGGGGGTTCAACTATTATGTTTAGGACCAAGTTTGCTCATAGGTTAGGTTTTGGTGGAGATGGAGGAGAAGGAAGCTTTTAGTAGGTTTTCCTCTATAATTGGGGCTTCAACTGTTATGTTTAGGACCAAGTTTGCTTAGAAATGGAAACGAGCAAATATGCACACAACCCACCATCGTGGGCAGGCTTGTTTGGGAAGGGCATGGTCCAAGAACTATGAAACCCTAGCAACTGTTTGGGGAAGAAGATGACCAAGATTGTTCCTCCCTAGGCTATGAAAGTGTTGCTGAATTGGGTGTGGAGCCCAGCTTGGCATGGGCAAAACAAATTCCATTTGAATATTTGGAAGTACCCAACTTTGCCACTTCTGCATGGCATTTCCTCCAAGTGCAAGCTAAGTGAGCCCTGGGCTTCCAGTTTACCAGATCGGACTGCTTCAAGTCTCTTATTTAGGTGGTCTCACCCAAAAGATGGGATTGGCCAGTGGGGATCCTGGTGGGGACACTCGCGCACGGACCTGGTTCGACCCGACTCGCGTTTACCGTCGGAGGAGGACGACTGCAGCGTACCCAGCATCTTTGTGGCTCGATGATGGTTCCCCTGAGTATTGATATGTGTTTATTTTATTGAGGAGCAGTTGGGATTGATGTAAGGCCCATTATGAGGCCCAATTATCAGTTTTCTATTTTTTTAGTATTTTCTGCACGAATTTCATTGTGTTTGTCTAGAATTAGGATTAATTATGTCATTTGCTTCATTAGGAGGTTATTAGGATTCTCTTTTTTTTTCTATTTAAGTTACTGTAGCCTCCTTTGGAAGGGCAATGATGATTGAATGGAAAAAGAGAGGTTTTGCAGCCGCCGAACGTGTGTGTGTAGGGCGTGAAGCCCTAGACCTTGTCGTCTTCCCCACCCCCACCCCTCTGCGTTGCAAACTTTCTCTCCCTCCTCTCTTCCTTGTCGTTTTCCCGAGCCCGTACGTTCCCTTTCCTTCCGCCAGCCCCGCCGCACACAGGCACGAACCGGCCTCCCCGCGTGCTCCTTCCCCTGCTGCTCGCAGACCTGAGACGAGCCTTCCCGCCAAGCCAACCCCGCCCCACGTGCGCCGGTGGGCTCTCCTACCTCCGGCCCCGCCGCCACCGGCCCAAGGTGGACCTGCCCGCGCGCCACCACCTCGCTACGCACAGGCCCGATCCGACTCCCGCGGCCTCGACGAGTCCTCCCCGCCGCGCGCAGGCCCCGGACGGGCCTTCCCCCTCGACCACGTCCACTGCACACGGCCCCGACGGCTTCCCGCGAACCACGAGGCACTCGGCTCTGTTCCAAGCCGGAACCAACCCCCCCTTCCGCGCACGCCGTCCCGCCAGCCCCTTGCACGCGGCCCCGCGAGCTCCCTTCCCCGCGGCACGCAGGTTCCAGGTGGGCCCTCCCCGAGAACGCCTCCGCCCCACTGCACAGGCGCGAACGGCCTCCCCGCTCCGGACGGGCAATTCCCGTGAGCCCCACCTTCCGCGGCACGTAGCCCCGACGGCTTCCCTCGTATTCACTTTCCCCGGCTCACGCCACTGCAGGCTCCGGACGGGCACTCATTTCACTCCCCAGCGAACCAACGCGGCAACTAATTTTCTTTAGACGACACCACAGAACACTGGCATGGTTACGAGGCGGTTTGCAGATCCGCGGCAGTTAAGATCGTGACCCCACTCCACAGTGGGTCGGTTAGTGCTATTGTGCTCTTGTTCCCTTAAAAGAACTTGTCGTTTATTATATGATCATGCATGTTCCCGTGCCTGTGAGTTAGGGTACCTAGCTATTTAATGATATTTGCTGCCGGACTGTGAGCGTGAGAACCGTCCCGAATTCACTATTTGAGTACTTTGAACGTGTTGATGTTGCCCTAGTAGTTAGTGGTTCTCACTACCGCCGATCCTGTCTACTTTTGTCACTGAGAGCGGGCGATTCTTTTGAGTTTGTACGACTTGCGTTGCGTAATTACATTCATGAAAATACGGGAAAATTGGTGAACATTTGCCATTCGCATACACTGCTCTTGCTGATTTCGGATCGTGACACTAGTTCGGACTCGTTTTTGGTAGTCATCTCGCGTCAGTTTTGGTATCAGAGCATTAGGTTTTGCTAGGGCATATTTGTTGCATTTTTATCTGTTTATTTTATTCATCATGTTAGTTTAGCGTGTCTTCATCTATTTAGTGTTTCACTCTGCTTAGTTGATCCATGTCATGCATATTAGTCGTTTAGGTGTCAGTTGATACACGTTGTCACTTTGCCTGCCTTGCATGCCCACTCGTAGCAGCACGATTTTTTCACATGTCTGCACCTGCGTCAGGTTCGCAGGCGGGGTCCCCGGATGTTTCCGATTTAGCCGAGATGATTAGTCAGCTCGCGCACCGTATGGATATTTGGGACCAGCGCCTTGGGAATGGGGGAGGTTCGAACAGCTCTAGTGAGAATCGAGTTGATGAGTCTGAGCGTACGATTCAGGACTTGGCAGGTCTCAAGGGTGCTCCAGGAGTTCTTACCCATGCCCCAGTTCCCCGTCACCCGGGACATCCTGTTCCGGCCGTCCATGTCCCTCATGATGAGGCCCTTCCGAGGGCTGATCCTGTGGACGAGCGGCGTCTTGCCGATGACGGGGTGGATTATGATCCGCGTGATGAGTTGATGGAGCAGGTTGCGGCACGTAGACATTTGAGGCATCATAGGCCGCGCGAGAGGTTTGAGGGTGCCGATCAAAGACGCGCGAGGCGTCAGGTGGATAGGATTGATCGTTATGATCACTGGGATCTTCGTGACCGCGATGATCGGCTAGATCGACGCGGTCAGGACATGCGATTCGATCGACACGATCGAGAGGATCGACACGACCGCCGCGATCGAGCTGACCGAGTTGAGCGATATGATCGAGGTGATCGGTATGATCGGTACGCCCGTGGGGTTTAGCCTGAGTTTGGTGAGGCGCCTAGACGCCATCGACGTCCGAGGAATCGAGATGATTTTGAGGAAGAGCGGAAGCCCCATCACGTCCCGAGGGACCAAAATGACCGTCGGGCCGTTCGTGCGGATGCTCCCACTTTTGACGGGTCTTTGGACCAGAAGGTTTATCTTGATTGGGAGGCCAGCATGAACCGCTACTTCGATTGGATGGGCTCAGACCTATTGGTCGAATGTCGAGGACCTACAGGAGCAGCGTCGGCATGATCCCATTGAGTCGTAGGAAGACATGAAGGTTAAGCTGCGAGAGAAATACCTTCCCCCGACTTACCACCACCGCCTCATTGATAGGTGGCAAAGCATATCTCAGGGTACTCGCACTTTTTCTGAGTACATTGCCGAGTTTGATGAGTACCTGATGAGATGTGGAGCTCGAGAGGAGAGCGCGTTGACTCTTTCCCGCTTTCGGAAGGGTCTACGTCGTGTGTATCAACAGGAACTGTTCCGTCAACATGTGACGACCATCGAGCACGCCTATCAGGTCGTGAGAGAGATGGAGCAGTTTGAGCTTGAGGTGGAGTCACCCCCGCGTACTCGGCCGCCCTACCAGCGTCCCCTTGATCAGCGCGCCACCCCGGGAGTGCCACAGAGAGCTCCAGCCTTTAGGCCTGCCGACCCCAGTCGTCAGGACCCCCCCTCTCGCCCTCGTTTTCCCCAGAGAGACTCGGTGCCCGCCTTACCGGCCCCCCCTGTCCGTCCCCCCATGGGAACCCCGCCACCTAGGCGGGAGGATAAGGGGAAGGCCCCAGCTATAGGAGAGTCATCCCAGGAGGGCGGATCCCGTAGTCGGTGTTACAAGTGTCAGGGATTTGGGCATTTCAAGTCTCAGTGCCCGTCTAGGGCCATGGTTATGGGAGAGGTAAACCTTGAGGAGTACCAGCCTGCGTTGCAGCCTGTGAGTTATGAGGCTGGAGATGAGATGGCGGATGATTTTCACTCTGAGGGAGAGATCGTGGGTTGCATCCAGGCTCAGTTTCTGTGGGATGGTGATAGTGAGGATCGTCTTAGTGAGGATAGGATTGGTGTGGTTAGATGCCTCTTGACCCAGCCAAAGGTGTGTGATGATTGGCGTCGCACCGCTATCTTTCACACCTACTACCGTGTTGATGGCAAGGTGTGCAAAGTGATCATTGATAGTGGTAGTTGCATTAATGCAATCTCCACTAATGCCGTCGCACGCCTTGGGTTGGCTACTGTTGATCACCCTCGTCCTTACCGAGTGTCTTGGGTGGATTCTACTTCCATTCCCATCTAGACGAGGTGCCTTGTACCCATTCACTTCCCACCGTATGAGGACAAGATCTGGTGTGACATTCTTCTTATAGAAGTCGAGAGCCTTATTCTTGGCAGGCCGTGGTTGTATGATATGGACGCGACTCTTCAGGGCCGGTCCAACACTTGCATATTCCAGTACGGCGACCTGCTCATCACTTTACAGCCCTCTCGACCTAGGGCGTCCTCCCAGCATGGGACTTCTCAGGGGAGTTCTTCGGCATCCCCGAGTACCCCTTCACCTCCTTCTGGTGCTGCTCCCCTTTCTAGCACCACGCCTGTTAGCCCGGCTACCACTCTCAGCACGGCTTTAGCGAGCACATACTCCAGTTCCCGTCCGACCAGATAGGACATTACCAGCACTCGTGAGCCTTCCCTCCTTGGCACACCTCCTACTATAGCTTTACAGCTTATCTCTGCCAGGGAGCTTGAGCATGATTTGATTAAGAGTGATCATGTGTTTCTTTTAGCGGTTAGAGAGGTTACTGCCGAGACCCCGAGTGAGCACCCCACCGAGGTCACCTCTCTTCTCCAGGAGTTTCAGGATATCTTTCCTGAGGATCTTCCGGAAGGTCTTCCACCTATGCGTGATATCCAGCACGCCATCGACCTGATTCCGGGAGCCACCTTACCCAACCTGCCGCACTATCGCATGAATCCCAAGGGGCATTCTGAGCTCCAGAGGCAGGTTAAGGAACTCCTGGCGAGGGACTCTATTCGCGAGAGCATGAGCTCCTGCGCCGTCCCCGCACTTCTTACTCCAAAGAAAGATGACACTTGGAGGATGTGCGTGGATAGCCGCACGATCAACCGCATCACGGTGAGAAATCGTTTTCCCATTCCCCGCCTCAATGACATGCTTGATATGATGGCGGGAGCCACTGTATTTTCAAAGATCGATCTGAAGAGTGGCTATCACCAGGTTCGGATCAGACCTGGGGATGAGTGGAAGACGGCTTTCAAGGCGAAGGATGGACTTTATGAGTGATTGGTCATGCCCTTCGGCCTGTCCAACGCCCCTAGTACCTTCATGCGGCTCATGACTCAGGTATTACGACCTTTCATTGGCACATTTTTGGTCGTATACTTTGACGATATCCTTATCTATAGCCGTTCTAGGGAGGACCACTTGGAGCACCTTCGGCAGGTGTGCATTATTCTTTGTCGCAAGAGCTTGTATGGGAACCTTAAGAAGTGCGCTTTTATGACAGATCGAGTGATCTTCTTAGGGTTCATCGTGTCATCTGAGGGCGTCTCCGCTGATCCCGAAAAGGTCAGAGCGGTGGTAGAATGGCCTGAGCCGCAATCTATCCATGATGTGCGGAGTTTTCACGGCTTAGCGACGTTCTACTATCGATTTATTCGCGGATTCAGCTCCATTACGGCTCCGATCACTGACTGCATTCGGAAGGGAGCCTTTCTGTGGACGAAGGTTGCTGCTTCAGCCTTTCGTGACATCAAGGAGCGTATGACCCAAGCACATGTCCTTCGCCTGCCTGATTTTTCGAGGGTGTTTGAAGTCTCTTGTGACGTTTCTAGTGTCGGCATAGGTGGGGTTTTGAGCCAGGAGGGCCATCCCATTGCATACTTCAGCGAGAAATTGAATAACGCTAAGCTGAAGTACTCCACCTATGATAAGGAGTTTTATGCGGTAGTGCAGACTTTGAGATATTGGAGACATTATCTGCTACCGTAGAAGTTCGTGTTATACTCCGACTATGAGGCGCTCCAGTTTCTCCACGCCCAGAAGAAGCTAAATCCGAGACACAGTCGATGGGTTAAGTTTCTTCAGGCCTATACATTCGTCATGAAGCACAAGGCGGGTATGGAGAACCGCGTGGCTGACGCACTGAGCAGGCGATCTTCCCTTCTATCAGTTGTCAGTGTGGAAGTCACGGGATTTGAGAGATTGCGGGACGAGTACCCTACTTGTCCCGACTTTAGTCTGATCCACTCGGCCCTGCAGTCCGGGCCCTCTAGAGAGCACAGTAAGTACGTCCTTCAAGAGGGCTATCTGTTTCGTAGGTCCAAGTTGTGCATTCCCCGGACCTCGATCCATGATTTCTTGATGTGGAAGGTTCATGCTGGGGGTCTAGCCGGTCACTTTGGCCGGAATAAGACCATTGAGCTTCTTGAGTATAGATCCTTCTAGCCGAGCCTGAAGCGCGACGTTGCTCGTATCGTTGCTCAGTGCCGCATATGCGCTACGGGGAAGCAGAAGAAGCAGAACACTGGTTTGTACACCCCTCTTCCCGTGCCGGATTGTCCGTGGCAGGACATTAGTATGGATTTTGTCTTGGACCTGCCTCGAACGATCCGAAAGCACGATTCTATCATGGTCGTCGTCGATCGGTTCTCCAAAATGGCACACTTTATCCCCTGTTCGAAGACATCAGATGCATCTCGAGTGGCCCAGTTATTCCATGAGAGTGTGGTTCGTCTGCATGGGCTGCCCAAGACCATCGTCTCAGATCGGGATGTTCATTTTGTTAGCTATTTTGGGAAGACCCTTTGGCATTTGATGGGCACCAAGCTGAAATTCTCCACCGCCTATCATCCTCAGACCGATGGACAGACCGAGGTCGTCAATCGGAGTCTGGGTGACTTGCTGCGGTGTCTTGTGGGAGAGCGTACGCGAGGGTGGGATCAGATACTTTGGCAGGTTGAGTTTGCATATAATAGTTCGGTCAATAGGTCTACAGGCATGTGTCCATTTGAGATTGTTACTGGTTATAGGCCTAGGGGACCCGTTGACCTTGTTCCTTTACCCATCCAGTCCCGTACGTCTAAGTCTGCACAGTCCCTGGCTAATCATATTAGGAGTCTACATGAGGATGTCCGTCGTCACATTGAGATCAGCAATGAGCGTTACAAGTAAATGGCAGATGCACATCGACGACCCCAGGAGTTTCATGAGGGTGATTACGTGATGATCAAGGTTCGACCTGAGCAGTTTCCTTCAGAAACCGTCAAAAAGCTGCAAGCTCGGGGAGCCGACCCCTTCAGAATGATAAAACGGATTGGACCGAACGCGTATGTGGTAGATCTACCATCCGACTATGGCATCAGCAATACATTCAATGTCTCATATTTGGTGGCCTATCGGGACCCGACAGTGATACCCAGTGATCCGTTTGAGCCTTCTACCTCCCTTGCGAGTGACCCCACCGCGAGAGCAGATTGATCATATACTGGACGAGCAGGTTGTTACTTCTAGGGATGGGGCCTATCAGCGCTACCTGGTCCACTGGAGAGGACGGTTGTCTACAGAGGACACGTGGATCACGCGCGAGGAGCTGCAGCAGATCGACCCGGACCTTCTGGAGCGATATCAGAGTGGGCGAGACCCATACTCGACAGGGTCGAGTTCTTCCCAGCCGGGGAGAATTGGTGGGGACACTCGCGCACGGACCCGATTCGACCCGACTCGCATTTACCGTCGGAAGAGGACGACTGCAGCGTACCCAGCATCTTTGTGGCTCGATGATGGTTCCCCTGAGTATTGATATGTGTTTATTTTATTGAGGAGCAGTTGGGATTGATGTAAGGCCCATTATGAGGCCCAATTATCACTTTTCTATTTTTTTAGTATTTTCTGCACGAATTTCATTGTGTTTGTCTAGAATTATGGTTAATTATGTCATTTGCTTCATTAGGAGGTTATTAGGGTTCTCTTTTTTTTTCTATTTAAGTTACTGTAGCCTCCTTTAGAAGGGCAATGATGATTGAATGGAAAAAGCGAGATTTTGCAGCCGCCGAACGTGTGCGTGTAGGGCGTGAAGCCCTAGACCTTGTCGTCTTCCCCACCCCCACCCCTTTGCGTTGCAAACTTTCTCTCCCTCCTCTCTTCCCTGTCGTTTTCCCGAGCCCGTACGTTCCCTTTCCTTCTACCAGCCCCGCCGCACACAGGCACGAACCGGCCTCCCCGCGTTCTCCTTCCCCTGTTGCTCGCGGACCTGAGACAAGCCTTCCCGCCAAGCCAACCCCGCCCCAAGTGCGCCGGTGGGCTCTCCTACCTCCGGCCCCGCCGCCACTGGCCCAAGGTGGACCTGCCCGCGCACCACCACCTCGCTACGCACAGGTCCGATCCGACTCCCGCGGCCTCGGCGAGTCCTCCCCGCCGCGCGCAGGTCCCGGACGGGCCTTCCCCCTCGACCCCGTCCACTGCACGCGGCCCCGACGGCTTCCCGCGAACCACGAGGCACTCGGCTCTGTTCCAAGCCGAAACTAACCCCCCCCTTCCGCGCACGCCATCCCGCCAGCCCCTTGCACGCGGCCCCGCGAGCTCCCTTCCCCGCGACACGCAGGTTCCAGGTGGGCCCTCCCCGAGAACGCCTCCGCCCCACTGCACAGGCGCGAACGGCCTCCCCGCTCCGGACGGGCAATTCCCGTGAGCCCCACCTTCCGCGGCACGTAGCCCCGACGGCTTCCCTCGTATTCACTTTCCCCGGCTCACGCCACTGCAGGCTCCGGACGGGCACTCATTTCACTCCCCAGCGAACCAACGCGGCAACTAATTTTCTTTAGACGACACCACAGAACACTGGCATGGTTACGAGGCGGTTTGCAGATCCGCGGCAGTTAAGATCGTGACCCCACTCCACAGTGGGTCGGTTAGTGCTATTGTGCTCTTGTTCCCTTAAAAGAACTTGTCGTTTATTATATGATCATGCATGTTCCCGTGCCTGTGAGTTAGGGTACCTAGCTATTTAATGATATTTGCTGCCGGACTGTGAGCGTGAGAACCGTCCCGAATTCACTATTTGAGTACTTTGAACGTGTTGATGTTGCCCTAGTAGTTAGTGGTTCTCACTACCGCCGATCCTGTCTACTTTTGTCACTGAGAGCGGGCAATTCTTTTGAGTTTGTACGACTTGCGTTGCGTAATTACATTCATGAAAATACGGGAAAATTGGTGAACATTTGCCATTCGCATACACTGCTCTTGCTGATTTCGGATCGGGACACTAGTTCGGACTCGTTTTGGTAGTCGTCCCGCGTCAGATCCTCTTCTCTCTCTTAAGGGTTCCCCGATGCTATGGAAGGGAGGAGGGCAGAGGAGGCCATCCCTCTAGCAGTAGTGCCCACAATCCCTACAGTTGAGGCAGAGATAATAACTAACCCAGTTTCAGAAGCATAGGTTTGTGCAGGGACATAAGTAGTTGGGCTCTCTACGGCCAATAAGGGAATAATAGAGGTGACTCCAGCATCTTTAGTGGTTGGAGAGTCAGGCATGGACGGCTCCAAAGCATCTGTTCATAGCACACTCTGGTACGAGAAGCAAGGTTCACCCCACTCTGTCGAAGCGAGCTAAAAATAGATGTGGGCATGTTCAGGGAAAGGCAGGGTCATCTCTCTCTCAGGAGGCCACGAATGACATGTCTTCTCATTCTCTACGGGACTGACTGGAACTTGACACATGCAATTCAGGAAGGCAAAGATGCTTTTGTTTTCCGAGGGGACTAAGTATTTGAAGGCTCTTAGGACTTCCATGGAGGATGGTAACTTTTATGTTTCCGAGAGGTGGTGGTTGGTATCACCAATTTTATTCAATGAAGAAAGGCAGTACAAACTGAAAGAGTAGGGGAGACGTTCCTCTCCCAAAGAAACAGGCAAACTAAAAACTTCAAACAATAATGGGAACTACAATATCAAGCAAGGAAAGCTGAAAGGATAGGCGTCAATCTTGGTTGAGTGCAGCTGTTCACTTACCTGCAGGGATTTTTAGAAGAAAGCTCCTTCAAAATTACATGAAGTTGGGGACAAAAAATCGTTTATTTGCATCAAGCTTTTCAGGGGCTCGTTCAAGACTTACTCAAATTATTACTCAACAGACAATGAGAACTTTGGTTTCTGCTTATAGAGAAAGAGGTAGGCAAAAGAGAGATTTTCGTCGTTTGTGGATCACGCAGATAATTGCAGTAACTCGTGAGAATGAGGCTTCCTATAGTTATAGTAGATTGATACATAATCTG
The DNA here is from genome assembly GCA_030544215.1 of Zantedeschia hybrid cultivar. NCBI lineage: Eukaryota > Viridiplantae > Streptophyta > Magnoliopsida > Alismatales > Araceae > Zantedeschia > Zantedeschia hybrid cultivar. The sequence continues at coordinate 79,835,540 of JARZZO010000014.1, forward strand.
TACAAGAGGCAATTGCTTCTTAATCATTATCTCAATCATGATTTTCCTACCCCCATAGGTAAAGGAAAGGTCCTACCCTTTTGGGCCGGTCGTGGGCGAGGAGGGACTCGAACCCCCCGACACCGTGGTTCCTAGCCACGTGCTCTAATCCTCTGAGCTATAGGCCCCACCCCATCTCCACAGGATCTGTTCCCAGGAGTACCCTCAGGTGGATACTTTCTGCATAAACTCTATTCCCTGAAGAACATTGTCATTCCTCTCCTGCCACATGCTGCAGCAAACTCATGAGGGATATTGAGCTTGACTTTTAAAAAACTACCCAACTGGGTGGATAACAGCTATGGGGAGGTGTGTGCAGGGGAGTTGAAATCTCAGACAGGGTTATTGGGATCAGTTTGGATGGACTATCAGATTCTTCAGACCTGCAGCACATGGTGGATTGTGTCAACCATTAACTAGTGTCTATAAAAGAGGATAGAAACTAGAAAGGGAGACGGCAAGCCTAATGGATCCTTAGCATCACAGGAAACAATTTGACCCCTTTCGGGCTGAAGGGTCTTTAGACCTTTCCTTCTGTCATCGTTCTAAGGGAGGTTTAGGGAGGATTATGGGCTATCAAATGTACATGTTTCATTGGTTTTGTCTTGGGTATGGGACATTGGGGTCCTTTTGTTGCCAGGGGTTATAGGTTTTGGGATTCGGTTTTCTTTTTGGGGATTCGCAGGGACATTTTCATTTTATGGAAGTGTGGTACCAACCATTTTCAGGAAAAAAAAAAATCCTACCATCCAATGGTATGAAGCACAGATACGAGAATTGTCTTATATGATTACCAGAACTCATTAGGGCACTTCCAAGAAAGACCTTTAACAATCGTTCCATCTCCTTACATTATAAACCAGGATGCCTATTTTGGCAGAATTCTCTGTTGGCACTTGCATCAAACGAGGTGATTTTTGCAGTGCATACTTAACTAAGTCCGGCAAGAACCATAGGTTTCTCAAATTTTTGGACTTCTTTACTCTAACCGATGCAAGTTGGAACGTGAAAGTGACCGAAAAGCCAACTTTCACTGAAGGTTTTGTTGCACAAAAAGGTTGCAGATTATACGACCATTTTTATTAAATAAATAGAGAGAGTAAGGGAAGGCAATGAAAAATTTTAAGCATAGGGAGAAACAAGCAAGTGAGACGCATTTGGTTACACTTTCCTGATTTTTAGGAAGGAGTTTACTCCTTTGTAAATCACTCCTAAAAGAAAAACACCTCCTTAGTTGTTTTACTTCTGGAAAAACCTGAATGGGAAAGTAACTCCCGTGGGTCTATCGGCCCCTTCGCGCCCGTCTGGTCCGCTCCTGTTCACATGTCTTCCTCTCCCGTTCATGGACGACCTCTGTCCCACTGTCAGAGCAAACAGGGGTGGCACCCAGCGAGCTACCACATCCCCCACCCCATCCTTTGGCATCGTGTACATTTTGTTCCTCCTGTTCTCCTTCTGTCTCTTTCTTCCTCCATCAAAATAGATGAGGGGACGATTGCCAAGCAGATCCACACCATTGGAGCATAGCCAATGCGTGTAATCCATGCCAAGTCAAAGCCATTGTTTGGCGAGGATTTGTGCCAATGTGAGAGGCCAGGTAGTCCAAGCGGTTTGTCTTGATGAGAAGCGTTGGAGAGATGGAGGGGTGGGCTTCGCAGATCGAAGACTGTAAGCGGATCGTGTTGGGTGAGTTGTTTTGAGATGAAAAGAATAATTTGGATAAAATAACTAAAAAAGTGTTCCCAAACACTGGTACATAATTTTTAAAATCTAATTTAATTTTACCAAACATGTGAATATTGAAAAAACAGCAAATTCAAAAATTATGTTGAAAATTTAAACAGTATTATTTTTAAGACAAAATAGCCTTAAAAAAAATTGTTCCCAAACACCCTATTAGCTGCCACGTTAGTCTCCAAACTTTCTTCCAATTTCCATATGGATAGTGATGTATTCTGAAAAGAAAGATGTTTTTATGATAGTGCACTTGATACCTGGTATTAGCACTTGCACAGATCACCAGAAATCTCCTATCATCAAGTCAGCCAATTTTCCAATAACGTTCTGCCAGCCTAGATTGTTTCAGAGCAATTACCAGATTCCCTTTTTGTGTTGTACCAATAAGGCAACTTTGCAAAGCTTATAGGTTCTGATCATCCTGTAGAACCCATGGCATGGAATGTAGAATCGGCCGATTCCGATCGGAATCGGCAGGTCCCGATTCGACTGATTCCGGCCGATCCCAATCGATTCCAACCGATCCAATCCCGATTATGATCGGGATTGGCGGGTCCCGATTCGGGGACCTGATCTGATCCGGAATTCCTTGGCCCATTGTGCTTCCACAGTAACGATGTGGCTTGCAAATCTTCCTCTCCTGGTTGCTCCCCACTTCATCATTAATATGACATCTACAATCCTTGCAAACACAGAGATAGCTCCTATGACCCACAGCGTTGCATTTTTCACACACCACTGCATTCTGGCATGCTGATGCTCGGTGCCCCTTACCTAAACACCAGAAACTCAAGTTGCCTTATGAGCTTGGTTTCCAAGAATCTGCAGAAAGATGATCCTCCTGGGGTGCTGCTGTCAAAGTTTTCCATTTATGACAGAGAGTATTCCATATGCCTCCATCATTCAATGTGATTATCTCTTATGTTGACTTGTTGATCTTGGGTGCTCATGCTCACACGGTGCTGCTCGTTCACCCTCATCCTCAGTGCCACACTCACACCCTTCATTGGCAGCACTTGACCCTGCGCCCCCAGCAGGGGCGGTGGCCTGAAGGGAAGGACTTGCAGCATTCTAGTAAAATGCCAACTTTCACTGAACTACCGAAGTGAATAGCCTAACAAAGTGTTGTCAGCTTATCAACTGAGAAAATTAATATTATTTTCGCCACATGTGTTCGATAGGATTTAGTTTTATTCTACCAAAGTCAACCAAGTATTAAGTTAAACCATCCAAAAATAAAGCTGCCCCTAATATTGAAGACAATAGCTCTCCTTTGCAGATAGTTTGGTCCTCCAAGTCCATGCTATTGTATGTTTATCAGAGATATCCCTTAAAGGTTAGGACAGCCATCCTTCCTTTCATCTGACTTGTTGGCACACACCATTTTTGATACCAGAGCATCCTTCACTTCCAATCTTTTTCATGTTGCAGTTGTTCAATTTTCAACTCTAAGCTCACACGTAACAAACATAGAATTGTGAATCAAAGGGAAGGGAATGCACTGATGCCAAAAACAGGGTGTACAAATTATTTTCTCAAGCTTAAATTGAATGAACCTCAAGAGAGTGCGTGAATTACTTTTCCCAGGTCCAAGTTCAATGAATATGGTCTATCTAGGTGAATTTTATTACCCATGAACCTATAAAGAGTATTATTTGATGGAATATGCAGGAGTTGGCCCCTTTATGGAAGAGTATGATAAAATCTGCTTCATGAAAAAAAAAATCTAAATTATAAAAATAATACTTGGTGCTGTGATGCACGAGAAAATTAAATTAAAATACATGTCAGTGTTAAGTTAAGCAAAAAGAACATAACAATAATAACGATCAATTAAACACGACCCTATTGAACGTTAGGATTGTGTCCCTCAACTATTATACAGCAAGAGTAACCGTATCTAAAATCGGCTGTCAACATCATTTTCCATGTGTCCCGTGATTGTGACAAAGAAATTTTACCACTCATAGTTACTATCAGGACATATATTTCCGCATGGGTGAAGAATTACAAGCAACTAAAAAAGGCATGCTTTCTAGATAATCCTCAGCAGTTGCTTACCCTCCTTTTCTCAGCCTCAATTCGCTCCTCTTCAAGTTGCATTTCCCTAAGAAGGTGTTCAAAGAGGATATAATTTTATCCAAGTAGACATAAACAATTGACATTGTGGACACACAATCGCGTACTTGAGCACAAGAGTAGTGACTCTCTCAGCTTTCCCCAAGGGCAGGAGATAGTTGCGGTAGAACCCGGCCCTCACGGCCACCATCTCCCCCTCCTTCCCCACCCCCTGCACCTCCTCCTTCAGGATGACCTGGGGAAACCGGAAACAACGCCGGCGATGGCCATCACAACAGGACAGGATCAGACGGGAACAGCAGCAGCGATGGTGGGGGAACTGTTCCAGGCTCACCTTGCGCGTCTTCTTGACCTTCCTCTGAGCCACCACGAGCAACGCCGCCCTCCCCACGCCGCCGGGCCTCGACGACTCTAGAGGTGGAAGGCACCCGCCCGCCCACGCGCAGGAGGCGCGCCACGTCAGGGATGCCGCCATTGCCGCTGCCCTCCAAGCTCGTGGCTGTGCTCCTTCTCCCTTCTCTCTCCGTTATCCCCAGCTTTGTTATCTCGGGGCGCGCCAGGAAGCCTTATTTGTATCATCCTCACATCACGGTGTGGCCGCGTCTGGAAACGCCCAAAGCATTTATCATAATTACGATCAGGCCCACCGTTCCAGCCGATGGGGTCCACGGGCTTTTTCCATCAATCATAATTAAAGGCATGTTTGGCGCCGCTTCCAATTGGAAGCACCGTTAGATTTTTATTTAATTATTTAATTTATGAGAAAAAAATAAGTGTTAAAAGTCATTTTCGTAGTATTTACTTCTTTTGACATTCAACTAAAAATTAAATTTTATTTTTTAAAAATTAAATAAAAATAAGACTGTTAGACAATATTTGACTTTTATAATAAGGTAAAATTAATTATAACTATTTGCAACTATCATTTTCCATGTTGTAAGAAGAAGTCAAAAATGACTTTCAATTAAAAGTTATGCCAAAGATGCCATAAGAGTTGTATTTTAAAGTAAAGAGGATTACTAGCAATATTTTATGTGTCCATAAGGACGGTCTCTAATCGAGTGATCTAAAATAAAATAAAAAATCAATATCCAACTCAGTCTATTATGGACCTTTTTACTGTTCTTTAGGGCTTAATTTTTTTTTCTATTTTAAATTTATTCGAGTTGTCTGATCAAAGATCGACTTATGTGCGAGAGAACATTGAATGGACCTTAAAAATGCAAAGAGAGAGAGAGAGTACTTGCTGCACTGTTAGGCAGTGCAGCAAAGAAAAAGAAAACTCTTAAAAATTGGGCAGGCCATCCCATGAGAGAGGCCTAAGGTCCAATTTATCTTTAAATTAATTACTAAAAGTGAACATTTAATCTAACCTAGTTTATTTAATTATGTATACTTATTTTTTATCACAAAATTTATTATAAAAAATATTTTTATCGCAAATTTTATTATGGCACAATAATGCACACCTTTATACTAAGTCATGGTCTTAATTTCTTATATTCAAATTTAAGCAGTTTTAAGCATTCATCTTTGAACTGGTCAGCTTGAGTCAAGACGACTAAACCTATTTATGTTTTGGGACAATTTCATATTAACCATTTCTATATATTAAATTTTAAAAAAGTGCAATGTTCACTTGCAGATTGTCATACATATCTTTAGAAAAGAACACATCTATTGGATATGGCACGTATGAAATATTTACACATATCAAATATACCATCAAAGTAACACATTTGAAATATCATATGTATTAGGATGATGTGTAGGATAATATTTAAATAAGCATGATCCATTTGAAATTTGACATTTAAGAGTAGTTAATATAAAATCACCCCTCTATTTTTTGCCAATTATGTGGATTTTTTAGAGAATGCCAGTCTTTTGATAAAGCAGACCTGAAGGGTCAGATAGTTTCGATTTTTTTTTTAGTCGGATCGGTCAAAGTCCATTGCGATTTTGAAAACACTGATTAACATCTTCTCCACCTTCTTCTATAGCCTTCAATAGATTAAACTTACCTAACGTTGAACTATAATATCTATTTATGAAGAGATTGTTTTGCAAAAATATCTCTTCACAGCTCTGCATGAAAGGACTTCTTTTGCCAAAAACTTCTTACAAAAGAAATGAAGCCGATAGTTCAATCCCGAACGGGTAACACTTGTTGCACCCCGTGCCGCGCACGGGCAGCCGTCTGATCTTCTAGCAACAACAAAAGATATATTTTTTTTTATTTTTTAAAACTTTTTTAAGTCGGTCCCATCACATCCAACATTTTTGTATGGGCCAATCTCAGATTGGGTGATTCAAAAAAATTTGAAAAAAAAAATCGAGCCTAATAAATAGTAATTTCTCAATGTTCATTAGACTCAATTTTTTATTTTTCGAACTTTTTAGGTCATTCTATCCGAGATCAGATTATATAGACGTGTAGAACATGATGGAGCCTATCATAAAATATTAAAAAAGAAAAAAAAAATTTAACTGCACGGCATGCGATGCAGTGCAGCAAGTATTCCTCCTCTAGAACAAATAATTTTTTTGAACTTTTTACCTTTCACTCCCTGGAATATTTAAATATTCTTTATAAACCCTTACAATATCTATATTTTCTTAAAAACCTCTCTTTAGACGAACTTTTTAGGGAGGGTTAAGGGGCCGTTTAGGGGCGTTCTAAATAATTGTAAAGAACTAATAAAAGATATAAAGATCGTAAAGAGTTTTAAAAAACTATTGAAAAATCACATGGACTGAAGAGTAAAACTCTCTTTTTTCTATATAAGTAGACACTAATGCCCCTTCCCTAATAAAGAAGGCAAGAGGGTTCCGGTTTCGTTTTGACTAGACCGTGAACAGCCTAAGAATAAAATCCCTAATTTTATATATTTTGCTTCATGATGACTTTGAATTCAAAACTAAAAATCAACTAAAAAAAATTTAGGGTCTACTGATTTTAATTATGACACCCCAAATGTATAAAAGATAATAACACTTAAAACATAAGGAAAACTCTGTTCTACGACTGTTCACCACATTTTAAGTGATGTACACGTCCATCACTTTCCCCACAAGAACCATACAGGTGCTTTGGAATGGGGTCGAGGACAAGCATGCAATTATGGTTAATTATCGTATGAGAAAAAAAGGATCAGTAGTGGATGTCTCCCATGAATGATGTAGCCAGAGTGCTCTTGCTAACACCAGAGAAGAGAGATGTCAACTACTTGATCTCAGTTTGTCTCCTGCAACACATTATCTGCTTCCAAAGTAATTAGTTCTATGCCCGTGCGATGCTCGGTAAAATATCAAATTTGAATACAAGTTTTAATTTTAACGGAAAAATAAAAATTCTATTTTAATAAGTTTTCAGAGAGAGAGAGAGAGAAAGAGAGAGATTCTCCTACTTACTGCCACGTGTATTGGTTTTAGTTTTGACGAAAAACAAAACTCTATTTTAGTATTATGGTATAGATACTAGAAGCAAAGAGCAGTCAGCTGAATTCAAGAACATGAAATAATGTCACAGCCATCAAAGCCACAGTACCGACCGAGTGTCTCCAAGCAGGAAGATGAGAGTACGGATTCCATTTTTTTTTTCCCCTGGTTCTTCACATACAACAATCTCTTATAAACAGAAGCTAGCTCTTGTTATTGTGAACGTCATCCATGGTCCACTTCATCATGGAAAAGAATGGTAACCAAGAACAGCCCATTTTGTATGTTTGTTCTTATTGCAACCTTATTACATAAAAGATTGCTCGGTGCAACTACAATATTTATGGGAAAGGATATGTGAGAAATCTGTCTTGATCACCAATGCTGCTTTCGTTAGATTTTTCAGAATCACATATCATTTCTTGGTTACCTCAGAATGATATACCCGGGCTTCATCAACATCACTGTTCTCCAGGGAGCATGGTGTCCTCAGGTAGATCACAATATGCATTGCCCTGTGAAGAAGGGTTATATTAGGCATTGCATGGAATGAGATGGATATAACTAGGGTGACATTGTCCCATGCCGCTTACCTCCCCTGTAAGATGAGCCACGCATCTCTTCTCAGCAAGCAATTCAGCTTCAGTCTGCCAATCAGAATAGTCAGATCCATGTGGCGTCCGACAGGCAGATTGATCAGATGGTGCCATGTAAGCAAGGATGGCAATACTGGTATCGGCCGTATCGGCCAGTATCGGCCGGTACCGGATCTATTTTGGCCCAGTACCGGCTGGTACTAGTCCACTCAGTATGGTACCGATACCCACCGATACCGATACGTACTGGCCGATACATATCGATATCGGCCGATACTGTCAACCATCATGGGACATACCTTTTTTAGACGGGCACGCAGAAAATCATCGATGATTACATCTTTTACTAGCTCATAATCACCATTTCCCTGAAAAAAATGTATGCATTTCCAGAGGCAACAGTGCATAAAGGTCAGTTCTTGAAATAATTCCAGAAATGACAGAGATGTTAGGAAAGGAAACAATGCGTAAACCAACAAACCTCTGATCTGCATGGCATGCTGAAGACGATGTCCTCCGCAATGCCGTAAGGATTTCCATTGGTATAAACCTGTAGTTGCATTAAATTCATCTTGTTTAGTGTTGTAGTGCGAGAGAATGAATACTGCTGCAGAAATCTTGCACATTCTCGTATAATCATGCGAATAAGATTATGATAGAAAACCAGTAGGCAGTGAAATAATATAGAGTAATACTTGGTAACACCGCACACTAATACTTGCTGCAACTTGACACTGCACAACTCCATGCGGTTGGACCACGTGACTAACGTGGCCAGCTGGACTAACTGACATGGCCAACCCTATAATATTTTACTTGACAAATGTGTTTCGATTGAAAATACGAAAATTGTATTTGTCAATCGAAACACGTATTTGTCAATTAAAATTTGTATTTGTCAATCGAAATATTATGAGGGTGGTGACTCGCCCAACTGACCGAGTTAGCCACGTGGTCCAACAGCAAGAAGTTGTGCAGTGTGACTGGACTGTGCAGTAAGTATTATTCAATAATATAAGGTTTCATAGTATAGTGCTGTTAGAATGTTGATAACATGGAACTTTAAGATAGATTGTTTAGATGTATATGAAGATGGGAAGACTCTTTATCAGTGAATCCTTCTCATTGCTAGACTACATATCGCAAGTAGCCTGCTATCCTGGCCTCTGGTGTAAGGTGCTGAGATATATCATCCAAGGTGCTGAGATATATCATCCAACTATTCAATAAAATAAGCTCAAGAAAATTAAAGCTAGCTTCTAGTGCAAGGATCAGCAACTTGAAACCAATAAACAAGTAAATACAGCTTCAAGCAAATGAAATAGCAAATAAATAAAGGGTTTAGTTTATTGATATTCTGGTATACATACAACTTGTTTAACCCCTGGTCTATAGCGGATGGAGGCCCAATCCACACGCCTCATACATTATTGTCTACTAGCAATAAAGTTGGATGGCCAGAAAAAAATATTATGAAGGGCACTATAGACTACCGAAGGCCCATGTGTAGCACAAGCAAATTTTTCTGGAAATGTGCCCTTCCATTCCTGAAAAAGGCCTCTACCGAAGGTTACTTATGAAAATATTCTCACAGGGTCACGATTATGATGGTTGGATTTTGTCCGGTTTCAGCAAAGGGGCAGATGAAACAGGCAACAGTTGAGTATGGCAAGGATTAATTCCACTTTGACCATAAATGAGACAACTAAAATCACATCTTACATGCAAGGCCTAGGCACATTACACCATATCAAATAAAGGTTTTATATAGCCTACCCCTGAAGAAAACCAATCTCCCTTGGGAGTGGGAGTAATAAGGGACCTTATTGCATCAACTATTGAGACAGCAGTCGAGGCAGCTGAAGATCTCCCCCATTTTTGGATCAACACCCCTCCACGCTGAAAACCAGGGAGTACACATAATAAATGTGAATCCTAAGACTCCTAAGAAAAATACAAAACCTTTAAAAATAAGTTATAATGGTTCTGGGAATAGGATAATTAGGAATCTTGGTCCTTACCTTCTGGACCCTTTCAGTGAACTCTTCCTCCAACCATTTCGTGTCATTGATAACCTCCTTTACAGGCAGACCGTTGATTTTTGCATTTAGAAAATCAGGAACCTGTTCAAATAAAGAATCTGTTTAAATTCACAGAATGCTACTATTCAATCCCCAGGTATAAAAATACAGATGGTCTCATCCTACCAATAGGCCTATAATGATCCAACAATTTTAATGCAAGGAACAGAATGAACATTTTGCTTTTGACCAATTAAAATTTTGAACTGTTCAATCACCTGAGTAGTTGAATGGTTTCCCCATATAGTCAGGTTTGAAACTTTGTCATAAAACACACCTGCTTTAAGGGCTAACTGCAAAAACCATGACAAGAGCAAAATACAGTGTAATGAGTCTTATGCACAGGAAAATTAAAATTAATTCAGAATTGACTGTTAGAGCTAGTTCAGGAAGTTAAAGTTTATTCAGAATTTGAATATGTCTCTTGAGCCCATCGACAATACAACAAAACAGCTTACCTGACACTTGGCCCTATTTTCATCCAATCTTGTCAAGGCATGAAAATTTTTCGCAGGTATATCTGGTGCATTCTTTAAACAGATTAGAGCACTGCATTAAAGAGGAGAACAATTGGTGTCTGAAAGGATATAAGAACTTTAAGGCACAAATAATGCAAAATGTCCAAATGACTGGTACTAACTTCGTGTTACATGGGTTGCCAACCACGATCACCTTGACATTGCGTGATGCAACAGCATTAAGCGCTCTTCCCTTAAGACCATTTACCACAACATCTTAGCAAATACTTCAAAACAACCAAAAAAGAAATACCTATCTAGAACCTTAGTAGTGTATCAAAATTGATTACATCACCTGCTCAGCAAAAATTTGCCCATTTACATCCAACAAGCCAGCACGCTCCATCCCTGGGCCCCGAGGCTTTGCTCCAATCAAAAGTGCCCATTCTGCATCCTGAAACACCTCACAAGGGTCAATTCCTATGCTGACTTCCCTCAATAACGGGTACAAGGAATCTTCCAACTCCATAGCTACTCCTGCATTTGGTAAAGCCAATATTAAGTACAGTAATAACCATAGAAAAGAAAGCTTCAACCATAAAAACAAAATATGCAAAAATCCTTAGAATCGTGATCCTGTAAGTGAATTGAATGATAAAATTTCTGTTTAACATCCACCTTAAAAATTTATAATCATGACTAAACAAAATGAAAGAAAAATGAAAGATTGGTGGGTGTTTGGTTATGCTCTATCAATTTTGATATTCATAGATTAATAAAGTATATTGTCATAATAAACTTAATATAGGTTCAAACCTATATTAAAAATGTTAGAGTTTAGTCCTTGAGAGTCTCAAGACATCCTCCCTCTCTATTCCCCACTCCCTAACTCTTTCTTTCTTCTTCCATCATCCACCTCTGATGCAGGAGCGGACTCATGGGCAGCTTAGAGCAAGCGTCCATCAGGCTTGGAGCTACCTTCTTTGTCTTTTGAGGCACTTTGTATTTTTATTTCAGCATTTTGGACATTAATAAGACCTAGTTGAGGCCAATTTAATCTCTTTCTTATGTTTTTCTTTATTTTTCTGTATTTTATTTTATTTTATTTTAGGGACATAGGGGTAACATGGTCATTTGTGAGTCTAGGGCTTCCTTTTTTTGGGGCCTATATATACCGTATGAATTCCTTTTTGGGAAACCTAAGGATGAGATGAAGGAAAGGAGAATAGAATGTTATGTGTGCTGTCTTGTGTGTATGTGATGGTCCCATGATGGGGCTGTGTGTGAGGGTGTGAAGCCCTTGGTTCGTCTTCTTCTTTCCCCCTTCTTCTTCCCCAGCATCTTCCTCTTCCTTTACCCCTGTCGTCTTCCTTACCACTGGCCTCCGAGCCATTCCTCCAGTTTCCCCCTATTGTCCCGCACCAACTTGGTATCAGAGTCCAAACTCGATCCCTACATCGCCACCGCTACTTATCTTCCTCGTCACCGCCGCTCAGTTCCCCTGTCCGGCTACTCCTCTCTCTCACGGTCCCCCTCTCTCTCTGTGCATGTTATTGTGAGGTGAACAATAACCACATAGGGGACCCACCACCTTCTCCTTCCATCCCCCCTCAAAAAGAAAAGGGAGATAGAAGAAGAAGGGTTAAAGAAAGAGCAGAAGGAGAAGAAGGGGATAGAGGGAGGATCGAACCTGCTGCTACCGCCGACAGGCCTCCACGGGCCACTAGCCGCACCCCTCGGTGCCATCGTTGTCGTCATCTCCTTTAGCCGGTGCCGCCACCAACATCGTCGCCCGGTCCCACCAGCGCTGCCATCGCCATTGTCTTCTTTCACGTGCACTGCCGTTGCCATCCACCAAGCTGTCGCAACCCGTCGATAGTGCCACCGCCGCCGCCGGCTGCCTAATTCGTCGTTGTCGCCATCTCTCTCTCCCTCGTGCTGTGTGTGTGTGTGTCTCTCTCTCTCTCTCCTTGTTAGTATTTGAAGGAAACAGGTTGTGAAGGGGAGAGGAGAAAGAGAAGGGCCCATGCCCCTTTAAGTTGGGACCTGGTCAAACCAGGTTTGACCCGATCTGGTCGAGCCAGGTTGCCCCAGCCAGGTCCTAACCTGGTTCAACGTTCAACCCTGGTCTAGCCAAGGACTAGCCCTGGTCCAGCAGTGATCCAAGCCACTAGGTGTCTTAGGTTCGAGCCAGGTCCAGCCCAGTCTGCTACAGTGCATAGGCGGTGCACCAGGCCACTCTTAGCACACCACCATCGTTGGGGAGTCATCTGAACTCCGATTTGCATGTTGTCTGCGCCATTGGTCTCGTCTCAACGAGACCAACCTAATTCCAGCATGCATCATCCCCGACAGTACCTAGTTTTGCATGCCACCACTGCACGCACATTGACGTCCCCCATTCGTGCTCCGATTCGCAAGTCAATCGCACCGTTGGCTTCGTCTCAATGAGGCCGACTTAGTTCCAATGTGGCGCTGCCCCTACGGTGCCTCATTCTGCGTGCCACCGATTGATTCTACCAAAATCAGGGTCCCAGGATAATCTCTTGCAACATATCTTCCATCTATTTTTGTTTTGATGTATTTTTGCCGAATCGAGAATAGACGACATTGATTTTAGATGAGCGAGTGAGGAATATTGTGATTCCCCAGTCTATTGTTGATTCAATGTTAAGAACATATGAGATTTTGTAGAGGGTGATAGAGCTTTTATAGAGTTCTATTAGCGGATTAAGGGTGTTACCACATGACACTCTACTACTTATGTGGGTGGAGCTTGGTGCACTATAGATCCATAGAATTCTTCTATTTGCTTGGGTCGAGATTGGCTATCGGAGCACTACGCCATAGTGGATTGTGATAGACATCAATGCTCCCTCTTGCGCCCCCATTTTTTATGGACGTTAGTTCATGTTTCCAGATTCTTCACTTATTCTCCTAAGGCAATGGAAACATAGTCAAAGTTAGTTAAGACATTCTCGCCAACTAAAAATGATAATCAATCAGATATACCAGTTCATACTCAAGGTGCTAGTCTTGATCCTACAACTAAAGACATTCAGGATACTACCTTATTTATTGAGTCTGGACTTTATTTGATGGCGGACGATGTGTTTGAGATCGATTCAGTATCGATAGTCATTAGTGAGTCATCAGATAGTGTTGTGTGTGATCATACACTCATGGTTGAAGTCAGATTTAACTTACTTTCTGAGTGCTTGTTTGATGTTTTGGTCCAGTGTTATTCCTTCTATCTTACAGACGTTGCTTCAGCTGAGTTTGACTTGCTGTGGTGTGACTTTGAGGCCCATTATCAGTGCCACCTTCAGCTCCTCACCCTGACGATCTATATGGAGTCGATTGCACGTCACTTGTTTGTTGCTCCCTTGCTCCTCGTGTGACTTCTTTGACACTTCAAAACTCAAGGACGAGTTTTTTCGAACCAGAGGTATTGATGCACGAGCGGACTCATGGGCGGCACAAAAGCCACCTTCTTTGGCTTTTGAGGCACTTCGTACTTTTATTTGAGCATTTAGGAATTTGGACATGAATAAGGTCTAGTTGAAGCCCATTTAGTCTCTTTCCTATTTTTTATTATTTTTCTGTACTTTTTTCCTATTTTAGGGACATAGGGGTAGCATGGTCATTTTTTAGTCTATGGCTTCCTTTTTTGGGGCCTATATATATCCTATGTATTCCCTTCTGGGAAACCTAATGATCAGATAAAAGAAAGGAGAATAGAATGTTTTGTGTGTTGTCTTGTGTGTATGTGATGGTCCCATGATGGGGCTGTGCATGAGGGTGTGAAGCCCTTGGTTTGTCTTCTTCTTTCCCCCTTCTTCTTCCCCTGCATCTTCCTCTTCTTCTACCCATGTTCTCTTCCTAACCACCGGCCTCCAAGCCATTCCTTTAGTTTCCCCCTGCCATGGATGGCAGTACCGGTACCGGTGCCGGCCGGTACGACCGGTACGGGCTTAAAGGGGCCCAAAAAAATCAGAAAAATTCAGAAAAAATCAGAAAAAAATCAGAAAAAATGTAAACAATTAATTAGCTATGTGTTGGATGTGATAAAAGTGGGTTAAGACAAAGAAGTACACATAACGCATACAAAATGACTATTTTCATACAGATTAAACATGAAAAATATTATGTAAATATACTAAATATTTACAACAATGCAAAATATTAACGAAATCAAACGATCCTTACCTATGAAAAACATAAGTGAGTCCCTTAATATGGATAATAACCCGTAGATCCTTCTGATTCATCATCTGGTTGTTGTTGCTGGTATCCATAATAAGGTTGCATATGTTCCCTATATTCACCATAACTAAACAATGATGCAGCCAAGTCGTGCATCCCTCTTTGAATCCCTCTTAGAGTATATGCTTGTTGACTTGATGAAATTTCAGAATCATGATGCAAAGAAGTAGCATGAGGATAAGAAGAAGACCCTGACCCATAACTGCTACTGGGTGGAATCGGTGGATGGAATTGAAAGCCTTCATACTCTACTTGATCTCCCCAGCTATACATGCCTGCTTCTTGTTGGACACCTCCGTAACCTGACTGCTGTCCATACTGACTTTGTGAATCATAATCTCCTTGACTTTCATGTTGTCCTCTTCCTGTGTCAATATGTAAGGAGAAAGAAGGTGCATACACTCCGCCCCTGGTAGTAGCACCTGCAGTTGCACCAGCATCATCACTAGGAGACTCTGTCCCATCATCATCATCATCTTGATCATAATCAACAATTAACTTTCTTTTGACATTACTTGATTTTTTCTTTTGTGATGCCTGTTTTTGCTGGCTTTCTTTTCTTTCTAGTTCATTTTGCAAGTTCAATCGATTCAATACTCCTTTTCCTCGTAGTGTATGCCTCACATAAATTTGCTTCATCTCATCAATGGCAGGATCGTCTCTGGCAGTCAGAAGAGTCCTCTCCAATGTAGATGTACTCATTTTCAAGAATGATGGTGTCCCAACTATTCTAGGAGTGACTAGCCTACTATCTGATTCTGAGTGTCTAGCAGGCTCAAGCTCAGTATCATGTGCAAATAAAGGCACATGCTCAGTCTGACTCTGATGCTCATGTGAATGATGAGGTGAATTTTCTTTTTGCCTTTTCGAGGTTCTTAATTCTGGATCTCTAGCAACAACTCCATCTAGTATGCCTTCTGCCCATTCTGTATCATCAGGATCAAAAACTGGCTCATCGACAGTTGCTCGTGTTTCAACCCAAGTCTGCAAGGGATTATCATCATCAAATAACTCTTCCACATCAATTTGGCCAACAACATCTTCTGCGTGCCCTGTAGCTCGTTTCTCCCTCAATTGTTGTCTCAACCAGATGTTTTTGATCCTCAATCTCATATTGTAATGGCAGTACATCAATTTGTCCAATCGTTCAGCCTTTAACCGGTTACGAATTTTTGAGTATATAAGGCTGAACGTGCTCCAGTTTCTTTCACATTGGCTTGCCGACATCGTCTGACTCAAAACCCTCACTGCAACGGAAGCCAATGGATTATAACACCTATCTCTGTTGTACACCATTATCCACCACTCAGCTGTGCCATCATTAAAAGAAACCAAAAATTAATCAATGTATGTTTTCGTTTCTTTTGCACATATGACAACAATGCAATGACTAAGTATACCTGGGCTCACTTTCTCTACGGCAATTTGCATAGAGTCTTCATTATATGTCCCCAGCCTTAGCCTATAACCCTCCATCTACAAAGATGGAATTAACAATTAATAGAATTCATAGGCTCTTCAAATTACAAGTAATTGGATAAATCTTAAAGTCAGATCTTCACTAAGTATACCTGTCTCTCTGCCTCAATCCTATCTTCTATTGTCCTCGACAAATGTGCAATCACATTTAGTGTGCCTTGAATCACCTCTCCATCAATATGCACTTGACGACTGTACATTACTCGAAGATTTAAAAAATAACCTGCATTTAGGTGAAAAATTACTAATGTCAATTTAATAAATAATCTCCCATGTAATAGTATAAGATTTCACTTACCAGCTGCATGCAAGTCGTTGTGTAATATGCTTTCCCATCTGACATCAATAAAGTCCCACCACTTCATATAAGTGTTGGGAAATGCGTTCTTGATGTGCACCTTAACAATGTCAATTGTCTCGTACAAATATCCCATGTAATTCTTATCATCCCCATCCACCAATTTTAACACCTGTACGAGAGGTTCCACCAACTTCAGATAAGTCTCCATATTACTCCAAAAAATTTTATTCTCTATGATTTTTCTCACTTCCAAATGTTCAGATTTAGATTCATTGGAGGTGGTCCGTATATACTCCAAGAACTCCTTATTAAACATAAAACCCTTGATCTCATTCTTGAATTTGTGCAAAGATTCTAAAGAAATAAAATTAGATGCAAATCGTGTAGGCCCTGCACGGATGAGATCTCGACCTCCATATGCTTTTTCTCTGAACATATTCAAAATCCTGGGATGACCATAAATAAATTGGGTAATTCTTTGGGCTCTCTTTACTGTCTTGCTGATAGTCGGATCCTTACCAATGTCTTCAAGCATCAAGTCAAGACTATGTGCTGCACATGGGACCCAATAAAGGTGTTTGCGTTTGTCCATTAACTTCTTCCCTGCAGCTTTATAACTTAGTTCATTATCGGTGACCCCCTGGACAACATTTTCCTCTCCAATTTCCTGCACCATCTGATCCATCAAACCAAATAAATATTTTGCATTCTTTGAATAGTTTGATGCATCAACAGATTTCATAAAAACTGTACCTTCTGTGCAATAAACAAGAAAATTAATCATGGACTTCTTCGTGGTACCAGTCCAGCCATCGCACATAATTATGCATCCTCTCTCATTCCATACTGCCTTAAAACTTTCAACCCACTGTTGAAGTTCCTCGTATTCTCCATCAAGCCTCCGTCCATATATGTCTCGACGTGTGGGGGCTTTGAACCCACGACCATGATCTACTATCGCATCAATCATAGGCTGAAAATAAGGAGACTGAGCAGCATGTGAGGGAACACCTGCATGCAAAAACCATTTGCAGATGCTTTTAAAAGTATGGCATGCCGCTTCAGCTGACTTTTTTACTCCTCTCATTGCTTGCTTGATTTTTAGCTGAGTAGAACTCTGTCTTCTAAAAAGATAACTGTCCATAGGACTCATTTGGCCTGTAGGTTGACTTGTGCCTCTTATTGATGGTCCATCACCTCTCCTTCGGGCTTCGTCTTCTTCTTGATGCCACAAACTCTCTCTTCTAGCTGCAGCCATCTCAGGATCATCATCATCATCATCACTAGAATCTACAATTTGTTCAGCCCTTTGCCTCTCACGTATAGAAATGGCACTGTCCGCAGTATACATCCCTTTGCCTTTTGTATTATGTCTACCTGAAATTTCACCTTGGAGTTCAACCTCATCTTCATTCTTTTGTTCTTTTTCTACTTTTTGGCTACGCAACAATTCACGCATCTCGTTGGCAACTTGTCAGGGACAGACAGTACACCTTGTCACTTGTCTTGTCTTCCTTGCTAAATATTCTTTCCCTCGAGTGATTCCACCACCCATCTCTTTGCCACAATATTTGCATTTCACTCTCCTCTTTGCAGTATTAACTAAGGTGATATGGGCCCACCCTGGGTCTTGCTCTTGCTGTTCAGACATGTTCCTACAACACATAAAAAAAGAAGTAGAAACAAATATAAGAACATTTGGCATTATGCTCCTAGTTTAAAACATGTAATGAAGTTTAATTAGGCACCAATTGATATTTAATTTAAGTAATTAGACAAAAGTCCTAATTTTTAACCGCTAATTAGGGCCAAAATTGGAGATTTTCCCTAATTACCCGTCGATCAACACAATTGACAGCACACTCCTATTTTAAAACATGCAATGAAGCTTAATTAGGCTTCAATTGATGTTTAATTTAAGTAATTAGATAAAAACCCCAATTTTTAACCGCTAATTATGGCCAAAATTGGGGATTTCCCCTAATTAACCGTCGATCAACACAATTGACAGCACACTCCTATTTTAAAACATGCAATGATACTTAATTAGGCTCCAATTGATGTTTAATTTAAGTAATTAGACAAAAGCCCCAATTTTTAACCGCTAATTAGGACAAAAAATGGGGATTTCCCCTAATTAACCGTCGATCAACACAATTGACAGCACACTCCTATTTTAAAACATGCAATGAAGCTTAATTAGGCTTCAATTGATATTTAATTTAAATAATTAGACAAAAGGCCCAATTTTTAACTGCTAATTAGGACCAAAATTGGGGGTTTCCCCTAATTAACCGTTGATCAACACAATTGGCAGCACACTCCTATTTTAAAACATGCAATGAAGCTTAATTAGGCTCTAATTGATATTTAATTTAAGTAATTAGATAAAAGCCCCAATTTTTAACCGCTAATTAGGGCCAAAATTGGGGATTTTCCCTAATTAACCGTCGATCAATGTAATTGATAGCACACTCCTAGTTTAAAATATGCAATGAAGCTTAATTAAGCTCCAATTGATGTTTAATTTAAGTAATTAGACAAAATCCCCAATTTTTAACCACTAATTAGGGCCAAAATCGGGGGTTGTCTATTTTATCAAGAAAATGAACGTAAATAATCTAAGAAATATGTAACAAACTAAAAAATAATCACTACATTAAAATATAAATCATACCTTTGGAAAACGTCTCCGGAAAAGGGTGAAAACGGTGAAAACGTCTCCGGAAAAGAGTGAAAACGTCTCCGGCGGCGGTGGCGGGTGGCGGCGGCAGTTCTTTCCCCTCCTTCCCCTCCTCCTTCCCCTCCTTCCCTTCCCCTTCCACTGCAAAAAACCAGAATCCCCTCTCACAGATCTGTTTCTGTGAGAGGGGACAGTGAAACACCCCTTTAAGGGGTGTTTCACGGGCGTACCGGCCAGTACGCCCGAAACTGGACCGGTACCGGTCCGGTACAGTCATTTTTCTTCTTTTTTTCCTTTTTTTTTTACGGTACCGGCCCCAAATGGGGGTACCGGTACCGGTCCGGGCCGGTACGTACCAGTACCGGCCGAAACTGCCATCCATGCCCCCTGCTGACCCACATCAACTTCCAATTATTCCAATATCAATTTCAATATTAGTACAGTACACCTCGAGTATTAGTAGCAAAACTAATATCCCAACCAAAAGGGGCACTGAGGATTGTTTATTTTAAAAAAAATATAACAACTGATATTTACCTTGAGAAAATATCATAAAACAAGCTGCAAGATGTGAACAAGTATCAGCTAGGGTCCACATGCAAAAAGTACATGAGCTGAATCAGCTGCTAAATTTATTGGCGCACATGAAATGATTCACCTAAAACATAAATAACCTCTAGCCAGTCCAAATGTACGGTAATAGTCAGAGACTCAGCACAGATGACCTGTTGCCTTCTTCAGCTTAAATATTACTCCTTTGACCATGCAGTATATCTATTTTGGTGCACATGGACTGATTTGCCTAAAACATACATAACCTGTACTCGGTCCCCTCATATGGCAGTTGTCAGAGAAGATGACCTTCACCCCATCAGCTTCAATGCTGACCATGCAATAGATACTCCTCAACAGCATTTCTCAACCAGCAGATATTCCACTGAGAATTTACTTGCAGACTCCTACTTAATACGATATAACACATTTAAATCTGGTTCACACACCAAAGAGTGGTGCCCACTATCTATATTATTCTAAACACAAATGCCTCAACGTGATATATATGCAGTTTGAGATAACGAGAAGTCCTTCCAACATGTCGTGGATTTGAAAAGGCAATACAAGGATTCTCTGGATTATTCCTCCTGATAGCATGTCCAAATAATAATGAAACATAAGGCCAATGTACCATACCTGGGAAGCCATCACGAATGTGTTTATCATCGTCTGAGAGTCATTTCAGCTTTGTTATAGCTCAGACATGCACCAGAATTATTCTGATGCGTAGCCTAATTTTAGACGAGTCCATAGACACTTCATTTGGCCCGTTTGGAGCCCATTTAGTTGATTTTCTATTTTTCAGGAATTTCTAGTGAGAATTTTCAGAATAATTATCTAGTTAGGGGTATTTTACTCCATAATTAAGTTAGGGATTTGCCTTAGAGTTGGGTTGCTTCCTAAACACTATATATATATATATGGATGTATGATCTCTTTTTAATTTATGGATGAATTATATTACGAATATTGAGTTATTTTCTAGACGACCCTGAGATGAGGTCAGAAGAGTCCTGCGACGGGGCGGGTTGAGACGCCTCTGATTGTTCCACATCAGCATGTCCAAATATCCATGAAACATGAGGCCAATATACCATGCTTGGGAAGCCATCACTCTCCAGTCCTGGAATCATGCACTGAATGCATCCAAATACTCCACCATGATGTGTCCCTAAAAGCATTGTATTTACTACAATATAAGCAAGTGTGACATCTATTGAAGTCATGGGGACATCCAACTCAAAAACCTTAAGGCTGAAAGTAGCACCCTTTATCTTAAACAAATTTTACTCTGTCCTTCAACTAATGTAGGGCTTGCTCCCTCATGTATGATATATTTTAGTGTAGTAAACAGTGACAGTTGTTTTTCTATGAAATTGTAATTACTGTTGCTTTTCTGTAAAATCATAATTACCCTTTAGGTGGAAGAAATCAGTATGTAGACCTATAAATACAGCAGCCTATAAGAGAAACAATGAGATGTTTTCTGCATTAGAAGGACCAGTGTCTACTCCTTTTCCACGTATGTCCCTGTGAATATATTGTAATGCAGTGTTCTGTTTTATTCTTAGTATAATTCCTATTGCATATCAGAAGAATGAAAAGATTTAAAGCTCACTACACCATCAAAAGGCCTTTATCAAAGGCATAACTCTCTTCTTTCAAGGGAACTGATGACTACCAATTTTGGAGAAATAAATGAGGAAAACTTCATTCCAAATGGAATATTTGAGAAGTAAAACCATGTAAATCTGTATATCTTGGGCATGCCAGTGAAAAGAATAAAAAACAGTTAATCCGAGCATGCTCCCAGTAATTTTCTTAGCTTCATTACACATGAAAAACAACTTTGGTTGGAGGATTTTTCCTACACCTGCTGAGAAGTCAAATGTCACTAAACAGCTCCAAATGGAATCTGAAACAGCATACCTTCAAGAGCTTGAAATGACTTTTCAGAACCCAATAATTTCAGGGCAACCGGTTGTTCTGGGCCGAAAACCTCGCCAGATGCAAGCTGAAATCCAACAAATAAAAGATAAAGATCAAACGCAGTTTTACGGAAGTTGGTGAGTAGAACATGCCAGTTTATGTGTGATGAGATACTATAAAGCGATCTACACATGTCTACAAACATGCTCAGTCGCAATTGAAGTTCACAGTGAATGGTGTGTGATTGTTTAATAATCACTGTAAATATGTATTTGTTTGAGGTAACTCATTTTCAAAGATAGACTTCAGAAACCAAAAGCTCATAGTAACACAGCTTACAGCCATTGAGGTTAGTCAAAAGACCATATTTAAATTCCTGGACGGTAATCCATCTTTCTTCTTTTCCATTTTTCCTATTTCCTTGTATTTGCAATCTCTCTACTTTTAAAGTTTCTAAAAGAAAAGTGTCATCATTTGTCATTTGATTCCAGAACACTACATCAAAGAGTAATTTGACTAAATAGCTATGGCATGACTTTCTTTGACACACAAAGATGTGCAACTGCTTGGTTATATCTTTGATCCATAATAAAAAAAGGATAAAAAATATGCCCCATTTAAGGGCACATACATTGTTTCATCAGCTGGCCCTTGAACAAAGACATTTTTTATATTCTTCATAGTCCCCATATTTTGGATATCGTATAAATGCTTTCTTCACCTTTACTATCTGCCAATTTCATTGAAGGCAGACACTCTTGAAGTTGCTTCTGACTGCACAAGTCCACATGCCAACACTGATCTGTTTCTTTCATCAAGAACTTGACTATAGCAAGTCTTACTATTGATTTATGATGATCCACCTCTTTAAATATCTAGTGTAGATAAATTAGAAATAACCAACTTTGTTCTTTCAATCAAATTATTCTTTACCATTTAAGTAACACTCTTGGGGACTATCTAACATGGTGTCAATGTAAGCAACAACATGATTTTAGCCAACTCTGCTACATTTATATCGGACAACAGGATATCAGGGATTCGATGAAACATCAAGAGTTACACTGGATGCCCAAGCAAATTGTCGACACCAGTTCTTTAAAAAAAATTAGAAATCAATAATGATAAATAGACCAACTTTCAGTTTCTTTCCTTTTAATCAATGACATTGTCTTCTACCAAAATCAACAAATTTTCTGCCAACTAGTTAACTGACAACAAACATTCGTAGGATATGACCAGGGTTTCAGTTGAGCAGTTATTACCCAGTACATAATCTAACTCCTCGAAATAAATAAAGGAAATACTCAAATTTCAGCACAGATTGTAAAGCTATTTGATGAACCCCTTGACATTCCTTCAGTTCACTTCTGTGGTTTCCAAATGTGTCCATCAAAAAATGTTCTTAGAGATCATTTCCATTTCCGAAAGCTCCCAATTGCACATGCTACATCTGTTCATTACAAACCTACCAGGCACTTATCTTCTTTTGTTGAAAGCAATAGCCTCTTGCTTGTCTCACCATAAAATGCCGTTTACTACAGGGATATTGTCCAACAAACAGTGCATAAAAGAAAAGCCAAACCGTGGCACCAAAAACTTTACAAATCATGTATACTGTGCACACAGAATGAGATAGGAAAATTTGAATTAATAAAATAAGATGAATTAAGACTCTAAAAAAATATCTGTTCCATGATCAACTTTCTAGGGCATAAAGGAGCTTCATTTCTTATGCTTTCACAGTTGAGAAAACAAAATAATATTCCCGAAATAACAAGAGGCCTCTTACTTTGAAAAGTAGATGATTGGATATCATTCCGGCAGCACCCGATACTGCAATATTGATTAAACTCTTCCATGACTTTGTTTCCTCTTCCTATAAAACACCAGAGACAGCACGATACTTAAATTAAATTATACATAAATATTCGACAATCTTGATTGCACTAGCTAATATGTTTCAATGCCATCTAAAAAAGGACATTATCGCTTCTACCATCTTGCTTATTTGCCTATATCGTAGTCTATTTCCCTGGGCAGTGAACCACTCAAAACAAGAAACACGAACGGAAGGAAACAGGGAGGGAAAAAGAAAAGGAAGTTACCGCCTTGAGGTCGTATGTTGTGCAGAACACACCAAAGCACTCCCTTTTCTTCGGCGCATCAGCTACAGTGGCTGGCGCCGCCGGGGACTGCACTTGGCTGCCATTGGAGGGAGAACATGAGGTGCATAATTACCCCAACGAAGAATTAAGCGCACAAACAGCGAAGTAAGGCGTACTTGGATGCAACTGAGCAGAGAACTCTGGGAGGGCGCCTCTGGACTAGCTGAACACGGCTGACACGGGCCACATGGCGGGGGAGGAGGTCGGGGGGCTTGGAGGACAGGGATTTGGGCTCTGTGTGGGGAGAAGAGAGCCTTGATAGTGCCATTGGAGGGGTAGGAAGATACGAGAGAAACAGAGAGCAGGAGAAGGGCGGGAGGGGTGGAAGGGTGGAGAGGTGGAGTTTTGGGGTGGACAACAGGGATCATATCCGGACCGTCACTTGGCCAATGTGATGACACGTGGGAAGACAAGGCAATCTAATGGGGTGATCCCCTTGGGGGAAGGAGACAGCATGATGTCCTATAAAAGTCTCAACGGTGGTGATGGAAAGTTGGAAACCTTCAAAAGGGAAGGGTGACGAGAATGCTGTGGCTCGTGGACAGTCCAACGTCTAGTCACCAAACGGGGAGAACGCTTTTGGTTCACATATTCTCGTTAAAATCTCATTTCATAATTCTTTTTAGGGATTTTTTCAATTAGGTCTCTATAATCTTTTTAAATTTCTTATATGTCCCTTTCTTCTTTAAATTTCTAATTATATCTATTATAATCCTCTACCATTCTAAGATATAGGCCTACCGTTCAATTGTTAACGGAGGCATTGAGTAATGGTGAATGTAACTATGATCAAGCTTAACCATAGCCTCGAAAGGACCCATGTACCCTTTTACAGTCTTGAGCTCCGTCTCCTTGTCCACCAACAGGGCTTCTACTTGGCATCCTTGCGCGAGTGTGCGAGATCGTCGGCGAGGCCAGCGGCGGTGGCCTCGGCGGCCTCCTTCTGCTCGAGCGCCTCGTCGAGATTGTGCTGAGCGGCCTCGACTTGGCGGAGTGCGCGGCGCAGCTCGGCCTCCCGTTGTCGCTGGTTCGACACCAGCTCCACGAAGGCGGTTTTGTGCTGCCACAGCTCAGTGGCGTGGTCTTGCGCCGCCTACTTCGCCCCCTCCCGCGCCTCCTCTGCGGCGGCCTCCGTGGCCCGGAGCTGCTCCTCCAGCTCAGACCGCCTCTTCGCCTCCTTCTCCAGGGCCTCCTCCTTGGAGCGTAGCCGGCGGTCCTTCTCCTAGGTGCTCCTGTTCAACTTCGCCATGGCCACCCCCCGCTTAACCTCCAGCATCTGGAACTGCGGGAGCAACGCCTGGATATGCAACCGCAGCTTCTTCTTCTCCGCAATCCAGCTTGCTCATGGGCGGCGAAGATGCTCACAACCTTCTTGTTGGCTCTGGCGTCTTCCACTCGCAGCCTCTTCAGCTCTGCCACCTCTGACTCCAGCCTCCCAAGCTCCTCCGCCAGCGCCTCTCCCCCATGCTAGGCTCTCCAAACCAACAGGCCCAGTAGGCAGACGCTTCCCTGCAGCAGCGTCTCCCCCAAGCGACAGCACCGGGCAACGTCCAGGTCCGAGCCACTTACGCTCGAGAGGAGGTGCAGCGCCAGGAACGCGCAGGAGGCGTTGAAGTACATGGGATAGAGGTTGTCGCCGCCATCATCGACGGCATCCTGTTCGACCATTTGCTTCTGCAGGAAGGGCCTCGGGCAAAGGTCGGAGCTTGCGCAGGTAGCAAGCATTCACTAGTTAGAAAGGGAATGTAGGCAGTGGCAGCCACCAGTGGCAATCCAACTAGGTCTCCGGCGCAACTCTCATCATTGGGAATTTAGTGAAAGACGTGATCTTTCTACTCAAAATAGGGTTCAGTAGTGATCATGGAGATGGTTGTGGGTTCTCGTAGCTCACAGGATGAGAGAGAGAGAGAGAGAGAGAGGTGGTTAGAAGGGGAAGGCAGGGGAAGACCCGATCTAGTGTTTGGTCTAAGCCAGAACATAAGAACATGCCATCAGGGATATTTTTGACCTTTGACGCACTCAAACGACACCATTTTCCTCTGTCGTCTCTTTCTCAAACGGTCACTTATCACATGCCCATATTTTAGAATAGCGGAAGATTATAGGGATATAATTAGAAATTCAAAAAAAGGAAGGAACATATAAGAAATTTAAAAAGATTGTAGGGACCTAATTGAAAAAATCCCATTTTATTAAAGTACACTTTTAGGCTATGTGCGTGCTAATACTTATTTAGGAATAGTTTATTTACTACTTCACTTATAAAGATAATTTATATACGAAAATCTCAACTAATAATAATATCAATTCATAAAAATTGGAAAGAGTAGTCAACTGAATCGTGACCCAGAAAAAGGTCTTAACAAAAACATCTCAACTGAAGGGGAAAATTTTGGAAATTTTTCATAAAAACGTGGGAGAGATGAAGCTTTGAGGTATGACTAAATCCCTTCGACATTTGAGTTAAAGTTGAATTTTTTCGGTACTTTAAAAAGAATAAAACTTATTGCAATACTCCTTCAATTGTAATGGGGGTGTTACATTAGGTATTTCTTTTTTTATTTTTTTTAGATCGACCCTGAAGTATCTTATCTATCCGTAGAGTGCAATATCCAATCGGATGATCAAAAAAACAAAAAGATAAAAAATCAACCTCAATGGATAGTAAAAAATATCCTTAATGGATCAAAATTAATAATAATTTTTTATTTTTTAAAATTTTTCGGTTGTTGGAACGGATATTATATTGTAAGGACGAGTAAAACACCTTGAGGTCGACCTAAAAAAATTAAAAAGAATTTACTCACTGTAATACTGCCGTGCAATTAGGAGAGGATTGCAGAAATTATCACTTTTTTAAAAAGAGTTTTTTTGCATATATACTCTTCAAAAATACTGTAATTTGCACGTATACCCCCCATTCTCACATATTATCATCAATATCCTTAAAATCTTCAAAATGTTGCATTTTATGTCCTCAATCTAATGGTTTTGCATCAATATTCTTAAATTCACTAATATTTTGCATATATACTCCTTAATATACTAAAATCTTGCATTTTGTACCCTGATACTTTCAACGATATCATAATTTATGTAATATTTTTGACATTTTTGTTGGAATTAACTTGGGTTATTTGCATAAATATCCCTAAAAAATAACGTAATTGCATGTATATCCCTAATTCTCACATATTATTATCAATACTCCTATAATCTTCAAAATATTGCATTTTATATCCCTCAATCTAATGGTTTGACATTAATACTTTTAAATTCACTAATATTTTACATATATACCCCTCAATATATTAAAATCTTGCATTTTGTACTCTGATACTTCCAACAATGTCATAATTTATACAATGTTTTTAACATATTTCGTTGAAATTAACCTAAGTTTGACAGAAGGGACATAAATGCAACATTTTGAAGATTGCAGAAGTATTGATGATAATATGTGAGAATGAGGGGTATACATGTAATTATGCTATTTTTGAGGGATATTTATGCAAATAACCCAATTAACTTAAGTTTGATGGGAGGGGCATAAATACAATATTTTGAAGATTGCAGGAGTATTGATGATAATATGTGAGAATGAGAGATATACATGCAATTACAGTATTTTTGAGAGATATATATGAACAAAAAATCCTTTTAAAAATAATGAAAAGATAGATAAAAATTTTTCCCCTTTACGGGCTCCCTTGTACCTTATCGTACGGGGGAGGTTCTTGAAGGCCGTGGAAAGAACTCGGAGGGCCAGATGGAAAAGTCACGTGCGGCTGCCAGTCTAGAGTGGGTCCTGGGCTCCTTAGTCCGTTACTTAGTCCAATCTGGATTGGCATGAGTAATAAATACTTCACTGACCTCCGGACTGTTGGGTAAATTTTTTATTGATTTCTTTTTAAATCGAATTTTAAATGCCCCATATCTAATTTTTGGTGTGAATAATAAATTAATGGGTCAGACTCGAGAATAATATGTGGGGTCCGATATAAAAAAGTTTGAAAAAAAATATCTGTAACCATCAATAATGCCTCCACTGCTGCATGGACAGTATTGCATCAAGTATTATTCATTTACGATGTAATTTTGGACTAAAATTATTGGAGCGAGTAACTTTAAAGGGCCCATATGTAGCATTAAAAATATAAAATAAGATTGTACCTCCAGATGATCCGGTGGTTTAGAACGTGTAAGACACGATCTAACACTCCATTGTCATACCATTTTGCCGTGCATCAAGTATTATTTGATGAGTTAAACTTGTTGCATCGGCATCCAGTTTTGCACGGACTGTCAGTATTTTTATTTTAAGAAATTAATTTTTAATTTTTTTTGGATGACTCCATATATTTTCTAAATGGCTGTACAATTAATTTTCGATCGGACATACCAAACAAAGATGAAAAATCGAAAACCACCCCAAATAGACTACGTACAACTATTTAGGTTGGGTTGAAGTCTTATTCGATTGAAATTGCTAGGCCTATATGCAACACATCAACCATGTCCGAGCTTGCTCTAGTATGCTCGGCCCAATAGAATCGGGTCTCGTAGTTACCCATTGCAATAGAGAATGAGATCGTTTGGATCTGTGCGTCTGAACTATCTAATGTCTTTGGACACATGAGACTGAACTGTACGAAGGTATATGAGTCATTAACTTTTGAAAACGACTTAGACAATACACGTATAACTCGGTTTCATGCGTCTCGAGGGTGTTGGACGGTCCAAAGACTCCATACTCACATATCTAGATGATCTTGTTCCTTGCAATGGCATGTTGTTGACGTAGAAGAGTACTACCCGCTGCAATGTGAACGTTGCAGTGCTGCTACAGCACTCAAGCATAGTTGTTTGATCAATTTTGAATGGACGGATGATTGGATGGTTGCAGCAATAAATAATATATTTTTTGTTGTTTAAAACATTTAGAGAGGATCAACCCTAAGGGTGCCCTCTTCATATGATCAGATAGTAAAATAAATAAATATATAAATCTTTTTTATATTTTTAATTTTAAAATTGTAATAACTGTCTGATCAAAGATCAAAAGATATAGATAACTCCTTTATGGTTGTCCTCTCCCTAAGCTGCTTTAAAAATAAACTTACCGTTATTGCCGCCTACATGCAGGTGCTGCCCCAGCAACCATCCTTTGCAGCACGTATACTTTCACGTAGAAATACTTGCTAAATGCTCCACGGCAAAGGACACTGCTGTCCAATCATATGATTGGATGATATGAGATTTTTTATTTTATTGGTAGGATCCAGAAGTCGAGTCTGTACAACTATTTACAAGAGACCGAGGTTCAATCGAAATCCGAGATTTTTTTCCAGAGTTAGGGATAATTCCGATCGGATCGAGGGGTCCGCCTAATTAGACGATAATTCTAGGTCCGTCTGATTTCTAAAGAAGTAATCTCACAGACCAGAGAATAAATATCCGAACAACACCGGAATTACATGACTGGGAGGTTTTTAGGCCCCAACTAAGATCGAACATGAGACCTCCCCTTTGAAAGAGAAGTAGTGAACCAACTGCCCTAGGCAGTTGGTTCGATGGCATGAGATTTTAAGTTTTGCTACATACCTCTCACAGAATGGTGGAGCAACCATACGCTGTCTAATCTTGTGATTGTAGTTGCAGCTACAATGTATTTGTTTGTGCATAGCAGCATATATTTCTCATATTCATGTACTTATTTCATTAAACCCTCTTGTGATTCAATCAAAATTAATGTTGGACATTTTCTACCTACGACGCGCTACACTGGAGTTCGGGTGTAGTAAAAAATAAATAAGGGTTGAAGACATTTTTCGCAAGCGACACGCCACGTCGGCGTCCAGATGTAGTGTTAAATGAGTAAGGATTTTCACATCATAGACGGGTCGGGTATGGATAAAGAAATTAGTCCATATAACCGAACAAAGAATAAGACACATGATATATATACTTAGAGAATAATAGATGTTACTACAGAAAGAATTATAAGAAAGTGCAAGTTGAGAAGAAGATCATAGTAGGTTCTTAGAATATAGGGTCTTTTATAGAAAAGTTGTTAGAACTTATTGACACCATCGAGAGAAGAAAAATCAATATTGCTTAAATTCAAGAGACTAAATGAATAAGAGAGAAAAATAAGAAAGTAAAAAATATAGGTTACAAATTGTAGTATACAGGGAATGAGAGAAATAAGAATGTGATAGATATTATATTGATAAAATTTTAAAGGATGTAATAGTAGCGGTAATGAGAGTAGGAGATAGGATTATCCTAATACAATTAATTATAGAGGGAGATGCGATTAATATAGTTAGTGCCTAAGTTCTACAAGTTAGATTAGTTAGTGAAAGTAAACAGACGTTTTGAGAGGATATGGATGACATTATGTAGAACAAATGAACAGAATATCTTTATTGGTAGAGACCTCAATAGACATGTAGGAAACTAGCAACTTTATCTAGAGGTGGTTCCTCCCCTTCCTTGAGTAACGAAAAAATATACCTAGCAACAACATATGCATAAGTAAAACTTCTAGGATTTCCCAACAGAAAGTGCGAGAAGAAACAAAATGTAACAATCATATAAAATTATATTCTAAAGGATGTCAAGTGAAATGAAAGCAATTAGGAAAAAGAAATCTATATCAAGACAAGAAACAGAAGATGACATAGGTTTCAAAAATGATAATGGACTACTATTCAAAAGGAAAAACAAAAGGCACAGGCAGTGAAAGCAATGAGAGAAAATTTAAAATTGTTGTTCCACCAAACATGTAGAGATTTTAAATGCAACAGGAACACAAAAAAAAAAGAAGGAAGACAAATGAGAAAAGGAGTACCACAATTGATGTTAGGAGATTTTGACCTGCCCATTTTTCATGTTAAGCAACTAGGTTGATTTCTCAAAAGTTTAAGGTCAAGAAATAGGATCTTGAAATTGTCTGAAATTATAAGAGACACGACATGCAAGTCACATTAATTAACAATTAATTAAAAATCCATCACATTTATACATCCACAGCATTCCCTATCATCACATGATATAATTAAACGTGCATATCTATGATCACAGTTAATTTTCAACCATCCACACACAAAGGTGCGCATTACAATGGACCGGAAATTGAATTTTCGAAAATAATTTAATTTTAATTTTCACAAAATCAAGTTCCAA
Source organism: Zantedeschia hybrid cultivar (assembly GCA_030544215.1). Taxonomy (NCBI): domain Eukaryota; kingdom Viridiplantae; phylum Streptophyta; class Magnoliopsida; order Alismatales; family Araceae; genus Zantedeschia; species Zantedeschia hybrid cultivar. The sequence goes on from JARZZO010000014.1 coordinate 79,866,543, forward strand.
TCAAAATTAGAAATAAATTTAGATTTTCGAAAACTCAATATTCTAAGCATACTTTTAATTCTAAATTGAAAAACATTTAACATACATCATATGTCCATCCAAATCCAAATTAGTCTTAACAAATTCCATGCATCCATTTAGAACCATTCTAAAATGAAATATTATCTAACTCTTAGATAATTAGAAACAAAACAACTTTTGTTTAAATAATATAAATCGATCAAAATTAAGGAGGGGATACAAAATTATAGCAATTACAAATTTTTAAAATAAAATTTTAAATTTAAATCCCAATAAAAGAACGGGAGGAGGCCCATTAGCCCAAATAGGCTTGGGCCTGGCCCAGGCCATGGCTCAGCCTAGCTGCCCCCAGTAGGGCTCCTTGGGCCGAGCCATCCTAGGCCTAGCCTAGCTAGCTGGTCCGTCCCCCTCCCTGCGCGTTAGGGCGTTGTACGTAGGGAGGGGTCTCCCTGTGCACGGTGTTTCCGGGGGAAGGGAGGGCCTCGACAGTGCCGGACCTCCTGCGCGGGGAGCCCGGCGCCGTCGGGCACCCCCTGGCCACCTCCTTCCATAGCATGGAAGAAAAAGGGGCAGGAGAGGTAGCCGGCCACCTTACCGGCCCCCAACGCCAGTGAGGGGTCCAGTGGTGGCTAGTCATGTTGCCTGTGACCTCCACGGTCTTAGCGGCACCCTCCTCTTCTACCCTCAAAGTCATGGACATTGTGAAGAACGCGACAAACTCGGAACCTTTCTGGGTTTTGTTCTTCGCAGAAACATATTTTTTTTTTTGAATTTTCTTGCACAAATTTATCACATGAATTGCAGAAAATAATAAATATCAATTTATGCCATGGAATATTGTCTAGAACATAGATTTGGAAGAACGAAGGGTGAATAGTAGAACCTGGCTCTGATATCACTGTAAGGAACAGTAGAACCTGACTCTGATATCACTATAAGGATCGAGCAGGAGGAACAAGAACGCAGTGGAAACGTAAATTAAATTTTTTAATCTTATCGTTACTGATGCATTTCGAGAAAACAAAACATAAACAAGTGATCATTTATGACCTTGCGCATATTCGAATCTGCAATCGCTCAGTTCCAAAGGAGCGACGTCGCAAGCTGCGCAGGTATCCAACCTCCAAAAGTATCCACACAATTCTCCTCTTCGTAGATCATCCTTGTCTCCTTGCTCAATTCGACGCGATCGTCGACTTTCCTCCTTCGCGCAGGTACCCGTGGCATGCGAGAGATCTTCTCTGATCGTCGGAGACGAAGGTGGCAAAGCAACAGTAGCAGGGGGGTGCCCCCGTGCTGGGCGCACACCATTAGAGAGAGAGGGGGGACCCTCTTGGCCTATGTACTAGTCCAATTTTTAGATCGTTAAGTCCAATAATTCTTTATTGGACTAAAATAAATTAATATCACATATTAACTTAATTACTCAATTGAATCACATTTTCATGTAAATTTAACTAGACCTCCGATCAAGTTGGGTGCCAAACAACACTATATGATCATGGAAGGTAATGAGATTAGGTAACCTGCTCAAGGAACCTGTCCGTCTATAGTTACTATGTAGATTTAATCGTACATCTGTCAAATGCTCCGGAGTCGACTTAAGGTACGATGAACTGTCAAACTCTAACCGGTTAATTCACTTGACATCGGATGCGCTTATTCAATATAAAAAAACTTCTTTCTTGATATGGTGTCCGCCATGGCTAGAGACTTCCATACATCTAATTCGGAACATTCTCTCTCTTATAATTGAGAATGAATGATTCCTTATTGAACACACAATCACTTTCGACTGTATTCCGTTAAACCCGATCACATAACTTACTAGAACTCGGTGGTTAGAGATTCATAAGTCATGGTCAAAGCCTAGAAGTCTACTAAGAAGATCTCTTTGGTGTCTCAAGTCTAAAGATAATTTACGTTATTGTGATGATAAATCAAACTAGTTGACAGTCCAGTAACTTACCATCAAACGATCCATTTGGATATGTTTAGTGAACTCATTCACTAATGAACATCTATGGATTCAACATAGTGTTACCACAAGTGACTATGAGAACAATCATCCTCATCTTATGAATTGGAGTAACCTGTACTCGTCTCATCGGATATCTGATGTCTTTCTCAGATACCCTCACTAGGAACTATTGAGAATTTATGTTTATAAATTATTAGTCTCATTATTATGATCTCATTATAATCTGACAATTATTGTATATATTTACGGATTTCATTTGACATGAATAACAAAAATAAATGATTTACACATAATGAATGTTTATTTTATTAAATAAATGAACGAGAATGAGTCTGATTGACTTATAGACCATCCACAGAACTAATAGTTCTTTATTTACCATTGAAAACCTTCTCTCTCAGTCAATTAGCTTATGTCCAAGTTCGAAAGATGGCGTGCCGAGGTTAGCTTTCATATATGAATCGAGATCTTCTACGTCTAGTCTTGGACTGGACTCAGTCAGTAAAGAGAGGGGGAAGGGGACCAAACAGTGCCAAAACTCATTCCACCCACGCCCCGGTGATCTCAAAATTTTGGCCCTCCTCCCCTTCTCTTTATTGACTGAGTCTAATCCAAGGTTGGACATAGAGGATCTCAACTCATCATATATAAGCTGTGAGTAGAGAAAAACCACAACAGGGTCTGCGGAGGGAGCTGGCAGATGCTCCAAGTCTCTGCTTATTTTGGCAGCAGGCTGGATAAACTTCTGTTAGTGTGTAAAATAATAATGGTGTTACTTCCATAAAAATCACATGATTCAATGTTTGATTGTCAATTAATATTGTCACATTTTTTTTACTACTAATCAATTATTTATAAATATAAATTATAAACTTTCAACATTTATTTCTCAAACATCTGATAAAGATAAAGTTAACGAGTGTGATTCATGGTATTATGTTATATGTAAATTTTTAATGTCAAATTTGATAGTTTTTATTTGTAAGTAAGTTAATAAGTATAGAAAAAGATTGACAAGGTATGTTAATTAAGAATTAAGAATTAAATCATATGATTTTTTTTTAATAATAAGTGACACCGTTCTTTATTTTCTTTGCCACCCTTGTCATCAACCACCCCTTAGGATCGATACAGTTTGCCTACGTCCAAGCTTCAACAGTGGCCTCCCGAGGCTAGTTATGATATCAAGCTCTTGGAGGGAAAGGCACAAAGGACCGATCGAGGTAGCAGAAGTTCCAAGTTTCTCCCGATCACGTTAGCATGGCAGGCTGATCAGACGCGGAAGTTCTTGCCTTCGTAGGTTTGGCCGAACTGCCAGTCCCGCGGGGTGACGTGCCAGGAGGTGGACCGGCGGCCGTCGCTGGTGGTGACCCGGAAGGTGAGGGACTCCCCCACCAGCTGCGCGTTGGTCTGCCAGTACTGCCCCCAGTTGCGGCTCATGGTCGTCCACCCTAGCTTGTTCCCCTTCACCTGCACGCTGTGGACGTCGCCGGCGCCGGCCACGTTCCACACCAGCACCAGGTTGAAGTAGGGGTTGCCGGTGATGGTGAACCGGATCCCTCCTTGCTTCTGGCAGGGCACCCTGCAACACAACACCCATATGATCTATCAGACCCGTATGCATGGAGTAGTACTGTAACATATGCTTTGGGATGGTTGAACCGACCTGCGATAGGTCACCGGGATGATGCCGGCCTTGTACTGGGCGATCTGGAGGAAGGCGGGCTGGGAGAGATCGAAGTGTTCGAGGGGCTCGTTGCACCAGCCGCCGTTGTCGCTGGGGAGGGCATAGTTTGGGGGGCAGTTGTTGGTCCCGGTGACGATGACGGAGGGGTTGCCGGGATTGCACCACTGGGGATCGTCGGTGCACTTGATCTCGTAGCAGGCCCCGCAGGTCAGGCCGTCGGCGAACAGCGCCGAGCTCAGGGCTGCGGTGTGCAGGCCGTAGCCCTGGTTCACGGTGTCCTGGTAGCCACACGCCCCCGCTGCAACACCCCAAGCACACACGCATATATAACAATACGAATGCGTTATGGCAGCTCGTCGTGCATGTATATATGCATGCCCGGATGGTGTTTGATCCAAGGCATGCAACTGGAAACGTTCAACGCAACGGAGTTGATGAACCATGGAAGGCAACGAGGAAGCTTACACGTTGTCTGGCTGCCGTCGCTGCCGCCGTAGAACGTGGCGTGGGCGCGATTCCAGTTGCCGGCCCTGAACTTGCCGTGATTGTGCCTCAGGGGGAGGTGAGGGCGCCAGTGCGCCGGCTGCCGGACGACGCCTTGGTGGTACCAGTTGGCTTCTGCGCTGGGCAGGGGGAGCAACAGCAGCGCCAGCAGTGCGGCCAGGAGGAGGGAGAGAAGGAGATGCGACGCCATTGCGCTGGGCTGCCGATGTGGGTGGTCGGTGTCAAATATCTTCCCACCTGCATGCATAGGTGCCCTCTTTATCCCCGGCGGGTCTGTCTCTGTCGTATGACTAGGTCTCGGTTCGCTGCGTTTGTGGGGTGCAGGTGAGCATGTCGAGAGCGGGAGGGATGGGAGGACAGGAGCGAGCTTAGGGGAGGGGAGGCCTCGCCGGCCTCTGCACTTCGCCTTCCTCCTATCCGAGGGGAAACAAAAAAGAGCCCGGATCGACCGTAGGCGATCAGTTAGCAACAGAAGGCACCTAAACTTGGGCATGGAAGGTTATTCAAATAAAATGAATCCGGATGGTCTCAGTACAAAGGTGGACATGACTTCGGCAGTCACTACTACTATGGTAACACGTATAAAGTGGATACGTCATTCAACATGTGTCTCATCCCCGTATCGGATCAACTTGTGTCGACTCGGACTTACTGTATAAGGGCGAATCCGAATTAGTGTGATATAGGCGATCTGAGCCGGTTTGATTTTTTGAGTCGGCGAACCTTGGTCCCTTTATAATAGAATTTTTTTTTCTTATTACTTGTTTCCGAGGCTTCCAATACAAAGCAAAAACAAATAATTATGAACACAAAACTAGAACCAAAATTTAAAATACATGTCAATAAAAACTTAAAAGTAATGACCGGCGGAGTACAATCCACCTTTAGACTGAGATGATCTGGACTCAAATAAAATTTGCTGCAGTTACGGGATCACAACCGTTGGATTTGACCCATCATATCCTATGCATGTATAATTTCTCTCTCTCTCTCTTTTTTTTTTTGGGTTAAAGACAAGATGTACCATGCGGTCTTGAGATCGGATGATCCCTTATGGCTGCAGCAAGTATTACCTAGGGTTACAAACAGAAGGTTACATAGTCGAAGAATTAAGGTGTCAATTGGATGGACCAAGACGTGATCCAATTCAACTTAACCTAAATTATGTTAACTTGGGCTGACCTAAATTACTTAAAATGAGTTGGATTAAATTTGAGTTAGCCTTAATCAAAATTGGGTGGAATTTGGATTAATCTAAGTTGAATCATTGACTTTTGTATTAATTCATATAAAAAATAAGATACTTCTGATGAATTGCCTATAAACTAGGCTAACCTAATCCAACCTAACTTGACTCATCCCTAATTCATTATTTTGAACCTAGGTTAAATTGGACTGATTAAATTTGAGTTGAAATTAGATATAGTGGAAGTTGGACTGAGCTATTTTGAATTTGACTCAAGGTAAATTATTACATATCCAACCCGACCCACCCAAGTGACACCCTACCACGAATGTAAAAGCATTGGGCAACGGATGGGCCGGCCCGCTTTGGAAGTTCGTCGCTGATGTGCAGGAGAAAACTTATCCATCAAACCCAAAGTCTGTAAAAAGGCACTATCGGAATAAGAAGAAGCCCTCTTAAGATGAAATAAAGATGCAACTTCTCTGATGAGAATAATATCCTGTCTCAAGATATGGTCTTTGCTACAAGTAGAATTGTCAAATTTGACAGAGCATCTAGCTTTTCAAATAGTCCAAGTAACAATAGAGGGAATAATACCCATACAAAATCCATAAAGAGAAGTACTAGATTGACCACGCTAGATTTTATGGTCTTGAATTATTTTTCCTTGCATTATATTCAATGCACCATGAATCACAACAAAAATTGGCATCCTCTGCTTGTGACTCACATAATCTTACTCATATCTGCTTGTGCAAATCAACAATGATTACATATATGCCTTTCTCAATCTTGCAGAGCCCCTGCATACCATACGTATTCCACAAAAAAGGCATTTTGTTTGAACTGACTAATATACTTTGATTTCACCTAAGTTAGGGACTTGAGCGCATTGGTTTGGTATAATAATTTGGGCTGGGCCCAAATTGAAAATATTCTGGTGAATTGAGTCCAATCACTATTTAGTCCAACTTACCATGGCCCAACCCGATCCAAATTCAAAATAATAATTTAGGTGAACTAAGTTGGGTTGAATCGGACTGGCCCAATTTTTCAGATACAAGAATTATTAATTATGAGAGTGTCTGGGTCACAAAGTACCTTTTTTGTGTTTTCTTTAATTACTTGTAAGAAGTGGCCTACTTTCTAGTATGAGTTAGTACAGAATCATCTGCTAGACAGAGCATGGTCCAAGTTTTACCCAACTCAGTTCACTTAGATTCAATTTTTGATTTTTCAAAATTTTTAGGTCGTCTGATTAGAGATTGCACGAGATCAAAGTGATTCCCACCTAAAGAAATTTTAATTCTTTGACTTGAAAACACCGCCAAACAGTGTAGAACGGTCCGACAGTGTAGTAAGTCTTTCTCTTTTTTTATAAACAGCTTGGCAACGTAGCCCTACGGCATATGTCCTTTTCTTTAACAACAGAAGGGAAAAAATGTAGGGGATACGTCAAGATGAACAAACAAAACTTATTAAACACTCAAAAATCTACGATACCAAAACCCAAACCTCCTCCACTTTTTTTTGGTCGGAGGCCTCCTCCAGTTCACACTCTGGGATTCAGGTTTATCTAATTAAAAAAAGTACTTTTAGCAGATATATTTCTTAAAAATAATACATTTACATCTATACCTTCAACTTTCACATATTACTTTCAATATTCTTGAAATCTAAAAACTTTAACGGTTATGCCCTCCGTCTAAATAACATGAACTCCAACTGAAGTTGTCAAAAAAATTCTAAAAATCTTGATAACATTAGAAGTACGTATATAAAATTTCAGTGAATTTTGCAGTATATATACAAAATATAAGTGAATTTGGAGGTACATATGTAAGATCTTTAGGTTTGATTTAGTGGCACCTTGATAGAACGATATAGCTATGATGTAATATTTTAGAGATTTCGGGAGTGCTAAGAATAATATGTGGGAGTTGGGGGTGGAGATGTTGTAGAGGCATAAAAATGGTAAACTGCTAAGTCTCACGTCCGATGTTGTAAAAATAGGCGTGTGTTTACAAGTAGAGTACAACCCATCTTTCTAATGAGAGTTCTTTTCAAAGAAAAAGAACAAAATCCCACCTCCGCTCTGACATGTAAATTTTCATGTATCTACATATGTAAATATAATATTTTAAAAATTATATATGCAAAAATTCCTAAAAAATAAAGAAGACCAAGAAAACATGAAAGTGGGGGTTGCTAAGTTTCATCCGTCAAAATCAAACGACTACTCCTTACCCATCCTGTTTCACATGGAGAAATTACACAACCCAATCGAGGGCCACTTACTACGCAGGAAATTTTAAAATGGAGTCCATGCGATCAGAGAGCTCTATAAAGCTCTACAAATACCTCTCCTTCTCTCTACCCAGCACCATATTATCTAACTCTTATTTCCTCGTTTAAATTAAGGAGAGGCTGAGTTGTGAGTAATTTAAAAATAATATTAAATATTTATGCCAATTTAGTTATTTTATGGTGTAAATTTTTGATCTAAATAGAATATGACCTAATAAAAAATCTTGGGGATGTAATTCGAGTGGGATCCCCTTCACAAGGGGATAAAGAAGAATGGCATTGAGCTAGTAGAATAATAATAGCTAATTAAAAAGAAAAGATAACTTTTCTGGAAAAGGAGAAGAAGGGTCCCTTGAGCAACTTCCCTCGTCAGGTCAGGATCCATGTTTGGCGTATAATGCACTATGTTAACAATAACAATATATCCAATGCCTACCTGATTCCTCCCATTCTTTCTTTGTATTTTTTCCTTTTCCCTATCTCAACTAGACTTTGATAATTATCGGGAGCGCACATTTAACCCAAGAAATTTGTCTTTTTATGATACCACATGTTGTTAAAATTATTTCACCTTTTAATCCACGTGACAAACTCTAAAATCAACATGCATGTAAGAGAATATATTAAAATAATCTTACATCAAGAAAAAGACGCAAAAGACAAAATTGATATTTACTTTACTCGGCGCCACTTTGATTAGAGAAATAGGAGAAGAATAAAGGCGAATAAATTTAATTTTGCTTTGACAAATGAAATGACTTATTCTGTGCAGAATAGCATATCCGAAGAATAAAAAGAATAAACCATCCCACCCTAAATCCAAGAATCACTTATTCTTCTTATTCTGTCAGTGAGCCCCATAAAACTAACAAACCGAAACACCTCTTATTCTAGTATACACTATTCCATCAGTGAGCCCTACGTAATAACTTATTCTGCAAACAAAGTGGGGATCAATGCTTAAGGTTTTGAGTTATATGGTCCAATAATTTTAATATGGCGTTAGAGCTCAGTTGCAAATTGAGTCATACATCTAGTCTCTGTGTTCTACATTACATAACCTAAATCTTTGTGTTCCACATGATATAACTTAAAATTAGCACGTATACAAGGGAACTTTATTTTTGTGGTCCATGTGACAGAATCTAATTAAAATCTTAAATATTCGGTGGAATAAGCACCGTCTATTTTAAGTATTATCTTTTTTTTTTCCTTTTTTATGATGTGGAGTTATTCTAACATGCATGCTCCCTCAAATATATATAGGCTGATTTTAACATCTGTCTGGCCAACACAAAGACTGGGTGATTCTAATAAACAACATATTTATCATTTTTATGTCTCTACACATATCAAGACGTTTCCTCCTCTTTTTTTTTTGGGTTCGAAATCAAGATGTTTCCTCTTTATATAGTCTAGTTGAACCTCGCTTGATGTAGAAGGTTAATGGCTAGCTCCTTGACAAATATATGGGTTTCCGTCTTTCCGCAGTGGAGGTGGTCCAGCTTCAGCAACATGCATGGTCGACGGGTCTCCCGGGAATGATATTGTCCCACATTCTTGATTCTTGTCACCCTTACTTTGGGAAGCAGATTTCTTAATTAAACTGTGATATTCTCACATGCACTAGGAATGATATCAGTGTTTTATTGTAGTGAAACATCTCTTATATACATTTGAAGTTAAACTAGAGCTTAATTTGTTAATTTATACAATAACAAAAAGGAAAATAAAAAGGAAAAAATACAAATTCGTATTTGAACCTTTTTGAAAAGAGATCTTTCTTGAGTAGATCAGTTTTTCTCTTTAATGTTTGGATCTACTTACATATTTCTTGGAATTTTTCACCATATTCTATACCCATGCATATATATATGCACCTTAAATTGCTTATAGTTGTATTAATTATTTGTGTGATCATCTCCTCTCAAATTCTGTGACTTTAATTTTATTTGTGCCTTTATGACTCTACAGTGCCCCAGTCTTATTCCACGAGAAGGGACAAATGGGGTAGCTGCCCTCTGTTAATCAGGATTTGTCGTATGATACCGACTCATACTAACTCGGATGACTCGTACCATATCATGATAAATCTGAATTATGATACGGTCGAATCACCCTAGTCCAAACGATTCTATTAAAAAAACATTAGATTTAATTTCTTATCATTTAAGATTTATGAAACATATTTAAAATTATTTTAAAAGACTATTAGAAATATTTAGAACAAAATTTGTCATAAATTTAAAGAGATTTATGATTGATTTGAACTGTGTGACTCGACTCTTTTCCATGTGACTCGATTGAATATGTGCGAGTCGGTCCGACTGAGACAGACTCGTGCCGAATCATAAAAGATTCCATGCGACTCGATTGAATATGTGCGAGTCGGTCCGACTGAGACAGACTCGTGCCGAATCATAAAAGATCCGAGTTGGCCGACTGACTCTTTGAATTGGCGAACTTTGATGCTAACCTTGTCAAAAGCCTGGTCCTTGATTTCCTTGTATATCTTCACTTACCCACTGATCTTTAAAGGAGGCTTATGGTAGGTCATGCTCCATGGTGGTGGAACAAGCGTTATCTGACAATCTAGATATAAGTTGCTAATTTACTCACTGCTAAAATTAAAGACGGCAAAGAGCACAATGGCAAAGGCTTTTGCTCTCTAATATGGATTGACATCGTCTACTCTATTTTTGATACATTATTTGTATTCCATTCATTATGATTGGTCTAGAATTTTTAAATTTTTCTTTTTTTTTTTTAAGACTCTACTTTCCTTCCACAATAACTGAACCAATCATAATGAATGAAGTACAAGTCATGTAGAAAAAATGAAGTAGACGATCTCCCACACGATTTGAAACACGCGCAGAGAGAAGCTCACTGTTAGGTCGTCCATCACCCTCCTCCTATGGCACAACAGAGTAGACTGCAGGAGTCGAGCCGTGTCATTAAATTATGAAACAACTTAGAAACAGGACGTGATAGTGTTGGTTGGTGGCTTGATTAATTAGTCTTAAGCAAACAATTAGATACACGTCATCCATCCTGTTTCACGCGGATATATAAATTATAGCTACACGAACCAATCCGAGGGGCGCTTAGTGGGTAGGAAAATGGAGTCCATATGCGATCCGAGATCTCTATAAATACCTCTCCTCCCTCCACTCAGCACCATATCATCTCACTCTCATTTCATCCTTCTAATTAAGAAGCGATGGCGAGCGCTAATAAGGTCGTTTGTGTTGCCTTGCTGGTGATGCTCTGCGTGGGCATGTCCTCTGCCGCCAGGTTGCTGACTGCCAACGTCAGTGCAGGTGGTGGCGGAGGCGGAGGCGGTGGCGGCTCAGGCAATGGCGCCTCCGGTTCCGGTTATGGCTCCGGCAGCGGCTCAGGTTATGCGGAAGCTGTTGGGGGAGCACGAGGAGGAGCCTCTGCTAGGGCAGGTGGCGGCGGTGGAGGCGGTGGTGGTGGACAAGGGGGCGGTGCAGGAGGCTCCGGCTATGGATCCGGGAGTGGATATGGTTCCGGGTCAGCATATGGTTCTGCAAACGGTGGAGGCGCCTATGCAAGGGGAGGAGGTGGCGGAGGCGGCAGTGGCCGTGGTGGTAATGGGAGCGGAAGTGGGTCGGGATATGGGTCTGGCAGTGGCTCAGGGTATGGGTCTGGTAGTGCTACCGGTGGAGCTAGCTCTGCCCGGGCAGAAGGTGGCGGGGGTGGTGGTGGAGGTGGCTCTGGGTCTGGTTTAGGCTCTGGTTCTGGCTCCGGTTCGGGCTCTGGTTCCGGTAGTGGCGAAGGACACTTTTGAGCGCCACCTTATCGTCCACTCTGTCTTGCCTCCGGGAGTCCAACTTGTTGTAATAAAACTGGGATGTGCTATCTGGTGAATCTATGTATTGATCCCTATAGGTAATAAAATAAATACTCTTTTTACAGTCTATTAAAGTTTATTTCTCAAACAGTTAATTTGGCACAAAGTTTTGTAATAGCCATGACATAAAGAGACTGAATCCCCTCAGTCTGCTGGTTGACCGAGCTCAACTAGTACACTGGAGGGGGAGGGTGTGGGGCCGTCGAACTTTTCAATTCGACGGATTTTTTTTTAAAAAAACTTGATCTTCTCTCTGATGTATTGACTGAGTTCGGTCAGCCACCTCACTGAAAGTATCTAGTCTCTGACATAAAACAGCCTTGGAAAAGTGGGAAAAACAGCCCTGGAAAGTGGAAACAAACGATCACTTTGGCTTGCGTTCTAATGAAAGAAAGAATCCCTTTAGCTTTATGAGTGCACACGTAGAGATTTCTTGAATCACGGACTACGGCGGTGTTTTGTTTAGCATGAAACAAAACGATGTACAATTGATGAGATGAGATTCTGGATCCCACACATGCAGTACACCTAAACTATAAGCATCACTTTGATTAGGAATGAGGGTTAATTGAATTAATTTTGTTTAAAGAGAGAAAATATTTTAAGATAAATATAAATCGACTAAGTAACCCAAATCAAATCTACTCAAGTTAACTATATACCAAGATAATCGCTTAAGTGTATAATATTCCCAAGCTTAATCCATTGAGAGAAGTAAACCCAATGGGAAACACACTAATCGATTTATCACGGGGTAAAATAGTTCAGGAATTATCAAGATAATTGAAAACAGAAAACGCAGGTTAATCATTAACCAGCAAGCTAATAAGTCTTCAGAAGCGCACAACAAAATTAAGACTGTTACGTTAATTGATTAACTTGGTCATGTAATCGAAAAGAAATAGAGAATTAATTGAATGAGTTGATCGAATAATGGAGGACAAATAGACTAATTAATTGCTAAGTTAATTAGGCCATAAGTCACAAGAGTAAGTGCTATGTTAATCGATTAACTAAACCTTATGTCGCCAATGCATTCACTAAGTTAGGCAACTTAATTGAAGTTTCAGTGAGAAAGTCGATCGATTAAAGCAGTCTATTGTTCTGGTTGAGTTAATTGATTCTCCCGAGAGGTTAATCGATTAACCTAATCTTTTAACATAGTAAATTTCAGACTAAGTCCCAGCGCACCCTGAATCGACTAAGTCCTAGAGCTCTATAAGAATGGGATCTGACTAACATATGGAATTTGGGCATGTTATTCGATTAATTTATTCAATTACTCAACACATATTAAGACTGATCACTTTACCTAAGATTATGAGGCATCTCCTTCAATAATAATTTCAAGGGAGAATTCAGTTGCCCACTGATCAATTGCACACAAAAGGGTCATAGCCTCCACAATAACCAGGTCAGAGGATTTGAAAAGCTTGGTAAAAGCTTAGGACAGGTGACCTAAGATGGTCTCTTAAGATAAAACTAGCTAGTAGCACCTTCGGACTGACCTATTGCCCCATCAAAATTTAACTTCAGCAGACCAGGATAGTGGGGTATCCAACTACCGTAAGACGTATTAGGAACAGTATGAGCAGGAGGATTAGCATCTATGGAAAACAACCAGAAGTTCACATCAATCATAGCTCGGTGGACCACAGACAACGGACTACTTCGGATGACTTCCATAGCCAATTTGCATCTAGATTTGCCAAATCAAAGAGAAGCATAAAGCAAGTAGTGATCCATCTAGATAGTATTTGAGGCGAATGGGGGAGCAACCCATTGAAAATTTTTGTTTTCCAAACCATACGGATCTAGGCTGGAGTAGTAATCTAAAGGGGATGCTTTCTAGACCACCCTAGCAAATTCACATTCAAATAAAGCATGGTTTACAGATTCCTTCTCTTTAAAGTAGATCTGGCATACATTTTCTACAATAGGCACTCTTTTAGATATGCTCTCCGAGATTAGAATGGCATTAGATAAGCACTTCCGCACAAAATACAAGCTTTTGAGTGGCGCAATCTCTTGAACTTGAGGATGCCATAATTCTCTCCAAACTGAGCTCGGGGAGGATGAGAGTAGTGGATCCAGTATTTATTCAGTGGGATCCTGAGATCTTACTGGATTTTGTCAAATTCATTGGCCCAATATAAAGCAGTCTAGTCCGGAACTTCACTGGCTTACCCTAGGATCCCACTGACTCAACTAGAGACCCCATATGATCTAGTCTAAGACCCCATTGACCCAACCATGTTTAAATGACCTTACTGGACAAATTTTTTGCATCCGCCAGTGGAAGGTGATGAGGCCTAAGAGGAGAGATCAAACAAATACTATATGCGACTTAATAGTAAACTTGCCATCCTTAATAAGGGGCCATATAAACCGATCACCCATGCTAACAGGATATTGAGGCAACTGAATTTGACATACGGAATTTACAATAATGTTCTGGAAAGATATTATAATGAGTCTATCATCCCATTTACAATTTCTGATCAATTGGTATACACACATTGGATGATGACCATGAACATTCTGCTTGGTCAATTTTTTCTTTTTTCTTTTTTTTTGGGGGGGGGAGGGACACACTGTATATGTGTGCACGCATGCCAAGACATATTGGGGCGACCAATGCCAAAGGGTCTTCCCTCTCTCTTCACTCATCTCTCTCTCCTCTCTTACTTTTCTCTAATTTTCTTACTAATTGGGAGGGTGACGAAGTCAATTTATTTTTTTGGTTTACTTTGGCATGGATTTGAAAAAATGTTTTTGAATATTCTATTCTTTCATGTAGCTGGTAACTAGAGAGACTTACTAATTTTGAGGAATTATGCTGGATATGGGTTCTTATTTCTAATTTATTATATTTAAAAAATCAAGTAAAAAAAAAAAGGCATTTAGTGTATGTATTTAAAAATAATATTAATATATACCGTAACTAATTTGTTTATGTTTGAAAGTTTGATCCAAACAAAATGATCTAATCAAATATTCTTGGTGATGTAATTCGAGTGAGTTTCCTTCACAGGGGGGTTAAGAGGAATGACACCCAGCTACCTAGTGGAACAATACAATATGAGAACATAATTTAAAAAAATTAAAAAAATTTACTTTTTAGCCCCTACTCCTCTTAAGAGAATCCCTCCAGCAACTTCCCTCGTCAGATCAGGATCCATGTATTTTGGCATATAATACGCTAGTATGTGACATCCTTCAATTCTTGGATCCACCATTTTATTTCTTGAAAATTTTCATCTTATTCTATGCCGGTGGTTATAAGCACCTCAAAAATTTCATAGTCCTATTAGTTATTCCCTGATAATATCCTCAAATTTTGTGATCTTAATTTATTTGTTCTGCACGTACGGATATGTTTTGTAAGTCACAAAAGCTCTTATCAGATGGATTGAGATTACCTGGATTCTTACATGGGATTTCATGGGAGAAAAAAGGGTACCTATGAATGGAGTGAAGCTGCATGATCTTTTAATGAGTTATTTTTTCTTGCAATAAGATTTTAGACTCCAGAGAAGGGTTCAGGAAATGGAACCAAATGATCTTAATCCCTATCCGACGAGGTTACCTCAGTCATCGTCCTAAGAACGGGACTCGATGAAAAGATCCAAAATCCTACTTACTTTATGCCTTTTGCGACTCTTACATGCAATACCACAGCAGGTCGACGTACTTATTGCACAATAAGTGGCACTTTTGACCCGAAGGATGTATCTTTTAAACCAGAATAAGGTTCTGAGGATTTTTTAACCCAGAATAAGAGGTATTTTGATTTGGTAAATTGTTGGTATTCCACTCAGAATAAGTAGAATTGCACTGCGCTATTCCAAATGATTTGGTAGGAATAAGTAGAATAAAGAAGATAATAAAGAGTGGAATAAAGAGTTCAAAATACCCATGTTATTCCGCTTAACCCCTGGTATAACCCATAGCATCCTGGATTAAGCACTCCCCTCCACCAAAATAGGTTAAAAGATTTTAAGAGAATAAAACATCTTATTCAGAACTTATTCCACAAACAAAGTGAGGCTTAGAAGTTGGGGTTACCTCAGTCATCAGACTAAAAAAACCTCCTAAGTCCCTCGGGGGCACTGAGGTGGGAGGGAACTCCAACCTGATTTTAAGGGATGGGTCCTTATTCCTGGGAGCTGTGCTTTGTTAACCTCGTACAAAACCTGGTCTTTAGTTTCCACGTATATCTTCACTTACCAACTGATCTCTAGAGGAGGCTTTTGGTAGGCCATGCTCCATATTCCATGTAAGTTGCTAATTATTTTCTCACTGCTAAGAGACGGCAAAAAACACAACGCCGAGCTGTTGCTCTCTAATACCCCACACGATTTGATACACGTGCAGAGAGAAGCTCAAGGTTAGGTCGTCCTTCACCGTCCTCAAGCAGACTGTGGGAGTCGAGAGGTGTACTATGTATAAATTATGAAGCAAACAGGACATGATAGTGGTGGCTGGTGAGTTAATGAATTAATCAGAAGCAAACAATTAATTAACTACTCGTTATATATATCTATCCGATTTCACATCACATGGAGAAATTACATCAACCAATCTGAGGGCCGGTCAGTGGGTAGGAGAAAACGGAGTCCATGCGAGCCGAGAACCCTACAAATACCCCTCCTTCCGCCCACCCGGCACCATACCATCTCACTGTCCTTTCATCGGTCCTTCCAAACAAGGAGCGATGGCGAACACTAACAAGATCGTTTGTGTTGCCTTGATGGTGATGCTCTGCGTGGGCATGTCCTCTGCTGCCAGGGCGCCAACTGCCTACGTCAGTGCAGGTGGCGGTGGGGGAGGTGGCGGAGGCGGCCGTGGCTCCGGCACCGGCTCCGGTTCTGGTTATGGCTCCGGCAGCGGCTCGGGTTATGCTGAAGCCGTTGGGGGAGCACGAGGCGGGGCCTCTGCTAGGGCAGGTGGTGGCGGCGGCGGAGGAGGTGGTGGCGGACAAGGGGGTGGTGCAGGAGGGTCTGGCTACGGATCCGGAAGTGGATATGGTTCTGGGTCGGGGTTTGGCGCTGCAAATGGTGGGGGTGCCTACGCTGGGGGAGGAGGTGGCGGAGGCGGCAGCGGTGGTGGTGATGGGAACGGAAGTGGGTCCGGCAGTGGCTCAGGGTATGGGTCCGGCACTGCAACCGGTGGAGGCACTGCCCGAGCTGAAGGTGGCGGTGGTGGAGGTGGCGGTGGAAGTGGCTCTGGGTCTGGTTCAGGCTCTGGCTCGGGATACGGTAACGGCAAAGGACACTTTTAAGCACCACCTTAACGACCAAGCTGCCTTGCCTACGGCCCTACTAAGTACTACTACTGCTTAATTCCTTCTTGTAATAAAACTGGGATGTGTGCTATGTGATGAATCGTTGTATCCCGAAATGAATGAAGGAAAGGTTTTTTTTTTCACAATCTATTAACGTTATTTCTATGAGTTCTTTCTCTAGCTCTTAATTTGGCACAATGTTTGTAGTAACGATGACGTAAAATAGAGCTAGCACTCGAAACAAACGATTGTTTTGGCTTACATCATGAAGAAAACAAAAAAAAATCCCTCCAGCTTCATGTGCACACGCAGGAATTTCTTGAATCACGGACTCCGGAAGGTATTTTGTTTTGGCATGAACCCTGCACAGCACCACATCTATGATACTTGATGTACAATTAATGAGATGAGATTCTGGATTTGTGTATTTTTGAGGATGTATTCGGTAATGAAGTAATCACTTGATTGCGCAAGGTTTAAAGGAAGAGAATCGCATAAAGAGAATTCATAATTCTTTACGAAAAAACAGAAATATTAATATAATTCAATCAGAATTTTGTATATAAGAGATGCCTATAAATTAGATGTGAAATTTTGATTTTCACGATAAAAAATGAAAATCTACCAAATGAAAGAAGATGAAATTCTAAATAACTTTTACAAAAGAATCACTGTCAAAAACAAATTTTAAATCCTCTTAATCTCTATTCGAAAAGTTATCAAAAATAACATTGTTTTACTAAATTGATCCGTTTGCTAGTGAAATGATAGAATTTGAGTGGAAAAATGACGCTTTATGGCCACGTACATAAACCACATCGATCCCCTTGAAACGATGATTCTAAATTGGGGTCTTGCGTGTGAATCCGATTCTTGTACTAAAAATTATGTTCATTTTATTGACAGGATATCCTATCCCTACTCACATTCCTATTTCTTCTTATTTTCAGACCTCAACTACGTCATTACCATTTGGACTGCATTAGATACTTTATTTTCCAAAAAAATGATTCTATTTTCTTGCATCAAATAATTGACGCATCTTTATTCCTTGTGATTACTGAGTTTGCACACACAGAAGTACTCTAAAAGAACTCATATAATAACCAATTGTACCTTTTTTTTACGTGACACAACACACTTGACCTATGAGCACCACTTTGATTAGCATTCACGGTTAATTTAACTTTTTTTTCAAAGGGATAAAGTATCTCACGATAAATATAAATTCTTTTTAAAAATCAATAGATTGACCTAATAAGTAAATTTGAGATCTAAAAAATATATTTTGGTCTATAAATAGAGTAATAGATATATTACCATAAATACCTCTAAAATAAATTTAAAAAGGGAGACAATTTTTTGGAATAAGAGCAAATTAAGGGCAAAAGTAAGTAACTCGGATTAACTCAGTTAATTATATTCCAGGGGATCGAGACTTTGGAATACAAAAACCTAGAGTTAACTCGAGTTAAGTCCTATGTATTTCAGATTAGTTAATCTACTTAATCAAATTATCTTTTAAATTAAATTTAAAATAAAATAACTCTCAAAATTAGCCGTCCATTGATTTAGGGCTAAAAGAATGTCCTGTGAGGTCCCTTTTTTGTTTCTTTTAGACAATGACCTAATGTTGGTGCTGACCTTGGTATATATACTTTTACAAAAATTGCCCAACCACCAGCTACCGTCTGATCTAAGTGTGATTGGATGGAAGCTAGGGAGGCATTGCAACTCTTAGTGCAATAAGCTTGTGGATGCGAATGGTAACCGGATAAAGTAATGGATCATTTGTGTCCTCTGCCGCCAGGGTGCTGACTGCCCACGTCGGTGCCGGTGGTGGAGGCGGTGGCGGCTCAGGCAACAATGGCTCCGGTTCTGGTTGTGGCTTCGGCCGCGGTTCAGGTTATGCTGAAGCTGTGGGGGGAGCTGGAGGCGGGGCCGTTGCTAGGGCAGGTGGTGGCGGCAGAGGGGATGGTGGTGGACAAGGGGGTGGTGCAGGAGGATCTGCCTACGGATCTGGGAGTGTATATGGTTCCGCTTCCTCATACGGTTCTGTAAACGGTGGAGGCGCCTATGCGAGAGGAGGCGGCGGCGGAGGAGCACCGGTGGGGGTGGAGGTAACGGGCTTGGAAGGTAGTGGATCTGGGTATGGGTCTGGAAGTGCAACCGGTGGAGGCTCTGCCCGAGCTGAAGGCGGCGGGGGTGGTGGTGGATTCGGCTCTGGCTACGGTCGTGGTGAAGGACACTTTGAGTATCCTTTGTTTGGATAATGCTTGCTGCATTCAAAAAAGGGATCACGTAGCTTAAAGTGTACTTTTAAGTGATCGGACAGCACATCAATGTATTTTATTTTATTTTTTTTATTTTTTTGAAATATCCGATAAAAAAATTAAAAATATATTCGGAAAGCTTAAGTCAGCCTCAACTTGATTGTATATTTTTTTGAAAAAAATATTTTTATATCCATCTCGATTTTCATGTAATAAAAAGTTTTTTTATTTTGAAAAAAATATATGGCCGGATCGAAGCCGATCCAAACTTTCCAGATATATCTTCGAATTTTTGGTCTGATGTCCTAAGAAAATAATAAAAAAAAAACAAAGAAAACTAAGATGCACTGCAGCACCGTCCGATTCTAGTGATCAGACGGCATTGAAGAAGGCAGGCTGAGCTGTCCAACAGGGATGTGTTATGTAGTAATTAAATTTGCAATTAAGGGAGTGAAATAAATGCTTTTACACGAGAAATTTTGTAAGTGAAGTGAAATCCTTCTTATCTTTGCTTCCATGAGTCCTTTATGAAGCAGTTAATTTGACGCAATGTTTTGCAATAATGATGGCACAAGCAATTTCTCTCGCAAGTGTTCTGACAATAAAAAAAGGTTTTATTTATATTTTAACTCTTGAAATTATAATGTATTTACAAATAAGTCCTTTAAATTAAACTATTTACAAATAAATCTTCACAATTAATTTATCGAAAATTACTAAAAGGCCCCTAAATATTATAAATAAGTTCCTAAGAATTTTACAAATAAGCCCCTAAGAAAGAATTATTTATAAGAAAATAGTGATTGCGAAAATTTATTTGTAAATAATTAGATTAAGAAGATTTATTTATAATATCAAAAGTTTAAGGCAGCTCAAAATTAAAGGGGGAAAGGCTCTCTAACTTAATGCTTGCTCAGGCACAGATTCTCTGGATGACGTAGGCAGGTGCGGTTTGCAAGATGTTGTAGCCCAAGAATTTGCCATACTTTGGAATCGAGTGTGCATGGCTCCATTGATATTCTTTGACCTTTTCAACTAGAGGGGTTATACTTTTTAGGATAGTTAGGCTTATTTTTCTAACTTTCAAAAATAAAAGTTAGGCTTATTTTTCCAGTGATGGTTCCAAATATGAAAATGTCATTCAAATATTAAACGAGGAAAATGTGCAAATGTTTATTGAATTATCTCCTATGAGAAAGAAATATTAAAACTTATCGATTTCAAACTCTGACTGCTTAAGGGGTTCTGCAAAATATTTAGTCAATGAGCCACCTGTTCAAAAAAAAAAAAAAAAAACCATAATTCATGAGTTCAAGTAGGACAGCTCATTACTGAGTAAGTTGGTATTTGTTCAAACTTCCATGGAAAATCAAGTAGTTATTGCTGTTGTTAGTCTGGAATATAACTATAATTATTAACTTGACAAACAAAAAACATTTGATTCAGAAAAAGTTCATGTTCAATGTTATTGGCTTATATTACTCGGGATAAAAAATCCAAAGTACAGATGTAAATATAAAGAGTTTTAGGGATCGAAAGTGTCCACCTTAAGATAATTTTACAGGGATCGAAACATAAAAGACTCTTTCTTTTACTGTTCAGGAGGCTACAAATGTCAATTCACCATGACATCCATTTGCAGAATACTCTGTGAATGTTCTCCTCTCTCATACGATTGTTAACTGGAGAGAGTTACTATTGACAGAGGTCAAGTTCGAGGAGCCACGGCAGGTATAGGGACCTATTTGTAATTTAACATGTTTATAAAAATAGTAAACAATGAAAATTGAATATTTAGTGTACATGATCGGAAAAATCAGCATTAAACATATGCACCTATTTAATTAACTTTTTCTGATTTTAACATTTGAACTTGATGGAGTGATCTAACTAAGAACTTTGATGATACGATCGATCGATATGAATGAAATGCATATTCATGAACTGAATGACCAAAAGTTCTTGGCCCAAAACCACTAGGTCACCACTAATCACAAAAAAAAAAAAAAAAAAAAAAAAAGAATGGCCAAAAGTTGGGACAATATCCCAACTAGTAATGATCCGGATCCACAAGCCCAATGGCACTGAGTTAGTGGAAAAATACTCAAAGATTACATTCTTGAAAAAGAGAAGAAAGAGTGACTTGGTGGAACTCCTCTAACCCCCTCCGAGAAGTTGCCTTACTTCGTGAGTGTGCATAAACGTGCCAATTACTGCCATAATGCGCTGTTAATTTCTTACGGCATATCCAAGTATTTAATAACTTAACAAGTGCTCCCACATGAAATTTTTTGAGTCAAAATGGTAGACTTCATATGTTTCTGAGAGTAAAGTTGTTACTTTTACTTTTTCTTTCTTATTCTATTATTATTTTTATGAAAAGTGGCTCCCGTTAACTTGATTCGAGTGCAAACGAATTGAGTTGTTCTCGAGTTACTTGAGCTCGACTCGAATTTAGCTTGGCTCACATTCTATAAAGCTTTTAGTGAGATGAGCTCTTGTCAAGTTGGAGCTAATACGAATTTTATTTTGAGCTGAGCTCAAACTTGTAAAATGATCTCAAAGTTCGAGTTCTCGAGTTTAAGCTCGATTTTATGTGATTGAACAGAACACGAATGAGTGAAAGCTTGGTTTGGCTCGAATCCTTTGCACCCTCTACATCTAGGTGCAAAGAGATCGGACGGCAGCGAAAGATGCTTGTTTTGCCTTGAAAAAAAATTGTCAAACGACAGTCTATCTTAACTCACATCGATCTATACCATCCGATTGAAGATCAGACAACTAAAAAAATTAAAAGAAAATATGACACATGCTGGCACCATCCAAACAGTCAGCTATATAAAATATTACTATTTTCTTATGTATCTTCACTGACCAACTGATCTCTAGAGGTGGCTTTTGGTAGGCCATGCTTCATAGTGGTGGACCCACTTTCTAGTACCCCACACGATTTGAAACACGTGCAGAGAGGAACTCACTGTTAAGTCGTCCTTCACCGTCCTCAAGTAGACTGTTGGAGTCAAAGCTGTGTGGATATAATTAAACTATAAAGCAAACTAGAACAGGACGTGATAGTGCTGGTTGGTGAGTTAATTATTAATTAGTCATAAGTGAACAATTAACACCTGTTATCTATCCGGTTTCACATGGAGAAATTACATAAAACCAATCCGAAAGCCGGTCAGTGGGTGGGACAAACTGCCGACTGTCAAAAATCAGAAATTTTTCAAATTTTCCTCCCATTTGCTGTTTTGTTTGCACTATCCATTCCATAGTGGATTCCCAAGAATCAGGTACCCTTGGGTTATTATATTGAAATCATTCGTCATCTTTGTCCATGAGTAGAGGTTGATGACCTAACCGCATTGATCTCTTATCTTTGCATGAATCACTTTTTTGATGATTTCATCATCTTCAATGATCTTATTTTAATTTGCTTTTCCATATTCGGCACACTATGTATTGATGAGGAGAACTTGGGTTCAATCCCAATTAGCCCAATAAGTACGTAGGCTCAAGAGCCCACATCTCTCCAAAGACAACGCAAAGGGCCACACAACATTCAAAGCTCTGGTCAGAGCTATAGGGGTCGAATTCTAGGCGCATTGGGTCCAAGACATTAGATCTCTCAGCATGAAGTCCATACTTCATTTCTGAGATCCCCCAAGACCTTGGCAAGGCCCTCCTAAGGGCATTTCGTCGCAGTCCTCGCTATCAGGCGGCGGGTCCTACGGAATTAACCGTCCACTTAGGGCAAGTCCATAAGATCGGACCCATCCAACTATAGGAAGGTTTTAACTTATCCAATATCTTACGATCTCCCTAAATCAGGGAGATCCAATCGTGAGCGAATTGCTCTCCCGAAGGAAACCGTCCTCAGGACGCCTCAAAAGAGAGACCATATAATCTCTGGACCCCCTCCAGAGTAAGGTATGCTTTTCCGAGCACAACAGACCTTTAACAATCTCTCACTTTCGTGAACCTAACTTAGGTATAGGAGGGTTTTACTCCTCGCCGGACCGGGAGGCCTTCTAACATCTATGTTCCACTTTTTGCAGACTCTATCTAGGACGTTTCCACCGCTAAATAAATATTATCGAGTAGTCGGGATCTTCGATCGGACGGTCGTCGCTGTCTGATCAGTTTCCGACCGTTACACATATAATGAAGTCTCAACAGCTTATGATATCTTAAATAAGGCGAGGTCTCACTTAACCAAAAGAATAAAAAATCCACCTCCCTTATTTTGTGCCTTCGTGGCAAGAAAGGACGCACTTTTTGAACTGATGGAGTGGAATAATACTTGCATGCTTTGTCGCACCGCATGGAATGCAACTCAATTTGAAAAGCCTCGAGTTCAAATTAGTTAGTAAAGAGCCTAAAAATCGTGGGTATGATTCAGCCTCAGCGTGATGTGAGATCAATTTCTCTTATTTATAAGATTATTTTTCATGAAGAATTTTCTCACAAAATGAGAGGAAATATCAAATCTTGCCTAGAATTGAATACTACTAATCCCCCCAAATACATATGCATGTCTGGCCAAATGATTCACAGCCCAACTCACTAGAATCTTGCCTATATAAATGACAGCGGAAGAACGAACTCAAGCTCGGAAGGGCACACCTCAAAGTTGGGCGTGGGGTGTTGCACAGAATCGTCGAACTTGGGTAAAGATGCCGAATCCACCTTGAGGAAACAACAGAGGGATGCATCCACAATCTCATCCAACAAAATAAAGTCAAGGCTTCAGCTCGGTGTTTTTTACTATTTATTTGGGTTCAATTTTTTATTTTTCATTTTCTTTTAGTAGTTCGATCTAAAATCGGACTTTACGATCATATAGAGGGCGTTGGATCCGATTCGAAAAATTAAAAAAATAAATAAATAAAAACACCCAACTGCCGGTGCAACAAGATTTACTCGTGCAGAATATTTAGAAGGAAGCAAATAAACTAAGATCACACTATCACAGAATTTGACAAGATCATCATAAACATAACTAGCGTAAATATAAGTGATTTAATATGGTTCAATCATGGACCGAAATGATGAAAAGTTTCACTATAATGATTAAAAATACAAACTTTACTCATCAAGAAAGACTTTTTTTTATATTTCAAGTGACACTGCAAACGGTCATCTTGATGAAGCGCCATAGTCGTCGTCAAGACATGGTGCGCTCGGAAGCACAGATAAAATTATGTTTTTTTTTTCCTCTCTCTCTCACTTGTATAGTTGTACAAATAAGACACCAACTGAAACCCAAATATAGGAAAAATCTCACTCTAAATTAGACATTGATATAATTCAAAATAAGAGAATTTAATTCAATTTCAAGTGATAATCTCAGAGGAGTGGTGAACTCAAAACCAACTTTAGATGGACCGATCTTAAGCCGATGACAGTCATAAAAAATCTGCTTTCCAAAGAAAGGGAGGCAGTCAGACAAAGTGGGATTTCTCTGGAATTCCAGAGAAAGGGAGGCAGTCAGACAAAAGTGGGATTTCTCTTTCCAAAAAAAGGGAGGCAGTCAGACAAAAGTGGGATTTCTCTCTTTCTTAAATCAAACAACCCTGTAGGTAGGCACAGTGGTCTTGTTCAAGAGAACAGGGCACAAGTCCACCAACAGCTGTGGAAATTATCTCCCAGATGTTTTTATGGAAGGAAGTACACAGAAATATGCCCAAACGGGGCGAAAGAACCGCACAAAATGGCGTTGGTTCCACGGCTCGATCTTGCAACATCTCCAACTGGGGACTCTGTCCCAACAAGTGGGGTTACCCATGCATGCTATTGAAGCCACTTCTCCATCACTATTGATTCTAAATACAGAAAAATTGAAAGAAATGTTTAGGAACAAAGAGCTTTTTATGTTGAGGAATGTCTGTCGAGATTAGGGACTGCACACCATTCAATCTTGCCAATCGGATGGCAAGTGCACTGAGTGGTTGCAAGAGTGATGTAGCAAGTATTTCTCACCTGCCATGGCTCACATGATCCGGCACTATATATGTTCCAGGTCAAATTGTTAGGGTTCCAAATGATCTTGAACCCAGGGCTCTCCTCGCTTCTATAAGGAGGGTTATAGGTTGTTTGGTTGTATTTTAATATTTTATATAGTTTTATTATAAAAATATATATTAAAATAAAAGGTAGAATGATTTTTAAATTATAAACTGTATATAGTTATCATGTTTGGCAAGAACATGGTAA
This sequence comes from Zantedeschia hybrid cultivar, assembly GCA_030544215.1. Lineage (NCBI taxonomy): Eukaryota > Viridiplantae > Streptophyta > Magnoliopsida > Alismatales > Araceae > Zantedeschia > Zantedeschia hybrid cultivar. Next base: position 79,891,882 of record JARZZO010000014.1, read on the forward strand.
ATTTCAAAAGAATATTATACGGGTTGGAGAATGTTGAGGTGACTATTGAACTCCTTCGTCATAACAATGCGGGGGGAAGCCCTTCGCCGTCACTGTCGTCAAGCGGTGCCCACCAACTGAGTTCGGGCCTTTCCAGTCGCCCGACGCCACGTCCCCCTCCCGAGCACAGCAAACCTTCTCGGATCTCCTCCTTTTCGTCTCCATCCGACGTAGGCACTACACTGCATTCTCCAACATGTTGTGCTTAATTTATATGGAAGAAAACCCTCAGTTTGAACCCAAGCCAGAATCAACCTGGGTTGCGGCCCAAATATTCTGGGGATTTAATGGTTGTTTCATTTCAAAAAGTTTCCAATCTTGCAAAGGAGGAGAAAGGTATGATTTATGAATATGGCCATCAACATCTAAAGAGCACCACTGGCTCTCTCCATAAAAGCTCGCCTTCCTTCTCACTGCTCTCCCCACCTCTCTCTCTCTCTCAACAACATGGCAAGGACCCGCCGAAGGGTGGTGATTGAGAGGATAACGGGGGACGCTACCAGGCAGGTCAGCTTCTCCAAGAGGCGGCAGTGCCTCTTTAAGAAGGTGTGCGAGCTCTCCGTCCTCTGCGGCGCCGAATCGGCCGTCTTGGTGCACTCCCCCGTCGGCAGGGTATACTCCCTCGGCGACCTTGACGTCATCACCATCGTGGACTGCTTCCTAGAGTACGCCTCCCAAATCAGGAACCAACAAGGGGAGAGCAGCACCGAGCGTTAGCAGTGGCAGCCACAGCTGCAGGAGGGCCGCCGCAGGGTCCTGGAGGAGGAGCTTTACAGCCAGCTCGTCGAGCAGGAGGCATGGGGTGAGGTGATGAGGGCGCAGCGCACGGCACTGGTGGCTGCCATGAAGGACAAGGAGGGGCCTCTGCCGCACCGCTGGGGAACGAAGGCGCAAGACCTGAGCCTGCAAGAGTTGGAGGACATGGTGGACGTGCTGGAGGAGTGGGCCGTGCGAGTGGGCGACCTCATCAGGTAGAAGGAGGTGGAGGAACGCGTCCTACCAGATCAGGGCTGGTCGCCCGACGACCTCGCCCCCGTCCCTATCAACCCGTGGCGCCAAGCTGCGTTCATGGCCTCCCTCGACCATGCAGCGCCGTAGGGTGCCGCCCCAGGCATCATGGGGCCAACTGATGTGGACAACGACGAGAGCGGGGGGAGGGGGGGGGTGCGAGAAGGACGGGTGGGAGGGATAGATTCCTGACAGAAAACAAAAGAGGGTCATGCCTCTTTCTAATTTTATCGTGTTTTATAAGTGAAACCTTTTTGAAAATATATTTTGATAGGATCCATCAAACACCTCTTTTTATATTTTTTAATTACAAAAATATATATTTATAATAAAAACTTATTTTATAATGCAGTCAAACACCCTATTAGTTGTGAGTTTTTAGATTTCCCGGTATCAAATTTAAAAGGGGACGCAAAGTACTTAAACAGGTTTCTCTTTTCTTGAAAGTACGATACTCAAGTCTGGAGGCTTTCAGTGACAAAAAGGTTGGGGCATGGCACTCTTTCTTTATATGCAAAAGTGAATTCTATAAGCCCCTCAAATTTTAAGAATCGTCACAAACCGACTTGAGGTTAATGCAAATTGGACAATTCTCAATCCAACCCACGACACCCCAATTCAATGCAGGCCAGCAGACCTGGAATTTTCAGTCGGCCAAGTTAGATTAGAGTTGACACTTGACACATCCAAAAAACTTGCAGCCCTAATCGGAGGTGCTAGAGTCATACAGACTACAGATGTCCAAGTTGTTAGACATTCATACAGTCAAGTGAGATAAAAATCGCTGGACCTCATCTTCTGTGTCTCAATACGTTCCCACTTACAGGAGTTAAAAGATGAATCTGTTACTTCACCTACCTTATTCGACCAAATGACTGACTCACCTCTTGCCTTTCTAAGCAGGTGTTCCAAGGCATAGAATGTATCAAGTCTAAAAGATCTCATTTACATGTCTAACCAGCTTGGACCTAACTTCAGCCGTAGACTCTTTAGGTACATTCAGTGAGCGATCCTAATTGGGCGATCCTAATTGGCCGGCATCACTCGATCATAAACCAAGGGACCCTTACCTAATGTTTCTACATATCATAGTGCCAGAAATCACCTTATGAACCTAAAGCAGGCAACAAACTGGGCTGCTGTTGGACAAGTAATTCAACTGTTGAGTAACTTTTTGATCAAATCCATCAGTAATATTGAGATGGTTGTAACATGGAGTTCCGCGACCTTTCAAAATCTGTAAAGCATATGCACAACTCTTAAGAACGCTCTCATCCTTTTTTTTTTTTTTATGTGTAACTAACACTTCGAATACTTGCTGCTTTACCAAGGCTGCGGCCACGCTACAACAGGTATCTCTCCTTTGGCTAGTTTTCATGCCTTAACGGGGGTAAAGATGGTTGCAGTCTTTCAAATGGTGTAAAGAATAGCAAAAATTTTATAGCCATATTCAACTAATCTAACTTAAATTTTATTCATGCGGACATCAAGTACTCCCAGCCATCCATTGCCACAGCCCCGGTGAACTTTGCTTCTGAGTATCATCCAAGTCTATCTGCCTTGAAGATTTCTGCTGCCTTAGGGCATCCAGTTCACGCTCTATAGAAGGAAGAGATTCCAGCCTTTTCTGCATTTCTGCAATTTGTAACTGCATAATGGGAAAGAAAATTACAACAGAGGCCATAAGAAAAGGAAGATAAGAGAAACCATGTCCAAAGCTAGGACATTAATATAAAAAGATGAGAAACCTCCAGCTTAGAGCATCTTGATCTTTCAGATTGCAATTGACCATGGACGGATTGAAGCTCCTTCGTCACATAACAAACGTCAGGTAACAACATAGAGTCAGATGCTAGTTTCCAACTAATTCATAGAGATCTCTCTTTCTGTAGTGAAAAAATTACCATCGATAGATCACTGTGGTGGTTGCTCAACTCATCAAGATTGCCCTTGAGTCTTAAATTTTCAGCCCTCACTTCCGCAAGTTTGGATTCAAGATTCTTCTTTTCTGCAGCAATCATGTCCACATTTATGGCAACTTGAAAAGATCTTTGGAGAGGCACTTGATCGATCTTTTTGCTTTCCATTTGCGACGTATCTAATTTATTACTTTCAGTTACATTTGCCAAGGCATAAGCTGCAGTGACAGAAGCTGCTGCCGCAGCTGCGGCTGGTGACTGGAAAATTCGAGGCTGCTTTGAATAGTCAGGTTTACATTTTAGAACAAATACCTGTAATCGAAATGAGACTTGTCAATTACTTTGAAAAAGTGCAACATCAAAGTAACAAACACATGAAACTGCCAACAGATGCAACATAGCTTTCTTCTTTTGCAACCCTCAAAAGGCTTCATATTTTCTTGTACACATTCAAATGCAAACTGCATATATCACATTCATACCAAACATATCATAATTCTAAATTCATTATATGTTTGAACACAAAGCATCTATGGAACATTCAAAAGCCAGAATAGGTGTAATTCAGTTAGAAAGGGCCATGGCTGAACCCTGACATGACATTAGCTAAGCTACTCCAACCAGAATTATTCATAGTTGCCAGGACCCAATCCCAGCCCATCCTTTTCTTTCTGCTGGGACTGTGCATCTCCGTGTCCCCCCCAGTCTTTTTTTTTAATATTACAAAACCCAGAACATATGCATCAAAATTAAACAATATCAAAATAAACATAACACGAAAAATACAAGATTTGTGCAAAAGTAAAGACTTAAAGTAAAAAACAATAATAATGGTCAATAAAAATCATGATTCAAGGCACAAAATATGAAGAATGTCAAGTAAAACGATGCAACAACAGCCAGGCCAGGCCAGTCCAGGATAGGCCAGGACAGAGTGGCGGACCTGACAGGCTGAGACGGCCAGGATAGACTGGAAAACTTGTAGGGAGCCTGGGACACTGCAGAAGTTGTCCCATTTCATTGGGACAGGATGACATGGCCAATGGTGGCCAGGACAGGATGAAATTAACAGTTATGGACGTATGTTTTCTCAGAAAGGACAACACCCAAGTCCAGGACTCCAGATACAACACTAACCAAGTTACAAAGATCATAAATGACGCATATTTCACCAACCACCATAGTGAGGATATGTGTGTATGTAAATCTGAGTTTAATGAGACTATATACAAGGAAATTTAAAAGATATATCTGCAAAAGCACATCTCAGGGCATGCTTACATGACATACCTCATTGTGATACTTTCCGTTGTAGCCACCAAAGGCAACTAAAAGCCTCTCTCCATCAACCGCGATCGAGCAAACACTAAGGCCCTATCAAGTACCACTTAAAGAATCATGTTTTGGAGTTATATCCACTTCAAAAAATTTGCAACTTTCAAACATATATTCACAACTATCATCCTTAGATGAAAAGTGGAAATGTAACAAGTAACTAGAAGATCAAGGATGAATATAAAACACAAAGTTATTGCATTGAGTATAACCATCAGCAACCTCAGAACGAAAAATAAACAGCAATAAAATGTCACACTGTAAAACTGCCAATTGTGGTCAACTTTTTGTGTACACAACAATACAATAGAGGACTACCTGATTTGGGCTTCAATGATTTCTTTATTTTCAAAGCTTGGAGATAAAAAGTAAACTTTAAGCCCAACCAGGTAATACGCCATAACCTGATGTCTCTGTCTATGCTTTAGCCAAGTTTGTCTGCAGGTTTCTATAAGACAGACTTGAGTAGATAGGGCTAAGACTCATCACCATGACACCCAGGCCTGGCATAATTTACTTTCATTCAGGCTCGCACCTGTAGACACGCTAATTTTGACGTCATTTTGAGTAAATTTCATATCATATAATAATGCCTCAGAATGGTCTGATAATTAATCATTAATTAATTTTTATTGATCTTTTTAAGTGTCGGGTTTAACAGACATGTTTAAGTTAATCAATCGAATTGATTTTAGCTCAAATTTCAGTTAAAATATTCAGAAATTCTAAAAGGCGTCGACCCATGTGGACGCCATTTAGAGTTTATTCCTATTTTAATGTTTAAATTTGAATTTTAATTAATTGGTTTATTGACTAAAAGGCGTCTGTTAAGATCGACGCGATTTAAGTTTCCTAAGCTATTTTAACTTCTCTTCCGGATGTTTATCCTTATCTTAATTAGAGTAAAAGACGTCTACACAAGTAGACGCGTTTTAGCTAATAAAGATAAAGATAAGTTTTTCCGGATATTTATCCTTATCTTAAATTAATCTGAAAGGCGTCATCCAAGGTGGACGCGTTTTAGATAATTACAGATAAAGATGAATCAATCAGTAATTATCTGTCGATTAAAGTAGATAAATCCTAGATTTTTCTATGTTAATCGCGAACGCAGAAAATGCCTATAAATACCTTGCCTATCAAGGAGTTAAAAAAAAAGGAGAGAGAGAATTATTGAGCCACAGCGTTATAGCAATTTGGAGATCGAAGCAACCACGCCGGAGCGCTGCCATTTCCAGAAGACGGCATCCTTCTTCCAGATCTTCATCCTTCAAGGCTTCTCCAACTGGGCATAAGTTTTTCATATCTGAATTTCATTTTCATTCATTAGTTTCATTCTCTCATATTCACTTCATGCAACACACACCACGTCATTAATTTTCCAAAACCCATCTGTTCTAAAGGGGTTTCAAAGTCATTTAAAACAAGTGAGTTGCTGTTTATACATGTTTACAACCATGGTTAGCTTTGATATTATTTCTATTTAGATTCTCATCACTATTTCCTCTTTATTTTTCTGTGTTTCTGTCCTTGCTGCATTCAACAACAACAACAAGAAATCAAAAAGAGGGAAATTAAGCACGAAGCTAGGAGAACTTCTGGACGATCCTCAACATACAACAGCAAGAACAAAAGAACAAGAAGAGGCTCTCTTTCTTCAGCCGGCTGAAGGAGGGGAACCAAGGATTCATTCTTCCGCGTTTAAACAGGTAGGCGATCAAACTCTTTTGAAGCTTTTTTTAGTTAAAAGTTTCTGGCGATCACAGCACCTTAGTTGCATTTTTTTAATAAGTTAATTTACTCTAAACAACCTAGTTCTTCACATTAATCACACGAGCAATTTTTCAGCACCTACAGCTTTTTGGCGATCACGGTGGGACTTGGTCTCGCCGTCTTTTAATTTCTTTTGTTCTTGCTATTATCATACCGGGCACCCACGGTGCACCACTTGTGTCTTTCGACACGTCCTCACCGATTGGTGAGTGTTTAGTTTAAGTAATTTCCCTCGTGCACCACGTGCACACCCCAGTGGCAAGATCTTGCCTCCTCTTGATTAGTTTAAAAAGCTGTTTTTGGTGATAAAATGCTGTGTGATTGTGTGATTTCTTAGTTGTTTAGATAGTAAACCATCCTGTTTAAAATCTGAAACTAAAAATCTTTGCTTGAGTTGATTATTTACTGCATTTTACCCTGTTTAAGGAGGATTCGACCCAGAAAATCCTTCTGGAAATCTGTTTCTGCGAACTAAAAAGCGTCCAGGAACAGCGACGCGTTTCAAAACCGCGTCCGGACACCTGGACGCCTTTTAGCCTCCAGATTATCTCTGTCGTTTACACCTGTTTCTGTGAAATAATTAAGCTCTGTGTTGAATAGCGTCGACCATCGTAGACGCTATTCAGACAGTTTTTAGTCATTTTCCAGGTTTTCTCTGCTGTTTGCATCTGTTCTCTGCGAAAGAATTAAGTTCTGTTTTGAATAGCGTCGACTATAATCGACGCGATTCAGACAGTTTCTTAATTATTTTTCAGTTTCCAGATTTCTGTGTTGAGTGCTAGCTACCCATTACTTTATTAAGCATTAGAGGCCATCCAGGTCGCAGGGCATACGCATTGAGGCTAAAACCCTCTTTTTCTTAGGAACACATTACTCGACGTTAACAACTCTCTCTGATTGGGTTGGTCCCTTGATCAGACTAGAGAAGTTGACGTTGAGACCTCCATAAGTCCCCAAAATCAAGGTATTCCTCCTTGATCATCGGGCTGATTGTACCAATTGAAGTCCCGGCTAGATTCCGAAAGCGTTGTGAGAGAGAACCCTAGAGAATAACGGTGGAAACTGAACTGAAACTAGGATCCTTCCCTGAGCGAAATTGTGGTTTAATCCAATTCAAATAACTCAACAAGGAATCCTGAAATCACGTTAAGCATCCACTTGTTTGATTAATTTCTGCACAACTTGTTTGATTAAATCTTTGAAAAGAGAATCTAATATAATGTTGCTGCGATCAGGCAGAGATTTGAGTATGGCCCAAGACGCCATTATCAACTACGAGGGAGATGCTAATGCCCCTCGCAATTCTGATTTCAACTACGAGAACGGGAGAGATGCTGATGCCTCTCGTAATTCTGTCCCCATTCCAGTTCGACATGACGGGAATGTCCGAACTCCTCTTTTTAATCCGCACGATCAATATCATGATCTTCCTCCGCATGAATATGCGATTCCTAATCCTGACTTTGAGGGGGACATGAATCAGCATGATCCCTCATCCTCCGATCCTATGGATCTTGTCAATGCTCTGGGAGTTCTTGCCTCCCGACTGGACCCTCAGCAGTTCGAGGCGATCCAGTCTATCTTGAAGGTGAAGGCACCCATGCAGCCTGTTGAGCCGAATCCTGTGGCTCCCCCCGTTGTTCCTCAACAACCTCTTCCTCCTCCTTATATCCAACAGGCCATGGAAGGCCTTCATTTTACTTCTCGGCCAACTGGGCCACAACTTTCGTCATCCAGGCAACCGGCTAGACCGCAGACGCCCATTTATCAAAATGCCCTCGGGCATGGCGGAAGCTCTGCCGGACCTCATCCTTATTATCCTCCTTGTCCAACGTACTCTAGGCAGCAGGCCTATCAAGTACTTCCTCCTCCTCCTCCTCCCCAGGCAGATCTGACCACGCAGACATTGCTGGCCAAGATGGAGCGCATGGACGAGCAGTTCAACAATCTTCAGAAAATGATGGGGGTTAAAGCTGTGCCAGAAATTAACTTACCGAGCCTGCCAGTATTCCACCTGCCACCCTCTGAAATGCCAGTGTATCGAAAGTATAACGGTACTGGTAACCCCTTCACGCACCTGAAGGAGTTCATGTACGAATCCTCTTTCTGGCAGAATGATAAGAGGTCATTGGCTTTCTTGTTCAGGAGATCCCTAGAGGGACCAGCCCTCGAGTGGTTCTTTTCTCTGGAACCCTCCGAAGTAGAGGATTACGGTATCGTTTCACGCAAATTTATCCAACGATACCAGGACAGAGTTGCACCCTCCTTGTCTATCACGGATCTTATTGCAGAAAAGATGAAACCGGACGAGGAGTTTGTCAGTTTTGCTGACAGGTGGCGGGGCCTGACTGAAAAAGTGAAAGATCACTTGTCCGAATCCGAACAAGTGAAAATGTTGATTTCCAACGCCACACCCCAGTTCAAGCTAGTCCTCTCCTTGAACAACTTGACGAACATGGCAGAGCTCTATGAAAGGGCACGGTACTGCCAGAATGCTTTCAAGGACGCTACGTTCTCTAGCGTCTTTGATCCTCACAGACCTAACAGGCCTCCACCTCGAAAGCCTGCAGTGCCAAATTCTCCTAGCTCAGGTCCAACTACTGAGGGCACGCTCTCTCACGAGCAGGTCAGTACCATGAACAATAATTCGCCCCAATTTGTGAGGAATCAGCAGCAGTACCAGAGGCCATCACAGCCGAGTCAGCAGGGGTACAGGCAGCAGCAGAACCCCCATTACCAACAGCAGTACCAGCGGCCCCAGCAGCCGAATCAGAACCAGCAACAGCAACAGCCGCCACGGCAACAGCAGTATCAGCAGCCACATCAGCAGCAACAGCAACAACCACAGTACCAGCCGCGTGCACCGCCGGCGTACCACAATGTCCCTCCTCCTGGTGACTACAACCAACAAAGGAGACCTCCAGGCCCGAAAAGGGCAGAGTACCCGGCCCTCCCAGAATCCTTGGCGGATATTTTCAGCGCTTTAATGGCAGCCAATGCCTTAGTTTTGCCGAGAGAGAAGGCCGTCTGGCCTCAAAACGCCGATACGTCTAGGTATTGCTACTTCTATAGGCAACCTGGGCATACCATTGACACCTGCTTCCAATTCAGAGATTATATTCATGATCTCAACGAGCAGGGCGGCATAGACTGGGAGGAAATGAAGAAGTACATAACAGCCCTGAAGGCGAGGAGACCGCAGCAGCAGCAGCAGCAAGCAAGACCACCGGCACAGGCAGTAGCACCACCCAACATGGGAATAGTGCAGAATCCACTCCCGGAGCATCAGAACCAAAACCAGGTTGCTCCCATCTTGACGAACAGCCAGTCTGAGGCTGGTCGTGGGCAGCAGTGGAGAGTAGAGGACTCTTCCTCTCTTTGTTCAACGGGTCACGTTCAAAGTACCGCAGAGCGACCACCACGCCGCACCATCCACATACCAAGGCCACAACCCGTTACCATTACCCCCATACCCACACCTACATATCACTCGCCCACACCCAATAACCCATTACCACTACCCGCCTTCCTTAGACCCATTACGCCCCGCACCACTACGCCTCCATCATATAACCCCCCGCAAACCAATAACGCGCCCCTCCTACCATCCAGGCCACTACTACGCGTACCATTTCCTACTTCACCCGCTACCACTACCACCTATCCAAATATGCCCTTACCATCTAAACCGCTATTACGCGTACCATTCCCCACTTCGCCAACCACTTACCCATCCACCATCCAACCCTCTAGGCCTTTAATCCGCACCGCGCCATCACCACCTAGCCCTACGCCACCACCTACCTACCAACCCTCTACGCCATCCGCACCATCCAACTCTGCGATACTTAAGGTGTCACCCGGATCCTCCACGGTTGAGGAACACGCGCTCCGGAGTGGAAGGATTTTCAACAAGGTCTTCCCTCAGTCCACAGTCAGAGACGGCCCATCACAGCCGACTGAGGAAGCCCACAATGAAGAGAGTGCACCAGGCACTCAATATGACCTGTTGAAACACCTGGATCGGACACCGGCACGGATCACTATACTCGAACTGATCAAAAGATCCAAAAGTCACCAAGAAGCTCTGATGGAATATCTGCAGAAGGTGATGGTCAATGAAGACGTGCCGGTAGAGAAGATTGCAGCACTACTAGTTCCTCAGGGGGATCAGCCCTCTATAACATTTCATACATCGGAACTAGCACCGCCAGCAGCCAGAAGCATGGCTCTGAGTATCACGGTCAATATCTGTAAGAAGGCCGTGGATGCATGCCTGGTCGACACAGGGGCTTCGATCAATGTTTTACCCCCGAAGACCCTGGAGCTGTGCGGTGTGCCCAAAGAGAAATGGCTGCCCAGCCCCATCTCAGTGACAGCATATGACAATTCTACCCGTTCCCCTCTGGGAATGGTTTATTTAAAGGTAGAGCTGGGCCCCGTAAGTCATACAGAGGTCGAATTTCACATCCTGGAAATCGACCCTTCCATAAATGCCATTTTAGGTCGTCCTTATATTAAAAATCTTGAGGCGATTCCTTCCACGAATCATCAATGCCTCAAATTTCCTTACAAAGGACGAATAATTAAAGTAACGAGCATGCCGATCCTTGCTGCTGCTCATACCCTGAATATTAAATCTGCTGTTCTACCTGGCCGACAACCTTTTCTGTCGGTATTACAGGTCTACCGTCCAGTGGCTGATCCTCTGAAAGCCGCTACTATTTCTCCATATCGGTTAGATGCTATCAAGAGGGGGAAGTGCATGAGTACCCCAGGATGGAGGATCATGATGAAGAACGGCTACGAGCCTGGGAAAGGTCTGGGCACACAGTTGCAAGGCAGGACCACTCCTGTCAGAAATCATCGAGCAGCACCTGGAAGTGGTCTGGGCTATAGGCCAATAAAACTGAAGCAAGATCCGGTTCAGCAAGCAGAGATCAAAGAAGGTCCGAAAATCTGGGAGGCAATGTCTACACCACCCAAAGAAGGCCGAGATCCCTTAACATGGACCCTGTGTACGCACTTTGTAAAAGGGCCCATACTTAGCCACGACAATACGGTGGTCATTACTTCCTGTTTTGACTTTCATGATATATATAGGAGGGATTTGGCCAGACATTGCTCTGAACTACTTACGTACCAATCCTTGGAGGCTCTGCGGCCTATGAAAAGGAGGAAATTCCATGATCCCGAATGTGAATGGTACAGGTGGTTCGATCTCAGGGACCTGTATATTGCACTGAACAGACTATTTCTGGATCCTGCAGAACCTAAGTGGCCGCCGCAGATTGATGAACTAATTGAAAGCCCTGGTGCTATATTTGACAAGCGGATACTGCTGTCCGAAGAAACCGATGAAGGGGAGCCAGATGACCCCTATGAAGCTGGTTATACAACAGATCTGCTCTGGAGAGGGACATATCCTTCACATGTCTTCATGCTCCATACCTTATTTCGTACACTGCTCTTGACCCCGACTTGGTCGCGGGTAGTAATTGAAGATATTCCACGGGCTCCGCCCGTCATGATTACTCTGTCCCCTCGGGACATTATACCACAACCTCCTCTCGATCTAGAGAGGTTGTATGATCTGATCTGGGACATATTACTATATGATCCCCCTAATCCTCTGGCCTTGGTGCCTCTTCCTCCGTCTGATTCTCCTCCCATTTATATTCATTCTTGCTTTATGTTTAATTCTTTCATTTTCCAAAAAAAAACGCCAATTTGGCAACAAATTCTTCCCAAATCCTCATTGAGGAAACATCTTACTTGTCCGATTGCACCCCGCCGCGCGGGTCCTTCGGTCAAGATTCTCTTCTAGATTTACTCTGTCCCTCCCCTCGGGAGGATTCTCTTGTATTTCCACTTATATCCCAGGATTTTCATCCTGCTTCGTCTTCGTTAGGTTATGATAGTGAAGTTAGGCAGTCTAGTCAGGTTAGGAAATCTAGGAAGCCTAAGGGTAGGCAAATTCCAGATAGATACCTCCAGGACTTAGCTGATAAGTGCTCTTCTTGCTCTTTGATCCATCAGTTTTTAGAAAATCCGATTCAGATGCCAGAAGATTGCATGGATGATGAGTCAGTCAATGATGGGTACGGGGTATATGAATTAGTACATGAAAAGGATCCCATTGAGGAAGATGACGAGGACGCGGCTGAAGCATATGCCAGTGGAGTGAAGAGATTTGATGAACCCTCAGCTGCCGTAGAAGAGCCCACCAAAGAAATTAATTTAGGGACTGAAGACGAACCTAAGGTTGTCCTCGTCAGTAAAAATCTTTCTACAGAGGATGAGAACGCAATGGTACAAGTGCTCAAGGACTATAAGGACACTTTCGCCTGGAGTTATGAAGATATGCCGGGGTTAGACTCGTCTTTAGTTGAACACAGGTTGACATTAAAGGAAGGAGCTAGCCCGGTCAAACAGAAATTAAGGCGATTCCACCTACAAATGGCTCTAAAGATGAAGGAAGAGGTCGATAAGTTGCATAAAGCCAAATTTATTAGAGTTGTCCTTTATCCACAATGGGTGGCAAATATAGTCCCGGTTATGAAGAAGGACGGGAAGGTCAGAATTTGCATTGACTTCCGCGATTTGAACCGGGCGTGTCCTAAAGATGATTTTCCATTGCCTCATATTGATGTACTCATCGATAACACCGCTGGCTATGAAACATTATCATTTATGGATGGATTTTCTAGATATAATCAGATTAAGCTGGCAGAAGAAGATCAAGAGAAAACTTCATTCACTACACCTTGGGGAACATATTGTTATGTTGTCATGCCGTTTGGATTAAAGAATGCTGGAGCCACTTATCAAAGGGCTATGATGGCAATATTCCATGACATGATGCACATAGACTTGGAAGTGTATGTGGATGACTTATTAGTTAAATCGAAAACAAAGGCTGAGCATGCCAAAGTTTTGGCAAGAGTATTAGAAAGATCGAGAGAATATCAGTTAAAGATGAACCCCAAGAAATGTGTATTCGGGGTATCTTCAGGGAAGTTGCTTGGATTTATCGTCAGTAAACGGGGAATTGAGATCGATCCTAACAAGGCGAAGGCTATTAGAGAAATGTCACCTCCTAAAAACTTGAAAGAATTGAGAGGATTAATCGGAAGGTTGCAATTTATTCGCCGCTTTGTCTCCCAGCACTCACAAAGGTGTAAGCCGTTTTACGAGCTTACCAAGCCGGGAGTCAAATTCGATTGGGACGATAAGTGTCAGGAGGCGTTTGATGGATTAAAGAACTATTTAGCAAGTCCTCCTGTTTTGAGACCACCATCTCCAGGCAAACCATTGATACTTTACATTTCAGTCCTGGATGATGCTGTGGGGGCTGTCCTAGCACAAGAAAATGAAGAAGAAAAAGAGAGGGCAGCCTACTATCTCTCTAAACTTCTCAACCCCGCTGAACAGAGATATACGGCGATGGAGAAAACATGTGCAGCATTGGTTTGGGTTGTGCAGAAACTGAAGCATTATTTTCTGGCCCATGAAGTCCATCTCATCGCTAGGATGAATCCGATCAAATTCCTTCTGGAAAAATATGTTCTTACTGATAGGTTAGCGCGATGGCAAAGCTTTCTATCTCAATTCGACATCATTTACATTCAGCAGAAAGCGATCAAGGGCTATGCCATAGCAGAACATCTTGCTCATCATCCCCTTCCTCGATTTGATCCAGTCCGATCAGAGTTTCCGGATGAGGAACTGATGTCCGTAAATCAAATCAGAGATGATATGTGGACTCTGCATTTTGACGGAGCTTTGAATTCTCATGGAAAAGGTATCGGTATCGTTATGTTATCACCTGAAGGTATCACCATTCCACAAGCCTTTCAGCTTGATTTTCCAGTTACAAACAATATAGCTGAATACGAGGCACTCCTTGCTGGTCTCGAGGCTGCTCATTTTCATGGTGCTACTAAACTCAGGATTGTAGGTGATAGCCAACTGATTCTTCGCCAAGTACTGACCAAGTATCGAACTATCGATCCCAAACTCAAGCCTTATCAAGAGCTTACTTTTGCTTATTCAAAGCTTTTCACGAAATTGATCTTTGTCCATGTCCCCAGGAATCAAAACATCTTAGCTGACGTTCTAGCTTCACTCGCATTTTCTCTTGATTTTCCAATCAGCAAACAATCCGAATCAATCATAGTTCATATGCGTCTTTCACCCGCCGTGAAAGATCCTTCATTCCTTAGAACTAAGGAGAAGTTGCTGAAGAAAGTCAGAGACGGAGATATCATTGAGAAAAGAGAAATCATGCTGATAGAGCTGTTAGAAGAGATGGATGATGAACAGAAGCCATGGTATTATGAAATTGCAAAATATTGTGAAGATCAATCGTATCCTGAGGAAGCTACAACTGAAGAGAAGAGAGCTATCAGGAGAGTTGCTCAAAGATACACCTTAGTTGGGGGAGCACTGTACAAGAGAGGTTTTGATGGAGTTCTTCTGAGATGTCTAGATGAAGATGAGCTTTGGAAGGTTATCGAAGGAGCTCATAGTGGAGTTTGTGGTGGTCATGTCAATGGACAGATGTTAGCAAAGAAGATCCTTAGACAAGGATTTTATTGGCCAACCATGGAAGAAGATTGTGTAGGATATGTTCGTAGGTGTGCCAAGTGTCAACTTCACGCCGACAAAATTCATTCTCCTGCATCTTCACTACATCCTATTTCTTCCCCATGGCCTTTCTCCATGTGGGCTTTCGACATTATTGGACCTCTTGGCAATCCAGATTCCGGCATCAAGCAAAAATCTTTCATTCTCACGGCAACGGAATACTTCACCAAGTGGGCAGAAGCTGAAGCATACGTGGAGATCAAAGCATCAACCGTCTGCAAGTTCATCATGAAGAACATCATCACCCGATTCGGAATTCCAAGCACCATCGTCACCGACAATGGACCACAGTTCGTGTCACAAGAATTAAAGGATCTCTGTAACAGGTATAAAATTGCATTGCATCATTCGTCTCCTTATTATCCGCAAGGCAATGGCCAAGCAGAGGCAACAAATAAGACTTTGATAAAAATCATCAAAAAGACGTGTAAATCTAACAAATTCACAGATTGGCCAGAAAAATTGGTTGAGGCTTTATGGGCCTACCGAACTTCAATCCGCACGCCTACTGGGCAAACTCCTTATTCCTTAACATTTGGAATGGAGGCGGTAGTTCCATATGAAATCCTTATACCGTCATTAAGAGTACAATTGAATAAGGAATTTTCCATTGATGAACATCGTTCAGCACTCCTTGCTCAATTGGAACTTTTAGACGAGAAAAGATGGTCAGCTGCTAATCATGCAAAAGTTTATCAAAATAGACTAGCACGTTTTTATCAAAAGAAAGTCATTGAACGTAAGTTCAAAGTCGGTGAAATGGTTGTCAAAAGAATTTTTATAAAACCTGGTGGTCCGCGTTCTAAGCTCCAACCCAACTGGGAAGGACCTTATGTTGTATCTCACGCTTTTCCTGGTAATGCTTATCGTCTTGTTAATGCAGAAGGAGAAGAGCTAAAACATCCCTGGAATGGTTTACATCTTAAGAAATACTACCCTTAGGTTAAAGAGTCGATCAGTATGGTACAAAGACCAGTGGAATCAGAAAATTTATAAACTCAAATTTCCTTATCAGTCTAGATAACTTAACTTTAAGCCCATTACTGCACACACTGACACGTTTGATTCGTGAGTAACAAGAGATGACAAGTCCTAAAGAATATCGAAAGCTTGACCACAAGTGCGAAGTCCAAATCATTCATTTTTTTGAAGCAAAATTCTGTTTTAAATTCGGCCCATGATGTCGGAACGAGACTTAGAATAGATTACCAAGAATACCCGCCATCTTAGTAGGAGGCCGTCATAAAAAAAAAGGGGGAGATCCGTCCCAAAAGAAGCAGAAAAGAAAGAAAAGAAAAAGCAAGGCAAAAGCCAAATGTCAAATCGAAAGGTCATTACATTACAAACGTTACATCAAGGCCATGAAATGAAATGAAAGGGAACGCAAGGTCGATAAATACCCCGGAAAGAAAATGACCGAACCCCAACGGATATTAGGGTAGAAAAGGGACATCTTTTTAAGTCTCCGGAACCTTCTCATGGGCTTTCTAAACTTATTCATCTTTTCTTTCTAAAGAGATGTACTTCAAACTTAAGGAATGGCTTACGTTGACTAAGGGTCAAATCATCAAATGGGATCACGAATGGAAACACAAATTCAAACACGATGGGTTTAAGTTGAGTTGTTAAAGAACAATTTGGGAATTAAGTTAATAAATGAATATGATCTTTTGATCTAAGTACCATGCTGATCTTTTAGTCAAAAATTCAAAAAAAAAATACATATATCAAAATTCAAAAAAAAATACATATATCAAAATTCAAAAAAAAATATACATATATCAAAATTAAAAAAAAAATACATATATCAAAACCCAAAAAAAATACATATATCAAAATTCAAAAAAAAAATGCATATGCCAAAAGTCAAAAAAAAAAAATTCAAAACAAAAAGCATATATTTCAAAACCCCAAACAAAAAATGAATATTTCAAAACCACAAAAATATTTCAATTAGCATCTGCTTGTTGCATTTTGTATGTTTCATTCCTTTTATTTTCAGTGAGCATCTGTCTGCTTGTATGTTGCATTTTGCTTAAGTATGATTATTCTTATTACCTTTGTTAATAAAGGCTATGCCCCTTGACCCTTCTATCAAGGATAGGATCAAGTAGTCGGTTACTTAACCAGGCAAGGGGCTAAGCCTGAACAGATGCTTAACTTGTTTGTTCAGTCATATATAGGACACAAGACATGAAGAGAGTGAGAATTCGAATAGAAGAACCTGTTTCTGTGAGAAAAAGGCGTCGAGGAGTACTGACGCGTTTCAACGTTGAATGGCGTCTGCGCGACACGACGCGTTTCAGCTCTTTATATGATTTACCCGAAATTCTATGTTTTCATGTTTAAATTGAATATTTGTTTGGAATTACTAACAATTTTGGTTGCAGAAAAATCAAGAAAGCTGGAAAATATCAAGAAGATCCCACTGTGGGAATTCAAGAAGTCCTGACCGTGGCTAAAAATACGGTTATTTCTACCATTGTATTATTCCATGTAATTATTGTGCATTCGCATTAATATATGTTAAATATTTATTAGAGTATATCAAGGACCTTGTGGTTTTGATGAAACTGGAATTTGAGTTCCCCTTCAACAAAAACAATGATAATTCCAGAGAATTCTTAATCACACGGATAGGCCGTTGGATTGTTAATCAGTGAGGACGATGGTTCAACTTTTATGAAACGGTGCGTGGATAAACGAGCTTCGGCTTAGCACTGAATTACAAGAATTGGTATCTTGACTCATTAATGACAATTTAACAATATTATCCTTGATTAATTTATATTTTATTTGACTTTATATTTTTCTTTTAGCCCAGCATGCATCATGTAGGACTTTGAAATCATTGTGATAAGGATTAATTACTGATTAAGTTTCAGACCATTAATCAAATAATTTAAACATGATATGAAATATTCCATTCTGAATTGAGTATCTTGATTATCTTTGAGGTTCGCTTGAAGATATCTTTGGAATTCTATCCTTGATTGGATTCTTTATCCAATATTCTTGTTTTCTTTTAAGATCCATCATGACTGTTGCACGTCCACATTGGCTGGCAAACGCTCCCCATGATGAAACCTACAGTGTCTATGACCTGGGGTACTTCCCACTCCGAGGAGGTTGATCGACCTTATTTTATTTCCTTGTCTACCTCATCCAGACAGGATTGATTCCATTGATTTCATTGAGTTATCTTCATTGATGATTTTGAGAAAAATTCCAATCATGTGATGTTAAGAGCGTGTCTCATCACACCTTGGCATCACCTTTTCAGTACATTACATTCCATTTCACTCCCTTGCAAAGACGATGCCAAGGTGAGGCAGCTGTAGACACGCTAATTTTGACGTCATTTTGAGTAAATTTCATATCATATAATAATGCCTCAGAATGGTCTGATAATTAATCATTAATTAATTTTTATTGATCTTTTTAAGTGTCGGGTTTAACAGACATGTTTAAGTTAATCAATCGAATTGATTTTAGCTCAAATTTCAGTTAAAATATTCAGAAATTCTAAAAGGCGTCGACCCATGTGGACGCCATTTAGAGTTTATTCCTATTTTAGTGTTTAAATTTGAATTTTAATTAATTGGTTTATTGACTAAAAGGCGTCTGTTAAGATCGACGCGATTTAAGTTTCCTAAGCTGTTTTAACTTCTCTTCCGGATGTTTATCCTTATCTTAATTAGAGTAAAAGACGTCTACACAAGTAGACGCGTTTTAGCTAATAAAGATAAAGATAAGTTTTCCCGAATATTTATCCTTATCTTAAATTAATCTGAAAGGCGTCATCCAAGGTGGACGCGTTTTAGATAATTACAGATAAAGATGAATCAATCAGTAATTATCTGTCGATTAAAGTAGATAAATCCTAGATTTTTCTATGTTAATCGCGAACGCAGAAAATGCCTATAAATACCTTGCCTATCAAGGAGTTAAAAAAAAGGAGAGAGAGAATTATTGAGCCACAGCGTTATAGCAATTTGGAGATCGAAGCAACCACGCCGGAGCGCTGCCATTTCCAGAAGACGGCATCCTTCTTCCAGATCTTCATCCTTCAAGGCTTCTCCAACTGGGCATAAGTTTTTCATATCTGAATTTCATTTTCATTCATTAGTTTCATTCTCTCATATTCACTTCATGCAACACACACCACGTCATTAATTTTCCAAAACCCATCTGTTCTAAAGGGGTTTCAAAGTCATTTAAAACAAGTGAGTTGCTGTTTATACATGTTTACAACCATGGTTAGCTTTGATATTATTTCTATTTAGATTCTCATCACTATTTCCTCTTTATTTTTCTGTGTTTCTGTCCTTGCTGCATTCAACAACAACAACAAGAAATCAAAAAGAGGGAAATTAAGCACGAAGCCAGGAGAACTTCTGGACGATCCTCAACATACAACAGCAAGAACAAAAGAATAAGAAGAGGCTCTCTTTCTTCAGCCGGCTGAAGGAGGGGAACCAAGGATTCATTCTTCCGCGTTTAAACAGGTAGGCGATCAAACTCTTTTGAAGCTTTTTTTAGTTAAAAGTTTCTGGCGATCACAGCACCTTAGTTGCATTTTTTTAATAGGTTAATTTACTCTAAACAACCTAGTTCTTCACATTAATCACACGAGCAATTTTTCAGCACCTACAGCACCTAAAGGGCAGCTCAGGCCATGAGGCTCTGGCCACCGTGGGATCTGAGAAGGGTCAACTGTAAACAATTTTATCCCTGTTCAGTCAGGCTCACAACCCGATGATGCAAATAATCATGATAACAGTGAGATCCTGAGCAGCTTTTGCGTTCTCTACACAATTGTGTCACATCAAATACAGAAAGTGAATTAATATCATGTGGGGGAACCAAGATTTCATAAACTACGATTCAATAAAAGCTTTCTGCATTAGGAAGTATGAAAAACAGATTATTCCTATCGGAAAGCGATCAAAAATTAAGTTTTATGGACAGTGCTTGACTTTTAGAATATTGTCTAGAACCCAAGAACCTTAAGGTTGCTGATAAGCTGATCAACAAACTCAGTGTATCATTCAGTAACAACAGTCCACAACTCCATATGCTTTAAAATAAACGGAAGTTAAGACATTGGATAGCACCGTTTACAAAATATTCAAGTTGCTGTGTCAGTGCAGAGAAATAATCCCTTGTATAAAATAATTGTGTTCAAGCGTCAGTAGTAAGAAACTGTTCACATTAGGCCTTTTTGATTGTACTGTTCTCATCAGGCTCATCAACGTTCTCATCTTCTTTTAAACAGGAAAGTAAGGGACAATAATCAAATAAGGCAAACCTCACTAGCCAATGGATCACGTCCTTGCACGTTAGTTGCCACTGACCATACAAGTTTGGACATATTTAACTTCACAGTTTCACATGCACCTAAAAAGAGAACGAAGGACAAATTCAGATGAGATAATAATTGAAAAATAGAAGAAAAGTAATGATTGTTGAAGTACACAGCATGTAATTTAATAATCTGAATGAAAAATCAAAAGAACAATATTTGATGACCTACCACTTTTATTATCCCCACCACCAACTATATACCAAGTTTCTCCTACAGCAGTTCCAGCATGACCAGCCCTGGGAGTCACAACCTCACCCTGGGTCTGTGGTTCAGACCACTCCATCTATATAATGTTACATTACATCAATGAGAACTTGAAAGAAAAATACAAAAAGTTTGATCTGCATGAGATTGAATTGGACTTCTCCATAGAGGGTAAATGATTGTACATAAACATTGCTACAATATTATACAGTTTACTAATAGGAAGACACATAAACAGGTATTGGAGATTATTTAATTTGTTACCAGTAAAAGTACAACTATACCATCCTATGTTACTTATTCTGTATGAATAGTTATCATCCATCATCACATTGTTACAAAAACCACACATCACATGATACAAGACATTCATGCATCAGAAAGAAAATAATTAGTCAAATAGCAAAATAACTGCATTTTTACATCAGTAAACTTCTTAGATGATGTACATCAGAAGCACAAAAACAAAGGAAATCTTTGAGTAATCATTTAAACAACCTTGTTCTCTTTGTGAAAAAAATGCCGAGGTTCCCTATCCCATAGACAGAAAACACCAAACAAACACATTGGTGTCTCTCACAGGCTTCTCTTTCAAAAGTATCCCTCTTAAATTGCATATTGCAAGAAAAGCTAGAACCAACCACAACAGACTTGGAATCAGACCATCCTGCCTTTCTGTCTAATCCAGATCCTGATTCTATATTGTTTTGGCTTTTTATTTTCCTTTATTTATTCACCTACGTTTATACAGAACCATAACAAAATCAATATTCCTTCATACATGCAGCAGTTATCACATTTTTACATATAGCTTTCTTCCACCGGATCTCCAGACAGATATTTCCCATTTTGTCAGGTTGAAGAAATTCAAGCAATAGATAAATCTAAAGTAGGGTACCATTTCCAGGTTTAAGAAACCTCACTAGGAACTTTCAACTAGCAAAGAAAAATCATTCACCACTACCGATCAAGGATTTTGACATAGATTTTTCTTTTAAAGTGGATGGTACCACATTTTTTTAGGTCCCTGCCACAGTGGCAGGGCAGTTCACATGAATTAGAAACAAAGCCCCCATGTTCGAGACCTGGTTGCCCCCAAAATTCTCCCCAATATGACAATTGTATTAATAAACAAAATAAGGGTAATATATAAGTACAAGATGACAGTTCTCAAAAGCCCCCTGTACAAAAGAACACCAAGCTGGTGTAGAACTCACAAACCTCCTAACAAAAAAGAAAAGGGGGAGTTACAAACAGTGCCATAACAAAAAGTGGAAAACCACTCTTTCACCCTAAGACAGATGAACCTGGAAAGACTCTCAAGGAACAGGATTTTAACATAGATTAAAAAGAATAAACAGTAGAGCACAACTTACTGTTTGCAAATCAAGAACATGAAGATCACTGAAACAGGTTGAGTATGAAGAACCACCAAAGACCATTAGGTACCGGTCTGCATGTACTGCAGCACTATGATCAAACCTTGGTGCAGGAGAATTTTGCCTACGAATACATAAAAGAAGCAAAATGCTTCAAAAAAACAATGTAGGTAGTATGTCAAGAAGCTAAAGATCAAAATGAGGCACTAACGTGGCTTCAACTTCTTCCCATATCATTGTTTCCAAGTCAAGAATATGAAGGTCATTCAGGAGCTGCCTGCTTCTGTCTTCACCACCAAACATTATCAATTTAGATCCAACCAAAGTCACTGACTGGCCTCCTCGAGCACTCTGAAAGAAAAGTGACTAGAACACTTAGTTATGCACAATAATGGTGTAATTCTATGCCATTGTTTGATGTAAAATGTAGAAGATTTAGAAGAAAATGAATAGTTGACTGGTCCCAACTAAGAATCAAAAGCTCATAAAGACTTTAGATATACTATTAGGCAAATAAAGTTGTAACCTTACTACACATACATGCAGATAATCAGATCCCTACAAAATTCTGGCCCCAAAAAAAAAAAACAAGAGACAAACTTACTGGAACTTTTCCATGTGTTTTAACAGCAGTGTAGTTGTGTGTCTCTAAATCGATCGACCAAACTGTAGATAATCCAGATATTGGTACAAAATCAATAGTGCGTAGATGAAGAACTTTCAATAAATAACAGCACATTTGAGAAAGAAAAATAAGAGATGTATACATAATCAGGGATTTCCATTTGAACACAGCAACGCAAGTTTATACATACAATTTAGAAGATATCAGAGGTACCAGCCACAGTTTGCAAAGTTATTTCAAGCAGATATTGTAGGGTACACAGATCAAATGTTAAGCAGCAGATAATCACAAGGATTTTCAAAACATTAGTCAATAATAGACATCAGAAACCTGCTTTTGTTCAAAAATTGAACCAGACAAGTTCTGGCTGATTTCAATACAGTTCGGACAGTTTTCAGTACCATGTTAAGAGCAGCTATCTGGACTAGTTTCTTGGCCAGCAGCTAAGTGATAGAATTTGTCCTGGGCCACCCCACATCAGCCCATTTCAGGCCTGGGCAGACACAGTCTGCTACTCGAAGGGGGGGCCAGTCTTGGGCTCAAATAAGCCAAACCGATCCCTGTCCCACTGACACCATTAAAAGAAGTGCTTTATTAGTTTTCAGTCCCCACAATCTTTCAATTTTCCATATAAGCCCCTGAAATCTTCATATTTACTTAAAAACCCCACAATCTTTTCAACTCATGAAAAAACACCTCCGGTGGAAATTGCCAAAAAAGGGAATTCAAGTAGAAGTATGGTACATAGAAGGAACATTCCACAAATATTCCTTTTTTTTTCGATCTCTAACCAAAGGCACTTTTTCATGAGGGTTAGAAGATTGTGAGGGGTTTTAAGTAAAGATGAATATTGCAGGGGGAAAATTGACAGATTGTAGAGACTAAAAGGTCAAAAACCCTTAGAAGAAACATGGATCGATATCTCTTGTGTCAATGGCCTACTGTCAACAAAAAACACACTAAGAACAATTCCCGTTGTCCGCATATGCCAACATAAAACTCTAGTGATCCAAGAGTCCCTACATGATACATGCTCTTCAAATATTAAGGTTGGATGCTAAGACAATCTAAATAAGTGCATGCCCCAAAGAAATCACTCAAGGAATGGACTAAGCCTTGTGTGGAAGAGGCATCATGAAAGTTTCATTCTATCTTAATTAATTCATAAAATGTTCTCAAAGGCTTAGTTACATGTTAAGTAAACACCTTTCTCTAGCCAACTTCAAATTGATGGAATAGTTCTTTATTATAATAACGATCTAAACATCTTTATTTTTCTTCTTATCTTCTCAAGTGCAAAAAAATCTTCCATGTTTCCTTTTTCCTTGTGGGGGATCAACATCGAAAGATATTTATTCCAATTATATATTTTTTTCATCCGACCTAAGAAATCTTCAACTTAAAACTTTGCAATGGTGTTTGGATTTGAAGTAAGACCGTCTTCTTACATGTTCAAAGGGGAGTATATAATGTAAACTATCAAACCTAGCATCTAGATGTGTTCATGCATAAATATGGGCATGCTTTAAAGCACTACATAGTAACCAGTTACTTTCGTTCTAAGTAAACCTGTAACTCTCTCCGAATGTTCCTTCGAGTGTCCAGCAACGATGAAAAGTTTATTTTCCCAGTTAACCTGTTCAGGGAAAAATAGCTTCACAGTGTCAACAGAAATCACAAATCTCAAGGAACTGTAAACGATGAATTTTATGTCACAGTTCTGACCAAATTGTGCCCAGAACAAGCTGGTATTGCCTCTTCCAAGCTATTAACAGTCTCTGCAGCATTACTTGAATCTCGATTTGGTTTGGCCATGGACCACGTCAAAGTTCCAAAGTCAAAGACCTGTAAAATAGCCCAGAGGTCATGACATTCACATCAATGTGTAATATTAGGAATATCATTAGTCAAACTTTAACCTGAATGTCAGATAGATATCGACCATTACGGCTTCCTCCCATAATATAGAGTTTTCCATTTGCCACTTCTGCAGCATGCTGCAGTATTTCAAGGAAAGACAATTGATGCTTGAGAGTGTAACCCAGATGAACACATACTTTAACATAAAATTCAAGGTGCTCATGAGATCTCATATATCTCCATAAGTAGAGAATATATGTAAAGTTTAGACCTCAAGTACAAATAAGAAGTCTATAAAGGCATATGATTTGCATTTTCAACTATCAAATTAACGCAAAATAAGAACAACGAGCTTATCAAATTTTAAGAACAAATTACTACCAAACGTTCTATTACAATTAGATGTCTAGGGAGCACCTTGTAGCGGGGTGATGGCCGAATACCAGTTGCACGAAGTGGAACCCACTGATCACAAGGCACTTCAGGTGACAGCAAGGCACTGATGCCTAAGTTCCTTCCATTGTCATCGTCTCCCAAATTATTGGCCATTAGCCCACTAATTCCAACAGAGAACTGAAGAGAGAGAAATATTTAAAATGAATAAATACATCAACATTGATAGAATAGAAGATAAACTTTCAAAGAAATTCATCCAGTAAGATGATATCGGTAAACAGATTTGTCAAGGCTCTTTTGCCTTCACGTCCTTCCTTTCCAAACCATTGAAAGGATATATCTCTTCAAGTGGGATGAGCAGCTTAGGGATAGGGTGGCCCACACATTTTATGCATATACAGTTGAAATGAATACATGGTATTCTGTTCTTCAAGTAAGGAATGTGCATTTTAGGCATGGTATCTCTAACTGTCTACCTGCATACATGCCATTACTTGTTTAATGAATACTGGCACTGTCCACCTTCGAAAGGGAAGAATGATGAGCATGCTTAGTGCTCTTGATGAGATTTAAGTGAACTAATAAAACTGGCATGGAACTAGCAAGAGCTAAATATTTGATTCCAGACAACTTCATAGTGTTATTTCTGAGGGAAAAAAAAAAGGACAGCCCATTGCCACGAGGCTCCACTGCTTGGTCTGCAGGGTCAATTCCCCTAGTGGTGGGAGCCTCACAGCCCTTTTTTACAGAAAGAACACTATGAAGTTGTCTGGAATCAAACATGTAGCCTCCGCCGTTGCCATCATTATCATAACCTTAGAGCCTATTCCATCGATCTAGGGTTGCCTAGATCTAGAAAAGGTTCAAGGGATTTGTTGATGCTTTCGAATCATCAACCCTACATGATGTCAATCCTTTACATGTCAAGCATAAAAGCCAAGGTAACTCTTAACAAAAGAGGGACATGACAATGTAAATCGAGGATTTAAAAACTGGATTATGAAATCAGACAGGCCCTGCCCAGTTATGGTTACAGTTCTAAGGCTGGTTTTGGCCAAAAACCAGTCAGTTCTAGCCATTTTCCTCCATTGGCACCAGACCAGTTTCAGCCAGCTCCAGTCCAGTTTGACTGGTTCTTAATACCATGATGTCCATGAAACATCCCAACCATAAGGCAGAAATTAGGGGAGATTACTTCGGTGGCTATTAAAACTCAAATCCAATATTGGATGCTATGCAAAGAACAAGTCATATTAAACGCATTACATGACTAGAGAGAGAGGAGGGCCTGTGTATTGTAAAGCTTTTGACTCAATCAATTGACATCAAATATATTTAGACATATGTTAAAGGTAATAAATGTATAAAATACATATCACAGTTCTGCAAGTGAAAGGGAAAACAAAACTCAACCATCATTGCCTATCCATCTTTCTTAACAATCAACCTTTGCCTTGAAGTTGTTAAATAGAGGCAATCCACCATATGTCATATGTGAAATCCTTCTTCCAGAAGGTGATCAAATGTACTCTTTATTTTCACTCCTTGAAAGTTAGGGCTCGTCGTCTACAAAGAAATGTGGATGTGCTATTTCTGCTGAAAGATGTGAACCTCAGCAAGGTTGATTTAGGAACTTTTATGTATTTAAGCTACAACCCGATAGTAATACCATGTTCAGGGGATACCTTCACTTAGCTTTTCATTCAAAGAAATATCCAAATCCTAATACCAGGTCCAGGGAATAACTTCATCTAGGTTTTCCTCCTTACTGGGAGATTGTAAAGCCCGACAAGGGCCTCAGTTCTAGTAGGTTGATATCAAAAAGCCTGACAAAAATTAGTAGATTGGAAGGGAACTGCTTAGCAAACATCTCTTTGCTTCAGATATTAAGAAACAGACCCTTCATGGGAACATTGATTATGTTCACATTTGTATGACAAAATATTCACACAATTCATCTCTTAGACCAAGTGTGCATATAATCTACCTCAGCCTACAGAAAATTGATATGTTCGATCCTCAACACTCAAAGGACTTACTGAACAAAAAAAAAAAATGCCATTAAATTCCATAATACGCTTTTTAAAAAAAATAAATTCCACAATATGCTCTAAATTCAGCATAACAACTAGCAAAACTCCTACGCATAGACCTCAAAACAAATGCATGAATTTTTGCCAGTGTGAGACAACATTCTCATCCAACCAACATTGCATGGTAGGCAAATGGGAAAGTGACAAACTATGAGAGTGAACCCATTGGAATGAGGACAATTGTTTTCTTTGGCAACCCTGTTCCTGCCAAGTTTGTCTCACCTACCTGATCTTTCCAACATGTGATCCATGAGAATGCAGGACGTGGATCACCTTCTCCCTACTAGACAATAACAAACAATATGCACCATCCCCCCCAAACCCGGAAAAAAAAAAAAAGGTTGTCATCAGTACAGCCATCCCAACTGCTAACCAAAATCATCATGTCCAACAATTCCCTTCGCATCACTAGCGGCACCTGCATAACTGCACTCTTCGCAGCATTAAACTTTTCTCTTGAGAACAAAATGAACCGGAAAATGAACTAGATGAAGCAGCAAAACAAAGCCATAAGCAAACACCGACAACATGCAAGTTGCAGCTCGGGCATCACTACAATGATTCCAAGAAATGGAGCCTGCACTTCAAATAAAAGCATCGCCAACTCCACCGACACTCCATCTAAGCAAACTCCGCACGGCATGAACATTCTCGAGACATCCAAAACCAGCAGGGGCACAACCAGAACATGCTCTTCGCATCTCAAGTCCGAATTCTCCAAACAAAAACCTTCTCCTAAGATTTAACACACAAGTCAACCCTCATTTTTCATCGATCGAAGCAAGATCCACACCAACGCATCACATCAGCCGCATCTGCACATCCCAATCTTCCTATTACGGTAAACTGGAAGTTCCAGATCCTCTCGGCAGTTCACCTCGAACTATAATTCAAGAAAAGAACGAGAAATACTCGAGAGAAACGCATCGAATGTTAATTAGACGAACATTTCCGGATCAAATCGAGTCGGACAGAGCTCCTTCACCTGGACGCTGGATCTGCTCGGAAGCCGCGAAGAACCGAACGGCGATTGCAGGAGAGGAAGAACAAAGGATGCGGGTGGATCTGGGCTGCTCTTCGGAGGAGCGCTCGGGCTCTTCCACTCCACTCCCCTCCCAGGCTGCGCCGGTCCAACTTCACGTGTGATCGGACACGGGGAGAACGGGGAGACCAGGCGTTAAAGCAGGGAGGAAGAAATGGATCTATGGTTAGGCCCAGCAACCGGTGTTTGAATGGAGAAATTGCTCGAAAAGCCCTCCTCCCAAAATTTATCACTGAAAGCCCTACCTTCCCGTGTGGTGTGGGCGTAGTGGGATGCAAGAAGTCAACCCCTACGACGGGGTTCCACCACCGACTAGGCAGATGGAATTGAGACGCCCAACATTTTTGGATGGAGATGATTTTTCTCGGTGCACCAGCAAACTCCAACAAGTAGGACTGTCGACGGAGCGGATATCCGACTCCGCTCCATTTACTTCAGATACTATCCGATCCGATGGATAATAATTTTTTTTATCCCAATTCGATTCTATCATGTAATAACCGACGGATAATAATTTGAATACTTCATTATTTCAACTTTATCTTATAACTTAATCATTTGTAAATTTTATTCTTTGTATAATTTATGAATATTATAGATTAAATTAATAAATATTCAAGTTATAAACATCTAGATAAATTTTAAACAATTTAAATACTTTATTAAATATGCTTTAGATAATAACAAATGACTTAAACAATTTATCTAAATAAGTAAAATCATTAAAAATAAAAAACACAATAAATTTCATTGTTATTGCTTAACACATCTTAAGCATACTTTAAATATCAAATTACCGTTTACTTAAATATATAAATGTCATTAAAATTAAAATTTATCAAAATACATAATCAGTCGGATAATAATCGGAACGGATATCTATTTTATTTTTTTCGTTTCGAATATTAGTCGAATAATTAAACAAATATTCGGATATGTCTGTCATATATTTTAATCGGATAAATATTTGACTAATCAGATGCAGATACGAATCGGAGTCGGATATTATCCGAATCCGTTGACAATCCTACCAACAAGGTAGAGAGATTTTTGTAAGAAACTCTTTCACATTAAAGTTGTTTGATTTCGAATTTGTTTGATTTCACGTGAAGAAGATTTTTTGCAGAATGTTTAATTCCTCTTTTTCCATTATTTTGCTGAAGTCCCTTCTCATAGTACATTGAGGAGAACCGAATTCTTACAGATAATACCCTTTCATTCGTGACCGAGAGAATCATGTCCTTCATACCTCATTATATTGTCAATCTTTCAACTCCATGGAATATATATATATATATATATATATATATATATATATATATATATATATATATATTCCATGGAGTTGAAAGATTGACAATATAATGAGGTATGAAGGACATGATTCTCTCGGTCACGAATGAAAGGGTATATATATATATATGAGCTAGTACATTTGATAAGTAGTACAAATTCGAATTTGACTTGTTTATTAAGTTAAATGAATTATATTTAAAATGAGGTTTCAAATTTGATTCTTAAATGGGTTGAGTTTAAGCACAAATCTGCTCGACTCTTTTAAATCCATGAACAAAGTGATCAGTCAACGTATTTATCTTTAAAAATTATAAATATAACTTTAAATAATTTAAATCTGTTAATAGGACCGTTTCAAATCTTGAAGTCTCGATGGAGACTAACGGAAGCGCAGGTCTATGTGCCTATCATTTATTAGTCCCAAGTTGGGACTTTTACAAAGTGTATGATCGGTTGATAACATCGTTAATTTTAAAATCTCACTCTTCCATCAACTTAGACGCACTTAATGGTTTGTAAATTTTACCCTGTGTAATTAGTACCGAATAAATACGCCATATCACCATGGTTTGTAGGACCCAGTTCATAATAAAACTATATTTTAAACCTCTAGACTAAGTTTATCACATTGGCATTGAAAACAGTTTGATATTTTGTTTGAACTTACTCGATATCTAAACAAGTCAAACTTGAACAATGATCCTGATTAGAGACTCAATTGGAGTTTGAGCTCGATTACAAATATTAGAACCAAGTTTGAGCATTTGATTTTTCAAGTTGGGCCGAGCTTCGAGGGATAGATAATTGTCTTGACTATCAAACCCCTTTATTAGTCTTAATTAAGGGAAATTATACTGAGTTGGTATTGCATGCCAAATAATAGATACCTAACAACTGTACCAACTTTTTATTGAGCCTAAAGTATATAGGTTTTTCTTTCATCGGTCCAGTGAGAAGCCCAAACATTAAAGAAAAAAAAAATATTCAAGAGGATTTTAATAAATATCTTTAAATCTATTTATTTTCAAACTACATATGTACAATTTAAATTCATAACCTTTTGCGATTACGAGGGGTCTGGGTGGGGTGAGATTTTAGGAATTTTTACCCCCCCCCTCCTTTTTTATTGATCGTCCTCGGTCCGTAGACGATCTCAGTTTTATTTCGAAGGTCTTTCGAAAAAAATATATGATTTACTTAAAAATTAATATTATCTTAAAAAATTATTTTTACGTAAATTAAAAATAATAGTCAAATAATATTTTAATTCTAAAAATGAGAAATGGAGAGTATCTTCTCAGTTTCTATAACTAGGAATGAGAAGTAATTTTCAGAAATGGATGCCCACCTATGAAGTGGCGTCCAAGAAGCAAATAAGAAACCACAAGGGATAAAGGACAGGGCAGTCGGCCGGCCGGCGTGCGTGAGATCGCCGTTGGGGGAGACGAAGAAGGCGACGGGTCCTCCTGAACGGAAGCCGTCTGGACTTCCCACGCATGCATGCCCACCTCTTTGTCTAATTACCTGCGTCATCCTTACTGTTTTACAGTACTCCAGACCGTTCGGAAACTTCTCAGCTTCCTTCTATCCGCACCATGCATCCATCTCTCTATATAAATATATATGCTAATCTCCTCACTTCGGCCACCCGTACGTGCCTATCCTACTACTACTTGCTCTCTTCCTCCACTGCCTTCCGTAACCATGGCTTTTCAGAAGCTGGCCTTGCTCGCTGCCGTCGCCCTCCTCGCGCTGGCGGGTTCCCCAGCGGATGCGCGGATGGCGGCCTTCGAGCCGACCCATCACACCCTCGAGACCAGGCTCGCGACCGGCTGGGCGTCGGTGGATGGCTTCGGCGGGCTGGGCGAGTGCTGGGGAGCGATGCTGGAGCTGCGGTCCTGCACCAACGAGGTCGTGCTCTTCTTCCTGAACGGGGAGGGGTACATGGGCCAGGAGTGCTGCCGCGCCATACGCGTCATCACGCACCAGTGCTGGCCCAGCATGCTCACCTCCCTGGGCTTCACGGCCGAGGAAGGGGACATCCTCGCGGACTACTGCGCCGTGGAGGCGGCTACAGCTCCACCTCCCCCGCCGGCGCCGGCGCCGGCACATCTGGGCCGGCCCCTGTGACGACGTACTAGAGACTAGAGGGTGGATGTGTGCTTCATTAGGACGAGGCCATAGAACGGACTCCCTTCAGAAGTCCCCGTGTTATCCGCGTTCTGTTTTGTTATGGAAATAGAGAGAGTTTTAGCAGTGAAGCCGGTTTGCTATTTGATACGCAGAACAGTAGTGGAAAGTACAAACTAAAGTGCGTCATCTAATCGTTCAGAATTTTAATTTCGAAGTTAAAACTCGGATCAGACGCAGTGCTATTAAGTCGGGATTTGAAAAAAAAAATAATAATTTATATACATAATTTAATTTTTAGATAATAATATAAAATTTAAAAATATGGTTCTTTTAAAATACATTCGAGTCAAACTCTCCAGTTGATTTGATCCGCCGAACTTAGTCTATACTTGCTTCAGAAATAACCATAAAATTTACAAAAAAAAATTATTATATCAAGTTACACTCACGTGAGTGCGCGGTTCTATTCACAAATTTTCAGAGGCCATAGTTAATCCCAGGAAGGATATTTGACTGGATTCACACAGTATCCCAAACCAGAGAAGACCAGTCTCCTCTCCTGTTGTGAATCTTGGAGTCCTCAAAAACTTTAAGGAAAGATCTGATGATGAGCCATAAATATCCGAAATCATAGGTGAATGATTCTAGTTCTCTTTTGCCTGACTTGGTTTTTAAAATAATTATGCCACTATAGCTGGAGTAATCTAACATGATGTTCCATTCAAGAGATGATCTTTGAGATCTTTGTATGTCTCTACTCATATGACAATGAGGTGGATCTAATTGCTTTTATGATAGTGGATCGAATGAGATGAGATCTGATCTGTTTTTTTTTTAATCTAATCCCAAGCTACAACATAGCCCGACACTTTTCGTACAAAAAAAAAAAAAGGCCCGATGCTGTTTCAAAGAGAAGTTATTGGGTCATCCAACTCAAAACCTTAAGACAATGAGTGGAATAGGCACCATCTTCTAAAGATTTTTTATTTTGTCTTTTTTTCAATACAAGACTATTCTAACACGCCCCCTCACGTGCAGGCTGATTTTAGACTCTGTCACATGGACCACAAATACGGAATGCGTGGTCCGGTTCGTAACCATGGACTCTGATACCATGTTGAAGTTATTGGGCCATCCAACTCAAAACCTTAAGGCAATGAGTGGAGTAGGCACCATCTTCTAAAGACTTTTTGATGTGTGCAGACTGCTGCAATGTTATGGGCATTGCCATGAGATATGTATTGTGTTCAGTCAGTACAACATTGAGTTTAGGTGATTTTTTTATCACTTCATTTTATAGCTTTAAAAAATAAGAAAAATCATGCCTTCATGCAATTGAACAACTCAAGTTGCACAAGGTGCAATCAAATAGCCATATGTAAGCCCATTTCCATTTGAAGACAATTTTTAGTTCTAAGTTCATAACCTAATATGTAGTCAAGTTACTCAACCTAACGGAAAATGCAGGTCAATTTGGGCCTGTTTAGTCAGCCGGAGTTCAATTGGTTTATTTGGTCTAGGCTCAACTTTAGAATAACCTCTCAAACTTTTATTTCATGTCTCCCAAGAGAAACTTGGCACCTAATTTTTACCTAATTATAGAAAGAGGAAGATTTCAATGATATTTGTTTGAATAAACGTTCACGAAATGAAATTTATATCTTTTATAATCAAACATAGACTTTATGCATGCAAATCTTTAACAAGATCACTTGCTCACGGTGGGCCGAGCCCAGTGTAGCGCTCATTTATCCTGATCACGGTCCAGTCCAGGCCCGTGACGTGTACTGAAAATCCCAAGCCCGGCCCTGTCAACGAATTAAAGTCTCTTAGGACGTCTTTTCACCTCAAAAAACTAAATTTAATATTGATTTGCACCTTTTTCACTAAACCTTCCTATCACATCAATCATTTGAACAAAAATACCAAATACATGATGCCAGATTATTAAACCACTCTATCACATAATTATTTTAAAAAAACCACATATCAAAATAAACTTATAAGAGGGGATAAAGGTATAAATCTTATTGACATTAAAACAAGAAAAAAAGGTAGGCTTCCTCATGTGCACCATAAACAAAATTTAAGATCAGTTATAATGTATGATCAAGTCTGAATAGAAGAAGGAAAGAAAATTCAATAAAGACCTAAAATGATATCTGTTGGGTCGGAGATTCGTCTGATCTAGATCAAACAGCTGAGACTCTCTAAATCACAGAAGGCTCTCCACGCTCCTATAAGATAGACATCAGGTCAGAAGAGACCCCAATTGCGACCCGAGAGAACCCCCTCTGATGTCCAAGTCAGAATATACAAGAGCGAACAGAGGGAAAAGACTCGAGCTATAGAACATATCTTCTGAGGGTATCGGGGGGTCCCTTTTGTAAGGCCGGACCGAGGTAACAGTCGAGTCCGATCGAAAAATGTATCGGGGGAGCTTTCGTCCGATCGAAAAATGTATCGAGGGAGCTTTCGTCCGATCGAAGAATGTATCGAGGGAGCTTGGTCCAATCCCCATGCGGGACAGGACTCTAACTTTCTCTGTCTACCTCTGGTTTCCCTTATCTGGGGCTCTGAAGTTGATACGAAGGAGACTTCCTTCGGTAGGAAGTCTTCCCGCGCTCGCAGGGCATTGGAGTCTGTTTCAGATTAAAGGCCTCCCTATTGGAGCCTGGACACACGGTCTCGCTAACTGAAAGGCCCATCCGTCCCTGACAAGAAGCCAGTCCCTTTACGGGCCGGTCCACTTACCAAATGGGCCAGCGAAACTGGGCCCTCTCACTACCCCCCCCCCCCGCTCCGAAGGGCGGAGCTCAGCCTTCGAAGCAATCAAACTCCAAGTGGGTTGGCGCATTAAATGTTGACGGGGAGTGTCCCGCCCTTTTGTCTTAGGGTAGGAGGTTATGATTCAAATGGCACATGTGTCGCGCCTATGCGCAGGCACCGGTTCAGCAGTTGCGCCTGCCCGAGGCGGACGTCTTTTTCGTTTGTAAAGGGAGGCAAAGTGCCCCGCCAAACGGATGTTTTTGGTAGGAATTGGAGGGAGATAAAAAAAAAACCAAGCATTGAGGGTAGAAGGCCATATCGGACTGAACCTTCTGTCTGAAATTTCTTGCTTTATTCCTCCTTCCTTCAACCCCAGAGCCGCTTGCCTCTCTGTTCTCTGCATTTCAATGGCCCGCCGTGCAAGACAGGCATCCAAGGACATGGCGCACTTCCAAGGGGTCGAAATTGATTGCCAGGTGATGCAACCCTCAACATGCTCGGAGAAGCGCCTCGCGGAAATCCGAGCGAAGTTCAACATCCCGGAGGAGTACCGGCTCAGCGTGCCTCACGGCGATCAACGTATTCATGATAGGAGGAGCCGTTCATTCATGGCTTAGTTAGCCATGTTCGATGCGGGCTTCCGACTGCCGATCCCAGCATGCGTGGAGCGACTCCTCAATTATTTTTAACTGGCGTCGAGGCAGATTATGACAAACTCATGCCGCCTCATCGTCATAGGCTTCTTCGTCCGAGCGAAGGATCTCTGTTGCACGGAACCCTCGCTGAAAATGTTGCACCTCGTGTTCCAGCCTAAGAGGGGCGCGAAGGCCGACAATTAGGTTTCGTCCAAATTGAGGCTCGCGAGAAATTCTTATTTCTCCTGACGGGGTTCAGTAAGGTCACCCATTGGAAGGAATGCTACTTCTGGGTGACCGAGAGGGAAGGGGAGCACTGGCCATTCCCAGTCACCTTTAGGGACCTCGCCATTGGTCCATCTGTGGACCTACTTTTGGCTCCGGTGCCTTCGGATGAGGCTGAGGTGGTCACGACCCTTCAGCAAGGGCCTCCTCACGCGATCGTTGACATGGTGACCGTGGAGAAGCTGGTGGCAGCAGGCTTGAGCGGCTTGTTGGTCCCAAGTAAGTATCCTCCTAGCATATGTTCCAGTCGTATCCTTGGTCTTCCTTATCACTTATCAATATCCCTATCGATGCTCAGGGGTTGGCGCTCGCCCTCCACAGTCTGCGAGGAGGGAAATTCCGACTGCGCTTCCCCTTCAAGAACCGGGGGGGCCACGGAAGTGACAGTGGCCAAGCCCGGGAGGGCTCAGGAATTTATCCGTCCGATGTCGAGAGGCAGAGCAAGCAGAGGGACGACAGGCCGGCCACAGGTAAATCTGACCCTTTCGTGTTGGGTTATGAAAAAATGTTGTTTCCAGAAGCTGGTCCAGGCAAGCCCCGTTAGGGTGTCGGGAGAGGAAGTAGGACGCTGCGGCCGTCCTGGCAGTGTCTCGAGCAGTTCTTCAGGCAGAAGAAGGGTCGCATGAATCTAGTCTCCCATTTACTCAGGTAATGCATGTTAGTCTTAGCTGGCCTACAAGCCAATCTGACTATGTAAATCTCTTTCATTTATTAATAAAATGGCATATTTCATTATGTGTAATTCATATTGTTATCGTCTCATAATGAGGTTCGTGAATATGTGCGAGAGTGATCAGATTATGATGAGATCATACTAGTGAGACTGATCACTTAAACACACATATTCTTAATAGTTCCTAGTCGGAGTGTAACGACCTGCCGCCCTATAATCAAAAACCCGATTACTAAATAGGTATCGGATCATTATCTACGGGTTCACACCCGGATCTCATACGACACGTCTAGAGAAGTAAGTGTTAAACAAGGCTAAATATAACAATCTCACGGACTTCAAGGAAAGTACAAGTGCGCAGGAAGTAAATTAATAATATCCGTATACAATCCAACAATAATTACATGGTCCAAAGAATTAAATATGTACATGCAGAAGCAAAGTACAACAACATCATCATGGCATACCCCGGAACCGAGATAGCTACTGGCCCGCACACCAAGGAGAACACCACACACCGACACTCGTCGAGAAGTCCACACCTGAAACCGCAAGGAGTGAGCCACACCAAAATTGGGCTTAGTAGGGATCATCCGATCCCCACCTCCCCCCCATACATACACAAGTGCAGCAATACGAAAATGAAGGCAATTTAATTAAAGCAGTAAACACAGTTCCTAAATTCCAATATGAGACATATGCATCCGCAATGCAACACAGTTCTAAGCAATTCAAGTAACCAAACTCAACACCATAGTTCGTAACCAAAGATCCGGCTAAACACACAAACCACACTGTCGACTGCGTACAAACATCGCTTCACAACACCACCAATACCCACGCCTGTCAACCCCTACAATGTTCCGGACACCGTAGAGTGAGGCAGTGAGTCAAACTAGGACTAACTGGGACTAGTGAACCACCACCGCCCAGTTACGTGTGCACACAAGTAGTTTAGATCACTGTCCTATCGACCGGACTTCCCTCAATGCCAAGCCTAGGTGCTTCACGAGGGCCATAGGGACCGGCGAAACCCCCTCAAGCCGAAGCTATAGGGACTACTTGTAACCCTAACTTCCCGGGTCACATTAGGCCAAAGGGCGAACGGTACCGCTCATAACCTCGATATCTTAGGTTACATCAGGCCCAGTGGCGAAAGGGTAAACTCTAGCAGCACCAAACCCGGCTCCACAGTAAGAAACACACCGGAAACTGCCACGATAAACTAGGAAAACACCGACCCCCTGGGACCAAACAGCAATCCCTCAGATAGCACACTGGCTACTCCGGCCTGTCTAGCTCTAGGTGGTTCTCCTTCCTCCAGCCATAAGTGAAACACTAACATGTACCCCTCCCACACTGGTACGACAGCAATGCCACATAGACACCGTGTCCCTCCCACACCGACACAAGGTGTCAAACGCAAACCACAATCATTCTAGCTCCACAATCGCATAAACATACGCACACACAATGCGATTTCGATCATACAGAAATCATTGGCCTCGATGTACGATTTCAAACATGCATTTAATCGAACTATCTAACAATGTGAACATATGTTAATAGCATGTACTAATGAGATTATGTCTTGAATCGCGTCGCCCATGGCCGACGTTATTTAAGACCCCTAAACTGATTCATAGGAAAACTGGCCTCCGAATATGGCCTAAAACACGTCGTCCCTGGAAGCCGCCATTTGAATGACGGCGCTGTCCCTGGACGTCATTCAAAATAGAACTCTTTCTCACAGAAATCGCTTCCGGGATAAATCTGGCCTAAATGACATCGTCCTAGCTAGACGTCATTTAGAGCCCAATATCTGGTTCTCTTACAACCTCTCCCCCAAAATCACCCCAAAAATACCCAAAAATAGGAAATAAATGGGAGAATCCAATTTACCACTTGAAACACACTAATTTCCATTTTATAGAAATGACCATTTTCATTAAAAAGCCCCTTAAACATGCTCATTCTATCCAAATCTCCACACATGTCGCATGCTTCAAGCGGGAAAACATGGATAAAACAACCAAATCACGTATAAGGATCGCGCCCCTACCGGTCACTTGAACT
Source organism: Zantedeschia hybrid cultivar (assembly GCA_030544215.1). Taxonomy (NCBI): domain Eukaryota; kingdom Viridiplantae; phylum Streptophyta; class Magnoliopsida; order Alismatales; family Araceae; genus Zantedeschia; species Zantedeschia hybrid cultivar. Next base: position 79,929,439 of record JARZZO010000014.1, read on the forward strand.
CCTCCTAGCTCCGTGCCGCCGAACCGCCGCACCACAAACCGCCGTGGACGCCGTCACTCCGCCGGGACGTAGAGAGGTGTTGGAGTGGTAGAAGAGGAAGAAGGGGAAGGAGAAAAGGAAGGGGGAAACGGAGAGGATCGGAGAGAGGGAAGAGAGAGAGTGAGAAGGAGAGAATGAGAGAAAGGAGGGAAGGTTCGGGATTTAAACTAAAACAAGTGAAATCGCGTCGTCCTAGACGGACGCCATTCAGGTGACAAGACCAGGGCCGTACTCTCGTGGCCCGAAACTGGCCTACGTGGCACCGACGTGGCACACTCTAAAATGCGTCCTCCTCGCATGACGCAGTTTGAACCACGTCTCGCAAGCTCGATGCGATAAACAACCTATGCCCTAGCCCCACAAGAGCCCAAACCAAGGGGTCCGGCTCTGAAATCGACCTAATAACTGTACCCAAAACCTCAATCCTTACACGGAGGATATCCGAGAAGGACATCGGATATCCTATTAAACTAGTACAAATTACTCGTGCTCATACGATGACGGTGACTGATCTCATAGTCACTTGTGTAGAGATACTAAGGCGAATCTATAGGTGCTCATTAGAAAATGAGTTTACTGAATTGATCCGACTGAATCGCTGGATGATATAGTATCTCACTGTCAACCAGCTTGATTATATTGTCGCAGTTGCGCGGATGGTCCTCGGACCTGAGACACTAAGGACACCTTGTCGGTGGACTTCTGTGCTTTGACCTTGGTTTATGAATCTCTATTCATGGGATTCTAAATAGCTAAGGATCGGGTACAGCAAAAAACCGTCGAAGGAAATTGAGTGTCAATAAGGAATCATTCGCTCTCGGTACTTAGAGAGAGAATGCTCTAGGAATGATGCACGGAAGCCCCTAACCAGGGCAGGCGATAATATCGGGAAATGAGTTTTCCAATATTATAGGGCAGCATCCGATCCAAGTGGGTCAATCGGTTAGGATTTGACAGTACACCATATCCTGAGTTGACTCGAGAGCATTATACGAATGAAGGATTATATCCACGCGGTAACTATCGGCGGAAAGATTCCAAGAGTGGATTGCATAACCCTGATACCTTCCGGGTTCACGCGGTGTTGCTTGGCACCCAACGTGATTGGAGGCTCGATCAAATTTAATGTATAACATTAATTCGATTGATTAATTAATTAATATGAGTTATTAATTGATTAATCAGGTCAGTGAGGAGTCACTGGCTTAATGGGCCATTAACCGGACTGGTAATTGGGCCTAGAGGGTCACACGCAAATGATTTTCAAGGCGATGGATTAAAAAGTAGGTTTCATATAAACTGGAAATTTTTATGAAAAACCGCACGGTTAATATAAAATCTAGCGAACGGGCTGAGCAGGTCATGCTATTGCGGCGTTCGTAGATCCCGTCTGGCTGTGCGTAATCCGCCGCAACATGCAGATTTTGAATCTCCCGTCAGACGGAAGCCGGAGCAGTCGGGAATCGCACGCCCAGAAGAGAGAGAAAGAACGAATGACGGCTAGGTCAGGGTTACTGGCCCCGGACGTAGAATCCGTTCTTTATAATAAGTCAGTTTGCGGTTTTTCATAAAAACCCAGACTTATCCGAAATCCTGTTGGATTATCCATCGACTTGAAAACCATTTGCGTGTGACCCTCTAGGCCCAAATACCAGTCCAGTTAATAGCCCATTAAGTCCAGTAACCCTTTATGACCCACTGAATTAATTAATATCCTTATATTCAATTAATCAGCCGAATTTAATGTCCCACAATAAATTCGAATGGACTGCCAATCACGTTGGATGCCAAGCAACATCGCGTGATCTTGGATGGCACTGGGTTATCGCAACCCTCTATTGGAACCTTTCTGTTATCGATTAGCGCGCGGATATAATCCTTCATTTGTGCAATGTTCCCGAATCGACCTACGGCATGGTTTACTGTTAAACCCTATTCGGTTGATTTACTTGAATCAGATGATGCTAATCTGAATCCGATAACTACTTATCGATTACAGAGTCTGCCCTGGCCAGGGACTTTAAGCGCATCATTCCCGGAACATTCTCTCTCAAACTACCGAGAGCAGATGATCCCATATTGAACACACAATTACCTTCGAGGGCATTTCCCTGAACCCGATCGCTTGACTTATTGATAACCCATGGTTAGGGATTCGTTCGTCAAGGTCAAAGCTCAAAAACCTACCAACAAGATATCTTTGGAGTCTCAGGTCCAAGGATCATCCACGCAACCGTGACAAATGAATCGAGCTGGTTAACAGTGAGGTGATTACCATTCAGCGATTCATAGTCGGATCAGTTCAGTGAACTCATTCACCAATGAGCACCTATAAGTTCAGCATAGTGTCTCCACACAAGTGACTTATGGGATCAGTCACCCTCATTATATGAGCTGAAGTAACCTATACTAGTCTATCAGGATGTTCGATGTCCTATCTCAAACATCCTATGACTAGGAACAATTAAGAACATGTGTTTATAAGTCTTCGGTCCCATAATTATGATCTCATCATAATCCGAAGACTATTGCACATGTTCATGGACTTCATCGTGATACGATAAACACAGATCGAATTAATTACACACAATGAATTATTGCCATTTATTAATAATCTGAATAAGTACATAGTATCAAATTGGCTTTGAGACCATCTAATACTAACAATCTCCCACTTGGACTAAAGCCAATCACTTTTATACAGAATACCCATATTCTCTAAGTGACGCTCAAAAACATTTTGAGACAAATGCTTTGTAAGTCAAACGCACACACATGCACAATATAACAACTTATATCATGAGTCTGCAAACCCATGAATTCAATGAACTCCTTCATTTTCATCTGGTCGGCAGTTGCGGATCATCCTCGCCTCGCGCACACCCACCTCGATCAAATTACATCATAATTCTCAATTACATAATAATTCAAAAGAGGAAGCCTTATGGCGATTACATCGAGGAGGAAGGTAGAAGTACAATGGAATATGAGAGGGAAAGGTTCGCAGACCTCTATTTATTAATAAACAATAAACCACATAATCACATTCCACATCCACAATTAATGCTCGTCCATGACCACCATGTGTTTTAGTTAAACAAACCACACATGAATTGAACATCAAATGGCTAAAGAAATCTTTCGAAAATAATAATAATTTTGGTTTCAGAAAACCAGGAGCCAATTAAAATTGGGTTTAGAAATTTTCGAAAACAGATTTCATTAATTTTAAGCATGCTAATCTAAATCATTATTTAAACAAGCAAACCAATCAAATTTTAAATAACCAATTACTACACATCAAATGTGCAGAAAAGTCAAATTAACAATTTTACACTATTCCATGCGAGTCATCAAATTAAATATTTAATTCAGTCAATTAAATATAATATTCTATATTATCAAATCTAACAATTAGATTGATAATATCATTAACAACAACTTGTTAAAAACCTTTCCCTTGTTTATACAATTCCCTTTTATTGGTTATTAATAAGTATAAAATAGAATTTTATCAATTTCAAAATCCAATTTTAAATTTAAATAAAATTCTGTAATTTAAAAAACCAGTAAACATGTATAATAGGGAAAAAACACAAAGGGAATGGGCCCTGGTCAACGGGTCAAACGGCCCAGGGCTGGCCGGCCCCTTGGGCCGAACCCAGCCAGCGCCTGGCTCGGCCCAGGCCCGCTCTCTGGGGCGAGCCGGGTCCGGGCCAGGCACTCGACTGGTTCGGGCACCAAGGCCCGGACCAGCGGGCCGGGTCCGCCCCTCCCACCCGACGCAGCTAGGGTTTGCCTAGCTGCGCCGCAGGTGGGAAGGGGCGGCCCTTCCGCCGCCGGCACCCTGCCCTGCAGGTGCTGGCCGGCGGGCCCCTTGCCCCGCGGGGTAAGCCCGGCGGCCAGGGGCATCGGCGGCGGTGCCGGTGACCCCTGGTTCCGGCGGTTACCCCACAACCCCCCCCCCCCCCCCCCCCCTTCTTGTTTTGTAACCGATCCGTGCATCCAGAGCACACCATCTCCATAGCCGATCAGCTGCGAAGTTTAGGAGGATGAAGGAGATCATCTCCTGCGGGTGAGGGCTTGCAAATCCCCTGTGATTCATAGGGTGACATCCATGGCGACAGCAATTGATTCCCCAACCTTTGGGGTTGCCCAAAATCATGCCTATCTGAGTCCTTTCTTCGTCAGACGAAGTCACCAAAATTAAAAAATTCATTTTACTGCAAAAATCACAGATTGTGTTTATCTTATGAACACAATACATGCGTTATTAAATTTAATAACGAGCATGGAATATTTTATAAAATTGATATTTTGATAAATCGAAACGGCGAAAACACAGTGGCATCTGGCTCTAATACCAATGTTGGGATCGTTGTATCGGGATCCGACCAAAAAACGCAGCGGAATAATATGTTCGGGATCGGATCCATCCCGTTTCGATCGTTAAAATAAAACCGGAGAAAATCGAGTTCACCTTGCGCGGATTCGAATCCGTGTCCGTTTTCCGGTTCCGTTGGAGCGATGCCGCAAGTCGCGCAGATGCCCGACCTCTAGCGGTATCCACGCAGTTCTCCTCGCGATGGATCGTCCTCGCTTCCTCGCTCGCTGCGGCGTTCGTAGATCCCGTCTGGCTGGGCGTAATCCGCCGCGACATGCAGATTCTGAATCTCCCGTCGGACGGAAGCCAGAGCAGTTGGGAACCGCACGCCCAGAAGAGAGAGAAAGAGAGAAAGAACGAATGACAGCTAGGTCAGGGTTGCTAGCCCCGGACGTAGAATCTGTTCTTTTATAATAAGTCAGTTTGCAGTTTTTCATAAAAACCCAGACTTATCTAAAATCCTGTCGGATTATCCATCAACTTGAAAACCATTTGCGTGTGACCCTCTAGGCCCAAATACCAGTCCAGTTAATAGCCCATTAAGTTCAGTAATCCTTTACTGACCCACTGAATTAATTAATATCCTTATATTCAATTAATCAGCTGAATTTTATGTCCCACAATAAATTCGGACGGACTGCCGATCATGTTGGATGCCAAGAAACATCGCGTGATCTTGGATGGCACTGGGGTTATCGCAACCCTCTATTGGAACCTTTCTGTCATCGGTTAGCGTGCGGATATAATCATTCATCCGTGCAATGTTCCCGAATCAACCTAGGGCATGGTTTACTGTTAAACCATATTCGGTCGATTCACTTGAATCAGATGCTGCTAATCTGAATCCGATAACTCCTTATCGATTATAGAGTCCGCCCTGGCCAGGGACTTTAAGCGCATCATTCTCGGAACATTCTCTCTCAAACTACCGAGAGCAGATGATCCTGTATTGAACACACAATTACCTTCGAGGGCATTTCCCTGAACCCGATCGCTTGACTTATTGATAACCCATGGTTAGGGATTCGTTCGTCAAGGTCAAAACTCAGAAAACTACCAACAAAATATCTTTGGAGTCTCAGGTCCAAGGATCATCCACACAACCATGACAAATGAATTGAGCTGGTTAACAGTGAGGTGATTACCATCTAGCGATTCATAGTCGGATCAGTTCAGTGAACTCATTCACCAATGAGCACCTATAGGTTTAGCACAGTGTCTCCACACAAGTGACTTATGGGATCAGTCACCCTCATCATATGAGCTGAAGTAACCTATACTAGTCTATCCGGATGTTCGATGTCCTATCTCAAACATCCTATGACTAGGAACAATTAAGAACATGTGTTTATAAGTCTTCGGTCCCGTAATTATGATCTCATCATAATCCGAAGACTATTGCACATATTCATGGATTTCATCGTGATACGATAAACACAGATCGAATTAATTACGCACAATGAACTATTGCCATTTATTAATAATCTGAATAAGTACATAGTATCAGATTGGCTTTGAGACCATTTAATTCTAACAATCTCCTACTTGGACTAAAGCCAATCACTTTTATACAGAATACCCATATTCTCTAAGTGACGCTCAAAAACATTTTGAGACAAAGGCTTTGTAAGTGGATCTGCTATGTTGTCGGTTGAGGGAACTCTTTCCACCACGACATCTCCTCGAGCTATAATTTCTCTGATCAGATGAAAGCGCCGCAGAATGTGCTTCAACTTCTGATGAGACCTCGGCTCTTTCCACCACGACATCTCCTCGAGCTATAATTTCTCTGATCAGATGAAAGCGCCGCAGATTGTGCTTCGACTTCTGATGAGACCTCGGCTCTTTCGCTTGAGCAATCGCCCCATTGTTGTCACACAGCAATAGGACGGGACCAGATATGCTTTCCACCACACCAAGATCGCCGATGAATTTCTTCATCCATACAGCTTCCTAGGCGGCTTCAACAGCAGCAATATACTCGGCTTCCGTTGTCGAATCAGCAGTGGTTTCCTGCTTGGAACTTTTCCAGCTCACTGCTCCCCCGTTGAGTGTGAAAATAAAACCTGATGTTGACTTGTTGTCGTCATGATCAGACTGAAAACTCGAGTCAGTGTATCCTTGCATCTTTAAGTCCCCTCCTCCATAGACTAGAAATAGATCCTTAGTCTTTCTCAAATACTTAAGGATGCATTTCACAGCCTTCTAGTGTTCATCACCTGGATCTGCCTGATGTCTGCTCGTAACACTTAGAGCATATGCTACATCAAGTATGGTACATAGCATGGCATACATAATGGACCCTATGGCAGAAGCATAGGGGACTTTATCCATCACTGCCCTCTCTTCAGGTGTCTTGGGAGACTGACCTTTAGAGAGTGAAATTCCATGTCTCATCGGTATGAGACCTCTCTTGGAATTTTCCATGCCAAACCTTTTGACAATAGTTTATATGTACATGGATTGAGTTAAAGCTAGCATCTTCTTTGATCTTTCTCTATAGATCCGTATTCCCAATACATAAGATGCTTCTCCCAAATCCTTCATGGAGAAGTTCTTTAACAGCCATATCTTTACTGATGACATTATTCCTACATCATTCCCAATGAGTAGGATGTCGTCAACGTGAAGAACCAGAAATGTGATTGCGCTCCCACTGTTTTTCTTGTATACACAGGACTCATCTTCATTCTTAATGAAGCCATAAGATTTGATTGCCTCATCAAATCTTATGTTCCAGCTTCGGGATGCTTACTTCAGTCCATAAATGGACCTCTACAATTTGCATACCATATTTGGAGATTCTTTGGATGTGAATCCTTCTAGTCTATCCGGATGTTCGATGTCCTATCTCAAACATCCTATGACTAGGAACAATTAAGAATATGTGTTTATAAGTCTTCGGTCCCGTAATTATGATCTCATCATAATCCGAAGACTATTGCACATGTTCATAGACTTCATCGTGATACGATAAACATAGATCGAATTAATTACACACAATGAATTATTGTCATTTATTAATAATCTGAATAAGTACATAGTATCGGATTGGCTTTGAGACCATCTAATACTAACACGCTAGAAGTCGGGCATCTGCGCGGTTGGCGGTGTCACACCGACAGAACCAATCGGTCGCGTATTCGAATCCGCACGAGGTAATAAACAAATATCCGATGATCGTTTATGATTTTATTTGAAATGGGAAAAACGGATAGTTGTTTTATTTTAATTTCCGCTGCGTGAGCGATCTGGAGAAATGCGAGAACCCAACAATGCGGGCAAGAACCGTGCCCGAGGAGCCTGAGGTGGGCAATTCGGGGGCGACAAACTCACCTGCCTCACACGATCTGGCGTCTACCTCTACGGCGGCATCTAGTGAGGAGGCGGGAAGTGAAGAGATGGGGGGCGAGGAAACAGAAAGCAGAGAAGGCGTTACGGTCGGCGAGGATGCCGAAGCAGTGGAGGAGGAATAGACCTCCTCATCGGGGGGACCGCATGGTCCTCGGCGGAAGATACATCTTCTCCAAGCCCCCTACCGCTGAAAAGGCCATGTCGGAACAGTCGGCTAATAGGTGCGTTTACAAAAACAGATATGTTTCTAATCTGCCCAGCCACCAAGCAAACCGTTTGGTGACCTCAAAATAGGTGTTCTATTTACAGAGGTGGCGGCCTTCGAAGAACCAGGAGCCAGGGCGACTGAGCTCCCGGTCGTGGAGTTTGAAGGGTTGGCGGCGGCCAAGGGGGGAACGGGCGTTTCGACAAGCCCCCGGGCGGCGTTGAGGCTTCAACCTAAGGAAGGGGGTGACAAGAACACTCACTCCCCAATGCCTCCTCCTGCGCCAAAGGGCGGAGACATCCTGGCATCTATAGTCACTGAAGCAGAGGCTCGAGCGATGCGATTTCGTTTGGAGTGGCATTGGAGCCTGAACATGTGGGCTCCCTGAAGCTAGGCTCTCCACCCAGCAAGAGGCCAAGGGTCTGTAGACACGCTAATTTTGACATCATTTTGAGTAAATTTCATATCATATAATAATGCCTCAAAATGGTCTGATATTTAATCATTAGTTAATTTTTATTAATCTTTTTGGATTAATTATCTAAATGACATCGGTCAGACAGACATAATTTAAATTTATTAATGAAATTCATTTTAATTCAGATTTTTAATCAAGTATGAAGGATTCTAAAAGACGTGGACCTGTGAAGACGCCATTTAGGGTTTATTCTTATTTCGATTTTTAATCCGATTTTTAATTAATTTATTAATAAACTAAAAGACGTCTTGTTAGAACAACGCCATTTAGGTTTCCTAAACTGATTCTGTTTTTGCTTCCTGATGTTTATCTTTATCTTAATTAAGCTAAAAGACGTCTCCCATGGGCGACGTGTAACGACTCGCCACCCTATAATCGGAGATCCGATTACTAAATGGGTACCAAATCATTAAATTTGGAGCCAGCCAAACGAGGATCTTGATAAGTCTGGGAAATAAATGATAAACTAAGCTAAACATTCACATCGCATCGAATTGTAAAGGAAGTGCAGAAATTAAAAATTATTATAACTCGACTTGACTCAGCAATTAATTACATACTCCAACATAAAAGAAATAATTAAGCGTATAGGCTAGAAAAAGAAATAACAACTACATCGGGGCATACCCCGGAATAGCGGCTGCTGGCGCGCAACCCAAGGCAACACTCTCCGCGCTACGCATGCCTGGAACCCTCACCTGAAAACCGCAGGGGGTGAGTCTCATCGAAAAAGACTTAGTAAGGATCCTTCGATCCCCACCACGCACACACACACACCCACAAATGCAATATACAAATATAGGCAATTTAACTAAATGAAGAAGTAACACGATTCCTAGATTTTGATATAAAACACAGGCATTTATAACAGTAACATGCACAATTCTGAAACCACACTACCACGGAGTCCACAACTAGAGTCTCGGCTAAACACACAAGTCACACGGTCGAACGTGGAAAACACCGACCCGCTGAGACCAAATAGCAACCCCTCGGATAGCGCCTTGGCTACTCCGGCCTGACAGGCTAAAGGTGGTTCTGCTTCCCCCAGCACGAGTGACACTCCGAATGTACCACTCCCACACCAGTACTAGCTATACCCCGGGGTACACCAGGTGACCCTCTCTCTACGCGTCACCCCACCACTCCCACACCGGTGCTGTGTCACTCCCACACCGACACAGGGTGCCTAAGCGCTAACAACTGTCACTATAGGCCCACGATCGCACAAAACGCAACACGGTGTGATCCGATCACGTAGAAATCATCGTCCTCAAGCTTGATTTCAAGCATGCAATTAACCAAACTACCTATCAATGTAAACACATGTTAATTGCATGAATTAATGAGATTCTGTTTTGAATCGCGTCGCCCAAGGCCGACGTCATTCAAGACTTCTAAACTAGTTGATGTGAAAATGGGCCTCGGAATATGGCTTAAATCGCGTCGTGCAATGTAGTCACCTTTTAAAAGGTGTCGCTATTCCTAGTCGCCTATTAACGACAGAAACATAATCACGGCTCGGGGTGAACCGGGCTAAATCGCATCGTTGGGGGCAGACGCCATTCGAAAAGGCGTCGCTGTCCCACGATGCCATTTAGCGTTCGCCAACAGGTTCCCCTGCTGGCCTTCTCCGAGTTTTTAAAAAAAAGGGATTTCTCCCCAAATCACATAAAAACATAACACAAACGGGGATGAGGAGGAAAATCGAAATACCCATTAAAAGTCCTTCATTCCTCATTTACAAGGTTAACATTTTCGCCCCAAAGATCCCCTAAACATGCTCCAAAAGCGAGAAAAAACATAATTTTAAACAAAATACAACGGGCATCGTCATCCTACCGGTTACTCGAACTCTTCCGAGCTCCAAGTCCCGAACCGCCACGCCACACGCCGCCGTCGGTACCGCCGTGGATGCCGTTACTCCACCGGGACGTCGGCTGCCGTCCGGAGAGAAATGCACCGCGGAGGAAGTGGTGGTGGTAGTGGAGGAAGTTAGGAGGTTGATGGAGTGGAGGGAGAGGAGGAATGGGGAGAGGAAAGGAAGGGGAGGGGGAAAGGAGTCGTCGGAGGCCGGAGAGAAGAGAGGAGAAAGAGAGGAAATGAGAGAATGAGGAAAAGGAGGGAGGGTTCGCGGGGTCAAACTGAAGCTAGGTAAAACGCGTCGTCCAAGCCCGACGTCATTCAAATGACAAGTCCGGGCCATACACTGACATAGCAGGGTCATACTCTAAATGGCGTCGTCCATGTAAGACGCCATTCAGACGATAAGATCTGGGTCGTACTTTCGCGGCCCAAAATCAGCCCACGTGGCACAGCCTAAAATGCGTCCACATCGCCGGACGCCGTTTGAACAGCGTCCACATCACCCAAGCCCCAACCCCACAAGGGCCCAAACCGAGGGATCCGACCCCGAAACTGACCCGATAACCAGATGTGAAACCTTAATCCTTACACAACGTGTTTTAGTTAATGACAGATAATGATGAATTAGGCTGTATTTATCTATTTCTTGGTTGGATTGGCTTCAAACCCATTCATGTTAATCTGTAAGTAACCGCGGACGCGCAAACTTAAGTCTATAAATACCCAAATCCTTGGCCATTAAAAAGTTAGTGATTAAAGTGATAATTGGTGATTATTAGAGCGATAATCTTTGAGAGAGACGACGTCCAAACGCTGAAGGATCGAGGCGCTGCTACTACTTCCAGGAGTCTTGAAGCAAGCTTCATCCTCTCTTCATCCTCTCTTCGTCCTTTCAAGATCCATTCAAGAACCAATGCTTTCCAGGGGCCATCCAACTTAGTTTTTAATCAATTTATGCATCTTTCTCTTATTTTCAGCATATTAGCATCATAATTTCCCATATCACTCCATGCAACATACACTCACTAGCATATAATTTTCAATCCATATTTTAAGGGGTTTCAAAGACCACAAACAAGTGAGTTCATTCGTTTAAGTTGCATGATTGAAATTATTACTATAATAGATACTACCGCTATTTGAGTTCTTATTGTTCTTTCCTTCTTTCTTTCTTTCCACTTTTTGCAAGGTACAAAAGAAGATCAAGAGCATAGAATCAACAACAAGGAAATCTAGACATCCTCAAAGCCCCATAAATATTCAAGGCAAGAACAAAGTCAGAAGGGCTCTTTTCCTTCAGCCGGTTGAAGGAAGAGAATCAAAGACTTCAACATCTCCCAATTCCAAAACATGTAAGCGATCAATCTCTGTCTTTTGGAACTTTTTAGTCAAAAGTTTCTAGCGATCACATTCACTTAGTTTTAATAGGTTTATTTGTCACTTAAAAAACATAAATTTTCATGACAATCACGCACCCCTAATTTGAGCACTCACAGGGTCTCCTGTAAGGACTGAGGTTTTGGATTTGGTTATCGGGTTGGTGTCAGTGTCGGACCCCTTGGTTTGGGCCCTTGTGGGGCTAGAGCATAGGTTTTTTTTCGCACAGAGCTTGCTCGACGCGATGTTGAACGGCGTCACCCTTAGGAGACGTCATTTAGGAGCTGAATGGCGTGTCGTGGCATCAACCCCTCCTTCTGAATGGCATCTTGAAAGGACGACGCGATTTAGACATCTGACAGTGTTCAACCCCATCCTGTCTCTTTTTCCGTATGTTTATCCTTATCTTAATTAGTCTAAAAGACGTCTCTCATGGACGACGCGTTTTAGATAATTACAGATAATGATGAATTAATCTGTGTTTATATATTTGTTAGTTGGATAAACTTCAAATTCTTTCATGTTAATCTATTAATAACCGCGGATGTAAAGCCTATAAATACATAAACCTTGGGTCATCGAAAAATTAGTGATAATTTTGAGTGATAATTCTTGAAAGATTAGTGATAATTCTGAGTGATCCAAGAAGGCAACGACATCTGAACGTTGAAGGATCGAGGTACTGCTGCTACTTCCAGGAGTCTTGAAACAAGCTACATCCCTTCTTCATCACTTCTTCGTCCTTTCAAGATCCTTTCAAGACCAAGGCTTTCCAGGGGCCATCCAACTCAGTCCTTAATTATTCATCATCATATTAGTTCAAAATCTCATTCATCACATCACTCCATGCAACACACACTCACTAGCATTATTTTCCAATCCATGTTTTAAGAGGTTTAAGAGACCATCAAACAAGTGAGTTCTTTGCTTAAGTTGCATGATCATAATCTTCATTAGAATGGATACTACTTCTCCTTAAATTCTTATTATTTTCTTTATCTTTGCTTGTTGCAAGGTACAAAAGGAGATCAAGAGGAGAGAATCAACAAGGAAAAGAAATCTGGATGATCCTCAAAGTCTGATAAGCAGCCAAAGCAAGAACAAAGTCGAAATGGCTCTCTTTCTTAGCCGGGTGAAGGAGGGGAGTTAAGGACTCAAAAATCTCCCAATTCCAAAACAGGTAGGCGATCAATCTTTTCTTTTAGAACTTTTTAGTTAAAAGTTTCTGGCGATCATATTCATTTAGTTTCTTTTTAATAGTTTTATTTGTCACATAAACGATATAATGTTCATGATAATCACACACCCTAATTTGAGCACTCACAGCTTTTTGGCGATCACGGTGGGACTTGGTCTCGCCATCTTTTAATCTTTGTTCTTGCTTTTATCAATCGGGCACCCACGGTGCACCACCTGTGTTTCTCGACACGCCCTCACCGATCAGTGAGTTTTTAATTTAGTTGTTATTCCCACGTGCACCACGTGCACACCCTTGTGGCAAGATCTTACCCTCCCCGTTTGATTGACTGAAGAGCTGTTTTTGTGATAAGAAGCATGTGTGATTGATTGATTGTTTTGTTGTTTACATGATAAATCATCCTGTTAAAAAATTTAAATAAAAAAAAAAATCGCATGAGCCAATTATTTACTGCTTTCATCCTATCTGTTTGAGTAGAAATCGATCTAGAAATTTCTCCTAAAATATTGATTCTGCGACCTGAAAAGCGTCCAAGAACAACGACGCATTTCATAAAGCGTCGACCAACCCAGACGCCTGTCAGGCAAAAATCTCTGTTGTTTGCTGCCTAAGTTTCTGCAAAAAAAATTAGATTCTATTTGAATAGCGTCGACCAACAACGACGCGATTCAGGCAGTTTCTTATTTTTTTTTAGTGCACAGATTTTTGATCAGTTTGTTACTACACATTACGTAATAAGCATTAGAGGCCATCCAGGCCCCAGGTCATAGGTACGGGGGCTAACACCCCCCTTTTCTCTTAGGAACACCTTTCTTGACGTCTTCACCTCTCTCTGATTGGGTTGGTCCCACGATCAGACTAGAGTGATTGGCGTTAAAGACCTCCGTAAGTCCCCAAAATCAAGGTATTCCTCCTCACAACGTTTTAACCAGTTTCGGTTGACGCTCCGAAACCCTCCTTCATTTCTCTCATTCTCTCCATTCCTCTCTCTCCTCCCCCCCTCCTCTCTGAACGTTCTGTTTCCCCTCCCCCACTCCTCCCCATTCCTCATCTCCCTCCACTCCATCAACCTCTTAACTTCCACTACTACCACCACCATCTCCTCCGCGGTGCATTTCTCTCCGGACGGCAACCGACGTCCCGATGGAGTGACGGCTTCCACGGCGGTACCGGCGGCGGCTCGTGGCGTGGCAGTTCGGTGGCTAGGAATAAGGAAGAGTTCAAGTAACCAGTAGGGTGACGATCGTCGTGGCGTTTTGCTTAAAACCATATTTTTTCCACTTTGGAGTATGTTTTAGGGGGTTTTAGATTGAAAATGCTCGTTTTATAAAGTGGGGAACGGTGGGTTTTAAAATGGTTATCTAGATTTTCACCCTCCTTCTCTCGTTTTGGGTGTTTTTGGGCGGTTTGGGGAGGAGAAAATCCCATTTTAAGGTTCGGAGAAGGCCGCAGGAAATTCCTGCTTCGGGCGATAAATGGCGTCAGGCCAGGGCAACGCTATTTGTAAATGATGTCGACCATGGGCGATGCGATTTAGGCCTAGATGCCAGAGGACAATTCGATTTTCGGGTGGTAAATGACGTCGCGACCAGGTGACGCCAGTTAAATGGTGTCAACCATGGGCGACGCGATTTAGGCCCATATCCCAAGGCCAGTTTTCGCGTGAACCAATTTAGGGGTCTTGAATGACGTCGGTCACGGACGACGCGATTCAAGACAGAACCTCATTAATCTCTCAATTAACATGTGTTTACAATATTAGATACTTCGCTTAAATGCATGTTCGATATCGTACTTCGTGGACAAAGGTTTCTACGTGACTGGATCGCACTGTGTTGTGTTTTGTGCAATCGTGGACCTAGAGTGACAGTTGTTAGCGCTTAGGCACCCTGTGTCAGTGTGGGAGTGACACAGCGCCGGTGTGGGAGTGGTGGGGTAACGCCTAGAGAGAGGGTCACCTGGTGTACCCCTGGGTATAGCTAATACCGGTGTGGGAGTGGTACATTCAGAGTGTCACTCGTAGCTAGGGGAAGCAGAACCACCTAAAGCTAGACAGGCCAGAGTAGCCACAGCGCTATCCGAGGGGTTGCTGTTTGGTCCCAGCGGGTCGGTGTTTTTTGCGTTCGGCTGCGTGGTTTGTGTGTTTAGCCGAGACGCTGGTTATGGACTCTGTGGTGGAGTGGTTTCATAGTTGTGCATGTTGTATTTACAAATGCATGTGTTTTATATCGGAATGTGGGAATCATTGGGAGTTGTGTTTACTGCTTTCTTTATTTCATTGCCTATATATTGTGTTGGTGCACTTGTGGGTGCATGAGTGGGTGGTAGGGATCGGAGGATCCCTACTGAGTCCATTTCGATGAGACTCACTCCTGCGGTTTTCAGGTGAGGGTTCCAGGCAGGCGTAGCGCGGAGGGTTCCGTCTTGGGTTGCACGCCGTCAGCCACTGTCCCGGGGTATGTCCCGATGTAGTTGTTATTTCCTTCTCAGGCCTGTACGCATAATTATTTCTTTTATGTTGGAATATGTAATTATTTGCTAAGTCGAGTCGAATTGTAATAATTTTTAATTCTTGCACTTCTTTTATAATTCGATGTGTCGTGAAGTGTTTAGCTTAGTTTATCATTTATTTCCCAGATTTATCGAAATCTTGATTTGACTTCAAATTTTAATGATTTGATACCCATTTAGTAATCGGATCCCCGATTATAGGGTGGTGGGTCGTTACATCTCCCCTGGTCACCCCGTCACTCAGGGTGAAGCACATGCATGAGAGGTCCCAACCCTGACCGCCAGGGAAGGACCGGCTTCAACTGCGTAGTAGGAGGCTTATCGGACCCTTCTCTTGCCAATCCGTCAGCGGACCACCCATCCAGCGATGTGCTAGCTGCCAGGCCCTCCTCTTTTGTGTCTTAGGTCGCTCTCCATTCGATGGCCTTGTGCGGTTACTAGAGGGACGAGGTCCGCCGAACTGAGGCCTTGGAAAAGGAGTTATCACACTCCTCGGCGGAGGTTCTCCGGCTTCGAGGGCGGTTGGCAGAGGCCGAGGCTTCGGCGAAGCAGATGGGGGAAGACTTGGCTAACCTCCGGCAAGAGGCGGATGCCTTATGCTGAGAAGCCGATGCTCAGGTGGCCGCTGCCCGTAAAGAAGGCCTTGCCGCCAGGGCCGCTGCCTACAGAACTTCCGGGGAGTTCCAGCGGGAACTAGACGAGTACGCTCGGAGGTCGACGCTGAAAGCACGGCCCTTGCTTACCAGACTGGTTATAGCAAGGATCTGGCCGATGCTGAGGCGGCCTGGAATGAGAAGGCGATCGCGCCCAGGGCAGGCGCCGAGGAGGGCGATGCGGCCCAACCTTAGTTGTGTTTCTTTTTTTCTTTTCTCTTTTTTTTTCTCGACTGGTCAGAGCCTTCCTTTTGTAGCTACCTTCATTACTTGACTGGTTTCTTGCTGAAGGAAGATCTAAAAAAGACTACGCGAAGGCCTGCCCTACCCAAAGAATTAAGGGTGGCAGTTCAAAAAGTTGATATACCTCAGCAAGCCATTGGGCTAGAAGGTACTACGCGAAACCCCCCTTTTCTTTTTCTTTTTCACAATGACTCACAGAGTTGCTTCGCAAGCATAAGCAGACAGCCTGGGGTGACAAGACACTCAGGCCAAGTCTGACCGACTGGCAGATGCTACGGACCAATTGGACGGGACTTGTCATAATATGATCTGACACAGGACTGATACGCCCCATCATGATGCAACACATCCACAAATCATAGGTGCGCTAAGAGAGAGGGGCTAGTTGTTCATTAAACGCACCAAAAGGGTGCAGCAAAGTCACAAAAACAGAAGGGGAATAGCAAAAAGAATAGCAAAAGCCACAGAGAGTCCATCTCCCCCCTACGCCGACCGACGCATGCATGCCAAAAAATGTCGTCCTTACAGCTGCACCGCCGTCCGACCACTCGGATCCGCGTCAAGATTCTCCTTCCTTCCGCGAGGATGCCCTAGAGGAGACAACCATGTGCGATGCAATACCTCCTCTAAAAGTTGCAGCATGATGGCTACAGCAGGGCCATACTGGAGGATGGCAAGAACGTGCGCATCCTCGTTAGAAAGCTCTCCAACCCAGCACTCGAGAGGAGGATCTCTCAGAAGGACGTAGGAAAAGGCCACTCTCTCGACGGGGCTCTCTCAACCTAGAAGAAGGAATACTTCCATCGACGACAAGGCCCAAGGCCAAGCGCCAGAGGCATGACATCCCAAACTTCGAACTGAATGAAGCCATGCGCACCTAGGGAAGAGTAGCACCGGACTTTAAAAACATGATGGAGGATATTGACTATTGCACCTGGATGACGTAGGTCCTAGATAAATTATGGCAAACCCCAGAATCACTCGCCAGGAGTTCGGTATCACCTGAGCGGGAGCAAAGCTGAAAAACTACAGTAGCTGAGCGACGAAGGCCGGCACTGGTAGCCAGAAGCCAGCCTTAAATATGCCCGAGTACACCATGAACTCCCCTGGCCTCTCTGAGAAGAGGCGATCATCAGGCGACGGTAGCACGAGGTGATACTCGCTTGGGACGCAATAGAGCTCCTAGGGCTCGGCCAAAAGGTCGACTGTCATACGCAAAGAGCCCATGGCATTACAGTCATTTGCAATCTTTCCGGCGTAATGTATGATGTCGTCTTCAAAGGTGGACCCTCTGGTTCACGTCTCCAGGGAGTTTTAAAGCCTCGCACGATAGGCGAAACGTTGCCTATCATCAAGGCGGACACGACCGTTGCACTACTTCTTGGAACCACTGCTCAGGGCAGAGGAAAGACGATCGTCGAAGGACACTAAATCTGGAAGCGTCTCTTTACTCCTCGCCATTCAGATATGGCAAAGAGTGAGGGGGGAAAGTAACGGAGGGAAAATTCGCCCGGCCCAAAAGTACGGTTAGGCCAGCCCATGAAACTTTTCTCTCTCTAAGTCCGTAGATCTACTAAACCCCACGGCTGACGAAAGACGGTCTGAAGAAAGAAACTTCAGGGTAGAAGTCAGAATCGGATCCTCATCAGGATTCTCTAGGTCGTGCATGACCCCCTGTTCCGACCAAGAACCCGAAGTCCCTAATCGTCCGAAGTCGAAAACGGAACCAAATCGCAGAATATGCTTCGAACAAGACTTTTTCGGTCAAACGTTATCCCTTCACATAGGGCATGACTATTGAGTTCTCCGAAGTCTACTTCCCCCTGATTGGACTAGGAACCACCTCTCAGAAGGGTTCCTCAACCCGACTACTATATAAGGCATCATACTCTTGCGGGTACAGGTATACTCTCTAGCACCTAAATTTTTGCAGTTTCTCCTCTAACTTTTCTAACCTTCTGACTTAGACATCGGAGAAGGCTCTTTCAGACTGTCATCGGAGGTCCTCTAACGGTGTTTTATTTTATAAGGACTATCTAGCGACTTCTCTCTGATCGAAGATTGAAGATCTTGATCGTGATGAACGAGATCTTGGTCCTTTAGAATCAAATCTCGATCTTAAAAACTCTAGTTCGAAACCTACCCGTTTACATAATCCTAATGGGCAACAAAGTTGTGCATCACTTTTATGGTGAGCCTTCCAGCCCTTGACCTCCGAGTATCTCACCAACGTGGGGGTATGCACTATGGGGGATATGCACTATGCCGGTACGATATATACTTTGGAACACATCTGCCCAACGTGGGCGACGTATAGCCTGTGGGCATGATCGGACGATTCCCTTGCTAGTCGTCCCAGCATCTGCAGGCCCCTCACAACCTCTTTTAAAATTCAAATAGT
This sequence comes from Zantedeschia hybrid cultivar, assembly GCA_030544215.1. NCBI lineage: Eukaryota > Viridiplantae > Streptophyta > Magnoliopsida > Alismatales > Araceae > Zantedeschia > Zantedeschia hybrid cultivar. Next base: position 79,948,148 of record JARZZO010000014.1, read on the forward strand.
CCTCTATGAATATTTACCCAGGATTTTGTCTACCTGTCTCGTGTGTCTGCTAGCCTGGCAACGAGGGGCTTTCCGGACACCCGGTGACTGTTCTGGTCTTGCAGCCTGTCATGATCACACTCTAAAAACTGAGTTGATGTGATCTGTCGACTGCCCAAGTGTACACCACGCCATCTTCATTTGTTGGTTTTTAAAAGCTGATCCACGAGAGGAGATTCCTTGGTTTTTGTTTTCTCCTAGTTGATGGCAGTGCGGTCTGAGGTAGAAGAGTTGTTCGTCACCGGACACACCCAGCGTATGTTACGAGCTTTCCAATTCAAAATCTGTAAGACGATACATTAATTAATGAGATCGAATTATTTCGGTACATTGGTTGTTCGAAGTCAGATAGTGCATACTAGAGAGGAGGTCAGATTTTTTTTTTTTTTTTTTAAATGAGTCCACCTTCCTCTCCTTTCAAGATGTTGGCCGAGCTTGGTCAGCCAATTTACTGAGGGTAATCATCCACTAGCATCGCCCTCTTTGATAATCAAATAAATCTCAAATTTATATTAATCATCCACTTGCATCTGCCTGTTTCATAATCAAATAAATTGTAGATAACATAACTTATTCGAGTTTCGGAATTACTTGTTTGATTTAATTGTTCGGACCTCCATCTTGAGTGAGTATGTCTTAATTAATCCGAACTAAGCAATTTGACTAAAAAAGTCAATTTATTTGTTTTACCTAGAATAAGTACTAATGATATAATTTTTATATATTTTATTTTTTTTCTTATTTTAGATAGAATACTAATCCTATTATCAAACAAGAAAGGTTCCTTATCTTTGAGTATAAGCAATCAGAGTGTTAAAAAATAAGCAATTTGATCATCAACGACGCTAATAGAATGTTTGTTTACATTATAAAGAGAGTTTTCTTTATAAAAATATATTTTTATAATAAAAATATATATAAATAGGTGTTTCTTACATAATTAAAATATATTTTAAGAGAGATATCTTTCATTAAACAAGATAGAAAAAAAGAAAAGAAGAATTTTTATTTTTATTTTCCTGTCACTCAAACCCTCTGACATGGTTAACGGAGACATTGCTCGTTGCTTGGTCACTATAGCAGTTAATATTTTTGAAACTTTTCATATTGTCTGTGTCAAATATGATAATTTTTTTAATTGATAATTAAAAATTATAAAAAATTTCTTTTATTATATTTTTTATCAAGAAACTGTTTAAAAAGTCATTGTGCAACCAAACACCCCATAAGGAATCAAAAGGCATGATTCCTACATTTAGTTTTACATCAAGACATATTTTGAGACTAATCTCGATCTATCAGGATGTACATTTCAACATCCTTGGAGAAGTCTATGCAGTAAGCGCCTTTGCGTGGCTTCCCGGCAGGTAAAGTTTGCTGGAATTAGAATAAAGAAATACAAATAATATTTTCCCCATAAATTATAAGGTATCTATAGGCCTGTGCCAATCCTTTCAGGACTCTCACCTCTTTCATTGTCCGTAGATTATAAGATGCTTTTAGTGCTGATATGTCTCAAGTTAAATACATTCTTATGCTAAAATTAGTAAACAAAGTCCACTAGAGTTATATTTGCTGCAATGCCTTGTTGCGTCTGGGACATTGCAACAAATATTAAAAGTATATATTTTTTTTTAAGTTGGAGCTCACATATCTCAGATGTCCATGCAGGCGATCTGTCATTGTATAAATTAAAAAAAATTAAAGAATAAAAACAAGCTCAATGAACAGTAAAAGAAGACTTCAATAGATTGAGCTCAATAACAATTTCTTTTTAAACTTTTTAGGTTGTCTTATTAAAAAATCGACCTATACAAATACATGAGACATGTAAGGAACAATCTAAGAAAAAATTTAAAAATTTAAAAAAATAATATAGTAATACTATTTCCTAACATCACTTTTTAACACATTTAAATTGCAATCACATATTAGAAGAAAGTGTTATGGCTATCTATACCTTTAATAGATTGAAAAGAAGACTTCAATAGATTGCAATCACATATTAAAAGAAGACTTCAATAGATTGAGCTCAATAACAATTTCTTTTAAAACTTTTTAGGTTGTCTTATTAAAAAATCGACCTATACAAATACATGAGACATGTAAGGAACAATCTAAGAAAAAATAAAAAAAATAAAAAAAATAATATAGTAATACTATTTCCTAACATCACTTTTTAACACATTTAAATTGCAATCACATATTAGAAGAAAGTGTTATGACTATCTATACCTTTAATAATTTTACCTCTAATGTGTAATTGTCATCTAAATATGTGAAAAAGTGATATTAGGAAACGGTATTATTTTACTGTTTTTTAAAAAATTATACTTACTGCAACAAATATCTAGACTAACAGTGCGCCAAGGTGACTTGTCATAATCTAATTAGAATAGAGATCTTCTGAGTATAAAGTTGAACTGAACTCAGTCAATATAAGAGAGAAAACTTATTCAAAAAACTCTCTCATGCACAGTCTTTTCCATTCCTAAGGAGAGGTGTTTTTGAAAATTATCTTTCCTTTCTTTGCACTGAGAGGGTAAGTCGGTAAGGCGCCCTATCAGAATTATTGGTGTACATGTTCCCGTGACGGCAAAAGCAGAGGCTGGGGCGGTGGTGGGAGGCTCTGCTTAATGGCCACCAATGTACACCACTGCACAGCTGCGCTCGGCATTCACCGCTGTGGAAGGGTGCTACGTGCAGAGAAAAAATGGTCGTAGCAGCCTGGCAGGGTGGTGAAGGTGGAAGAAGATGAGACCCACATGGCTGGAGGCTTGGAGCGGAGAGTTAGGGTTTCACGTGAGGCCAGCTGCCCGGAGAAAGCGACCCTGGTCGCAAATGATCTAAATCCAATCCTCTCTATCTCTCTTATCCTCTATACGTCCATGCAACCTAGCTAGCTGCTTTAAGCGAATATTCTTTTATATTATATACACAAGCATATTGTACGATCACCGTGGCTGATGGTGAGTGTTCCCCGGCGTTGGCTGATCTGCCTCTATATGAGGGGATTAATATGTACACCATCCCAATGTGTGGACCATTTAAATGTAAATGTATGTGCCATGACGAATGTGGGCGCAAGCTCCAAGTAGAGGATTCAAGCTCGTGGATCCCATTTCAGTCTAGTTAATGAAGAGAATCAATGACAGATTCAAATTCTTTCCCTGTTTTGATTTTCTTGTTTTCTGTTCTATTCTTCTTTTTCGGTTTCTCATATTTTACGTGATATCAGAGTCTATAGTTACGAATTGGACACGCACTTCGTATTTGTAATCTACGTAACAGAACTTAAAATCGGCATATACGTGAGAAACATGTTAGAATAGTCCTACATCTACATCGGATAAAGGACAAAAAAAATAAAACTTAAATATACGGCGCCTACTCTAGTCAAGGTCTTAAGCTTTTAAGTTAGATGATCCAATAACTTCAACATAGTAACACTGAGACCAGCTAATCATCCTCTTATAGTAACTAATAAAAAGATGGAGAAAAAAAGGGAAGGGAGAAGGAAAAGAAAGGCAATATTGTTGATGCCGGTCCATTAGGCATGGTTTTGATGAGCAGCAATTGCGAGACAAGCTAACAACATATCACTTCTTCACAGATAGATTGATCAGAAAATTGCACACAAGGGCAACATCACTGATAAGCACCAGGAAGAACAAAGAAAAACTCAGGAGAAGGCAGCGTGGAAAGCAAAGAAGCGACATTATTACATCACACGTTGCACGCAAGAGAAGATTGATCAGAGGGGGAGATAGATCTAGAGAGCGGCGACAGTACTGTGCGTCTCAGTATTCGGCGGTGGGGAGCTGCTCGTGGGAGCGGCAGATGAAGAAGAGCTCGTAGATGAGGCCGGCGATGGCGCCGCCGATGAGGGGGCCGACCCAGTAAACCCACTGGTGGGTCCACTGCCAGCTGACGAGGGCGGGACCGAAGGAGACGGCGGGGTTCATGGAGGCGCCGTCGAAGGCGCCGCCCACAAGGATGTTGGCGCCCACGATGAAGCCGATGGCGATGGGGGCGATGGTGCCGAGGCTGCCCTTCTTGGGGTCGATGGCCGTGGCGTAGACGGTGTACACCAGCCCGAAGGTCAACACGATCTCCAGCACCACCGCGTTCCACACGCCCACCCCCGACGCCAGCCCGAACGTCCCTGTCGCCTGTACCGAGCCAGCAACCTCACATCAAGACAGAGAAGAAGACGAGGAAGAAGGCGAGTGAGGGGGAGTGTACTACTGACCAGGCCGCCGGTGGAGAAGCGGAGGAGGAGGCAGGCGACGACGGAGCCGAGGAGCTGCGCGATCCAGTAGAGGATGCCGCGGAGGAGGGTAATGTTGCCGCCGACGAAGGCGCCGAAGGTGACGGCGGGGTTGACGTGGCCGCCGGAGATGTTGGCGCCCACGGAGACGGCCACGAACAGGCCGAAGGCGTGGGCGAGGGAGGCCACCACCAGGCCCACGGGCGTCGTGGAGGCGTTGCCCGTCAGCTTAGCTGCGGAGATAGAGAGAGAGAGAGAGAGGTTTTAGTTTCCAGGTCTTAGCTAGCTACCAGCCATCTCAAACTGCATGCAGGTGTGTGTGGGCAGTGGAACAAGGTGTGCTAAGAAGTAGTAAGGTGTCTGCTGTGGGTAACGTACAGAAGGCCATGCCGGAGCCCTGGCCGGCAAAGACGAAGATGAGGGTAGAGAAGAACTCAGCGAGGGCGGCCTTGAGGGCATCAGGGTGGGTGGCCTCCTCCCTCCTGCCGATGGCGATCCGAGAGATCGGCATCTTCCCCTATTAGTTTTCTTGGGAAGAAGAAGAAAGAAATGGCAAGAAGTGATCAGAGGAAAGCGGGGGAGGAAGCTTGCTTGCGGCAGCTCGGTGGTCTCTCGCTTCGCCTGGTCTCGTCCTCCTCTTATACTGCGAAGTCCGGGTGATGGGTTTGGGATTTTGCCAACTGGCAGCTACTGTTTAGCCACCATTTTGAGGACTGCCCGTCGTGATGGTAATAATTCTTGCTCTTGGGTTTGGTAGTTCATCCGGTTTGTGTGTCTCATGTGTCCTAACCAGGTTTTCCGTGTCGGATTGATTCGTATTGATTCGGATGACTTGTACCGTATCAGGACGAATTCGAGTCGGTACGATTCAATCGAGTCTGTACGATTTGACCATATGATTCTTACAAGACGACACGAGTCGACCCGACTCGTACCGGATCATGGGAAATCTGAGCCGATCTGACTCGTCGAGTCGGCGAACCTTGGTCCAAACACGGTGCTCACATCCATCCCTTTTAACATGACTATGTTCTAGTCAGTATACTATACTGTTGGATCAAACTTTAGTAATGCAAAGTAATGGAGGAGAAAAAAAGTTTGGACAAAAAATAAGGAGAAATTTTGAAAATTCCCTCTCCCCCCCTCCTCCTCTACATTGCTGGATCTAACATTACACTGATTAGAACTGGACTCTTTTAACAGGGATCGAGACTTCTTTGTCCTTCTTGTTACTATACTCTCCTGTACCTTAAACCTTTGAAGAAAGGAAATAATTTCTTATCTTACATACTATCTTAATATATGTATAAGATTTCTAAATTGTCATGGCGATTGGGAGAGATAGATCCTTGACCGTATGTATTATGCTATCAGCTTAGGAATGCTCTCTGTTAATGAATTTTTAAGTTAATAATTAGTCAAATAATTATATATTAGTGTACCACGTGTAATTGGTCAAAAGAAATTATTGTATATGGTACCTTGTCTATTATTCACATCAGTTTAAGAAGGCAATCCGTTAATTGAACTATAAACTAATAATCAATTAAAATAAATAGCTTATCGGTTAGCATTTGCGATGGCATATTTGATATATATATATATATATATATATATATCAATGAACTGGCATATTTCATAGATGTGTTATGTTGTAAAGATGTATAAGATATTATGCAAGCAATCATGGGACTTTTTGAACTTAACGTATAAGAATGGTTAATATGAAATTATCTCAAAAATAAATTATTTTATATTAATTAACAACATAAATTAAACATCCATCAGACATTTAAAAAGGTCAAAGTAAAAAAAAATCAAGGGATCTTTTAATCCTCCGCTACATCACACTCCAACCCACTTTCCCTGCCCGTTTTCTCTGATTTCACACATAACAATAACATACCCACCTCCTCTGGATAAGGTTATCCAGTTCAGTTTGATTTGGTTTGGGATCATGTTCGATTCAATTTAATTTTACAAAGTTGTGATCCAGAGGAGTCCCTTCCAATGCCTAAGTCAGAAAATGTGGGATTAATGAAAGGGTAGAAGATCGAGTGTAGAAAATTCCTTTCCAGAAGTCTCAGGAGTCTCTTTTATAGAAACAGATCTAAGGCAGTGACTGAATTTGATTGGGAACGTATTGCGAGAAAATAGACTCGACCCCAGTACGGGATGGAACTCCAGCTTTCCCTTATCCATTTCGGAGTTGATTTAGAGACATGTTCTTATAGAAAGGAGGCCTTCTGATGTCCCCAGGACATCGGGGTCCGCCTCAAACTAGGACACTCCCTATTAGAATCTAGGACCCATGGATCCGTCAGTCTAGAGGCCTGCTAGACTTGATAGCGATCACAAATCATTATTAGTGGGCCGGCCCATCTAACAAATGGCTTGTGAAATCGGGCCCTCTCAAATACAAATATATAAGAGGCTTAGGACATGCCCCAATATTTAAGAAAGAGAGTTTGAGAATACTTACTAGATAAATATCAATGTATTATATATACATATATATATGTATGTGTGTTAAATAATGTTTAGTCCAATGAAGTGGTCCATATGAAATTTTAATTCTAATTGACCTATTAAAAATTGATTGGACCAAAGATCTCTCAAGTTTAATGATCAGTCTGGTTCTTAAAATGTTGATGGACATATATGCCATCACAGAAGGAAACCTGTGATATGAAGGCATCCAGAACTAGGAAGGTGACCAACTAGCATCACATCACCGTGGATCGCCCTGGCGTGGGCCCAGCCCAGCACCCCCAGCATTTTGGTCCGAGATGCTGGGTGTAGAGTCCAGTTGTCATGTGGTTTCGCCGAGGTGGATGTGCTTAACACGACGGCGTTTGTAAGTTAGAGAACGTGACTACGTGAATTGTTGCTTAAAAGTGCACCAACTTTTCCACCCTTCCATTTGATTAAGTTCTCCTTTGCATGTGCTATCTTTCTCTCTCTTTCTTCTAGTTGTTCATGCATCTAGAGTGATTGGTACAAACAGCAGTGGATCTAGCGTTCATTCAGTGAGGTCTTAGGATCTCACTAAATTTAGTTAAACTCATTGGTCTAATTCAAAATAGTCTAATCCGGGATCTCTAATCCAGTCCAAGATCTCACTGGTCTAACACAGAATCCCATATAATCTAACCCAAAACCTCACTGACTCGATCATACTTATGACCTAATATTCGAATAACTTTATTGGACAAAATTTATACGTTCGCCACTCAGAACAAAAGACCAAATGACCCGGTGGCTCTACAGTGTCAAAAGACTTTCTCACTTATAAGAGGTCTTGGATCTGTATGCTCAATAGTAAAACTTATCCCAAAGTGTGTATGTTCTTACTTCTTCCCATGGTGGGTCCTCCATGATTGGAATTATCACCGAATAGACGGAATAATCATGATTTATTCGAAAATATTTTCTTGAGATGAATTAAATTGATCGTTACTTGGACTCAAACTCTATCAACATAGAGTTGTACATATCTTGGTCAACTGTGTCATCTTTTAAATAAAATGGCACAAAGGAAGAAAAAAAAAAAAAAAAAAGACAAATATGAAGCATGAAACTATGGACCCATATATGCTCCCGTACTCTTCTTTCCTCATTAAATCGAAATTGATTATTATTTTGATCCTTAAAGAATTCATTAGCTTCAACTCACTGAAACTCGCTCAAACAAGATCTCCATTAAATTAAAATTAATAAATTTGAGACGATCGGAATAACAGTTCATCTCATTTCTTTGATCCTATTTTCACTTGCACAATCTCGAATGTTCTGTGGAAGATCTTTTTCAAAACCCCTCTCCTAGGTTGGGGTAGGGTAAAGTACCAGCCCCTAACGTGGAACCTTATCCAAAGCGGGCCTATTTATTCACAAGAAACAGAGGTGTTTAAACTGTGAGCGTGCGAACCAGCTGCCCAGAGTAGTTGATTCACCATTTCTCTCCCAAATAAGAGGTCTCAGATTCGAACTTGAGTGAAGTCTAAAAGCTTTTCAGTCATGTAATTCTGGTGTTGTTGAGATATTTATCTTTTGATCTGTAAGATTATTTCTCCGAAAATTAGATGGGCGTGGAATTGTTACCTAATTAGGTAGATCCATCGATTTAGTCGGAATTATCTCCATTTCTAAAAGAAAATCTCGGATTCTGTTAAGATTGAAACTCCGGTTGTTTATAAATAATTGAACATACTTGACCATTGGGTCACTTTTAAAAAATTAAAATAAAAATCAAGAAGAAACAAAACAAAAACTGTGAGCGCACGTCGCCGCCGAAAAGAAAAGTGGCCCACTTTGAATAATGGGCAGATAGGGGAAGGGCAGCATTAATTGGACTCTCCTCCGTGCTCCCCACCAGCATGCAAGTGGGATTAGGAAACCACATGAGGCTGATTAAGCATCAGTAGAGCACACATATATGATAGGCCACACAACCCTGTCTCTATAATCACCATATCCATCTGTCCTGCCTGTCTGATTTCGTTTGTTCATGAGAACATGTCAGTTGGGCTAGGGTTAGGGTGGGTGCAACGCAGTGGATCAGTGTTTGTAGATTAATACTTGCCGCACTGCACACCACAGCACTGCGGGATGCAGTGACGTGTCATTGATCGGTGCGCAGTGAGCTCGTTTTAATTTTTTAACTTTTTTATCATTTTTTTAAATTTTTTAGAGCATCCGATCAATAATCTAACGGTACATTTAGAAAACTCGAGTCTACTCCGAGCCGGTTGTATATTTTGTAAAAAAACCTTCTCATATGCATCTCAATTTGCGCGCAAAGAAATAAATATATGCGGTTGGCTTGAGGCCAACCCATGCTTCTCGGATGTACCATTGGATTTTTTATCAGAGGCTTAAGAAGATTTAAAAAATCCTATCAAAAAAAAACAATCCGGTGTCCTACAGTGCGGGGTGCACTGCACGGGTTCATTTGCTTTCATGAAAAATAGATTATATGATTTTTTTAAAAAAATATATTATAATCATTTATTTGATAATCCGTAAAATTCTAATCAACAAAAAGTTGATTCATTGACTCTCCTTTTCCCGATTTTAACATCTATGCGGTAAGACTGAATGCTCTTTTTCAAAGTACCTAAAAATATTTTCATGTCTACCAAATGATGAATTGTATTTTCATTTTCTTTATGAATCTCTTTCTTTAAAAAATCTTTTTCATCCGATTATGTTGTACATATATGACCACACGGAGCCTTGTTCCCAGCCTCTACCATATCTTTCAGTCGTCTGTTTATTCATTGCAAATGCCGGCAGTCCATTGATCCAAACATTTAACAGCATAAAACTCCTACTTATCGGATGTGGTCAAAATATTTTCACATTAACTAGGCAAAAATAAAGCAAAAAACATGATACCATTTCCTCTCCACTCTCTTTCTCAAGATAATTTTAGTATGATATTAGAACCTATGATCATATTTATAAATAAAATATGAAGATAATATCATTTTTCTCTCCATTCTCATATTAGAATCTGCTATCGTAATTTTTTCATTCTGTGTTTGTCTTCGCTCTTCGTCTTGAAATATTAACCTGGATGAACTCAACAATCTTAATACATCTTTAATAGCATTGTTTTATCCTCCGTATTTAAATACACTAGGATCTGCTCCAACTGAATAATTCTACCTTTAATTGCACCCCTTGGGATTAAGGGTTGTGGTTTGAAGTAAAATAACATAAAACATTATATTTTGTGTACATTTCTAAAAAATATAACATTCTACATAATTTTACATCAAATCAAGTAACTCCTTTCCAGCAGCTTTCTTGTGGGCATGTGCCCTGCCCTGCACATGGTAGATGGGGCCGTGCATTCTCATGGCAGGCGTTTGAATCCCTCCCTGCATGCCTTTATTGATTGGTGACATCTGGGACCCCATCACAAAAGAACTGTAAGACCTAACTGGATAAACTATTTCGGATAAGACGAAATCTTTTAAGTACACGTTTAGATTGGAGTCCAGCAGTATTAAGAGAGAGAATCTACTTTCTCTTAGTGCTGTTGGACTTTGATCCTCTCAATAGTGTTAGACTCCGGTCCAAACGTATGTTGAGAGAATTTTCTCTCATTTCGAATGCTTGGTAATTTAAATTATATTCGTGATTTTTGACTTGTAAGAAAATCCGTGTCACAAGGACTACTTTCCTATTCATGTTTGGAAGTTCCAACGTGGAACTTTCACTCTCAAGTTCCAATCAGGAGTTGCAAAACGAAGTACGAAATCGAGACTTGATCCAACCCAGCTTCCTCATGTGATGATCACGTTACCATAGAATTTAAAAGCTCTTCTTGACTACTTATAACAAGAGTGGCGCCAAAGGGACCGAGTCCACAACTCTGGCATGCACATCCCATGCAACGGATATCTCTTTCATGGGTGATACGACAACCTTCTTATCTAAGGGTGCAAGTGGAACCCGTTAATCTGATAATCCGACCCAATTCCGATAAGAATAACTGGAATCGAAAGTACAAAAAGGTTCCGCTAAGTTATCGAAATCGGTAACCGAATTTTCTAAATCTTATCGGAACCGAAATGAGAACGTGTATGTTCCATATCCGTTTATCTGATTTTCGATAGCAATTTTGATGATGCCTCTTTTTTTACCGTTGATCAAAGTGATCCAACGGCTATCAACAAACCCTTAAACCACTGAGAATGGAACCCTAGGCCAATCACTTCACCCAATTCGCCCAAAAGTAGAGCCTTGAGGCACATCTCCCTCTTCTCATCTCCTTCTTTACAGAAAGCTCTGACCTCTCCCCTCTCTGCTTTCCAGGTCTTCTCTGCTCACCAGTGGCGGCGGAAGGAAGCCACTTTGCTTCCAAGGCCCATTGGCCATCTCCTCGTCACCTTCTCTCAGAGTCTCAGTTCTCGCCCTTCTGATGCCTCCAAATCTCCCCTCTGCTCGCTGGCAGTGGAAGATCAGGTGGTGAATGAGACTCTCCTCTTCCTCCGGGGGCCAAGTCTCCTCATCAGTGGCAGACGACTAGCCTCTAGCGGCCAAGTGTCCTCGCCAATGTCAGACTCACGCGGTCGGACCTCTTTGTTAGAATGAGATAACTATCAATCCCAAATAATAGGAGGGATAAACACGGAGACATGGTCTCCCACGATCCGTAATATTCCGGAGGCGGTCCGAGGAGGGGGCGGAGATGGTTAATGAAAAAGTCTCTATAAATAAGAAATCAAGGTGAAAAATAAGTCCCACCTTGGGTTAACCATCGGAGCCCGCATTCCTCCCTTGCTCTTTCTCTCATCTCTCTCTCAAAGCCGAATCTTACACTCCTCACAGTCAAATATGTATGTTCCTCAAGCAGCAGATCCCCTTTGTCAGCAACGTCGCACAACATTGCCGCCTTCCCCCTTCTTATGTGTAAGTCTCTCAATCTCTGTTTGTGTGTGTGTGTGTGTGTCTCGTAGAGGTTTAGGGTTGCATGGCTGAGCCTCTCTCTCTCTCTCTCTCGTAGAGGCCCAGATCCATGGCCTTCTGATGATGATCCTCTTCGCTAGTTGCTATTGCCTGTTGCATCATGTCCATCTCTCTCTCTCTCTCTCTCTCTCTCTCTCTCTCTCTCTCTCTCTCTCTCTGAGGAAACAGTGGTCACAAAGGCACGGCCTGCGGTGGTGCTCATGGTTGCTACGGATTCATAGTGTTAATTCTGATAATAATCGAAATCGGTTCTGTTTTCGATAACAAAATGGAAAACGGAACGAAATCAAAAATGGCCATTTCAATTTTATCAGAATTGAAAGCGAAAGGATGTACTTGTTATTGGAATTGAAACTATTCATTTCGATTTCGATTCTAGCCCGTTTGCAGCCCTATTCTTATCCATCAACAACGCATGGGTCCGGGACCAACTTGTAGCTATTTAACTCGGCCAATATGGAAGGATGGAGGACTAGACCAAACTATGCCAAAAGACCTCCAATCCCTTTTCTTTCGCATGTACACCAGAGGGTAGGGCTACAGCCTACATGCTCCAGAGTCTATACTAATATGTGTTGGAGAAGACTCTAATTTAGCTAAGTTTTTTTACATATAAACCCCTCAAATACACCGTATTTATATGTATACCTCCAACTCTCACGTATTAGCCTCAACACTCCTAAAATCTTTATCTAGTTGCACTTATACCCCTCAATCTAATGATTTTGCATAAATACCATTAAATACACTAATATTTTGCACATATACCCCTCAATTCACTAAAATCTTGTATTACGTACCCCCGACACCTTTGATAATATCAAGATTTATGCAATGTTTTTGACATATTTTGTTGAAATTCACCTAAGTTTGACAGGAGAGATATAAATGTAACGTTTTGAAGATTTCATGAGTATTTATGCTAATATGTAAGAGTTGGGGGTATACATGTAAATATAGTGTATTTGAGGCATATATATGCGAAAAAACAAGAAGCAATACTTGTCATAATACTTTCAGATGTTAATACATACAGTCGTTGTACATCCCAATAGGACTTACAGCTAAGCTGCAATTGATCAACGCTTAAAGAGACAGTTCAGCAAACATTTCTCTTGAGTTAGGGAGAATGTATGTGTCTCATCCTAGACAGCTTGAACCCAATTTGATAAAATATTTTTCCAACTCATTTTTTACTGTAACTCAAGTTAAAAGTGCCTACCCTAACTAATTCAATACATATATAATATTATATTATATTTAAAATATACTATGGATTTTATTAAAGATCAAATTAATGAAGGGCCAACCCAATGAGACATATGGTGGAGTCAAGGTGAGCATTTACTTAACCCGAATCCAGGGCAACTCGATTTTAAAAGGATCAAACCCGACTCAAACTTCTTGTTGACACTAAAGAACACTTTGGATGCATTTGGTTTCTCGCAAAATATTTTCGAATGAAAAGGTTTCTTTAAGAAAACAAATTAATGAGGAAAATAAAAATAATATCAATCATTTAGTATCCATGAAAAACATTTTTAGTTGTTTTGAAAAAGGATATTCAATCTTATAGAGGTGCCAATCCAGTAGCGTCTGCACTAGACGGGTGGACAGATACGACGGTGCCACCTAGCATAACTAGCCAACGGTGGCATGTTCTCTCAGCTTCTCTTATCTGCAAGGATGGAACAAAGGCCTTCAGGGTAGCATAAACGATCCGTTCCCGTTTCGAAAATACTAAAAAATGAATTATTAGATAATCGGTTCTTACCGTGTGCAGATTCGAATCCGCAACCGATCGGTTCCGTCAGTGTGACACCGCAAGCCGCACAAGCGTCCGGCCTCTAGCGAAGTCTACACGATCCTCCTTGTGACGGATATCCTCACGTTCCTCGTTCTTCGCAGTCCACGAAGTCTTCGCCGTTCGCCGCAACGCGCGGACGATTTCCCGTTGAACGGGAGTCGAACAAGCGGCAGAGCAGATCCGGGGGTCCCGATTCTTCTGGGGCACCAGAGAGAGAGAGGAAGAGAGGAGGAGGCGGCTAGGGTTAGCAGCAGTCTGACATGTTCAGCCCGTTCGCTACATTTTATACTAACCACGCGATTTTTCATAAAAACTCCCGGTTAATATAAAATCCACTTATTTATCCATCACCTTGAGAATCATTTGCATGTGACCCTCTAGGCCCAATAACCAGTCCAGTTAATAGCGCAATAAGCCCAGTGACTCCTCACTAGTTTTATTAATCAATTAATAACTCTTTATTAATTAATTAACCAATCGAATTAAAGTCGCACATTAAATTCGATCGTACCTCCGATCACGTTGGGTGTCAAGTAACACCGCGTGAACCCGAAAAGTATCAGGGTTAAGTAACCCACTCTTGGAACCTATCCGTCAACAGTTGCCGCGTGGATATAATCATTCATTCGTACAATGCTCTCGAGTCGACTCAGGGTATAGTGTATTGTCAAACCCTAACCGGTCAACTCATTTGGATTGGATGCCGCTGATGAATATCGGAAAACTTCTTTCCCGATATTATCGTTCGCCCTGGCCAGGGACTTTCACGTATCCTTCTTAGAGCATTCTCTCTCATCGTACAGAGAGCAAATGATTCCTTATTGACACTCAATTCTCTTTGACGGTATTCCACTGAACCCGATCCTTGGCTGTTTAGAATCCCGTGGTTAAAATCTAGCTGGTTGACAGTGAGATACAATACCATCCAGCGATTCAGTCAAATCAGTTTAGTGAACTCATTCTCTAATGAGCACCTATATATTCGCTTTAGTGTCTCCACACAAGTGACTATGAGATCAGTCACCCTCATCGCATGAGCAGGAGTAATCTGTACTAGTCTAACCGAATATCTGATGTCCTTCTTAGATATCCTCCGACTATGAACTATTAAGAATATGTGTGTTTAAGTGATCAGTCTCATTAGTATGATCTCATCATAATCTGATCACTATCGCACATATTCACAGACTTCATTATGAAACGATAATTAATGCGAATTATACATAATGAATATATTGTCATCTTATTAATAAATGAACCAGATTACAAAGTCATATTGACTTGTAGACCACCTAAGACTAACAGTCGAGACTTTATAAGAGTGTGTCCCTTGTCCCCACGGATTGTCATGAAGTGGTCGGGTTCTCGAGTCAATGGTGGTTCCTAATGACCTGTATGACGTTCCCCCGGAGGAGTGTTGGCTGTTGTGGCTTCGTGGCTCATAAGCCTTTGTTGGACCTCGTTGGCCGCTCTGCCTTAAAGGCTTTATAGTCCTTTGAGCCTCTCCGCCTCTTGGGCCTTTTTTGTTGGACTGCCATTAGGCCTTTCGAAATCTTTTCCATCATTGTTTAGCCCTGTGGGCCTCTCTGCCTCTTGGTTGTCTCTATTAGGCTGCCATTGGGCTTTTGAATATATGTTCAAATTTCATCTCATGGATGTCAAAATCGGAAAAAGCAGGAGTCAATGAATTAAGTTTTCTATTACCTAGAGTTTTCCGAATAACCAAGTAAGTCATTGTGATGTACTTTTCAGAAAAAGCTTTTTATGTAGCCTATTTTACACAGGAACCAAACAATCCTATCCAAACTTGTAGATTTGTTTTCCTTATTAGTGAGTCAATGGCTAAATATTTACAGTGCCTCCTAAATGAGAGAAATTCCAAAATCACGAGTTTCCTACTTCCACACTGAACATGAATTTTCATCTAATAATTAGGTGAAAATTTCAAAGCAACCTCATTACCGAAAGAAGTAATCCCGTAGATCACGCTCGACATGTGGGATGCAAGCACATAATGAAAGTTGAAAGTTGAACATGTGACCTCTCCAAATGAAAATGTATAACTTATGAGAGGTCGAAGTGATCCCCACTTAGGTTGGAAACCCTCGTTCCTTTTGGTATATTTATTCGAGTCAGACTCATTAAAACGGAATCTCCACAGTCCTTATGGGGTTGATACTTCACAGATTTGTGGATTAAATAATTTCGGAGAGTAGACATGTTAAGGCGAGATCCATTAGTTACAAAGCGAGCAGCTCGCTCCTGTTGCCATAACAGAGACTGCGTGCATCCTCCTCCACAGCTCATATACGTTTAGGGTCATCTTTTAACCAAATCGCCTATTTCTCTCTTTTTCTAGCCTCTTCCTTGCAACCTCTCCTCAGATGGACGAGAGCAGATGAGAAAGATTTGCTGGACCGCCAAGTAGTTCTGGTGATGCTTTGATTTAAAAATAAATATATATTTTTTTTAGGTAGGCCCTTATCTGACCTATACGATTGTTAAAACCGATCTTCGATTGGACGACCATAAGGGGTTGGTTTTCGGATTTTCAACTTTTTTAGGGTCATCGGATTGGAGATCTGAGTTTTTTAATTTTTAATATCTTTTAAGATCTTCAGATAGGGGATCAGATTGTACAGTCATGTGAGCCATAATAGGTCCCACCTAAACAAATTTGCAAAAAAAATTAAATGAAAATACCACCTGACAGCGTAGAACCGCCTGGCAGTACAGTAGATTATCTATGTTTGCTTAATAATATTAATAGATTATTGGGATAGTAACTCATAACTTGATCCGCATTCGTCATTGTTAATGTCCTTATAGGAGTACTAGCACTTTTGATATTAATATCTTATAACTTTATAATATCAATTAATATTAAAATTGATATAGGAAGAATATGAAAGTTAGCAATAGGGACGGAGATAAAATATCCCTCACCTCACTTCTAATTCTTTTAATCATGCCTGATGAGACAGAATCCGGTTCGGCCCATTGGAGCAAGCCCAAACCCCGTTCAGCCCAACAGCAGCAGTACCAGGCCCTCCGAGGACGTTCGGCCCGTCAGCGGCCCAGCAGCCTTCGGCCCGTAAGCGGCACCGTCGCTCCCGGCCCAACAGGCTTCAGCCCGTCAGCG
This sequence comes from Zantedeschia hybrid cultivar, assembly GCA_030544215.1. Taxonomy (NCBI): domain Eukaryota; kingdom Viridiplantae; phylum Streptophyta; class Magnoliopsida; order Alismatales; family Araceae; genus Zantedeschia; species Zantedeschia hybrid cultivar. The sequence goes on from JARZZO010000014.1 coordinate 79,964,885, forward strand.
GCCCACCAACCTACGGCCCGGGAACAGCGCGGCAGCCCAGGGCCCAACAGGCTTCGGCCCATCAGCGGCCCAACCCCCTTCGGCCCGGTAGCCGAGTCCGGCCCACTCCGGTGGCGGATCAGGCACTATGACAGTTTATCAGTAAGCCCGCATTTAGTCCTATATCGGCTGCCACCGTTAACCATCATCTATCCTTTGCTATAAATACACCGCTATTTATTGTCAAAAGGATGCTTCCTCAAGCCTCCGAGACCCTTAAAGACTACAGTCCGAAAAGCATTAAAGCTACTCTCTTTGCCTTCTGAATCGAATCTTCTTCAGGAGCTAACTTGACCGTCGGAGGGAGTTCCCCAGGGCTGAAGCCTGGGACTCCTGCTGACTGGTTTTCTTCTTCTTCCCCTCCTGCAGGAGCTCGGTTCGAATCATCGCCGACCTTCCCGAGTCGGTCTCGGCCGCCGACCTCGGACTCCTCTCCCTGGTCTCGACGCCGTGCGCCGGCTGCCCTTGCAACAGGGGATCCTCGGCCTCGTGCCGCCCCTTCGTCCGCCGGAAGAGCCTCGGCCCCGACTTCCCGGAGCAAGCCGGCTACCGACCGAGCGCCCCTCGGCCTTCGGACTCTCGGCTCCGCCTCTGTGTCCTCCGTCTTCCGGATCCCCGTCGGGCCCCCGAACACCGATCCGACCCAGCACCGGATCCATCTCTTCGGATTCCGGCTTCGGAATCCGGTCGTGATAGCTTCGGCTACATCAATGCATTAATTTTTTCAACTGTTGGAGGTAAATTAAGAGTATGTAGATTATTCCTATGTTTAATGAGAATAACCTATTCCCATTCGTGTAACTCCATCGACACAAATGACAAGACACCTCCCTCCTCTCACACAATGTACTCTGTCAACTTGGTGTTAAATTCATCATTTTGTCCTTATCCCAGCTTATGTTAGCAAACATCCATCTCATCCATAAACCCCATCCCCATCCTGAGTACAGCCTATTCCTGTGTCAAAACTAACAATTAAAATAAGAATATTGTACCTATGTTAATTACTTGTGTTATTTACAAAGATGAGTTGGAAGAATACAAATCAACTGCCACATAATAACCCATCATTTATTAGCGTGAAGTGTACTTGCATGGACATTCATGTCCAAGCGTTGGTGTTTACTACTTACTACTTAATTAGTAGGGCTAAATAATCTTGTCAAAAACATAAAACGTAGACCTAAATAATCTTTAGATATCTTGTCAGAATTGTTGCAGATAAATATAATATTTAAATATATATTATCAAATAAAGATCTGGACCTAGATGGGCCTAATTGAGCCGCTAAGTAGGCTTCACCAATTTTATCTCCATCACTAACTACTCTTCAAGTCCAGGAGCAAAGAAGTCTGCCAAATGAGGTGTACTTAAACTGCAGGGTATTGCAGCAAGTATTTAAAAAGGTTTTAAGTTTTTTATGGTCGGGGCCCATATGCCTCACATCTCCATGCAAGCTTAACTTCGATAGGACAATGTAAATAATTTTAAAAAACCAAAAATTAAGTTCTGATGAACAGTAAAGAATGTTCTTAATGGGTCAAGGCCAAATGGTTTTTTTATTTTAAAATTTCTTAAATTGTCCTGTCACAGATCAGCCTATACTAAAGTATGATATAAGTGGGTTCTGACCTAAAAAAATTAAAAAAAATTATACTTACCCACAATACAAGCATAACTCCTGCCAAATATTTCCTTCCATGTTTTCACCCGTTCGATCTAGTTTGGGGAGCCCACATATGAAGTTCTTGTCTTCCATGCTGGGGCTCACTAGTCATTTATAGGTACATAAGAGAGGATTTTTATTTAAGCTAAGATGTTGCAAAATACTATATGCTATATTTTCATAGAAGGTGCTGCAGCCTGCTCGGTCCAGTGAACCCACCGAAATCTCCACCATCACCCTCACTTATCTTTATCATGGTAGTGCCAATGTGAAATGAAATCATTTGAATTCAATTCTCTACGCTCTGATTGATGCACTTCTTTTCTTACACATCCTGTAAAACAACATAAAACGTGGATTTGACGTCACCCATTTTAAAACCGTTGAAAAAACAATTCTTGAGTTTAAAATCACTAACTTTTAAATATCTGGCTTTGGTTTTCAATAGTTTTAGCTGGAAATCAATATTGACTAAGTCAATTGACTTTAAAATACATCAATTTTCAATACTTTTAATGTACAGGAAAATCGTAAAATAGTTTATAGTAATCCGAACATAAGAAAAAATATTTATTTTAGCATTTATGATGTTCTACATTATGTTACAATACACCAAATGTCTTTTAGATTTTTTATTATAATAAATGTTTTATTAATAATTTTAAATTTTTCATATAATGTAAAATATAACTGCATTCCTAACGACATAGGCTCTAATGATCAAAACCGGTCACAAAGTGACTTCTTGAGCATATCCTCTAAAAGAAAGACCTAATTATATGGGTCAGAAGGACCAGCTGGACTTTGGTAGGAGATCTAGGCGCCCCTTAACGGGCCGACCCACTAAGTATATGAGTTAGACAAAATCGGACCCTCTCAACATCAAATTAAATGCTTTTAAAAAAAAAAAAAAAAAACATGTAGCCCACTAACTCCCCAAAATGGGAAGATCATCCACACGGCCTGTTGCATTATTTTCTGACTATCTAAAAGAACTCGTATAAATGGCCACCTGCGTTATTGGTGAGGCCTATGGCATGTCCCAACATAAGAAAAAGAAAAGAGTGCTTGAAACTCATCTTTCTAATCACCCTTGCCTTTTTTTTCTTCCTTCCGCCTGATAATACTTGATATTACTACTCAATTATTAGAAGAAGAAAAAATGTGTCTGAAATCGTACAATCAATCTTAAAATAGATTTTTGCCACTCTTGTATGATTTAGAGAAGGGTCAATGTACACAATCTTACTTTTACTAATTAGAGAAGATGTTTCTTTAGTTTAAATCTGTGACCTAAATTAAATCATTGCTCTGAGATCCGTCCTTCGTGGTCGATCTTAAATAAAAAAAAGATAAAATTTCACAGATGATGATGACGATGTGTGTGTGTTAGAGAGAGAGAGAGAGGAAGTAGGCTGTCACTCTAGTGGGTTGCACTAATCAATCTTACGTGCCCCACACACACACACAACAGAACAACTCCCCGCGCCAAGAATCCACTCTGCTGAACCCACTACCAGGTCATCTCCCGGCAAGCACCTCCCACCTCACCTTCTCCCACAAAGCCTGAGACGAAATCTCCTAAAAACTTTGTGTTTCAGTGTGCTTTAATTTACTTATATGAGGTAATTTACATAGTAAATGACCAATTAACTGTTGTCTGTCTCCTAAAAAGGTCACTCTCTCCAGTGGCGGATCTAGCATTTATTTAGTGAGGTCTTAGATTTTGTTAAATTTATTGACCCAATTTAATACAATGTAGTTGGAGATTTTACTGATCTAATTTAAGATCTCACTGACCTAATTCAGGACTCTATATGACTTAGTCCAAGATCTCACTAACCTAATCATACTTATGACCCTACTAGACAAAATTTTTGTATCCACTACTGGCTCTCCCCCCATCTCGATCCCACGTCTTGTTTTGAGTTAGCTGAACCCATTATAACGTCGTGCGGGCCCATGGTTTTCCGAACCCATCCACCAGATGCTGAGGACAGAAGGGATCAATAGATTAGGTGAGGTTCCAGTCGATTAAGCCCCACCCAATCCGATCGAATCCGGGGAAAATCTGAGTCGAGAACAACGTGGGAGAGTTGGCAGGGCATCTACACCGACCTACCAGTAGTGTACTGCATTACCCAAGTCAAGCTTCAACACCAGCATTTGTTTAACTATTTATGAGTAGGGAGTCATGAGATATATATATATATATAGTAGGAAATCCTTAACTTAGTATTTATCAAGTCAAAACGCTCATGGTCGCTCAATTTTATGAGTTATGCATGATGAGAGAGAGAGAGAGGTGCGAAAAGAATGCGACTTCACCACCACTCGTAGAGTCCACTATGTTTAATTAGTAGGTTGGGGGCATGGTTTGTGGTTGGGGACGAGCAGACTGCAAAGCCAATTAAACGGAATAGACTTAGTAGAAGACTTCGCGATTAATTAATAGTTATTTCTCTAAACATAACAGAAGAAGGAAAGCAAGGAGGTGGTGAATTCGGTTCCTATCAATGCAAATTTGGTTGGAATTCAATAAGCGCAGATAAGAAGAGGGAGTTTTTTAAATTCATCACTCTTGAAATTTTCTCATCTCTGCATTGATTGAGTTTAATCTAATTTTACAATTAGAGGATCTCTATTCGGAGGTGGTGGGTCGCATTCTCCGTAGATCAAGCTTCCATTCCAATCCCACCATCAAAATATTGGATTCTGCCAAAGCCGGGTGAAGATCCCTTCGATACGTGCCAACAGAGAATTTCAACAATCCTTAATTCCTTGTTGACACTCTATCTTTTTCTTTTTTTTTACAACTGTTCAATTAAAGACCGAATAATATAGATGTCACACTTGTGAGCTCAGCAATTTTTCTTTTTTTGAGTTCCTTCCTCCCAAATATTCTCTCTCTCTCTCTCTCTCTCTCTCTCTCTCTCTCTCTCTCTCTCTCTCTCTCTCTCTCTCTCTCTCTCTCTCTCTCTCTGATGTATGCTAACGATGGAGTTAGTGGGATTTAGATTTGTGCTTGCAATTTTAGGGGAAAGAGTAAACGAGAGGTAGCGTGCTCTGTCCGTTGGTTTCCCATGTTCCGTTATTATTAGCTCTCGAGTAAACCCTCCAAGGTGAACTGTCGTATTAGTGGCCGGCCTTGTTAACAAACGCAAGCCAATGCTTAGCTAAGTGCCCCAGTGTACACAGCTCAAATATAGGCATCTCTCTGTTGGGCTTATTAGCTCCCCACCACCCACACACTCGCCCCCACCGGCCTTCACTCCACACCTCTCCAATTTCCAACTCTTTTATCCAATATTGTTGTCATCCCAAAAAACAAAATTATATATATATATATTGCTTATTCTTTCACAATATTGGAATAAGTTAACAAATAATAAAGTGAAGGGAACATGGTCTAGGGAGCCTGGGAAAAAAAAAGGGAAAGCAAGGGAAATATATATAAAGCATGCATGCTTGGCAAAAGTTGCACCCCAAGAATCATTTTAAAATCTCTACCTTAATTTCTAACATGCCCAAGTGCTGTATGGAAGTGGATCTAATAGGTTAATTTTGGGGATTCATGCATGCTACTAAATCTCTCCCTCATAATATTACTGTTCTTTAATAAATCTCTTCTTCTCCCTTTAAAATGAGTGGGTAGAGTTGTGTATACTGCTCATCCCCTTCTCAAAATAAAAGCATCCTAATTTAACTGCCTACAAAATAGTAACTACTTCCTTTCTGTCTCCCCTTCTTCTCTCACTGCCCTTCCCATATATAACTTTGGCATTTGTGGCTCTCTCCATCAATCTATATATGGCTGTTCCCCTCTGCACTTGTGATCTCTCATTCCTGCTGCCTGCCTAGCCTCCTTGTTCCCTGTTCTCTCTTCCTCCATTCACACACACACACTCTCTCTCTCCATATCTCCCTAAATCCATTCCAAGTTGAAGACAGGCATGGAAATCCAAGAAGAGGCCATGGCAGGCACCACCACCACCCCCAACAGCAGCAGCAGCGTCGACAACGAACACACCAACGCCATCATCAAGGGCAAGCGAACCAAGCGGCGGAGGCTCCTGCCCACCCGCCCAGTGGCCACCGCAGCTGTAACGCCGTCGACCTCCTCTTATTCCGGGGAAGTCTCCGACAGCACCATCGACGAGGAGGAGGACATGGCCAACTGCCTCATCCTCCTCGCCCAGGGACGGGCCCTGGAGGCGAAGCCAAAGTCCGGTGCACGGTTAGAATTAGGGGAAGGTGGTGGCGCTAGGGGCGAGAGGTACACCAGTCGGAGACTGGCGGAGGCGGCCACCATGGCCAACGGGAAGGTGAGCTACTACGTGTACGAGTGCAAGACGTGCAACAAGTGCTTCCCCTCCTTCCAGGCCCTCGGCGGGCACAGGTCCAGCCACAAGAAGCTCAAGATGGCAGCAGCGGCAGCCATGGCCTTGGAAGAGAAGACAACAACAAGGGAGCAAGTTAGCCTGCAAATTGGAATCACCAGTTCCCATCTCAATTCCAATGATCTCCTTCCCCACAGCAACAGCTGCACCACCTCACCTGCCCTTCACAAGAACAACAACAACATTACAAGTAGTAGCAATAAGCAGAAGGTGCACGAATGCTCCATATGTGGGTCGGAGTTCTCTTCTGGGCAGGCGTTGGGCGGCCACATGAGGCGGCATCGGGCAGATCAGGTGATTCTCCCAGGAGTACCCCAAGAGGTGAAAGAGAAGAGCGGCCTGGCTTTGGATCTAAACCTGCCCGCCCCCGCCGAGGACGACCGTGGGGCGTCGCCCTCCTTCTTCGCCCGCAAGCGGCCGCTCGTCTTCTCTTCGTCGGCCTTGGTGGATTGCCACTACTGATCAGCAAACCAAGTAGCCACCATTAATTAATCTCCACTGCTTTCTTTTCTTTTCTTTTTCTCAAACGAAGTTTTAAGAAACACTGGATATATACATGTGGATTATATTATATTATACTTTACTAGCTAGCTACTTAGGTTATTTCATTTGTTAGAATATTCTTTCACCGAAAATATATAAATTTCGTTTTTTGGAGAAGACTCAGTTACTACAGAGGAAAAACAGAACAATATGAAAATCTACTTAATCTATGCTTCCCGTGATTACAAAATTCGTCTCTCTCCCTCCCTCTTTAATGATGAGTCATCTCCAAAGGAAGACGTAGATGATCTGCACTCATCTTGTTCTTGTGAACGGTCCTTCTGGTTGACGTTTCATGTTGTGGGTGGAGGTGACCTTACGTTCACGAAAAGAGAGTTAGAGCTTTCTTTTCTCTTCCTAGTGTTAGCTGGAGTTTGGTTTCTCTGCCATTACCAAACACAAAGTAGTGGATTGTGTTCTTCTTATGGCTTCTAACTTGTCACGCTGGCAAGACAGCTCTCACTGGTCCATTAAACGCCGAACGATGACAGAGATGGAGGGAGAGGGGAGAAAGGGAGGGAGGAGGTCGGTTGGTGGGTGACAATGTCACAACATGCTCACACCTATGTTGGTCATCTTCTTCTTCAGAATGGGAGGCCCAGCGCCTCTGCTGTGGCAGAATCAAGTTGCCACACAGTTTCATCAAACGAATGCGAGGCAACATTTTACGAACCACAAAATTCAGATGTTGAGTTTGAAGGGGCCGAGATCATAGGCACTGGCCACAGTTGAAATTAACCGATATAAGATTATTATATAGCAACTCCAACATTCTCCCTCACAGCTAAGATGGGCCGTAAAAATTAGGTTACAGGAGATGACGCAAATTAGAAAATAAAGTTGGGTCAGGTCCTACTCTTACAAACCACAAAATCCGGGTGTTGAGTTTGAAGGGCCCAAGATCGTAAACATTGGCCACAACTGAAATTAACCGATATAAAACTATTATATAGCCGCTCCAACACCACACATGCCGTCAAGATGGGGAAATTGGGATTGAGATCGTCTATTCTATTTTTTCTGCGCCACTTGTACTCCACTCATTCTGATTGGTTCAATTATTATGATGAGAGAAAAATGAAGTCTAAAAAAGTAAAAGTTTTTATTTTTTAAAGATTTTAAACCAATCAAAATAAGTGGATCGTACAAGTGATGTAGTAAAAATAGAGTAGATGATTTCATTTTGATTGGTTTAGTTATTGTAGTGAAAGAAGAGTGGAGCCTAAAAAAGAAGAAAGTTTTTATTTTTTATAAATTTTAGACCAATCAAAATGAGTAAAATACAAACAATATAGAAGAAATAAAATAGACGATCCGTTGGATATGATCTGTCGAACTGATCGTGTTGGATAAGTCTGCCTTGGCCACCACGTGCAGACCCTAATGGTCTTTGATGTCGTCGTGAGAAGGCTTTCTCAAGTAGCAATACTGCGAGTGCATGACATCAAAGGCAGCAATTTCTTGTTATTATATACTTGCACAGTGCACCCTACTATGCGAATAGCCTGACGTTTCCGGCTTCTTTCCCACCCTAGCTCTTCCATATACACACATAATACAAGATATCTAGTACTTGTCCTCAACACAATCCCCATGTTAGATCTCTATTTCCTATTCTCGCTTACATCTCCCTCTTTTAATTAAGACACTCTCCATAATATAACTACTTTCATGCATAATTTCTCCGATCTGATCATTCCTCGTTTTAGTTGTCGACGTAACATCTTTACATAAAAAGTTACGATTTGTTTTCTTTATATAATAGTAATTGATTGTGTTGATGGGATACTAAGCAGTACATGGCCGCAAATTTTGGTAGGGAAGCCAAGTTTGGAGGGTCAACTCTAACATGGTACAGTAAGACTCGATTAGGTGACACGATCTAGTTGAGCTGGACTCCAAGTGGAACATGTACGCTAGGGATCGGATCAAGGTGTAATTTTAACTCGAGACTAATTCCTAAGATCTTAGATATTATTAAGCCTCAGTCTAATTTGTGCTGCATGATATAAGATCATGTACTATTAGGATCACAATCAAGCCGGGTTGGGTTTCAAGTGCTTTCGCTCAGATCACGGTCAGTCAGCTTGAGAGTGCTCAAGGGCAGTGGCGGATACCCCATTGAATTTTGTCAAATTCATTGACTCAATTCAAAGCTATTTAGTTCGAGACTCCGTTGATCCAACTTAGAATCTCATTGGTCTAACTTAAGACCTCTATGAACTAGTCCAAGATCCTACTGACTCAACCATATTTATGAGTTAATATCCAATTGACCCTACTAGACAAAATTTCTGCGTTCGTCACTGCTCAAGGGAGTTGGGCTTGGGTTAACCTAGTGGGGATTGACTTACGTTGGCAGCTTTCTTCAAGTGCCACTTTGATTGGAGAATAGGAGAAGAATAAGGGCGAATAAGAGAATAAACTTAATTTTGCTTTCACAGGCAGAATAGTTTATACCGGTACATAATAGCGTATTCGAAGAATAAGGAGAATAAGTCATCCCCACCTTAGATCTAAGAATTGCTTATTCTTTATATTCCGTCAACGGGCCCCACAAAACTATCAAATTGAAACACCTCTTATTCTAGTATACGTTATTCCGCCAGTAGATCCCATTTAATAACTTATTCTGATAGGATAGAATTCACCTCACCCAAGGCAACTGGGATCAAAATATTGTAGTCCTAGTACGGCACATGAAAACTGTTGTGGACTTCCATGCTATGATAAAACGACCAAAGTATGAACCAGACAAAGGTGAGAGAAGTGGTGTTCGATGTTGTCACATGCTGTGGGCTAGTTTTTCTCCTTTGATCCAACTCCCATGACACTATTAGAATCGAGGGCAATGGCCAGCTGGAAGCTCTTGTTTCTTCTTCTACTTCTTGTCCACTACGTCCCCTTAAATGGTGAAGGGATGGGTGCATGTGGACGCAGAAGGCCGCAATCAAATTTCCTCGATCTCTCCGTGAATGAAGCGGGAGCTCTCTCTCTCTCTCCCTCCCTCTCTCTCTCTCTCTCTCTCTCTCTCTCTCTCTCTCTCTCTCTCTACTTGCAGTGTCGTATTATATAGAATAAGATGCAAGGTGATGTAGCCCAATACCTTTGTCTTCTTTTCCATTAATTTGCCATGGCGAACTAAAACTGTTCAGTGCTGTTGAAGAACTTGAAGGTAGTAGGTCATTCACATACGGCATGAGTTTTTCTCCTTTGAATGGTGGAAACATTGCTCGCAGACAACACCTAGTTCATGAGCTACTTCACATGCATGGGGGATGACTCCTCGCCTTGGTTGTATATTTTTCTCTGGAAGAGGAACTTGGCAATGTGATTTCCCCGATCATGGCGGAGCATTAATCTTAGTTATACTAGCAGCAGATAATTAACTTTGACGACCATTGGCATTCTCGGCGTATTAAAGAAACTAGCTCATCTTTTGCGCCATAATATGTATTCATATAATTAACTAAAGGTGCATTTCATACCTTATCTATTTTATGTGATCAAATAATTGATTTAATAGTGTATCAAGATGCAACGGTACAAAAGATGAGGTTTGGAAGATCTCATCTTTTTATTAAAAATAAGAGAATAATTTTGTCATGTATGTATAGGACAAAGTGTGTGCCTTCTTCTCGAGGCTTGCATTCTTCATTTTGAAAGGTGAGCTGAATCATAGCTGTCATAATTAGAGATGTAAATTGGGCGGATTGGACTTGGTTATGTGATAATTTAGGTCTACTCGAAATTCAAAATAATCCAACTCAATTTTAGTCCACCTCAAATTCAGTCTAAATTTAACTTAAATTCAGTCTAAATTTAGCCTCAATTCAATAGTGAGTGGGTTGTGTTGTGTTGGATTGAACTAGCCCTGTTTACAAATGATTTGTTATAAGTATTTTACTTTTTGTATGAATTATTGTAAAAGTCAATATGTTAAACTGGGCCAATCCGTTTTCAACCCAGCTCAACTCAAATTTAATTAATGTCAATTCAATTTAATCCAACTCAATTTATATAATTTGGGTCGACTCAATCTCCTTTAATATGAGTTGGATTGGACTGGATCACTAGTTGATATGTCCGATTGATATCCCTAGTCATAACTGGTATCGGAAACCTTTTCCAAACGGATGATAAATGGATCTACCTGTATCCTTTACTTTTCCAGGGTGAGGAGACCAACTTCAATGTGACTAAAACTTTGTTTCCAATCCGCGGCAGACATAAACCAAAGATTAGCAATGAAAGAAATGTCTCCCCGTACACTGCAACTTCCTACGCGAACTTGACCTGGAAAACGAACGTGGTTATGCTCTGCTAAACTTTTTTGATAACAATATCTTTTTTAATTTTATTTTTAATATAATCAGTATGTGTATAAAATTAATTCCAAGCACTAAACTTAATCAAACCTTATCTGAAAACATCAATTTGATCTGAATCTAAAACCCTAATTTGAAACTTTTAACTATCAAATTGAAATAAGTAATACTGTTGATGAGACATCTGTCCCAATTCAGATGGAGTTATACTTCCTGCACTGCCCGGTGCAGTTGCACCGCTTGGCATTGAGGTCCAGTCCTACATGTTTCACCTGTCCGTACAGGCTGATCTACGATTGGATGGCTCAAAAGATTCTAAAAAATTAAAAACTAAAATTCTAATGAACAGTAAAAAAAACCATAATTAATGGGCCGATCCTGATAATGAGTTTTGGGGTCATGGCCATACGACAGACTAGTGCCATCAACCCAAGCATGAGACCTACAAGCTGATCAAGAGGCACCGCTGGAGATCAACAAACAACCAGCTGATCCAAGGTGCCATCTTCACTATTTCTAGCGGTAGTTCGATTGTGGGAGAGCTTGAAGCCAAAAGGAAGGCCTATGCTCCGCAAGTAATCTATCAATTAGATCCTAACAACAATGAAATTACCTTTTTGGAATTTTGCAAATAACCGCCTAAAAGATCTCATATTCGTAAATAACCTCCTACATAATTCATATTTATATATAACCCTTTTAACTATAGTGACATTTACATATGACCTCTTAACTATATGATTTGCCTTGAATTTCATCTCAGTTAAAATATTTTTACTTTATATAAAAATTAAAATAACTTTTTTGATGCTAAACATATACAACAAGTTTATGGGTAGTTGTTTATTGATTTTTCTTATAAGGTGCTTGTATTTTAACTGAGCATATCATTCATATTTTCAATCAGTGGCTTCCACATATTTTACGTGAGATAACAATATTATAATTTAGATGAACTTCAAAGTAAACACACATAGTTAAAGAAGTTATATGCAAATATAAAATATGTAAGAAGTTATCTACAAATATAAGATCTTTTAAGGAGTTATTTGCACAAACCCCTTCTTTCTTTCATGAAGATTTATAAGGGGTTCAAAGTCCCCATGCTGATGCTTTGGTCATCACAATGACCATCAATCCGTATGGTATACACCACATCTCCTAAGAAGCATGCCTGCAACCAATGCATGTCCGGTGCAAGTATTGATGAAATGCCTCATTTACGAAAGTATGACCCTCCAGGCGAGCCCTATGACCAAGGAACACCCTGAAGAGCCGGAGGGGGGAACAAGTGACGAGGTCGGGCCCTTAATGGCCCGCATCCAATCCAATACAAATGGGCTGGATTCACCGAGGAATAGATCTGACGAGCGTCTCAACTATCAGATATGTAGGTCACCCAAGCATCCTCCAAAGAACGCCAGTCCATGCTTCTCAATGGGATGGGATATACGGATGGTGCGCATATTACCATCTCCGCATATCAGTGCGGTTCCTCTCAGTACGGATTTGGACTGAACTCAATCTGTACAGAGAGAAAAGGAATGAGTCTTCCATAAAAATCCTTCCTCGGAAATGAGAAAAGCACCATATGAGGGGGTTATTTGAAACTTTCTCCTCTCTTTACTGACTGAATTCAGTCCGAACTTGCATGTAGAGGGCCTCTATTTATTTTGGATTCCTTGGATCCATGCTCACATGTTCGTTCCATTTTTGCAGTTACAATCCTCTCCCTTCCTGAACAAGACAATAAGCATGACCTTATTCTTGAAATGGACCAAGCGACAAACACAACTTGCTCGGAAATGCCAAATCAGTTTCATGTCCCACTTTGTTTGCAGAATTAAAGAAGAATAAGACCTATTATTCTTAGAATAAGGTTAATTCTAGTTTGATGGACGGAATGACTTATAACGCGTTAGAATTGCTTATACTAGAATAAGAAGAATAAGCAATTCAACTCGAGAATTATTTATCCTTCCTATTCTACAAGTGGGTCTCATAAAACTATCAAAACTAAACACCCGTTATTCTAATATACGCTATTCCAAATAAATAACCTATTCTGCAATCAAATTGAGGAAGGGAATGAATGCTCATGCACTAATGTTGTCATTTAGCATCGCCCAGGCTGGCGCATGTACAAAAAAGCCATCCGTCCATGGCAGATCCCCTACATAACACACCACCGGCACAAATAAACAATAACGTTGCCTAACCGCTTCTAAGTTCCACTTTTTTGGGGAATCACGTGATGTGACCTGTCATGGGATAACTAGCAACTAAATAATTATGAGAGGAACAGAATGCACAAGAACAACATGTAGACCCAAAGACTGGGGGTGAGGGAGGCACGCCACAACCAAATTCATTACCTCAAAACTAGAAAAAAACCGAAAGTTGCAAAAAAAAAAAAAAGGACAGAAATTAACAGGGCACATTTATTAGCACAAGAAACGAGATTTATTGATGACGAACACCTGAAACATAGCCTCCTCAGCTGATACAACCACTGACCTCAGACAGTTCATCAAAACTACACAAACTTTCACTGGGAAGAGGAATCCAATATGCAGTTGACTCACTAAACTGGACTTCAACCAAGCGAAATGAAGACAGTTGCTAAACAGGAGTCAACCCAACAACACCTGCATGAAAGTCTCATGATGAGTAGCAGTATGAAAGTTCAAAAGAACAGAGTTCAACAATATTAGGTTTCAGTAAACAGATCATAAGGAAACAGAGCCAAATATAGCTGGTCATCCACACCACATGTTAAAGCTAATGATTCTGAAAAACTACATGGAAGCCAAGAACAAACAGTTTTGCATTTTTGGCATATAGGATGATCAGAGATCTCCATCCCAAGCTTTGCCATCCCGGATCATGGCTTTGTCTCGGAGAGGTCGGAGAGAAGAAATCTCGGAAAGATCTCGGTAAAATCTCGGGAGATAGGGACAAAAACTCGGGATACGAATGTATGATAACAACATTATATATATACATATATATATCATAGATACATATATATGATATACACATATGCAAGAAATGCTATATTGGATCTCGACATCATGTAGAACGGCCAAAAAGATGACTTCTCATAGAGATAGAGTGACGGCTAGGTTATGATCATCTTAGACTTTTCAAGAAAGCCTTTAAATGTTATGTATGTAGACACAATAATAACAAGCAGAATCCACATTCATAAAATAATAATAAGAAGAAGAATGAAAAAACACATTTACACATATACAAGGATTGCTTACTTGAATCTTAATGCAATTTGAATGTATTGGAAAACTCCTCATTAGTTGTCATCCTTGTCCCCTCTATCACTGTTCTCATCTACTCCTTCCCCTCTTCTCCTCCTCCTTTATCCTACTCCTTTCTATTCCTCTTCTCCCTTATTCTTGATCTCAGTCAAGCTTCGTTTCAGGACCCTTGGAGAGGCAAAGATTCTCGAGAGATCTCGGACATCTCAGAGATGGCAAACCATGCTCCATCCCGAATGTATTTTCATTATCCCATCTCTTAAAGAAATACTAGACTAGCTCTACATCCAATCTATGAACTGCATATTATCTTTTTTTCAAGCAATAGTATGCTTGGCACCGACAAAATCTTTCAACTCATGTTCATAGCCACGTCATCATTATGCTTTTTCTTTATCCCATCAACCTCGATTGGCACATTTAAATTTTAAATGCATCAACCATGCAGGATAAAACAGCCGTACTCTATCAACTCAGAAATTTTAGTCATAACAGGGTTTCACAGGTGCCAACATTATGAATGCAGCACATCCATAAACTATGGATAATGGATTAAGATTTTACAAGAACCAAGAAAAATGAAGAACTACAAAGGTTTTACTAAGCCCTTGAGCATACAGGTGAAGAAGAGAATTAAGAAGCAATTTTTTAAATTCCAGCATTGAGCTGGCCAGGCTAGGCCTAATCCCCACCCAATTCAGGAAATGCAGAATCACACCCTAAGACCCAACCAGACTAATCATCCTTGGGCTTTGGTTATTGAAAAAGGATAAAGGCCAAATCAACCAGTATTCAGTAATTACCCGCCAAATCAACCAGTGTTCAGTGATTACCCACCAGTTCTCTCTCAATGAGTTATTACATAAAGTGCTTTCTTCTTTATTTTACACATAGTGTGGTTGTTACTGTTAGACCCCCCCCCCCAAAAAAAAAGAAAAAAGAAAAAGAAAAAACAATTAAAAAAACACACACCACCACGCAAAGAAAGCTAAAATAGTGCAAAGTGAACAATCTTAATTCTGTAAACGTGAAATGAAGATAAACAAAATAGTTGTCAAGAGACAGAAACAAAACTACTTGCAAATATAAACAATGAGAAGGACTGCCAAATAATCAAGAAAATTTGACAAATACACCGTCAAATATCCTAGAGATCATCACTTTGAGTAGTGGAATCACATGCTAAAAGACTATAAGCATTGTCACTGATTAGGCAAGTGAAAGAAGGAGATAATGTGAGAAGCAAAAGCAAAACAATGCCAAAAAAAGATGGAAGAAAGAAGGAAGATAACCTATCAATATTTAAAGATCATTTTATAATACAAAGAGATACACTGACAAACTAGAACAAACTGAAAAGCTTCCAATGATCACATTAAGTTCTTCGTAAAACCTTAAAGATCTTTTGTAAATGTGGTTTTGTGAGGGATTGGTTTAAAGTATTTCATGTAAACTTAAATGAGCAAGTAAATCACAATTCTCCCGGCATCCCCTTACACCTTCCTCAATTGTCATTGTTGACCATGGTAGTCACAGCCTGCACTGGTGCAGATAGAGGCAGCTACGAACTTGTCACTGTTGCACATAGCTGCTAGCAGTAGTAGCTGCAGCTGTAAGCAACCACAGTAAGCAACACTGGCCATGAATGCTGACAACACCAACAGCAGCTGCCAAAGCCACAAAAGGCAGGAACCAGGATGAGTGTCAGAAGCATGTATGACAAAGTCTACAGCACAAACTCACTGCCCTTGTGAGAGCAGCACCCATTGCCCTGGTGCCTGGTCAATTGCAGCAGAGAGAAAAGCAATCCATGGCAGTCACTGGCATGGAATGCAAAATCGGTCACTGTTCCCCTAGACTTTCACTGGGATCGGCCAGATCTACACCGATTCTAGCCGATCAGGCGTAAGTTTTTTTTTTTTTTTTTTTTTTAAAGCAAAGGATTGGCCTGTATCGGTGTAGATCTGTTAATCTTTAGCATTGAAAATTTTTATAAATGTTGATTACACAAAATCCCCAAATTTAACTCTAATTAGGGTTTAAAATTTGAGACTTTTGTATAACTTGTGTAATTAATGTTCAATTGAGTATGCCAAACACTCAGTTGAGTTTATTAGAGTCCGATTAGACATAATTGTGCATTAATTGAATGTGATTACACAAAATTCCCAAATTTAACCCTAATTAGGGTTTAAAAGACTTATATATAATTTGTGTAATTAATGTTCAATTGAGTATGCCAAACACGTTGAGTTGATTAGAGTCCGGTTTCACATAATTGTGCATTAATTGGAGGTGATTACAAAAAATCCCCAAATTTAACCCTAATTAGGGTTTAAAATTTGGGGCTTTTGTATAATTTGTGTAACTAATGTTCAATTGACTATGCCAAACACTCAATTGAGTTGATTAGAGTCTAGTTGCACATAATTGTGCATTAATCGGATGTGATTACACAAAATCCTCAAATTTAACCCTAATTAGGGTTTAAAATTTGAGGCTTTTGTATAATTTGTGTAATTGATGTTCAATTGAGTATGTCGGATGATGAAAAATCACAACTATGATCTTTATAAGGTATTTTTCATAAATTTTATGTTAAAAACTTCACAACTTGTCTTCTTTGATTAGTGTACAACATTAACTATTAGTGAATTAATCACCTTTAATGTTCTTTTTTTATGGATGTGTATGATTTGTGTTCATTTTTTTTAATTGTGAATTCATTGAATAACATGTTCATAATTTTTTTCTTTTTTTTCTCAATTTTTAATTAATTTCTAATCGGGCCGATCCAGGATCAGCCTGATCCTGAGGATCGGTCAATCCGGCCGATCCGGCCCGGATCAGATCAGGATCGCTGGGTCCAAATCCAGGTACCTGACCCGATCCGGAATTCGATGGTCACTGGTGCATCAACATTTCTTTCTTCCCCTCTCTTGCCCCCAAGATTCTGCTCCTCTGACCTTCCTTCTTCCTCCTTTTCCAACTGTATTCCAAATCAAAATTACACATGGAGAATTTCCCAACATTGTTAGATGTCTCTAGGAGACCTCACTTTCACGCATTTTAGGGAAGATTCCCCCGTTTTACCAAAACATATGGAATTCATTCCCCAAACAAAACATTTTTGCATCTAAGGCCCTACACAAAGACATCAATCAGCTTAAAAAAAAAGTCCTAATATCTATAGAAGCTGTGTACCCAATTTATGGCCAGAGTGGGATGCCAGCAGACTCACACTATGTCCCAAACATTCCAAAGACCTTCAAGAAATAATGCCAGGGGCCTATCCAAATTCCCTAATTTCCCGTCCTAATCCCTCACTTGGAAGATGCTGAATCCTGCCACTGCTATTGGTATTCTACTTAATGGGCACAGCTCACTTCTGTGCAGAAAAAAGGATTTCCCTCAGTTCATTCTTAAATGGCTTGATTTCCACCTTCTCGATAGTATTCCTATAGAAGGTTTGATTTCCAGTTCTTGAGTTGATACTCCTCAAACGACTTTACACATGTTCAATGATATGATCCCTGCTAAGAGTTTTGTAACTAACTCACCCCAGTAGTTAGGTCATTTGACTTTGGATTTCTTATAATTAGCCACCTCATGTTGTGCTTAAATCACCTTTTCTCGTCCATTCTCCCTTGACCCTCAGCTTCTATCTTTTAGGGATAGGATAGGCAACCAACTTTATTCAAGAAATATGTTTACTATGTTGGAGACAATGTCCCTCCAAAACCCGTATATCCTTTTGACAGGATATTCATCATTTCCACCTCACCATTACAGTAGAATTCTCATCATTACAAGAGAATCAGGATGCATAGTTAGCACTGAAATGTGGTACATCTACATTAGAAGCTGTAAAGAAGATCCACTCCAAAAGTAAAGTTAGTAATTTGGAGCCTATGTAGTTAAAAGCGAGAGGCGGGCAAGGAGACTAGGGGTTCGCCTTAGCCTCAAATGGCTAGGCGAGCACCTAGGTGTTTGAGGTAGTGTTTTCTCTGCTAAGTCACCATGAAGGAAGAAAATGATAATAAGAGGAAAATAAAGAAAACATCCAAGATAATGATATGTAAGAATTTGAGAAACATTGATCATGTCCAATATGTAAAGACCAAATTGTAAAAAATACTCACATAAGTACTAGATGATCTTAGGAATCATCAAAAATTAAAAATTAAAAAAAGAAGAGTGCAACATGTACGAGAAAAAGGGCATAGGACATTGTTAAGAGGCATTAGACACTTTGGAATAATTAAGAACAAAAAAACTAGTACAAAAAAAATACCCATGTAATTAAGAAAGGATACATATTGGCGTAGACAACATAGGCGACTTCTAGGTGTGTGAGGCAAACATGAGGTGAGGCAAGGCACTTTGTCTTGCCTCACCCTACTTCATTGCTTGGGCAAGCAAGGCGATTGCTTTTGATAACATTTGGAACAAATGCCCTTACATGGAAGATCATCCCATTCAGGGTTGATAAGCTAAGCTTGAACTAGCGAATTAAGGATTTCTGTGTGTGTGGTGGTTGTGTGGGTGGTGGTTGGGGGGGTGTTAGATAGAAAAGAGAAAAATGAAAATCTCAAAAACTTAATGGGAAGTAGGAAAATTAGAAAAATAGATGATGGAGGAAAGAAGAGGGAAGGCAATGAAGAGAGGGGAGAGAAAGAAAGGAAAAGATTGGAAGAAGGGGTAAAGGATAGAATAAAAAAGAGAGAGGGAGAGAGGAAAGAGGAGAGGGAGATATTGAGAAAGAAGAAAAGATATCAACATGAAGATAATGTCAGATCTCACATTTTATTGGACTTCCTAAATGCTAAGAATGATGCTTAAAATCCTGGAACAAGGAAAAGAAGTGGAAATTCAGCAGCTAATGGACCACAAACAAAAGAGCCAAACAAATAGAATGTCAATATAAAGGGAAAAGATAGAGCATAAAGAGTTAACATTTTCAACTCTTCGTCAAATTATATGATTAAAATCTTCAAGTGCGTTAAAAAAAAAAAAAAAATCTCTTAACAAAAACTTGATCCTATGGAACAAAAGATGGTAACAGAAAAACTATTAGCCAGAAGCTTTGTTGACACATTCTTCGTGGAGGACTAAGTTGCTAAGATGAACAGATATTATAATTCCCAGTATGTTTGCATTGCAGAAATAAATTAATAGAATGTTAAATTGCACATAAAAAATAAAGTAGGAAAATGCATAGAGCCCATTCATGGGGGTGGTCAGAGTTACGTCCTACCGCATGCCAATCTGCCCCCAGCATTTCCAGTGGTAAGGCTAAGTTCATGACCTCCTGTTTAAAGATACATGAAAAGGAAATTAGGATAAGATCAAAGACTGGGAAGAGTAAGAACCTGGGACAAAAAACTCGTTATTGTGATTTACCCTTTCCTAGGTCGTCCTCAAGCTCGTGCACCACAAATGCTCTTCCAACTACTGAATTAGGCCCACTCAATGGTATCTATACACGTAATTAAATAATGTGGTATCAAATAACTAGAGAATCATAACATATCAGGAAGGAAATTAATATTTTTCACAGGACCGCTCTGACAAAGAAGAAGGTTTTGATAGCATCTTCACCATATGGTTCAAGTGATCAAATCTTAAGCAAGATATACAACCAGTGCAAGTAAATAGGAAAAATGGTACCTGGTTGTCTACAATTGTTGCCTCGGCCACTCCTGCAACCACAAGGGCAACAAGAAAACGAACACGAAATATAAGGATAACAACCAGACAAGCCTTAAAACAAATCCCAAGCAGACAGAAGAGGATATAACCATCAACATTGGCAACTATGTTTCCCAGGTCGCCCGCGTGCCGGACCTCATCCTCTGGCGCTCCATGCGTCAGCTTGTTAGGGTTGAAATGTGCCCCTACAGCAAAACAACAAGCGGGGTATACCAAGTCAGTTCATATAAATCACACAGTTTGAGCTCCAAAAGGTCACATTTCTAACAAACCCAGCAAAATCCCAGCCCAAAATCCAACCTGTAGATATGCAGCCATTGGTGGTGTCCCCGTACTCGTGCTGCAAAGAAAGGCGACAAATTTAGAACTGGGGCACAGTAGCACACACAGAAGCCGCTAACCACAAGAATGTGGAACACAACAAACCCGACTAGGCATTATATCGAACGCCTACCAGGTGGAAGCCGTGGAGGCCGGGAGTGAGGCCGGTGAGACGAACATTCACCGTCGTGGGACCTGAAGGAATCAGAAGAAAAACGGCCGCTTTAGCATACCTTACAAAATCAGAGAAACTGAGAAACCGCCCTCTCACACCAACTAGTGGAGAAATCGCGCACCGTCGTCTTCCTGGACGAGCGTGACGACGCCGTCGACCTGGGAAGTGCCCTTGAGGACGGCGACGGCCTTCTTGGTCGCAGCAACGACGACCAGGGATCTCGGAGGGGCCGCGGCGGCGATGGAAGCCCCGGAGGAATAGATCCTCAAAGGCTGGCCCAGGAGGGCCGTCTGGAAGGGGCAGACAGAGGTGGAGAGGAGAGGACGCGGGGCGTAGAAGTGGAGGCGCGAGGACGGCACGGCGGCAAGAGCACTGTGGGCGGCCATGGCGACCAGGATGGGCCGCGTCCAAAGGAGGCGCTGCACACAGAAGTGGAGGGGGAGGTGGAGGTGTCGATGTGTGCGAGCGGGGGCGGTGCGTGCGGAGATAAGGTCAGCAGGAATGGGTATATAGGGAGACGCCGCACCGGGCAACCACGGCAGGAAGCGGCCAACCCAAAAGGACCAACACGATCATTCCCGAACTGAAATTTTTTGCCGGGTAAACGGTTAAAAGATAAGAGTAATACTTGCTGCACAATTTTAATTGTGCACAAAGTCCGATCATAATTCACATTTTTTTACGGTTTAATCATATAGCCAACTTAGTTGATTGGACGAGTTGACATTATTATTTTCATAATATTTAAATTGATAAATATCGTTTTCGATTGATAAATACATGATTAACTAATACAGTTTCGATTGACGAATACGATTTTCAATCAAAATTATATTTGTCAATTGAAATCTGTATTTATCAATCGAAATATGTATTTATAAATCAAAATTATATTTGTCTGAAAATTGCATTCGTCAATCGTAATATATATTTGTCAATCGAAAATGATATTTATCAATACAAATATTATAGAGATGACCATGTCAGCTCATCCAATTAACTAAGTTTGTCACGTGGTCCAACCGCAAAAGATTGTACGGTATGCTTACACAGCAAGTATTCTCTTTTTGAAAAAAAAATTGATACATTTTTTAAAGAAAAAATTATCATGTTAACTAGTAAACATTATTTGGTTGTACAGCAAGTATTACTCTTTTTGTAATATTTTTTTATACAATTTTCAAATAAAGAATTATCATGTTAACTAGTAAACGTTGTTTTATCTCGAGTGCAGGCATTGTATTCACCAAAATCTAGTTTTTAACGTGTGTCGTCTTATTTGAAGCAATGAAAACTTTCTATATAGTGCGATCTTTGATCAAAGTGTAAAGTTTTTACGAATATAACTTCTATTTTTATTAGATAGAGAATAAGGACGAATAAGGAGAGAATAAACTTAATTTTGCTTTGACGTGTGAAATGACTTATATTATGTAAAATATAATAACATATCATGAGAATAAGGAGAATAAGTCAGTCCACTGTAGACTTAAGAATTACTTATTTTTCTTATTCCGTCAATGAACCTCACAAAACTATCAAACCGAAACATCTCTTATCTCAATATGCATTATTCCGTCAGTGGATCTCACAAAACTATCAAATCGAAACATCTCTTACTTTAGTATATGCTTTTCCATCAATAAACCTCACAAAATAACTTATTATGTGAACAAAGTGGGGATAAGAGTATAATTAATGGCATGTATCACAACACCGTATATTGTGCAGCATACTACATGAGATGCGAATATGCGATTCTATTTTCATACACTTAACAAGTAATTATAATATTTATGTTATCTCTTGACTTTACGTTAAATAAGTGAAAATCTATTGTTTTTGTGTGCTTTTGAAGTAGAAAATGGTAAAATGACGATAATAACATATTGAGATAGAAAAGATGATTTACCAATTCTATTAACATCATCTAGCTCTTCTTCTCTTGTAAATATTGATCTTTTTTATTTTTTGGCATTATATTTTATCTCAATGTGTGTACTCAAGTATTCATCTTATTAAATGAGCACGCACGCACTCATACAATCCTATACATGATTCCTACTTACACAAGAGATTATGAAAATGTTTTTTATTATTTTATCCATCGGAATTTGAACCGAAAACCCTTGGAATTTATTTCCATGATGAGGTTGACAAAATTCATTGAGGATGATTAGATTTGTAAATCTATACAATAGGACCTCTTTCGCTTTTACAATGCAGTATAAAATAAAGAAAAGTTTGCAGGATAAGGCTTTCATAGTATTTTGCTTATACATTATTGTTGAGCGAACTTTGAAAACTTAAATATGTTAGGAATTTCTAAATTTGTATTTTTATTAATTATTGATGTTATATTAATTACATTGCAATTGACTCAATACTAGTTTCACTTTGTTAACAAAGTGAACTTCATTGGATATTCTAAGCATAGTTAACAGTTTGACAAATGTCAAATACTTAGTTTGAAAAAGGTTCACATTTAATCCCACTCAACTCTAATTATTCATGACAAAAAAAATAGTATAATGTATAAAATTTTCAATAATTTAATATTTATTGATACTTAAATAATTATGTTACCTTATATTCACTGATACTTTTGTAACAAAAATATATAAAGCACGAATAATAGATAAATGATATATGTGTTGTTTTAACCTAAATAGTAAATTCTTCCTCAAAAATATTTCTTTTTCATCAATTCATAATTTCTATGTTGTACGAGAATTAAAGAATAAATGCCAAATACATAAAAATAACATGCCCAAAATGTTGACAACCTCCTATAGATGCAGAGGATATATTCGAATTTAACAAAAAGCACATATGAATACGAATACTAACTGGTTAAATTTGATTGCGTTTACATCCCCGATAATACTTGTTAAATTTTTGTGTGATTTAACTATTTATACATCATTGTCTTGCCATTTTCTCTCTAGTTACATGACCACATTATTTGGACAGAAACCATAGTATTGTCTACTATTTTCAAAGACAATATTGTCAGGGTTTGCTTATAGTTTCTTATCTAATATTTTTGTGGGGGAAATTATTAGTGCGACGGGAAAGGTTCTTCGTTTTCTTTATCAAGATGACGTGGTTGCATTACTGTATTACTTTCTTAAACACAATATTAATTGTCTACTGTAAAATTATGAAAAATACTCTCATCCCTTCTTTCCTTTGGTACTTGATAAAAAAAGTGGAGAAAATTTATCGTCATACTGATATTTTTATTTTGTGGGTAATGGTGTAACCAAGACAATTTTTTTAAGTGTAAAAAGAGGGACAATTTTTTTTCCCTATCCAAAAGTGAAACCACAATCCGAACAGCATTTTAACGGGCTAGATGTCCAATGCATGGACAAAATTGTACCGTCTGTCTCAGTTCCCTCCCGGAAGCTTCGAAGCCCCCCTGCTCGTTTCATTCCTCTCTCAACCCTAGCGCGCAGAAGCCTCGCTCTTCCATGCGATCTAGTGGCGAGAGGGAGCCCCCGCAGGAGCGCAAGCGCGTCGAGCTCCTCCTGACAGATGGGTCCGTTCAAATTTATCTTTTTTATCTGTTTCCATTTGTTTATAGAAATCCGTAGATGGAAGAACAGAAACCAGAAAAAGAAAGTTTCGATCTTTCTCGCTTTTCTTTATTGATAGAACCCGTAAAAAGATCTGAACTGCTCCACACAGATACGAGAACAACGACCATGCCCTCTTCTTCTGATCACGGAGAACGGCCTGCTATGTTGCAGTTGCGAAGATGGCGCCAATTCCGTCCAAAAATTTATGATTTCCATCAAGTTTTTATCTCCCCGACGCGGAGGTTTTTGCTCTTGCTTTCATATCAGTGTGAAGCACTATTAATTCCATTGGACGAAGGTGTTCCTTTCTGACCTCATTGCATTTTTCCTTGTTCCCCCGTAGTCTTTTTTTTGTGGTTTATGCTTGCAGCTTTTTTCCTCTTTGAAAGAGAGGGTAGTCATGTTTATTAATGTGTAGAAATTGTTCAGACAGGCTTTGCGAGGGGTTTCGGGAGCCGAGAACTTCTAAATTTAGTGGCTTGGAGAAGGCAGAGTCTTGTTTGCTGGACTCAGCACAGAATGTTGGATGTTCTACCGAACCAGTGGGCACTGGATCAAGTGAAAAGGTTCCACATGGTAGTAGCTCCCTCTCCGAGCAACCTGTTGTTATTTGTGACGTCAAATCGTTGGCATGGGTTCATTGTGGGGATACATATAGTCAGCATGGGGGTTCAGATATTAGAGAAGTTCTTGTTGTGTCAGGTGATCGTGGCATCACTGTTCATGCTTTCAGTCACATAGATACAGTTTGCCAAAAAATTGACTCTTTGCTCAAAACTGATCTTGTGCGGGGTAAGTGGGTGGAGTGGGGCCCGCATCACAATGGGCAAACACCGAATAAATCCACCTCGGACTCCAATTGTGGAGAGTTTTGCAAAGCTAATGGGATTGCTAGTACGGACGGAGGTCAGCATGATCACAGTGGGGTTGAGTTTTCTGAATCTGAAGCTAGTTCTACAACAAGCTGTTGGTTTCGAACTTTTCTAATTGAAGTAGATCCCTCTGAAGCTGAGGGCAACTTTGTAGTCAGGTTTCCAGTAAGATCATCAATTCCTCATTCTGCGGAGGTTCTGTCTTTTGACATTTTTGATAGCGTATTGAACTTCTTGGACTCTCAGGCTTGTAAAGGGAACTGTGCGTCTGAAGATGTGTCGGAAACACTGGTCTCTGTATCATTTTGTGAAGACTCAAGGTCGCATATACAACATAACGGTTCAGACACTGAACATAGATCTCCTACAACTGAAGCACATGAACATGATGTGGTTGGCTGTGTGGGTAATAGGTACCAGTGTTTCAGGGTGTTCTCCAGTTCATCTAATCATTATATTGGCTTAGTTTTAACACATGATAATGATGCACTAGATTCTACTAGCAGCAAGATTACCACGCTTTCAAAGACTCTCGTGATAATTCTTGTTGTCTCCCATCGTGGCATGCAATGGGTTTGTTCAGTTGATCTTCAGGGATCTTGTCCAAACCTCAATCCAGTATCAGCATGGGCAGACTTCCAATTTTCAGAAGACTTTCTTGCTTGTCTAAACACTTCAGGTCTAGTCTGTATTTTTGACGCTAAAACTGGTGATATTGTTACACATGTCGACGTTCTACAGACTTGTGATGTGCATTTAAAGGTGAATTCTGAGTTAGATCAAAGAATGTGTCCTGTAAAAGGAAGCTATGCCCCTGTAATGGAAAAGTCTACCACTAAGTTTCCGTTAATAAATGATTCCGATGAAAAAGGAAGAGATTCAGAAAATCGTGTTAGCACTAAAAGGATTTTCAGGAGGTTATTTGTAACTTCATATTCACAACTGTTGGCTGCTATAGATGAGCATGGAGTAATCTACTTAGCTTGCATTGGTGACTACAAGTTAGAAAAGAATGGTTTCCATAAATTCATGCCTCCTTTTCAGCATTTTGGTCTTGGTATATTAGCTCACTGGAAGGTAGCTGCTTCAGAGATTAGTCGTCAGAAAGCTTTTTCAGAATTTTTAAGTGATCAAAGTTCGAGTTTTTCCTCTGATTCAGATGACAATTTGTCTAACATAAACAGCACTGGAGATGCTGAATGCAGGAAAAATAAAAGGCAATACAACCAATTTAAGGGTGGTCAGATGGATCCCTATCGCAATGTTTTTTCTGCTCATTCACAGATCAAAATTTGTCAAATTTGTCAATGTAAATTACCAGCATTGTATACACGTAGAGTATTTCTTCCCACAGACAAATTTAGTATGGAGGATGTAGTTTGCTTTTCTCCATTTGGGATCATGCGATTTGTTAGAAGAAGCAAAAGTAAAACTAAAATAGTGCATACCTGCTTACACGCAACGACATATGCTTATGATGAAAGAGATTTGAATAATGGTTTGCACTCTCAAAGGTTTTCTTCTTTCAGTGAAAAATCTGCTCTTGATTCTGAAACAATTGGATGCTGTTTTGAAGGATTCCTGTATTTGGTGACACCAGAGGGTCTTTTTGTTGTTCTACCTCCACTTTCTGTTTCATCTAATGTCATGACAAAAGAATCAATCAGCTATTGCCAGTCAAATATGTCAGGAATGTGTCAGACAGAAACTATAGTGGGAAGGAATGGATGCCGAGATATTTTCAGACCTTGGCAAGTAGAGGTTTTAGACAGAACTCTTTTATATGAAGGACCAGAGGAGGCTGATTACGTTTCCCGCAGAAATGGTAAACCAGAGTTGATTGGATATTTTTCTATTTTAATGCGTTGTTGTAACTAAGCAATCATTTTTCATATTCAACTATTGAATGATGTCATTCGAAATATGTTTTTTCACTCCAGCTGGATGCTGCCCTAGTCTTGGCATCACTACATAAAATCTAACCCTCTTCTACTTACCAGATGTTCTACTATGATACTTTGGTGTTGATTTTTGGTTGATGCCACGTCAACAGTTTATCATTGTGTCTGTATGGGATTATTGTATCTTATGTAAGAGATTTTTTCTTCTTTGTATGGGGGTGTGTTATGGGGCGATGATAAAACAGATCATCTAAATTGTTCTTCTCCGTTTCACACTCTAGAATCCTGCCATAGACTTATTCTACTCATTATGTTCATGATTCAAGACTGCCATTGCGGATGATATTCACTTGGGATGCTGTACATTTCTTCATGTCAGTCTAAATTCCAACTATGGTTATTATAATTTAAAGGAACATGCCCTACTATGGCCTTGGATGTAAACCTTCTTTTTTGTGTGCCCAAATATGGCCCGGGCCAGATGCTTCTCACATTCTTTTTGCAGACAATACAGTTATATTCACACAGCTTCAAAGTTTGATTGGCATAGGGCGAAGGAGTTAGTCCAAATGCAAGTGCATGTAAGCTTCAGTCAATATTATGGATTGTGCTATAGCCAAGGATCCAAGAATCAGATTGGATTGTCCAAGATCAGCTGATCTGATCGGGTTTTGCCCAAACTGACCTTATAAAATCATCTATATATGCATATCCTAAGAATATAAAATTGTAAGTATGATCTGCACTGGGCTGCAACTAAAAAATCCAAACAGAGGGCATGAACGGGCACATACTAGTGAGTTTGATCTATCCATTGACCGACTGACCGATCGACCGATCAGTGAGTTCAGTCTTGGAGATCATAGGGTGATGGTGGAGAAACATTATGGGTGACCATCTAATTTTGAAATGTGGGTATATGGGAAGGCCCATACCTGCATAAAATGATTATGATTGGACCAGATCTGGATCTATTCGATCAGTTCACACCCCTAGCTTGGGTGGTCCTGAGCCTGATTCAAGGATCCTTCGCTATGGCCTTACTGCGACAGACTAGAATCTGGATTATGCAATGTTCCATGTGGGCGATGATCTTACCCCCATGATACAGAATGTGACGCATCTACCATAAACTTCTTTGCTAAACAACCTATCAATGTTTGCAGAATTGAAACTGGTTCAAGGACAGTGTCTGCTGATTCGACTTCTGGTCTTGGTATGGAATGGGAACTGGCCTGTTCCAAGATAAAGGCCCTATTCTCATTGGTTTATACCTCACAATAAAAGCCCTGTCTCTACTGGAGGAGAAAGGAGGGACAAATGTGAGGGTGACAATGAGATGAGGCAGCTGCCATGGAAACATGGGTGGGGCCCAGTTGTGAGAGGGAGGTGGTGTGGCGACGCAGCTACTATGGCATGATGGCAGGTGATGAAAGGTGGCAGCTGCAATAAGAAGGTGGTGGGGGAGGTAGCTTGCAGCTGAAATGGTGAGGTGCCAGGAAAGGCAGCTGTGAATGTGCTTTGGTGTTGCAGCAACTGGGACACATCCAAGGGGGATTAGGAAATGTTTTTGGCATTGAGAAGAGTTGAGAAGAGGTATGATTAAAAGCACTAAGTTGAAGAGTTATTCTGGCCTCAGGGACAAATTCTGAGCTTTCCAAGTTGACAACTTTCTTTGCGCCTTGTGGATGTGAAGTTCCCATTCTGAGGCCTCAACTTCCTATAATGGAGAGGGACCCCCAAATACCTGATTGGAAGTTTTTTTCAACTTTGTACCCAAAGAAGTCACTGCACTCTTTTACCCTATCCTCTTCCACATTCACTCCAATGATGGAGCTTTTACCAAAATTAATTTTCATTTCCTGACAAGTGTCAAAACTTTCTAAAATGAAGACAAGCATTCTCAGCTGCTCTGAGTTTCCTTCCGGATGAAAAAAAACAACATCATGTCTTCTGCATATTTTTGGAAGGTGACTAAAAGTCACATTTCATTGAAAAAATGAGAAAAAAGTACAATAGAAATGAAAGGCCTCCAAGAAGAGGACCCCAAAATACCTCACCCTGAATAGCATAGGAAAAAAACTCTATCAAGGTGATAGAGTAAATAAGAGCTCAAATACAAAGAGTAGACTCAAACAATACTATTCTTCCACAGAGTGATCTCCGAGAACAGTTTGTGATTGCTGTTGACTGTGATACCCACAGGTTTTCCCCATTCTCTTACTAAGATGATAGCTTTTGCAAGAAGATCGTAGGGTCTGTTGAAAACATCTTTAAATGTTCTGAAATTTCTCTCCGCCCATATGGCCCACATCATAGCTGGAAGAAGCAAAGACCATTGTTGCTTTTCTGTGGGTATTGGACACAGATCCGACCAGTTCCTCATTAAATGTAATGCATTTCCAGGTTGAAACCAAACAACTTTGGCTGCAGTGTGTAAGGTCTGCCACATGATGTTTACAATGCCACAATTGCAGAAAAGATGATCAAGGTCTTCCTCAAAGATCCCACAGAAAATGCATTTGGAGTTCTGAATCTTAAAATTTTCTTAACTCTATGAGTAGTTGGAAGTCTCCCAATTGCCACCTTCCAAAGGAACAGTTTAATCTTGTTTGGTAGTAGTTTTGACCAAACAATTCCTTTCAACCAAATTCTGGTCCCACCATCATAGATAATTTTAGCAAGAGCATTTATTGAAAATCTGCCATGCTTGTCCCACAACCATGTTCTGCTATCGTCCTGGTTAGAAAACCCACTGACTTCAAATTCATTGAGAACAGATAGCAGCCCTATTAATTCCTCAAACTCCATATCTGTTGGTTCTCTCCTCAGAGTAATATTTCAGTGGACTGCGCCATGCGGATCATAAATCTGTGCAACTGTTTTCCTTTTGTCCTTGGTAATGTGGTACAAATTGCTGAATTTATAAGCAAAAGCTGAATCAGAACACCATTTATCTTCCCAAAGGAAATAGAATCACCTTTACCCAATTGAAAGCCTATTCCAGGAGCTATGAGGTCCGCAGTGCTCACAATATTCTTCCACAGAACTGACAGATTATGAGTCCTTGAGGGTACAAGGGCCCATCTTGATGAATTAGGATAATATTTCTCCTTGATTACCTTCACCCATAAAGAGTCGCTGTCCTCTCCAAGTCTCCACAACCATTTAGTCAAGAGGGTCTTATTAAAAATCCCAATTTTAACAAGTCCTAGTCCCCCTTGTTCCTTGCTTAAGCAGACTTATGTTCCAGCTGATTAAGTGCAGTCCCCTTTTTTCTCTTTTCCCACCACTCCAAAAGAAATAACTTCTCCTCGCTTCAATGATCTTTTCAACTGTCTTTGGATTTTTGAAGATTGAGATGTGGTTGGTGGCAATAGAGAACAAGACAGATTTGGAAAGGATCCATCTACCTCCGGCAGAGAGAAGCTTTGCTTTCCAACGTTCTAGTCTATGATCAAATTTCTTAATGATACCATCCCAATCTCTCACCTTTGCATGGCTATCAGTTAGTGGTAAACCCATATATTTGATAGGAAATTGAGCCCTCTTGCAATGTAGGCTTTCAGCAATATCTTTTAGTCCGTCTTCCTGCATATTGATGCCACTTGTCTCAGATTTTTGAAAGTTAATCTTAAGGCCAGTAATGGCTTCAGTTAGAATGAACAAGATCTTGATGTTGTGAACCATTGCTTCCTGGCCAGCATGTCATCTGCATATTGCAGATGTGAAATCCTAGAAGTAGCTCTTATGATCTTAATACTGTGTATTCAATCCTGATTTTCAGCCATCTTGCACATACCTTTTTTCCCCCTAAAGAAATGTGGACTACACCACCAATTTATTGAGATAAACAGAGGCAGTACAATCTAAAGGAATGACGAGAGGTTCTCATCCCTCAGAAACTACAAACTTCATGATTACTCAGATCGAATACAAATGAAATTACAAGACAATGTGAAATCAGCCATCTTGCACATCCTACTGTGCATGTTTGCTGCTATCACAGACACAAGTGGAGATAGTGGATCACCCTATTGAAGGTTCTTTGGCTACAATAAAAAAAAGGGAAATACGGCGGACATTTTTTGGAAGGTGACAAAGTCACATTTTCATTTGAAGTAGTAGATAAAGAGTACATCTAAGGAGAGAGACTAAGATCCCAACAATACAACCCTAAACCACAAATCCACATAAATGCAGATGGATCCAAGCATATAAAAAAGAAAAAAACTGCAAAAGAGAACTCTTTATTCTACTTATTTGATAAAACAGAGAGAATCAAACAAACAGATAAAATCATATGTCAAACTTCCTCACTGAATAGCCTTCTGAAGAACAGTGGAGCCCTGAGACTCAAAATCCCCACTGCTCTTCACCACTTCTCCACCCTCCTGGTTGCTCCTTTTTAGAACGTGGAAAACACTACTAAGGCCTTATTTGGGAACACTTTTGAGGCTCTAAATTTTGGACGAATTCAGATTCTGGAAAGGGCCATGTCATCAACTCTTGAATCCAGATTTTAGGAGAAGTTGTTTACTTTTTAGAATCTCACTTGGAACAAGTTTGAAGACACATCAAAAGACAGATTTACCCTCATATTACTTAACTTTACCCATTCATACCTATGTAATATTAAGTATTTTAGGAGGGTAAAAATGAAAAGAAGGGTGTTACACATGAGAATCCTAGATTTCCCTCCTATCCCCTTTTTAAAAGATAGCCAAGAATTGGACAGAGGCCCTTTTTGAACGTGAACCAAAATCTGGATTCTTATAGAATCTACCTGCCTTTTCTTTGTTTGAAATTTTTTTTGGTACTTTTCAGATTCCAGGAGGTAAAATCGTTACCAAACACTGCCTAAATCTTTCTTGAAGAGTTTCTACGATTCTTCCCATACCTGACTATCCACAACATCGATGGGAGCAATAGGGGCCTTTATCTGAAGTAGATGCCAGGTTTAGGAGAAATCCACCCTATTAATCGATATAAAAGTGTGAAGTACCTATCAAATTGGAGATCACTGGATTTCTCACCTTCTTGCACCTTCGATAGGATCAAAAAATCAAAAAAATATGAGATCTCTTTCAGACCTTTTAGCAGCCGGGTGGAACGTACCTTACCCTTTGAATCCGGATGGAGTTAACTACAACACCCTCCAATCTCCTTCTTCTCGAAGGAAAAATGGCCCTCAAGCTTGGATCCAACCTTGACACTCAATAAATCAACGAAAGAGAGAGTTTGGGCGAAGAGAGAAGGGAGAGAGGTGGAAAGGCTTGGATAGCAGCATTCTGTGCGAACAGAAACTCCCCCAAGCCTCAAAAGGGGAAAGTTATGGCCGTCCTGTATTGGATCAATTGTTTCGGTTCTGTACCACACCTGATCAAAGCAAACTGCAGCAACTTGAAATGAATCATGTCCAGCTTGAAATGACTCACATGATATGCATTGAGTCGACTGAGATGGTCGAGGCACATTAAGGCTCAAACGACTCAGTGAGTCAGACCGTTCCATGTATTGCATCCAGCCAGATAAGAGTCAGCTCATACGAGTTGGACCGATTTGGCAAACCCTGCTCTGAACAAATTTTTTCATTGATCATTGACAGTGCTGCATCTACAGAATAAATGCTGTATATTCTCCTTTTCATTCCACGAAGGATGTAACAGTTCTATCGATATGAAATATAGCTTCAAGTCTATCACTCATAAGAAGCCTTCTTGATGGCACTTTCCAGACAGAGATTAATCTTTCAGGCAGAAATTTGGACCAAATAATCCCCTTCTACCACACTCTACCTCCTCCATCATCGAATATTCTTGCAAAAGAGCTTGCTGTAAACTTGCTTTTTTTGTCCCATCTCCAACTCTTATGTCTTCCTGATCATCATGCATCTGAACCTGATAAGAGTATGGAACAATTTCATTAGATCTTTCAACTCTATGTTTGTAGGATCCTTCTTGGCTGCTGACTTCCCCATGTATTAAGCAATCTGGTACAGATTTCTGAACTGAGAGGAGAAGGCACATTTGGGACACAGGTTGTCTTCACAAAACCAAATAGATTTACCACTTTCTACTTGGTAGATTGTAGAAACACTACCAAAGTCTGCTGTCCTGATTATGTCTTTCTGTATAGAAGAGAGATTGGAAGTATTGGAAAGATAGGGACACCTTTTCCTTTTTCTTAATAGCTATCTTAACCCATAAAATGTCCACTTATTCTCCTCATCTCCACAGACATTTAGCCAACATGGCATTATTAAATGACTCACCAATGCAACCCCAGATCCTTGCTTTTACACACATTATCCCATCTGACCTAGTGGAGTCCTCTCCTCCATCTTTTCCTGTAAGCCAGAAGAAAGAACTTCTGATAGCTTCAATGATTCACTATTGATTTAGGAATTCTTAGTATAGAGAGCTGGTAATTAGCCAATGAGGATAATATAGATTTAGAAAGAACACATCTGCCGTGCTGAAAGAAGTTTGGCCTTCCATCCTCCAAGCCTTTGATCATTTTTTTTCAAAATGACATCACCTTACTCCATTGCAATGGGTCTATCTGTCACCTGTCAATGGGAAGCCCAAGTATTTAATGAGAAAATTTGACTATCTACATCCCATTGTTCCAGCGATACAAATCAGCCTATCCCTGAGGAAGATTAACACTGTTGAGTAACTTGTGTTTTCATATTCTCCATGTTTTGATGATAACACACTATGAAATTGTCAGGACTTTGTTTCTATGAGAGAGAGATTTTTCTCTTTGTTTCATTAGTTTAGTTGCTGACAGTTTCTGACATAAGTTGTATAAGCTCTGTGGCTTAATCGCTTTCAGGGTTCCTTAACTCTTACAATTAAAAGAGCTAATTGGAACTTCAATTAAGCTTTAAGACTTCAAGTAATTTGCAGTTAGTTCAGCACTAATTGAAACATCACTCTCTAGTTTAATCGAATTAGTTTTTCTAACTGTTCTATCGATTAGGTGATTAAGTCTTACTTCGATTGACGTTGACTTAGTCACTTTGAGTAAAGAACTTAAAGTCTTCTATCGATTAGCTTCATAAGTTTTCTGTCGATTAACATTTCAGAGTAGTATTCAATTACCGCTTATAGCATTTACTTTGAATTTGTCTAAGTCTGACTTCTATTAACGTTTGAGCAACCACTTCGATTATCTTGATAACGTTAATCGAAACGCAACTTAGAGTTACGTTTTGTGTCTTAATTGAAATGGAGTTTTTAAGTTTTATTTCGACTAGCATTCTGAGATACTCTTTCGATTATTTGTTATAACACTAATTGAAGTTTCGTTCTCGGACTTCACTTCGAGTAATGCTATAAGTTTCACTTTGATTAACTTTACCAGTGTTGCTTCGATTAACGATGTTCTTTCGCTTACTGATCATTAATCTCACTGCGATTACTGAACAATTTGAGACTTCGATTAGTAAGACACTTTAGCGATTATCTCATATTGATTAAGACTTCGATTAATGCTTTAAGTTATCATTGCGATTAACTGTTTCTTGCGTTTTAAGTTAAGTCATTCCTCTCATCTAAGTGAGAGCCACCTGTACTTCGATTAGCGTTTGTTTATGACTTATATTAAAGATTAACTTATAATCTCGCCATGCGTTTACTTTACTGAATTCAATTTAAATTAGCCGGTACTCTCAGGTTATATTTAATATGTATTTTTTGTCTGAGATCTCTGCTATATCTTTATCTGACAGATTTGTTAGAGTTTTTATGCA
Source organism: Zantedeschia hybrid cultivar (assembly GCA_030544215.1). Lineage (NCBI taxonomy): Eukaryota > Viridiplantae > Streptophyta > Magnoliopsida > Alismatales > Araceae > Zantedeschia > Zantedeschia hybrid cultivar. The sequence goes on from JARZZO010000014.1 coordinate 79,999,461, forward strand.
CTTTGGACTATCATAGACTTCTGCTAAAAACTGACACAGTGGCAGGAAAAAGCAATCATGCCTTTTAGTATTTGTGCTTTCTGTAGGCTTGACCTGACATCACAAGATCTGTACCCGAAGAATCCTCTATGTATTAATTCATGCTACCTCGAGTCCACTAACGCAACAAATTCGTCATGCTCTCTCTCCAGTTTCTCTCTTGAGATTTTGAACATTAGACACAGACGTAAAGAAGCCTTCTTGAAGCAAATCAGTCTAACGGATTAATTTTGAAAAAGGGATATATGTAGAAGTCCTTCACCAGAGAAGATATAGTAGTAACATTGATACACAAGAGAAACATTCACTCAAGTTTGAGCAAGAGCCAATACGCCTAACCTGTTGAGAGAAAGAGCTTGAAGATCTCAAGAACTGTGCTTCATCACTCTGACAAGAAGCTTTTGGAGATCTTCTTCAGATCAAGATCTATGCAGTTTATTTGTTTATCTTTTGTCTTGATCTATGCTATGTTCTTTGTGAACACTTGCCTATTTCATAGGCACTAATTTTGCTTTGTTCCTCTTCCTGGTTGTAGAAGAGAGGGCCTACTGGAAGTAGGAGGTTGTTCCTCTTTTTGTTGAGGAGAGGACCTACAGTTGCAGGAGGTGGTTGTGTAATCTACAAGGGGTTGGTACCTTATTGTTAGTGGAACTCCTAAGTTGTTTCTTGGGGACTGGACGTAGGTCTGGATAGACTGAACCAGTATAAATTTCTTGTGCATTTATTGTGTGTTTGTTTCCTTGTTTTCATCTCCTTCTGTCCATTTATTAGTTTCTAGATTTAATCTTAGTTAGAGTAATTTTTAATAACCCATTCATCCTCCTTCTGGATTAGTCTAGCCTTAGGCAATAAGTGGCATCAGTGCTCGGTCTCTCATTTATGTGACCTAACAATCAAGAGAGTAATGGTTATGACAAATAGTTATGTTGAAGGTCAGTCTATCAACTGCCCTCCACTGTTTGATGGGAAAGACTACTCCTATTGGAAATGCCGTATGGAATATTTCCTTAAGGGGGTTGACCTTGATCTATTGAGTGTGTTTGAGGACGGAGACTTTGTTATAACTGTTCCTAGAGAGAGATGGACATTCAATGACAAGCATTTAATCTCTTTAAATAACATAACCAAAAGTATCTTATGCTGTGCTCTAGCAAGGAACGAGTTCAACTGGATTTCTACCTGCAAAGTTGCTAAAAAAATGTGGCTGAAACTTCAACTAACATATGAAGGCACAGAGAAAGTCAAAGAAACAAGGATAGATATTTTGGTTACTCAATACAGAAGTTCAAGATGGAGCCAATCGAGAACATCATCCAGATGTATTCAAGATTCACGAACATCACCAATGGGCTGATAGCTCTTGGAAAGGAGTACTAGTCGAGAGACCTTGTCTGAAAAATCTTAAGGTCTCTCCCTAGCTAATGGACACCTAAAGTGACAACTATTGAGGAAGCTCATGACCTCAGGATCCTGACACTTGAAAGACTCATTGGGTCTCTCATGGTACATGAGATAAACATGGAAAGGCTTGGGGAGGGTACCTCCAAGAGAAGAGTCTCCACAGCTCTCAAGACCTCACAACTAATTACCAATGAAATAGCATCATCAAGTGAAGACAGTGATGCTGACAGTGAGGAAGAAGCATTGCTATTTAGAAGACTGCAACAGATTCTAAAGAAAAAGAAGTCTTAAGGCAGTCATAGATACTTCAAGAAGAAGACTCTCAAAGAGAAGAAGTAGGAACTAATCTGCTATGAGTGCAAATAATCTGGGCACATGAGAGCAGAGTGTCCTTAACTGAAGAAGAAGGACAAGAAGAAAGAATATACTAAGAAGTCCAAGTTCTTCAAAAGGAAAGCTGTGGCAGTAGTGTGGGATAATGAGGAAGGCTTCTCAACTTCATCCAGTTTAGATGAAGAAGAGGAGACAACAAACGTTGCTCTAATAGCTAACATCACTCATCACACTGATGAACAAGTAACCTCTAGTCCTCCTCTCACTTCATATTTTGATTCTAATGAACAATTGTCTCTTAAGGAAGCCTTTGACGAGTTATATAAAAAGATTTAAAATACTCTCAAAAGAATTCAAGATGCTTAAAATAAACTATGAAAAATTGAGTGCTATGAGAGTTTCTCTAAAATCTGAAAACTCAGAATTAGTTCAGACTAATGAAAGACTAAAATCGGATAATATATACCTTGGTGAGGTAAATAAAACAAAGGACACTAAGCTTCAAAAATTGCATGCTGAACTGTCAAATATAGTCAAGGAAAAGATGGTTGTTAATGAAGATAAAACAGAACAAGATGAGTTAATTAAAGAAAATTAATACTTAAAATCCTCTCTTGAGAAATTAACTAGGGGCAAAACATCTTTACACATTTGTTTAAAAGCACTTACGACTGATAACATAAAAGATGGACTTGGTTATGTGCAACCCAAGGCCTCTGCAAAGATAAAACTCACAAATAAGTATCCTACTCCTAGATTCATAAAATCCAAAACTGAAACTAGCTTACAGTCAAAAGCTCCTTATATAGATTGCTGTTTATACTGTGGTAGATTGAGACACACTTCAAAAGCTTGTAAGATGAGGAAGCATGCCTGGGTACCAAAGGGATCAGTCCCTACTACTAACCATAAAGGACCCAACAAGTTTTAGGTCCCTAAGTTCTCCAAGTGATAATTGTAGGTTGGCCTGGGAGCATCAAAATGGTATATAGACAATGGATGCTCTAGGCGTATGACAAGGGGTTGTACCTTGTTCAAGTTTCTCAGATCAGAAAATGGTACAATCACCTATGGGGACAATGGCAAAGGCAAAGTGGTAGTTATGGCATAGTGGGTAGCAAGTCAACAGATCTAATTGAGGATGTACTGTGTGTGGATGGTCTAAAACACAACGTGATCAGCATCAGCCAACTTTATAACAATGGACACAAGTGATCTTTAAAGTCTCAAAGTACACCATCATCAAGGAAGATAAAACAATCTCTAAAGCTCATAGGGAGAAGAGTCTATATATCCTTTATTTAAATGAGCTCAAAGATAAAGATGTGTGTCTAGCAGCTAGCAGTTCAGAAGAAGCAAATTTGTGACGTAGAAGATTGGGTCATACAAGTCAAGAGGTAATTCACAAGCTGATCAAGCATGACTTGGTGGTTGGACTATCCAAGTTGAAGATGACGATAACAAGCATCTGTGCAGTATGTGCCAAGGGCAAGCAAACCAGGAACTCATTTTAGTCCAAGATCATTGTAACAACTTCTAAGCCTATGGAGCTGATACATATGGATTTGTTTGGCCCATGAAGACAGTCAGCCTAGGTGGCAAAATCTATGGGTTTTTCATTGTTGATGACTGCTCTAGATTCACTTTGGTGGCCTTCTTGGGAAGCAAGTTTGACATATTTGAAGCCTTTCTCAAGATCTGTAAAGTGGTCCAGAAAGAGCAGAAGTTAAGCATCATTATAATCAAATCTGACCATAGTAGAGAATTTTAAAATGTTGAGTTCACCAAGTTCTATGAAGAGAATGGAATTCAACATAAATTTTCAGCATCAAGGACTCCACAACAGAATGGTGTAGCAGAGGCGAAGAACAGAACATTATTGAATATGGTCAGAACAATGCTGTCAGAAAATAATTTACTAAGATATTTCTGGACAGAAGCAATCAACATAGCCTGCTACATCATCAATATAGCAATGATCAGGCCAATACTCAAGAAGGCACCATATAAGCTGTACAAAGAGAAGAAACCAAATGTGGGGCATCTGAAGTCATTCGGATGCAAGTGTTTCATCCTCAACATTGGAAAGGACAACCTTCGCAAACCTGATGCCAAATCAGATGAAGGTTTGTTCTTGGCTTTAGAGTTTTTAATAAAAGAACCTTAGTTGTTGAACAAACTGTACATGTAATATTTGATGAAGTTAATTCATCTTCCAATTGATGATGCATGTGATATTATTGAAATGATGGACAAGATGGAACTTAAAGAGAATGAGAAAGAAGATCCACCTTTGGAAGGTCTTTAGCAAATTGAAAATCAACATGAAGATCTACCCAAGAAGTGGAAGTACCATAAGGATCACTAAAAGAAAAATATTCTGGTAAATCATAGTCAGGGAGTTATAATTAGAAGTAAGATCATTCCTTGTGAATATTTAGTTTTCGTTTCCTACATATAGCCTAGGACAGTCAATAAAGCACTGGGGGATGAATCTTGAATCTTAGCAATGCAAGGGGAATTAAATCAGTTACAGAGAAATCAGGTCTGGTCTCTTGTAACTAGACCGTCTTATCATCTTGTTAGTGGTACAAAATAGGTGTTTAGAAACAAAATAGATGAATAATATGTGATCATTGGAAACAAAGTCAGACTGGTAGCTCAAGACTATTGCCAGGAGGAAGACATAGACTTTGATGAAACCTATGTCCCAATAGTCAGATTAGAGGCTATTCAGATTCTTTTAGCATTTGCATCTGCATATGATTTAAAACTTTTTCAGATGGATGTTAAAAGTACATTTTTAAAATAGTTGCGTAAAGGAGGAAGTTTATGTTGAACAATCTCTAGGTTTTGAAAATCATATCTTTCTAAATCATATTTTTAAATTACGTAAGGTACTTTATGGTCTGAAACAAGCTCCCAGAACTTGGTATGAAAGATTGAGTGCCGTCCTCATCCAATATGGTTTCATTAGAGGTAGAGTAGATAACACTTTGTTCATTAAAAAATATAATAAAGAAACTTTGATAGTTCAAATATATGTAGATGGTATTATCTTTGGAGCAACGAAGAATCTCTTTGCAAGGAATTTGAGAAGTTAATGTAGGGAGAATTTGTGAGTATGATGGAAGAGCCAAGTTATTTTCTTGTGTTACAAATCAAACAAATGAAGGAAGTGATTCACATCAATCAAGCCAAATACATCAAAGACTTATTGAAGAAATATGGCTTTGACCATGTTAAAGCTCTAACTACTCTCATGAGTATAGCTATCAGGTTAGATGAAGATCCACAAAGCAAGAAGGTAGATCGAAAGATCTACAGAGGTATGATAGGATCTTTACTTTACTTTACTGTTAGTAAACCTGATATTCTATTTAGTATATGCATGTCTGCCAAGTTTCAAGCAGATACTAAAGAATCTCACTTGATGTGTGTCAAGAGAATCTTTAGATATTTGGTTGATACTTGTGACTTAGGATTATGGTATCCTAAAGGATGCAATTTCAATTTGCTTGAGTATTCTGATGCGGACTATGTTGGTTGCAAAGTTGATAGAAAAAGCACTAGTGGTACTTGTCAGTTTTTTGCAGGTTGTTTAATTTCATGGTCCTCAAAAAACAAAACTCAATAGCATTGTCAACAACATAAGCAAAATATGTAGCAGTTGGAAGCTACTGTGCTAAACTGCTGTAGATCAAGCATCAGCTCGAGGACTTTGGACTCAAACTTGAAGAGATTTCGATGCTGTGTGACAACACAAACGCCATCAACTTGATCAAGAATCCCATTCAGCACTCAAGGACCAAACATATTGAGATTAGACATCATTTCACTAGGGATCATGTAGCTAATGGTGATATTACTATGGATTTTATAGATACCTTGCGTCAACTAGTTGATATTTTCATAAAACCTCTTTCAGAAGATATATTTACTTCTATTCGAAGAGAGTTGGGAATGTGTAATTTGTAGATTAATCGGTTAGACTTTTATTTCATTAATAAACCTGGATAGTTCTCTTGAGAAAACATACAATAATGATGAGGAAAGACACTAATCGAAACTTGTATTAAAACTCTGTTTATTAATCGAAATCTGAATTTCATTGATTAACTCCATGAACTATTATGGTTAATCGAATGAACTTGAACTCTAAGCGAAGACTGTTTTTTATTCTAATCGATACTTCGATTACTCCTTTCTTTCATCCCAACCTATTCCTTAATTGATATATCAGATTGTTAGTTAATCGAAGTTCTGTCTTAGATCGTTAATCGAGGCAGGACTTATCTTCTCTATTTATATTTTCTCTTCTTCTTTAATTGAAGTTCTGCCTTTGATCGTGAATCGAAGCAAAACTTATCTTTTGTAATGAAAGTTTGTAACTTCTTCTCTAATCGAAGTATATGATTTCTTCCTTAATCGAAGCAAGTGCTTTGTCTTACCACTTTGATTATCCTCTGTTTATCTCTTTTCGTTTAGTGCCCTTAGGGCAAATCGAAACCCTTTGAATTTTCGTTCTTTCGATGTGGGCATATTATTAAAGGAAGTTCAACCCCTCTTTGACTTCCTTCCACTTGAGCTTTCCCTCTTCTGCGAGTTTGAAGCTTCTGCGCTCTAGTCCTCCCGCGCGAAGGCATTCAAGCTTTTCGAACAATTTAATTTTGCCGATTCTCTGCAAAAGATAGAATCTTTAACCTTTTTCCATGATTCTTGCCGTCCGATTTCTCATTTTCTGCCTGTTTCCGATCTTCTCCTTGCTTAGAAACCTTAGTTCTTCTTGTTCCTTGAATCCAGCTACTATGGCCGCTTCTGCAAGCTCCGCCGCCGTTTCTCAGGCTACCAGTGTGGCATCTAGTGCTACGTATTTTCAAGATGAGGCCGAGCATCAACCCCTCAACACCCTAGTGGATTACTGCAGTTGCAAAATGGTGGATTTTACAGATCTAAGGAAGAAGGGACTGCGGTCAGTGGAGAAGGTTTTAACAGATGTCCAGATGAGCCAGCTGTGTCAAGTATTTGAGGCTTTCTACCCCAGCCTGGTCAAGGCCTTTTACATCACCTTGACAAGTTAGGTCACACCCCTAGTTCTTACCGCCAGAGTAAAAGGGAAGGTCATCACTATTATCCCATAACTCTTAGTTCAACTCTTTAGGTGTGAAGCAGAAGGTCAGATTTTGAAGAACTCAGTGGACATGGAAACCAAGGCAACAATTATAGTTAGGCTGAGCTATGTATAGAAGAATGGTGCGGTGGATGTAAATCAGCTGTCAGCAGAGAAATGAATGATTCACCTCATTATTGCTCATATTATGAGTCCAAGAGGAGCTACTTTTGGTGTCATCACACAGAAGGACTTAGACATATTGTATTGGATTGTTCGGAAGATGATGATGGACATGCCTGATATAATGATGATCAACATGATTAATCCTAGTGAAGTTGTGAAGAATCGTCCCAAGTCCAAGAGTGTCATGCTATCATATGGTCACTCCCTTACAATAATCTCAGATACTATGGAGTGGACTTCACTAGAGAGGACTCAATGCTTCAACCGGCCATCTGTACTAGTAGCCTCAAGAGGAGCAAATTCAAATACTCTAAGGGTGTATGGACTATGGACATTGTCCTTGCTGATGACCCAAACTTTGGTCACAGCCACACTAGATGAGGCCAACAGAGCAGCACCTTCAGCAGCAACAGAAGAAGAAATAGTAGCACCAGCAGAAACAGAAGCAACGGTAGCAGCAACAACATCACCAGTAGCACCAGCAGTAAAGGAGCAGATGTAGGACCAACGCTCCTGAATAGCTGATGTAGGACCAGCTTGCAGAGCCTCTAGATAGGGCCAAGAACCCTCCCCTCGACCAGTATTTGTTGAGGGGGAGCCAGATATTGAGGAGGAGGCCCAAATGAAAGTTGTTTCAAAAAACGAGAGAGCCACTGAAGCATCAAACGTAGTGGATGAGCTGCTAAGAAGGGTAACGTTTGTTCGACCTTTAGAGATGCCTTCTCCTCTTCCCTATGTGCCTCAAAAGGAACAAGTAAGAAAGAGGTAGGAGGATAGGCCAGTGGATTCAGACAGAATGGAGGAAATTCTCAGTAAACTGAATCAACAGGTTGACATTGAGGATATCAAGAGTAAGATGGGAGAGATCTCTGAACTCAAAGATGGAATGTTGCACATCAGGCAGCTGTTAGAGAAGTTACTGGCTGAGAGAACATGGTACAATTCTATGTATGTCAGGAAGAAGATACCAAGTTAGAGAGAGGTAGCCCAGGCCTATTTGCCTTTCCACTTCCTCCCCCACATCTATTCCTCCACCCTCTTCATAGCCATACCATCAAGCTGGTGAAGAGGCCATCTCTTCCCAGCCTCCAGCCTCTTCTCCTAAACCATATGCACCTTCCACGTTTCCTACTCTTTCTTCTCTTAGGATACCATTGTTTGAAACAATCAATATTGTGGACAATGTGCCTACCCTTGATACCATCCGCCCCATCTCTGAACCATCTGAGCAACCATCTTCACCTATTGCTCCACCTCCTACTACTTCACCTACTGGAGCTCCTCTCAGCTCTTGTATTCACTTTCTAGTAGATCCAGTATCTTCAGTTCCATCTCCGTGTCCAGCTGCTCCTTCAGCTTCTTCTCCTCCACTTGTAGTAGTTCCCTCTCCTCAACCAGAAGCAACTTCTACCTCTACCTCTGTACCTCCTCCTGTAGATGTTCCCATCTCATTCACTACACCACCTCCAGCTCAAGCTTCTTCCTCCAAACCAATTGATGTAGTCAACTCTTCTTCTTGCTACCCCAAATCCACTTAAGATTTTTTCCATGCTCAAGAATTCTTTCCTAAAGTAGGATCTACCTCATCTCCTCCACCTCCTCCCAGGGCAACAGTAGTGCCTCAGGCTCCTTTAGAGCCTTCAGCAGAGCAGCCTCCTGTCACCTTCAGTATGCCAGCATTTTTCGTCAAGCCAGAACCTCAGGCATCTGCTGCAGAGTACATATTTTTAGCTGATGATACTCCCCTTAGTTCATCGTTCTCCTCCCATAAACGAGTATCTCTTGAAGGACATAAATCCATAGCTCCCAAAAGGCCGAAGAGGAGAACTAAGTATCATTTATTTCCTCTATTCTTAGATGTCTTCTCCTCATCTACTAAGAGAAGACTTGTGTATATAGAATTCTTGCAGAAGAATGCCAGACTAGAAGTGTTGGAGTTGCTTCCTATTTCTTTGGATATGTACATAGATCAGTTTACAACCTAATACTACCTAATCAAGGAAGAAGTTACTGAGGTCAGGAATGAGTCTTCCATCCTGAAAGAATAAGAGTGAAGTAATTTACACCCACAGCTATACTATTCCTTTCTACAAGATAACTCTGCCCGAGTTCAGCGAAGACAGTCAGCTTTGGCTCTTGTAGAGTGGCTAGTTTAGAGTCATGAGGCCTATTGGGGAAGGTACAAGGAGTCAACTAAATGGGAGTATAGACACTTGTTACAGTACAATGACAGGAGAAGGGCAACTAACAAACAAAGGTCAACTTGAGCCAATTTCAGTATGGAGTCTAGAGACTTAGAGCCCAACACCTTGGAGAGACTGTTTAGGTCAGTCTTGATCTTGATGAAGCTACTGTGCCCATGAAGTTTCTACAACTTCATTATTTGATGATGGACACAGAGGAGGGCTTACAAATCATTGAGTTATATGGGAAGATGAAAGGTAAACATTCAGCAAAGGACACCTCTATCCTTCCCTTCTCCTATTCAGACCATACAATACCTTATGCAATTTAAAAACATGATTTGGAAAATTATGATATTCAAAACCTAGAGACTATTCAACATAAACTTCTTCTTTTACGTAACTATTTACAAATATACTTTTAACATCTATTTGAAAATGTTTTAAATCATATGCAAATGCAAATGCTAAAAGAATTTGAATAGCCTCTAGTCTGGTTACTAGGGCATAGGTTTCATCAAAGTCTATGTCTTCTTCCTAGCAATAGCCTTGAGCTACCAGTCTAACTTTGTTTTTCGTGATCACACCTAATTCATCTATTTTGTTTCTAAACATCTATTTGGCGGCAATAACACGATGATCAGACGGTCTAGGTAAACTAGAGCAATAGGCGCACATGCATAGTCACAATAAGCAGGAATGTTGTTTTGGTTGAGTCCAGCATCAATGGATTTCTCATTAATTACTGGGGCTTAAATAGTACGAGCAACCTTGACAAACCATGACAACCCTAACTCTCTAAAATAAAGAAAAGACAAAATAAAATGCTATCTAAGAGTAAACTGATGCATAATAATAAAGAACACGCATCAATAATAAAAGAGAATTATCCAGCTAGATGTGAATGCTATCTCCGAGCCAGAATGTCTTCATGGTGTCCTCACCATGCAATCTATTCTATCCTATACAAATACCATTTACCAGTCCACATCCTGTGTTCTATTCCAAAGGGATCTAAAATGTTGGCCACAGGAAGCAAGACAAGAAGTGAAATTGGATCACCTTGTCTCAAACACATTGAGCTATTGAAATAACCATATGGCTTACCATTTATCTGATATGAAAAGTGAGTAGTTGTGATGCAGTTCAGAATCCAATCAATCCATTTTTGTTTGAAATCCATAAGCCTTGGGTTCTGTTAATGCACTTCCGACTAACTCTCTCATATGCCATTTCAAAGTTCAATTTCAGGACCACACACTCCCTATTTCTGATTTTTCTGGTAGGGTAGGGTATAGCCTCGGAAGCAGCCATGTAGTTGTGTAAGATGAATCTTCCCTCCATAAGTGCAGTCTGAGTCCTCCCAACCACCTGCCCAAAGTTGTTCTTTGTTCTAGTGGACATTATCTTAGTAATAATTTTATAAGACCCTTCTAACAATCTGAGAGGTCTATAATCTGATGCTTTCTCAGCCCCCCTCTTTATTAGGTATCAGCACGCTATAGGAAGAATTAAGGCATTTTTTTGTGTTCAAAGGTCTGTCCTGAAATTCTTTTATCACTTCCGTAACTTCTGACTTGATTGTTTTCCAAAAATGTCGGCAAAAACCCAAAGAGAAGCTATCTGGTCCAGGTGACTTATTTGCACTCGTACTGAATATAGCTTCCTTAACTTTGATGGGGATCCAGGAACGGCTGGAATGGGTTCAAAGGCCCAATGTGCAGTTTAGTTGGCCCATTAGGGGTCCATTGGGAGTCTTTTAATTTATCTGCAATTTTCACATGCTTTTTAGTTATTTTCGGAGTCCTAGGGGTAGTTTAGTAATTTTCATATTAGGGTTTCTTTGAAGAGTCTATATATTGTCATGTATCCCCTCGTGGGAAAGGATTGAAGAAGAATTTTGAAATGAAGAGCCGCCGTTGCGTGTTTTCTCCCGAGACGGGACGGGAACCCTAGTCTTCTTCTCCTCCAACCCTTCTCTTCTCTCTACTTCCGGTCTACCCCCTCTCCTGTCCCGCATCAATTTGGTATCAGAGCCCAACTCCGATCCCCATCGTGCCTCCACTGCCTTCTCTTCTTCTCTGCCTTCCTCCTATCTCTTCCTGCGCTGCGTTCGTCATCCCCAACAAAGAGCCGCTGTCCGGAAGCAGTCTGCACGACCTCTCGGACTCCCGCGAGTCCCACCGCCCCACGTGGACCTGGAGGTCTTCCTGCGAGCCTCCGGCCCGCGACGCAGGCCTGACTGAGCATCCCCGCCACAATCCCCGTCTCCTACCACTACCCTGCGAGCCTGACGGGGACTGTCCGAGACCCCAAGCCATCCCCGCTCGAACCGCAGTGCGCAGGCGACGACTTCCGCGAGCCGTGGTTACCTTCGGAGGGAAGCTAGTTGGAGAGGTCTCGGAAACAGTCACCGGCGCGGGAGAAGACGAAGAAGAGGAGGGGGAGAGTCGTCGGAGCACCTGCATGCTCCTGCCGCCGCCACCACTGCCAGAGGCGTCGCCGTCTCCCACCGCCAGCGCCGTCGCAACCGTCTGCGACGCCGGCCAGGCCGGGCATCCCGGCCGCCACCTCCGCTCCACGCGCTCCGGCAGACCACTCCCACGACCCCAGCGAGTCTCCAGCCGCCGCACGCAGGTGACGAAGGCCCCACCCCGCGAGCTCCAGTCCGCAGCATCCCGGCCTGAACGGCCCTCCCGCAGTTGCCGTCGGCGCCACCGTCCCGCCCGCCGTCGTCACCGCCGCGCTCGATGGCCTCCGGCGCCATCACTGCGCTCGTCGCCGCCGCCTCCCTCTCCCTCGTGCTCTTTCTCTCTGCACCCTGTTAGGGTTTGGGGGAGGGCGAGCTGAAGAAGACGGGCCCGTGCCCTTTGAGTTGGACCCGGCCGGTCAAACCGGGTCTAACTGAGCCCGGTTCGATCAAGAACGGCCCGAGGCCACTACACAAGCCGGTTCACCCCGGGTCCAGCTCTGGTTCGAACCGAGGTCCGGCAGTTCCAAGCTAGGGTCCGGTCAGGCTTGAGCCAGACCTCAACCTGGTCTGCTACAGTGCCCAGGGGGGTGCACTAGGGGCTCTTATCGCACCGCCAGTGCCACAGACTCATCGGTGCTCCGATTTGCGAGCCGCTAGCGCCGTTGGGTTCGTATCGGCGAGGCCGACCTCGCTGTACGTTCTACCTGACAGCAACGTCTCGTTTTGCGTGCCACACTTGCACGCTTTACGAGGACGCTCGGGCGCGCAGTTCGAGATCTTTCTGGACTCCGATTTGTGCACCGTTCGCGCCATCGGATCCGTCTCGACGAGGTCAACTCGGATCCAGTGTGCTGTTCCCAGATTTGCCTCGTTTTGCGTGCCACTTTTGCACGCATACCGAGGACCCCGATCGTGGATCCCGAGGCCAACCCAAGTTGCCTCGATTTGCGTGCCAGCATCCCAGCGTACAGATTTCGCAGCAGCTAGTGCCCGCTTACCTCGTTTTGCGTGCCACTTTTTGCACGCATATCGAGGATGATGATTTGAGCTCCGATTCTTGTGCCGATCATATCGTTGGCATCCTTGCAGTGAGGCGGACCTCGTCCATCATTTCTTTGGCCAGTGGTACCTTTTATCAACATGGATTTTAGTTTTGAGGTAGAGCTACCCAATTCCGTGAAAACTCGGGTGTATCTTGAGGCAACGTCGTTCGGCAACGTTATTTCACAATCTATTGTGGATTCTATCTCCCACACGGACTACGTAAGGGTCTCTGGAAATCGAGTCTATGTGCCATTTTTCCATCTCTTAAGAAGCAGCAGTACTTCCCGAGCAGTCAGGTATTATGATGATGCATGGTGCAAGATTATACCTAATGGCTCGTATATCGGTTTGGGTAGAGAACGGATAGACGAGCGGCAAGTTGAGATTGATCATACTGGACGAGATTGTCTAATACAACCTGAGGAATACCAGGCTCCCTTTCTTATTCTCAATGCCACTTACCAGGATTGAGAGAGGTTTCAACAAGCAGTTGATTGGGAACGCGAGAAGTCCCAGATGAGGAGTGAGCTTCAGAAGATTTCTGCCATGCTGGCCAAGCTGACCAAGCCAAAAGATGTTGTCTATGAGGCCGACCCAACGATGCTTGAGGAGTATGAAAATCAAATGAAGGAGGTGCACTATGTGGCCGATCCAGTTCTAGAAGATGAATATTTGGGGGAGGTCGAATCAGTGACGCCTATAGCAGATAATGACCTCTTCCCCACTAAAGGGAATGGGCCGAAGACAGAACCGCTACTGGAAGATGTAGTCGATCAGCCGAAGGTCGTTAAAGATGTCATCAGTTTGCATGATTTTGACCACATATGGAGTGACGTCGAGGCAGAATTTTCTCCTCAGGTTGGAGCATTCATGCGCGCGATGGTTCATGGGTCATCGGTGTTGTTTTCCGAGCATGCTACCATCATTCCCCCATGGATATTGACTCATTTTAAAATTCGAGGACGAATTTTTTCGAACCAGGGGAGAATTATGGGGATCCAGGAACGGCTGGAATGGGTTCAAAGGCCCAATGTGCAGTTTAGTTGGCCCATTAGGGGTCCATTGGGAGTCTTTTAATTTATCTGCAATTTTCACATGTTTTTTAGTTATTTTCGGAGTCCTAGGGGTAGTTTAGTAATTTTCATATTAGGGTTTCTTTGAAGAGTCTATATATTGTCCTGTATCCCCTCGTGGGAAAGGATTGAAGAAGAATTTTGAAATGAAGAGCCGCCGTTGCGTGTTTTCTCCCGAGACGGGACGGGAACCCTAGTCTTCTTCTCCTCCAACCCTTCTCTTCTCTCTACTTCCGGTCTACCCCCTCTCCTGTCCCGCATCAAACTTCCTTCTCCTGAAATGGAGAACATAAAAGCCCATCCTCCCATCCTCTGAAAAAGGTCTCCACAGATGGTCTTCTTTAAGTAACTCCTTGTGGAAGCTAATAACCACCTCTTGGGCCCCTTTCATGTCTTCAATCAATTTGTCTTCTATTTTTACATGCTCAATCCTCAAAGCTGTCTTCTTGGTACTAGCTACCCCATGGAAAAAAGAATTTATTCTCATCTCCTTTTTCTAAGTCATTGTTCTTTTGCTCTCTGCCTTCCATTTAATTCCATATCTAGGGAGTCACTCTTGACATTCTTTCATGTAGATCTTTAGTGCATGACTATCTTCTAGAGATTTTTCTTTTTGAATGTGGATGGTACCACTTTATATTATAAAGATGGAACAAAAGAGGATATATGACTATATTCTAGAGATAAAGGTCGTCATTCATTTGTTAATTCACATGGATCTATTTTCTGAAGTTCTTATCCATTATTAGCTGCCTTACCAAAATTTTGAATTACCCGCTTCTTGATACAACTTCGGACATGCTTGACCTTCCTAGGGAAGCATAGAGAAGCATGAAGAGCTCTTGGTGCATTATAATAACTGAGGATTTGGCTGTGCTGACACAATTTGTTAAAATGTTGGTCCACTGTGCCGGAAAATAGTGGTTGAGCTTGATACTCCAGAAGCATGACCATGTCAGTTGACCACCTTGCAAGCCAACCCGCCTTTTTCCCCTCTTTTGGTTGAGTATAGAGCTTCACAAACATCAGAAGGCATTTTTTTAACTTCCTTCCACGAACAAAAACCAACTGTAACCCCTATAATGTTTTGTTGTCAGTGTATTGAAGATGCATCGCCTGCAGTCCTTGGATGTAGGTTTGAAAGCCATTTTGGAATCCAAGTGATTCTACTCTGCTGCACATTCTACTCTAGATCCGATCCACCAAGAGCAAACATGGTGGGGACATAGGATCTCCTGTCTAAGGCCTCTTCCACTGTGAAAGAACCTAGAGCATTCTCCATTCATTGAACAACAGATCTGGTTGACGGGATACAGGACCTGATCCACCCAATCCATTTGTTGTCACATCCTAGTAGATAAAAATGATAAATATACAGGGCAGAGTGTTGGTTGGTGAGCAAATAATGAGCGCATACAAAAATGTGTATGGTGGAGGTGATGATGTTGGGACGGATGTGCAGTAAGACTAGAAAGGACATGGTTCCAAATGAACTTACACGAGACATAAGTGCAGCTCCAGTTGATGCTAATCCTAGGGAAACTAGGCTTTAGATGGTTTGATCATGTGCATTGTCACCCATGTTTTGCACTTGTTAGAAGGTGTGGTCAAATTCAAGTGGAGGATAGCAAAAAGACTTCGCAAGGCCTAAAATAAGATGGTTTTATGTAGTAAGAAAGGACTTCACCTTCCTAGGTTTAACTACAAACATGGCATTAGGTAGATTAACATCACATAACAGGACTGAGGTAATGGTGGATAAGGATCGGATGATGTTGATGATGGTTGTAACTATGCCATCCAATCAATTGAGGATTGACATTTAGGTAAGTTGGGTGTTGAGGACATGGAGTCAAATATCTTGTTAGAGTTACATAATTAAAATTTCTTTTTTGAAAGTGTACTTAATTGGAAATATTATTGTAAGGGGATATGGGTCCAGGGTAAGAAAGGAAACATGTTCTTGATTTGTGTAGCATGGCGTTTGTTGGTTTTGTTAGGTGCTTTTTCTATCTGATGTTATCTCCTAGTGCCTCTAAAATAGCGACCTTTCTCGATAATGCAGCTGCATTTGTTTTTGTTGCCTGTTTTCCTAATGCCCATTTGCAGTGAGCCTTCACCTGCAGCTGCGGACTGTGATGAAGCTCCCTTCATATTCTGTGACATGCTTAATTCTGATGGCCACATTTTATTCAAATGGTTACTTAAGACCTATTTATACTGTTGCAGGATGGGACTTGAAAATTGCTCGAATGCGTCGGCTGGAGCTGGCCTTGTGCTATCTAAAAGTGGGTGAAATAGAAGGGTGAGGCTTTGTTATTGTCTTTTCCTTCTGTTTAATTATGCAGTGAATGGTACCACTGAGTATATTGATGGAAAAAAGTAACAAACAGAGAAGTATAGTGATGAAAGCCAGGTTATTGTAGCTAGGGAAAAAGTATAACAATCCATTGTACCAAACTTGTAGCCAGACACAAGAAGGCACACCCTGGTTGTGAAGACTTAAATTTACAACATATTCTTGGATTATCAGAATTCACTCGTATCAGTTTTATCAACCTGTCTTTTGGTTGATAATTTTTTGGATGGTATAGGAAAGGGATGCAATTTGGGTCCAAATAATTAGGGAGAAGTATTACCCTAATTCATTGAGATGGAGTCTTTACTCCTACTAGATCTATCAGCATGTCTCCCATATGGAAGAACATCTGTAAAACACCTGTCAGGCTGGTCATCACATTTTCAGTGGGAAATGGGAATGAAATCAGATTCTGGGAGGATAAATGGTACGCTGAGGGTTCGTTTGCTTCTCAATTTGAAGGCCTGCATTCTATTGCTGAAGATAAAGGATGTTCTATCAGATTTATTTTCAAGTGAGGACAATAGTCAGTGGAATATCAGATTAAGAAGGGATCCTGTAGGTGTGGAGCTGCAGCAACTGTTGGTTGTTCTGAAAATTGTCCATGGAACCACTTTGCATCATGAATAGGAAGATTCTAGGAAGTGGGTTTGGAGCAGTAAAGGAGTTTTTTCAGCTTATGTTCTTACAAACGTGATTAATGATCGAAGTATCAGAGTATCTTGGGATCCATTTGTGTGGTCTAAGTATTCTCCAAACAAGATAAGGATTTTTCTTTGGAAGATGGCTTTGGGAAGACTTTCTACTTTGGATAGGATTAGAAAATTTATTCACACAGAATCCAATGTGCATCTGCTGTGGTCTGTTTGATGAGGACATTGATCATGTGTTCCTGAAATGTGGAATTATTAATGTTTAGTGGATATCTGATGCGGGACGGTTACCGACTAGGAACCTGAACTACGCCTAAGATCCAAGATCGGCATGGACTCCACAACGGACAGCAAACGAACACCGAACGGCCACAGTTTCCAAGAAAATAAATACGTGAATAGTAAGAATCTACGCTCGTGTACCGTCTCTCGGAATATGGAAACATGACGGATCGTGGTAGTGAGAACCTCCTCTGTCTAGGGCATCTACACGCTCAACCATCGCAAGGTTAGTGCCACAGGATTTGGTTGCTCACAATCTCACACCCGACTATGATTTAAAATTTGCAGTAGCTAGGCAACCTAAAATTCAAACACACAAGCACGATGGCAGGTACGACCACATACTAAAGGAGAAAATCTTAGGATGGGGCTAATAGACACTAACCGTCTCGCTGTAGAGTGGGGCAACGTGTCCCAAGGATGCAATCCATGTGCGCGCTGAAGCCATGGGTCTGCAGGTGGATGTGCGCTGGTGGCGTCGGCTGCAGGCCTCTAGTGGGCCGGATGTGAGTGCCCCGCCCTCTGGTGGTGTGGGAAATGGGCTGGAAGCCCTCTAGAGGCAGATTGAGTGCGGTGCTCCCCCGAAGGAGGCTCGAACAACGATGTGGGAGGAGGCGAAGGCTGTCCGAACGCCACGTGGCGGGAGGCGTTCCCCGGTCGGTAGGGCTGCAGCTCGAACGACGACGTCGTGGTCAGGTGAAGGTCCCCTGGATGACTAGTGGCGTATGGGCGGCAGTGGGCTCGCGCTCACCTGGCGCGAACGACGATGCCCGCGCGAACACGGGCAATCTGCTGTGTGGTGGCGGCGGCATGGGCGTGGGGCATGATGGACGAGGGGTGTGTGGGCGAATGCGCTTCGTGCGCCCCGTGGCGCGACATTGGGCGGGAAAGCATGTAGGTGGGGCTCATGCAACGACGGCCCCTACTGTGCGAACACGTTCTATCCGTCACGTGGGTGGGCGAATGATGGTGGCGGTGGGGTGTGTCAGCGTCACTGGCGGCGGGCAGTAAAGTGGAGAGAGAGAGAGAGGTGTTTATGGTGACGGAGAGAGGGAAGGAGAAGATTTGCAGGGGGTGAAACTAGAGCAGCAGGGCTTTGTGCCCTTCCTTCCCGGGGGCCCTAGAAGAAGCACTTCACGATGCACACATGGCGGCTACGCATACATATATATATATATATATATATATATATATATATATATATATATATATATATAGAGAGAGAGAGAGAGAGAGAGAGAGAGAGAGAGAGAGAGAGAGAGAGAGAGAGAGAGAGAGAGAGAGAGAGAGAGAGAGTCTAAAACCCTAATGACACTCTAATCACCATTGACTAAAATAACCCTAAGACCAAGAAAATAACATAAAATCGTGCAGTAAATATAAGAAAAATAAAAATCTTCTAGGTGTCCCCAAACGGGCGGTACACATGTCCAAATAACTCCAGAAAAAGTACCATATTCAGCAGTAGTCAAATGGGCATGCCCAAGCCAAAGTGAAGCCTGCTCTGCTGCTGACATCTGTTGACGACAGTAGATGTGGGCCGGATCGAACCGGACCCGGGCTCTGGTG
Organism: Zantedeschia hybrid cultivar; assembly: GCA_030544215.1. Classification (NCBI taxonomy): domain Eukaryota; kingdom Viridiplantae; phylum Streptophyta; class Magnoliopsida; order Alismatales; family Araceae; genus Zantedeschia; species Zantedeschia hybrid cultivar. The sequence goes on from JARZZO010000014.1 coordinate 80,018,166, forward strand.
TCCTCACCAATATCTCTTTGTAACCATTTTAAAGTTCAGTGGGAGAACCATCAAAGTGTTCTTATTTGGATAGAATGGTGGAGCAACAACTGTCCACAGCCAACAGAGTATCAGATCTGCTTATTGTTCTTGCCAGCTGTTATGTGGACTGTGTGGATTGAGAGAACTCTACAAGGTTCAATCAGAAATTCAACAATCCCAATGACATTCTGAGAAGAGTCATTTAGTTGGTTTTTGATTGGGTAAAACCTCCTCAACTCTTCTGGGAATTGGAAATTGCTTTTTCTTGATGCCCTGAATGTGTTTTGGGTGCCTTTTATTTTATTCTATGGATAAAATCGGGGCCTTGTACTGGGGTTTTGGGTGGCCTTTAAGACAAAAGCATCTCTTAAAAAAAAGCAATTGAGAAACAAAAAAATAATAATGGATTTCCAACATATGATCATTCTACCTGTGCATGCTGTAATATATGGTGCTTGTATCCCTTAATTCTATCCCACTTATGGTACTTCAGAACAAAATTCTATGTAAATTTCAATAACATTTTCCTTCAAAAAAATTTGGGAACAAGAATAACGCTTAAAAATTGCAGATTTGTCTATCTTATTTTCGTATTATGACAAATAACCTCACTGCATCACAATACTTGCAAAAATGCTCCCCTGCCATTATCTTCGGTTAGCATGTTAAATATCTCTTATTTAACCCTGGCTTTTGGGAGTTGTCCACTGCTGTACCTGTAAATCCCCATCTTTTCTTGATTAATATATTTGTGGTACCATCCACTTGAAAAGACCCTGGTTAATCTTTAACCAAAGTTGAAAAAGTCTAAAGTATGGTTATTTTTCTCTCAACTCACTTTTTCTCTCTTTCCAACTATCTATCCACCTCTCTTTCTCTCTCTTTGGCGCAATGTGCTGATCAAAAGAATTCTTTTTTATAGGGGTATTTCATCCAAACATTAAAACTGATGGTTGAAGAAGGAATATTCGCTGTATCCTTAACGGAGATTAACCACATAGGTATTTTTGCAAATATTGAGATGCAGTGAGGTTTTCTATAATAATATGAAAACAAGATTGATAAATCAGCAGTTAAAATTTTAAGAGGGCTATTTTTGAAAAATAATAATAACATCTAGGGAGTCTCAAAGCATGCGATTTTGTTCTCATGCTGTTCTTTAAGAATTTCATGCAATTTACTTATGTATCATCTCTTTTAATCAAAATTTGTCATACTTGGTTGGTGGTTTAGCTAAGTCTAAGCAAGTTCAACTTGACTCATACGGAGTGCAAAGTTTCAGAAGAATTTGAAAGATCACTAGAAATACATATTTTGTTTAGCTATTTATATATATATATATATATATATATATATATATATATATATATATATATATATATATATATATATATATATATGAAAATTGCTGTAATGTGGAGCACTATAGATAGACGACCTACTATTCCCAAAAATTTCCATTACTTGAATGAGGGTTCTAGTCTGACTTCTTGGTTGTTAGGTACCTTCGATATCTTTGACACTATTTATGATGACCCCTACTCCTGCCCTGCGGGACACATTAGAGCCACCACTATGGTTGCCCAGTAATGGTTTGGGGACATGTGGAAGCCAAGTTGTGAACTAAGACACTATAACAATAAATGAGTGGAAGTGTGTGCCATGAAATTCATATACCAGTAATTGATGCAACACAAACAGTTAAAGGAAAGTACTAGCCAATGATACAATTTGAATATACCAAATAAATAAAAGTGGTAATACATTATAGGAGGTTGCCACTAGCTACGTTGAAGATTGCTCAAAGCTCACACCAGCACTCCTGCCTAGGCTGCTTGTGACCCTGCTACCCACAACAAAACTAAAACAAAAGATGGAAACAAAGGTGGCATTGAGTCGCTGACTCATGTAGGATTCATCTATGTCACTAACACCAGTTATGGGGGTTAGAATAGCTGAACAAGACTAATCTTTGTGTAGTGGAATAATTAAACAACATTTATATATGCAACAACTGATCTACATGCAACTATGACAAGCAGCAGACGGGGAGAGCAGAAAACACAACTGCACAAGATGTCCCGATTTTGACAACACTAAACTCTTTCTTATAATCGATAAACTGGACTGTCACTACTGACTGATCTATTTAGAACAGGGATAAAAAACTTAACTAAATTTTATATGCGATAGAGAGAAGATACACAGTAGACTGTACCAACCCCCCCCCCCCCCCCACACACACACACACACACACACACACACACACAAAACCACCACCCAAAACAAGTCTAATCACTTGGCTGATGAATATATAATTTGCTTTTCTTTTTTGACCATTTCCAGTCCCACCCAAGACTGGATTATTTCTTTGCCACAGCCATTTTGTCATAACCTGTGCTACTAACTGACACCCAATTCTTGTGGTCGAATGTTTTATCTGTCTAGAAAGTGGCCAAGTCTGAAGTGAAGTGACAAGGTTGCCACAACACTAGACATGGCTGTAGTTGTGTCGGGGGAGTCACTGGCTAGCAAGCTCTACCAGGCCCTCTGTGGGATCTGATTAACAGTTTAGAGACTAGTGTGACATCCCTCTTCAAATCTTAAGGTAAAAGGTTTATTTGAAGAGCCACCCAATGGAGGCTTTCAACACATGTCCTGTGTCCAAAGTTCATAAAGGACCTAAGGACATCCTACCTACTTTGCGACGAGGGCCCGATGGGCCATCTCTTCCTTCACTGCTCCGTCTCCCAGGTTGTATGGAGGTGGATAATTCTGGGGCCGAAGAATCACTGGCGAACCCGGTCGCATGGAGCTGTTGGTCTGTGAACAGGCTATAAGATGAAATTCTAAAGGGGATATAAAATCTTGGTGGCTGATTCTGCATGCTACTCTCTAGGCTACATTGTTAGAAATAAAAAGATTTTGAACCGAACTAGAATGTCTACTGAGAGGGTCGGTTCATTTTTTTGGATGGGATTGTAGAGCATTCTCGTATTTTGGGGAAGGAAAACAAGATGGGTTGCTCCCTTGTTGGGAATATTGTGTATACACCCAATATAATCTTTGGAGTGGGGGATATATTTGTATGTCTTGTATTTTTCATGGGTTCTCTCTGAGAGCTTGATTGATCATGCTTATACACCCTGTTTTGTTCATTAATGAAATTGCGGTAATATCCACTTTTAGGAAAAAGTATCTATTTTTTCTGGAAACTTTTGCCTGGAATTTTGTGGACTCTTTGGTTTGCATCTTGAATTTTGTTTCCTTGTTTCTTTAATTCACTTCTGCTAATTTTTGTTTCACAATTTCTCGATTCAGGCTACCCATGACAATTTCTTGATTCAGACTACCACATTGGTTATATCCCACAATTCATCCTTTTTGAGGTGCATGCATTCGCAAATATTTAACACCGCCTAGTGGCTTATTTTATCCCAACAAACTTGGCATCCACCTTTTATGATGCAGGGGACTCGTCTTCTCTATTCTTATATTAGCTAGATGTAGCTTTTATGGAATTCTTCAGTGGTGCATGGGTTCTTCATAACATCTCAGAACTTAGTTGTCAAGTTTCATGGTGTTTCTTGTCCACTTAAGTGTTAATTATCCATATTTCCTTTTATTGGGATTCAGCCACTGGACTCCAGAAAGTTTGGCAGAATTCAGATCAGATAATGTTACTGAGTCTGTAGCAGTTTTATCGTGATATGATCTCTTCCTGATTGTTTATCTTTTTCCCCAATATATGAATCAGATCTTTGGAGATGCTTGCAGATGCAAATTTGGCTGAAGAAGGAACCTTGAGGTTGCTCTTGACTTCTGCTTATAAGATCTTCTGTAAAGATGGCAGTGAGAATGAGATAGGCACAGCATCAAGGTGCGTTTCTTGCTCGAACGCTGTCCTCTTCTGACCTTCTCAGTTTTTAGTGATTTCGCAGAACAAGGTATAATAATCAATCAATCGATCAATTGTAAGCCCTATCTTCTCAATTTCATTCTCCTATGGTAGTACAGCCCAAGAGGATTTGGCAAGAAATTTGAGTGGTTTCATCTTGTTGCAACCCCAAAATTCTTCAATAATGAATAACCTACTCTGTGAAAAGCTAGAAGGAGTCAAGCCGGCTGAAGTTTCTTCCCCCAATCCTTTGAAGGTTGGCTGGTTGAGGACCTACCATGAAGCTTGTGTCAACATTGATGGTTAAAGGTGCAAATAGTGTGTGTACCATTTACTTATTGCCTTGGCAAACTTGAGAGTGAGAGACAAGAAAAGTGCAACAATGCTGCATACACATCAGATCTTATTCAGGCTACCTAATTGGACAAGTAAGAAAGGAGAAAAGTATAAACAATTTTGGGTTAGTAAATCAGATTACCGCAAAATTCTAATTCATCCCATATGTTTTCGTTCTAAGCTACCTCAATTGGCAAAACTAGTTTTTTCATTATTGGATGAGTAGTAGATCACAATGGAGGTTCCGTTATGCAGTGATTGAGCTGATGTGCAAGTGAATTGACAATGTAGAATGCCTATGGCAAAGATGCTTGACTGGAACAAATGCTTGGACTAGCTACATTTATCTTTTCTTTTCATGATTGCTGTCTTTTTCACATTTGTGTATTGACCGGTAAGGATCATTAAGTTGTGTGCTATTCTCTCTCTCTCTCTCTTTTGAAGAGTGGATAGTACCACCAAGTATGTAACTCTGAACAAAATGAAGGATGTACAGTGAATACAAAGATCAGCTCAAAAAAAAAAAAAACCCTCAGACCAAATGCACCAAGTAGGTGCTGCAGCTATTAGTCCCCAAAATAACATAAAAGGGGGGAAGGGGTGGTACTGCCACCAGTCAGAAGGGCAAACCATTCCAAACTTTAAGACACACAAAGTCTGCAATTCTTTGAGGAATCAAAGCCTCCTTACGCAACATTCTCTTGTTCCTTTCATTCCATATTGCCCAAATAGTTGCATGTAGAATGAGCGACCGATATTCTTGTCCTCCTTTGGCATATTAATCCCTGGAATGCATAATCGGCCGATCCAGCCGATTCGGATCGGGATTGGCGGGCCCCGATTAGGTCGGAATTGGCCGATCCTGGCCAATTCTGGCCAATTACAGCCGATCCCGGCCGATCCGATCCCGATTCAGATTGGGATTGGTCGGTCCCAATCCGGCCTCCCGATCTGTGCCGGAATTCCATGTATTAATCTGACCCCAACTAAGCAAGAGACCTTCCACAGAATTCTGACGGTACCCTTCGCAATGGATCTTATAAAAAATGAGCTGCCACACCTCCTGAGCAAAGTTGCAATATTCATCCTCTTCTCCGCAAAGGCAGCATTCTCCTCCTTTCCGTAAAGGCAGCATTCCAAGTGCATCCCCACTATGAAGCAAGCCAACCTGTCACGTGTGGGAAGTCTACCGACAAAAGTTCTTCAAATCAGTGCTTTGACCTTGAGTGGGGATTTGGGCCGCCAAACCTGGTTATAGAAAGAGAAGCTGGTGCCACCGTCGGAAATCAGCCTATAAGCCGACCTAACTGAGAAGCCCCCTGATGCTTCCAACCCCCACACAGCCACACCCAAGTATTGCGATTCCTTGGATGGACAGTGGCCTCATAAATGGAAAACATCAGTTGAGTGAAATCATCAATTTCCTTTCACAGGTCCTGCCTAAAGCACGGAATCCAACACCCATTGGGGGTAGAGTGGTCATATACCTGCCTACCGAGACTGAGGGAGAAGAAGAGATGGCAAGAAGCCCCGGGACCTTGCTAACAAGTGGGGCTGCTCCACACCAATTGTTCCTTCCGAAGAGACACGACTGCCCATCATCTAAGGCAATGGTGGTGGCAGCCTAAACCATGTTGGCATTCTGGATAATACCTTTCCAAAGGGGAGAGATAGCATGCTCAGTTTCTGGAAAGATGCCCCACCTCCTCTTTGAGGGGTAGTATTTCTGAGTGATCACATCAATCCACAGATCTGAATCTTCAGAACCCACCTTCCAAAGCCACTTGCTGAGGAGGGCAAGGTTGAGGTCTTCAATATCTTTGATGCCTACCCTCCATTCTCCTTGCTCCTACAAATTCTCTTGCAACTGACATCATGACCACCTTTTTTTTTTTTTAGAAGGTGACTGATAGGCACTATTCCATTGATGAAAAGAAGAAAGTAGTACAAGGAAAATCCCAAAACAGAAACACCCCACAACCTGGGTGGGACAGACCCCCAACCAAGTCTAAAAAAACAAAGTAAAGGTTACAATTGTACTGTTTAATCAAGGAAATAAAACAGAAATTCAGAAAAAACCCCTCATAAAAACAGAGTTCTCCACAAGTTAGCTTTCTGCAACAAAACATACTCTTCTTCTTTAATGATATCAGCAGCTCTTCCCCACTCTTCCACTCTTCTAAACACGCGGCACATAAGTTGTCATAGACGCTTGCTGAGTGTTGGAGTTCCTTGGTTCGGACTGTAATTGGACCATTAAAGTTGTCGATGTCGACTGGTCATGATTGCAAGAGAATACCATAGCAGGTGAAGGAGCTGGCACAAACCCAAGAAAGAAAGGAGAGCCAACCACGGGTGGGGAGTTGCCGAAGCTAATAAGGTGTAGCGAGATAACCAAGCTTCAAATGGCTCTCGACCACCAATGGTCCAAAAGTCACCCGAGCTTGTTCCATTGCCGTCACGAGCAGAAACGTGAGCAAAGAGCGAGGAGAGAATGCTGCAAGTAAAATAACCCGGTGTGTGTCATTTTGAAAGCGGAATATTGCTAAAAGAAGATGAAAGGGGAAAAGGTCCCCATTGGAGTTGCCATTTGTTGAGGGTGATTTTTGGTACAATATTTACCTCATGATTTCGATTTATTTAGATGACGGGAATCATGATTTCCCAGTAAGAAACATGGTTTAGATCCGTGATGCAGCTATTGAAATGCGAAGGTGATCTAAAATGTATGTCGACTCGCCCATAGAAAGGATCATAAGGGTTCGGTTGGACCTTTTCTGCCAGTCAGTAGACTGACGTTGATTATATCTTGCTACGATAGGAAAATCCTTTGATTTCTTTCATAAAACAGTTCGCTTTCAAAAATGCCTCTATGCAGTTTTAAAATCTTACCCATTCTATTCAATTCGCCCACATATTGTTCATTAGAGGTTGGAACTTTGATTTATGATTTATTCTGTAATTTTTAGGAATTTTTATCTAGAAGTACTATTCATCGATACTCTTCATGGGCACTGTTCATGGGTGGGCTCGCTAAGCGTCGGGTCAGTCCCCAAGGAGATTTCAACGTGGGAGGTTGATTAGTTTGCTTTATGAGGCGAAGAAAGGCACGATACGGTTATTGAGGCGCATGGCTAGGGATACTCTTGTAGTTCGGAAAGTAAATTTTAATGACTGAGGCCATGATTAAGTTGAAAGCTCATGTCAAGTTATTTAAATTGATGAAAACATACGTAGCGCGCTTTCCTGAGCACTATTCACCCCTAACAACAACTGTTACGAGTGGGCCTTGTAGATAGGGACTGACGCATACTATACGGCCGCACATGATGCAACTTATGTTGATTTGTAAGCATCAAGGTGCACTATTGATCCCTTGACGATGACTGTCTCGGGCGGGTCCCACAGAGTCGAAGGCGCAAGGCAAGGACAACGTGACACTAGTCATAGCGACGTCACACTATTCCTGTGCCGTGGCACTATTCACGCGGCGTGACACTATTCATAATGGCGGCCCGAGTTAGGAGACGGGGGATATTGATGACACTCGGACTATGTAGAGATCAGGCAGCATCATAGCTCCTACGTGTGCAGCGTCTCGGCGACATAAACTCACGGCTTGCCCATCACCACTTATTTGCGACATCGGGCCAAGAGGTCTTCTACTCGACTCGACAGCTCGCCATCGCCGTATCGAGGTGATGATGGACCGACGAGGGTTTTCGCCCCACTCGACAGTTCGCCATCGTGGCATCGAGGTAACCATGGGCTGATGAGGGCTTCAGCTCCACTCGACAGCTTGTCATCGCCATGTTGGGGTGACGATAGACCTATGAGGGCTTCAACTCCACTCGACAGCTCACCATTGTCGTATCAAGGCGACGATGGGCTGACGAGGGCTTCGACTTACGCATAACTTATGGAAGTTTAAACTGGTTGTCACTTGGCGACATAAACATTGGCTATGCTGCCAATGGCCACGTCGTCAAGGCTTGGCGACTTGGTATTCTTTACTTTAGAAGAGCAAGTAGCAAAGCCTCCTTTTTTCTTCCTTTCATTCAAACACCAAGCCATTCAACCACACACAAGGGGGCATGGGGGGTATTTATAAAGTTCTACATCCAATAGGAATGTGCCAAGTGGCAGGACATGATTGGCCCCGGCAATGGGCCCTGCTAGGTGGCAAGCTACCATTGGATGAGGCCTTGTTCCCTCTTGATTGGTCCACTTGACGCTTGTAGGGCGATGACGTGGTGAGGATGACTAGGCAAAGAAGATTTGCATGGCATACCTTCATTGGTCCATGTAAGCACATGTGGGACGCATTCATTTTTGCAGGCCGAAGCTTGGGAGGATACCGCCATGAAATGGCGGCATGGTTGGGGGCTGCAGCCTCCCGTGGGGTGCTGCTGCCCACAGGAGGCGGCAGACCTTTGGTACTGCTGGCCCCTGCGGGCGGCAGAACCCAAAGACTTGGGTCTGTCACCTACAGGGGGCGGCAGCCCCTAAAGGGCTGCCGATGGGCAGCAGGTGGGGAGGGGTATTTTTTTTTTTTGCCCCCCTTATTTTCTGTTTCTTTTGGGATTTTTGGGCCTTTTTTATTTTCAGAGGATTTTCAGGGGCATTTTTATATGCGGCCCTCTCTATTTTGATTTTTTGATATCTGCCCTTCAAGAATTTTCTCCGAAAATTTTCAGTCCACACCTACCATCCACCATTGGCTAACTCCTCCTGATTAAGGCTTTGACTAGCCTTGTCAGGGCCCCATGTCAAGGGAACGAAGTTCTCATCCTCCCCCGTAGCACCCTTGCTCCAGCTGTGGCCCGTGACCAACATGGTCTCCTCAGCACCCCTTTGGAAAGGCAGTCTGTCCACCTCCTGAAAAGGTGCGGGGGGTTGGGGGAGTGATCGAGTTGCAAGTTTTGACACCTCTGCACTGCATATCACCAACGGCTGAGCCAGGGGGAGCAACACTCAGCTCCTCCTAGCCTTCATTGGAGGGATTGTGTCTACTAGATTGAGAGGCGCTGCACTAGTTGAAGTTCGGGTCTAACAATGGGACTGTTGCCTACAGCAGACCCCATTGGGAGTACACTGCCACATTGAGGATCTTCATATCTGGACAACCTCTTGTAGAAGATCCCCGTGGCCAGGGACCGCCGGAGTCGCTGCACCACCAGCTGCCACCTCCCCAAGAGGATGAGGTGGGATCCTCTCCTGAGGGTCATTAGTCCGGATGGCCGTAGTGCTCAGTATGGGGTGGGAGGTTGTCAGAGGGAGTCATCCATGGCAAACAAGTAGAGAAGATGACGATCCTCGGGTTCCTCATTGGGTCTAGTCGATTCAAACATTACGGGCCTAAACCCGTGCTTGTTGGGTAAGTCACGAGTTGCCCGTGAGTTACCCAATAGATACAACCCCTTTGACCGCTCGGCTTACAGAAAGGGAGGGCATCGCCTTGCTTGGCCGGCCGGTTTACCCCGAGTCAAGGAGGTGGGCAGTTTAGAATTCAAACCGGCCTCCCCCAGCCTTCCGTGTACCCCTTCCCACCTAAAGTTGTTGTCTACCTCCAGCCTCACAGCAGGAAACCCTAAACGAGCTTGGACAAATAGCGGCCTTGCTCCAACGACCACTTGAACAACAATCGGGAAGAACTGCAACTCTAGAGCATGAGGAGCAGAGCCACACACCTTGACCACCCTTGGACTGCCAGAATGTCTCCAAAGCAGAAGAGGAGGAATTCGTCCCCCTCCAAGGATCCAAAAGAAGCTACAAGGTGCTGGACCCTTGCCTATCCCATAGAACCACAGGCACTCTAAGCAGCTCGATACTGACCCGGACCAGGATAACCTGAATGATCCCCTACTCTGTTCAGGATAACCTTCACCCTATCGGCGTCAGGGTTACCCTAAATGGGAAAAATCCAGCAACACCTAGCGAGCCACTGGATCCTCGGAGCAAAGAAGAAAGTTGGGGGTGCTGGAGTATCAAGAACGGTCAGCTGACATGGGGGAGCGGTGCCTCAGGATGGTCGCCCTTCCGAGCTGCTACCTCTGCAAACGGTCTCCTACGTGGGGCCACCCCAGGGCTTCTGGAGCATTGTCTCCCAACATGACCCAGACCTCCGTAACCCCAGCTTCTAACCTGCTTCTTACAATACCTGTCCAAGTGGCCCCTATCCAAGCAGCGGAAGCATATAGGAATCTGGTTCCGACCAGTCCCGGCCCTGAGAGGACACTGGAACCTTGACTCCTTAGGCTTCCCATCTGAAGCAGACTCTGGAACTTCGAAAAATGTTCAGCAATGTTGTATCCTTTTGTTGATCTGGGATATCTACTAATATCAAAGCCCACTGCTTTCATGTGCTGCTGTTTATATGGAACTTAAAAGTTAAAAGGTATTCTCAATTAGTTTTTTGAAAGTTGTTGGTACCACTGTATATTATAAAAAAATGAAAAGAGAGTTATAAAGAAGAATGGGATAGTATAAAATGGATCCCCCCATACAGAACACTACGAAGGTGTATCAATGGGAGGCCTCCAACAAAACAAAAAAAAGGAGGCACCAGTAAGATGGTCTTTACAGAATATCCTTATTCACCCCCTAACTCTATCTCCCACAAAAGCAGCAACACTATCCGGGGTTGAAGCCTACCTCCTGAAGATCCGCTTGTTTCTCTCCGACCAGATGATCCACAAGGTAGCATGAAGGACCAGCCACCACATGATAGTGTCTCCTCTACTAAGCTCCTATGACGACCAATGCTTGATGAGTGCATCCACCGTTTGTCCCATTGGCATATCCTTCTATAATTTGTTGCTCAAGATATACCACACTTGCTTGGAGAAAGAACAACCAACAAGAAGGTGATCAAGAGACTCATCAACTTCTCCACATAAAGGGCACAAAGAAGGAACATCACATCCAAACCTTAGGAACCTATCAAGAGTCAGCAGTCTACCATTAGATATTCTCCAAATCAGCACCTTGGCCTTGAGGGGGGATTGGGATCCCAAATCTGGCCTTGGCATGTTTCCATGTTCAACCCTTTCTTGAACCTTTTTTACTTAATCTTGATGTTACACAAGATCTATGCATTCCATTGTCACTGAAGATCTTCCATTTCATCTTTATCTGATGTATTTTCATTATGATCGCCTAAGGCAGACCTCCAATTGCTAATCAATTAGTCTTGTCTAGATCATAGCAATATCAAATGGGAATTGGTGTCGGACTATGTTCAAAACATTTAAGCTTAGCTCTGATTGAGGGATAAGGCAATAAGGCTTTATGATTAGTATATCATGTGATGTCTGCAGTTGATGCCTTTTAATGCTTATTTTTCCAGGTTGTTAACTCTTGCTGCCTCTTTTGCGACCAAAATGGTGCGGATTTATGGGATACTAGAACTGGAGAAAGATAGGCATACTTTTGGCTTTAATAAAGGGGTGAGTATATCCATGCAAGAGACACTTGCTGAAATAGGCAATGCAAGAAGGCTCGAAGAAATGGCTCGCTATCTGGAGATCATCAGAAGACTTCAACAAAAATTGAGTCTAAAACGCAGAAAACCCAGCCATGGAATGGTATTCTTGTTTGGTAGTTGACTTTACCTATTGGTTGAACAAACTAGTTTGGTAGACTGACAGTATTCTTCTTATTTATTTCATCAGGTACCTAGTGAGGATGGGCTGAATCTTGCAGAGACTACTGTACTGAAGGATGAATCTATTCTTCTGGATAATGTTTTGCCAGCCATGGTACACAAATCCGAAGTGGAAAATCTGGGAGATAAAATGCTTTCATCATCTGGTGGCATTGCGGATAAAGCTGACCAACTTGCTTTATTAACCATTGAACATTCTTTTGATAATAGTGAGATTGATTTACCTATTACCACCACTGGTGTGCAAGGAAGGAAGTTAATTCCTAGGGAAAATTCCAGGGATATGATTTCACGTTGGGATGTGGATAATTTTGACTTAAAAACTGTTGTTGAAGATGCTTTGCGCTCTGGTCGCCTCCCTTTAGCAGTTCTTCAGCTGCACCTTCAACGTCTGAGAGAAACAGTCACTGAGGAGGAGCCACATGATTCTTTTGGTGAAGTGCGCGATGTTGGAAGAGCTATTGCTTATGACCTTTTTCTGAAGGTGGTTTATACGTCAATATGTTTGAAAACTGACTTAAATGTTTTCAATGCACTGATTTCATATTACTGCATACTGACATTGGCAGGGAGAAAGTGGCTTGGCTGTGGCGACACTACAGAAGCTTGGAGAGGATATAGAAACTAGCCTCCGTCAATTGCTGTTTGGTACAGTGAGGAGCTCCATTCGTGCACAAGTTGCAGAGGAGATGAAAAGATATGGATATCTGAAATCACGTGAATGGATGACATTGGAGAGATTGTCTCTTATTGAGGTCTGCTTATTATTATTTCCTTTTTGTTTTTCTATCGTGCCTCATGTCAGCTCCAGCATGTCCTTCTGGTTTATTTGAAATTCTTGTTCCTTCATGCATTGTGTCAGCTTTAACTTGTTCTCCTGTTTCATTTGAACTTCTTATTTTATAATTCTATTGTAAAGAGGCTATATCCAAGTAGCAGCTTCTGGAGGACGTACTGTGAGAGACGGAAACAACTGGATGAAGGTGCGACAACCTCATTTCCACCAGAGGAAAATAGGTTGCTGATGAATTTACATATGTGTATCAATTATTCCATTGAATGTGGTGAGATTGATGGTGTTGTGACTGGCTTCTGGACAAGCATTTCAAAAGCATCTGACTTTGCCATGGTTGATGGAGATACAGCTCGTGCTGGATACTGGGCTTGTTCTGCCACGTGGTCTGAGTTGTGGGGTCAAACTACCATAGATCGGGTAAGATTCACATTCTCCCTTTTGTTGTATAACTGAGTGGGATCGGGTAAGGCTCACATTCTCCCTTTGGTTGTTTAACTGAGTGGACACATGAAGTATTGTCAGTCTTCCAATGCAAAGGAGATGCAGAATGTTGAGAACTCTTTGAGTTGATTTCTGATACGCGCCTTGCACTACAACACTATCCAGATTATCTGCCCGATTTCATCCTTTAATGACAAATATTGGCAGCCAATGATGCTTAAAATTATTTATAGTTCTGCTTTCTGTCTTTGCCATGATTCTGCATTTTTTTTTTCTGAAAGTGATGCAACTGTTTCATATGTATTATTAATTGCGTGTTATATCCAGATATCAGTAGCGTTATTCTTGAATACTGGAAGGCATGACGTTCAGAAGTATTTAACATTAGCCTTTCCCCCTCTTTTGGCAAGAGAAACTTTTACCTCTCAGCTGGTATCTGTAATTAAAAGGGATACTATGTACATTATTTGGTAGTGTAGGATTTTAGTCCACCTGCAGGATGGCTAAGTATGATAGTTTAAGATTTTCGGCTAATATGATAGATTTTGTTTTTTCAGGTTTTATATTTGTTTAAATCCTCTCTTAGAAACATTGTATACAGTGTAGACCGTTTTCAACAATAACAAAATTTTGTGGCGGCGTTAAACAAAGCAGTCCTTTTATAAATGGATGTACTCAGGACATCTCTTTTGTAATTTGACTGCTCTGTTTTCCATATTTATTTCGGGGGCTCTTTATGAGTTTTGTTACTAAATGCAGAAGCTTTGTCAGGTTTAACCGCGTGCTGTCAAACTACCATAATGTTTGTCTTTTAAGCATTCTCTGTTTTCTATCCACCTATTTCTCCCTACCTATGATGGTTGAGGCCTTATTCTTTTGCTGTTGTCCCTACTGTGACAATAGTTCCATGGAAAATAATTCTATGCTGTATTGAGCTATTGCGGTGCTATCTATCATTTCCAGGTGTCATAGCATTCTTGATAGTTTCGTAGTCCTCTGACTTGTCTGGTGTTAAAGGTTGGAATAGGAAGCTTGAAGCCAACTGTCTGAAGGTCATTTTTTTGAATTAAAAATAAATAATCATCATACTCTTTGAGTATGTCATTACTTTGCTCAGTTGATTTATATCTTTCCAGATGAAACTGACTGGCTTCTTATGACTATATGTTTGCATAGCTTCTAGGATGGTGGTGCGGGCACTTGAACTTTGATTACATTTAAATACTTGTTAGACAATTGTTGCAGCTTTTGCCTGGGAATTTCACTTCATTCAACTTCTTTGTGCAGATAGTGCTTGATCAACCACTTGCTTTTGGAATTCATGTACAATGGGAATCACAATTTGTGTACCATTTGGTACACAATGACTGGGATGAGATTCAAAAGCTCTTGGATGTGATTCCCTCATCCACGTTGTCAGACGGAATCCTGAGAATCAATTTAGATGGGATGTTTCCTGATGCATATGCTGATGGTAGTGGGAACATACGTTGCTCCACATATCGAATCCCTGCTGAAGAGTTGGAGCCTGTCTTTATGTGTATACCAAATGTTAAAGTTTTCAAGTTTTCGGTTGCTAATATGTGTTCTTCCTGGTTGAAGATGCTTCTGGAGCAGGAGCTTGCCAAGAAGCTTATTTTTCTGAAGGAGTATTGGGAAAGTACTGCAGAAATTTTGCCTCTTCTTGCTCGTGCAGGCTTAATTAATGGCATGTTTAGAGGCCCTACTGATGCCGAATTACCCAAGAATTCTTTAGATATGCAACCATCGAATGTTGATGGAAAATTTCCCAAAGACACTGCAGAAGCATTGCATAGACTTGTTATTCGTCATTGCGCACAGTACAAGTTGCCAAGTCTCATGGACCTTTATTTAGACCATAACAAGTTGGTTCTGGATAACGATTCTCTTTGTTCCCTGATGGAAGCAGCGGTAAGTCTCTATAGTTAAGTTCCATTTTATTCCAAGTGAGCTCTACGTCTGTTCGATTCCATTGTTTCTATTTTAGTTGTTCTTGTGACTGGGCTCGGGCAGGCAAAATACAAACATATGGGAGTTCACCTCAAACTGTCTGAACCTCCCTGCTGACATAGCATCAGGTGTTGTGTGCTTCCCCCTGCTCAAGTCCACAGTAACTGCTATCCATTTGACATTTGTGTTGGGGGGATGGGAAGTACAAGAAAAATCAACGTGCATGATTTCTAAAGCTTGAGCATTTCTGGCTCTGCAATGACCCAAAACCTGCAATGGTACAATGTGAAATATGCTTTGTCTTCTCAGTAGATTATTTTTCAAAGCAAGGTTCACCTTGTCACCGATCCGTGCTGGATGATATCCTATTCGATAGAAGTCGGGCCAATTTAGGCTGACTCAAGCCAGTTCCAACACCCCCCCCCCCCAAATCCTTTTTTGTTATGAATAATTGTATCATGATTAACCTTTCACCTCACATACTTTGTTACTGTCAAAGAGTTTAAGGCACATTTTAAGAGAAATGTATCCCTATGAACTAATATAAAAGTGTAATTTACTAGCAATTGAGGAAAACTCAATCAACAGTTTAATGCCTTTTCAGGACTCCGCCCCGTGTTGCCTCGGGGGCGAATATGGTGCCTCTTGGATCTGGTGGGCGAACAACTCCCCGTCAAAGTCCAGGGGATGCCTCCAGTCTCTCCGACCCCAGGGTGTGGTTTCGAGGGAACAGATTTGTTTTCGGTGTCTCTTGCCGGGTCATTTCGCTAGAGACTATGAATCCCCGGTGAGATGCTTGTCGTGTGGAGGGATCGGCCCTGTCCGGAGATTCTTCAGAAGGGGGTGTAGGTCCTTTGCGGAGGTTGTTGTCAGGGGTGTAAGGAGCAGTCCTGAGGGCAAGCATGCAAGCTCTTCGGCACTCCCATATCTCCCAACCCCTCTGTCGGAATTTCTAGCCCTGCGAAAGCATTGTCTGCACATGTGCATCCAGGTTCGCAAGCTTGTGGGCCAGCTGACTACTCCCCAAGTGAGGGATCTGCTCCAAAGAGGAGGGCACAGTTCAGGGGAGTGGGAAGTGATTGATCTTGGCGACTGTCTCATGGGGGTTACTCCTTTGGAGAGCGAAGCTAGCATTGCTGTGGATCTGGGGGTCATTGCGGGGGAAGGCAACGCTATTCAAATGTTGCTATGGGCCCTTAGTCATGGCACGTACCCTTAGTCATGGCACGTACCCTGAACCGAGGTTGACAAGGGTGAGGATTCGACTGCCAGGGGTCCCCATCATCCTTTGCGATGATTCAGACATCACGACGGCCATGCGGGCTATAGCCTTTGGGAAGTCGACAATTCATCCATCCGTGTAGGTCTAGGGTGCATTGTGTGTAAGGGGTTCTCCATGTTTGCAGCAAGGTTGAGATACTGGAAGGACTCCTTCCCGTCGACTTTTCCCCATTTCTTTCTAGGTTCTCGGGGCGCCGTCACCACTGCATCAGTTGGGACTAGGGTTTCAGGCTCTGTTATCAAAGGCGTGCGAGGCGTTCGCCTAGGCGACGAGGCGAGGCGAGGCGAGGGGTCGGCGCCTCGCTTTCCCGGTTTTCGCCTAGGCGATCGCCGGAAACGCCTCGCTCGCCCAGTCGCTCGCCTAGGCGCGCCTCGCACGCCTTCAGCGCCTCAGGTTCGTTTGGAGCCCACCGGCCCGCTACGAAGAAGCCCACGGCCCACTACGAAGAAGCCCACTGTTATAAGCCTACCCCCCTCCACCGGTTACCCTAATTTCACTGCGTCCCGACACGAGCCGAGCGGCAGGCGATCTCCTCCGGCAAGGATACGAGCGGGCATCGGCGGGAACCGACTCCGGCGGCAGCGGAGAACTTCTCCGGCGACGGCGACGGCGACAGCGACGGCAGGTAAGTCGTATCTCTCTCCCTCTCTCTCTGTCTCTCCCGCTCTCTCTCTCTCTCTCGCTCTCTCTCTCTCTCTCCCGCTCTCTCTGTCTCTCTCGCACTCCCTCCTTCTCTGTCTCTCTCGCACTCCCTCCTTCTCTGTCTCTCCCGCTCTCTCTGTCTCTCTCGCTCTCTCTCTCTCTCTCCCGCTCTCTCTGTCTCTCTCGCACTCCCTCCTTCTCTGTCTCTCCCGCTCTCTCTGTCTCTCTCTCTCTCTCTCTCTCTCTCTCCCGCTCTCTCTGTCTCTCTCGCACTCCCTCCTTCTCTGTCTCTCCCGCTCTCTCTGTCTCTCTCGCTCTCTCTCTCTCTCTCCCGCTCTCTCTGTCTCTCTCGCACTCCCTCCTTCTCTGTCTCTCCCGTTCTCTCTGTCTCTCTCGCTCTCTCTCTCTCTCTCTCCCGCTCTCTCTGTCTCTCTCGCACTCCCTCCTTCTCTGTCTCTCCCGCTCTCTCTGTCTCTCTCGCTCTCTCTCTCTCTCTCCCGCTCTCTCTGTCTCTCTCGCACTCCCTCCTTCTCTGTCTCTCCCGTTCTCTCTCTCTCTCTCTCTCTCTCTCTCTCTCTCTCTCTCCCGCTCTCTCTGTCTCTCTCGCACTCCCTCCTTCTCTGTCTCTCCCGCTCTCTCTGTCTCTCTCGCTCTCTCTCTCTCTCTCTCTCCCTCTCCCGCTCTCTCTGTCTCTCTCAATCTCTCCGTCTACCTCCTTCTCTGTGTCTCTCACCCCCGACCCCCTCATTCTCTCTGTTTGCCTCCCCCGACACCCACTCTCTGTCTCTGTGTCCTCTCTCACTCTCTCTTGCATGTCTCTCTGTCTCTCCCCTCCCCCGACCCCCACTCTATCTCTCCCGCTCTCTCTGTCTCTCTCAATCTGTCTCTCCCCTCCCCCGACCCCCACTCTATCTCTCCCGCTCTATCTGTCTCTCTGTCTGTCTCTCTCAATCTCTCTCTCTCCCGCTCTCTCTCCCGCTCTCTCTGTCTCTCTCAATCTGTCTCTCCCCTCCCCCGACCCCCACTCTATCTCTCCCGCTCTCTCTGTCTCTCTCAATCTGTCTCTCCCCTCCCCCGAACCCCACTCTATCTCTCCCGCTCTGTCTGTCTCTCTGTCTGTCTTTTGTATAATAAGTAAATTATAAATATTTGGCTATTTTGTATAATAAGTAAATTATAAATATATTTTTTTTAAAATGTCGCCTCAAACGCCTAGGCCATCGCCTAGGCGTTTGAGGCTGAGGCGACCCCCCGATCGCCTCGGTCGCCTCTCGCCTCAGACTACATAGGTTTCAGGAGTCCCGTACGAGGTAGAAGATGACCGCCATTAGAGGGGGGGGTTGTGGACCATGGATTGCGGAATCGGCCGATTCGGATCGGGATCGGCGGGTTCCGATCCGATTTGGGGGGGATTTCACTGTTCCCCCCCACCGATTTGAAAAAAAAAAAAAAAAACCGGCCGAAATCGGCCCGAACCGGACCAGATCGGGGCCGGACCGGCCAGATCGGCCGGTCCGGACCCGATCTGGTCTGGTTCGGGCCGATTTCGGTCCCCCCTTAAGGTTTAAGGGTTTAGGGTTTTAGGGTTTAGGGTTTAGGGTTTAGGGTTTAGGTTTTAGGGTTAAGGGTTAAGGGTTTAGGGTTTAGGGTTTAGGGTTTTAGGGTTTTAGGGTTTAGGGTTTTAGGGTTAGGGTTAGGGTTTAGGGGTTAGGGGTTAGGGGTTAGGGGTTAAGGGTTAAGGGTTAAGGGTTAAGGGTTAAGGGTTAAGGGTTTAGGGTTTAGGGTTTAGGGTTTAGGGTTTAGGGTTTTAGGGTTTAGGGTTTAGGGTTTAGGGTTTAGGGTTTTAGGGTTTTAGGGTTTAGGGTTTTTTATGGATGTACATGAATTGCATTCATTCTTATTGTACATCAATGGAATAATATGTATGTAATTTTTTCTGATTTTTTTTAATTTTTTATTATTTTTTAATCTGGCCGAGTCGGACTGGCCAGACTTCATCTGGATCGGCCGACTCGGCCGATCCGATCCGAGTCGGATCGGGATCGGCGGGTCCCGATTCGGGGACCCGATCCGATCCGGAATTCCTTGGTTGTGGTGCCTTCTCGGCGAACCATTTGAATTTCAAATGGCCCGCCTGGGTCAATAGGGAGAACGGGCCACCCGCTGTTGAGTCGGGCAGCTCGATCATCTAAGAACCTACTGGTAGGTCTTGTACAACCTGAGCCTAGGATCCGGCCCACGACTTACCCGATCTGGCATTTCGTTCGGATCTCGATAGTTGGCCCGATCTTCATCTTCTTTGCTTGTTATCGCTTGTAACTGAATAGGGTCTTCACGCTGGTGCTCCAATTGCATCTGAGGGGAGGGACCCTCAATCACCTTGTTCGTGTGGACCCGATTGACGGAGTACTGACATCCACCGGCCTTCGTGGCACTCGACATAGGCCCTACTGCCCCTCTCCGAGAGATCTGCCAGTTATACTGCCACAGGGCAAAATAAAGGATCGCGGTGCCGGCAGGGGGCTTGGGCAGCCCGTGGATGCTAACCAACCGGTACGGGGTTAATACACAAGGGACGTTGAGGCCCTTACTCATCCTATGCACCTTCTGAGGTGGAAGGAGAAGAAAGGCAACACCAGTGTGGGTGGGGTTGAAGGCGCTGTCAGTGGAAGTGAGTTGGGGGCCTAGGTCAGGGATATCTTGGGTGGTGATGGGTCTTCTGTGCAAGGTGGGGAACCTCGCCTGGTTGTGATGCCAGGATTATCCTCTGGCTTTCTAGATAAGCAAAAGGGGGTCCTCTGTCCACTAGAGGTTGGTTCCTCTGGGGAGCTGGAAGAGGGGGATGTAGCTACGGACATGATTCCAGAATTACCCTCAGTTGAAGGACATAATGAAGATAACTTACATATGGTAGGAGAATTGGAGAAGACAGAGGTTAAGGACATCCTATGGAGGTGGAGAAGTTGGTGGAGCTCAATCAAAGGAGGTGTTAGGTAGGATCTGAGTTTCTTTTGATGGAGTAGAAAAGGATATTCATGCAGTTTTCTATAGACTTCAAAAAAGATGGCAACTTGGTGTTTCAAGGGGAATGAAGGGAGACAAGTCTATTAAGAGGGAGGGGGTCATGGAGGTGGATGTAGGGGGGATGAGGGAGGTCTTATCAGTTGCCAGTGAAGATTGTTTCATGGAATGTGAGGAGCATAAGGGCTAGGGAGAAGAGGTTGGTGTTGAGGGAGATAATCCGAAAGCGCAAAGTTAATGTCCTTTGCATCCAGGAACAAAACTAGAGGACGGTGGAGAGGCACTTTGGAGAGAGATTGGAGGCACAAGGCTCACGAGAGGGGTGATCTCCCCAGCTGTAGGAAGATCCGGTGGTATTATGGTGTTGTGGAATGAGCTTGTAGTGGAGGAGATGGATAGACATGTGAGTAGGTCAGCCATCACTGTTACCTTCAAGAGTGTGGAAGGTGGATTCATTTGGGATTTCATGGGTGTCTATGGGCCTTAAAGGAGGGAGGAGAAGAAGGTACTTTGGGATGAGCTTGGCACTTCCATGCTCAGAAACCATGGTGCTTAGCGGGGGATTTCAATGTTGTCACTTCCCAGGAGGGGAGATCGAAGAGGATGCCATCTGAGGGATCGATGGAGGATTTTCTTCAGTTTGTCCATTAGGTGGCCTTTATTGATATCCCTATGGATAAGTCTTTCTTCACTTGGTCCAATCTCAGAACACATCCTACTTGCTCTAAGTTGGACATATTTCTAGTTTCAGTGGATTGGGAAGAACATTCCCTCATCTGAGGGCTTCTTGCTTACTGAGATTGGTATCAGACCATAAGCATATTCTGCCGAATTCTAACCACAAATTTCATCGGAAGCATATCTTTAGGATGGAGAAATTTTGGCATTAGGAAGATGGTTTTATATAGGTGCTTGTTTCGGTGTGGAGGTCAGATTCTTTACAGGGCTTAGCCATGTCTACTGTGGTTAGAAATCTCTCTTCCTTGGCTTAGGCTCTCAGTGGGGGGCCTCTAGAAGAATACCAAGCAAGCAAGAAAAGGATGAGATCTTGACCTAGCTTCAGGGCCTCGAAGCACTTAAGGAGGCCGATCTTCTTGATGGGGAGGACAAATGGCTAGGATTAAGCTCCAGCTCGAGTATCAATTTATCCTAGTTAAGGAGGAGATCTACTGGAAGCAGAGATCGAGGGACATGTGGATTAAGGAAGGAGACAGAAACATTACATATTTTCATAAGCTTGCTTCAGGCAGAAGAAGAAGGAATCATATTTCTACTATGAGGTCTGGAGATCATTCTATCACTCAGGGGGATGAGATTCTCAGCCACATCTTTGACTTATTACACACCTCTACATGGAGGTGGATTATGCTAGACCTAGCATTGCGGAGGGCCTCCTGCCCACTCTTGACATGGCAGACAAGGATTTCCTCTCAGTTCCTTTCACAGCTGGTGATATGAAAGTTGCAGTGTTCTCCTTGCTAGGGGACAAGGCCCTTGGGCCAGAGAGGTTTCCTATGATGTTCTACCAATATTGTTGGGAAATAGTCCACACTCTTCTATTGTAGACTATATTGGAATTTTAGGAGGGAAAGGCTCACCTTTGAGGCATCAACAAGACATTCATTGTCCTCATCCCTAAAAAGAAGGGGCAGATTTTTTGTCTGACTTTAGACCAATTAGTCTTCTTAATAGTGGTTATAAGATCATTCCTAAGATGCTCACTCTGAGACTTGAGAAGGTCATTGATAGACTTGTGAGTACTAATCGGAGTGCTTTCATTATAGGAAGGCAAATCTAGGAGGGTTTTTTGGTGGCTCATGAGTGTCTTCATAGAATGAAGCAGCAGAAAAAGAAGGGGAATGTGCTCAAATTGGATTTGGAGAAGGCCTATGATAGAGTTAACTGGAGCTGTTTGTTAGACATCTTATCAAGATGGGCTTTGGTGAGAAATAGGTTGCTTGGATCAGAGCATGTATTTCATCGGCATCATTTGTTATTCTTATCAATGGAGAACCAACCCATTTCTTTCTTAGTGGGAGAGGCCACCAGCAAGGGGACCCTTTGTCTCCCTTTTGTTTGTCTTGGTTGCTCAAGTTCTCAGTTGCATGTGGGGTAGGGCTGAAGATGCAGGCCTTATAACAGGTTTTCAGGCTAACTCCCTTGGTAGGGCAATTTCTCACCAACATTATGCAAATGATACAATCCTCTTCTTATCAGGAGGGGAAGAGTAATTGATGATTACTAGGCTGATCCTTGAGTTGCTTGATGAGGTTATAGGCCTGAGGGTGATTTTTCATAAGAGTGTAATTATTGGTATTAATGTATTTGATGAGTATTTGTGATGGGCGGCTATTATTCTGGGTTGCCAGGTTGGCTCTTTTCCTGTTTCTTACTTAGGCCTACTGTTGACGCCGGGCACCATCAAATGCAATGGCTGGCAGCCTATGATCCGCAAATTCCACTCCCGTTTAGCTGGGTGGAAAGGTAGACTTTTGTCTTATGGAGGAAGGTTGGTGCTATGCATGGCTGTTTTAGATAGTCTCCCCATTTATTATCTATCCATCTTTAGAATCCCAAAGTCTGTAGCAAAGCAATTGGAAGGTATATGTGGCAGATTTTTCTGGGGAAGATTGCAGGGACTCTCCTAAGGGGAGAAGGCATAAGGTGTGCTGGGGAAGGGTGTGCAAAAGCAAACTTAATGGTGGCTTAGGGACCAAGGGTGTTCGTGACTTTAACTTGGCACTGTTGGCAAAATGGCTTTAGAAGTTTGGAACCAATCACTCGGGACTGTGGCTGGAAGTAATTAGGGAGAAGTATTATACCAGGGACGTCCTTGAGATTTATACCCACAGGTGGAACCTTTCCAATGCTTGGAAGAGTATTTTGCAGGCTGCTGATATTGTCCTTGCAGCTTCACAGGTTCAACTTGGTGATGGTGAGAACTGCCTCTTTTGGTGGGATAAATGGTGCTTTACGGCACCACTGCACATATCTTCCCTAGACTCTGCTCCTTGTCTACCAATCCCCGAGCTCTAGTGTCTCTAGTTATGGAGATCACCCTGCAGGATACCGGGATATGGGGCCCTTGTTTCAGAAGAAATCTCCGTGATGAGGAGATTCATGATTTAGCCTTCTTGTTGCTGCTCATTCAAGATTTCACTCTTGACGCTTCAACCAAGGATTCATGGAGGTGGACCTGGGAATCTAATGATCTCTTCACTGTCAAATATGCATTTAGTGTCATTGCTGATGGAGGTACGCGTTCGCCCTTTTATTATCAAATTTGGACACCGAAGTCCCCTTTGAAGCTCAAGATTTTAGTCTAGAGGATTTCTATGGGCAGACTTCCTATCACGGACAGGCTACTCCGTTTTGGATGTGATGTGCCCTCCACCTATAGCTTATGTGGTGAGGTCGATGAGTCTATTGACCATTTGTTTGTGTGCTGCATCTTTGCTAAGGATGTGTGGAAGCTTCTTTTGAACAAAGTCTAGTAGGTCAAGCATCTTGATAATACGGTGGACGCATTGATCCGGTTTTGGTCTCGTAATTTGCCCTGCAAAGGAGATCATATTCTATGGTGGCTGATCCTACATGCCACTCTATGGGCCATTTGGTAAGAAAGGAACAAGAGGATATTAAAAAAGGAGGCCTCTAGTCCGGAGGGTGTGGTGTCATTTGTTTGCTCCAGAGTAAAAGACTGGATGATAGTTTTTTGTAGTGACTATGTTATTTCTTCTATTTTTTCCATAGTTATCAATCCCGTCCCTGTCCCGTTCTTCTACTGGGATGGGATGTCCCGGTGTCCCGGACAATTCCGGTGTCCCGTCTCGGAATTTTTTCTATACATATGCCAACAAATATAAGACATACGTATACAATAAATAATATGAAAATAAACATATGAACATATAGATAACACAAAATTAATGCAATAGAAGCATCGAGGATAGATTTATGGGTTTATAGATGAGTATATTCATCAAACGAACCCCCCAAAATAAGCTTACAAGGAGCTTAAGTACTTAAGAAAATCTCATGTAAAAATACAAATTCTGGTTGGGAAAGGCCGGGATGGATCGAGACAGACCGGGACAGGTACTGGGACAGATCAGAAACTGTCCCGTCTCGTTTTCTCACTGGGACGGGACGCCCTGGTCGCGACAGGCCGGGACGGGACGGGATTGACAACTATGATTTGTTCTCAATTGTTCATTGACATAGTGAGTTAACACTTACATAGAGTGGGGTCTTGTAAGGGAGGAGGGATGAGTTCACCATGTTGGTGTATTTTGTATAGGGGGGTGATGGAGGGTGACTCTTATACATCCCCTACATCTTTTGTAATTCTCTTTTTCATTTAATACAATTGTGGTTCTACCACTTAAAAAAAAGATTAAAACAACTCATTAAACTTGTAAATAAACTCATAAATAATTCACAGTAGAATAAACTCATAAACTCATAAAAAACAACTTATTAACTTTATAGATAAACCTAAGTTCTCATAGCCTCGTAATCTCAAACAAAATTAATCTCATACAAAGTTCATACTTCATACAGAAGAATAAAGCATCATCTAGTATATAACAATAGGATATCAAAGTCAATCATCCTCATCAAACTAATCTGATGAAATAAAAGATCTCTCGTTTGCTATAGTAAATTTTAGCTAAATCTGAGTGGGAGGTGGTACACGTGGCTGCCTCTGAGTGAGATATCACCATCTAAACGAAGGATGGTGAATGTACAACAGTACACAGAACATGAAACTCAAAAAAAAAGAGAAAAGGAAAAAGAAAACCTCACTCACACGGCATCCATGAACAACACCTTACATCCTCTTACTGATGTAGATGAAGATGGTCTCCAGGAAGATACAATTGGCCTAGTGGTCGGCTATGTATGTACTGTGTTGGATCCTTGCTCCTAGTAAAGGAGCCTTTGGAACTGTCTACGTACATAAGTAGGTACTTGATCCGGATTCATTGTAATGTGGGGTGGTTGTGATGGCCATCTAGTCCCACACCTCTCAAGCGGCTCTCTGCAGTGTTGGGGCCTCCACTTTCTACTAACACATACTTTGGGCTCAGTCATGCCCTTTAATCAGCTATTTTTTTCTTCTCTATATATATATCCTCCTCAGTTATATCTCAAAATTTTATAGCGCAATTTATGAAGCAACAACCATATGCTTGTCACTTCTCTTTCCAACTCTGTATTATCTGAGCAAGTTACTGTTCAGCACTCTAATGCAACTGCATTGTTCGTGTGATATATGTTTTCTATGATCTGTATGATGTCTTTTCTTTCACGTGGTTAGGTGTCATTTTGGGCTTATATTTCAGCTTCTTATGTTTTATAATTTAGTGAACTATGTTATCTGTCATGTTCTGATGTCTCTCAGGATGGTTGTCAATGGGCAAAATGGTTGCTGTTTTCAAGAGTCAAAGGCCATGAATATGATGCATCATTCGCTAATGCTCGTTCAACTTTATCTAATCATTTGGTTCTAAATGGTAGCCTGAATGTTCTAGATGCTGATGAAATAATACGTACAGTTGATGATATGGCTGAAGGAGGCGGGGAAATGGCAGCTTTGGCTACCCTAATGTATGCACCTGTTCCTATACAGGAATGTTTGTGCTATGGCAGTGTGAGCAGGCACTCTAGCTCTTCCTATCAATGCACATTAGAGAATCTACAACCTGGTCTCCAGCAATTCCCTACACTCTGGCGTGCACTAGTTGCAGCTTGCCTTGGACATGATGCAGATGCCCGTTCTCCAAACATGAATTGCCACAATGGTGAACTTCTTATCATATTTTTGTCCTTTTTTGTCATGTATGCTTAACATTTTAACCTTTTATGTTTACCTGTAGCTATGCAAATTTGAATAAAAATCTTCTTTTGCAGTACTTGGAAAGTCTGCTTTATCAGATTATTTGAATTGGCGTGGTAATGTTTTTTCATCTGCTGGAGGTGACACTTCTTTGGTACAAATGCTTCCATGCTGGTTCCCAAAGTCCATAAGGAGATTGGTCAAACTCTTTGTCGAGGTTTCCTCCTTTTCTTTTCCTTATTCCCTAGTTGTTCATTTATCCTAGACATTGATGTGTTAATGGTGTGTTTTGATGATCACTTTATGTGATGCCCAAACCAAACTGGGATTTAACAATTCCACAATGAAAAGAAGCTTGTGCAAGTATATAAAGTCACAGGGAGAATCACCTGTCATTTATATAAGCATCTTCTTTTTTAAAGTGAATCACCTGTCATTTATATAAGCATCTTCTTTTCTAAAGTGAAGACTTATATTTGACCAATTTAGGAATATTTTTAGTTCGAATCCTCTTTGCCGACGGGCAGGGCCAAAATTCTTTGTCTAGGAGCATAGGGTAGGCAATTTGTTTTAGGGATGAGATGAGGAGTAAGGGTTAGAGAGAGATAGCCCCACCTGATTATTGGCTCGTCTGCTTGGCGAGGGCACTGGGCGGTCAACTGTGAGGATACCATCAGATGCTGGACTTGCAGAAGAAGAGGTGATAGAAGTTTTTCTTGCTGATTTTCTGGCTGGTCCTGGGATTATTTTCAGATCAAAATATTCATCATCATCTGCTGCTGTTCAAGATTTGGCCTCTGTTATAAAGGCTCAATTTGGTAACAATTCTACCTCAGATTTGGAGTCCTCAGATTCGACGGGAATATGAAAAGTGCAAAAAAAAAATCAATGAAAAAAAGGTAGATGGATTCTCTAAGAATCCAGATTTTCTTTTATGTTGAAAAAGAGCCTCTTTTTGATTCCTGGTGAATCTTTTGAAAAGGGGATATGAGGGGAATCTGAGGATTCTAAAAAGCAATTTCCCTCTTTCTTTCCCTTTTTACCCTCCTAAAGTTCCTAAAACAGAGTAATATGAGGATAAAAGTGCCTTTGATGTGTCTTCAAATTTGAGTTCTCTTGGTCTTTCCAAATGAGATTTTAAAAGGTAAACTACTAATAAAATTTTAATTCAAGATATGATGACGTGGCTCTTTTCAAATTCTGAATTCCCTCAAAATTTAGAGTCCCAAAATCGGTACCAAATAGAGCCAAATGGAAGAGGTGATTTCTAGTAAAGAAGTTGAAAATTTTCCCTCAGCAAATGTTGTAGAAAAAATTAATCAGGTTCGGTTGCTCAGTGGGCCATTCTATTTCCACTCAAACTTATCATTGAATAACTGTGCAGCCACCGGAGTGGAGTTTCCTGGTGGATTTGCAGTATTCATTTGGAAATTTTCTTATTGCTGTTCATTTCAAGGCATGGTTTTCAGAGGCTGGCTTAAGGAGCGACATCCTGTTTATGGGAGTGAAGATGTCCTGGATACCATGGATGGAGGAAGATTCCACTGGTATTGCAGTTTGTGAGCAGTTGGCTTGGCGCAGTTTCAAGGGTGCTCCACTTCATCTGTAGAATGAAGAACTTTTGCAGATTGGTTAAATTTTTTGACAGATTTATCATGATGATCACTTGTTTCCTCGTGGGGAATTGGAAGAGTCAAGGTGTTTCCAGAGGTCAAAACACCTTATCTTGTTCCGTACTTCATTTTCTTTAGATAGAGAGGCAGCAGGATTAAAATCCTCGTTTTCATTGAGAAGGGAGAGAATAGTTCTCAATCCCCACTAGTTCCAACTTAGCCTATGAGAGTGTTAGACAAGCAGAGATTATTGGAGATTAAGGGATGATCCGTGTCACTGTCTGGGAGGCTGTGTCATGCTGGGGCTGTCCTGATTGGATGTGGGAGCTTAGGAAAGCCTACCATAAGCTTGTAGCTTTTCAAAAAGGCTTTGGCGAGTGGCAGGTTGAAGAAGAAGAGTGGAGCGCTGGTAGACTTGGTTGATTTTGTTGACAATATGGTCGACCCAACTTTTCCTGTGAGTTGTCAG
Source organism: Zantedeschia hybrid cultivar (assembly GCA_030544215.1). Classification (NCBI taxonomy): domain Eukaryota; kingdom Viridiplantae; phylum Streptophyta; class Magnoliopsida; order Alismatales; family Araceae; genus Zantedeschia; species Zantedeschia hybrid cultivar. The sequence goes on from JARZZO010000014.1 coordinate 80,046,164, forward strand.
AACATAACTTGTTGGTCTTGGTGGAGGATAACCTTTCATTAAGCTTTCATAACTTCTTGTTCTTGTGTCAGTTGAGCAAATTTCTGATATTCCGAAAGAGATAAAGCTATGGTGGCAAGGTTCCATTTTCTCTAGTTGCATTGAAGTTGAGGTTCAAAAAGTGAATAATGAGGTGAACTGGACATATGCAGAGGTCGTGAAAGTATATAAACATTACAGAGATGCTCAAAATCCTAATCATCCACAACCGATGACGATGGGTATGTCCAGGCAAAACAGTGTTTCTCGGAAGTCTCTAACTCCTCATCCAGAGATGGCAATGTGTCTGACGGAGTTGAATTCGAAATGTAACGTCAACACGTCAGTTTCACTTGTAGCTGAGGAAGTTTTCCATGAACCATGTGTTAAATTGCTTTTAAAAAAAGATACAGTGAGAGAAAATTATGTGTCTTCTGCAGATGCTTCGTGGAGAGAAGCAATTTCACAACTGGCTTCTCAAATTGTCGTTGGCCTCCGTGCTCATAAGATACATAAGATTGGGTTTTGTCCATTAAAAATTTATCACAGAAGAAAGAAAGTTATTTTGAGAAACAACAGTGCGACTGAGGCAATTCCAAAGGAGGCAGGGATCTCGGATCAGTGTCTCCAAGGATCTGGTCTTCTGGAGCTAGCTTGATTTCCTAGTGGTGGTCCTGCACAGATTGATGCAAGATGCTTTTTCAGGGTGCTAATTCTTGGAATAGCGTTAGATCTTCAAGCAGATCATCTGCATCAATTAGTGGTAATACCTCTCATATTTGTCTGGCCAATATATCTCCAGAAGATCTGCATGCAGTTATGGAAAATGATACATCACAAGAGAATCAGAATCTGAAGGTTTCATCAACTTCAACTTCAAATTTATTTTCTGACTTGATTAATGAGGCTATAATTCAAAAAGCTTCTATTCTGGGGATACAAGTAAATCAAGGACAAGCAGGGCAACTTCGTAAATATAAAAGGAAAGAGAGAGCTGCAGTCTTTATTAAAGGATGCAAATGAAAGAATTAGTGAAGGCGATGTTTTTCAAAGACGGCAACAAGGAGAATCATCCAAACATTGAAGAGGGTTTGAAGGAAGAAGTAGTTAGTTTTTGTGCGTAGTGATAGTTTTAGTAGTTTTTCAGTTTTCTAAGCCAGGTTGTTTTCAATTTTGATTTTTTTTTTGTTTTGATTTTTTTTTTTTATAGTTACATGCATGAGACATCTCACCTCATCACGTTAATTGTTCTACCTCTATTTATTTTAATAAAATTGGTCGTATAATCCATGCTTTCTTTCGGAGAAAAAAAAATGATGGGTCTGAGACTGAGGTCAGGTTGGAGAATTATCGGCCAACAATAAGGCCCTTTCAGATGCTGTGAACCATAGGGCAAATGCTCAGAAGGAATTCAAAGCAGGTTGTGACATGTGAGAGAGATAGAGAGAGAGCGAGAGCTCCCGGAGAGTGATTGTCCTGTTGGCATTCCTGGTTTTGATTATGCTGCTTTCATCCTTCACTGCATTGAGCTATGCACATCTCCATGTCAAAGGCTGTGAGTTCTTTTGGAGAGAGGCAGATGTTCTCTGGGAGTGCAGCTTAAAGGAAGTCACAGAGGGAGGTTACTGGATACCTTATTCTTATAGCAGATGAATTTGCAGTGGACGCCTTGTGGTTTGGAGTCTAGAAGATTTGTCTTGGCTTCTGAAGTTGGATCTGTTGTTGCTGGCAGCAGGATTGTCGATTAATCTCCTTTGGATGGAGATTACAACTTGTGTTGCATGGGCCTGCTGTTTTGGTTGTCCGGCTCTTCCTGCCACTAAGGTTGTCAGTTGTTGAAGGCAGATGTCGTGGGCTAGTTTTTAAAAGCAGAAAGCAGGGGAGGGGTTTAGTAGCACAGTTCAATAGTTGGTTCATTTACAAGTCTGTTTGGGGCCCCTTCATTTCTCTGGTCCTCAGTCCTTGGACCGAGTTATTCAGGGAGCCTGTTAAGCTATTCACGTTTGTTTTAAACATGGTTTAGTGTGTCGTATGGATCGTGCCGACTCAGACGAGTTGACTTGTGTCTAGGCAACTCCGATCCGCTGACACGCATCTAGTTAGATCGGATCGTGCTGACTCATACATACATAATGAGTTATTTTAGATTGAGTTTCTATCATTTGATAAGTAAATTTACACTTTTTGTATCAATTAATAGGGTACATTCTTCTAAGAATATGACTTAAACCCATTGCTATTAACAAACTCATTGGCTTGTCTCAGCCCGACTCATGCGACTTGTGCGCGTCGGATCTGTATCATACCATATCTGGGACGATATGATCTGGTACAGATCAGCAAACAGCAAACCTTGGTCTTTAGTGGGCTTAGGTGATTGCGGCCTTAATACGGTGGACCTGATTTTGTGTTGCTGGCCTCCTCTTTCAAATCTCACTTGGGTGGTTTCCTGCTACCTCTGGTGTCTTTGAAGGACGGGTGGATTATGATTGCCTTATTCTCTGTGTCAGGTTGTTGTACCTTGGTGTTCCTAGTGCTAAGATCCAGGCTTTGCTTCATTTATCCAATTCTGCGGAGGAGAAGGATGTGCCATTAGTCCAGATTCTTCGGACAGGACACCGATGGTGCGATAGTTCATATTGTCCTTAGGTCCCATCTTTGCTGCTTATTTCAGAAGTTAATGTTTGAAGGTTGGTTTAATTGATTATTTCTCTGATGCTGAGTTGATCAGCAGATGCAGCATTTTGGGCTTTGACATTCAGAACAAAGCCTGGAGATTTTGGTAGCGTCTCTTTTCTGAGGGATCATCTACTGCAAGCTGTTTCAAGAGCGCTGTGAAAAAGGACTGGGGCAAAGAACTCAATGGACCGCTGCAGTCCAATTTGAGTTTTGATTCTCAATGTTCCAGTGAGCTTGTTTAACCCAGTTACCAAGGTGGTTTAGAGGCATCACATTGTGGGGAACATTTCATTTCAGTTTACTTGTTTTCATTCTCATCTCAAGTGTTGTGAAAGTTTGCTCTTTTTGTTAGGAGAGTGATTTTATTAGACCTTTATGCACTTGCTTTGGCATTGATGTGCATATGCATGTCTCTTGGTCTCCTTTGTTTATTCCTCAATGAAGTTGGTGGTACAATCTGCCTTTATTTTGAAAAAGGTCACAAGTTGACATAAATAGTCAAGTGAGTAAAAGGAGTGATGGGGCGAGAGCGGGTGACGGGGAGTGACGAGCGCGGGTGACAGGGAGTGAAAGACTGTCTCTAGGAAACGAAGGAGGAGGTTCAATCCCCTTCTTTCTTCCTTTCCCTCCCATTCTCAGGTGAGCAGGGATCGCTGTTTCCGTTGCTTGGGCAAGGGGCACTGGGCTAGGGACTGCAGAGAACCAGTCCGGTGCTTTCGTTGCAGGGAAGCAAGCCATAGAAGCTCTAGCTGCCGGAACGGTATGCGATCGCCTGTTCTTCTACTCCGGCCTCCCGGTCCTCCGGAGGCTCCCTCTTCCCTTCGTCCGATCCTTCCCAACAACATCCTTCCTTGTCCTATCGCCATCCCCTGGTCCCCTGCTGTTGAGAGCTTCCGTTCGAAGCTAGAGAGCTCTCTAGTGTTTTCAGTGTTTCTTGTGAAACCTCCTGTGAATCCTTTGTTAGCTTCTCAAGGTATTGAGAAGTCCATTGTGTTGAGGTTCTTCCACTCTAAATTCCCATCCAGTGAGGACTGGTGGATTAGGGAGCTGGGGAATGCTTCACTTCTTGTCGTCTTCCCTTCCTGTGTTTGGAAAGAGGAAGTGCTGTGCTCTCATTCCATCATCCTGGAGAACTTTCATCTCAATATTTCTCCTTGGAGTGTTTGTTCTGCAACAGAGCCTGTCCCCGAGGGCCGTAGACTATGATGTTGGACGTATGGCATGCCACTCCATATCTGGAATGTGGAGTCTTTTATAGCGATCGTTGCTAAGTTTGGTATTCTGAGAGAAGTTGACCTGAGAACTTTGGACGGCGTTCTTCTGGAATATGCGCATATCCAGGTCGAAGTTGACGATCTGAGCAATATCCCAGACAGGTTGCTGATTCTTCTTGGAGGTTGGCGCTTTTGGGTCTGTGTGGTTTTGGAAGCTGCTTCTTCCAAGTCCTCCCAGGACTGGATTTGGGCTGAGGTGGTGGCGGAATGCAAGAAACTCAGGTCTCCCAGGTCTCAGACAAACACCTCCTTGGAAGCTTCCAAGTCCTCAAGGAATCATCCCGAGTCCACTCCGCCTGGTATGCCATCCCACCCATGGATTGCGGAATCGGCCGATTCCGATCCGAATCGGCCGATTCGGATCGGGATCGGCGGGTTCCGATCCGATTCGGGGGGGATTTCACTATTCCCCCCCACCGATTTGAAAAAAAAAAAAAAAACGGCCTAAATCGGCCCGAACCGGACCAGATCGGGCCCGGACCGGCCAGATCGGGGCCGGACCGGCCAGATCGGGGCCGGACCGGCCAGATCGGCCGGTCCGGACCCGATCTGGTCCGGTTCGGGCCGATTTCGGTCCCCCCCTTAAGGTTTAAGGGTTTAGGGTTTTAGGGTTTAGGGTTTAGGTTTTAGAGTTTTAGGGTTAAGGGTTAAGGGTTAAGGGTTTAGGGTTTAGGGTTTTAGGGTTTTAGGGTTTTAGGGTTTTAGGGGTTAGGGTTTAGGGTTTAGGGGTTAAGGGTTAAGGGTTAAGGGTTAAGGGTTAAGGGTTAAGGGTTAAGGGTTAAGGGTTAAGGGTTAAGGGTTAAGGGTTTAGGGTTTAGGGTTTAGGGTTTAGGGTTTAGGGTTTAGGGTTTAGGGTTAAGGGTTAAGGGTTAAGGGTTTAGGGTTTAGGGTTTAGGGTTTAGGGTTTAGGGTTTAGGGTTTAGGGTTTAGGGTTAAGGGTTAAGGGTTAAGGGTTAAGGGTTTTAGGGTTAGGGTTTTAGGGTTTAGGGTTTAGGGTTTAGGGTTTAGGGTTTAGGGTTTTAGGGTTTAGGGTTTTTTATGGATGTACATGAATTGCATTCATTCTTATTGTACATCAATTGAATAATATGTATGTAATTTTTTCTGATTTTATTTTTATTTTTTTCTGATTTTTTCTGATTTTTTTAATTTTTTTATTATTTTTTAATCTGGCCGAGTCGGACTGGCCAGACTTCATCTGGATCGGCCGACTCGGCCGATCCGATCCGAGTCGGATCGAGATCGGCGGGTCCCGATTCGGGGACCCGATCCGATCCGGAATTCCTTGATCCCACCCAGATCATCTCTCTTTGATTCCCAAGAAGATGGCCCTTCAACTGAGACGTATGATGGGAGTCGGTTGCCTTTTTCTGCTCCGCCAGATGTTTTCCTGGTTTCTAGAGATCCTCCCCCTATTCCCACTGAGGATCTGGCAGCTTTTGAGGCTTCGGCGGCTGGTTGGGCCTCTTCAATTTCCGAGGTTAAGGCTGTTCAGATTGAGGTGCAGGCGCGTTCTCCTGTTCATGCTGCTGCGGAGTCTTTGGGCGTGGAAGACAAACAGTCACAGGCCCATCAGGGACCCAAGGACTTACTGGACGAAAGTTCCCGTTGTTCCCATCGCAGTCTTTTAACTTGAACCAGCCTCTTCTGAGCCGGTCCGACAGCGAGTTTACTTCCTCCACTTTGGTTCGGATTGGGCATTTTAACATTGAATCAGGTCCAGGCTGTCTTCTTCCTCCTCCAGAGGTCACTACAGTGCTATCACAGCTTCCCCTGTTCGACAATGAGCAGGACCTTGGAGCGAAGCCAGCCTCGACTGCTGCTGATCTGCTACCCTCTCCGAGGTTCACTCTCAGGTATGTCCTCCCACCCCGGACATCAATCAGGTTCTGGAGCTTACTCCTCTAAGCTCATCCCCTCCTGAATTAGTTCACAATGGGAATGAGCTCGCCATCTATTCGGGTGATTCTTACCACTCATCTTCACCAACTATTCCTATGGAAGTGTGGTCTGATGAACTTATCAGGCATATTGGAGCTTTAGTGGGCATCACTTATGTTGGCTGGGAAGAATCTGTGAGGAATTTTTTCAAGAAATCCAGAAGAGTCATCAACCTCCAACTTTAAGAAAAGAGGACAAGGCAAATGCTCAAGGATAGGTAAAAGGGAACTTCTCTTTGTCAAAGGCAATATCACTGAGGATGGGGATAGTGGCTGTAAGATGCTTTGTGATCATTGAGCTGTGGTTTATCACTGTGGGGGGTATTTTTTGTTCTCCACGATTCTACTCTCTTCGATTTTTTTTTTCCCCTGAAAGTGTACTCTCTTGGAATATTGGAGGCCTTAATGGCCCGTCAAAGGTCAGAGCAGTCCAAGACCTTATTTTTCAGCACAAGGCAGACGTGGTCTGTCTGCAAGAAATCGAAATGGAATCTTGTGATGGTTCCTTCTTCTTTCAACTGAGTAGAAATAGACTCCAGAAGTGGCTTTTCAAACTTTTTGAAGGTGCGAAGGGGGGTATGGTTCTTCTATGGAACGACAATATTCTCCTCTGCAATGAATCCAAGTCCCGCACTATTCTATCTCTGTTACTTTCCATAACAAGAAGACTGTCTTCTCTTGCATGTTTACTGGAATTAATGGTCCTAATGCTACTGCTTTTAAACCCCAATTCTTCCAGGAGCTTGGTTTCATCTCTAGTGACACTTCTCTCCCGTGGTGTATAGTGGTAGACTTCAATGCCGTCAGATTCCGCCATGACAGACTTCATCACTCCATTTGGGAACCTGAGATGGATTGTTTTGGGAGCTGGATTCACTCCAATGGGCTGATTGAATTCAACACCCCAGGTTTCCACTTCACTTGGACAAATTTTCAGTCTCCTCCATCACTTTCCAGATTATACAGGGTACTTGTCAATACTTCTTGGCAGTCAGAATTCCCGCTTGCTTCTGCCAAGGGCCTCCCTAGAGTGACTTCTGACCATGTTCCCATTCTATTGTCCACCACTCCCCTGTCTAAGCATCCCAGAATCTTCAGATTCGAGCTCGCTTTGCTCAGGCATGAGGATTTCAGGTCTCTGGTCTCCAAATGGTGGACAGATTGCCCTTCCAGAGGTCCTCCATATGCTAATCTTGTTCACAAGCTCCACTGGGTCAAACAGCACATGAAAGTTTGGAGTAGGGACTTATTCGGCCAGGAAGCAGCTATAAAAAATGATCTCCTTTAAAAAATTGAACAGCTTGACTTGAAAAATGATATTGAGCAGCTTGATCCCCTGGAGAGAAATGAATGGAGTAAGTTGAAAAAGGATTACAATGAATACCTTCTTAGGGACAAAATCAAATGGAAACAAAGAGCCAAGGAAATCTGGTTGGACAAGGAGACAAAAACACTAAATTCTTCCATGCGGCCGCAAGCATCAAGAAAAGAAGTATTAAAATTGACTCTATTCAAGTTGGTGACTCTATGTTCACGAAGGAAGAAGACATCAAAGAAGCCATTATTTCCTTCTACAAAGTCCTCTTTACTGAAGAAAATATGTCCAGGCCAACATTATCTAAAAATCATTTTCATAGAATTTCTGATCAAGAGGCAGATTCCTCGACAATACCCATTCATGAGGATGAAGTCAAAGCAGCTATTTTCAGCATGTAAGGCTGAAAAGTCTCCCTGCCCGGACGGCCTCTTCATGGTCTTCTACCAAAAATTTTGGGAGGTGATCAAAGATGACTTTATGATGGCCATTAGCAACTTTGAATCCAATCCTAAGGTTGTGTCTTCATTCAATCCCACCCATATTGTTCTGATACTCAAAAAGGACAATGCAGATTGCATCTTCGATTTCAGACCAATTAGCCTTCTTAATAGCTCTTACAAAATAATTACTGAAGTTTTGGCTTCTAGGCTAAAGAAGGTCATGAGCAAGCTTGTTGGTGTCAACCAATCTGCGTTTATCCCTGAGAGATTTATTCTTGAAAATTTTATGGCAGCTACTGAATCTATTCATGAGCTTAAGAGCAGGAAAAAGGAGTTTCTTGTCTTCAAGCTCGACTTCGAGAAAGCTTTTGACACAGTGAATTGGTCATGCCTCCTCTCTACTATTCACCTCATGGGTTTCAGTGACACTTGGATCAATTAAATTAAACATTGCATCGCTTCAGCCAGATTTTCCATCCTTATCAACGGGGAATCTTGTGGTTTCTCTCATAGATCTTGCGTTCTTAGACAGGGTGACCCGTTATCCCCATTGCTTTTTAACATTATTGCCCAGGTTTTCAGCATGGTATGGAATAGGGCCATCCACTTGGGTATTATCAGAGGTGTTTCTGTGGGTACAGGCAATGTTACTATGTCTCATTTACAATTTGCTGACGATACTCTTATCTCTCCCCCAGTGGATATTGCCAAGTCAAGAACGTCAGAATTCTACTTCAAAGTATTGAAGATGTTACTGATCTCAAGATCAATTTCTCTAAAAGTGAGCTTGCTGGGTTTTGCAATTGTCCTCCTCGCATTTCAGCGGTAGAAAGCATTCTGCAGTGTAAATGGAATTCACTCCCTATCAAATATGTTGGGCTTCCATTTTCTGATAGTTCGATCAGATCTTCAGCTTGAAATTCAATTATCAAACAGTTTGACTCTGAACTTGCTGGCAGGAAATCCAAGCTCTTATCACATGGTGGAAGATGGATTTTATCTAGATCTGTTCTATCCTCTTTACCGTTATATCATCTCTCAATCTTCAAGATGCCCATATCTGTGGCAAAGAGAGTGGAAGCCATAAGGCAATCATTCTTCTGGAAAGGTAGGAGTCCGTCTCTCAAGACTTTTGCTCCCATTGCTGGTCAAAGGTGTGCAGACCTATAAACAAGGGTGGGGCAGGTCTAGTTACTATGGAATGTATCAACAGTGCCCTTTTATGTAAGTGGTTGATATCTTCAAGGCTCTGAGCCACGGAGGGCTTCTCCCTCTTGGAGGAGTGGCTTATCATCAACTTGGAGAGCCATCTTTAATTGCAAGGACATTATAAATGCTGGGACTTCTTTCTCTGTGAGTAATGGTTCTCATTTCAAATTTTGGACGGACTCTTGGTTTCAGTACTCTTCTTTTGCTTGCCAATCTCCCAGGCTATTCTCACTCAAATCCAAGAATATATCAGTTCATGATGTCTTCTTCGGCTCCCCCAATCAAGCATGAGAATTGCAATTCATAAGGATCTTCACCAATACTGAATTTGCCGAGTTTCTGGAGCTCTGTACTATCCTACAGTCGATTGGGCTGAACCAAAATGTTGCGGATAAGAGAGACTGGATGTGGGACTCTAAGTTCTCCGTTAAGTCTGTGAACAGAATCCTTTAACTTTGGTGGTTGCCTTGTACCATGGGCTTCATCCATTTGGAGGAATGAATGGCCAACCAAAATTAGAATTTTCATGTGGAAATTGATTCAGAATAGACTCCCAACTTTGAATAGCCTTCATAAGTTCCATCTCAACTACTTCATGGCATGATTTGCTGACTCGAACTGACTCGTGCTAACTTGTATGAGTTGACTTGTATATGAGCTAGTCCAATCCTTAGATGTGCATCAACTTGTCAAGTTGCATTTGTCTTGGTGCTGCTCAATCCAACTCGCATTGTATCCTACAAGTCGGGTGCGGTTCACCACGATCCAGTGCAGTTACTGCAATCCAGCCCGATCCTGACGGCTTCTTGAGTTTATTCTATATTTCACTACTACGGGTTCATTTACATGCATAATGGTTGTTTTTTATGAGTTTTTCATCTAAATGCTTCTTAAGTAAACTTTTTTTTTTCTTTCTAATTTGTAACTGGGGTCTTTTTTCTCCAGTTGTTAAGTAATTGGACTTTTTTCTCCACTTGCATAGGTAATTTACACTCCTATATCATAATTCTCCTCTTCTTGTTTTATTCTTTTTAATTATATCTGCATTGTACTCTTCTTTCTTTGTTTCCTTGCCGTTGTGTTTAGATTCAAAAACCCTGGTATCTCAATAAAATTGTTTCAAATGCTAGCCATGCCCAAATTATGTAATTCAATTTGTGGTACTTATATATGGTTGACCTCCATTTACTGTCCTTTCAGGGTCCTCTTGGATGGCAAACGCTATCAGGTGAACTACCTGCCGGAGACGCCTTTCTCTTGAGAGAGAATGCTTCCTTCGTCAATACAAACAGAAATACATTGCTCAGTGGTATATCTTGGGAAGCATCTATACAGAAAAGAATGGAGGAAGAGCTATATTCTTCACTCGAGGTATGTTTCTGTTGCAAAGTGTGTACTCATTCACTGGGAATTTTGCCTGGGAGTGCAATTATTAGTTCTTTATTATTTGTCACCTAGAAACTGGTTTTCACTAATCACTTGTATTGATGTGATCCGATCTACAAGAAAGAAGTTGCATTAATTTTGATACAATGACTGGTCTATGCCAGGAACTTAAATCGAAATTGGGCGGTGGGATCGGTTACTGTGGATTCTGATCCGATCCCAAATCATACTAGGCCACATTTGTTTTGGGGTTTTTGAATAAATTTTAATTTGGGTGTTGTTGTCCGATCTCGATCTGATTCCAGTTGATCTCAGACACAGGTTTCAGACTATGGTGCAAGAGACATGATGCATGAGACACAAGGAGAGAATGATCTAGGATCCTTATCATATCATTAGCAAGGCAAATTTACTAATCATATTTTGGAAGTGGATAGTACTTCTAGTTTATAAAGGAGTTTAGCAAATAACCGTCTAAAAATTCCATATTTGTGGATACCCCCTCTGTAATACGTATTCACATGTAGCCCCTTTAAGTATGGCATTTGCTTTGAATTTCACCTGAGTAAAAATACCATTACTCTGCATAGAATATCGAGGGCTATTGAATGGAAATATGAATAATACCGTCAGTTAAAAGGTAAACACCTTTTGAATAGTATGTTGTGCTCTATGGTTAGAAAAACCTCTAAGTATTTAGATATTGTAAGATACCAAAAATAGCCCACATCAAGTAACTTATGAACAAGTTGAATGCAACATTTTTTTTTGGGTGTTTTTTTTTCATATCCATGTTTCGAGGTTTTATGGCTATAGAATACAATGTGCTATTCCGAAGGTGTTTGTACGTTAACTGAGGGTATTACTAGTATTCTCATTTAATAGCCATCACTAGTAACATAATATCCTGACCAGGATAATGCTGTTTTCACTCCTGTGAAATTCAAAATAAACACCATACTTAAGGGACTATTTGCAGATATGTATCATACAGGGGGTTTCTGCAAATACATAATCTTTTAGGGGGAGATTTGCTAAAACTCCTTTAAGTTAAGGAGATTATATGCAAGTACGTATCATACGGGGGGTTATCTGCAAATGTAGAATCTTTTAGTGTGGTTATTTGCTATATCGCAATAATAAGAGAAGGGAATTTACAGGTGTAGAATCTGTTTGCTCTCAACCATCTGTAAAAGGAAAGAGGCCCACACCAAGATGGTATGTCAATGTCACCCTCGATTCCTCTCTCCCCACCCAAAAAAGGGACAAAAATTGAAGAGTGGAGCTCGTTCACATTGTATGGGACATTAGTCCCTTCCCAAATCCTCTCACATATAGAACTAACTACTCTCTCTGAGAGCTTGGCTTCCCTCTTGAAAGTTCTCCCATTCCTCTTGCTCTGCATAGCCCAAAGCATCACATGAGGAATCAGCCACCAAAGAATGTTATCTTCAGTTCCATCCCAAAACCATCCTTTTTGTGCATTTAGAGCCTGTGTGCACAAGGAAACCTTGTGAAAAATCTTTTGTCGAACCTTCCAAACAAAAGATCTTCCAATGAACAGATGATCCAATGATTCCTCCTCTCCACATAGACAACAAACATTTGTATAGTTGTAATACCTCCAATATGTGTCAATTGCTCACAAGTTGGTAACCTCCCACGTGATATTCTCCGTATGAGGATCTTCACTTTCAGAGGGCTCTTAGGAAGCCTTATGTGATTGGTCAAAGAGCATTGAGTCCCACCTCCAGCATAAAGCTGTAGACTGAATTTATATTACGCTTCCATTTCCATGTATCCATCTTGTAGTCAATATTTGGCCCTGAAGAAATAAAAGAAATTCCTGTAGCTGAGAGACTTCCTCATCCTTTGTCCCTTTTGAACAACGGAACCCATCCTCTTGTAGACCCATCTTCATATGATTGAGCTACTATTGCCAAGGGGTTTGTAGATAGTCTGGAGAGCTGGGAAGGCCTGTCTTCCAGTGAGAAATTCCCACACCACCCATCCTTCCAAAAGAGGCATTACTTAACGGTGCCCAGAGAAACCTGGATACTTGTCTGCATCACATCATTAGTTTGAATAATACCACTTCACCACGATAGGAGTCATGATCCAATACCGAACTAATGCCTTGAAACTGTCATGATGCATACTGATCTTGATACATTACGGGGTTATTTCAGCTAATCCCAGCCAGCCTTCCTTGAAATTGGGTTAGTTGGTGCATATATTGATCAGAATCGACTGAACCTGCAAACCATGCCGTGGGACATATTGTGACACTGTCACGCCCCGGTTCGGTCATCCGTAATGTACAAGATAATTACAAGGATAGCCAAAGCGCAACAGGTGAAAAGACCCTTCAGAACAGATAGTTGGGAGGATACTATGTTTCAAATGGAAGTGCAGTATAAAAATTAGTAAGAGAAATCTAAATACTAAGGAAGATTTTCACCATTCACAACATTATACTAATGCGCGGCATAGTAGATTGTCATTTTACATGCTAGGATCTTCATTATACATTCCAACTAAAACATGATTTGGTTATCTAGGCTCGCCCAAAAAGAGATAACGTCCTACGCGAACCTTGAGTGACCTTGCTCCAAACTCACTCTGCTGTTCCCTCTCGCCGATCACCTGAAAAATAGGCTCGAGTCCCGAAGAAATGGCAAGTCAGTAGGCAAATGGGGTTGCCCTCATACGAATTTTTCGAATAAAATAACTGAAGCAGAATATGTACATTACATAAGAATATTAAACATGGCAGAAAATAAAACTACCACATAATACACACGTAAGTCAAAACGATATGTCAATAATGATGTTGAGATGCATGATCCATAATAAAATGCCAACTCTGAACAAAGCTACATAAGCTTATCAATATATGAACATGGCCAGAATACAAAACATAATACATAATTTTAAGATTTTGAGATGACTTACTGAAATGATATATAAATTGGAAGATATAATTTTTCAGATTATCGATTTTCACTTATTACAGAGGTGTTTGGACACATCCAACTGCCACTATGAACCATAAACATAATACATAAATCGAGCTCCTAGGCACGTACAGAGCCATGTCATGGGTGTAGCACTATTCCGAGGGTCGTCACTCCATCTTAACGAAAGGATTTCTACCCGCGGCCCCGGATAACAAAGCTAATGGGTTCTGAAAGTGGCTCCCACCTTTTTTAGATGTAGCACGTAGCCCCATACTAGATGGGTCCTGGTGGGGATGTTATCGCTATTTTTTTAGGACTATTCTCAAATAACGGCTATGTCCAATCGGCAGGCTTCATTAAAGTGAATACAACTATGACATAAAACATCTATTTAATGTTTATGTACAGATACAATACTTTATTTTTATGGTCATAACTGAATCATGTGGTGTTGGAATTATGCATAATTTTTATTTAAAATGCTAAGAAATTAAATGCCGACATGTTTTGAAATGAAATATGTTATGTAGCTACAACAATATGTACATACTTAAGGTTAAGAAACCTGGTATCGGGTCCCGGATCGGCCGGTCCAAAACCGATCGGGTCGACCGATTCCGATTCGAGTCGGCCCGATCCCGGCCGATCCTGGCTGAGTCAGGCTCAGCTGGTTTGGATAGCATAAAAAAATAGAAAAAATGTGAAAAAATGTGAAAAAAATACAAAACACAAGTCTAATGCATAATTGTGTTGAAATACATTGATTTGAAGTACATAAGATGTTGTTGGACAAAAAAACCTTGAATAAACTTACACATATGATTATGAACTTATATTTATTCCAAACGTACATTATACTGAATGAATATATGGCTTACATACTCAGTCCATGACATATAGCTCTGGTAGTATTGTTCATATTGCATCACATACCGGTTATAGTCATCCGTATTGGTATAAATGACTGACAATTGTGGATATTCTAGACAACCCCCTGAATAGTCGGATGTATCAGAATGTTGAGGAGGGTAAACTACATATCCAGTAGGCTGACTATACCCTTCGTATGGAGAATATGATGACGCATCTGATAGTTGCTCATGGTATTCTCTCTCCCTCCTAAGTTCTTCTTTGGCCTCTGCACACTGAGGAGCTTTACCTTTGTCCTTCCTCCTTGATCTGCTGAATGTTTGAATGGAAGATTCTTCACGTCCTGCTCTGCTACCATGATGTTCATCTTGGGTAGCATGTGTGTATTCTTCTTCTCCAATGAATTGAATTGGTGGAGCTGGGGCTGGGGCTGGGGCACTGGTAGCATCTCCGCCATCCTCAGAACTGTCGGAGCTCGTTTTTGATGTCGAGTCATTTGAGGTTTGACATTGGACCTCATCACTTGGTTCTGGCGTTTCATCATCTTCCTCGATAGTCTCCAGATCAGCAATCTGAATTCCAGTACCACTCTTCCTTTTGCTTGGTGTTTGTTTTTTGTTCTTCTTCTGACGTTTTGGAGGAGGAGGTTGAAAATTAGTAAGTAATAGAACATTATCTAACTCACCTTCCGCCCATTCCCGATCATTTGGGTTGAATTCAGGCTCATTTGAGGTGCTTGCATCAACCTATGCATTTAGTGGATGTTGCTCCTCGAACAGCTCATCCAAGTCTATGGGTTCTTCTGCATGTGTCGTCTCTGTGGCTTGTCCGGAAATTCTCTCTTTCTCCTGCCTTTGAAGGTTCCATATGAGCTCCAGATTTTTTAGCTTCAACCTCATGTTATAATGACAGAATACTAGCTTCTCTAGACGGCTCGACTTCAATCTATTCCTTTGCTTGGTGTGAATTAAGCCAAAGGTGCTCCAGTTTCTCTCATAGCCTGATGAAGAGGTTGTTTGACTTAAGACCCGAATTGCAACATAGGCTAGATCTTCATACCCATATGTTTTTCCATGATCTAGCCACCAGTCAGCTGTAAATAGAAAATTGGTCATGTCAACAATGTGCAAGTTATAATTAAAAATTAAGTAGAACATCTAGTTAATAATTTTCAAACCTAGACTCAAAATTTTGGCAGTTCTTTGAGCAGTACTTATCCCAAAGTGGTATAACATCATTTTGTAATCATGCATTTGCTTGCATGCCATTATTGCTCTGTCCTCATCTGCAAGCATGCGCTTAATAACAGACTTAGCCCCCATCAACACTTCCGAGCAACTATCATAGTTATCATTCTTCCCATCAGTTCTAAACATGTACTGAGGGTTGAAAAAATAACCTAAATAAATAAGTCGAAGTTAGTTATTACTTAAGAAAAATGTGTATACAAATAATACATATAGAAAGTTAGTAGCTTACCAGCTGCATGAAGATCGTGATGTAAAGTGTGTTCCCAACGTCTGTCTATTATGTCCCACCACTTCACAAAGGTTGTTGGGTTGTTCAGTTGAATGAACTCCTTAGCTCTGTCCTTAGCTTCATATAAATATCTCATATCCGATCTTCTTTATCTATCACAAGATCGTAAAACACAGACAAACGATTCTACAATATTTAACACCGCTTGCACCCCCCTCTAGAAGGGTCTAGACTGAATTAGATCAGCCACTTTCTTACCTTTCTCTCTGACCTTAGTTGGTACATGCCGCAATATGTGATTCTCCCAATCTTCCGATGCCACCATCCTAATCAAGTTGTTCTTTTGTTGACTTAAACTATCTAGAGAGATATATTGAGATGCAAACCTGGTGGCTCCCGGACGAAGCAACTCTCTTCCATGAGTATGTGTGCGCATGATATCCGGAATGTTGTTGTGGTTGTAGATGAATGTGGTGATAAATCGACCACTCTTGACCACTCCATCTACTATCGGATCAGAGCAAATGTCTTCCAACATCAAGTCAATACAATGAGCAGAACAGGGAACCCACTATAGATGTTCTCTCTTCTGCATCAACATTTGTCCAGCTAACTTGAACGCCGCTGCATTGTCCGTAACCACTTGGACAATCCTTTTTTCGCCCACTTCTTCCACCATTTGATCCATTAATTTACACAGGTACTGGACATTCTTTATTTTTCCAGATGTATCAATAGACTTCCAAAATACCGTTCCAGCTTTGCAGTAAATTAAGAAGTTGATCATACTTCTTCTTGTTATCTCTGTAAAGTTCCAAACGTGATAAGAAATCAGAAAGAGACCCATTCTGATTAAGAAAAAATGAAGATAAGATAAGAAACTGAAGATAAGATTTATGTACCTGTCCATCCATCGCACATTAAAGTGCATCTATACTCATCTCAGATCCTTTCAAATGATTTAATGTATGTTCGGATGTCATCAACTTCCATATCCAAGTACTTGTTGTATATCTCATATGGAGAAGGTCCCTCAACCCCTTTGCCAACTTCTTGTATGGTCTCGATCATGGACTCATAATATGGCCCATTGGCCGCATTAGCAGGGATACTGTTATAGAAAAATCACTTAGATGTAGCTCTCCATATTTTCTCCTTACAAAGTTTTAAGTTCTTGAATGCAGCACTAATAGAAGGTTGTTTATCCCTCTTCTTGGTGAGCAAGAGATCTATTGGACCTACTCTAGGATTTTCAGCTCTAGTGAACTCCTGAGACAGCTCCTCGCATACATTAGTACTCATGCCGGCGCTAGTGCTCCTTTGTGCAGAAGGTGTGGAGTCACTTCCTTGTCTTCTATATCTTTCAGTGTACCGAAATAAGTCCTCATCTGCAAAGTACCGCCGGCTTGCTTCCATTGCACGTCGCAATTCAACTTTAAATGTAAAAGAAAAAAAATTAATCTACTATAATTATTTGTCTGAAAACGTTAAATGAAGAACATGAAAATAAGTTAAATAAGAAACTTACTTGTATCCTAATCATCAACATTTATAGGTTGATTACTTCCACCAAGCCGGACTCCAGCATCAGACCTTCGTGTTGGTTCAGACAATTCCTCTCGAATTTTCTGTCTTCTTCTGGCAGTACTTGCTTTGCTTGATTCCTTCTCCATCATGTAAGTTCGAAATTGGATCATAACCTCTGAAGGAACTCGAGCACATGCTGCAACTTCACCTTTTATTCCAGCAAGATGTTGTTTGAATCGATAGACCCTGCCAAAGACAACCCGGTTGCAATATTTGCATTGTACCTTTCTTTGGCCCATGTCCACCGGTGTGCAATGACCCCAAACAGGATCAGCGCTAGGAGGATTCCTAGATGACCGCTCAGCAGCACCTTGAGATGCCATTCCTTCACAGCACAAGAAGATGAGAGATCGCGGAGCTTGTAGTAGACTAGAAGTGACCTCGTGGGAGAGATGGAGAGAGAATTCTATGATCGAGAGAGTGGGAGAGAGAGCATGAATGTTAGGAGGCTCAAATGGCAATTGTGGAGCCGTTGCTGGCCGTTTGGGAACGGCCAGCAACGGCTAGGTTGACCCCCAACCGCTAGTCAAACTAGCCGTTGGGGGCCGGGTCGGGCCGATCCGAGCCGACCAGGCTCGATCCGATCTCATATTGCCCGATCCGGCTCGGATCGGGCGATCCGAGTCCTGGACTCGGCCAGGTTACTCGAGATCGGCACGGACGGCCCAAAACCGGTCCGACTCGGCCGATCCGAGCCGAGTTTTTGAACCTTGTACATACTAAATGATTAACTATTTCAGTGACTTTTCTTCTTAGAGTTAATAAACTAAAAATATGTCCAAATTATAATTAAAAAGTCAAATAAATCAAGTTCTAATTTGAATTAAAGTTCAACTTGTCACAAACTCAGGCAACACATATAGGTTAATCACAAATGTTGTGCAGAAGCAACCTGCCCACATTTAAAATACTGATTTTATTAATGTATGAAAGTGTTTTAAAAAAATGTGAAAATTTCACATGTTATATTAATTCATATTAGGTATAACCTGTAAAAGTTTGGGCTCAAATGACCCTCCATAAAGATAGCATAAAATAAAACATCAGGGTACTATCCCTGAGTTACCAAAATATCAGAGTGCAATATAAACCCTGTTATATGCACCTAGAAGGATTGTCATATGAACATGAAAATTCTTGAAATTTTTTCTAGAGATGTATAATAATGTAAATATTATGTCATTAAAATTTCAGTTCATTTTATGAAATATATAAATTACTAAAATTCACGTTTTAACATACTATCAAATGAAGTCAGAAAATTGTATCTACAAATCACACCCTGTTACACGACCTGAAATCATCATCATATGAACATGAAAATTCTTGAAACTTTTTCTAGATATGTATAATAATACCAATATTATGTCATAAAAATTTCAGATCATTTTATGAAATATATAAATTACTAAAATTCACGTTCTAACATATTATCAAATGAAGTCAGAAAACTGTATCTACAAATCACATCCTGTTACACGACCTCGAAGCATCATCATATGAACATGAAAATTCTTGAAACTTCTTCTGGAAATGTGCAAGAATGCAAGGGTTATGTCATAAAAATTTCATAATTTTTCTATAAGAAATAAAATCATCAAAATTTGTAGATTATCTTACTGTCACAAGAGTCAAAGAAAAAAAAATAGGTTGCAGAAATTTAACTCTTACTATACTTAACCTATTTTAAGCTTTTAAAAATTTAAATCCCTACATCATTCATTATTTCACACTTGAAAACTTCATAGAAACATATAATTTAAAGAGATAAAAAAATTAAAGAATTACTTATTTCTTATGATCAATTAGCCTAAATCCTTATAAATTAGCACCCATACTATCTACCTTCTTCAAGAACTCAAAGAAAACCTCAAGGTTGGCCTTTCACCTCCTTCCCCAGCTCCTCCCACGTTTTGCTCCAGAGGAAAGTGGAAAGCCATGGCCAAAAACCCAAGTCAGTGTCTTTCAAATAGGGAGGGTTTAATTAGTCCCACTATGGTTAGTTAGATGGGTTAAGATCTACTATTTTTCACTCATCCAAGTTAAATTAAACTTACCATGCCCACTAACATTAACCAAGGTTAATACCCACCGATGGAAAAACAATTGAGTCGGTTCCCTCCCCTCACTAAACTATTCCTAGTATACTCCTTAACATTTTAACAAATTCCCACTACACCACCACTATCTAATATAATACTAATATTTTTAGGAGAAGTATTAATTAATAAATTTAAATTTTCATCTATAGTTTTTTTTTTACTATATAGATTAATTATTCATCAAATGATCACTCTACTTTTAGTAATTACATATTTACCCTTAATCTCCAATTAACTTTTTTAATCTAAATTGAATTATGATTTACACTAAGTTGTCTATCACAATTGATCATATCAAATTATTCTATGGAATTTAACTAAGTTTAATCTTAGTGAATATCTTGACATACGTAATAGTACTAACTCAAAATTAATTAATAACATAATTATGCTAATTACATATTAATAGTCTAATGTTACAGACACAGCTGGTTTCTTTACTGTGTTGCAACATTGTTGGTTACTTGAAGCATGTAGGAGTATTGAGTATGCTAGCTCGCTTAATTGTACAAATTGACCCTCAATGCATGGGGTTATGCTCTTGGACCTGTGGAGATTTATATTGTTCTCCACCATCAATTTGTTATTTATATTCCATCATCAGTAGATTATTTATATCATTATCCATATCCGGGTCAACATGGAGAAACGATGCTCTGTTTTGGCTTCGGCTTCAGTGCCCTATAAGCTTAGTGGTTCTCCTTTTAAGTCTGGTGTGAGTTGTACCAGGATAGAGATCCTGTGGTCCTCTGCAGTATCAGATAATAGATTATTCCTTCAAAAGTGTGTTGTGGTGAATGTAATGCCACAAGCCAATACCAACAGAGAAGTCTGGGAGCCTTCTATTCCAGAGGTTCGTGAAGTTTTGCAAGCAAAGTGGCCGGGGAATCACTCCTGGAGTATCATGGAAATTAAGGGTAAGAGATTTCTGGTCAGTTGTTCTTGGGATTCCTGGAAAGGCAGGGCGGTGGAACTGAAGTCTATGATTAATGGTCAGTATTCCTTGGAGTTTTCACCATGGACAGAGGAGACTTATATTGAGAAGGCGGCTGAAGGTGTCAGATGTTGGTGCCGAGTGGAAGGTTTGCCGTTCCATGTGTGGACGGTGGAAGCATTCCAAGCCATTGCCGACAAGTTTGGTATCTTGCGAGAGATTGATGCTTGTTCTTTTCACCTAGAGGTACTCATGTTTGCTAGAATGTTGGTGGAGGTTGACTATATTCAAGACATTCCTGGTAAGATGAAGGTGGGGATAGGGGGTCAGTGGTTTGTGATCTCCATTCTCAACAGAGTTACAAACATCAGCATCCTTAAAACTAGTTCAAAACGTTCACGTTGAAGAGAAGTGGTCGTGGGAAGAAGTGGTGGCAGAGTACAGGTCCTATCGGTCAGCTAGGGAGAGGCAGAGAGCTTGAAGAAGACTAACATTCTAGGGTTGAGTTCCGGTTCTCTGAGTGGACATGTGCCAAGTTTGACTCGGTCTGCCAAAGTGTATGAAAAAAAGAGGAAGCAGACGATCCGTCAGGGAGGTGGAACGGTGGGAAATGGTTTTAATGATGGAGATTTGGTGGATAGGCTCGAGGAGGATATAGGTAGGGGGAAAGTTGATTTGGCAGTGTTTGAGGCAGAGGTAGTGGGATGGAGACTTGATCATTCGAATCCCTTGGGAATTAAAGCACTCACAGGCGATTGACGTAAGAAGGTGGTTCATGCGGGCAGGGAAGATGAACAGGTGCGGGTCGAAGTTGGATCATGATTGGGTCTTTTTTGTAGTGGGAATTTGGGTAAGTCAATCGGGTCGGTCTTATCGGGTCCTTATAAGAGTTTGGACCGATCATATCGATTCATTCACTTACCCGAGAAAGACCTGACGGACTCTTCGTCTTTACCCGATTCAACCCCAATTCGGCTTTGGGATCATAGTAACACCTCGTTGACCGTGACAGAACAGGCGACCTCAGAGCCTCGTCTCGACTTGGAGTTTACACCGGTGATTTCGCCAGTGATTTTCACTGAGGGAGATCCCTTACAAAATGGTGGTGATGGGAGTAGTAGAGGTCCGGTGCCGGAGTTACAAGAGGAAGACATAGACATAGATAGTGCATAGAACTGTAATGAGCTTGTGGACGTCCAGATAGAGGTTGAGGCAACAAAGCTTCAAGAGGAAGTAGGGACTATCGTAGAAGATTTTGGGGAGCCATGCCTGTCTACTCAGATACAGAAAGTTGATCACTGTGATAATATGCTAGAAGAAATGGCGTCCGATGGACCTGATAACAACATAGGGATGGGAGCTATTGTTCCTTTCGGTATCTCTCCCAATCCATTAACTGCAGTATTTCCTCTATAAGAGGAAGATTGGTTTGAGGAAATCTTGAACTTTGACAACAGGATTGGTGTCTCCTTTTACGGAAGAGAGGAAATGGTTAGGAGTTCTCTTAAAAAATTGAGGAGGAATGATGCACTCCAGACTTTTGCTAAGAGAAAAGGGCAAGGAGGGGGGGGGGGTTAAGATTGGGAAGAGAGAGATTGGCTATTTACAATGCAATGAAGTGTATGATAGCTTAAGGGAGAAGAAAGGTAAAAAGGTAGTGAAGGATCCAATGTCCCAATGAAGCTGATTTCATGGAATATTAGAGGTCTTAACAGTGATCTCAAGGTGAGAGCTGTGAAGGAGATTGTAGTTTCTCAGCAATTGGATTGTGTCTGCTTGCAAGAAACCAAGATTAATAGGCTGGAGGATCAAGTGTTAGAAGGGTTGGGTTGTTCTTTACTGATCAACTATGGTATTCTTTCTGCTGATGGTTTAAAAGGAGGGGCAGCTGATCCTATGGAATGAGAAGAAATTCAGAGGTACAGTATGTGATGTCGGTGATTTTACTATCTCAGTTTGTTTTTCAAACAATAGCAATGGGGAAAGGTGGGTTAGTACCTCTGTATTTCCCTCACAATGATTTCAGAGGGAATGCTTCTTCCAAGAATTGCATACGCTGTATGGTATGTTTTCTGGAGCTTGATGTATTGTTAGTGACTTCAATTGTGTGAGATATCCATGAGAAAGATCTAAAAATCAGAAATCGAAAAGGGAAATGGAGGGTTTGAATGAATGGATTAGAAATAGTGGTTTGATTGACCTGAAAATTCATAATCGAAGGTTTACCTGGTTAAATTTGCAAACAAACAACATTCAATCTAGAATTGATAGAATTATCATCTCTACAGAATGGCTTGCAAAGTTTCCAACCACGCATATCAAGGGTTTGAGCAGAACAGTGTCCAGATCATATTTCCTTACAGCTGATGACTAACGTGAAAGAGAAGATGAATAGACTATTCAGATATGAGCTTTTGTGGCATAAAGAAGGGTTTAAAGAATTGGTGTGTCATTGCTGGAATGAGGTACCCTCTGCAGGGTATGCTTCTTATTCTTTTTTGTTGAAGCTTAAAAAGATTAGAATCTGCATCAAACAATGGCTTAAAGATAGAAGTAGCAGTAAAAGAGAAGGGAGACAGCAAATTCTCAAGAATATTGATTTACTTGAAGAGAAAAATGATCATAATTGTTTGTCCTTGTCAGAAGAAAAGAGGTTGAAGGAGCTCAAGAAAATGTATAATGAGGATTTGCTCAAGGAGGAAATAAAGTGGAAAGAGAGAGCCAAGGGGCACTGGTTGAAAGAGGGAGATAAAAATTCTGCTTTCTTCCATGCAGTGGCTACTCACAAAAAGAGAACCTTGAGAATAGAGGATATTATGATGATGAAATGATAGATGTGAAGAAAAGTACTTCAGGACAGGTTTATAAGATTTTATGAACATTTGTTTAAAGAAAAATTTGTGGGCATGCCACATCTTGAAGAAGGAATACTTCCACAAATTGAGGAGAATGAAGCTGATACGCTTTGCAGGTCGTTTGAGGAGGAAGAAGTAAAGGAGGCAATCTTTAGTATGAGCCCTAATAAATCTCCGGGATCCGATGGCTTTTCCATGGGGTTTTATCAATTTTTTTTGGGACCTAATAAAGAAAGATCTGATGACTGTGATGGCTGAATTCCAAGATAGACCAAGTTGTGTGAAATGTTTTAATTCAACATACATTGTGCTGATTCCGAAAATAGAGGGTGCTGATACAATGGCAGATTTTAGGCCCATTAGTTTGTTAAATGGGTGTTATAAAATCATCACCAAAGTCTTGGCAAATAGGCTCAAGAAGATCTTTGTTCAGATTGTTGGGAAGGAGCAGTTGGCTTTCATGGAGGGGAGGTTTATTCTGGATAATTACATGACAGCTTATGAGGCCATTCATTATCAGAAAAACAGGAAGAAGAAAGGGGTGCTTTTAAAACTGGATTTTGAGAAAGCTTATGATAGGGTGAATTGGTTGTGTGTAGAGAATACTCTTCGACTTATGGGGTTCACACAGAAATGGATTGATTGGGTTATGGCATGTATCACTTCCTCTAGATTCTCCATTCTTGTCAATGGGGAGCCTTGTGGGTTCTTTGCAAGTTCAAGAGGGTTGAGGCAGGGGGATCCAATTTCCCCATGGCTTTTTTTTGTTAGTTGGACAAATTCTTTGTTCATTGTGGGACAAAGCATCTAATTCGGGTTTTGTGGAAGGTTTTGTCATTGGCAAAAACAAGATTCACTTAACTCGTGCAGTTTGCTGACAACACACTGAATTTTTCAGCTGATAAGGAGGAAAATCTTTCCAATATCAAGAAGTTGCTTATTTTAGTGGAAGCAATCACCGGCCTGAAGATTAATCTGAAAAAAACAGAAGTATTAGGCATAAATTTGTCTCCTCTTTCACTGGAAAGTATTGCAGATAATTTGGGATGTTCTTGGTCTAACTTCCCCATCAAATATTTAGGTCTTCCTTTGACAGATGGTGCTTTAAAAGTTAATAATTGGGATGTGATTGTCAAGAAGTTTGAATCAACATTAGAGGGATGGAAAGGGAAGTTACTTTCAGCAGGAGGAAGATGGATACTTGCTAAGACAGTTCTCTCAGCTCTAGTCACATACTTTATGTCTATTTTCAAAGCTCTGAAGTTGGTCTTGAGAAAAATTGAATCTGCTAGAAGTTCCTTCTTTTGGTCGGGAGGGAAAGGGAGTAGGGATCAAGGAGGGGTTGGGCTTACGAATCTGGTAACTTTTAACAAGGCTTTGATAGCTAAATGGCTCTGGAGGTTAAGAGAAGAACCTGAGGCTTTATGGGCTGTGATAGTCAGAGACAAATACTTCTTTCATACCAACATTTGGAACTTAGAGCCATCCTCTTCTTACAATCTGTCCCCTATATGGAGACGGATTGTTAAGATGGCAGGCTTTCTATCCATTTCTACTTCCCTTCAATTAGGAAATGGAGAAATCATTAGATTTTGGATGGACAAGTGGTGTTTTGAGTTAACATTGGCTGAGCAATTTGTTAACTTATTTCAAATTGTTTCCAATTCTGAAGCGACTGTAGCTCTAGTTTTGAATGCTTTTAAGAAGGGACAGTGGAATTTGATATTGGGAAGACAACCTACAGATGTGGAATTTGAAGAACTGACACATCTATTACATTTCATTAATCAGGTTCAGTTATCGGACTGTCAGGTGGACAGAAGAAGATGGATATGGAATAATAATGGAATATTCTCTGTCAATTCTCTTGTGGGAGTATTAGATGATGGGGGGGTGCAGGGTTTGGTGGGAAGATCTGGTTTGGTCTAAACATCTATCTAATAAAATCAAGATCTTCCTATGGAAAATTGCATGGAATCGACTACCTACTAGCAGAAGGATCAATCAGATTTTCCAGATACAAGATGTGAAGTGTCTGTTTTGTGCCATTGTTGAAGAAGATCAGGACCATCTGTTCTATGGCTGTGGTATTATTATTGTTCTGTGGAGAATTCTTTGTAAAGCTTTGAACATCATATGGCCTGAATATGATTCTGTGGTAGACCTCCTGAAAGGGTGGAATGAATTATGTCCAAGTGCAACACCTTTGGAGGGATGGTCTTTGTTTGCTCCAGCTATGTTGTGGGCAGTTTGGCTTTAACGGAATAGAATAAAGTTTAAAGGAGAATACAGAAATGTATTTGATATTTTGAGAAGGACAATTATATTGGCACAAGACTGGAGCTTGGTATCAGACAACGGACAGCTACAATCGGTGGAGCTGGTGACAGGGCTCAGAGATGGAAGAACTTCATACAGTGATAATCGTTTAAGTCTTATTATTGTATTCTTGTGTCATGTATTTTGTTTTCTCTGTTTGCCTGCTTTATTTTCTTGATAAAGTATGTTGGGTTTGAAGTGTTTGGGCTGAAGTGTGTCGGCCATGGAGGGGAGGGGGGAGGGAGGGGGGGTCTCTCTTTTTCTTAACCCCCTTTCTTAAGATTGGCTACTTTCTTCCCTGGGCTTTGGGGTCTTATTGTGTAATCTCTTTCTATATCTATTTCTTAATGAATTGTGACTTTTATGTCACCTTCCAAAATAAAAGAGAGCCCCAAGACGTATATAAATTTTATATCAAGATTTTACAAATATAAAATAAAAATTATAATCATGTAACAAATAGTGGGATTTTTTGGATATTGATCTCTATAAACATAGTCAAATCGAAGTAAGTCCCCATATCGTGCATATTTTGATATTAGTCCTTATATACTTAAACTTTTTAGTTTTTAAGGCCTGGTGTTTGCTTTTGTCAGTTCTTTTTAACACTACCATAGTTAAACATGGGTTTAAATTTAACTAACTTTAGAAAAGTCGCTTATACCCCTATTTAAATTAAAGTTTACTTGATGCATCAACAACTAGTGCTACATTGGCTATCGGTGCTGCTAAAAAAGATAAGGCATCTATTATGGCTAAAAAAGATACGGCACATTCTAAAGCTAGCTCAAGCTAGCAACCATCCACATCTCCAAGAGGATTATGGATGTTTTGAAGATAGATTTGCATCATTATTTGGGTATGGATATGACCAATGTATATAGTCTGAGTATGGCTATGTACAGCCTCACCAAGATGATGATGTGTCCTCTTCATCATGTTATCCGTATCTTTCTAGATGGTTTCGTAAGTTGTTTTGTTCAGAAACATAAGCTTGCATGCTTAATGGTTATTGAAGACTTGTTTTATAGTATGAATGTTATTGTTTTGTAATGAAATATGTCCTGTGACTCATGTCACTATTAAATTTTCTCCTAATTCTTTGGATGTGTATATCTTTTTCTTTTTTCCCCTTTGTTTTCCTTACTTTTAAAAAACATTTTGAGTTTTTTTTTTAAAACTTCTAAGATAGTCCTTCCTTTTAATTGACAAGACAAGTCAAATGATTGGATTGAGAGTGGGCCTACCCTGCCTAGGTACCTGAATGTAACATTCCATGGTCCCTTTCAACCCAAGCCATATCCTCCCCTCCATGTGTCTTATGGAAAATATTCTCCTTGCTATATACAGCAATAAGTGAGGATTCATGTGTGGAATTGTCGACACTGTTTGGAAAATCTTTTTCAAAACTCTTGGGATCACTTGCACTCAGAAATCTGAAATCTGGCCATTTACTGTGTAACATCCTAAATTTTAAGAAGCCTGAAACATATTATATTTTCATTAAATGAGCCCAATAAGACAACCCATCAAGCCCATTAAGTTTTAACTAATTTAATTAAAGGTCAAACGACTTGTAATATTTTCATTAAATGAGCCCAATAAGTCAACCCATCAAGCCCATTAAGGGGTTGTTTGTTTTAGTGTAAAACTTTGTAAATCACCGGTTTCAAAATCACTGGTTTCAAAACAAGTGAAATTTTCTTGTTTTAGAATCAGGAAATGTTTGTTTGATTGTTTGTAAAATAAACGAAGAAGGATGCTTAAATCTTCTTGTTTTGGTTTACAGTGGGCCTTTGCTATAAACCAAAACAAGGGAATTGGGCTGTCAAGTGGGCAGACAAGGCCCAGACAAGATTTTACTTTACATTGTTTTACATCATTACAAACAACTGAAAACACGGTAAAATGAAACAATTGTTTCAAATTACGCTATTTTACGCTAAAACAAACAACCCTTAAGTTTTAACTAATTCAATTAAGGGTCAAACGACTTGTAAATTGCATAACTTGGTGTAGGAAGCTCCAAATGAGGTGAAATTTGGACCAATTTGAAAGATAATTAAATTATCTGCAACTTTTCAGTTGGGCACTTTTTCTAAATTAAACAAAGAAATTTAGAAAAATTTGCTGAAATTACCAAACTGTCCCTGCATCATATGTTGGCAGGTGGCTTAATACGGGCCTGAAAGTGGGTTGAAGCGGTGGGCAGTTGATGCTTGGGCAGTGGGGGTTTATATGTTTAAATAAGATGTTTATTGCTCCACCTACCAACCCCAGAGAGAGAGAGAGAGAGAGAGAGAGAGAGAGAGAGAGATAATTTAGAGAAGGAGCCTGCATACATACTTTTCGCTGTGCGTGCGTTTTTGACAGTTTGGGAACATCAGCGGGCTACGTGGAAATTGTTAGGATCAGCTAGAAGATTTACAGAGTTGTTTGGGGACTTAGAAACCATGTTAGATTTTAATTATGTTATTTAATTTTATTTCTGCTATTTAAAATTGATTTTAACATGCTATGACTTTGCAATTTATTTGGAGATGTTTTCGTCAAGCTTAAATTAAAATGCCATGTTTTAAAGTGAACTTTTAGTTAGGCCCTGAAATAATTATAGATAGTTAAATTCTGAAATCTTTGTATCAACTAATGGATTTTATTCGACTATTTGTAGTTGACTCCCCAATCGTCAGCAATTATATTTGATAGATTGCCAATTTCATCTTTTTATTAAATTTGAGCTAGTTGGATAGAATGTGTCAATTGAAGTTGGTTTAGAATCTTGTAAAATATTTATTTAAATTGTGAATAATGTGAAAATAAATATTATCTGTTGATTTTGAATTTTAAGTTGCACATTCATATAAAATTAAGCTTGTGGACAGTGTCATCTTAAAGAGGGGTAGGGACGAAACCGCAGTAAGTATCTGTTGCGGTCTAGTCAATTTGTGACTTGATGGATGACAGGTTGTAGGGAAATTCCTGAAATTAAGTTGCAGATTAGTGAAAGGTGGCGTGTTGACCTCTGGTTCTATGTGGTTCCCATGACCATGGCACTGAATTCGTCTAGGTGCCAGGGTGTTTGTAGGCTCTCCTTCATACCTATTCGAAAGCATAAGACTAACACTTGAAAATTATATGTATATATATTTTCCCTTAGACATATTTTGGTCTGTTGGGAATGTGTATGTGTTAGCTGAGGAGCGGATCTTTCGATTAAGAAATCATTCCTTGTGGTTTGTTGGAATAAGATATGCAAAATAAGCTGTGTTAAATCTAGGCTTTTGAAGCTATCTATCTGCCTTAAAAATATGTTTTTGAGATGAATATTACTTGTGGGATGTTTTTAATATGTTAGCATGTGAATTTTTGTAGCTTACTTATCAGTAAGCATGTTATTTGTTTTGATGCCTACTGAGTTTTATACTCACATAGGTTAATTGAATATGTTCCAGGCGATTCCAGTAGGGATTATTAGGAGATCAGCAGTATCAAAAGTAGGTTTCGTTGTAGAGTTTTGTATAGTTTGGTAGATTTTGTAAAGTTTAAGACTTTAGTTCAGTTGTACCCATAATGTTTTAGTCAGGTTTTAAGTTCAGTGGATGTTGGCATAGTTCTATTATGTTTTGTGTGGAATGTGTGGATGGTATAGCATTGTATTGTTAGCAGGTTTGGCCAAGATCACAACTTATGCGTATGTTATTTGTGGTCGATGTCCTGGAGCACCACATATTGAGGCTTGGGGGAATCTCACTCCTTTTGAACAATAGAGTGTAGTATGGAAGGCATGCCTGCCACCCATGTTATGGGCTATCTAGAGGGAACGCAATAGTCATATTTTTAGAAATGTATTTAGAAGCCCTTTGGATATTATCAGTGATTGCTTAAATATCCTGCATGAGTAGCGTTTCTGCAGGACAGGAGCAGGATCACTGATTCTCCCACCATGGGAAAGCTCGAGGCCTGGAAGACTTCTATTTTGTAATGGGGGTCTTTATTTGGGTGACTTTTGATTTGTAATTGGGCTGGGTCATGGGTTGGAGTCTTGTCTACCATCTTGGTAGCATGAATCCAAGCTTTATTTCCTTTTTCTCTTTCTTATGTACTCTTCTTTCTTTAATGAAATGTGGTCTTTTCTGCCTTCAAAAAGAAAAGAAAAAAGTGGGGATTCAAGCATTGGATAGGGTTTCACTGGATCAAGCGATTTGATCAGACTTTTACCAGTCTGATCTAGATTCTGCTAACTCTAACCTTCATGTCTTCTGTCTCCCAGCAGCGGGGGGGGGGGGGGGGGGGGGGGAATGCTCCTGCTGCCGCAGTGACCTTAGCCACCTGCCACCCTGATGCTGCCAAACATACTCTTCTTTTTCCAATGCTAGTGCCGCTAGTGGATAGTTCCTGCGAGTGACATTAGGGTTGAAGAGGAGTTAAGTTATGAGAAAGGGAGGAGTTATAGAAGTATACAAAAGCCCTCATATAATATCTATAAGGAAAAAGAATTTCTGGGAATGCTCTAGATTGGTTGACTGGGTCAGTGAAGGGCCATCCCACCTGGAGCCTGATACTGATCTGGGGACCCTTGTTGTAAAGGATTTCAAAATAACATCTGAATATTTTTAGCTTTGCTTCAATTTCTATATCAATGGCTAATTAAGCACTTCTTATATCATTCCTTCTTGCATATCTTTAAAGGTTTGTATATATTTTATGTCTCACATCTCTAGAATTGCAAGTGATCTAAAGTTTTATTTATTGTGTTATCTAGTAGGTAGAGAGGGAGGGAACCATGAAAGCTAATTACTTGTCCTTTTGGTGACTGCTTCATGGTAACGTAGGGATTTTTTATTAATGTTAATTCAAGGTTGTGAACTAGGTAGCTCTCAAAACAGAAAAGTTGTGGCCTAGACATAAGTGTGAATGATGCTAGTTTTGATTAGAGTTTCTGGGAAAGGATCTTGGACCCTTATTTCTGTCCCTTGTATGTCATTATGGTGTCTCTTTCGGTAAGGATGCTTTTACTCATTGAAAATTTTCAGACTATGTAAAGGCTTTGAAGCATGGATGTCAGTACCAGTGTCGGTACCGGTATCGGATGGTACTGATTCCGATATGTATCGGCCAGTACCGGCCCAGTATCGGCCGATACCCATTTCCAGGTATCGTACCGGACCAGGCCGATACTAATACGTATCGGCCGATATTGCCAACCATGCTTTGAAGAGTCTGAACATTCAAATTAAAAGAGTAAACCTGTCATATATCTGCTGTAAATATAGAGAACTACATTTTGTTTGGTTTCAGCAATCATCTTCTTCTGGCCTCTCTGCATATAGGTTTTGTAGTTACTGTTACTTTATGTTATGGTCTCTTTGTGGTCTGCACTCTTCTAATTCGGATTGTGTACAGGGTAACAAGTTTGGCATTGAGCATCACTTGCATCGTGGCCGTGCTCTTGCGGCATTCAACCATCTCCTCGGTTTACGAGTTCTGAAGTGTAAATCAACTCATGCACATCGAGAACTGTCTGGAGGTTCAATGCCTTTACCATCTAACATACAGTCTGATGTTCAGACACTTCTTGAACCTTTGACTCCGGATGAAAGACCAATCATCTCATCTGTATGTTTTACTGGCTACTTTTTCATTTCTATTCTTAAAATTTTAATCTTGTGAATATTAAAGTTTACATGTGCTGTATGTCAATCAATAATCTTTTATGGAAAACCAGCTCATAGATTCTGTCCATTAGGTTGCAACAACTTTGATCTTATTAGGTCAGAATTGAACTACTGAAATGGCACAGAATTTCTACTGGGTAGATAACACATCATGAATAACTCTATATCATCATTTTTGGTCTTTTTTTTTTCTTGTGACTTGTTATGCTTTACTTTTTTGTGGGTGGTGTTTCCTTCTTTGTCATTGATTAAATATTTTTCTGATAAAATTTTAGGTCATGCCATTGGCTATAATGAACTTCGAGGATTCTTCTTTGGTTGCTACATGTGCTTTCCTCTTAGAGCTGTTTGGCCTTTCTGCTAGCATGCTTCATGTTGACATTGCAGTACTGCAGCGTATATCTTCTTATTACAAGTCAATGAAGAACCACCCACATTCTGTTCATGTGGGGGCAGTGAGTACTGCCTTTCATGCTATTCCTCATGAAGGTGATCCTGCTACTTCTCTTGCTAGAGCATTAGCAGATGATTACCTGCAGCTTGTGGATCTTCATATCCTTCAGCAAAAGGATGCACCTTATGGAGCCAGTAAGCAACCACCTAGATCTCTTGTTACTGTCCTGCAACACTTGGAGAAAGCAAGTTTGCCATCATTGGATGAGGGCAAAACATGTGGATCCTGGCTGAAAAATGGGAGTGGTGATGGTACTGAATTTCGATCTCGGCAAAAAGTTGACAGCCAGCACTGGGGTCTTGTTGCAGCATTTTGTCAGATGCATCATCTCCCCTTAAGCACAAAATATTTGGCTTTATTAGCGAAGGACAATGATTGGGTACCTCCATCTCCTTGTTCCTCTTTGGTCTCAAGATGGTAAAGTTGTTTCATCAATACTGATCTCACAAACATTTTGTAGGTTGGATTTCTTACTGAAGGACAGCATGGAGGATTCCCTATTGACACTGTCATCCAAGTTGTCAGTCTATTTCTCCAGCACTCAAGAATATTTAAAGTAGACATGATCATATTTGTGTGTTGTGTGTGCCTTAATTACTTAAATATGGCAGGGTATAGTGTGATGAAAGGATGTTCTATTATAGTTCAACAACCAAAAGATGGCAAAAGATAACAAAATGCATATGACTTCTTTTTGGCAAGGCTTAAAACGTTTGGAATAAAAAAGATAACTCTGTATTAAGTAGACAGTAATCAAAGTATGACTTAATCTTATTGAAAAGGTAAGTTTTTGATCATATCATTTCATGACTGATGATATTTAAGTAACTATAGTTTCATTTTTATTTTCAATAGTATGATGTATTAAACAGGGAATTTTAGACATTTTTGTATTTTACAGGAATAAAACAGGGTGTCAAGTAAATATATATTTTCCTATCTTTCAATCTGAAATGGTGTCGAATATATATATATATATATATATATATATATATATATATATATATATATATATATATTTGTACCTTCCAGTCTGATATGTGGAAAATTTATTTGGAAATTTGTTTGTACATATACAATGCGTATAATATGCATATTTAACTGTGCTGATTAGTGTAACATCTTTATTTCTGTGCTCTGCTACTTGTCTGACAATGGTTTGACAGGAATGGATGCTTTCCTTCTAAATATATTCTTCCCCTAGTGTTATGATGGTTTATCTGCATTTTGATTTATCTACCTGTACTATCTTAGGCAGAAAAGGAATTCAGTGATCCACGACTCAGGACTCACATACTAACAGTTCTTAAAAGTATGCAATTGGTGAGAAAGAAAGCTAGTTCCCCAACAAGTTCGGCATCGGCAAGGAAATTTAATGAAATCTCGTTCACTGAAAATAACAATATGACCCCTGTGGAACTCTTCGCACTTGTTGCGGAATGTGAGAGGCAGAAGAATCCTGGCCAGGCTCTTTTACTAAAAGCAAAGAATCTTTGCTGGTCTCTATTGGCAATGATTGCTTCATGTTTTTCCGACGTGTCTCCTCTGTCATGCTTGACAGTTTGGCTGGAGATCAGTGCAGCAAGGTACTTGCATATTCATGACCATGATTCTTGTTGATTTACATTTAAAGGACAACAGAATCCTGCACACATGTACGTTAAAGTCTGTTGTAATGGAGCCAATTCTGCTATTCAGATCTTAGTTGGGGGAAAATTAATCAAGAATTCCATTTGGTTACTTGTCTACCCTCTTGCTGTCTTTTAAAATTTGGTCAGAGTTTCAACAAACAAATGACTAGCTCATTACTGGAGTTTGTTGGCTGATGGGAGAGGCCTCTCTTCCCATTCATCACCACATTCTTTACCGGGGTGAGAGGATAGGAGGGGTTTGAGATTTGTACACATCTTGTTGCTGTTCCTGTCTAATGAAATTCTTCAAGTGATGCTGAAGATTACCTTTTATTGGTTATTCTGCTTTCGTTGCGGCTTATTAGGCATTTTTTTGTCTTCTTTGCGCATCAGGGAAACTTCACTAATCAAGGTGAATGACATTTCCTCCCAAATTATACGGAATACTAGAGCTGCTGTGGAGGCAACTAATGCACTGCCAACCAGCAGTAGAGATGTTACATTTCATTACAATCGGAGGAATCCAAAAAGGAGGCGCCATACCGAGCCAACATCTGGAGATCACTCAACAGTTTCTCCTTCAAGTGTTCTTGAGACTTCCATTTACACAAAAGCTACTGCTGAAAGAGAAAGATTTAAGATGATCAGTGAACAAGCTAAAATTTTTAGTGATCCTGAGGAAGCCCTTCTGTCTCTCTCAAATATGGTTGCAGTGCTGTGTGAGCAGCATTTGTTTCTTCCTTTGCTGAGAGCTTTTGAAATGTTTCTGCCTTCATGTTCTCTCGTTCCTTTCATTCGTTTCCTTCAGGTGTGTAGGCATGTCGCAGACCTTGATAATAAATGCTTAAATAAATTTCATCCTAGCATCATCTTTATTCAGCATCTGAGAATTCCAAATTTTCCGTTTTTATGCCTTGTTTCCCTTCTTTGCATGGGTTTCAGGCATTTGTTCAAATGCGACTTTCGGAGGCTTCGGCTCACTTGACATCCTTTTCAGCAAGAATCAAGGAAGAACCTTATCTTTTGAACATAAGTGCTACAAGAGATGGACAGATCGGTGCAACGTGGATAAGCTCTACTGCCGTAAAAGCTGCTGATGCAGTGCTGTCTACATGTCCATCAGCGTATGAGAAAAGATGCTTGCTACAACTTCTGGCTGCTGCAGAGTTTGGAGATGGGGGAGTTGCTGCTACATGTTTTGAGAGGCAGTGTTGGAAAATTAATTTGGCTGAGCCTTCACTGCGCAATGATAATGATCTATGTTTAGGAAATGAAATCCTTGATGATGTTTCGCTTTTGATGACCTTGGAGAGAAATGGCCGTTGGGAGCAAGCCCGTAGCTGGGCAAAACAGTTGGAATCAAGTGGTGAGACATGGAAATCCTCAGTTCACCATGTTACTGAAATGCAGGTAAGGTATAACTCATTTTATATTTTGAAAAGTTTAGTACTAAATAACTGCATGAATCTCAGAACAAAAAGGGGGGGGGGGATGCTGTGACAGCAGCGAAGGATGTATGAGCACAAAGGCGGCAAGGTCATATTTGCAATTAGCATGTTTATAATTTCAATTGTTTATCTCATGTGTTAGTAAAAACTATGAGTTTTTGATCTATTTAAGCTAGGGAAGGAACAGTGCTGTAGATGCTGTAAACCACAGGAATCTAGCCAGTCAGGTTATAAAAAAGGAAAACACTAATGGAACAGCAACAGTAAGGTAAAAGAATTGTTAAGAGGCAGAGTAGGAAAATGATGAAGCTCCTCTCTGCATACAAGGGTAATAGCTCGATATATATACAAGTGTACGGGATTATTTCAATGCAAGTGGGAATAAGGCGCCTCCCTAATGAGTGAGAATAGGAAGCATACAATGCTAATCCAGTGGGATCAGACTCTTCTAGGATTGCATGCTTTGTCCCTCATGGAAGGCTGGATTGTTTAATAGTTATAATAGAAAAGTGTGTGAAGTGTGAAAGCAATGCCAAGATAACGAAGAAAATGTTGGAACATACAATTAGGGGGAGAGAGAGGGAGTGTTGGCAAAAGAACTAGTAGAAACTTCCGAAGGAAAAGGGCTTGAAATAGATAACAGCAGCTGCAAGGTGTAGAGTATGAGAACTCGGAGAACATCAGGAGTAGTTCTGAATAAATGTCTCCACTATGATAAGGGTGGAAATGTAAACATTGGGTTGAGAAGAAACTCTAAAATTGCCATAAGATGGAAGTGGATGGAATGCAGATATCACCGTAGTTGCATAAGTGACTGGCCAAATAAGTCCAGTGGAATGAGGACCTGCTAAATTCTCAAAGGAGGGCTGCTCCAATGAGATAAACATGCTGAAAATTTTGAATGGGTCTAAAGCAAGACAAAGCCCCAAAAGAGGCCTAACAACAACATAGGCATTAGTACCCTGCCAATGGTGCATCAAACAGGTTGACAAACAGCACTAATGTGATCAAGTTGTTGAAATCCCTCCGGGGAGGTATGTGGTATGCTCACATGAAAAATGACAACCAAATGTCAAAGCAACCTAGAGCCTCAAAATGAGCTGTTGGACAAAGAAATGAGTTGTACATTTGCAACCGGATGGTCAAAAAACCCACGAGTGGATCTGATGAGGCAAGGTTGACGGGATGCTGAGTTAACATGAGACTAGGTGTGATGGAGACCTGAACCAGTTAAAATAGAAGGGTGAACCAGCTAATTAGAGGGGAAATAAACTAGGGATAAACCATCTTGTCAAATCCCTGAACTGGCTTAGGGAAAAAAAGGATCCGTCCTTAAAATAGGCCTAAATCTGCTAATGAACCCACCTGAACCAGTCTTGAAGAGAGCTTGAACCAAGTGACCAGGCTAAAGCAGTTAAGTTAAAGTCAATAGCTGGGTCTTGAATCTGATTAAAAAAGAGATGGATACAATCATCTCCAGTTTGCTAGGCCTGATTCACCTTTGTATTCCCTGCCAAAAGCTGCAACCAAAAGCCCCAGCTCGCCGGCAGCTTGTGATGCACACGGTTGACCACATATGGGAAGACACAGATGATGGTGGAAGGCTCGTGTAGCGACTGCAGAAGCCAGTAGTGATGACAATGATGGCGGTATCAGTGAGCTCCAACAGAGGCATCTAAAAGCAGGTGCCTCCTGATAGGACGAATCCTAGGGAACCCGTCTTCAGCTATCTGGGCGTACTCAAGGTCAGAAGATCACTGAAAAGAAGTCCTCAGACATGAGAGGACTCTGTCTCAATCTCAAACTGCTCGGCCTCTAGCATCACCTGATAGGCATACTTTAGGGTAGTCACATCCCTCCTGAAAAACTCGCATTAGTGTATCAAGAGAAGACCCCTATGAAAGCATGAAAGAATCATCGCGCTCTCCTCACGGACACCACATTTTAGAAGATAAGTATTGAACCTAGAGATGTACTCAGCCACGGAATAACTTGCATGGGTAAGGTTTTACCACTGGTCAATGAGGTGATGTCGATAGGCAAGAAGGTATTTGTCACAAAGTTTCACCTTCATCTCATCCTAAGTCTCTGTGGGCTCTTGATGTTGCTGCTTAAGAAGGGCCTCCATGTTAGACTAGAATGTCTTAGCTTGGCCTGGCAACTTCATCTTGGCAAATCGGACCCGCTGAGCATCGGATATGTTGTACCACTCAAAGTACTAGTTCATACCGGCCTCCTAGTCCCAGTATATATGTAGATCTAGAGACCCATGAAAGCTAGGTGCCTCAACTCTCACATTTTTTAGGATGCGATCCCGATCCTCCAGATCATCATGATCACGAAGGTATCTAAGCTCATATTTGTTCTCCTAGCCATGCCTAAAATCATCTCAATGGCCTATCTGTGTGGGCAGAGCTTTTCAAAACCCATTCACCTTTGCCTCAAAAGGATCATCCTCATCAGGTAGGCGACCACTCCTACCATTAAGTCTAGTGACATGAGCAGCCAGCCGGGGTGGGGGGTGGGGGTGGGGTTGGTCCCTGGCAATCATTGACTCTCACAGGATCTTGAAGACCTCTCTCTAATGTGGCAACTCGACGGACTACGCCCTGGACTGAATGATCAGTCACGGCTATCCTATCCTTAATGGTCCTAAGTGAACCATCAACATGATCAAAGTGCTGTTCCATCTGATCTATCCTTTGCATAAACTCGTGAATCATGATGAAAAGACTAGGATCTAACTGGGAATCTATGCAGCACTTTGACATGGCTGCAGGTCGTTGATAGTGGGTAACTAGGTATGTGCGTGCGAGCTACTAGACAACAACTAGGGCTCATGACGCTAAAACAGACACTTCAGACAAATTAACATGAAGCTATGATACCATAAAAGATGATATGGGACGGGTGACAAAACTGACAGATTCACTAATGGGAACATGGGATCAGCAAATAAACAATAAAGAACTAAACTATGCCAACCTAAGCACACCAATTAAAAGCAAGAAAGCTGCACCAAATAATAGAAGCCGCTCGTAAAACCATCCCTCTTGCGATGAGGAAACATGGGACCATTTGGTGGTTGAGGAACTATTGCAAGTCTAGGATATTCAGTCCATCCAAAAGTCTTGTTGAACTTTCGAGATTGGGTTAACACACTCTCAAGCCAACAGTGAATATGAATCATGGGTTAGACGTCTGTTGAACCTTTTTTTTTTTTTTTCACCAGGACAAACTTAGGTGTATGAAGTTATGCATGCATCTATGTAAAAACTAGGGTTTAATACCCACATGTAAATGCATGCTTGCATGCAAAAGAAAAAAAAAAACAGGTCACTAGGATATATGAAGTTAATAAGATGTATGCAAAAGAAATATATATGTAGACATGCATGTACAAAAAAAAAAAAAGAAGAAAGCTTAGAGTACATGCATGCAAACGCATATACATGTACGTATGTATGTACCTTGAAGCTGCAGCCCACCAGCAATCTGCAAGAAGAATTCTCCAGCAGCAATGCAGCCTCTCAAGCTGCAAATTTGCACCAGCAATCTGCAAGAAGAAAGCCCAAACAGCAGAAGGAGGACCAAAGCATGCTCCAATGCAGCAGCAAGCAGCAATAGAAGCTTCCAACCAGCAGTCAGCAGCAGGGGGAGGCAGCCAGCCAGCCAGCAAAGGCAAACTGCACGCACAGGGAGAGAGAGAGGCAGTGGCCGGCCGGCCCTAATGGGCTCCCCGTTTGTCCTTTTTTAAAGAAAGAGAGAGAGGAAAGGATAGAGATAAAAGTGGGGAAGGGATAAATACAAAAAAAAGGGGGGGGGGGAGGAGGTGGAGCAGGAGGAGCCGTGTGGTCTGCCCTGTGGGGCCCGCCGGCTCCCCACCCTCCCTCCATCTCTATCCTCTCCCTCTCCTACCCATCTCTATCCCTCCCCAACTCTATCCTCTCTCTCTCTCTCTCAACCGCAGGCTAAGAAGAAGCACCCCCCCCCCCCCTGGTGCCCAGGTGGTACCGGTGGGGGGTGCAACCGGTGCTGCAGGCAGCCCTCCTGGCTGGCCTGGCAGCAGCCTATAAAAGGAGGCCAAGACCTCCAAAGAAACAACACCCCCCCGCAGGTCCAAGCCCTAGCTGCAAAAGAAGAAGAAGAAAGGGAGTTCAAGGCTTGTATTTTTGGGAAGGGGCAATATATTTTTATGTATTCCTATGTGATGTGCATGTTTTTTTTTTTGTTCTTCTATACAGTTTAGTTGGCCATTCATTAATTAATCAACTAAAAAAATCAGAAAATAAATAATGGTTCTTCTATACAGTTTTAGTTGGCCATTCATTAATTAATCAATTAAAAAAGTCAAAATAAATAATGATTCTTCCATATTGTTTGGTTGGCCATTAATTAAATTAATCAACTAATTAAATTAATTTGGTTCTTCCATAATACTTAGTTGGCCATTAATTTGTTAATCAATCAACTAATTAAATTAATTTGATTTTTCCATAATGTTTGGTTGGCCAATAATTTGTTAATCAACCAATTAATTCAACCAATTAAATAAATTAAAGTGGTTCTTCCATAATGTTTAGTTGGCCATTTACTTGTTAATCAATCAAAATAACTTAATTGGTTCTTCCATACAGTTTGGTTGGCCATTAATCAATTTAATATAAATAAAAAAAATCGGTTCATTCTCATCGATGGGCTGACCAAAGGTTGGGTTCATTTTTAATAAAATGACCAAAAGATTATAGGGTTCTCTCTTACTGGTAGAGTGGCCATATAATCTGAGGATTATTTCATTAAAAATGAACTACATGTTTTATAAACTAACTATTTCATGTCAATAAAAAATATGGTTCATTCTCATTGATGAGATGACCAAAGTTTCATCTAAAAAAAAGAAAGAACTTGGTTCATTTTAAATAAACTGACCATAAGATTATAGGGTTCTTCCATATTGGTTGGTCAGCCATATGATCTGAGGATTATTTTGTTAAAAATGGACTTCATTACACAATGTTTTTTTAACTAACTAAAAAAATTGGTTCTTCTATATTAGTTGGATGACTAAGGTTTTTTTTTAAAATAAAATCAGGTTCATTAATACTGGTTGAATGGCCTAAGTTTAGTGGTTCTATCCTATTGTTGGACTGACCACTTGATTTGTGGTTCACTCTTATCGGTAGAGTGACCAAAGATTATAATTATTGGTTCATCCCTATCGATAGGATAACCATTGACTTTTATGGTTCTGTCCTAATTGATAGACATGCTACGAAGTCGTGGTTATCCTATTTGTAGAAGGACTAAATAAGAATACTTCTTTGTTCATTCTTATTGATGGGGTATCAGTCAATTAAAATGGTTCTTTCTTATTGACAGGATTGGCCGTTAAGT
This sequence comes from Zantedeschia hybrid cultivar, assembly GCA_030544215.1. NCBI lineage: Eukaryota > Viridiplantae > Streptophyta > Magnoliopsida > Alismatales > Araceae > Zantedeschia > Zantedeschia hybrid cultivar. The sequence goes on from JARZZO010000014.1 coordinate 80,086,136, forward strand.
TAAGGTTTATTCATATTGGTTGGATAACTTATAAAAAAATGTATATAAAAAAATGAGGTTCATTCATACTGGTTGAATGACTTAATTTTAGTAGTTCTATCTTATTGTTGGATTGTCCACTTTGTTAATGGTTTACTCTTATTGGTAGAGTGATCAAAGGTTATGATTATTGGTTTATCTCTATCGATAGGGTAACCAGTGATTTTTATGGTTCTGTCCTAATTGATGGACAGGCTACGAAGTCGTGATTAACCTATCCATAGAGGGACTAATAAAGATAATTCTTTGTTCATTCTTATTGACGGGGTAACCATCAATTCAAGTGGTTCTTTCCTAATAATAGATTGACCTTTAAACTCTGGCTCATTCATATTGGTTGAATGGCCTAAAAAAAATAGTGGTTCCTTCAAATTAATCGAAGGACCAATAATAAATATCTTGAACATGTGGTAGATCTCAAGTCCCATTTTTTTAAAAAAATCCTTTAAGTATCCTTTAAAGGATATTTCAAAAAATGATGAGCATGCCTGTAATTAATTTTACTTATTCCTACTTTTTTTAAGCCTTAATTGGATGGTTAATCAAGAGTTACCGATCATTGATTGGTGTAATTAATACTGACCGATGTTAGAAGGGAGAGGTCAAGAACATGGATCCACAGTTGATCCAAAAGTAATTTAGACTTTAAGGATTTTAATCCTAAAAGTCTATTTAAAAGAAAAGAGAACATGTTTTTTTAAAACTTAAAATTCTCTTTTCAAAGTAAGATTTCCACAAAGAATTTAAATCCTCAAAAAGATTTTTCAAAATCAAATCCAAAGAAGGATGAGGTTTTTTTCAAAAAGGAAGTCTCACAATGTCCTACCTCACAAGTTGGCGGCAAATGAAAGCAAATATTAAACTAGTCAGAGGCGAGAGGCGGGCGAGGCGACCAAAGTGTTTGCTTTAGCCTCAAATGCCCATGCGATCGCCTAGGCGTTTGAGGCGATATTTTCTCTCATAAATCACGATGAAGGAAGAAAATGATAATATAAAGAAAATAAAAAAAATATCGAAGAAAATCATATGTAAGACTTGGAGAAGTATTGATCATGGCCAATATGTAATGTCCTAAGACTATTTACTACTTTATATGAGTAGTGGATGGACTTAAGAATCATAAAAAGTAAGAGAAAATGTGGCAGCATGTAGGAAAAAGGGTACTAGACTTCGTTAAAGGAAGCACTAGCCATTTTGGAATAATTAAGAATAAGAAAAAGCGATACCGCATGATTAAAAAAAGAAACAAACATTTGGCATAGACATCATAAGCAAGTGCCTCGACGAGTGAGGCGAAGATGAGGTGAGGCGAGCCTCAACCTACTTTATTGCCTAGGTGACTGAGGCAATCACCTTTGATAACATATCACTAAACTAAGCTAGATGTGGCAGAAGAGAGAAGCACATTCCTTCACACTGGAGCATGGGAGAAGAGGGGACATAGGCCTCGGTGAACATGCGCAGATGTCCTTGAGATGTGTGTTGTGGTGGTACGTAAAAAAGGCGCTGCTGGTGGCGGCGGCATGCTGGATGAAGTGGGGGATTGCTATGGATGCGGGCATCGCGATCAGCTCACAAATCGGGGCTAAAACTGCCTCAGAACGGAGGCAGTGTGATAGCATTTTTTGGTGCGCCACTGGGTGCAATGTGCTAGGGCTCTCTGTCTCCGAGAAGAACATGGGAAAATTCACAAAAATTTGCAGCAATAATCATCATTAAATTAAAAATAGTTATGTATATAGAATAAAGGGTGTATTCTGGTTCCGACTCCACTCCCTAAGCAAAGGATGAACTAAAATACCCCTAACTAGATAAATACTGCAAAAATTGACACCTAAGATCCCTAAAAAATGAAAAAGCGGCTATACGGGCTTCAAATGGGCCAAAGAAAACATGTACGGACTCGATTGCCTAAGAATATATGATGACACAGGCTCTGATGTGTATTCGAGCCACAATGACCCCAGTGCAGTCCTCCGACCGTAGTAGACACACTCTGAATCAAAACGGACTCGAGTTCGGGTGTCCTCACTGCTTAGGGATACATATTATACATACAATACAATGCTTTTCTAACCAAAATAAATGATTATCTGATTCAGTTTTGAACATGAATAGTTTCAACCAATTAAAGCAGCAGTCTTCCTGGTTTTTGCTTTGTTTTGAGATGGTGAACCCCGAGTGTTGGCTTTGTATGAATCTAAATTGACATAGATGCCAGCCAACTTGCATCAAGAGAAACAGAAGTTCTCAAAACAGGAGATTGTTGCAGGAAAAAGAGAGTTTTGGCAAATTTCTGATGGTTGTTTTAAGTGGGTTTTTGTTCTGGTCCTTTGCTCCCCTTAGTTTTGTATTCAAGTCACATGTTAAAGTGCACAAGTTTAGACATAATTTGGACTGCGCATTGGAGGGTTTGATAACCTTATAAGGAGCCATACAATAATGAGATGGCAAAACCATTTTTTTCTAGGGGGCAAGGCTTGAATAATGGATTAGGATGAGAGGGTCCATCTATCAAAGGAGAAGTTCCACAATGAAGAGGGTTTAACATACTTGAGGCCTTCCATCGTAGATTGGAGGCATCAATTATTGAAGATCGACTGATCATCATTTTTAACTCCAATTCAAGCAGTGTGACCGGTCCATTCTTGGATAGTTTTCCTCTCTAGATGCAACTTCTAGGCTGTGCTGGTAGCAAGGTTTGCCATTCAGGATCTTTGCTTCGTCTCGGGGGAGGGATTGGAGAGAAGAGATTTTGGAGATATCTTCGTAAAATCTCAGGAGATTGGGACAAATTCATGGGATATATATATATACACACACACATACAAACACACACATACAAGGAATGCCATATTGGTTCTTGGCATCATCTTAGAAGGCCAAAGAGAAGATATCTCTAGAATATCTTAGAGATATTGTAAGTAAAGTGCATATTTCATGATCTCTTATGCTTCTCAAAATAACCTTTAAATATGCATTTAGACAATTAGTATGATTTTACATTAACATAATAATAATATGACAATGGAAAAATATATTTGCACATATAAGATTTCTTTCTCGAATCTCAATATCTTCTCAATGTCTTGGAAAGCTCCTAGAGAATCTCAGTATCTTCTCAATGTCTTGGGCATGTTAGGCGTAGACCTAGGGAGGCTCCAGTTAGAAAAGTGGAGCATATTAGGATTGAGAAAGGGAAGAAAGAAAGGGGTAGACCTAGATTAACTTGGAAGAGGGTAGTACAATATAATTTGGAGGCTTTAAACCTTTCAGAAGAGGTAGCCCAAAATCGTTTAGAGTGGAGACAAAGAATCCATATAGCCGACCCTAATTAATTTGTGATCAAGGCTTGGTTGAGTTGAGTTGAGTTAAGTCTTGGAAAGCTCCTCCTACTTTATGTCATCCTCATCCCCTCTTCTATTGGCATTATCATTTCTTCTCTTCCTCCTAAATCCTAATATTTCCCATTATTCTTCCACTATCTTCCTCTTGATCTTGATAGGATCTCGTCTCGGGACCCTTGGAGGGACAGGCATTCTCGATAGATCTCAAAGATATCGTAAGCGATGGCAAACCATGATTGATAGTGAGACTTGATTTATTTTCTCTTTAACTTATTATTCGATGTGTGCACATTAAAACTACAAGTGTCTGGATTTCTTGGAGAACATTTTTAACGACATAATTTTACATGTAGACTGTAACTTAAATCCAACCTATGATGGAATCTTGCTCCACACTGTAGGCTAGCATGTCCATGTTTTTCATGTGTAGTAATTGAAGTAATAAGACTCCCCACAATTTTTGAGAAATACTTATGGTTGGGGATCCATATCAGCATGCAAAAATAGTCTTTAATAGCATCGTTCATATGTTGCAGACTTCATGATGCAGAATGATTGGAGGTGTCTCATCCCACAATCCTCAGACGTCTCATCCGGCCCTGTCGCAGGGCTTTTCTGATCCCATCTCAGGTCGCCTTTTCTATCAAAAAGAGTAACATCAGAAAATATCTAAAAATTCATGTAAAAATCATCTATTAATTTGAAAAGAATATTTCAACACTATTTAAAGAGAAAACAAACCCGAAAGACTCCTTAAATTTGACTCTAGATCAAAATACCGCTAACATGACCAAATAGTGCGAAAATCACATAGAAAATTTTAGAAAAATAGAAAACCAACTAAATGGGCTCCAAATGGGCCAAACAAAGTGTCTATGGACTCGTCTAACAATAACCTATTCATCAAACAAACTATGGCGATCTTTGAGCCACAGGGACACCTACTCGGTCTTCCGACATCGATAAACACACTCCCTTGTATGTAATGCATCAGCAATGTTAGTGCATTGGTCTTGGATCCCCATCATTCTCTGGTTCAAATAAAACTCATCGTCGAGTTTTGTAGTGTCAGAGGATCATGATAATAAATTGTAACAGATGAGAGCAGTACTGAAAATCTCAAAGGAATAACTACGTCGAAGTGCATAGAGTACCGTGTTGCATGATCACCAAATGCGCACGACACTAGATCGAAAGCACGTTTCTAGTGGCAAGGTTCCTATCTATGAGGATGATCCACTGAACCTACTTGTCCATCGGCATTGCAAGTAGAGAGTTCTCTAATAAATGAAGCTCGCTGCAACCATGAGAGTTTGATCCTACGTAGGTTGGTCAGGCAGAGGCAGAGTGGCCATTACAACTGATATGGCAATGGGAACATCAAGGTTTGGTATCACAGAAGATAAGGGTGGAGACAATGATGAGGCATTGCTGGTGGTGTCTGTAGAACCTGAATCCGCTGGGATGGCTATCGAATTATCATCGAAGTTGGTGATCTTACAATACCATGTGTGTTTTCTGTGGTCTATTTGAAGAAGGTCAGGATCACCTATTCTGTCAGTACGGGATTATCAATTTTCAGTGGAGGATCCTCTGCAAGGCTTTGAAGATCCAGTGGGTGGAACTTATAGACACCTTACATCTCATGCAAGGTTGGTCAGAAATTTGTCCTAATCAGACACAAAGAAAGGTGTGGTCTCTGTTTCTTCCAGCTATGATGTGGGCTGTTTGGTTGGAAAGGAATAATAGAAGATTCAATCAGGAGTTTAATAACCCTTCTAATATTCCCCGGAGAACTATTAAATGGGTGAAGGATTAGGGAAGAGCAGTTGACATCTGGGCTACATCAGAAGGAGATCTCATTTCATGGGCTTGTAAATGGAAAGACTTTATTTCTTTGAGCCCGTCTTGTTAGCTTCTATTTTATCTTCTTAATAAAATAGAAGTCTTAGGGTCTGCCTCTCCTTTTGTTTGCAGTGGGGCTGGCATTCTGCCATGTTGTATGGCCTGTGGCCTTCTTTGTAACTTTTTCATCATTAATGAAAATGTGACTTTGTCTCCAAAAAAAGTTGGTGATCTCACTTGCATCCTCAGACTGGGGCTTAGCTGCCCTAGAAGTATATTTTCCTTGCACAATAATCTCCGTAGTCTTCAACAATCAATCAACAATAGGGCAAAAATAAAGTTGTCACACTCCCTTTCATTCAGAACCACTGTGGCACATGCTTTATTAGTTAGGGCTACGCTGAAAGCAAAAGGTGGAGAAGACATGGTGGAAGACTATAGCTAGCACTAGGGCTGCAACTCAGGTTGGGTTAGGTCACGTTGAGGTCAATCCTAACCCAACCCATGTAAGAGACCCCTCAACCCTAACCCGACCCAACCCAACCCTATACCCAACCTCTTCAACCCTAACCCAACCCATTTAGCAATCTCCCAAGCCAACCCAACTGGTTTAGGGTTTAGGGTTTAGGGTTTAGGGTCGGGTTATTTCTTTAACAATCGATATTTTTAACATTTTTTTTTCTTACTATAAGCGTTCCATGTACAAAAGTATAAATGAATTTAACTGTCTACCTTAACAAAGTAATCTATACTACTATATAATTTTGGTATAATAGAATATGCCGAGAGTATTCCATCTGTCCATGGTAAATATGGCCCATTGGATCCCACTGTTTCATCCCTGCCATCCACTTTAACCTTATTATTTTTAAAATAACAATAATAATAATCAGTACCGCTTAAAGAAATAACATCAATGACAACGACTGTTACGTTGCACACTGCTCATCTCATTGGCTCCACCCCCACCTTCAACTCATCCATTTATGATCTCCTTTAATCACTTTCCTAAACCTTCAATGCATGGGTAACTTGTGAGTTACGTCTGTACCTTCCGAAAAATCTCTATGCTCCTGTCTATCTATGTGGACACACTACTATATAATTCTAGAATAAAAGCATTTATATATTCTGTTTATCCAAAAGGAATGTCAGCCATTAGATATTATTGTGAAATCTGAACCTCCATTAGTTGGAGGTTCCTGCTAATTTTCATGTGGCTATAACTGTCCCATGATAATTGCTATAATGATACAAGAGACATCCGGTTCTCATCATTTTAGGAACGGGATCCTCGATCCTCTGGATCCTTTCCTCTAGACCCAACTGAGCCCCTGGACACATCAAAATGGGGATACTTGCTCCCCTCCGTCACATCACAAGTAAATGACTCTTAACAAGTTTTTTCATTAATTCACCCTTATATCTATTATTTTAAGGCTCCACTCCCTCAACGTTACTCTACTCTTGTTGATGAGATTAAAAAAGATGCAATGGTTTATTAATTTACACAACTATTAAAAATGGATAGGATGAAACATTCCTTTATTCCATTGATCAAGGTCCGACACCATTAACTAAACTAGAAAATTAGATCATAACCACACTATATAAAGGAGCATTAATCAAATGTAAAAAAATATTAAATGTTCCAAGATTTTTCTTACTGTTCGTCTCTTCTTTTATGTTTTGATATTGTTGCTTGAGGTTTATATTTTTTGATTGGTCGTTGTAAATTCTTGACCTATCTATGACGAACTCTAGAGTTGCAAGTATAAACAAAATAACATTTTCTATTTATTTAACATTTCAACACCACAAAAAGATGATCGGCTTGCAGTCAGATACGTTTCTTGGTTCAGGAGGATATGAATAAATGCTAATTGATGTCAATTTGATCGGGAATTCACGAGAACATCTGAAAAATGACAACCTCAATCAGTATCTTGCCATAGGGAGGGTATTTTTCTCTTTGCATATTAATTTATATTATTAGATTAATTTTTTTAAAAACTTTGCTATTTAATAATTATACTTCTCATTTCACGTGCATTGCACGTACCCTTTTACTAGTACAAAAAGAAGGTACAAACATAATTACTTGAATGCTACTTGAGAACACCTTTACTCATTATCAGCTGGAGAGAACTCAGGAAATTGCTGATGCTTTTATTTGTAAGGCGTTGTCTTTTCCAATTTCTTATCTAGGTCTTCCCCTCTCTGATGTTCAATGTAAAGTCAGGGATTGGGATGATCTCATTAAAATGTTTGAGCAGAGATTGGAAGGGTGGAAGGCCAAGTTTTTATCAGCTGGAGGAAGATGGGTGTTGTCTAAATCTGTCCTCTCGTCTCTGGCAACTTATTATCTATCAATTTTCAGAATTCCAAAAAAGGTGGAGATAATTCTTGAGTCTAAGAGAAGCTTATTCTTTTGGGAAGGAGGGAAGAGAGATTCAAGAGCTTTGCACCTTATAGCATGGGATAAGGTGTGTAGGAGAAAGGATCAAGGTGGGGCAGGCTTAGTAAAGATTGATACCTTTAACCAAGCTTTTTTGGCCAAGTGGATTTGGAGAATGGAAGAGGAGGAAGATGCTTTGTGGTCCAATATCATCAAAGGGAAATATTACCTTGGTACATCTAGATGGAATTTGTACCCAACATCCTTATCTAATATGTCCCCAATTTGGAGGAATATTAATAAGATGGTTGACTTGATTGCCCTTCCAATCTCTCTTCGAGTGGGCAATGGGTGCTCGGTTAAATTCTTGGAAGATAAGTGGGTGTTGAACCAACCTTTGGCAGTGGAGTTTACAGAATTATATTTTATTTCTGAGGACAAAAACAGGTTTGTGGCTGAGATATACTCATATAGACAGTCTAGTCCATAGAATCTGAAATTTAGAAGAAATCTAACAACTCAGGAATTTCAACAGTTGGTGGCAGTGCTGAATATCATTCATAATTTTGGATTGCAGAGAAACTGTGATGACACAAGACTATGGATTTGGAATCCTAAATGTGTTTTCTCTGTTAATACTCTGTTAAGAGTTATTAATGACAGTGGAGTCAAAGTTCCCTGGGGAAATGTAGTTTGGTCCAAGAAGTTACCTTGTAAGATCAACCTCTTTCTGTGGAAGAGTGCTTGGGGAAGACTACCAACAATGGATAGACCGACTCGGTTCCTTCATCTGCAAAAATCCAGCTGCTGCTTCTGTGGTAGATTTATTGAGGATGTGAATCACTTTTTCTGCCATTGTGGTATTGTTCAAGCCTGGTGGATGTCATGCTGCAGAAGCCTAAAATAGACTGGGAGGAACCTTCCTCTGTGCTCCAGATGTTGGATGGATGGGAAAAGCTTTGCCCTTTTCCAACCGAGAGGGAGCTATGGTCTCTAATTCTTCCTGCATTTCTGTGGGGAATTTGGAATGAGAGGAATTATAGAAGATTTAGAGATGAGTTTGACAGCTTCTATAATATTATGTGTAGGGTTACTAGATGGGTTCGGGATTGGGGTATTGCTGCTAGGGCTGTGAGGGACCCGAAATCCTCTCATACCTTGTCTGTATTGAGGCAGTCTTTGAGGATGTTTGGCTGATTCAGCTTGTCATGTTCTGTAATTTTATCTTATCCTCTTGATAATATATTTTGGGGTTTTTTTCCTCCTTGGAGAGGGGTTTCTTTTTATTTCTTTGTAAGGGGTTTCCTGTGTGTATGATGGGGAGCTGTGCACCCTCATGTAAGTTTTTTTTGTATTTTACTATCAATGAATCTGTGATCTCATTGGTCACCTTCAGAAAAACACCTTTACTCATATTGTAAAATAGTTTTTTTCAACGGTATAAAGTTAAAATGGAATACATTCTAGCGATCTAAGTTATCATTAATATATTAATGTTTGGTTTGGGTTAGGTCGGGTTGGTCGACCCTCAACCTATCCAAGGTGGGGTTGAAAAACTTCTCAACCCTAATCCAACCCAACCCTAACTTGATCAGGATCAACCCATCCCAATTGTTAGGTTGGCCCACTCGGATTTGGGTTAACCCACCCAAAGTTGCAGCCCTAGCTAGCACCCTCAGAAGAAGGCACAACAATTGAGGTGGCTGGCTGGGCCTCAAAGAATGCATATGAATGTCTTTGGAGTGTGTAGGAGCCGCATGCAAAATGCGGCGCTGCTGCAATTGGATAAGCTGGATGCTGTGGGCTTGTTTGTACGGTTGCCGGCACTGCGATTGGCACAAATGGAGCACTGGGGTGCTCGAAACACTGGCTTGCACTTGTGCTCTTAGTGCACCATCCAGCTTACCTGCCCGCAGAAAAGAGAAGAGGGGGGGGGAGCTAGAGATGGGATGGTACTGTTCACCACGAATAATAATCACACTGTGAATAGGAATGAGGGGGGGGGAGAGAGAGAGAGAGAAACAATGATGAGTGCATTTATTATTCACATGAACAGTACCGTGGGTATTGTAGTGTAAACAATATTTTGGGAAAGAGAACAAGAAAAGGAGAAGGAAAGAGAAAGAAGCGGCAGCAGCAGCGTCTCAGCAGCGGCTGCGTGGTTGAGTTGAGAGTTGCTCTGATACCAAATTAATGCGGAATGATTGGAGGCATCTTACCCCACGATCCTCCGGAGTCTCACTTCGTCGCTGGGTTTTTCCGACCTCATCATACGGACGTCTTCTTTGTCTCAAAGAGGAACACCAAAAAATAACTCAAAAAAGAGTAGTACAACACTATTTAAAGAGAAAACAAACCCTAAAAACTCCCTAAGACTCTAGACCAAAATATCCCTAAAATAGTATGAAAGGCGCTCAGAAAATTTTATAAAATTAAAAAACCAACTAGATAGGCTCCAAATTGGGCCATACAAAGTGTCTGTGAATTTGTTTAACAGTAAGCTACGCATCAAACATGCTCTGGTGACCTCCAAGCCACAGGGACACCAACTCGATCTTCAGACAGCGGTAAACGCGCTCCCTTGTATGTAATACATCAGTGATGTTGGTGCACTGTTTTTGGATCCCCACCACTTTACACTTGTTTGGCTATACATTTTGAAGATTCCTGTATTTCTCTTTTCAATTGTGCAAAGAATTCGTGTCAGAGAATTTTGGGTATTGAGTTGGATTAAGACATGAATTAAGCTAGATGAAACTTGTGTAGCGTGGATCTAAGAAACATTTTATTGCATATGCTTCCTGGTAAAATGGTTCTCTCAGTAATGGCTTTGTCATGAATGGTCTTCTTAAGTGTTTTTGGCTTCAAGGTTGACAGGGTGTTGAGGTGTTTGGAGGGAATTGAGAGCTTTCGATCCACATCTTCAAACTATTGCCAACTATTTGTAATTTTGAGGCTTTGGATGGGAGTAATGCAATTTTGGTCAAGGCTGTCCCTTCAGATCGTTTGTTCATTTCAGCATGTCCTTGTCTTGTTTGACTGCCATGTATGGAGGCAAACCTAGAACAGTCCAGTAACTCTAAAAATGATCGTCATGTTTGTAGTTTTTGTATAGTACTATCCAAAATATTTTACCGCCAATCTAACTCGTATCTTTTTTTGACCATGTATAAAACATACATATTCTATTGTTTCAGTATAAGCATATATTTCCACTGTTACACTCGGTATGTTTATTTATAAAAAGACTACTGCAGCACATGGTTGTGCGATAAGGCGACCCAAGCTGTGCTTGGGGTCCCCGAGCGCCTAAGCACTTAGGCGCCTTCCTAGGCATTGCCTAGGCATACATTTCATAATAATATATTTTATATCGCACTACTTTAACATTAACATGAAAAATATGTAGCAAATAACACTAATATGCCATTAACATGAAACCTAACATTACAATGAAGTATCAAAGTTAAAAATAATTATAAAAAAATAAAATTTCATAAAAACCTTATATTCGTTGACTTCTTTCACAATCTGCAACATAATGCTCTCAACAACAATGTATATATGATGCAAAAATGTAAAACACATAATTGAAAAGTTAAATTTATTATACCAAATAAGGATTCATCAAGTCCTGATCACACACATATCCATCACTAAGCAGAAAATGAATAGACAACTAAAATATTAAAGTCAATACCCAACAAAGCTATTTCAAAGGTAGACTAGTCCTAATGTCCAACAGGCAACAACAAATAAAGCTTAAAGTTATCTAAATTTTAAAACCAAATTGTGTATTCTTAAGAGCCATGTTCCCTTAATTAATGTCACTATCCTCGTCCCCATCATCTTGATAACCATGTTCGCCACTTGACTCCCAAGGTGCGTCATCATCATCATCATCTGTCTCTTCTTATCCAACCATTTCTTTTCTTCCTCATCACTAACCATAGAGTCTGAACTGCTTCCTCCTCTTTATGCCTCTTCTAACTCTTTCTTCAGATGCTTCCAGAGTAATGTGTACATTTGTCTATGTGAGATCAGCATCTTCACGAACGAAATCATTGACCTTCCTAGTCTCCATTCACTTCCGCAATCCAAATCTGGTAAGCATATCAGATCACTCTTCTGTGGATGATTCTTTCTTTCTATGAATCTTTCACAAAGGGACCGATTGTATTAAACATATACCATAATCACTTATGCTCCAATCTCTTCCTCTTCTTTGTACGAATCTACATAAATACAATACACAAATAGAAGAGTGAATTTTAAATCAGAAAATTGATTGAAAAAATTGTAAAATGCTAAGAATACATTTTAAGTTAGATACATACAAACTCAAATGTGCTTCAGTCATGTTTTTTTTTGAGAAAAACATGGATTGTACCACCAATTTTATTCATAAAGAGAGGAAGTACAATTCAAAGTGGACAAGAGAGATTGCTATCCCTTCAAGAAAGAAAACTTACAATGGCATTAACTATTTAAATGCCTTATTCCAATTATCAATAGAAAACCATAGAATATGTCTAGACCAAGTATACAAAAATGACAAGCTTCTAATACTAATATTTTCCACATAAATTTTACTTCCTCTGAATATCGCCTCATTCCTTTCTTTCCAAATGCTCCAGCATATTGCATGAGGAATAATCCCAAGAAATCTTCTTTGTGTCCTCTGATTATATTTGGATCTCAAGTGTCTGAAGAAAGTCCACATCTCCCAAGCTGTTTGAAAATTTGGTTTAAAATGCAAGAGCTCTCCGATAATAGTCCATACTTGTTTACTAACATGACAAGTGACAAGTAGGTGATCAACATCTTCCAGGTGGTTGCCACATAGTGAGCACAAAACATCATCTTCTTGGTACCATTTCCTACTATAGACTTTAGTAACTATCCTTTTTTCATACATCAACCACATGAATGCTCTAACTATCCACATTTGTATGTATAGAAATAGCATACAAATCCTTCAACAAAGATGAAAATTGATGTATCTCCTCATCCTTCAGATTCATGCCATCCGAACATTCCACTGAATTTGATTCTCCACATTTTCATAGCAATCTTTCACCAAAGTCCACTGATCTTCAGCAATAGCATACAGGTTAGGGTAGTGCTCCTTCAAAAAATTTCCCCCCAACCATTTGTCTTTCCAGAAGAAAATGCTTTCCATGTTTCTCACTTTGTGAGAAATGTGGTTGTCAAAGTGATTTCCAGCTTTGATGATATCTGTCCACAACAGAGACATCGTAGAAAGATTTGATTTTTGTAGAAAAAATCTGCATCGAGGCATATAATGTTTATTGATTATAAGCTGTTTCCACAGAGTAGGATCTTCCTCCATTAACTCCCATAACAATTTTCCCAAAAGCGCCACATTCCATACTCGAAGATTCCTTACCCCCAGGCCCCCTTTCTCCTTTAGTTTGCACGCTTTCTTCCAATTAACCAGAGGAACTCCTCTTTTGTTCTGATTGTACCCACCCCAAAGAAACCTTCTTCTGATTTTGTCTATATCCTTGCAAATAGAAATTGGCATGATAAAAACAGAATAAAAATGCATTGGGATTGCTATGAGAACAGAATTAATCAGTGTAATTCTGCCCCCAAAAGATAGCTGTTTGGCCTTCCAAGAAGACAATTTTCTTTGAATTCTGAGAATAATAGGATCCCAATCTTTTACACTTGCCCTTCTATCATTCAAAGGTAACCCCAAATAAGTGATTGGGAGTTTACCAATGCCACATCCAAGGATATCTGCCACAATTCTGCCGTGGTCTTCACCCAAATGTACAGGAATAACAGAGCTTTTATCATAGTTAATTTTCAGCCCAGAACAAGCCTCAAAACCTCTCAAAACCAAGGATATAAACTTCACATTTTCCATATCAGTTTTGAAGAATAATAGTGTATCGTCCGCAAATTGGAGATGAGATATTCCTGGCTGACCTCTACAAATTTGAACACCCCTGATCCAACCATTGTTTTCAGCTATTGCACACACTCTACTCAAATATATTGGCCACGATAACAAATAAAAGTGGTGAAAGTGGATCCCCCTGGCTCAGTCCTCGTGAGCTATTTAAGTAACCATATACATTGTTGTTGATAATAATAGAAAACTTAGCAGTGGTCACACATTTCTGCAATACACTAATCACTTGATCTGAAAACTGGTGTTCTTTCAAAATATTCCATAAGCAGCTCCATTGCACCCTGTCATATGCTTTATTAAAATTTAATTTACAAGCCACTCCTTTTATGCCTTTCTTCTTCAAGGAATAAAGAACCTCATGAGCTAGAAGGAAGTTATCCTTCAATCTACTGCCCCGAATGAATGCAGATTGATTCGGTTGTACAATACAGTTCAGAACAACACTCAAACTAGAAGCAAGAATGCGAGCAAAAATCTTATAGGACCCATTGAGTTATGGGTCGAAAGTCTTTCAATTGCATTGCACTCTCCTTCTTAGGTAATAGAACAAGGTAGGTATGATTAAGGCCTTCACAACTTGCAGTACCTGAAATAAATTCCTTTGCAACATTAATGATCTCATTCTTGACAACCTCCCAGAAAGACTGGTAGAACCAAATGGGAATTCCATCTGGTCCTTGTGCCTTATCCGCACCCAGGTCAAACACAGCCTTCTTAACTTCATCTTCAGTCACTTGAACAGTAAGTGAAACTTGTTCCTCTGAGGATAAAATACTAATCTTAGGATCAGACCACGTTGGAAACCATCTTTGCTCCTTGGAAAATAGCTTTGTTAATAGGGACCAGCGCAAGGCTTGCATTATTATGACGATCGTCGGCGATCGCTGCAGCTTGAGAAGGGGAAAGAGGAAGACGGGATAAGGATGGAGGGGATTCAGGCCTATGAGACTTACTTGCATTAGACAGATCTCCCCAGCCGGCATGCTTAACCACCTGCATCTCTGTGGCCTTAGATGGCGGAGCGGCCCCTTCCTTCCGCAACCTTCCTCCCTTCCGAAGGACTCGGATCGCCTTCCTTCGAGTCTTCCGCCTCGACGAGCGCCGCATTTTCCTTGCTAGCTCCGCGGCTAAAGAGGATATCAAAATATCCCAATGACTCGAATGTGTTCTGCCGAGTAAGCCCCTTCCAGAATCTTCCTCTTCTAAACAATTACCCTTTTCACCAAGGGTAATCCCATCTTTGTCATCTGCACCTGGCTCAACCCTATCAAGTAAGTTCGCCCCTGGGTCCGAACACATGGCAGCTGGTTTGACGGGTTCGAACTTAACTGACTTCCGGGTCCTAGCTCATTTTCGATTTGTTCCAAGTCCCCACTCAGTTCAACGTCCGATTTCTGCTGGTTTAACTCCGTCTTCTTCCCCGCGACATCCACCTTGGTAGAAACCCTAGCCGCCTTGTAAGTTTTATACGCCATAGCCACCTCTCTATATGACCATTGGTCCTCCTGCTCGACCAGACTACTATTTTCAGATATAATCTTAATCTAGAAGATCTCATTTCCCCACCGTTGTCTCACATTTGCTGGTAATTTAATACCCTGTTCAACATTAACCAAAACCCGACCAAATTCCAAGTTATCCCAATCCAATGTCTGCTTGTCCACCCTGGTATTCCTCCCAAAAGGTTTGACGATTACCTTATACACCTCCAAATCCCACAGATCCCAAGGAATGCCAAGAAGTTTGCACCATGTATCCTGCGTAGTACTGTGCTTCTGAGTCCCTGCTTCTGGAGACCAAGCCTTCCATTGAATCACAACATCCCTCCAGACCAGCGACGCAGATTCCACAATCTTGTTATATATAATTCTTGAAGGACACCACAACAAGACTTGGTTGTCCCCTGCATATCTCAGCCACCCTCTCTTCATCTCCGGCCACAACTGGCATATGAGGACTTGAAGATCTTCAATTCTTAGATATCCATCAAAGGAACCTAGAATACAACTTTCATAAAATCTCCTATTTCTGTTGTAGGATTGAAACCATGGCACTTCCACACACGGTCCGCTGTTATCCTCCTTGTCATCTTGTTGCAGCGAGTCCACAACATGATGCTTAGCTCCAAGGAACTCCGCAGCCCTGCTCCGTTCTATCCCTCCATTAGCTTCTTCTCTTCTCTTCGAGTATCTGAAACTTTTGTGGCCCAATCCTCCACACCGCCAACATACAAGCGCATTTTGGCACTCTCCTACTCTATGATCCTTCTCAAGACATCGGAAGCATCTACCTACAAAGTTGTCATTGCTTTGCACCGATTTTCTGATGCCTCTTCCAGGATCATCTCCTCTCTGCTCCACTCATGCTCCACTCCGTTCTGCTCCGCTCCGCTCATTGCCGAGATTTTTAAATATTGTACGTGCTCCAGTCATGTTAACAGTCAGAGGAACTACAACAAAGTCTTAGGATCTTTAAAGCCATCTTCTTGAGCTCCAATGTTTCTCCACCATATTGCATTAACCACTCAGTTATAAAAAAGTTCTAAAAAAGCACAATGTCAAATCACTTAGTTTGTTCAACAAAAATTATCAAGCAGTAAAGAGAGATTGTAAGAAATTACTCACTTGGTAGCCACCTTTCACGAGCTTTAATTATCTTTAGCTTCCTAAATATGCCTTTTTTGCCTATATGGTTTCCAACTTGATCACTTCTCTTGTATTTCTCTCTCTGTGTGGCATCATTCTTTCAACACAATCATAAAGGTCACTTTCAAACTTTCCAATGAAAGGATCATCTTTTGTTCGAGTGTCAAAGTATAATTTGCGATTAAAAAAATCCAGCTACATTAGAAGATGATGCATTTGGTCCTCCCATCGTCGATCTACGATTTTTAAGATGGGCTGATATTTGGTTTCTTTAGAACTAGATTTGCAATAATTTGTTGCCTTGCATATTCCATGGAAGCATAGATGTATCCCATAGGCTTCTTGTCTCCGTCAGCCAACCATAAAACCTACATATTTTGTGGAAGCTCTCTAGATATCTTCAACATCATGCTAGAACTTCAGTTGAAAAACAATAGAAATAACATTTTTCGCGTATTTGTCGTTGCCATGCACTATTATGCCATGCTTATGAAGCAAACAACCTACGTAAGGCTATCTTTACACAATCATCATCAACCTTTCCAATGTAAGAAGAGTAGTTCCAAACCTTGTGACTCCACATCTTACTAGTTCCTTTTCTTTGTCTGCTTTCTCATATAGTCTAGCAAACGCGTGTGTAGATGTATACAATTGATTTCTTTGCTTTCAAAATGAAACTCTTATAAGCTTTTATTGCCAAAATCTTCTAACATGAGATCAAGATAATGTGCAGCACAAGATGTCCAAAATAACCTTCTCCTCTTTTCCATCAATATTCTCCCTACTACAATATTATATGATGCATTATCCGTCACAATTTGCACAACATATTCTTCTCCAATTTTTCTACCGTTCGACTCCAACAATTTATACAAGAGGAATGAATCCTCTCTATTATCTAAAACATAAATGTATTCCATAAAATAAGTCCCCTCTGGACAATTCCCAAGAAATTAATCAACTTTCTCTGCCTTTTGTTGGTCCATCTTTCACATATGAGGGTGCAACCATAAGTCTTCCAGTGTTGCATGTGTTCCACATGCAACTTATTTGTACTCAATACCATTTTTTTTAAGGAGAGGCATTCTCAACATGTGATAACTTGGAGGCTTGTATCTTGGTCCAAATTGCTCCACAAGTTCAAACATCACTTTAAAACTCTTCAACTTAGCAACGTGAAAAGGAATCCCATCCTCATAAAACCATGTGGCCACAACCTTATCAATCTTCAAATTTTCTTCTTTTCTTCCATTTACTCTCTAAAGTCCTTTGAACTTTCTTTCTGCTTCTCCGTGCACCAATAAGTTCTTCCGCACTCATCTTTGCAAAGCATGCATTGGCCCCTTGTTTGATTGCTTTCCTAAACCTTGAGATGAACATGACTTTTTCTTCATTAACAATGAAAAACTCTTGCCCGCTTGTGGGTCTTAGTCACATCATCGGATGATTTCATTTTTAGGCCCATACTCTTCAACTGCAATTTTTCTTTTCTTATTTCTAATCATCCAACTCAACATTTCTTCAACAATCTCCTTAGTTGTCTTTGGGCATTTTTTTTGGCATCACTAAACCCTCCAATCAAATGCTCCTTTCGTCTTTTGATCTCCCCATTTATCGCCGAGCCACAAAGTTCACACTGCACTTTGTTTTTATCATTGTCATCAGGCCAATATGCATACTTCCATCCTGGATCATCTGACTTGGCCTTCTTCTCTTTTGTTCCCCCTCCAGATGCTGACTTTGAGTTCCCTTCCATGTTGAGGTAAGGCCTTCAAAAATATCACACAAATAATATCACAAAAATAAATAGAGATAGATAGAGAGAGAATGGGGTTACATAGTTGAGAGAGGGACAACAATGAGAGGGGGGTGAACATCCACTGTGAAGTGTGAACGACAGTGCACTGTTCACAATGGACAGTGCACTATTCTCTGTGCATTTGCCTAGTGAGTGGGAGAGGGAGATAGAGTGCAACGCAGAGGGAGACTGGGATAAAGAAAGCCAGGGAGGAATAGGCTGTTCACAGTGAACAGCGCGTACACTGTTTACTTCATGGAAAGCAGAATCGGCCGATCCCAATCCGGATCGGCCGATTCGGATCGGGATTGGCCGGCCCCGATCCGACCGGAATCGGCCAATTCTGGCCACTTTCAGCCGATTCCGGCCGATCCGAGATCGGTGGGTCCTGATCCGGCTGGCCGATCCGTGCGGGAATTCCTTGGTTTACTGTGAACGGTGCACTGTTTGTGCATGCTCAGTGCACTGTTCACTGTGCATTTGCACAGTGAGTGGGAGAGAGTGGGAGAGGGAGAAAGAAGGTGCACACGGTGCACTCTGTGCACGTTGTGCGCACAGTGAGTGGGAGGGAGAGGGAGGGGGAATTGATGCGAGGGAGAGGGAGATTGGAATAGAGATAGCTAGGGAGGGGGTGGGGGTTGAGATAGGGAGGGGGAGAGAGGCTGTTCACAATGAATAGTGTGTGCACTGACCATTATTAACAGTGCACTGATTTCGCACAGTGAATGGGAGAGAGAGGGAGGGAGATTGAGCGCAAGGGGGGAGGAGAAATAAGGTGCACACAGTTGCATGATGTACGCACAGTGAATGGGAAGGAGAGGGAGGGGGGAGAGTAAATGCGAGGAAGAGGGAGATTTAGATAGAGCGAGCTAGGGAGGGAGAGGAGCATTGAGATAAAGAGGGGGAGAGAGATATTGGGACACAGAGAGGGGAAAGAGAAAGAGTGTGCTCCGGCACCAGACATGAAGGGAGACAGAGATGAGAGATGGAGGGAGATGGAGAACGAGATTTAGAGAGAGAGAGAGAGACCTGAGATGATGGCTGTGGATGGTGGCAGAGGGTGGCAGATGGCAGCAGACGGTGGCAGAGAAGCGGTGCAGTCGACGGCAGAGGCAGAGCACATGCCGTGCTTCAAAACCCTAGCTGGCATCGGGACTTGCAGGCTCTGGGGGGCTCGAATGAAATGAGGAAAGGAAGGGGGATGACGGTTTAATTAGGTGGATCCGATTGGGTCCAAACCCAATCGGATCCATGGCTAGGTGGTCCGCATGGCCTGCTTGATCGCCTAGTGGACTGCCTGGCCTGCTTTTTGCACAGTAACAAAGGTGCCAGTTTGCCTGGGGCTTGTTCTGGAGCCTTTGTGCCTAGGCGACAGCTAGGCGGCCGCATTGACAGCAATGCTGCAGCATAACACAATGATTGTGAATTATTCTATTTATTTTGGGACTTCACGTCAAGCTCTGGAGTCCTAACTTTCTGTAACATTGGTATGTATATAATATTTTTTGTGTTCATAGTTTTTACAGCTTCAATCACATGAACATTTGGACATAGTATCATTGAGGTCATCTGTAGTGGTCACAGCAAGAAACATGTGAAACAAGCACTGGATAAGTGGGATACACTTATATTTGGAATTTTTTCGAATAAATGTGTGTAAAAGAAATACAATCTATTGTTGTATCACATTGGAATGCATTTTACTTTCCTGTTGTGGTTGTTGATTGTCTAGTGAAATTTGTTTCAGGCTGAGGCCATGGTGGCAGAATGGAAGGAGTTCCTATGGGATGTTCCAGATGAGAGAGCTGCTTTATGGAACCACTGTCAGACACTTTTTGTTCGACATTCCTTCCCTGCATTACAGGTCATGCTTTTACTATATGCCAAGAGTCATTAACAGGTCATTGCCAGTTGGTTAGAATCAGCTGTCGTTCACATCCTCTAATGATCATTCTTTCCATTTCCCATGCAGGCAGGAAAATTTTTCCTTAAGCATGCAGAAGCTATTGAAAAGGAGATTCCAGCTAGAGAACTACATGAAATGCTCCTCCTTTCTTTGCAGTGGTTGAGTGGAACTATGACTCAATCTAACCCGTAAGCAACCCCACCCCCCACCCCCCAAAAAAAAAAAAAACAAAAACAAAAAAAGGCTGCTCTAGTGAAAATATTTTCTATTTTTTCATCTGATCCTTTTTGTCCTCATTTTCTTCAGAGTTTACCCATTGCACCTACTCCGAGAGATAGAGACTAGAGTATGGCTCTTAGCTGTAGAATCGGAGGCTCAGTCCAGGCCTGATCATGACACTTCCTTGCCCAGTTCTCTGAAGAACCCACTTGGTGGAGATAGCACAAGCATCATAGAACACACTGCAAGTATCATAACAAAAATGGATAATCATATAAATAATATGAGAACAAGGGCTAATGAAAAAAATGGAACAAGAGAAATCAACCAGGCAAATCCCCGACATATAATGGCCTCAGAATCAAACTCTTCATATACGGCAGGGAGTGGTTCAAGGACAAAGCGAAGAACCAAGGCATCTCTCCAACTAAGGCGGCCCTTGATTGACAATGGAGACAAGAATAGTGAAACTGATGAATCTTCCAGTGCTCCCCACAATATCAAGAACAACAATGAACTGTTTAGACAGTTGCCAGAAGAAAATATGAAAATAGAAATGTCATTCTCAGGATGGGAAGAGAGAGTAAGACCTGCAGATTTGGAGAGGGCTGTTCTTTCGTTGTTGGAATTTGGGCAGATAACAGCTGCTCGGCAACTTCAACAGAAACTGTCACCAACAAGTATGCCATCTGAGCTTGTAATTGTTGATGCTGTTTTAAAGCTTGCGGCAATTCTAGCACCTAGCGGCAGTGGTGAACTTCCTCTATCTTCTTTGGATCCCGAACTTTCTTCAGTTATTGAATCGTATGGCATCCCTTGCAATGACATGCATGACCCGCTGCAGGTTTGATTCTGAGTTTCTGAGTTTTGTCTACCCGCAGTATGTTGTTCCAACTGACAATTTTGTTTGATATTATCTGAAATTTGGTTTGCATTTGGGATTTTTTTGGTATGCATGACCCGCTGCAGGTTTGATTCTGAGTTTCTGAGTTTTGTCTACCTGCAGTATGTTGTTCCAACTGACACTTTTGTTTGATATTACAGGTTATGGAATCAATGACAACTAAGTGCAGTGAGGGCTGTGGGCGTGGACTGTGCAAGAGAATTATAGCAGTTTTTAAAGCAGCTAGTGTTTTGGGCCTCTCATTTTCAGAGGCATTTGAAAAACGTCCCATTGAACTTCTGCAACTACTCTCCCTCAAAGCACAAGATTCACTGGAGGAGGCCAGATTACTTGTGCACACTCATGCCATGCCTCCACCAAGTATTGCACGTATTCTTGCAGAATCTTTTCTGAAGGCATGCTTTACCCACCCTTTTTCAAGTTGGTGATTATTTGGATGCTTCCTACTTGTTTGGGCTTATGAACAATATACCATTTCTCCCTTTCAGGGTCTATTGGCTGCACATCGTGGGGGATATATGGATTCCCAGAAAGATGAAGGGCCTGCTCCTCTTTTGTGGCGGCTGTCTGACTTTCTTAAATGGGCCGAACTTTGTCCCTCTGAACAGGAAATTGGTCATGCACTTATGCGTTTAGTAATCACTGGTCAAGAAATACCACATGCCTGTGAGGTAGTATCGACTTGCACAATATGGCTACTGTTGCTTAGGTTCACTATGCTTGTCTTGTTTAGAAAAATCTAACAGTGCCATTTGAACGGAAAGTTGTTGTGTTCAGAGTTTTGTTTTCCTTTACTCAGTGTCTAAACATGGGGGCCTTGGAAAATTGATCTCATTGTGCTTTGCTAGATGATTGAGATTATGCTGTTGATGAAACAAGGGATGGCATCTACAATGAAAAATAATCAAGTGAATAGATTGCAGTAGTTTTGGCATTCACAAGATAGGCCAATTATGCTGCCCAGTAGAATGGACAAAATAGTATGAAAGGGGAAAATTAATTATTGAAGAGAGCCAATTATACCTTTTTTGGTATTTTGATCTACATCTTTTTCGTCATCATCATCAGCAGCAATGTGTAGCCTTCTAGCTGTGCTGATTGGTGTACTTTGACTGGTTAAATCCTCGTCCAACCCACAGGCTTTAAGGCCGGGCCAGTCACAGGCCAAGTTTCGGGCCCTAGATTTCAGCCACCTAGCCCGTAAGTCTGCGGCTCTCATCGGGCTGAGCCCGCAAGCCCATGGGGCCCTAATCTGATCACACAACCCTAAATGCCCTCTCCTACACCTTTGCTCATCCTTTTCCTCTCCTCTCTTACTGCAATTGTTGTCGCCCTAAATCTCGTCAGTGATGCCCGCTGCATCTACTCCAACACTAGATTCTTTCAGTATCACCTCCCTTAACCTTTCCTATTGCAGCTGCTGCTCCTAGAGCTTGTCGTACGTGCTGCCTTGCCCTCCCTCCCTAGCTTCAGCCCTTTAGCCCACCATTAGGACTGCAATCGGGTCGGAGGAACCA
This sequence comes from Zantedeschia hybrid cultivar, assembly GCA_030544215.1. Classification (NCBI taxonomy): domain Eukaryota; kingdom Viridiplantae; phylum Streptophyta; class Magnoliopsida; order Alismatales; family Araceae; genus Zantedeschia; species Zantedeschia hybrid cultivar. The sequence goes on from JARZZO010000014.1 coordinate 80,108,698, forward strand.
GATTTCAGTGGAACCAGATTTGTTTCCATTGGGTGCGGGCCATCATGTAAACCCAGATTCTTTAGTGTGGACCCCATCCAATACCCACGTATGACACATGAACCTCTATCCGAACTCCGTATTCACCTGCGACAATTTTAATTGAGAAGGGGGGTGGGTATGAGCAAAGTTTTCAATGTGGAATTTGCATGGAGGAGGGAAAGAGGGACGCTCTGAAGCATTGCTAAAGCGGCGAGCATGGCGGTCAAAATCTCCGCCGCAGCGACGAACTTGGGCGGCATCCACCACCTATGCGGGGGCAAGCTTGACGGCACCCCCCAGGCAGGGATGGCAGTACCGGTACCGGTACCGGTACCTGTATCGGTGGGTACCAGTACGTACCGGCCGGTATCGGCCCAGTATCGGCCGGTATCGGCCGATACCCTTTACATGTATGGGGTACCGGTGCTGGCCGATACAGGTACGTACTGGCCGGTACCTACCGGTATCGACTGGTATTGCCATCCATGCCCCAGGCCGGTACGTACCGGTATCGGCCGGTACTGCCATCCATGCCTCAGGCCCCTCAGCAACTTTGTTTCTTCTTTGACTCACTCTTCTTCGTCGGCTGCGGCCCCCCGACTCCACGGTTGCATCTAGGGGTGTGCACGGTTCGGTTCGGTTCGGTTTTGGAGGAAATTTCTCCAAATCGAACCGAACCGAATCGTCACTTGAAACCGAACCGAAATTCTATATTTTATTCATATTAAATGTATATATATGTATTTAATATTAAATTTAAATTTAAAAATACATATTTATACATAAATATGTATTTGATACTAAAATATTAAAATATTTATACATATAATGTTAATATAAGATATATATTTATTTAAAAATCAGTTTTTCGGTTCTGTTCAGTTTCACAACTTTGTGAAACCGAACTGAACTGAACATGACCCTAAACCAAACCGAACCGAAGCGAATCACTTGGTTCGTTTCGGTTTTTCGGTTTGAACCGAATTATGCACAGCCCTAGCTGCGTCGGCGAGAGTGGCACGGCCGTCGCCCTCCACCTGGGAGGAGGAGGAAGGTCGTGGGTGTCTGCTTTGTCATAGTGGAGGACCAGAAGTGGGCCGATGTGGGAGAGGAAATGGCGGTGGAAACAAAAGACTTTGCGGCGGCAGTGCTAGGGGCGAGATCAGTTGGAGGTGGCAGTGGCACTGGGGGCATCAACGGCAAGGGTGGTGGAGCAGCATGCGCGGAAGACGGAGGTGCAGTACATGTGCCTAGTGGCGGTGGTGATGTCGAGCATAAGCATTTCGTCTGCTACCGCTTCTACTGACAAATGGATGTCCATGCTCCCAATCCCATCGCCTATGCCCACTTCTTCATCCTCCTTCGCCTTAGAAGGCCTTCAATCTCTGATCTCCGGCGCGAGATCTCCCCTGGGCAACCATCGCCGCCTTGCCACGCCTTCCCAACCCCATCAATGCCATGGCCTGCAAATTCTCCGGAGGTTGGAGGAGAGGGGGTACTGGGGGCATCAGCGACAAGGGCGGCAGAGCGGTAGCGAGGAAGACCCAATCCCATTAATGCCATGGCCTGCAAGATCTCCGGAGGCTGGAGGAGACGGTGGCGATGGGGGCAGCAATGGCAAGGACGACAGAGCAGTAGGCGAGGAAGACGAAGGCACATATCTTCTTATCCGGATCTATGGGATCCAACGGGGCCATGCCCAGATTCGACCGAGCAAGACAAGAGAGATGAAAACAAATCCAGGTCTAATTGATATAAATGTGAATCCGGGTCCAATCCGAATCCGGGTCGGATCTTGCCGAACTTACCCGTTTTGCAGTCCTATACACCATTGCCACCTTTAGATCCAAGGAGTACATCAATGTTGCCAGCGGCAAGCCTGGGGCCGTCAATGTGATCGTCTCTGCTCCGATGACAAGGACAAGATCACTGTATGTCAGACGCACTGCTTGAGGTTGGACGCACCCTCCTCCCTGACACCATATGGTATGGCTGTCAGGTGGCACTCGTCACAGGAGAAGCTCCAGCCAGGCTGTGGGGGTGGCATCATACGCACCCTCCTTGGCACAGGGCTGCATTGCTCACATCATCATCATGCCAACGGCCACGGCTGGAGCTTCTCCTGGGATGAGGAGTCCCTATGCTGCTGCTTCAACCGCCTCTGCATGGGATTCTTCCCTCGCAGCCCCTTCCCTAACTCCAAGATCTACCGCACCCTCCCCCTCTGCAAAGAGATCCTTAAGGCCCTCCTCAACGCCGATCTCCTCAACTCTGATCTCGTTGGCTTCCACACCTTCAACTATGCCCACCATTTCCTATCCTACTGGGGCTACATCAGCATCAAGTAATTTGGCAGACCGTTGGCATCAAGATCATGCCCGTTGGCATCATGGACCAGCTTGAGTCCGTAGTGGCCCTCACTGACAAGGAGTGGCAGGCTGGGGAGCTCGAGCGGCAGTTTGCCAAGAATATGGTGCTGCTTGGTGTAGATGATATGGGGCTCTCCAATAAACCCAAAAGTGCGGGCCGTGCCAGGCTGCACTGGACCAGGCTAAACTTAAATGTGGATTGTTCGGGTCTTGTCAAACTTCATGTGCAGACTGGACCGGGCCAGACCAACCTTCAGAAATTTGGGCCATGGTTGGGCCATAGCCTGGCTTGGCCCAGCTCATTGACAGTTTATTGAAGGTTCCAGACTTTAGGTGCTTGATTTGCCATGGCATTGCCTGGAGCTATGGTATCACCCTTGCAACTATGATCAATAAGCATGATATTGATAATAATTTGAACAGAAAGTGAGATCAACCAATCATATACAGGACATACAAGATTTATCCTTGGAGGCCTACATCCACTCCCCCACTTTGTTGGGCTTTCTACTTGTAGTGGTTAGCGCCCTTTGTGAGGGTATTTTAGTCCTTTTCTGTTGTTTATTTGTGTCTTATTCTATACCCTTGTGTGTGTTATTAATTCAAGGGTACAAGAGTCATTTATCACTTGTTATTATGTTGCCCTAATAATATATAACAGGGGAAGGTGTGCAGCTGGCTGTTGCTCTGTTCCGGAGAAACCAGCGCCACGTCCCACTTGTTTTTCTCTGCCTCCCGTGCCTCTTGCTCCTCTGCATGTTCTATCTTCATGGTATCAGGGCTTAGAAGATTGAGAAAGACAGAGGACATCCTTCTTTATTGCTCTGGAAGGAACTTAATCAAGTTGTGTTCGGTGAAAGCAAGTTCAGGAACGCTCTGTTTTAGGGGTGACTGCAGAGCTTCTCTCAGGCCTGCGGTTCACCTTTTTTGGGTTTCCCTCTGCTGCAGCCCACGCAGGAGGGAGTTTCCTCAGGCCGCTATGCCGCCTCCCTCCATCCGAAGCCCTCTCTCTCATCTTCTAGAGGATCCGGCCCCTCCCAAGATAGGGTTTCTGTCCGGTCCCCTGTTCTTGCTCACCTAGGGTTTCTATGAAGGAAAGAAGACGTGTTGTTATCGTCCCTGCCTCTCCTGTTTTTTGGCATCTCTTTGGTTCCCTGTTGACTGGACAAGCTTCTCTTGTCCCTGTTCCTATTCCTGCTAGTGCTGGTGCTATGTGTGTCGGTGTCTTGTTGGCCGTGAGCAAAGATGTTAACAGCCACAACAAATGCATCGACTGGAACCACCGAAGTACCTCCAAAGGAGATAATGCAGTGGAAAATATCCAACTCCAACTCCCTCCTGTGAAGCTAAATGATTCCAGATATCTGGATTGGGCTGCAGTCATCAAAACTTTTATTAGTGCTCGGTTTAAGGCCGGGTATATCAATGGGAGAATAAAACCACCAGCTGTTGATGATGAAAAATATGAAGATTGGGAGCACCAGGATAGTATTGTGAGGACATGGCTACTCAGCTCTGTGATTGATGCTCAGTTGAAATACATTGTGAGAAAACCAAGAACAAGGGATATGGTTAATTCTGGAAGAGCTGTACTCCGAGAACGAGAAGGCTAACCCAGTTAACCTGTATGACCTTGAGGTTGCCATACATGGTACTAAACAAGGCTCCAACTTAGTCAGTGAGTATTATCGGGTTGTGAGAGCCCTATAGGAAGAGCAAGACTCATTTGCCATCATCGATTGGGGAATAGTTGCATATCATAAGAGATATATCAAGCATGTTCAAGATCAGAGGGTGCTAAAATTTCTGCATGGTCTCAATCAAGAGTATGAAGCACTAAGATCTTAGATCCTCAATTTTGAAATAATCCCATCACTTGAATAATGCTATCAAAAAGTGGTAATTGAGGAGGGGAGGAGGAAGACTATGCAGGTGGACCTTATAGGCTCTGCCGGAGGGGTAAATATTGGAGAACATTCAGCCTTGGCCAGCACAAATATCAGTACCAAAAAATAAAGGAGGGAAGAAATGCACCCATTGTAGATGGACCAATCACTCCGTGGTGTTTTGTTGGGAGCTGCATCCAGACAAAAAGCTCGCAAAACTCAAGAAAAATCAGCGAATGAAAGGGAATGCAGCAGTGACAAAAACACAAGGGTCAACCCCCAAAGGCAACACTGCAATACAACAAGCCTCCCAAGGAAGTTTTGTGGGCCTCTCCACTTCTGAAATAGCCAACTTGCAGTAGTTCCTTTCACAGCTTAAGCCATCTTCCTTTGTCACCCAGTCAGGTACAATTGGAGCCGCCCTCAGTGTTGTCTTTCATCCTAATGGGCAATCCTGGATAATTGATTCAGGGGCCACTGACCATTTGACTGGTACTCCTAACCTTTTCTCTTCATACACCATGTGTTCTGGACAAGACAAAGTGACCATTGCAAATGGTACTCTAGCTACCATTACAGGGAAAGGGAACATTCCTTTAGTGATCTTGTTTTGTCTTCAGCCCTTCATGTTCCAAAATTGTCAATAAACTTGCTTTCAGTCAGCAGTCCTACGAAATGCTTAAATTGTTCCATTACCTTTTTTCCTTCTCATTTTGTTTTTCAAGACTTGAGGACAAGACAGTTGATTGGGAGTGGGCGTAAAGTGGGGGGTGTTTACCAGCTTCAGTCCCAGAATGGTATAGCTTTTAAGTCATCCAGTATTGATGTTGTGTCCAACCGAATAAAAGAGATCCAGTTGTGGCATTTTCGTCTAGGACTTCTTTCTTTTCTAGCATTGAAAACATTGTTTCCTTCTTTATTTCATAAGATAGATCCTCGATCTATCCAGTGTCAAATTTGTTCCCTTGCAAAGCGTTGTAGAACTCAGTTCCCTACTTTTATGAATAGAAGTTCTTTAGCTTTTCACTTGTTTCACTTGGGGTCCTGCTCCTATCCCTTCCATTGATGGGAATAGATACTTTGTGACGTTCATTGATGACTTTTCACACTGTACGTGGGTATACCTATGAAATCCAGGAAAGAAGTGCCCAAAATTATTCGGTGTTTGAAAGAATGGTGAAAAATCAGTTTGGAAAGAAAATAAAAGTGTTTCGTTTTGACAATGCAAAAGAATACTTTGTGAAACACCTGAACATATTTTTTGAGGATGAGGGTATCTTCATGAATCCTCATGCCCTTTATACCCTACAACAAAATGGGGTAGCTGAGCGCAAGAATCGCCACTTCCTTGAAATTGCCCAGGCACTCTTTCTCCACCACAATCTTCCAAGAAGAGTTTTCGATTGAGACTGTACTCACTGCTGCGTATGTCATCTAGAATGCCCTCCAGGGTTCTAAACTTCCAGACCCTGATCTCCATTCCCCAGCCTAATCACTCCCTCTTTCCTTTACCTCTTAAGGTGTTTGGCTGCTTGTGTCTTATTCATGATTTATCACCTGGTTTGTCAAAACTTGCTGCTAGGTCTATTCGTGGTATCTTTATGAGATATTCTTCTACCCAGAAAGGATACAGATGTTATGATCCTTGCACCCATATGAAATATGTGGTCAAAGATGTCACTTTCTTTAGAATCAAATCGGGACTGAAAAACTTGTAAGATGGCTCTTCCTTCGCCCGACGGAGAGGGTGAGGGCGAAAGCAATGGGGACGACATAACATGCAAATCTGCTACGTTCAGGAGCAGAGGGGATTCGAGCAAACTTCAGCGGGGTGATTTCTCAGTGAAGGAGTTGGATCCTAGAAGCAACAGATGTTTTCACTGTTTGTTGAAAGGGCACAAAGTATCCTCTTGCAGGAATGAGGTGGTTTACTAGCTGTGTGGATCTGTGAGTCATCGTAGCTTTTTGTGCAACATGCAGAGGAGTGTTCGCTCGGAGCTTCCACAACCAAAGCATGCTGATGTTCATGTTGCTGATTTGCTCTTTATAAGTGCTCCTTGGTTTCATTCATACAATCAGAATGTTCTTTCTCTTCGAAATAGTTTGAATGGTACGTCTTCACATTATATCCTGGATATTAATGAATTCCAAGTAGAAGTAGAGAAGTTGTGTTCGGCATCAAACATTCTAAAGATTAGCCGTATAAGTGAGAAACAAGTTTTGGTATTCTTCTCTGAAATGGCAGTGAGAGAGAAGTTCTTGAATAATGGTTTTACGAAATTTAACAATTATAAGGTCCATTGGTGTGAATGGAATGTAACTTATTGTTATTCGTGTTATTGAGAAAGGGTAGAATGTGTGGTGTCGTTTGAAGGGTATTCCTTTTCCCCTGTGGAGTGTAGAGGTCTTTAGGAGTATCATCGAGACCTTTGGTACTTTGAAGGAGGTTGATGTAGAAACTTCGAATTGGAATAATTTGGCTTATGCAAGAGTGTTGATGGAGGTCAAAGATTTTTCGTAGGTGATTAGGTCTGTTAAGTTGGGGTGGGGTGCTAATTCTTGTTGTGTAGATATTATGGTTGAATCTAAATCCTCTAATGTCAGTTGGACATACAAAGAAGTTGTGCAAGCTTACCATTCATATAGAGTTAGCAAGGATGCTCAACGCCCTAGTGAGAGGAATAAGGAGGCTGAGTCTGGTACGAACTCAGTGCGAAGAGGTGTAGGTGAGTTAACTCAGCCAGTTCAACAGTGTGTGCTTGTTTCGGAAAACTAAAATTCAAATTCAAAATCGTTGGCTTCTAATCAGAATGGTTCTGCGGAATTAGCGCAGGATCTGTTGCTTCTTAAGCAGAGAATTGCAAGCTGTCAACATTAACACGTTTTCACCTTCACAGTTGGTAAAGATAAACATAGCAGGGATAAATATTGTCAAGCTGCGGATGACATTTGGGAAGTGGCCATCTCACAGCTGGCATCTCAAATAATAGTTGGCATTTCTTCCTTGGATTATGTGGAAACAAATTTGGATAAGCATGTTGTGGCCGACTCTGTTGAAGGTCATAGCTCTCCGCAATCAACGCATCAAGACCAGGATGCCTCTTTGATAGTTTGATAATGTATGATGCAGATGGCTCCACAAGTGTACGAAAGACTCGTGTCGTCACCAACAACATTCAAGGTGCGGGATGTTCAAGGTTCAACGTCTGGACTTCTTTCTTCTCAGCATCTACCTCTTGGGATTCCATCTCATGCACAAGGAAAAAAACTAGTGTCAGATAACTTTCTGGAGTCTTGGAATGATGAAGAACTACTAGCTAAAGCTTCAGGTATAGGAATTCAGATGCACAATAAACAGGGTCAATTTTGTGAGCTATTGAAAACCAATGTAGTAGATGAGAATTTGCAGTCCAAGGTAGCCACAAAGCATGGTCGTTCTGAGCGTCAAAGATAAATTGGCATGTTTTATTTGCAGTCTCTAGTAGTGATGAGTATCTCCATTGTAAATTTTTTTTAGCAATAGTGTAGTGAGGTGATGTAATGTGTGTTTTCCTTTCTTCTTGTTGGCAAGGGATCTCTCCAAGCCGCTGATTGTACTACCTCTATATACTCGATATAATTTATGGTATAATCCACGTTATTCTCGAAAAAAGAGATGTCACTTTCTTTGAATCCAATCATATTATCAATCCCAGGATGTGTCTATGGGGAAGATTTCATCTAATCCCCCTTTACCTTTTGTGCCTTCCGCTGTTATGCCTAGATTGAATGCCACTCCTAGAGAAGGCTTTGGAAATGTTGCTGAGAATGGACACAATGGTCAGGATGAGCTTACCACCCCCCACCCCCCCAAAAAAAAAAAAAAAAAAAAAAAAAAATTGTTGGTAAGCAGTATGAAAAAAGGGGAAAGAAGGTTTTGCAAGATGAAAAACTGCAAAAAGATGAGGGGCTTAAAGCTGTGGTAGTGTCGTCCATGGATCCCTCACCTCAAAATGCTGGTACTGTTCCTCAGTTTGATTCTTCTCTTGTTGAGCCTCCTTGATAAAGATCAAGATGACCTTGAAAAACCCATTGATGTAAGGAAAGGTGTGAGAGAATGCACCAAGCATCCCATCTCCACGTACATGTATTACTCTCAATTATCTCCTTACCAGAATTTTATTGCAACCCTTTGCTCTTCTTCAGTTCCCCTAACCTTCACAGAAACTGTCAAGGATCAAAGATGGGTTAAAACTATGGAAGAGGAGTTAAGTGCCCTTAATAGAAACAATGCTTGGGAACTTGCTGAGCTTCCTAAAGGGAAGAAGCTGGTTGGTTATATTTGGCTTTATACCATCAAATTCAAAGCTGATGGGAGTGTTGAAAGGTTCAAAGCAAGGTTGGTTTGCCAAAGGGTTCACACAAACCTATGGTATTGACTATTTGGAAGCTTTTGCACCGGTTGCAAAATTAAACTATGTGAGAGTGATACTTGCATTAGCTGCACATTTTTCTTGGGAGTTGTATCAGCTAAATGTCAAGAATGCCTTCTTGAATGGTGAACTGATAGAGGAAGTGTATATGTAGCTAACTCCTGGCATTGTTGCTGAGGGTAAAGTTTATAAACTAAAGAAAACTCTCTATGGGCTGAAAGGTTAAGAAACACGGGATTGGGTCCCAGTTCAGTCGGCCCAAAACCGATCAGATCAGCCAATCCCGATCCGATCCGGGTCGATCTTGGCTGAGCCAGGGTTGTCTACATTAGGTAGTAGAAAAAAATTATTATTATTTTTTAAAAAATATAAAACACAAGTCCAATATATAGTTGTGTTGAAATACATTGATTTAAAGTATATAAGATATTGTTGGACCAAAAAAACTTGAATAAACTTATATATCTTATCATGAACTTACATTTATTCCAAACGTACATTATAATGAATGAACATATAATTTACATACTCGGACCATGACATATAGTTCTTGTAGTATTGCTCATATTGTATCACATATCAACTATAGTTATCTGTATTGGTATAGATGACTGTAAGCGGTGTATATCCAGGGATATCTGGCACTTGATATGAGCTATGTGTCTGATGGGATTGGGAGGATGGCTCTGAAATTTGTGGATATTGTAGATAACCCCCTGAGTAGTCGGATATATCAGAGTGTTGAAGGTAAACTACGTATTCAGTAAGATGACTATACCCTTCGTATGGAGAATAAGATAATGCATCTTATAGTTGCCAACCATGAACGTCGCTGCATTATCCGTAACCACTTAGACAATCTTTTTTCCCCCACCTCTTCCACCATTTGATCCATTAATTGGAATAGGTACTGGACATTTTTCACATTTCTAGATGCATTAATGGACTTTCAAAACACAGTTCCAGCTTTACAGTAAATTAAAAAGTTGATCATATTTCTTCTTGTTATTCCTGTGAAGTTTCATAGGTGATAAGAAATAAGAAAGAGACGCATTTGTATTTAAGAAAAAAAATATGAAGAAGACAAGGCTTACGTATCTGTCCATCCATTGCACATTAAATGACATCCATGCTTATCCCATATCCTTTCAAAAATATGGATGTTGAAGTGCTAGTGTAGTTGGAGAACGCTAATGTGCATATGCAATTGGAGGACGCTGAGGTGCATGTGCAATTGGAGGACGCTAAGGTGCAGGACTCTGCATTAGTCGCGCCCATTCTGCATCATCCGGAGGTACTGCGCTCCTACCCCTTGTGACCAACTGATCATCATCATCATCAGCCTCTAAATCAACCTCCTGATCATGACCTTGTGCATGCTCCTGATCATGACTTTGTCCAACAATATATTCATCATCTTGTTCTTCTTCTTCACCTGTTGTTGCTGCTGATATTTCTGTTGCCAATAAGGTGTTCGGACGAGGGTCCTCATCAGGATCTAATGTCTCATCAAGTTCTGGCTCCCCACGATCTGTTGTTCTGGTAACCCAAGCAACCATAGGATCCTTATCATCTCGAAGGTAACTAAGATCAGTAGGATCATAATTATCATCTCTCTTCTTTGCATCATGTTGCAAATGTTTAATCATCAGCCTTTTATTATATTGAACGTACATAAGCTTGTTTAAGCGGATGTGTGGCAACCAATTCCTGATCTTTGTATGTATCAATGCAAACGTAGACGAATTCCGCTTACATCTACTGGAGGAAGAAGTCTACGATAAGACTTTGATGGTTATGTCTCTCAACGTTGGTGCAAACTTTCCATAATTCAATTACCAGTTAGCTACAAAACAAATAATAGAAATTTCTATCAAAATATGAAAAATAGAAAGAGCAATATGTGAAAGTGTTCTCTAAACAAAATTCTTTTTATACTAACATCAGATCTCTCACGGCCAGTTATAGCTGATGGCTCTGCAAATGTCCCTACTGTCCGAAAGATTTTTATCTGCATAATTAACAATATTATTAGGACTTTTGTATAGCAGACGCAAAGAAATGATAAAAGAATAGATTGGCCACCTTACTTTATTAATTGCCTTTACTGTTGTATTCGGATCACCCACAAGTCGGTTGACCACCATTGTCACGGTTGCAATCAAGTCATCATTGTATGCTAACGCATGGGCATACTGAAATACCGGATGGAGATAATACACTGTAATAAAAGAAAATAACTCATTAAGCATCATTAAAAAAGAAAAAATTATCACCAAAGATCATGAAATGCAAATTGTTCACCTGTCATATGCAACTCTTTGCCCATCTGAAAGTCTCACCTCCTTTCTACAATCTTCAATAATTCCTCTATATACTTTCTTAAGATTGTAAGTATCTTCCTCTTTGCAGCCTCCAATTTGGTATACACCAACCCTAAGATTGGTGTCTGATCTTCATTCACGCAGCGCAAGCACTCATATAATGGCTCAATAATATGTACAATAAGTTTTATCTTAACTCAGAAATCATTATTGTTCACCAAGCTTCTCAATAAACTGTACAATAAGCTTTATCTTAACTCAGAAATCACTATTGTTCACCAAACTTTTAATCTTCTTTCCATCGTCTATCCCAGCAAACGTGGAGTGCAGCCATTTGTCATTTTTAAACATTTGTTTCTAGCCTACTTCATATTTGAACATACTCTGCAAGAGAATGAAGTTGGTGGCAAATCTTGTGATTGTAGGCCTTAACAACTCACTATGTGTATGATCTATCATCAATCTCAATACATAAGAATGATTGTAGATGTATCGTGTAATCTTCTGTGCTTTGAGAACATTCTTCTTGACAGTATCTAGCTGTCCAATTTCTTTCAGCATCAAATCTACATAATGGGCTACACATGGGGTTCAGAACAAATGATACGGAGTATTAACTCTTCTCCTGCATTCTTGTACGCAGAGCCATTATTTGTCACCACTTAGACAATGTACTTCTCGCCAATTTCCTCCACAACACTGTCCATCAGTTGCATAATGTATTCATGATTGTATATCTGATTTGATGCATCTGCAGACTTATGATAGAACACTTGTCTGTCGCAATACACAAGAAAATTAATCAGACTGCTTTTGGTGGTCCCTGACCAGCTATCACACATCAGGGTAACCCCATATTTCTCCCACTTTTTCTTGAAAGAAGTAATGTAGTGTTTAATTTCCTTGACCTCATCATCAAGATATTTTCTTGCCAGTTCTTTTGAAGTGGGGGATTTAACATGTAACTCTTGAGCTTGTGCTTCATAGATCATACTAAAATAGTAAGGGATGTTTGCTGTATTGAAGGAGATGTCTGCATGATGCCAAAATTTGTCACAGCCCTTCTCAATATATATCTTTGACCACTCTTCTTTTTAGCTATCATCAACCCTTATCTATTTCCCATGCTCCCTAGGAAACATATAAGGGTCAACCACCTCAACATGAGTGTTTGATTTGTGCTTATGAGGCCGAGTTGTAGGTGCTGGTCCAGTAGTAAAATAGGATACACTCCTCCTAGGTTGAGCTTGCCTCCTAGAAGAGCTCTCACCAGCACCTGATGATCCACCAACACCCTATTGAGCCCCTTTAAAGTGAATCTCCTAAGCTCTCATAAATTCTCTCTCCTGATGCTCATGACTACTGAGCTCCAGCACTCGCCGAGTACGTGGAGAAGGAGGCGCACGTCCATATACCTCCTGAACATCATCATCACCATCAAACTCAGTCCAGCCTCCTCCTTCATCATTATCTCCCCTACCGGCAACTTCATAGATCATGTGTTCTTCTCTCTCTTTGTCCACAGTATTCTTTAAGCGCATTTCCTTCAAACTTTTCAAGTATTGAGCCATCTGGGCCCTGACCTCCCCAGAAACATTTTTACACTCAACCACTTCATGATACCCAATAGTTTTTCCTTCTGCAAGGTGCTTCTTCAATCGAGAAACACCACCGCCCTGTCCTATAAACTGACAGTAGTTGCACTTGAACTTGTGCCTACTGCCATCAACCATGCTGCCATCCAATGTCTCTAGACTCTTGACGACGAGATGGGGCAACTATCTAATGACAACAAATAAAAAAATACATTAAATAACAAGTAAGAATAGTATGACTTGAAATGTTGTTATAATTATCCTTACATTAAAATAATTTTTACTTTTTATAAATTATAAATATTAAACTATAAAAATAAAAAAATTATTAGTATATACTTAACAAATTAAATAAATTACAAATATTAATTGAATATATTTATAAAAGCATGACTTAAAGTGCATGATGAACGTAAGTATAAGTTAAGGGCATGTCCAAAAATTGCATACAAGCATCACATTTAAAGATTATTAAGTAATAATATATTATACTATTAATTAATTTAATTACTTAAAAATAAGATTTAAAACTAAAAATTTTATACTTAAAACATAAAAGTTAAAACATAGATTTAAATCTATATTTCTAGAATCTAGAGTAGATAATTTATAAATTATTTTATTTTTTAAAATTTATTTAATATTTTTATAATCATATTAATACATTAATCTTCATAACTTAAGATTTTGAATGAAATTTTAACCAAACATGTGAAATTCATAGATCTATGCCCATCATCATATAAGTAGATCATTTATTTTTTTATTTTTTCTGTATTTTTTAATATTTAATAAAAATCTATAAATCAACCTTAAATTTGAACAAACCTTTTTTTTTCATATCAAATTTACAAAGAGACAATAGATCTATCTATTCTTCATGTTTTAATATCATAAACAACATCAAACAACAAGAAAAGAAGATGAAAATAAAAAAATCTTAGGATTCGGATGCTTACCTTGTTGAAACTGGATAAAAACGTTCCAAAGAGCTTGAAAACTCCTTTTCTTTCCAACAAAATCACCTTCAAACCTTGAAAACCTCTTAGATCTCCCAAAACCACCAAGAGAAATGGAAGCAAGAAGAGGAGGGAAGGGCTTGGAAGGCTGCGGCTCCTTCGTCTGGTGCGTTTCTGTCCGAACAAAAACGCAACATACAGTTTTAGGGGTTTTAAGGCCCGCATCATATCGGATCTCATCATATCGGGCCGTCTCGGGCCGGATCTTAGCAACTTGACGCGGATCGCAGTGAGACGGTGTGATCTAGCCCGATACGCGCCGAGTTTCTGCGATCCAGAGGCGGTCTAGACCGAATCGGGCGAGCCGACCGTGCCAGCGCATTGGGTCGGCCCAAATCTGAGTCGACTTGTACGAGTTAGCCCGATCTTGTACGATGTTGTCTCTTCTGCATCAACATTTGTCCAGCTAACTTGAACGCCACTACATTGTCCGTAACTACTTGGACAATCTTTTTTCCCCCACCTCTTATACCATTTGATCCATTAATTGGAATACGTACTTGACATTCTTCACCTTTCCAAATGCATCAATGGACTTTCAAAATATGATTATAGCTTTGCAATAAATTAAAAAGTTGATCATACTTCTTCTTGTTATCCCTGTGAAGTTTCATAGGTGATAAGAAACAAAAAAGAGACGCATTCGTATTTAAGAAAAAAAAATGAAGAAGATAAGACTTACGTAGATGTCCATCCATCGCACATTAAAGTGCATCCATACTTATCCCATATCCTTTCAAAAGATGTATGTCCGGATGTCGTCAACTTCTAAGTCCAAGTACTTGTTGTATATCTCATATGGGGTAGGCCCCTCAACCCCTTTCCAACTTCTTGTATAGTTTCGATCATTGAATCGTAATATGGCCCCTTGGCAGCATTACCATGGATACTGTTATAGAAAAACCACCTAGATGTAGCTCTCTCTATCTTCTCCTTGCAAAATTTTAAGTTTTTGAATGCAACAGTAATGGAAGGTTATTTATCCTTCTTTTTGATGAGGAAAGGATCTATTAGATCTACTCTAGGATCTCTATCTCTTGTGAACTCTTGATGTAGCTCCTCGTGTACATTAGTGTTCATGCCGGTACTAGTGTAGAAGGTGCGGAGTTACTTCCTTGTCCTGCATATCTTCTAATTTGCTAAAATAAGTCATCATCTACAAAGGACGGTCAGCTTGTTTTCATTGCACGTCGTAATTCATATTTAAATGTAAAAGAAAAAAAAAATCTATTGTAACTTTTTGTCTGAAAACGTTAATTGAAGAACATGAAAATAAGTTAAATAACAAACTTATTTGTATCACAATCGTCCACATTTATAGGTTGACTACTTCTACTAAGCTGAACTCCAGCATCAGACATTCACGCTGGTTCAGACAACTCATCTCGAATTTCTTGTCTTCTTCTGGCAGTACTTACTTTATTTGATTCCTTCTCCTCCATATAATTTCGAAATTGGATCCGAACCTCTAAAGGAACTCGAGCACATGATGTGACTTTACCTTTTATTCCAGTAAGATGTTGTTTGAATCGGTAGACCCTACCAGAGACGATCTGATTGTAATATTTACATTGTACCTTTCTCTGGCCCATGTCCACCGACGTGTAATGAGTCCAAGTAGGATCAGCGGTAGGAGGGTTCCCAGAAGACCGCTCAGCAGCACCTTGAGATGCCATTACTTAGGCAGTTCACAGTACGTCGACTGCCAAAGGGCAAATAGAGATGTTGAGAACAATAATGTAAAAAGAAAAAAGTTGATAAATAAAAGTAAAAGAATTTAGAAGAAGAGGAGAGAGAGGAAGAGAGAGTGTGTAGTAGGAAGTCTTGTAGAGATCGCAGAGCTTGTAGTCGTAGCCTCGTAGGAGCATGGAATGTAGAATCGGCCGATCCCGATCCGGATCGGCAGGTCCCGATTCGGCCTATCCAGGCCGATATCGGCTGATCCGATCTCGATTCGGATCGGGATCGGCGGGTCCCGATTCGGGGACCCGATCCGATCCGGAATTTCTTGTGTGGGAGAGATCGAGAGAGAATTCTATGATCAAGATAGTGTGAGAGACAGTAAGAGTGTTAGGAGATTTAGAAGGGCACTTGTAGAGGCTTAGGAGGGCCTTGGGGGGGTTTAAATAGACCCCCAAGGCCCAAAGTAGCCGTTGCTAGCCGTTTGGAAACAACCAGTAGTGGCTAGGTTGAAAGACAATGGTGGGGCCCGGATCAGCCGATCGGGCTCCTGGACTCGGCCAAGTGGCACGAAACTAGCACGATCGGCTGAAATCCAATTTGGATCGGCCGATCCGTGCCGAGTTTTCAATCCTTGAGCGGAAGTATGCTTTTGATCTATTGAAGGAGACAAAAAAACTTGGCTGTAAGATAGTAGACACACCAATCGAGACAAATTATAGGTTGAGTCTAATAGATGGTGATATCTTGTCGGAGGCTGAAAAAAGACAATATCAAAGACTTGTTGGAAAATTGTTGTACCTTTCTCACTAGACTAGGCATTGCCTACGCAGTAAGTGTGGTAAGTCAGTTTATACACTCACCTCGTACTTCTCATCTCAGTGATGTGGACAGAATCTTGAGATATATAAAATCATCCCCTAGAAAGGGCCCTCTGTTTTCAAAAGGGGATCACCTGAGTTTAGAGCGGTACACTGATGCTGACTGGGCAGGATCTCAAGATGGCAGGCGCTCCACCACTGGTTATTGTATGTTCTTGGGTGGAAACCTAGTGACTTGGAGAAGTAAGAAACAAATAGTTTGTGCTCGATCGAGTGTAGAAGCAGAGTATAGAGCTATGGCACAGACTGTAGCTAAACTGTTATGGTTGAAGATTCTACTCCAAGATTTGGGAATGAAAGTAAAGATGCCAATGAAGCTGTTTTGTGACAATAAGGCTGCAATTAATATTGCTAATAATTCTATCCAGCATGAAAGGACAAAGCATATTGAGATTGATAAACACTTCATTCATGAAAAACTGGAGAATAGAGAGTTATGTCTGCCATATGTCTGTTCCAGACAGCAACTTGTTGATATTCTGACCAAGGGCTTAACTAGAGATCAGTTTGTGAATGCAACCAGCAAGCTCGGCATGTTAAACATCCATGCTTGGCTTGAGGGGAAGTGTAGTGGTTAGTGCCCCTTTGTGAGGGTATTTTAGTCCTTTTTTGTTGTTTATTTGTGTCTTATTCTATACCCATGTGTGTTATTAACTCAAGGGTATAAGAGTCATTTATCACTTGTTATTATGTTGCCCTAATAATATATAACAGGGGAAGGTGTGTGGCTGGCTGTCGCTCTGTTCCGGAGAAACCAACGCCACTTCCAACTTGTTTTTCTCTGCCTCCCGTGCCTCTTGCTCCTCTGCATGTTCTATCTTCACTATTGAACCACTAGAAATGCTCTTTCTAGTACCCAGCTAGTTTATCAAGTCCTAGCAGACCAATACCCCTACATACCAAGCCGCTCGGTGGCTCTAACAGTAGATATCAAGCCTTTAGCAAGGCTGCCATCCATTCCCCCAAGGATTGACTCTTTTTCCAAGGAAGAAAATTATAGTATAAGAAAAATAAAGAAGAGATGCAAAGGACCTGGCTGCCAATAACGACAGACACACAAGAAAGACTTAAACTTACTCAAAGATAGAGCTTGAAAATTTTAGGAGAAAGATGGAACCTTGTTGGGTCTTCTTGTGTTGGACACCTAGGAGATGCAGCAAGAGCTAGCCCATGTCCTCCTAGGTGAGCAGATGCAGTTGATGAAGCTCTGGAATATTCTCCTCCAGTAGATGAGACTGTGTTGTGTCATGCAAAGGAGATGACCTTGGGATTCGGTGGAGCTTCTTTTTGTTCTTGGGTTTTGGACTGTTTAGGGTTGGAGGAAGATTATCACCCTTGGGCATCTCCTTCTAGGCTTACAATACCTGTAGAAACTCGATAAATACCTCTCAAACAATTAAAGTGACAAGAAGAAAGGTTTGAACAACATGGAGTTTTTTTTTTACTTTGTTTACACACAAATAGTCCTATCTATTCTCCAAAAACCCCATTCGAACATCCCCAAAAGAGGCCTATTTATAGGCCAAAAGGTGGTGAAGGGACATTGTATGACAGCTGGAGGCAACCCACAAAAGATCCCCAGTTCAAATGGCTAGTGTCTAGAAGTTCTGGAAAAGTAGACTTATATTGGGCAACCCAATGACTTTTTGTAAGTCGATGGATGGGTGTGTTGAGTGGATCTTTCTCTGGCTCATATCCCTTGGCAAGTGAAAGATCTCCATTTTTACTCAGTATAATGGAAGTACTGTAGCTCGATAGTGGCACGACTAGGCAACACAAGGCCAGCTGCCGCTGTTTAAAGCTGCCCAGGTGCTAGCATTGGTCAACCAGTAAAACTGTAAAACTAGTTGGCCTTGGTCGATCAATCCAGAGGAGTCTTTGCAGTGCTGGAAAAACTGCTCAGTCATTGGTATATCAATCACTCTCGTAGGTCGACCAATCCTAAATAGTTAATGCAGACTTTAAAAATTGCATTATTATTGTTCAAACAATGAATTGTTGTTCACTGATTGGTCTAAAGTTGGCCATTTTCTGCTGAGACCTTCAATTTGGTTGATCTTCTAGTAAAAAATCGTTCATATTGGGTCTTGAAAAGTTATTATATCTTTGGGAGTCGGGCCTGGAGGTGGCCAAGCTAGCTCTATTGGTTAAATGGTTATGGAAGTTGGGTGCTGGTGACTCCGGTCTTTGGGTGGACATCATTCGTCAGCTTTATTATCCTAGAGCCAGACCATGGGATATTTGGTCTACTTCTACTTACAAGGTGTCTCAGCTTTGGAAAGGTATTTTGAGCAGCTATGGTATCTTACTGACAGGAGTCCAAGTTGTTCTTGGGGATGGTCACAAGTGCTTGTTCTAGACGGATAGGTGGTGTGGTGGGATTCCTCGTACTGTCACTTTCCCGAGACTGTTTGCTATTGCCTCCCAGCTATAGGCACGCGTTTCTGACATGTTCCATTCCTCTCAGTATGGGGGAGCCTGGGCTCCCACTTTTAGGAGACACATCTTAGGGAAGCAGAGATGGAGGATTTCAGTTATCTTCTTTTGACCTTGCAGGATTATATTCCCTTGCGCTCCGCCAAAGACACATGTTCTTGGAAATGGGAGGCAAATGGTTCCTTCTCGGTTCGATCAGCTTGTCAGATTATCACTGATGGTGGCAGCAGACACCTGCTGGCCAACATTGTGTGGGCTTCGGTGGCGCCTCTCAAAGTGAAGATCTTGATGTGGAGAGTTTGCCATGGTAGATTGCGCACTCGGTCGAAGCATGCCGGATTGGAAGGTGTGGTGGCTCATTCTCCATGCCACTATCTTGGCTATTTGGGAGGAGAGGAACAAGAGAATATTTAAGAGGGAGGCTGCTATCTAGGAGACGATAGTTCAATTTATTTACACTAGAGTGCGGGAATGGGCTTCCGCTTTTTGTATAGGCATTGGTAAAAAATCATCCTTTTTTGTTCTTATGAAGGATGTCTAAGTTTTTTGTACCTGGGGGGGATATACACCGACTTGGTGTTCTCTTTTGTTTTCTTGGGATGCCATTTTTATTAATACAATTGTGGTATCATCCACATTAAAAAAATGTGCCTTTTAATTTGAAAATCCAAGATAAATAGGCATCATTCATAAGAATGAGATCCCAAACTTGTGTAAATGCACTAAGATGCCTACTAGGCACAATAGATTCAAATGCTTGAAACACATCCATTTGGTATTGGTATCATTAAGATAATTAAGGAATGTTTATTCTCATCAAATAAATCCCTGGGTCAATGGTTTAAGAAGTGGTGATCTAGAAGCTTAGGCGGTCCGCCTAGGCATCTCGGAAGGTCGGCAACCTTGAAGGTTTCCGTCCTTGACCTTTCCTCATTAGTTTTGATTCATTGGCTTTTCCCCTTCATGTAAATTTGTAATTATCTAAGTGTCTTAATGTCTTTGAAAATGTAGAAGAGGCAGAGCAGGAAGATAGGCAAATGGGGAAGTGACTAGAACTTCTTCTCCAACGTAGCTAAGGCTATTGAGAAGGCTAGTGCAATACCTTTACAGAAGCATGCTTTAGGAAGTGTTTGAAAGACGACCTCAACACAAGGAGAATGGATGATGATGAGAACAAGGTGGAATCCAAATAGAGGGAATAGACATGGTTTGTTATATCGTTGATGTTGGGCAAGACTAGAAAACTCTAATGCTCTATTAAGATCCTTCCATATGTATCATCTTCAATGTTGTTTTATGTTTATTAGTGGTTGGACTTGTGATGAAAGGAAAGTTACATCCATAAACTTAAAAAACATCAAATTGGGTGGGATCCTCATCCCTCTTTCCAACATCATATGCTCTGGTTGGACTCCTCACTATACGAACCTCATAATTGTGCCTTTTCACTTGTCATCTATCCTTGTGTGTTTGTATATATATGACCAACATACACCAATGAAAAATCTAGTACATGATAACTTAGTTCTTAATATTGACATGAAGTTTTAAGATTTCTTATATCACATTATATGCATAAGCTACTAAGGTGAAATAATATTTGCTAATAGCCTCATGCCTCAACGAATATGGCTTTTGATCTTCATATGCAGTTATGCAGCATCTTATACTATCCACAATAAAAAAAAGTTATGCAGTATCTTATTTTAGACTTTATAGGTCATAATTACCCTTATAATTAACGCGTAACTGAATTTTTTTATCTACCATTAACAATAAAAATGTTTTTAGTCAAACCAAACAATAGAAAGTGATGAAAGTAACCACCTCACGAGTGAGGCATGCGGCTCACCAATTAGGCAGTCTGCCTGGGTACTAGGGGCTTTACCGCCTAGGCCCACCAATTCATCTTCAAAGCATTGCTCCTTGCACCTCTCTTCAGCAGTAGTTCAAAAAATAATATCATCGTATATATGAACTAGCAATAGACCATCAGGATTTTCTTTATAGACAAGGAATTATCTACTTTCCTCTTTTAAATGCTTTTTGGCTAACAATGAGTTGTCTCTGATACCAGTCTCTTGGAGTGCATCTGATTGGAGCCGTGCATGCCTTATCTGAGTTTAGAAACTGATTTTTTTGTCCTTTCTACTTCATTGTCTATGACAGTTTACACCTGAGTTCAATCATTTCAGTTCCCAATACCAAATGTTGATTGGATCAGTATGTGCCTTATCTCCCAGTTCTAGTGGCCTGTTCCTGGTGTTTGAACTGCAAAGCCTTTTCTTCCTTCTTATTCCCACATTCTGAAGCTTCCTTTTCTGATTTCAAAATGGGATATGATTCGGAAGAGTTTAAAGGAGGCATCCATTTTATGGCCTGTGACTACTAGTGATTAGAACATATGCCGTCTCTGACAATGCCCAAAGCCTGATACTGTGGAAGCTTGTCAAGCTGCTTCTTCCTACGATATGATTTTTTTTTAGAAGGTGACATAAAGTCACTATTCTATTGATGAAAAAGGATTGAAGTACAGAGAAGACCCAAACCAAAAATCAACTTGGTGGGACAAACCCCCAACCAAGTCTTACACAAAACACAATAAAAAGTAACAGAGGATCTATTTTATCAAGAGAATAAAACAGATTTACAAAATCAATTCCTTAACACAACAAAGCTCTCCATAACCTGGCCTTCTGCAGAATAGCAGAATTCACCTCATAAATAATATCAGTAGCTCTTCCCCACTCTTCCACCCATTTAAATGTATTCTTCAATAATTCCATAACACTGCTATAATCATCACTGAACTTTCTTCTGTTTCTTTCACACCATATAGTCCACAACAAAGCCAGACAAATGATAAACCACAAGAGTTTCTGATCTAGGAAAGGACAGACCCTAGACCACCAACATAAGAGATCCAGGACTAAAGAGTGATCCACCCAAGAAATGCCAAATAATCTGCACAGATTTTTCCACAGAATAATAACAATACCACATCCCAAAAAAAGATATTCTTGGTCCTCCACAAAGGTAGCACAGTAAACACAGAAATAGTTTCCTGAAATATGGAGCATCTTGGCCTTTTTTCCTGTAAGAATTCTAGACCAGGCCACCTTCCAAAGAAATACTTTAATCTTGTTTAGAAGAATGTTAGACCAGACTAATCCTTCCACCATACCTTACAACCACCATCATTCAAAATCTGAACAATAAACTTAACCGAAAACTGTCCATTTGGATTCCATCTCCAAATTCTCTGATCCACATAGTCAGCACTTATTCTAACTTTGGTAGTAACCTTGAGTAGATTCACAACCTCTTCTATTTCCACATCAGTAAGGTCTCTTCTTAGCTACAGCAACAAATTATCTGAACCATCGTAAGACAATGCCTCTGCCACCTAAGCCTCCTTATTCCGAGTAATATTAAATATATTGCTGAAATGAGAAGATAGAACCATACTCGAGCACCATTTATCTTTCTAGAATAGAGTATCACAGCCATTACCAACCTGGATGTCACAAGAGGTAAGCATAAAATCAGCATTGTTCACTATATTCTTCCAAATTGGAGACAAGTTATAGGTGGTAGAAGGATAAAAACTCCATTTATTATCATCACTGTAGTAAAGATCCTTGATAATGATAGCCCAGAGTGTATCCGAACACTCCCCCCTTCTCTACAACCATTTCATCAACAAAGCTTGATTGAGGGTGGCAATTCCACATAGACCAATACCACCTTGTTCCTTGCTCTTGCACACATTTTTCCGCTTGATTAAATGAAGACCTCTCTTCCCCCTTTTACCTCCTGACCAAAAAAAGGAGCTTCTGGCAGATTCAATTATCTTCTCCACAGTCCTTGGAATCTTAAATATAGAGGTATAGTAGATTGCCAATGAAGAGAGGACTGATTTGGATAAGATCAATTTCCCTTCATCAGAGAGAAATCTACCCTTCCAACCTTTCAACCGATCTTCAAATCTTTTAATCAGCTCATCCCAGTCCCTTACCCTAATAACCCAATCCGGTAAGGGCAGACCAAGATATTTGATAGGAAAGGAGTTAATTCTGCATTGCAGGAAATTTGCAACATCTTGCATTCCATCTTCTGCCACATTTACCCCCACAATTTCTATTTTCTCATAGTTAATTCTTAACCCAGTTATAACTTCCACCAGAACCAGCAAATTTTTAATATTCTGGATATCCTCATTGCTACCGGAGGAAAATAATAAAGTATCAACTACAAATTGAAGGTGAGATAATAGAATATTGCTATGACCAATGCAAAATCCTTCAATGAAACCCTATTGAACAGCCTTATCCTATAGAGTATCAAAGTCTGCCCAACTAACAAAAAGAGCAGTGGCGACATAGGATCCCCCTCTGCCTTATACCTCTAGAGCTCTTAAAGTAACCACACGGTTCTCCATTGACCAAAATAGAAAATGAGGATGAAGAAATACAGCTCATAACCCATTTGATCTATCTACCATTAAAACCCATGAGTTCCATAGTATTTTGAAGACAATTCCAATTTATTCTGTCATATGCCTTTTCGGAATCCAGCTTTAAGATGACACCTTGTTCCTATTCTTGTAATGGTGAATAGCTTCATATGCTACCATGTAATTATCCAGTATGAATCTCCCTTGTAGAAAAGTTGATTGGTTAATCCCCACAACCTTATGAATGACTTTCTTAAGCCGGGTGGCCAAAATTTTGGTTATAATTTTGTAACACCTGTTAAGTAAGCTAATTGGACAGAAATCACCCAATTTTTCAGCACCTTCTATTTTCGGAATAAGAACTATAAAAGTTGAATTGAAAGCTTTAATCTTTTCCGGGGTGTCATAGAATTCTTGGACAAACTTGAGCAATTCTTCTTTAATAGTATCCCAAAAAAATTGATAGAACCCTAAGGAAATTCCATCCGGTCCAGAGCCTTATTGGGATCCATGCTAAAGACTGCATCTTTAATTTCCTTCTCTGAAAAGGGGGCAGACAACTCTTCAGCTTCAGAGGCATCTAGCTTAGGAAGTAAACCATCCTCCAAGTGAGGTCTCAAAGGAAGATCTTCCAAGAACATATTCTAAAAAAATTCAACAAACCTATTCTTAATCTCATTGGGTTCTTCAATGACAACCTCGTTGTTTGTAATATGATCAATAGACAGAAATCTCTTTTTAGCACTAGCCACCGCATGGAAAAAAGATGTATTCTTATCACCTTCTTTTAACCAATTTTCCTTAGCTCTCTGTTTCCATCTAATTTCCTCCTTCAACAATTCCACTTAGCATCTTCTTCAATTCTATAAGAGACTGCATCTCTTGAGAAGAAAGTTCCATAACCTCACTTTTCGTTTCAAATTCTTCAATTTTAATCTTCAATAACTGTCTTTCCTCCGTTGCCTTTCTATATTTCTGTTTAGCCCATTGTTTCAGACCTATTCTAATCCTCTTCAATTTGCTTTGAAAATTATACACAGCTAAATCAGACCCTTCAGTTTCC
The DNA here is from genome assembly GCA_030544215.1 of Zantedeschia hybrid cultivar. NCBI lineage: Eukaryota > Viridiplantae > Streptophyta > Magnoliopsida > Alismatales > Araceae > Zantedeschia > Zantedeschia hybrid cultivar. Next base: position 80,132,840 of record JARZZO010000014.1, read on the forward strand.
AGCCACCATTTGTTGATCATATCTTTGAATCCTTCCTCCCTCTGCCATTTCAATTCATATCTGAAAATTTTGGCTTTCTTTTTCTTTTCCTCCACGATTAGTTGCAAAGGAATGTGATCCGAGACAGTCCTGCACAGACCTTTAATGTGTGACAAAGGGAATTTGTTAAACCATTCCGTAGAGATTAAGACTTTATCTATCCTTGTCTGTTTACAATCCTGCTGAAGGTTAGACCAAGTAAATTTTCTATTAGGGATATCCAAATCCATGAGCTTAACCTCTCTAATCCACTGATTAAGGCTGGCCATCTCTTTACTCCACCTCTGCACACCCGATCTTTCCCAAGTATATCTTACACAATTAAAGTCCCCTACAATGCACCAAGCTCTTAGCAAAAAGAGAATGCAACCAATAAAGTTCTTGGAAGAACAAATCTCTCTGTTGTTCCGTATGCGGCCCATACACGGATGAGATCACCCACATGATATTGGAAGACCTTCTGCTCTTCCAATTAAAAGCCACCGAAATACTAAATTTGCCTACATCGCAAACATTACCCTCAACCTTGCTCCCATTCCACATAATAAGCTGACCTCCTTTCAAACCATCAGCCGGATGAACTGCAATATTGTCTAGTAGAGACCCCCCCAGTCTTGGTAAGGAAAATTTATCAAAATTGGTCATCATAGTCTCTTGTAAACAAATGCAGTCCAGATGAAGAGTTATAACAAGGTCTTTTACAGCTCTAACTTTGAATTTCCCCATTAAGCCCCCTAACATTCCAAGAAATTAGATTCATGAGGATTTAATATATAAACCCCCCTCTTTCATCTTCTTCCCTCTTAGGCTGTCAACAAGGACATTGTTTTTCACAAAATCTGCTTCTCTCCTCCCTATCTTGATACCTCCTCCCGTACCCTTTCTCCTGGCTGATTGTTGCAGAGCATCATTTCTTTTCAATTTCTTAAGGAACCTCAGAACCATCTCCTCTCTTCCTAGGAAAGATACCCCTATTCGCTGACCAAACTGAATAATTTCCCTTTTCCATGCTTCCACATCAAAATCCTGTTTCACAGCCAGCGGTTCAAGACAACCATCATAAGGGATAATCTGAGCAAACTGGTTAACATTAAAATCTTCTTCATACTCCACTGACTGATCCCAACCAGACCCTGGTAGATCAACCTGATCACCAACCATAATAGACCCTGTATCCGCATGTTGAAAGAGCCCTTCCATACTTGCACTATTCTCCCCGTCCACCGTATCCTTGTTGCGGAGAAACCGCTGACCAATTCTCATTTCCGGCTTCCTATTCACATTCAAGATCACTCCTTCAAGGTTCTGGCCTCTCCCGTAGCTAACGAGGCTTTCAACCTGGGAGACTGTCATCCCGTCACTGAGAGCAAAGAACACCCTACCGTAACTGGGATTTCTGGAATAGTTAAGAACCAGTCGTTTGTCGAGGAAGACGACGGTTCAGTAACAGTTCATTAACAGCACCATTAACCGGTCCTGCAGAAGCCTCCTTCTGTTGAACCGGCTCGACCAAAAGCTGGTCCACGATTAAGTTAAGATCTGAAACAGACGGATCCTTAAGTATCGGATCCCCTCGAGAACACGGATCCTCCTTAAAGAAACTCCGCCACTGTTCATCTTCTTCACCCGAAAACTTCATACTAGTACACCGCTGGACACCGTCTGCCAACCCCACCTCGGGACCCCCCGGCATTACCTCCACCATACCTTTACTGGACAATGAAGCCTTCCCTCTGCCCGAAGATGGCATCCTCTTGCTCTACTCAGGTTACGACTACATGCATTAGACTGTTGAGGAGCATCAGCCCACCATCGTTTGACCAAATCAAAGAAATTCTAATGTTCCAACCAAGCAAGTTCAAATCTAAAGGTTCTATCCTTTCTCCTCTTACCTTGATCATTGGATAAGAGTAAAGGAATATGGTAAGAAAGGACTCTAGGAATCCCTGAAGCCGAGCTTTTCCCAAATTTCTGTTGACATAATGTAGAGATAAAAAATCTGTCCAATTTTTACGATTTGATTTTTATCATCGTCACTTGGCGATTGATTCCATTAATCCAAATCCTATGGCTCCAAACGGCCTATTCTTTTAATTTTCCAACAAAAGCAACCTTTCTAATGTTCTTCAGAGAACAGTGTGCATATCTACTGCTTTAGTACTGAAAGATGAATTCCTCAATTTCTGTGTAAAAAGTGGTATATAATGCCCTATTTGTAACATAGCTTGATATGCTTATAATGTACCAGCTACTACTACAAGCCACACTTTACAAATATGGCTACAGGTATTGATGATATTATGAGGATGCTTGTGGATTCACACTCTTTGTTGGCGATAAATGTCTCTAGTCCAGTCATTCAAGATATTGTGGAACCAGATCAGCCCTAGTCGATTCTCCTTCCAGTTTCTGAGGCCGGTTTTGGCCAGCCCTGACCAGTCTCGGCCATTCTTGAACTTGACCAGGTCTTACTGGTTCCTGTGCATTTCGGCCAGTTTTAGTATCATGCAGCCATCGAAGTGTTGTCTCCAATGGCCTAGTGTTAATATTCTTTTTAGAACATGGATCTCAGAGGCATTTATAGGAAATGAAGCACTGATGCTTATGAGAACAAGTATAATTCTGTATTAAGTTGATGCAACACAATGGCTCATGTATCCTATGTAATGTGATCGTATATGTATAGCTAATCTGGTGACAAGGACTCAACATTGGTACCAGAGCTTGGTTTTACATTGTCCAAAATGGATCTGGCCAGTAGAAAAAACTGGAATTTGGGGAAGAAATAGAAGAATCTTAAAAAAGGTAGCTCTAGTTCCTGATACAGTTGCTTCCTTTGTTTCTTCTAGAGTTAAGAGAGTGGGTGAAAGTTGTGTAAAGATGATGTGACAAACTACTTTTTTGTTCGTTTGGGATGGCTTTGAGGTTGTTGTCTTCCCATGAAGTTTTTGTATAGTGAGAATTACTTAGAGTTTTTTCCCTCACCATGTACATTCCTCTATGTAAATTTTCCTTTGATATATACTTGTGATAACGACCACTTTTCACAAAAAAAAAAAGAAAGAAAGAAAGAAACGAGGAAGAGGAAATTAATGGGAAGGATCAGGGTTTTCCATATTTTCTGTATTCAACTTGGGTGGCATTTTACCGGTTGGAGGAGCAAGTTCCATATCTTGTCCTTGGATCAGCTGGTACCAATCCAATCCAAATTGACCAATCTGGATCTGAATGAGTCAGTTTTTTGTTGGTGTTTCCTTTTCTTTGATTACTTATTTTCAAGGTGTGGAGGGAGGGTTCCAGCCATTGCTTTCACATTCAGATTGGAAGTTTTTGACTGGATTTCAAATTGTTTTGAATGTCACAATCTTCTTATGCCCAAGTGTAACTGAGTTTTTATTGAAGTCCTGTCATTGCATGTGGCACAGGTGACTGTGGATAGTGTATGGGAGATAACTTTGAATGAGAATTTTTTATTAGCAGCTAAATGCTTCCATAACATATGATATCTGATGCTTCTTTCGCCATTCTTGATTTTTTATAGTTTTGCTTTGATTTAGTTTTTTTTTTCTCTGTCATAAGTATACTTATCTGAAAGGAAATTTGAATGACATTCCAGGTTGAGCTTCTCATACTATCTCATCACTTCTACAAGTCATCTGCCTGTCTCGATGGGGTTGATGTTCTCGTGGCCCTTGCAGCAAATAGGGTAGAGTCATATGTGATAGAGGGGGATTTTTCCTGTTTGGCTCGCTTGGTGACCGGAGTAAGCAACTTCCATGCTTTGAATTTCATCCTCGGTATCCTCATTGAGAATGGCCAACTAGAGCTGCTTCTTCAGAAGTATTCTGCTGCAGATCCTGCCACTGGTACAACAGAGGCAGTCAGGGGTTTCCGAATGGCTGTCCTAACGGCATTGAAGCATTTTAATCCTCATGATCTTGATGCATTTGCTATGGTTTGTATATAAATCTCCTTTTCCTATTTTTCCCTTGTGTTTCTGGAAGAAACTAATTTAGTCTCTGTTACTTCTAAGCAATGGAACTTATTGAATGTCTGTTACTTCTATGCCAGATATAGTAGATTTCTAGACAGAACTTATGCTAAGGTCAACTTGAGCTCATTTGTGCTTTGACTGTTGTTTTTTGTCATTTTTTTCTCTTTAAAATTGCTTATTGAAATCAAGTCTGTGTCTATAAGTCTGTCCGTTTTTTCAATTTGAAGTTCATTGTGCATGTTTCACTGGATTTATGTCCGATCAATGATCAATGGACTTGAGTTGTTATACATAGCCTCTTAGAAAGGCCAATGTGTAGATTAGTGACTGGGAGGATCATTTTCCTTTGCCAACTCAGAATGACTTGTGCCGACCTTCAATAAGTCAATTCATTTTTCTACCGTCATGTTTTCATCTGCATTGACTCTTCTAAGTTGGTAGGTTAATATCCTAAACAAGATTATGAATCTACAATTTGTTTGCAGAATAAGCAGTATGAAACTCCACCTGATTTAATGTTGTAGCTAAATCTGGCCAATATGACCTGGCTTTTTGCATTTGATTATCCTTGCCTGCACAATGTTTGTCATATTGGGTCCAGCCTTGAGTTATAAACCAAGACTGATGCTTAGCACAGGATAGATTCAACATCAGTTTTCACTGTTTTCATTCTACTTTTTCCATATATGCTGTTGGCAGTACAAACTTTATGTATATACCATTTTCAATGCAGGTCTACAACCACTTCGACATGAAGCATGACACTGCATCACTTCTCGAATCCCGGTCTAAGCAGTCCATGCTGCTATGGTTTAGCCAGCGTGACAAGGACCGTCAGAATGTGGACCTCCTGGAGTCAATGCGCTACCTCATTGAGGCTGCTGAGGTTTATACAACAATTGATGCTGGACAGAAGACACATCGTGCCTGTGCTCGTTCTGCCCTTCTCTCTCTTCAAATTTGCATCCCTGATATCCACTGGATGGACCTCTCTGATACCAATGCCCGCAGGATTCTAGTTGAGCAATCACGCTTCCAAGCGGCCCTCATTGTCGCAGAGGCATATGACCTGAACCAGCCAGGCGAATGGGCATTGGTCCTATGGAACCAGATGCTCAGACCAGACCTCATTGAGCAGTTTGTGGCAGAGTTTGTGACAATTCTTTTTTTGCAGCCGTCAATGCTTCTTGATCTGGCAAGATTTTACAGATCCGAGGTGGCTGCCAGAGGAGACCAGTCTCATTTTTCTGTTTGGCTTTCTCCGGGAGGGTTGCCTGCGGAGTGGGTGAAGCATCTAGGAAAGTCATTTCGTAGTCTTTTGAAGAGGACCAGGGATCTGCGTGTGAGGGTTCAGTTAGCAACAGTTGCAACCGGATTCAATGACGTGATTGATGTATGCAACAAGGCCTTAGATAAGGTCCCGGAGACGGCAGGGCCCCTGATCTTAAGGAAGGGACATGGTGGGGCGTACCTTCCACTTATGTGAAATGGAAGAAATGACAGAATTCTTTTGGTGGGGGCGAAACAAGCAGTCAGATGAACTACAGTTTTCACATGCAGTTGTATTTTATGGAGCCTGTGGAGCTTTCTCGAGGATGGGGAAGGATAGGATTTTTGTAAAGCGGTTGTTGGCAATTCTTTTGTTCATATGCATGGATACATAGGCTGATCTTCCCAAGTTTTTGAGGGAATTCCAGTCGTTTCCATGGTTGTATTTGTATGTAATGCCAATGTTTTGATTCCTTTTTCCCTGTTGTATGCTATGTTGTTCTTAATTAACTTTTTTTTTCTCTGTAAAAAGGGAAATAGAAAGTTATTTGTGCTTGTATTATCTGATGTCCCTTGATCCTTATGTATGGAGCAAGTGTATTTTTAAATAAGCACCCTAATTGTTGTTGCTAAAGTGGAGTCTGCAGGGTTTGCTTGTGGATGTCAATTTGTTTAAATGTACATAAATATCTGTAGTTAAAAACCTACTTGTGATATGAGTGTAACAGGTGGGCTGACTGGGCCCGAATCTATTCGGGTCAGCCTAAATTTAGCCCAGCTCAACTGCATTCTTTGCAAGGCATGCAAGTTGGCCCGCTCAAGATGCACCCTTCAAGCCCGTGGCATATCGGATTCCAACAAACGACCTCTATGTCTTAACGAGATTACTAAGATTGATAATTGTGTCAAGAGCCACTATAGGCGAATTGCAGAAATCTAAATGCAATACTGAAGCGCATAATTTAAACAAGCTTAGCCAATGCAACTTCGGTTTCTCCTTTATTCTTGTATATTTTGTCAATGGATAAAAATGGTAGCCGGTAGCCTAATTATCTGGCCTGTTACCAGGGTAGAGAATAACTTGTTGCACTGTCTAGTATTCTTATGCTGTTTGGTGGTGCAGTCAAAATATTAAAAAAAAACTATTTGGCGATGTCTGATTAAAGTCAGATTATGTGGGTATGTCTATATAAAAAAATAAAAATCTCATTTTGGCTGCACCGTCAGGTGGCATAATAAGTCTGACGGTGCGGCAAGTTATTCTTTACTAGGGTATAGCTCAGTTAAAGAAGTCTTTCTAAAACGTATGGCGGGTAAGAGATTAAATCTTGTCTAAACTGAATGCACGAGATACTGGTAATTTAACTTTTGTTTGTTTATATGATCAGTTAATGGGTAGTCTTCCTAAATTAATAGCATAGAGGATAAGGTTATATACATATTAACTATTATTAATCGGATAGATGAGAGAAAACAAGCAGCTCTTCTTGGCTCAGATAACTCTATTTTTATCTTCTCACAAACTCTCTCGCCTCTCCCTATGGAAACTGCCAACAGTTAACCTCTTATCTTACCATCCAACCAAATGCATCCCCCTCTCTCCTCTCACTCTCTCTCAACCTCCTAACAACCTCCGCTTATCTTCCATGACCCTCTTTCTGTGTCCAGATATATTTAAAAAATAAATAAACACAAATGAATGCAAAAATGTAAATAGACAATTTATGAAACTTATCCTTTAAACCCTCCTCTAACTCTATTGTAGATAGACATGGTGCACATATTGATAATTTGTATATTATCAATATGCACATAACATTAGTCTCTTTCTCTCCTATCCCTTTTTGTTCTTTTTCTGGGAAATAAATTTTGAAGAGAAGTTAACCCACATAATAGGTAGAGAAGCTATCCCACTTCTCTCTCTTCCTCTTTCTTACCCTCATCCACTCTAGATAAGGTATGCACGTAATAGCCCCCCACCCCCCACTCTCTCTCTCCTCACCATGGAGAAGTTACGTAACTTCTCCCTCTCTTACACACACAATCTCTCTCTCTCTCTCTCTCTCTCTCTCTCTCTCTCTCTCTCTCTCTCTCTCTCTCTCTCTCTCTCTCTCTCTCTCATTTGAATCTTAAATTTGATCAAACCGCACAATTTATCACACGTACCCCCATCTTCCACAATTGCACCTCATTGCGCAGCCCTACCTATTCCCTCTGCAAGCAGATGACTGTTCGTCACCTACTTCTCCATTATGTCTTATTTTCTTGATCATCTGCATAGCCGAATAATATTTTACTCTTCATCTATTGCTTATTTACACATTCAGGCATTTCTTTCGTCTACTTCTCAATCGTGTCTTAAGCTCTTGATCATTTGCAAGTTAAAAAAAAGTGTTATGTACTCTTCATCTCTTGCTTATTTACAATATCATGGTGCTCTATTTGCAGCAATAGGTGAAATTGGACATCAATTGTGCGAAACAAGTAACACATTCAGGCAGTAAGACAAATTTTGAGTTCGTATCATTGCATTTTTTTATTTCATGTGATCTAATATCTACATGTTTGTGAACAATGGCATTACTCTTCATTTCTTACTTATTTACAATGTCATTGTAAGTCTGTTTTTGAACGCTAGTATTACTCTTCATCTCTTGCTTATGACAATGCCATTGTAAGTGTGTTTGCAATCAGAGGAGAACTTGAACTTGACATTGTTTGGAATAAGCATCGAGTTCGTATCCTTGCATGTTTTTATTGCATTTGATCTAACACGCAATGGACCGCAGAGTATTCATCCAGTCTATTTACTTCATTTATCCATCTAATGAGCATGGTTATTGGTTAAGTAATTAAGCGGGACAATGATCACTTTGACAGGTGCACTGAATAACCTTACTTCCCTTCTCTTCTTTCCTCCTCATTTTTTCTATGTATTATGAAAGGGTAATACTATTCAGACCGAAAAGATTCCTCAATTTGTTTACCCACTTGAAGTGGGTGTATTTGATTGGTTGGGGGCATAAAAGGTGAGAGTAACTGCAGCATGTAAACGTGTAAATAAGCCCTCAAGTTGAACTTCTCCCTTTAGCAGGATAAAAAAATTGGGAAAGCTTTCCCATCATGCTAGCTAGCATTGCTCTTACTGAAACATTACATTGGTTAGAGAAGTGATCATAGTAATAATACATAGTAGTTGTGGATGCGTGAAAACTTGGGTGTGCCTTCCCAAGATATTGTCTTTAGACCGGAAGTGGGGTTTTGTTCTTTTTCTTGGAAAAGGACTCTTGTTGGGAAGAGAGGTTGCGCTCTACTTATAAGCACACGTCTATTTTTACAACATCCAATATTGGACTAAAGTGATTTGCCATTTTTATGCTTCTACACAGCCTCCTAGTGCGTGTGCGAACCCCTTTGAGCCGCTGGATGGATTAGACTGGCTAGGAGCGTTCGGACAAGTTGGTGGCTTTTCGTTCAGTTCCTATAGACGGAGCCATTGTAGATGCGTGAAAATTTACTCTTCATTTCTTATTATGAAATTAAAATGATATCAAATATTTGTGTTCTTAGCTTGATTGTAGATTTAAACTCTCAAATGAGTATCTATTTTTCATGTCATAAGCAGGATAGAATAAAATTTATTTGCATGGCGACTCTTGAGAGTTAAGTACCCAAAGGTATTCTCTCTTGACATCAAAATGTTTATAAATTTTAGTTTTATCACTTAAGTTAATTCGGGGAGTTTGTCCATAAAGCAATCGGACGACTTGATAAAGTAGTTCATTTCAATCATTGAATTATTTTGCAATTTAAATTACTGCCTCATAACTTGCAATATTAGTTCCATTATCTTATATGTGAGCATGTGTATCTTTATTTCATCTGCTTCTCCTTTGTTTGCACATTTTACTAGGAATGTGCCTTATCTAAATGGCACTAACTTCACTGAATGGAAACAAAAGGTACTATTTGATTTGGGTTGCATGGACTTAGATTTGTCCTTACGTGAGGATAAACCAGCTCCACTTACTCCAGAAAACTCAATAGAACAGCAGACTCATCATGAGAAATGGGAAAAATCCAACCGTCAGAGGCCTTCTGTTCCTTTAGGGACATGTTGGACAGAACATTAAGGGATCTATCCCAGATCAGACCACTGCTAGTGGATTTCTTAAGGCAATTGAAGAACGGTTCATTAGTTCTGATAAAGTTAAAGCCAGTACTTTAATGGCTAAACTGTCCTCGATGAAATACACTAGTGATAGTGTTCAAGAGCACATTATGATTATGAGGGATATTTATGTTCAATTGAATGCCATGGAAGTTACCATTTCAGATACTTTCCTAGTCCATTTCATTTTCAACTCTCTGCCTAGTGAATATGAGGTATTCAAGATCTCCTACAACACACATCAGGCTAAATGGTCTGTCAATGAATTGATGACCATGTGTGTCCAAGAGGAAGAGAGATTAAGAGGAGAGAGGAACAATGCTGTTTTGTTTACCTCTCATAAAGTGAAAAATGGATTGGGAAAGAAGAAGGGTATTCATAATAAGGGCAAGAAGAAGACTAAGTCAAAAGGTAAAAATGACAAATGCTTCTTCTGCAAACTACCTGGACACGTCAAGAAGGATTATCTGAAAAGGAAAGCATGGTTTGAAAAAAAAGGTAATCTCTCATCTTATGTTTGCTATGAGTCTCATTTAGTCAATGTTCCTAAAGATACATGGTGGATTGACTCGGGTTCTACTGTGCATATTACCACTTCTATGCAGGGATTCATTTTCCAAAGGCCTCCGAATGAGGGTGAGCGAAGTATCTTTTCAGGAAATAAGACGCGCTCACAAGTCAAGGCCGTAAAAATTTATAGGATCTTTATGGAATCAGGATTTGTTCTAGACTTAGAAGACACTCTTTATGTGCCATCTTTTAGTAGAAATTTGGTTTCAGTATCAAAACTTAATTCAAAAGGTTTTCAAGTTAGTCTTGGAAACTCTTCAGTTGAATTAATAAAAGATTATGTTGTTATTGGTACTGGTTCTATATCTGATGGTTTATATAAATTATGTCTTAGCAATGTGAATGAACAATCTCATAATACACTGCATACTTCAGTTCTTACTGGCAACAAGCGTGGCAGAGTTAATAAAAATTCATCTATGTTGTGGCATAGGAGATTAGGACATATCTCCATTAAGAGGCTTAAGCGGTTAGTAGGAGTGTTACACACTATGGATTTCACTGACTTTAAGACATGTGTTGATTGCATTAAAGGAAAGCAAACACACACGCCTAATAAGGATGCCACTAGAAGTTCTGGAATTTTAGAAATAATTCACACTGATATCTGTGGTCCGTTTTCACCTTGTCTAACTGGTGAGAGATACTTTGTCACTTTTATATATGACTATTCTAGATTCATGTATCTCTATTTACTTCTTGAAAAGGCAGATGTTTTCAATGTCTTTAAGGATTTCAAGAAGGAAATAGAGAAACAATCAGGAAAAGTAATCAAGATAGTCAGGTCTGATAGAGGTGGCGAATACTATGGTAGGTATACGGAGATATGACAAAGACCTAGACCATTAGCTAGATTCCTTAAAAATGATGGTATTATACCTCAATACACTACTCATGGCAGCCCATATCAGAATGGGGTTGCAGAAAGAAGGAATCGAATGCTTAAGGAAATGGTCAGGGCAATGCTGAGTCATTCTACCCTTCCTTTATCTTTGTGGGGCGACCCGTTAAGACATCTGCACATATTGTAAACAAGGTTCCTACGAAGGATGCACCTAAGACTCCTTATGAGTTGTGGTGTGGTAGGAAACCTTCTGTGAGTTATATGCGCACATGGGGATGTTCATCTGAGGCTAGACCATACAATCCACAAGAAAAGGCATTTGATCTCAGAACAACTAATGGATTCTTCATTGGTTATCCAGAGAGATCAAAAGGGTATAGATTCTATTGTCCATCACATATTCCCATCATTATAGAAATAGATAAAGCAAGATTTCTTGAAGATGGCGGAGTTAGTGGGAGTGGACCTTCTCGAGAGCTTTCTTTTGAGGAGTTACAGGATCAGGTTGATACACCTGTAACAACTGTCAACATTGTTCCCATATTCATTCCTCGGAATGATATTCTGGAGGAACAAGTAGTTGCAGTTGGTCCACCCCAAGTTGCTCCAGTGCCACAAGATGTCGTAGTTGTTGATCATCCACCTCCACAAGTGGATCAGGGGCAAACATTGCAGCGTTCTAAGAGAGTCGGGAGACCTGTTATATCTGATGAGTTCATAGTATACCTACAGGAGGACGGTGTAGACAGAGGTGATATTGATGATCCAGTGACGTTTTCACAAGTCATGAAGAGTGATAAATCCACCTATTGGTTTGAAGCCATGAAGGAAGAGCTTGACTTAATGGCTAAAAATCAAATCTGGGATCTCGTTGACTTGCCAAATGGTCCAAACTTGTTGGATGTAAATAGATATTCAAAACTAAAGTGGACTCTAGAGGCAAAGTTGAACGATATAAGGCTATATCGGTGGCTAAAAGATTCACTCAAAGGGAAGGCATTGACTATGATGAGACATTCTCTCTAGTTTCTAAGAAGCTCTCATTCAGGATAGTCATAGCCTTGGTAGCTCATTTTGACTTAGAGTTACACCAAATGGATGTGAAACCGGCTTTCTTCAATTGGGACTTAGATAAAGAAGTGTATATAGAGCAACTTCAAAGGTTTCGTACTGAAGGGAAAGAACACTTAGTATGCAAATTAAAGAAATCAATTTATGGACTTAAGCAAACCTCCTGACAATGGTTCATAAAATTTAATGAAATCATATTGTCCTTTGGGTTTAAAGAAAACATTATTGATGAATATTTATACCTAAAGATCAGTGGGAGTAAATTCACTGTCTTGCTTTTGTATGTGGATGACATTTTGCTTGCTAGTAGTGATCTTAGTTTATTGCACGAAACGAAGGTGTTCCTTTCTAAGAACTTTGAGATGAAAGATATGGGTGATGCCTACTATGTCTTGGACATTGAGATCACTAGAGAAAGACCACGAGTACCTGAGGGTCTAGAAATGTTCAATATGCAGACATGCACACCTGATAAAATACCCATTATAAAAGATGATAAATTCTGTGAATTGCGGTGTCCCAGGAATTACTTGGAGAAGAAGCAGGTGGAACCTATTCCATATGCTTCAGCCGTTGGGAGCTTGATGTACCTTCAAACTTGTACACGTCTACGATATTACTTTTGTCGTTGGTATGCTCAGTAGGTACCAGAGCAACCCAGGCATGGATCACTAGAAAGCTGCCAAGAAAGTCATGTGTTATCTCAAAGACACGATGGATTTCATGCTCACATATAGGAAGTCAGATCAGCTGGAGGTCATTGCGTATTCTGATGTTGATTTTGGCGGCTGTCTTGATTCGAGAAAGTCCACTACAGGTTACATCTTCTTCTTAGCTGGGGGAGCTATCACATGGTGCAGTGAGAAGTAGAGTATTACAGTGGCTTCCACCATGGCAGCTGAGTTCATTGCTTATTTTGAGGCTAGTGCACAGGCCATTCAATTGTGGAATTTGCGCATAGGTCTATCGTTTATTGATTTCGTCTCTAGACCTATCATAATTTACTGTGACAATTCTGCTGCAGTCTTCTTCTCTAAGAACAATAAGGCGTCCGAAAGTGGTAGAGCCTTGGATATCAAGTATTTTACTCTTATAGACAGAGTGAAGAATCATGAAGTGTCTGTAGAACATACTGGGACCGATCTTATGGTTGCTGACCCACTCACGAAAGGACTACCTGTTAACACTTTTTGTGGTCATGTGATTCGGATGAGTCTTGTCAGTTATCTCCATATGTTATGACATTTTCAATTTGACACTTACAATTAATTGTGATCATATTTATATCATGATTCTTTTATTATTTTCTGCCTATTCCATTCGTTGTATATACATGTTGGTTGTGGATTATGGCTGGCAGATTATATGTTTAAGTGGTAACCAACAGATAAACATTAGGTTTGAGTTTATCTGCAGTTCCATATTTGTTGTTCAATTATAGTAAGTTGGTGGCATTGTAGTACATGGAAGGAGGTGTGTAATTGAATGCATTTGCCGCCATGACCCCTGTCATTTGATTTACTATTCTTAAATTCTTAGGATTCTGTTAACTGGAAAGATGTGTAGTTTTGTTTTATCGTGCGCGCACATATCGTGTTTCTTCTTTCAGGTGTATACCCATGATATCAAATCTTCAAGAGTCTTTTTTAAACGATATATGTTTATACTATATGTATGTTTTCAAAAGAAGATTTGATATGCTTATGACAAGTTAGACTAAGTGGGAGAATGTTGGATTTTCCCTATTAGGTGGTCCACTTGTAGTTATTCGGGCTACACAAATACACATCATTAGGTCCAATTAACAGAATATGGTTATTGGGCTTAACCCATAAGGAGCCCATTAGGATCCTGTAATGGGTGGGATCCATTTAAGCTTAAACAGGACTGGTCCCTCCTCTCTATATAAGAAGCCTATGACTCTTCATCAAGCCATACGCATCAAGTGAAATAGAGAGAGGAAACCAAAGGAGTTCGTGCTTGGGTTACACGGATTTCCATGTCCGGCATTCATGTAGTGTTCGCGAGGCTCGTGTGCGTGTGGGGATCGACTTCGGCGTCGTCTTCCTCCTTCGTTTAGGGATGGCTTCCACTTCAAGTATTCCTAAATCCCTAACATGGCCTCCCACCGCATTGTTGCAGCATCATCCATAGCTGCTTCTCCCAATTGCTTCTCAAGCCAGTGAGCACCATGGATGCTGCCGGGACAAGCTTCCTGAAGGACGACGGCGAGCCAATGGTGATCGGCATGGCGGGGGTGATGGTGCCGGGGGGTATCAGGGTGTTGGGCGCACTCAGGGGTGGCACCGGAGTGGACGGTGACCATGAGCTTCATGCCGCCAACGCAGTGCTCGGTCACCCTGCGATGAAGTAGTGGGCGCCCATGCACGGTCTTGAGGGTGATGGCAGTAGAGCAGCTGCTCTAGTCGTGGGAGCTGACCTCGGCAACGTTGTGGCCTCTGGCCACGTAGTTGAACACAGGTTCGACCACAAGACAGTACCACTGTACTCTCTCTCTCTAGACAGAGAGAAAGAGAGAGAGAGAGAACCTGCTGCACACACAGGCATGGACTGCAGGTTTAGGACAGCATGGACTACACCGACCTGGTTGCATAGGTCGACCTCGTCGGACTTGCTCCTCCAGAGCTGTGTGAAAATCTTGCTGCTCGTATTGAAGATAGCTGGACCACAAAGAGAAGGTGCTCGCCCCGGAGGAGAGAGAACAGGATTCGTCTGTCAACAAGTCGTGCGTTTCTCGCGCACATGAGAGAGGAGAGCAGCCAGAATAGACAGCGATGTAGGATCTTGGGTTTCCTGTGTGCGCGCTTGAAAGAGAGAGAAGGGCCTTGCACGTTCCACAATGAGAGCCCACGTTCCGTGATACGACATTTGCATGCCCGTGCAGCCGATGAAGATCCGACGGCCAGGTGTACACTACGCTGGCAGCGGCGGGGAAGAGGGAAGGAGAGCGGATAGGTATCATCTCCGTACATATATACAGGGGCGCATCTACTTTCTCTCCAAAACCTCTATCTCAATTTTAAAAAAATTACTAAAAATTTTAAAATATTTGAATATCTTCTTTTAAGTTGTTTTTCATCTTTTTGAAATTTAATTTTTACTGTTACATCAAAAAATAAAACCATAGCCGTTCAATCAAATGTGTCGTTGTTGTTTGGAATTATTAAAATTAAAATATGAGGAGATAGGATCAACTCTAAAAGTTAATCTGACAATTTTTTATTTTTAAATTATTTTTTAATATTTTTATATATTTATTTTTTATACAGATGATTTCAATTGATCGTCAAGATCAAAAGGTGAAAATTAAAGCTCTGAAAATAGGATCAACCCTAAGGGACTTATTTTAACATTTAACTTAATCACAATCCAAAATCTTGAACCAAGATTTAGAGCGTTCTCTGAAAGCGACACGTCACGTCGACCTCCGGGTGTAATGAAAAGTGAGTAAGGGACTGCTAGGACATTCCCATAAGCGACGCACCGCAATGGCATCCGATTGCAGTGGTAAATAAGTAAGAATTCTCATGTATTAGACGAACACTAGTAAATAAGTTAGTCCATAAGATTAAAAATAAAATTCGTTTAACTACATGGAATGTAAGAACGCTAACTAGTAAAAACGTAAAATTAGTTAAACTAATGAGAGATAAAAAGCTCAACGTAACATGTTTCTAAAAATTTAAATAGAACGGTTTTAAAGTTAAAGAAATTAAATATTTCAAATTTTAATGTGTAGATAATAATAATAATAATAGAAACGGTGTAACTATTATTATAGATAAAGAATTTAAAGATAAAGTTGTAGAAAATAGAAGGGAAGGGGATAGACTCATATTAGTTAAACTTGTAGTAGGTAAAAAAAGTTTTAAATATAATTAGTAAGATTAAAAGAGAGTATTAAGAAAGAATTCTAAGATAATTTTAATAAGATAATTCAAACTATCTCTAATAGTGAAAAGACTTTTATCAGAGAAGATTTAAATGGCCATGTAGGAAATGATAATAGTAGAGGGTCCATAATGACTTTGACTTTGGTGATAGAAATGACATTTAGTGAGACCATTATTGATTTTGTTATTACATATGATTTAATACTTGCAAATACTTACTTTAAAAAGAGAGACGAATATTTAATAATTTATAAAAGTAGAATGCACAAAAGTCAAATAGATTATTTTGTTATTAAAAAAATTGATCAATCATTATGTAAAAATTTTAAAGTCATTTATAGGGAGAGTCTAACCTCTCAACATAGGATTTTAATAATGGATGTTTACATCTAAAGCTAAAGAAAAAAAAAAGTGCAGTGAATAGCTGCCTCAAAATTAAATAGTGAAATTTAAAAGAAGAAAATTTAGATGCTTTTAAAAGTGTCTATTAAAGAGGAATATATAGCATTCTGAGAGAGAAATTAATATAATATTAAATAAAAGGCTACTTCTATAAATAGAGTAGCAAAAGAAATCTTAGGTGAATCTAAAGGTAAAAGAGTTCTTAAAAAAGAGACATGGTGGTGGGATAATGAAATTCAAAAATCTATTAACCATAAAAGACAATGTTTTAAGACGTGGCAAACGAGAAAAAATGATCAAACATTTAAATATTATAAAATTACAAAAATAAATACTAAGAAAATAATTATAAAAACTAAATTAAAAATTTTTAAGGAATTGTATCATAAGTTGGAAATCCGAGAGAGTGAAAAAGATATATATAAACTTGCTGAACTAAGAGACAAAAGGAGTAAGGATTTTAATCATGTTAGATGCATTAAGAGTGAGGATAGTAAGGTTCTAATAAAGAATTACAAGATTGAGGAGAGATTTAGTACTTATTTTAAAAAAATATTAAATAAATATCAAGTCAGATGTTACCTTCGTAAAGAAACAAATGAGTTTAGTGAATAAACTAATTATCATTATATTCGACAGATTAGATATTCAGAAGTTGAAGATGTTCTAAAAATGATGAAAGTGGATAAGACCTTTAGACCAAATGGGATATCTATTAAAGTTTGCAAGTATTAAGTGACTTATTGAACTTTTCAATAAGATTTTAAAAGAGAAGAGAATGTCGAATGAACAGAGAACAAGTATTATGATTCTATTATTTAAAAATAAAAGAGGTATTCAAAATTACAATAATTACTATAGAATTAATGAGTCATACTATAAAACTTCGGAAGAGAGTAGTAGAAAAGCGTCTCAAGTGTGTTACTAATGATTTAGAAAATCAATTTGGGTTCATACCTAGTAGGTCTACTACTGAAGTTATTTTCCTACTCGGACAATTGATAAGAAATATAAAGAGATGATAAAAGATTTATACATAATTTTTATTTATTTAAATAAAACCTACGATCGTGTACCTAGGAAGCTAATTTGGTAGACTTTAAAACAGAAAAGAGTATCTAAAGGATATATTCATGTGATTATATATATATATATATATGAAGGCTTCTACGAGCACAAGAACTATTACTGAAGAGACATCAGAATTCCTTATTACTATTAGATTACATCAATAGTCAATATTAAGTCCTTCTCTTTTTACTTTAGTTATGGATGAGGCCACTAAACACTCGCATGGTAACATTCCTTAATGTATGTTATTTGCATATGATAGTATTTCACTTGATATTAAGAGTTTAAATGATAACCTAGAACAATAGACATCCACTTTAGAATCTAAAGACTTTAGGATTAGTTAAACTAAGACAGAATATATGAAATGTAATTTCAGTAATAGAGAAGTCGACCAAGTAAATTTAGTTGCTATCGAGGATCAAGTTATTCTTTAAAAGTAACAACTTTTGATATTTATAATCTATTATTCAAGATAATGGAGAGATCTACGACAGAGTCAACGCAAGTTGGCTAAAGTGGAGAATTACAATTAGAGTCTTTTGTGATCGATGTGTCCCCTTAAAATTCAAAGGTAAGTTTTATAGGACAACTGTAAGACATGTTATGTTATATGGTTCCGAGTGTTAAACTATAAGAAATGATCATGTGTAAAAAATCATATGTTGCTGAGATAAGATGTTCAGGTGGATGCGTGGTAAAACTAGAAAAGATAAAATTAAGAATAAATATATAAGCAAGGATTTAGGGATAACTCCCATTGACATTAAGCTTAAGGAGAATATGTTGCGGTAGTTTAGTCATGTGCATCGTCGCTCAAGTTCAACACCAATTAAGAGATGTAATAAAAGTAGAGCGGAAGAAGGTAGAAGACATCGAGGAAGACCTAAGATGTGGTGGTTGGTTGAATATAGTTAGAAAAGACTTGGCATTGCTAGATGTTACTTCTAATCTGACATTGAATACATTAAGATGGCTGGACATGATTCATGTAGCCGACTCTAATTAGTTGGGATAAGGCTTTGATGGCACGCACACAAGTAGGCACGTACGCACGCAGGCACCAGTCAAATGTTGTCAGCTCCAACCAAAGTTGTTGTAAAAAGAAACATAAACTCTCGCCAACAAGGTATTGTCTACTTTGGCTCGTAGGTATCTTGGTTTTGTTCTTTTGAAAAAAGGGCCCTTATTAGCACCACTGTGGGAACCCCAGCCAAATACATGCTTCCCTTCTCAGGAGACTGTGTAAAGATATGGAAATGGAGGCTAAATAATTTTGTATTGATTGGTGAGAAGGTAACCATGTGCTTATAAAGAAGGTCCATCACCTTCCTCCCAATATGAGCCATTTTCTCCAAAATGACACACTATGAAGCCCACAGGCCAAAGTGGACAATACCTTGTTGACGAGAGTTTATGTTCCTTCCTGCAACAGAAGTCAAGGACATGCATGCAAAAAGTTAGGAAAAAATATACGAAAATATTAGAACTTTTTTGACATATTGTATTGGGGTTACGACATTTTGATCGAAGAAATACAATCACAACCTTTCTGAACATGTCAAAAATATTTATAATATTATGTGAGAGTCAAAATGTAACGACTCAATCAACTAACTGACCGAACAACTGTACTAGTTCATAGACTTCTCAGAAAAGTCATCCATCTTAAGACTTCTCCCAACCAAGCACGCTTAACTTCAGAATTCTTTCCAACTCGAACTCCAAAAAATGACTAGCTGATATTGTTGGTAATCTACTGATTTAGTCTATTTAACATATTCTTATACGGGATATTACAATCTACCTCCCTTAGAAACCTGACGTCCTCATCAGGACCATATTACACATAGGCCACAACCAATCCACCAGACAAGTGGGACTTTAGAAGTGGCCCCCACAGGCTCAAGAGGTGGCTCCCTGATCGTTTCGAATTGTGCGTCGTTAAACACATGAAAACGTTCAATCTAAATTTATCCGGCTCATTCAAATCAAATTTTGGAAATTGATAGTGGTGAGTCCGAGTCGATCCACAGGGAATTAAGATTCTAATTTTGAAAACTTTGGACTTTAGTTAATCTAAAAATAAGTGGGAATTTAAGGAAACTAATTACCTACTTAAACTAAAACTAAGTTAACTAATATTTCCTAAAAATAGAATTACACAAACTAAATAAATCCCCTTTTTTTTTTACTTTTCTTTTTCAAAGAATGAACACAAACTCATATATATAAAACATTAAGCATAACTAAAAATTATAACAAAGACATTGATATTTAACTGTGGAAATTATTAATTAACTAAAAATCCTGAAACAAATTGTGCAAAGTTTTAAAATTTTAATATTCTTAAACTAGATAATCAAACATTACATAACCAACAAGTAATCCTAATTGAATAAACAAACATTATTATACTAATGGGGAAAGCAAATTCAAGATAACAGCAGCTGGTTGGTAATAATCTGCTGGATGTAGCTGCTGGCTACGCGTGGAAGCTTGGAGGGCTGCCGGGTGAAGGGTTGCTGCTGTTGTGCGCTGGAGGAAGCTGCTGCTGGGCTTGCATGCGTGGACGGTGGAAGAGGTTGAAGGCTGCTGCATGGGCTTCACTTCATCACGTGTAGGAGGTTGCTGCTGTTGGCTTTGCAACGTGGAGAACAGGAAGGGGTTGCTGCTGGTTGGTGTGCTACGGCTGGGTTGGAGGAAGCTGCTGCTGCCGCGTTGGATGAGGGAGGATGCTGCACGTTGCTGCTGGAAGAAGGTGGACAGCTTGGTGATGCGTTGGGAAGGCTTGCAAGCAGGGTGGAGAAGATGCATGCGCTGCTGGCTGCGTTTGCTGCCGCTGGAGGGTGGCTGGCACGTGGAGAAGGTGCAGAGATGCTGCTGGACGTGCGTGCTACACTGCAGCTTCTTGCACGGACGTGGCTGGACAGCAGCGTTGGGCTTCAGCTGGAGGTGGCTCGCCGGCATGTGCATGCATGCCTGCAGGTCGTGGAGTTGCAGGGAGATGCTGCACGTTGGTTGAAGAGGCTTCGCTGCAGCTGGAGGAAGAAGCTTGTTGCTGTTGGTGCCGCTGGAAGTAGGAGGAGTTGCTGGGAACTGGTTGCAGCAGGAGCTGCTTGGAGGAGCTTGAGAGAAAGAGAGAGGGCTGTGGAGGGAGAGATAACCGAGAGAAACAAACGGAGAGGCCCAGAGAGAGAGAACCGTGGAGAGGGAGAGGAAATAGAAGAGAGAGGGAAAACCGACTAGGAATTAAAACTGGGAAAAACCAAACGTGGGGGAGAGATCTGGTTGAGAGGAATTTGTGGGAATTTATAGAAAGGAGGAGGAGGAGAGGTGCTGGGTTTGAGTTGGACAAGGAGGAGGATATGTGGGAGACTTGGAGAAGGGACATAATTTGGAAGAGGAAATTGGAAAAGAAATAGGATTCGACTTTCTAAAACGAGAAGAGAGAGAGAGTTTTTTTTAAAATAAAGGAAGGGATGTGTTTAGGAAATCGGAGAGACGGAGGGAAATAGTGGGTTTTGGGAAACTCCAGTGAAAGAAGGAGTCAATTTGTATTTTTACCTCTGTTTTAGTTGAAATCCGCACACTGGACCACTCTCAAATTTTCGGAAACTCCTCCAGCTGCACTGCATCTTCGGCATGTCCTGTTCACATCAAATAAATATAATTTAGCGCATTATCATAAAAATATCATCATATTTATTCATTTCATCTCGGTTTTGTCGAAAAACCGCAAATGCGCTACACTCCTTTGATCACATGAAATGACGATATTTTTAAGTCAGAATTTGATGAAATTGGTACCGTTGGACTTGTTACACAATTATCTATCATTTCATGCTATTTTGCAGATAAAAACATGAGTATGATGCATATGGTTGCCCTTAAATGACCAATTTAACACTTTATCACACCCCCCAACTTACTCATTGCTAGTCCCTTAGCAATGCAAATAAGGAAAAGTTAGGACAAACAATGAATTATCATGCTTCATTTGTAGTATCTTTCACAATCAATTTAAGTGGTAGCCGTTTGGTTGAGCTAAAAAGTTTTCATATCCCACAATATTTTGATTCAGACAGGTGATTGTGCATGAAATTTGACACACTTAGAACTCGTTTCCGACCTTTCTGGTATATTCTTGCCTTTACTCCCCTTTAGATAAGACTACCTGAGGAGGAGAAGAGAATACGAGATTTCCCGATCAGTCAGTGAGGACCGTTTTTTCAGTTTCCGTCCCAACTCAGCACTTTTCACGACTTGGTCATATTTTTGGTTCGATGGACTTTTTAGCGCGGCGTTTCTTTATTGTTCTTTTGCTTTTGAGAGTGCGTACTTTTTGCCACTCTCTTTGAATTGCCTGAGGGGAGGTGCGTACTTTTTGCCACCTACCTTCCTTTAGCTCTTTTATCGCCTTCTTTTGCCTTTAATGTTTACAGCTGTCCATTTTAAATGACCGCCTCTTTTAAAGTGCTGAGTGGGATAGTCCCCTATTACGGATCCTGCACATTCTTTTCGTTCAACCCAAAAGAAAAATTAGAATAAGTAGTCTTATCCTTGAGGATAATTCCAGCAATTCTATACTTTTAAGATCTTTCATTTATTCTAAGTTGCCGTGTGTGTGTGAAAATCATCCTGCCGTGGATTTTTGTAGAGTGGGATATTTAAACTTTACAGGCTGTTTAACCAATGTGACTAACAGAAAACTGATTTGTTTAAGATTTACTTAATGAGACATAATTTTCATGCAATTTTCCTAGGATGTGAGAAGAAGTTTTTAAAAATTTGACCATTTTTTCAGTGAAAGATATCAGTTTTCTTCAAAAGATTTTCAATACATGCATATGATTGTCCCACCCCCCAACTTGATTGACATTGTCCTCAATGGCATAAAAGATATGAAAAACATGCAGCCAGAAGAGAATTGGTGAAGGAGCGAAACAACCTGTAATGACGAGGTGGCGACATACCCACGGCGATTGCTGCTTAGGGACCTAAAAGGAAAGAAATACAAAAGCTGAAATAAAATATTGGGTTGCCTCCCAACAAGCGCTAAGTTTATCGTCTTCAGCCAGACGGAAGTTCAGTTAGTGTGGATCACTCAGTTCTATAGATTCAGGTGGTTCATTTTGAAGATTTTCGATGAATGGTTTCAACCGTTGACCATTAACAGTAAAAGTTTTCCCACTTTTGGGGTTCAGAATTTTAACGGCTCCATGATCGAAGGCTTTAACGACCACGAAGGGTCCATCCCATCTGGATTTCAGTTTTCCAGGAAATAGGCGAAGCCTAGAATTAAATAGCCAAACTTTCTGATTTGGAAGAAATGATTTTCTGACAATATGTTTATCATGAAAATCTTTGGTTTTGGCTTTATAGATCTTTGAATTTTCATAGGCCTCATTACGCAACTCTTCCAGCTCACTCAGTTGTAAGGTGCGGTGGGCACCAGCTTGGGCTAGGTCTAGATTGACTTGTTTGATGGCCCAATAAGCCCTATGTTCCAATTCCACTCGAAGGTGGCACGCTTTTCCGAAAACTAGGCGATAAGGAGACATGCCAATAGGAGTTTTGTAAGCGGTCCGATAGGTCCATAAAGCATCATCCAATCTTTCAGACCAATCTTTTCTATCGGGCCTAACGGACTTTTGCAGAATGTTCTTAATCTCTCTATTGGAAACTTCCACTTGGCCACTAGTTTGGGGATGATAGGGGGTGGCTACCTTGTGATTAATCCTATATTTCTTAAGTAAAGCCCGAAACTGGTAATTCGTGAAATGCGTTCCCCCATCACTAATGATAGCTTTGGGCCATCCGAACCGAGAAAAGATATTCTTCTGAACGAATTTAATGACCACTTTATGATCATTGGTTCGAGTGGCTACTGCTTCAATCCATTTTGAGACATAATCCACCGCTACCAGAATATATGTATGTCCAAAAGAGGGTGGAAAAGGTCCCATAAAGTCAATTCCCCAAACATCAAAGACTTCAACCACCAAGATTGGGTTGAGTGGCATCATATCCCTTTTCGCCATATTCCCTACAGCCTGACATCGGAGGCAAGTTTTGCTAAATTCATGGGCATCTTTGAAAAGTGTGGGCCAGTAAAAACCACTTTGTAGGACTTTAGCTGCAGTTTTCTTTCCTGAGAAGTGGCCCCCACAAGCTAGATTATGACAGAAGTTGAGAACACTCTGTTGTTCTTCTTCGGGAACACATCGCCTAATGATTTGATCAGGACAAAATTTGAATAATTCAGGATCCTCCCAGAAATAATATTTTTCCTGAGAAAAGAATTTGTCCTTTTCACTTTTGGTCCATCCTTCCGGAAGCTGATTAGTCACCTTGTAATTGACAATGTGAGCATACCAAGGTGCAACAGTGTGGGAAATGGTCAGTAGATGCTCATCAGGAAAGGAATCAGTGATTGGTGTACTGTCAGAGATCGGAATTCGGGATAGGTGGTCAGCTACCACAATCTCAGAACCCTTCTTATCCCGAATTTCCAAATCAAATTCCTGGAGGAGTAAGATCCATCTAATAAGCCTAGGCTTGGCATCCTTCTTGGTCAACAAATATTTCAGAGCTGAGTGATCAGAATAGATTATGACTTTTGCCCCTAAAAGATAAGATCTGAATTTTTCTAGAGCAAAAACCACAGCCAATAATTCCTTTTCTGTGGTGGTATAATTCATTTGAGCATCGGCAAGGGTGCGGCTTGCATAATATATCACCATGGGACATTTGTTGATTCTTTGTCCCAAAACTGCACCGATAGCATAATCAGAGGCATCGCACATGATTTCGAAGGGTAAAGACCAATCTGGAGATTGAAGAATCGGGGCTTTGGTCAAAGATTCCTTCAGAGAATTGAATGCCTTGATGCAAGATTCATCCATTTGGAAAGGGACATCCTTAGCTAAGAGAAGAGTTAGGGGCCGGGCAATTTGAGAAAAATTATGGATAAACCGGCGATAAAAACCGGCATGGCCAAGGAATGAACGGATCTGTCTGACTGAAGTAGGAGGAGGAAGATTGGATATGAGATCGATCTTAGCTTTATCTACTTCTATCCCCCTTTCAGACACAATATGGCCTAGGACAATGCCCTCTCGAACCATGAAATGGCTCTTTTCCCAGCTAAGAATCAGATTGGTGTCTATGCATCTTGCTAGCACCTTTTTAAGATTTTCTAAGCAATTTTCAAAAGAGTCCCCGAAGATTGAGAAATCATCCATGAAAACTTCGAGGAATTCTCCCACCATATCGGAGAAGATGGCCATCATGCACCGTTGAAATGTGGCTGGTGCGTTGCATAGTCCGAATGGCATTCTCCTAAAAGCAAACGTGCCATAAGGGCACGTGAAGGTGGTCTTTTCTTGATCTTCCGGGTAAATAGCCACTTGATTGTACCCGGAGTACCCATCTAAGAAGCAGAAGTACTTCTGGCCCGATAACTTTTCCAGAATCTGGTCCATGAATGGGAGTGGAAAGTGGTCCTTCTTAGTCATGATATTCAACTTTCTGTAATCAATACACACTCTCCATCCCGTGGTGAGCCTAGTGGGTACCTCTTCTCCATGATCATTCTTAATAACTGTTAATCCAGATTTCTTGGGTACCACTTGAGTTGGACTGACCCATTTACTGTCTGATATTGGGTAAATAATACCCGCATCTAGCCATTTCACAACTTCCTTCTTCACCACTTCTTTCATATTAGGGTTAAGCCGCCTTTGCATCTCCCGACTGGGCTTAGAATTCTCTTCCATATAGATGTGATGCATGCAAATGGACGGACTTATTCCTTTCAAATCGGCCACCGACCATCCAATAGCACCTTTGTGGTCTTTGAGGACCTCGGTTAATTGGGCCTCCTGCGGCGATGTGAGATTTGCCGCAATGATGACCGGGAGAGTTTGGTCCGGACCCAAAAAGATATACTTGAGAGACTCCGGTAATGGTTTGAGTTCAAGCTCAGGAGGGTCCTCTAAAGATGGCAAAGCGGGTTCAGACTGCAAGGCTGGTAAAGGTTCAACCTTGGGCCAAGATGTTAATGGGCCAGGGGAGTCCTTTAAAGTATTGGCTTCCTCCAAAAGGTCATATGTGGAGATCTCATTTTCTTCAACCAGATTATCCACGATATCAATAGTATGGCATTCTTTTTCATGATCTGGATATTGAGACGCTTTGAAGACATTAATCTGGACTTTTTGACCCCCAAATGAAATGTCCATTATGCCAGTTTCACAATTTATATTAGCTTTGGCAGTGGCTAAGAATGGACGACCTAAGATGATCGGGGTGTGAATGAGTTCCTCAGGTAATGCCATATCTAGAATAAGAAAATCCACGGGAAAATAACAATCATGAACCTTTACGATAACATCCTCAATTAATCCCCGTGGAGTTTTCACAGACCTATCAGCCAACTGCAAGATGATGGGTGTGGGCTTTAATTCTCCAATATCAAATTTTTCATAAATGGTTGTTGGCAATAGATTTACACTCGCACCTAGATCCAATAAAGCTCTATCAAATGTAACTCCAGCTAAGTCACATGAAATTAGAGGTGCTCCAGGATCCTTTAACTTCTTGGGTAAATGATTCATCACAATTGCACTAACATCCTCAGAAAGCCGAACCTTTTCGGGTGCCATTCTAGATTCTCTTCGTGGAGTACATAAGTCCTTGAGAAACTTAGCATAAGCTGGCACATGCTTGATGGCATCGAGGAGTGGAATATTAATTTGGACTTGTTTGAACAAGTCCAACAACTCCTCATTCTGGGCCAGTTTCTTCCTGGTATTGGGCTTAGCTAACAAGGCATTAGGAAATGGCACCCTAGGTTTATAAGAACTTGGGCCTTCATCAATCTTCCCTTTTCCTTTCAGATCCTCCTCCAACTTCTCTATGATGGGTTCATCTTCACTCTCACTTTCAATTTCCCGAGGCCCATCAGCGGAACCTTTAGCTAACTCTCCATCTGCATGTGGTTTTTCTAAACTTCTCCCACTCCTAAGAGCTGAAATGGCTTTAGCATTCTCAAATTGTGGCCCTTTAGGCTGTGGTACCGGGTCAGGCTGAGGTAAAAGGTCCGATTGCTGTGGAAAACCTGGAGGTTGATTCCTTGGATTGGCAACGGGTTGACTAGGAAGTTGGCCTACTTCTCTTCTCATCGCGGCCTCAGCTAGTTGGCCCATTTGACTTTCCAACTTAGCAATGGATTGTTGCTGGGTCAAAATCAGTTGTTGGAGTTGAGTGAATTTATCATCAAAGTTGGGCTGAGGAGGTTGCTGGTAAGTGGGTGGAGGATGGTATTGGGTTGGTTGTCCTGATTGGAATGAGTGGTAGTGGGCCGGTTGACTTGATTGATATTGGGCCGGTTGACCTGATTGATACTGGGCCGATTGACCTGATTGATACTGGGCCGGTTGAGAAAACTGGGTTTGAGGTCCCCTAGCCTGAACATTTCCATAGAAATTAGATTGTTGTTGGAATGAGTTCTGTGGCTTTTGGGCTTGATGCATAGGAGGATGGGTCATTGGTAATGGGGCCTGTTGATTCTTCCAAGAGAAATTAGGGTGATTTCTCCAGCCAGGATTGTAAGTATTTGAGAATGGATCATTATTGGGCCTGGAGAATCCCTGGGCAGCCTGAACTTGTTCTTGAATGAATGGTGGAAGTTGGGCCGCAGTTGGGCATTCATTCACTTGATGGGTTGGACTTGCGCATAAGGCACATATATCATGATTGGCAGTAGATGGGCCTTCATATGGACTAGATTGTGTTGGGTAAGTAGGCTCTTGCTTGTTTAAGGCTAAGAGTTGGTCTAGTTTCTGGGCCAAGACGTCTACCTTATCCAACTTCTGATTAATCAGATTTATGTCCATTCTGGATTCGGGCTCTCCGCGGGCCTTAAGTTCATACATTCCAGTCCGTTTAGATGGCCCAACAGACCTTTCATAAGATGATAATGAAGCATGATTGATGGAATTTTCACTTAACATTTCAAACATATCATAGGCCTCATCTTCATTTTTCATCATAAACGCCCCTCCACATGACGCATCCACCATCTGTCTGAACTGTTCAGACGATCCTTCATAGAATGCTTGGACAATTTGCCATTTTGAAAGCCCATGATGAGGGCATTTTCTAAGCAATTCTTTCAGTCTTTCCCAAGATTCATGGATCAATTCCCCGGGAGTTTGGGTAAAACTGGTGATGGCCCGTCTCATAGTATTGGTCCGCCCGATGGGATAGAACTTCTTGAGAAATTCTTTCTGCATTTCTTCCCATGTCCTAATGGGCCTTCCTATGGTTCCCAACCAATATTTAGCCTTGTCCTTTAATGAAAAGGGAAATAAGGTCAATTTAAGGCCATCATCGGTGAAATTCTGGATCTTCACCGTGGAACATATTTCTAGGAATTCATCCAGATGCTTATAAGGATCTTCATTAGTATTCCCATAAAAGGATGGGAGCATCTGAATGGTGCTAGATTTGATTTCATATTGATTGGCTGGATTCTGAGGAAGATGAATACAAGATGAAGGTTGATATCGATTTGGAATGAAATAGTCCTTCATTTGCTTTGGTGGGTCCTGATTATCAGCCATTAGATCTTGTGGTGGATTTCTGTGATGTAAGATTCTTTCTATTTCAGCAAGTGGTCCTAGAAGGTTAGGATTTTGAGATCTCCTACCTTGCATGCACTAGGACTTATGGAGAGAGGATTTTGTTTTCTATTTCTTGTTTTTTTTTTTTTTTTTTTAAATGCAAACAATTTTGACAAACAAATTATCCTAATGATCTACTGTTAATCCTAGACTCTCTATGTGAATTTTCTTACAAGGTGGATGGAGTCCACCTCGAGTCACAACCACAATCAGTCAACGGCCAGATAAGAGGTGGGGTAGTGGGAGGCTCCCCCTACTTTCGTAGGGACCTAATTAGAGAACCACTTTCCCGCTTAGACGTTTGCCTTTTTACCTCTAGCCTAGACACCGTTTCCAAAAATGGAGGCAACTCGAGATGTAAGCCACTCACGGTGTAAACCCTAGATTCTCTTTCGACTTGCTTTTAGTTGGATTAGGAAATGCCAATGCAAGGAAGGTGATTTGTGGGCTAAGGAAGGGTGATCAAATCCCTACCTTATGTGGTTAAAGTTGCTGCCCTTAAAGTCTTTTTGAATGCAATACAAGGCAACAAATCAATGCAAGGTGTGTTGATGCAATCATGAATGACTTGCTAAAAATTGAAACACGTACCTTTCCCCCGCAATCTTCAACAATTTATGGAAATAACTGTGAAAGGAAACTAACTCATGCTTTCCTAAGATGATGAATGCCTAGCATGGAAAGTTTCTAATCTTGACAATGAAGGTTTTTAAATTTGGATGTTCCTCTTTTTGTTTCTTTTTTTAGTTAATGGAAACCTATCTAAACTAGAAACTACAAAAAAGGAAACTAACTAAAGTAAGGAAATTGAAACATAGAAAGTTGGAACACACTGACCATGATTTCGCTTTCCTTTTCTTTTCTTTTCTTTTTTTCAATTTACCTGCAAAAATAAGAAAAATAAGGTTAGTTAGAGACTAATTACACTAAATCCAAGATAATCAAAATTAAAAATCTAACTCCCCGGCAACGGCGCCAAAAATTGATCGTTTCGAATTGTGCGTCGTTAAACACATGAAAACGTTCAATCTAAATTTATCCGGCTCATTCAAATCAAATTTTGGAAATTGATAGTGGTGAGTCCGAGTCGATCCACAGGGAATTAAGATTCTAATTTTGAAAACTTTGGACTTTAGTTAATCTAAAAATAAGTAGGAATTTAAGGAAACTAATTACCTACTTAAACTAAAACTAAGTTAACTAATATTTCCTAAAAATAGAATTACACAAACTAAATAAATCCCCTTTTTTTTTTACTTTTCTTTTTCAAAGAATGAACACAAACTCATATATATAAAACATTAAGCATAACTAAAAATTATAACAAAGACATTGATATTTAACTGTGGAAATTATTAATTAACTAAAAATCCTGAAACAAATTGTGCAAAGTTTTAAAATTTTAATATTCTTAAACTAGATAATCAAACATTACATAACCAACAAGTAATCCTAATTGAATAAACAAACATTATTATACTAATGGGGAAAGCAAATTCAAGATAACAGCAGCTGGTTGGTAATAATCTGCTGGATGTAGCTGCTGGCTACGCGTGGAAGCTTGGAGGGCTGCCGGGTGAAGGGTTGCTGCTGTTGTGCGCTGGAGGAAGCTGCTGCTGGGCTTGCATGCGTGGACGGTGGAAGAGGTTGAAGGCTGCTGCATGGGCTTCACTTCATCACGTGTAGGAGGTTGCTGCTGTTGGCTTTGCAACGTGGAGAACAGGAAGGGGTTGCTGCTGGTTGGTGTGCTACGGCTGGGTTGGAGGAAGCTGCTGCTGCCGCGTTGGATGAGGGAGGATGCTGCACGTTGCTGCTGGAAGAAGGTGGACAGCTTGGTGATGCGTTGGGAAGGCTTGCAAGCAGGGTGGAGAAGATGCATGCGCTGCTGGCTGCGTTTGCTGCCGCTGGAGGGTGGCTGGCACGTGGAGAAGGTGCAGAGATGCTGCTGGACGTGCGTGCTACACTGCAGCTTCTTGCACGGACGTGGCTGGACAGCAGCGTTGGGCTTCAGCTGGAGGTGGCTCGCCGGCATGTGCATGCATGCCTGCAGGTCGTGGAGTTGCAGGGAGATGCTGCACGTTGGTTGAAGAGGCTTCGCTGCAGCTGGAGGAAGAAGCTTGTTGCTGTTGGTGCCGCTGGAAGTAGGAGGAGTTGCTGGGAACTGGTTGCAGCAGGAGCTGCTTGGAGGAGCTTAAGAGAAAGAGAGAGGGCTGTGGAGGGA
Source organism: Zantedeschia hybrid cultivar (assembly GCA_030544215.1). Taxonomy (NCBI): domain Eukaryota; kingdom Viridiplantae; phylum Streptophyta; class Magnoliopsida; order Alismatales; family Araceae; genus Zantedeschia; species Zantedeschia hybrid cultivar. The sequence goes on from JARZZO010000014.1 coordinate 80,163,097, forward strand.
GAGATAACCGAGAGAAACAAACGGAGAGGCCCAGAGAGAGAGAACCGTGGAGAGGGAGAGGAAATAGAAGAGAGAGGGAAAACCGACTAGGAATTAAAACTGGGAAAAACCAAACGTGGGGGAGAGATCTGGTTGAGAGGAATTTGTGGGAATTTATAGAGAGGAGGAGGAGGAGAGGTGCTGGGTTTGAGTTGGACAAGGAGGAGGATATGTGGGAGACTTGGAGAAGGGACAGGATTTGGAAGAGGAAATTGGAAAAGAAATAGGATTCGACTTTCTAAAACGAGAAGAGAGAGAGAGTTTTTTTTAAAATAAAGGAAGGGATGTGTTTAGGAAATCGGAGAGACGGAGGGAAATAGTGGGTTTTGGGAAACTCCAGTGAAAGAAGGAGTCAATTTGTATTTTTACCTCTGTTTTAGTTGAAATCCGCACACTGGACCACTCTCAAATTTTCGGAAACTCCTCCAGCTGCACTGCATCTTCGGCATGTCCTGTTCACATCAAATAAATATAATTTAGCGCATTATCATAAAAATATCATCATATTTATTCATTTCATCTCGGTTTTGTCGAAAAACCGCAAATGCGCTACACTCCTTTGATCACATGAAATGACGATATTTTTAAGTCAGAATTTGATGAAATTGGTACCGTTGGACTTGTTACACAATTATCTATCATTTCATGCTATTTTGCAGATAAAAACATGAGTATGATGCATATGGTTGCCCTTAAATGACCAATTTAACACTTTATCACTCCCACCATGGCTTCACACTCTAGGATAATTCTTTCATAGTGTAGCACTCTACCCTATCTGGCACTTAACTCTCACACTTCTAACTAGTTCGTTGCTCTGATACCATTTGTGACGATCTAATCAGCTAACTAGCTCGACAACTGTGTTAGTTCATAGATTTCCCAAGAAAGTCACATATCTTAAAACTTCTCTCAACCAAACACGTTTAACTTCAAACTTCTTTTCAACTCGAGCTCCGAAAAATAGCTAGCTGATGTTATTGGTAGTCTATTGATTTAATCTATTTAATATATTCTTATAGAGTATTACACAAATAGCATAATACAATAGCTTATCCTACACAAAAATCTTTTAAACTATGAGAATAACTTGTTGCACCGCTTGGCAGTGCAGTACTGGCAGTGCAGTAAGGTTAAAAAAAGTGAATTTTTTTTTGAAATCCTCCATAGTGTCCGACTCGACTGTACAATCTAATCTTGGATCGGACGAACCAAAAAAAGATGAAAATCGAAAATCGACTCCAAATGGATATAGTCGATTTTTTATTTTTCATCTTTTTTTTTTACTCGTCCGATCTAAGATCGGATTGTACGATCCGGTCGGGTCGATTAGGGGGTTTCAAAAAAAAATCCAACTTTGCTGCATCGCCAGGCGACTTAACTGCCCCTGGCGATGCAGCAAGTTATTCTCTTAAACTATACATTTGTTGATGTCTCATCTTCTCCCTAAGATGTCTCCCTCTTTAATGCCTAAGAGTAGTGGATCCATCATCCTCATTTGTCCTTCACCTTTTTCCAACCCCATCAGGGGCGTCACCCCCTCGACAACGGAATGTGTTTATCTTATTAGGAATTTCTACTTTTTAGTCTTTATAATCTGTCAATATTTTTTATAAGTCCATATAATCTTTTTATTCTTTATTAATCTTTATAATTATTTAAAACATCCATAAAAAATCCCTCTGAAAAGACGTTTTAAGGATTATTCATAAATTGTGGAGAGTTTAAAGAAATATCAAGATTACAAGGACTAATAAAAAATATTGAAAGATTATAAAGACTGAAAAATAAAAATTTCATTTTATTAATGTTAAGTTTATTTTTTCTTTGAAATTAGAATTGGATTGAACTTTCAATCTAATACACGGATTTATAAAGACTGAAAAATTATAAAGACTGAAATTAGAATTGAAAGATTATAAAGACTGAAAAATAACATCTATTCTGCATGGTGATATTTCGCATTAAGTGTTGAAATTATGATAAAATTCCGATAGATCTGAATATAAGTTGAAACCAGTGCATTAAGTTAACAATAATTGAGGCTGAATCACCAAACTTTTTGACCCATCTAAAGAAAACCTCCAATTGAGGCAGAACTTTGCGCATGCCGCGATTGTGTTGCATGGATGAGCCTACGGCCTGCCAAACACAACGTTGTAGATTTTGAGTAATGCTTATTGTACTAAGGATCAATGCAACAAACTGAGTTATCTTGTAATATAAAATACCATTGATCCACATAGGTAAGTATCACATAAAGTTGGAGAGCTTTTTCACATGTAGAGACAAATATTAAATGTAGGTACATGATTCTGAATGTGACATACATGTAGACATGACAAATACTATTTGTTATGCTCACGAAGTATATCACATCCTAAAAATATTTCACGTCCCTAAATATGTTGACGTGTAGAGATGACAAATGCTTTTAGATATGATAAATACGTTGTGGACATGGCAAATACTCCCTACAAAGTATTTGTCATACCTGTAAAATATTCGTCACATCCAAAAATCTGTACACAAATACATATAGATGACAAATATTTGTTATGTCCACATGTAATTGTGATACTTAGAATTCTGCACTTGTATTTAATACTTGTCTAACCTACCTGTGAAAAAAACTGCCCGATTCATGTGGACCAACGGCTTCTTGCATTGCAAGATGACTCAACTTGCTGCACTGACCCTCAGTGCAGTAAACATTACTTGTAGGTTTTTTATGACCGGTTGGCAAACATATCAAATCTTATGCCCTACAGGGGACTACCAAGGATAAAGAGGTTTCCAACAGTTGCTTAGAATCCATGTAGAATGCTAGTGATAGTAGTGTGGTATGGTTAGAAACAATAAACAATCACTAGAGGGATTTACAGAACACGTTGCAAATGAGTGGAAGAAAGTAGATGAACAATGCCCTAAAGAATAGTAGCAAACAGTCGCTAAAAGTAAAAACAAACAAAGCCATATATTTTTCCTCAACTCTTAAGGAATATCGCCAAATTGTAAAGTTGCTGCAATCACATTATTATGAACCTTGGAACTCATCACTAAGGCTTTGAGCAACTCAGTTGGATGCCTTGGACAGATCGGTTACCTCAACAATTGCCGGCTTTGGCTTTTCTGAATAGTTTTTCTCTAATCATGTTTCGTTTCACCATATGGTTATGGTGATCTCCTTGGAATTAAAGAGAACGTGCGTATACACAGTAGTAGAGCTTAAACATGAACCCTAACCTTGCAAGAGAGACCCCCTCCAAAGCTGCAATGCCACTACTCATCGCGTGGGTGACTGTGACTGACATAGGTCTTCATCTTCCCCACCAGCACCGCTGATTGGCCACAGTAAAAATCTAGTTCCAGTACAGCATGCTGTGGTAGACAATTTTGTACCAGTTATGATCTCTCTTCATAACAAAGCAGGCACATAACATTACTGTCTGGTTCCCTTCCATATAGCTTCGGAACTTACAACGTTGAGAACACCAAAAACCTTGAGGAAAAGCGCAGATTCTCTGCATCAGATAAATGCAAAGGTAAACATTTCTAAGATTTTTTATTTTTTTTTTGGGTGGGAGGGGGTGAGGGGTGGGGTGCTGGGGCAACAAAGAGATTTTTCCAGGACCACAAAAAAATACAAGGGAGGGAAAAAATGGTCAGTGGGATGGAGAGAGGAAACGGTGGGAATCCAGGACCTCCAAAAGCTTGTGATACGTGGGTGTTCCCACTTCCCAGTTATGTTTTTGGTGTACTTCGAATAGAAACAAAGCAGTAAACTATTAATGGCAACTGCATCGGACAAGAGTTACAATATATCTAATTGAATAACATAAAAGATTTTATATCATGATATTTATTGATGAAAAATTTTGCATATGTAAAGATATAATGAAATACTGCCAAATTTCTGGACAATCACTGGCGGCACAGCTTTGAGATATTAGCAGATCCTAAGAATTTAACGTAATATCAGGACATCTAATTTGATAGCTAAAGAAAGTAACATTTCATTCCCATCAGTTTTGGTGAAGATACCTACTTCACAATCCAGCACACGAGGCAACTGCTTCACCAGCAGTAAAAATTGACGCATTACATTTTGTCATTCAAACATGATAACAATGACACTTGGTGGTGGAGTGATGAAATTTCAGAGATTAAAAGAAAAATGAGAATATTTTAGAGTGTGGCAAAAGAATAAAATTGATAGAACCTCAAAAGGATACGAAACTACAAAAAGAATACTAAGAAAATAGTTAATGAGGCTAAGCCGGAGGCTTTAAAAGATTGTATTATGAACTAAGAATTTGAGAGGGTCAAAAGATAGGGATTTTTGCAAATATACCCTCTTTATGATTTTATTTGCAGAATTGATGATCTTATTTTGTATTGTTTTTAATAATCTTACTATGTTGCAATACTTGCAAAAATGCCCCGAAGAGTTTACTTTTGTGAAAGACAGTAAATTCCTTCTTCAACTATCAAACTTAATATTTGGAGCAAAATCCCCTATAAAAAAGGGGTGTCTTTCATTAGCACATCATGCCACAGATAGAAATAGATGGAGAGATAAATGGAGAGGGAGAGAGGGGGTTTAGGAAGGAATTAAAAAATTAATTTTGGTTAAAAGTTAACCAGGGTTAGATAAGAGATTATAACGCAATGCTAACGATTTGTGACAGCATGGGCATTTTTTGCAAGTACCGTGATGTAATGAGGTTATTAAAAATAAAGACTGTCAATTCTGCAAATAAAATCCAAACAAGGGTATATTTGTAAAAACCTTAAGAAGATATATTTAAACTTGCTAATATAAAAAGAGTAAGGGGTTAGATGGTGTTAGATATATTAAGAGTGAGGATCAAAGATTTTTTTGTTTTTGGAAGGTGAGGATCAAAGACTTTTAGTAAAAGATTTTGAGACTAGGGAGTGGTTGTATGCTTATTCTGAGAAGCTGTTAAATAGGGATCACTTTAAAGATATATCCTTTGAGGGAATTAATGAGGCCATTAGGCCAAATACTTATCAATACTTTCGATCAATTGGAACCTAAAAATTGAGGATGCTTTAAGAAGGACAAAGGTGGGTAAGGCCCTCGGACTGGACTGCACACTTATTGAAGTCTGAAAGCTGTAGATGATGTTGGTATTTAAGTGACTGGATATATTTTTTAATAATATTTTGAAGAAGAGAAGAATGTTAGATGATTGGACGAAAAGTATTATGGTTCCTTTCTTTAAAAACAAAGAGCATACACAAAATTGCAATAATTATTGTGATGTTAAATTTATTTGTCACACTATGAAGCTTCGACTGTCTAATAAAGAAGCATCTTAGGCTTGTGAGTGATGTTTCTAAAAATCAATTTGGATTTATGCTAAGTAGATCAACTATATAATCTATCGTCTTATTGAGCCAGTTAGTGGTAAGATATAAAGAGATGAGGAAAGATCTACATATAACTCATGCTGACTTAGAGAAGGCCTATGATTGAGTACCAAGCCTCGACTTTAAAGAAGAAAGGATCATCTAAAAGATACATCAATGTAGTCAACGGCAAGAGGCGAGCGAGGAAACCAGGAGTTCACATGGACCTCAAATGCCTGGTCAAGAACTATCACTTAGAGACATCTAAGTTTGTTATTACTATAAGATTACATCCTCGGTTATCACTAAGCCTTACCTCTTCAATTATAGATGAAGTGACAAATCATTTACATGATGGCATCCCTTAGCTTACGTTATTTGCAAATGATATTATTTTAATTATTGAGATTGCAGAGTTTAAATGACAAGTTTGCACAATAAAGGCAGGCATTGATATCTAAAGGTTTTAAGATTATTGAATTAAGTCAGAATATATGAACTGGAATTTTAGTAATATACGAGTGGACCAAGAGGATTTAGCAGTAATAGATGGTCAAGTTATTTCTAAAAGTAGTGTTAGGAATATGCCTCATTGGGCATAATGTTGTCTATGCGAGCAAACACAAAAGCAATGCAAAGAAAAAGAAAATAAGAAGAGAGGAACAAACACAAGAATTTATGTGGTTTGACCTATGGCCTACATCCATGGATGGAGATAAGTAATTCCACAATGCAAACGAATCAAAATACATGGAGAAGTCTCTCTCTCTCTCTCTCTCTCTCTCTCTCTCTCTCTCTCTCTCTCTCTCACAAACCTTGAAGCCCCAATAAACCCAGAAACTCTACAAGAACTGAAAGGGAACATGCTGACCCTAACATGAAGTAAGTGTGTGGGTATATGTGAGTGTGTGGAGCTGTTACAGTCAGCTGCCAAACTTCAGAAGCTGCCAATGTTCTGAGACCCAATACCGTCCGTTTCTCCATCAGGGGATGAAAAGAGGCTCCACTGTAAAGACATGGAAACACCATAACAACCGTCCGTGAACCCAATCCTCTCCTTACGCTGTGCAAACCTTCTTTGCCTCTCCCTCTCCATTCCAAAACCTGTCACTGCCCCTGAGCATGCACGTCCTGCTCTTGGCGGGGAACAGCAAACCAGTGGTGTCAGGGGAGTGGCTGCAGGTGACGCTCTTTTTCATGGTCTCCCCCATCCGGCTGCAAGCTGCCCCTTCCAGCTGCTTCCTCATCCACTGCTTCTCTGATTTGTTCAGCTTGTTGAAAGTATCAGACTGTGCTTCAATTTAACTTTCCTTCCTCTATTCAGATTCTCCAAGGAGCAAGTTCAATGTGATTGCCCTGGACTGCACGTGGATATGTACATCTATCTCCTCCACCATTTCTCTGATTTGTTCAGTTTGATGGAAGCATCATCGCTGTACTATTCTAACTATGGTTTTCTGTTCAGATTGGACCATGCCTAAAGGAGTGATGTGGATGTGGTGAATTAATCCGCATTTTCTACCTTCAACATTGAGAAGGCTGTGGGAGAAAAGAATAGCTGATCCATTGACGATGAGATTACTGCCCGCGAGCTAAAAGCACCTTGTTCTGTATGGTTAAGTCAGTTGCATGCGTGAAAGTGCTTGTTATTCAAGTGTGAGATGTTGTCTACAGTGGCAACAAATTGTCGTATGCAATATCTTGTAACTTTTCCCAGCATCAGGGCTCCAAATGCCATGTCGAAATCAATTTATGAATATGGTACATTCTGTATTGGCGAAATGATATGAACTTTGCCATACACTTCAGTATTGGTGATGCATTTCCAACTTAATGGTATCTAATTGTTTTGAGTGATGAGTAATTTAGTGTTCCTAAGAAAATGCCACCAATGTGCAGGTGAAGCTTTAAATTCTGATTTCATTATGCAAAATATGCGCAATTGCTTTCAATAATCTGAACCATATTTTTTGACACAACTAATGCAAAGATACTCTTCTCAGCTTCGTAAATTATAATGTATCATTTGAGGACACCGATCTGTTTGAGGAAATATTTTGCTCTGTTCAGTATAGATTTGGAAGTATAGCTCATTGACAACTCTTCTGAAGCATATGACCACACCGTCAGAGGAAGGGGTCAGCATAGCCCACTACAACAATGTAGATACAGTTTCATGGATCTGAGGCTAGGCTGTTCCTTGCAGGAAAAGTTGCATGTGCAGATTGGGCCCATATGCAAGGTGCAATGGGCTTCATCTGCACAAACTCTGTCACAGCCTATGTGCAGGCTTCATCTGTAATTCTCCTACGAATGCTGTTGAGGGATGGAAAATCTAAGAGAGAGATGAGCATTGTCCACAGCCTCTTCCTGACTCCACTTGTTGTTGGACTGTTGCAGCAGCCAGAGAGGATTCAAGAAGCATCGTGGATGGGGAAAGAAGCAGGATGGACAGATGTGTGTGTGTGCAAGATATATATATATATAGAGAGAGAGAGAGAGGCCTTATGCATCAAGAGTTTGGGGTTAGGAATGGCTGCAATTGGAGGCAGCGGCAGAGAAGACAAAAGAGCAAGAGCGTTGCAACATATTGAAGATTTGCTTTTGATGAAGAGCATTGATGTCCACTTGTTATAATGTTCCTTCGTCTTCACAGTGGAGCCTCTTTTCATCCCCTGATGAAGAAATAGATGGTTTTGGGTCCCTCTCTCTCACTATCTATCTATCTATATATATATATATATAGAGAGAGAGAGAGAGAGAGAAAGAGAGAGAAGAGAAGAGAAGAGAGAGAGAAAGGAGAGCTATGGTGTGGTTGCTCGATCTCATGTTTAAAAAAAAAAAAAATCATAATAAATTCCTAAATATTCAATCCCCCCCCCATTATTTTCATCCATTTTGGCTTAATTTTCACCATCAGATCGTAAACATTCAATCTAAGCCGTCTGATTTTACATGCGTAAACTGGTGATGAATACTAAAACCCCAAGTGCCACTTTGATTGGAGAATAGGAGAAAAATAAGGAAGAATAAAGGGAGAATAAACTTAATTTAACTTTGACAAGCGGAATGGCTTATACCGGTGCCGAATAGCCTATTCGGAGAATAAGGAGAATAAGTAATTCGACCCTAGACCCAAGAATTGCTTATCCTTCCTATTCCGCCAGTGGGTCCCACAGAATTATCAAAGCTAAGCACTCCTTATTCTAGTATACACTATTCCGGATAAGTAATTCTAGATTAACCTATTCTGCAATCAAATTGAGGCTAAGAGATGGGAACAATCCTAAGGGCTAATCTAATGATTTTTATTATTTTTGGACTATTTTTTCATTATTTTTTTGAAATTGGGATTTGTGTGCACGATGGACAGCTGTGGAGACAGGTGAAATTCACAGACCCACTTGTCTTATTCAAAGTCCTAGACTCCCTGAGGGCTAATTCTAAGTTCTCAAAATCTACACTTAAAATAAAAAGAGAGAAAATCAAAATCTTTTAAATCCTTTTCAAAAAAAAGATCAAAAATCAAGTCTCACAGTTTGGCACTCCCCGTGAGACCTCTCTTTCCCTTCATCTCTCCGTCTAGTGATGCCCTCACCACAATGTTACTAATGTTTGTCATGTTTTGTGCAGGCATGCAAACTCTCAAAGATACTAATGGCCTCGAAGGTGACCTACGGCCCGCTGGTAACCCATGCCCAGTATGGGTACCTCACCACACCGACATGTTTTGGGACTTCCCTACAGTGATTGAGTCCCCGTACTTCCTGGGAGTTGTCTTGTTACCAAAACCTACTCCGGAGGTGAAGAAGAGGCAGCGCACATCCCACGCAGAAAAGAACACTGCCGATGGATAGACCCAAATGGGTCCTTATAAACACCATCCATCTCTCACCCGCCTCCTCTTCCAACAAGGGGCAGAAGAAGAAGATTCCCTCAGCAAGCCCATCTAACACGGGAAAAACTATCCTGGTGGGCAATGCCCGCATCCTCTAGATGGCAAGGGGCCTATCATCCATAAGATTTGCCACGTCCCAATGGTGCCTACGCAGAACCGTTTTGGAATATTGCCAAAGGTCTGCCAGGAAGAGGTAATATTCAAGAAGAAGAACCGTAAACCCATTGTTCGACAAGGGCAAAGATTTGAAAAGAAGCCCATTGCACCCCATGCCGGAGGCAATCCTCTAGAGGATAAAAACCTCCACCTGAAGAAAATGTGGATGACTAAAGAGGAAGCCACAAAATACGCCAAGCTAGGGCCACCTAGCAAAGCAACAACCTCAAGAGCTCGTGGAGCCAGTAAGGCAAATTATCAGTCTGAATGACCAATCTCGTTCACCCCAGGATCAGAAGAGAAAAGGCGCTTACAAGGTCAAGAAGCAAACTCAACAGATCTAGCAGAGAACCTCAGTCTTTAAGAGGTTGGGGGCAGTTCCCTCACAAACTCAGAAGAAGAGGAGGGTCACGAAGATGACTAACGATGGCATTAGAGTTCACACATGTTATGCCTCTAGCACCAATAATCAGCAGTCCTCGCTGCTGGATGATCCCCAAGAAATAGCCAATTTGGCATAGCAGAAAGGGCCCATGACATGCCAGATGGAGCAAGCCATCCGTCGGCTAAACCAGAGAGACTCGAGAGCCGAACAAACTCAAAATGGCAGTGGCGACGCTGCCGAAAGAGTAGGAGAAGATGGGGTGAATCCCCAAAATGCTGGATTAGACCCAGAGCAACCACAGAATCAAACACCACTTCAAACTATGGAAGAATTGAGGCAGGAAAATCAGCAGTTGAGAACCTTGTTGATAAGCTTTATGCAAAAGTGGGAGGAGCAACAGAAGGCCTCCCAGATACCTCCAGTAAATGCACCTCCCCCGAGGGTGGTTCCCATGCCCGCGATCATAAGGGCACAAGCTACTGAGGTCAACTTACGACTGATGAAGTACAGGAGATTCGGGGTGAAGTATTGAACCACAATGCTCAACAGTCTAATACGAAGCATATAATTGAACAGATTGTTGAAGCCAAGATGGCCGAGCAGGATGAGGAGATAAGTACCTTTGACTTGTATAAGGTACTTCTCTCGATGCGTCACCCTTCAAGAAGCTCCCGCCTAATCATAGCAAGGGTCCCAAATTTATTAGATGTGATGGGAAAGGCTCGACCTAGGAGCATATCGCCCATTACATGAGCGATTTGGGAGAGTTGGCCACCGATGAAGCGTACCTACTGAAGTTCTTCTCCACCTCATTGACAGGCACGGCATTCCAATGGTAAGCGAAGCTAAAGCCCAACTCCATAAGCAGTTGGGAGTAGATGCAGAAAAAATTTCTAGATCGCTCCGAAGTGTCGGAGCGAAAGGTGACAATCACTGAATTTTTCACTCTAAAACAAGGGAAAAATGAGTCTGCCATTTAGTACATCAAGAAATGGTGGAATCTCAACATGAAATATGATAACATGTCGGTCCTTGAAGATGCGGTGAAGCTATGTAAAAAAAGTTTGAAGTCCGAAATCAATGAGAAGTTGATCGAGGCAAACGTCAGAAACTTTGATCAGCTGAACAACATTGTCACATAAATTGAAATGTTCTTCGCCGACAATCCCACTATCTCTTTTAACAATAGGAAGGTTTCAAGGAAGTGGCCCACCCCAAAAGAAGTTAACACCGTCAATTTTGCATCAACAGTGGAGAAGGTAGAGGGCAAGGTCAGCATGAATGTATCCACTTCAAATGCAAAGGAGAATGGGAAAGGGTCATCCTCCTCCCTTAATGAGAAGATGAAGAGGTCGTACTCTTTCGCAAGAGAAAAAACAAGGAAGTTGTTTGACACGTGTGTCTGAGTAGCCCTCATAACTCTCTTGGAACCAAAGAGGCCAACAGAAGTGGGCAAGACCAATGAACCTAACTACTACTTATATTACCACATGTTGGGGCATGTGGTGAAAGACTGTTATTTATGCAAAGATGAGATTGAGAAACTTATCCAAGAAGGGGCTATCGAGATGGGTAAGTACTTGGTAAACCCACCCCAACCACACCAGAAGCCAAAACAGACATTTGCTGCGAATGTCATTCACATGAGTGAGGGTCATCGTGGGCCGACCCATAAGAAGAGTACATGAATTCCGCCCTAGAACAAGAAGAAACACCTACATATACTCCAGCAACTCCCCCTCCAGAAGGATCCATTTTGGTGGCGTTGGAGGAAATTCATATTAGCCTAAGGTAACTTTCCCAACAGCAGACAGAACTCACCTATATGATGCAAGGTCTCCTGAGCCAGCTAACAGAAGTCCTCACTGAGAAGAGGGGCACCAGGTCCCCATCTCTGAAAGAGCAAGGGTATGAGTACCATCGTCCCCAAATGAAGGGGTCCGAAGTGAAGCGCAGGGAGCGGATGACACCCAGAAGAAGAAGTTATGGTGATTATGAAAATAGTCCTAAAAACATTAATGCACCAGGCGAAAGTCTTGAGAGAAGGTGAGCCATCAACAAAGAAAAAACAGGGATAAGCTTTGAGGGCTTTGACTCTCTAGAATAGAAACTTAGCAAACCCTACTCCTTTCCGAAGGAAAAGACCCAAGAGCTCTTTGGGCTATGTATGAACAAGAGGGCGATTATCCTGCCAAGGCCAAGGAGGAGGGAAGAGATGCACTGGACCGATGTGCCCTACTATTGTCTATATCACCGTTTCATCAGCCTCCGAAGTGAAGCGCAGGGAGCGGATGACACCCAAAAGAAGAAGTTATGGTGATTATGAAAATAGTCCTAAAAACATTAATGCACCAGGCAAAAGTCTTGAGAGAAGGCGAGCCGTCAACAAAGAAAAAATAGGGATAAGCTTTGAGGGCTTTGACTCTCTAGAATATAAACTTAGCAAACCCTACTCCTTTCCGAAGGAAAAGACCCAGGAGCTCTTTGGGCTATATATGAACAAGAGGGCGATTATCCTGCCAAGGCTGAGGAGGGAAGAGATGCACTGGACCGATGTGCCCTACTATTGTCTATATCACCGTTTCATCAGCCATCCAATCGAACAATGCTTTACGTTCAAGGATAAGGTTGAGAAACTGATCCAAGAAGGGAAGATCAACATGGACAAGTACCTGGTGAAGCCCCCGCGAACCCATGAGCGGGACATAATCACCTATACAATAAATATATTGCGCAGGAACCGTATGGACAAAAGCTTCATAGAAGTATCAACCTATGAAATGTTGAAGCCTCAACCTAAAGAAGTGCCTCCTTACCAATATAGAGGGGCAGTCTTAATCCTCGAGCCAAAGCAACCATTGACACCTTTAGGGCGATAGTCAGGGACATGAAAAGAGGAAAATTATAATGGCAACAAACAACTTTAAAAGAGAAGGCAAAAACAAACTCTTCGGAGAAAGACAAGGAGAAAATATTTAGGGAATATCAAATTTTGCCTGATACAATGGTAGAGCAAGCCAACAAGACCACCATCCGCAACCAACTAGAGTAGCAATGGACTCTAGTTCAAAAGAAAAGTGTAGAGCGTGGTCATGTGCTAGAGGCGAAGGTCGAAAATATGAGGGACTTTGTCAGTACAACTCCGCCTCCAAAAGTATCACTTCAATCTCGCCTTATCAAAGAGGCAACCAAGAAAAGGAAACAGGAGAAGAATAAAGAGAAAAATGAGAAGAGAAAGCACAAGAGAAAGAAAGCCCAGGTCAATTCCTCAACTGCGCCAAAAGAAGAAAAGACGCCCCTTCAAAAGCTGCAAAAGATTATTGATGAACTAGGAGAGTACGAAGGGCGTCCGATGAGAGATGTACCATTGGACAAGTACATACCCTAGAAAGAAATCTTGGTTGAGGAGCTAGTTACTGCAACCCCAACAGTGCATGTTGAACGCAGGCGAGGAAGCTTTCTCTACCGCAGATCATGAACCCACCACATTCTGGGAAGGAGATCTGATTGTGGAAAAGCTTGAGCAGCAATTTCAATCATTCTCGTGCAGCATGACCTCTGTGCAATTTCAAGCTGGAAGCAACTCCTTGGATAACGAGATCAGATGTGTCTTACCTAAATCCAGAAGAACCCTTGCAACCTATCAAAGGAGAGTCAAACCGCAGAATTGGGGAAGAAGCCGACGCCGTGAGGGTGGCCAGAGCAGACGCAAAAGTGCCACAAACCAAGATAGGGTGATACGCTTCATGGGGGAGGTATCGAGGCCGGTCCCTAAACCGAAAGTAACGAAAAATGTTTATTTCTACCCCTCATCTAATGAAGAAAATCCTCGAAGAGGTAGGGCCCTCGACGAAGGTTTGTTTGACGAAGGTTTGAAAGTCGATTTTCAGAAGGAGGCTTCGGCAAAAAAAGTTCCGGAAGAGTCAAAACAACAGAAAGCATGAAATGAAACTTTGAAAAATATAGTCGAAATAATGCCTTCCATTGAGAAAGCTCGTGCTCATGCAAATCGGAAGGTTCTCTACACCATGAATAGGATGCCAACAACCCTTAGCATTTGGGAAGCCATTGCCTTAAGCAAGGAATTGAGGGAAGCGTTGATTGTTGTACTCCAAGATCCAGATGCATATGAGGTCCACACTATGCGGTGTACGAAGTCACGGTGACCTTCATCGAAGAAGATATGCTGCTGACATCACCATGTCACAACAGGCCATTATACATGAGGCAAAATCAACAGACGGAAAGTAGACCAGATCCTGATAGATTCAGGCTCTGCAATCAATGTTATGCCATTCAAGACCTTCCAAGCCCTATACCTTATCCCCTACATGAAAAAGGTGCAAGGGGTAACAATCTATGGCTTCAATCAAGATGCAGAAGAAGCTCTAGGACGAGTAGATATGGAGCTAACATTAGATGACTGTGTGACTCACGTCTCGTTCCTCATTGTGAACTCAAACACTTCTTTCAAGGCGCTTCTAGGGAGGCCTTGGCTGCACAAAAATTAGATTGTGCCCTCTACCCTACATCAGTGCATTAAATATTCTAAGGATGGCGAACAACACTCGATATTCGCCGACTTGGAGCCATTTAAAACTATGATTGTCATCTAGATGATGCCCAATTAAATTTTGATAATGTTGTCGACTTGGCCACGAGTGGAAATCGGCGCAAAAGAAAGCAAATTATAGAAGAGTCATCTGACGAAACAGGTGGCATAACCATTAATGAAGATAAAGCCGCGAAGTTCAGACAGAAAAAGGTTGCTTCCACTGGTCGAAAATCATCCAAGTACGGGAGACCCGTTATTAATCTGGAGGCAAACACTCTTAACAAGGAGATAAATGTCAACGTGTGCCTGCCCTCCAATCTGACGAAATTGGTCGCCTCGGAAGAGGTCCACACGGTCGAAGAGCTGAAGACTTTTATAGTCCCACACAAAGATGGTCGGCGGACTGTTTTCTATAAAGGGGATTTAGTTCCTGGAAGTTTCCCAGAAGATGATTCTGAGTTGAAAGTCCCTCGACAGGAGGTCGAAGAAGAAATCCAAGAGCTGGATGATATTCCCCAATATATCAAGAAGATTTGCCGGCATTAGAAGATTCAAAAAAAGCAAACCATGGTCATGAGCCGATTCTTTCAAGAATTATGGTACCCAACTAAAGTAAGGGGTCAACCTCCTTTCTCCTGACAAGATCAGAGAGACTTGGGCTATGGACGGCGTCACAGACCCTCGGTCTATTATGCAGTCAATATGGTGAATATGTCGACACAGGAAGCCCTAGAAATGAGGTCCAACAGCTCGGAAGAAGAAGAAGAAGAAGAAATCATATTTCCCGCCATGTCAGTTGACGGTAAAATAAACCCCGCTTCCAATCCGGAATCCTATATGGTGGAGTCTTCTCAAAAGGCGAAAGACCAACCAGATGACAAAGAAGAGAAAGAACTCGACTCGTCCCCCAATCTAGAAGTCCTTGCCGAAGGAGGCCCTTCACAGACAGCCGCTCTACCGATTCCTTGCCCAGTGGAAGAAGAGCCCACGTGGCACGAAGTGCATGTGGCTGATATTGATGAAGAGGAGGATTTTGTTGATCTCCGACCAGCTCCACAGGAGATGGAAGATGGCAAACAAGCCACAGTCGATGAATTAGTCGAAGTCAATTTAGGCGGGCCAGAAGACCCTTGCCCGATCATCCTCAGTGCACTATTGAAGGAAGAAAGACGGGTGTATACAGAGCTGCTCTTAGAGTTTAGGGACTGCTTCGCCCGAAATTACAAAGAAATGCCTGGACTGGATCCTTCAATAGCCGAGCATGAGTTATCCATTCTGCCTGACACTAAACCGGTGAAACAACCCCAAAGGCAAATGCGTCCAAAATTAGAAACAAAGGTGAATGCAGAAGTCGATAAGATGTGGGAAGTTGACTTCATCGAAGAATGCATGTATCCACTGTGATTGGCCAATATTGTGCCAATAAACAAGAAAAATGGTCAGGTCCAAGTCTGCATTGACTTTCACGACTTAAATAAAACATGCCTCAAAGATGACTTTCTACTATCGATCACGGAAACAATGGTAGATGTGACCACGGGCTTTGAAGCTTTATCCTTCATGGATGGCTCATCGGGATACAATCAAATAAGGATGGCCATTAATTCAAAAACCATACAGCCTTTAGAACTCCCAAGGCAATCTTCAACTATAAGACAATACCCTTCGGGCTAAAAAATACTAACGCCACTTACTAGAGGGCTATAACAAAGATATTTGATGAAATACTCCATGGCCTGGTCGAGTGTTAGAAAGAAGGCCACCTGACAGACCTATAGTGGGTATTAGAAAAACTTCGATAATATCAACTGAAGATGAACCCCATGAAATGCGCCTTTGGTGTGTCCAGTGGCAAATTTCTTGGTTTCGTGGTTAGATACCGAGGTATAGAAATTGATCTAGACAAGATTAAAGCCATCAGGGAATTACCTTTTCCTAAGAACCTGACTGAGCTTAGATCTCTTCAAGGCATATTAGCCTATATTAGAAGGTTTATCTTTAACTTGTCGACAAGGAGCCAACCCTTCTCGAAGTTGACAAAGAAAAGGGCTCCCTTTATATGGGACGAGGAGTGTCAGCATGCCTTCAACAAAATCAAGGAGTATCTCCACAAGCCTCCGGTGTTGGGGGCACCTATAGAAGGTAGGCCGTTGATCCTCTACATCGCGGTCCTAGATGCTACTCTGGGGGCATTATTAGCACAAGAAAATGAAGATGGCAAGGAGCAGCCATTATATTATCTCAGCAGGATGTTGGTGGGTCCTGAGCACCGATACTCTCCTATGGAGAAAATGTGCATGGAATTAGTATTTGTCGTCAAGAACTGAGGCATTACCTACTTGCGCACAAAGTCCAACCCATATCGCAATTTGACCCGCTAAAGTTCTTACTGTGGCAACCCATACTTTAAGGAAGATTAAGGAAGTGGGCTTTACTCCTCATGGAGTTTGACATCACATTTGTACCCCAAAAGGCAATAAAGAGAAAAAGCATGCCGAACTTTTGGCAGCTCAACCAATTCTAGAAGACTCTCCTCTGAACAGTGGATTGCCGGATGAGGAGGTGTTGTCGGCACAAGAAATATTGGAAGTGCAACAGGCCGAAATCAAAGTTGATAGTTATTCTTCGATGGAGCGTCGAGAACTGTCACCATGCCTAACGGCACATCAACAACCCGAGCTACAGCAGGTCTTGTCTTCGTCACTCTTGATGGCGGTGTGCTACACCATTCATGTGCACTCACGGAACCCTTGACAAACATTGAAGCAGAATATGAAGCTCTGATATTAGGGCTAAAAGTCGCTCTAAAAATTGGTATCTGGTGCATCCAAGTGTGCAGAGACTCCCTCCTTGTCATAAAGCAGTTACTCGGGATCTTCGAAGTCAGAAAGACAGAGTTGATAGCTTATCATGCCCTCGCTGCAAGATTAATCGACAAGTTCTATACTTTCGAGATAGAGCATGTTAGAAGAGGTTAAAATGTTCAGGCCGATGCCCTCGCTAAACTAATCGCCGCTCTAAAGTTGCCACCAGCAGGCGAAGCTGAAATCCTCGAGAAAAATAGGAGACTCTTCCCAAGCTCTCTGAATGAAGAAGATGGTTTAACAGTCTTCGAAGTCAACGTTGTTGAAGAAGGCGGAGAAAAAAGAAGAGGATTGGTGGACTCCGATCGTCAAAATCAAGGAGGTTGGCTTCTGGGTGATAAAGTTGAACGGATCCAACTATTACGTGCAGCGTCCTATAGGCTGATTGATGGAGTCCTACACCAGCTGGTCCCTAAAGACAAGAATGTAGTCCTCTTAAGGTGCCTTTCACCAAAGGAGGCCTAAAAGATAATGAAACAAGTCCATTCCGAAGTCTGTGGGGCGCATCAGTCTGAACCGAAAATGAAAATCAACATTAAGGCCAAAGACTTCTTTTGGCCCACAATGTTTGCAAACTGCGAGAAGGTGGCAAAGAGTTTCTCCCAATGCCAAGCCTTTAGACCAATCCCTAGAAGACCTCCCAATCAGCTACACCCTACAGTCCCTACATGGTTGTTTGCTCACTAGGGCATGGATGTGGTAGGCCCACTCACGCCTTCCTTGCGACGGTATAAGTATATCTAGACTGCTACATAATACTTCACACGTTGGACAGAACCATCCCAATGAAACCGGTGAAGTCATGTCGCGCTTTGTCTGGCACAACATCATATACATATTCGGGACGCCCAGCCAGACCACATCAGACAATGACACACCATTCAAGAATCAAACAATTTACAAGATGGCAATCAAATTTCACACTGAGTGGAACGCATCCTCAATCTACTATCCTCCAGCCAATGGCATGGTTAAAGCATTCAACAAACACTTTGCAAGTTGCTGGTGAAAATCAATTAAGGATGAAAGTAGGATTCGGATGAAAAGGTACATGAAGTAATGTGGGCTTATCGCACGGTCTACTCCAACTGGGTGTTCTCTATACTCCTTGGTCTATGGGGCCGTCCCGTTGAAATTGAACTCTCATCCTATCAGGTGGGCTTGCACTAACATGAGTGAAGTCCAAAGTGATATGAGGAGTTATCTGACCTCGAGAGCCGAAGATTGACGGCTTATCAACACCTGCAAGTCTACCAAGCCAAAGTGTCATGGGCTTTCGACAAACTGGTTAAAGAAAGAACTTTTAAGAAGGGAGATTTGGTGATAGTTAAACAGAAAGACGTCATGGCATTCCGTCCCAAGAATAAATTCAAGTCAAACTGGATAGGGCCTTTTATAGTCAACAAAGTCTACGAAGGAGGTGCCTTTAAGCTGGTGGACGAGAAAGGGAATTTGGCCTTCTCTCCACTGAACGGCCGCCATATGAAATTATATTATGCTCCAGAGCAAGAATTAGTCCAGAATCGTCAATAAGAGTAGTGAATTCACAAAAAAAAAAAAAAAAAGGAAGAAAAAAGATGGACTAAGAACCCGAAATCCATGGCTACCTTAAGCCTTTATTCCCTTGAAAGCCAAAGTCCATGGCTACTTAGAGCCTTTATCCCCTTGGAGAACCCAAAATCCACGGCTACTTGAAGCATGTATCCTCTTGAAGAACTCAAAATCTATGGCTACTTGGAGCCTTTATCCCCCTAAAGAACTTAAAATCCATAGCAATTTGAAGCCTTTATCCCCCTGAAGAACCCAAATCTCATGGCTACTTGGAGCCTTTATCCCTTTGAAGAACCTAAAGCCCATGACTACTTGGAGCCTTTATCCCCTTGAAGAACCTAAAACCCATGACTACTTGAAGCCTTTATCCCCTTGAAAACCTAAAACATCTTGGCCCTTCGGAGCCTTTGTATCCCTGAAGCATCTAAAATCCTTTGGCCGTAGGAGCCATTGTATCCTTGAAAATTCAAAGAAAATCTTAGTCCCACCAGAGTCATTGTGCCCTTGAAAACCCAAAAACCCTACAGGTACTCAGAACCTTTGTATCTTAAAACACATAAAATAATGATGGCTCGAAGCTCTCGTATTATTAAAGAATACCCAAAGCCTCCCACCACTTAAAAAAAAAAAAACTTATTAACTAAAGACTTTACTTAAAGCAGGCCTACAGGGAAGCCACAATTCTCTACCGAACAAAATTGAAAACTACCCAAATCTGGCCTACATGGAAGCCACAATTCTCTATCAAAAAAAAAAGAGTGAGGAGCTTAAAATTGAGGTGCCCTGACGGACTTAGTTGTTTCCTACTATAAAAGGGACAGTTAACGGTAAAAAGGTCTCAAAATCTAGCTAAAGTGAAAATCCGAAAGGACGTCTTAGGCAAAAATGGATCACCCGGTTGCATGAAAACCTGAAAGGGCATGCAGACAAAAATAAGAGGAGGCTAATTCTAGTGAAAACCCGAAAGGGCGCTAGAGTTAGTTTTTTTTATAAAAAAAAGCAGATGAATAATCACACAACAGTAGAATGCTTTGAAATCAATGTTTCACTAGTAGATAAATGTGTTGTCCGAGACAGGCTCTCAGGGTAACCAAGTGACAAAAAATGCACTGTCCGAGACAAGCCCTCGGAGCAATCGAATCACAAAGAGAAGGGTGACAACATTGTGAGAAGTCAAAATCAAAATCAACTTTGGAAAGACGGCGATACAACTACAACAAGAACTTGCCAAAAGTTCAAATCTCATGAAGACACATGACATCGTGCTTGTGAGTCAAGTTGTCCTGGGTGCTCTTAGATGCATCTGAGGAGCCAAAGGTGGTATTTGATATCCGAAGATCCAAGATAGCGAATAATGAAGCGAGTTAAAGTTATACCAAATTCACCAAAAGTTTTCGGATGCCGTCCAAAAGCAACAAAGACAGGCCTCTTGCCTCAGCCATAGCGTAAAAGGAGGAAAAAAGCAAGTTATGTGCAAAAGGGAAGAAAGAACCGAGAGCCATTTACTATCAAGAGTTTGAAGGGCAAAGAGACAAAATAAAGGCCTATGGATCATAGCAAAGTTACAAAGTTCGGCTTATTATAGTCAAAGCTTCAACCAGTTATGGTCAATTTCACAATGTGCCCTAAAATGTCAGAAAAGGGGTTATTTATACCCAAAATTTGGCTTATTGTAGTCAAAGCTTCAGCCAATTAGGGTCACTTTCACCATCTACTCTAAAATGTCAAAAGAGGGTTATCCATACCCAAAGATAGTTAAAGCTTCAGCCAGTTGGGGTCACTTTCACAATGTGTCTTAAAATGTTAGAAGAGAGTTGTTTATACACAAAGTTCGGCTTATTGAAGTCAAAGCTTCAGCCAGTTATGGTCACTTTCGCAATGTGCCCTAAAATGCGAGAAGAGGATTATTTATACCTAAAGTTTGACTTATTGTAGTCAAAACTTCGGCCAGTTAGGGTCACTTTCACCATGTATCCTAAAATGCCAAAAGATAGTTATCCATACCCAAAGATCGACTTATTGTAGTCAAAGCTTCAGCCAGTTGAGATCACTTTCGCAATGTGCCCTAAAATGTCAGAAGAGGGTTGTTCATACCTAAAGTTCGACTTATCAAAGTGAAAGCTTCAGCCAGTTATGGTCACTTTCGCAATGTGCCCTAAAATGACAGAAGATGGTTATTTATACCTAAAGTTTGGTTTATTGTAGTCAAAACTTCAGCCAGTTAAGGTTACTTTCACCTTATACCCTAAACTGCCAGAAGAGGATTATCTATACCCAAAGATCGACTTGTTGTAGTTAAAGCTTCGGCCAGTTGGGGTCACTTTCACAATGTACCCTAAAATGTCAGAAGGGGGTTGTTCATATCCAAAGTTTGGCTTATTGAAGTCAAAGCTTCAACCAGTTAGGATCACTTTCACCATGTGCCCTAAAATGCTAGAAGAGGGTTGTACATACTCAAAATTCGGCTTATTGAAGTCAAAGCTTCGACCAATTACGGTCACTTTCACAATAAGCCCTAAGATGCCAAAAGAAAGATTATTCATATCCAAAGATTTTGAAGAAGTGGGTAAATGTCGGAAGATGATAAAGGATTTATCTCACAACAACAAAAAACTACGTCTGCTCGGAAGTCGTGAAAGCAAGACCATTTCAGACACTCTTTCAAGTGTGCGGAACGCCAAAGAAGAGTGTCTGATACTCCAAAGGTTGCAAAGGTCGTCTGACGACGAGAAGAAAGTGAGTCAACACAGTTTAAGACTCATAGAAGCTATTCGAAGGTTTTCAATTGGACTGGTTCAATAGGGGTCAAAACCTTAGTCACTTCAAGGCGCTCTTTCTAGCGTGCCTGAAAAAATCGAAATGAGGTTGCTTACACCCTAAGATCTTAAGCTGAAATGGGGTTGTCCATACCCTAAGATTCTATAGCCAGGTCAGGATTCGCCAAAGAAGCTCAGCGGGATTCGACTTGAAGACCACAAGTTAAGGTCTAGTTGGACACCTTTGGTCTACCAGAACAATCAAAGCAAGACTATATAAAGTCCAAACAGAGGTAAAACTCTGATGGGTCAACATCAAAACGAATGGTTTACTCCTAAAGTCTCAAGAAGGTTTGGGCAGATTGCGACATCTTCAAGGCGTCCCTATACTCAAGTTAAGGCCTATGAGCCCTGAGTTGAATGCAAGCTGATCACATGTGACGAAGTTAATAAGAGAGTATGAAGCTAATGCACAGGACACATGCCTCCACCCCTGTCTCTGACACGTCCTGTGGGGGGCATTTGTTCAATAGTCTTTTTATGAAAAAAAAAAAAAAGAGAGAAAAAGGGAGGAGGGGGGAGAATAAAGAGAGAGAGAGAGAGAGAGAGAGAGAGAGGAGCCACCAGTGGCTCCCCCCCACCCCACCGGTGGGGGTGCGACCGCACCCCCCTCTCCATCTCTCTTTCTCACATCTCTCCCTCTTCTCTCACCCTATAAATATCTCCTAAGGGGCTGTAGAGGGGAGAAAAAGAAGCTTTAGGGGAGACTCTGGAATATTTTTGAGAGCCCTTTTCTGAAGAAGAAAGAGAGGAAATGCTCAAGCTCTGCACGTAGACAGATCTGAAACTCCGACACCGTGTGTAGAAGATTGACACACATCTTTTGTACAATAAAGAAATAAAAGAATGGTCCATTCTTATTGTTAGAATGGCCATGAGTTTAATAAAAGGATGGTCCATTTTTATTGTTATAATGGCCATAAGTTTAATAAAATAGTGGTTCATTTCGATTGGTGGAATGACCATTAACTTTTGTGGTTCACTCTTATTGGTAAACTGATCAAAGTCATTTTCTTAGTTCATTCCTATTAGTGGAATGACCGTAATTTTTTGTGGTTCATTCTGATTGGTAGAGTGACTAAAGTCATCTTCTTGGTTCATTCCTATTGGTGGAAGATCATTAATTTTTGTGGTTCACTCTTATTAGTAGAGTGACCAAAATCATTTTCTTAGTTTATTCCTATTGGTAGAATGACCATTAATTTTTGTGATTCACTCTTATTGGTAGAGTGACCAAAGTCATCTTCTTGGTTCATTCCTATTGGTAGAATGACCATTAATTCTTGTGGTTTATTCTTATTGGTTGAATGAGCAAAGTCATTTTTTTGGTCCATTCTTATCGGCAGAATGACCAAATTCATGTAACTTGATGTGTACATAAAGTAGACTTAAATGAAACTTTGCGTGTGGTTGATGTATGTTTAATTTCATTTGTGTGCTTATGTTGACCAAGTTAAATGTGTTTAACTTAAAAATCAAAATAAATTGATTTCGACCCATTCATATTGGTTGAATGGCCGACAAAGTTATTGGTTCCTTCATATTGATTGGAAAACCACTAAGTTTTAAAGGAATATTCTTAGTTACGTGGTGGACGTTATGCCCCAATAATTAAGTCTTTTTCTCGTAAATTGATCAAAAGGAAAGA
Organism: Zantedeschia hybrid cultivar; assembly: GCA_030544215.1. Taxonomy (NCBI): domain Eukaryota; kingdom Viridiplantae; phylum Streptophyta; class Magnoliopsida; order Alismatales; family Araceae; genus Zantedeschia; species Zantedeschia hybrid cultivar. Next base: position 80,186,385 of record JARZZO010000014.1, read on the forward strand.
GAAGATGCTACCTAAATCCATCTAATTCTAATGACTTCTTAGTGATTTCTTAAGGATTTCTAAAAGGATGACTAAAGGACACTGCCAAATTCTTCAATACCCTTTAAGGGTTTTAATGAGGATTTTGCTTAAAAACATATTCTCTTAACACCTTTTAAAGTTCGTAGGCTCACATGCCTTCATGTGAGTCCAAGATCCTTTAAGTATTCTTTAGAGTATCCTTTAAGATTTCTAAAGGGATTCCAAAAAAAATAAATCCTGAACTCAAGAGATTCCATGCAAATGTCTAAAGCAAAACTCGTTTCCCTTATTGTGTATGACGTAATGACCAACTTTCTTGTCGTATATTTTATTTCAAGGGCATCAACGGACGGTCAATCAAGGGTTGTCAATCGGTGATTAGCGTAATTAACACTGATCGAGGTCAGTGGGGAGAAGTCAAATTCACGGATCCACTTGTCTAATCCAAAATTCTAGACTCCTTGAGGGCTAATTCTAAGTTCTCAAAGTCTACACTTAAAATAAAAAGAGATTCTTTTGAAAACCAAAATCTTTTAAATCCTTTTCAAAAGAAAGATCAAAAATCAAGTCTCACACACCCCCAGCCATCCCGAGTTGCCACCTATCGCGGATTCTGTGGAGTACCAAATGAATATCCCTTTCCACCCCGTCAAAAGAAACCCTAATCTTGTCTGCTACCTCCTTCGCTTGCTCTCCCATGAGTTTCTCAGCCCTAGCCAACATCTCCCTTACCTCCTCCTCGTCCATACCACCACCGCACCTAGAAACATCACCCTCCCTTCCATGTCAACCATAATTTCGACAACCACCTCCGACTCTGAAGTCCTCTATTCTTCCACGACCTTCCCCAACACACCAAGCCCAGAAGGCTCGAGGGAGATGGCAATTTACTGACCCACCAACCCTAGGAACTCAGGCTGAGAAGGCAGTTTGTCATGGTGTATTTCTGCCCCAGTCATCGCCAAGACACCTAGGTCCTCTACCTGCAAATTGGGTTCCTCCTGAGACTGCCCATTGTCCCCGTGAGGTAGTTTGGTGAGTCCCTCCAGGATGCTATGAGCAAGCGATCAAGGCATGTCCCAACAAGCTTCCCAGTGGGAGAGCTTTGGGATGGCCTTGTCCTCCCTCGGAAGGTGCCTACGCATTGCATGTTCCATGGCGTCTTCTTGGATCGCTGCAGGTGCCACCTGATCGATGACAGCTTCGGCACGTTGGCCAGATGTGGTCGGGCAGCCCCTGAAGATGTCGTGTGCATCAGAGCTCGCTACGGAGGTACCTGCTTCGCCTGCATCAGAGCATCCAGAATAGACGAGGTCGTCAGGTGAAGAAGATAACCCCTCTTAGGTCATGATATGTGCCCAGAGAGAATTGTGGCTTCGGGTAAGTCATTGGTCCAAATACCCTTACCTGGAGTCAACTGAGTCGGAACGGTCTAGGAGGATCCACTCCTGATAACTAGGAATCCGACCAGGGAAAGTTGAGCAGGCCGATCGCCGGGTTCAATTTTTGAATGGGCAAGTCGTGAGCGGCCACATAGCGGGCCACATACCCCCACTGCCCTATCGTCTTCCTCCTCCAGACAATCCCTACAAAACCCTAACCCGATATTCCCCTACAACTGAGGATCATGACCACCCTTCACCACCTGAACGGACATAGGGAATTGCCTCCCCTCCACCTCTAGAATCAATCCCCTAAGAACAGCACTCCCCTCCGTTATCCTTAACAGCCCTTCCACAACCAGCAACCCTCCATTCTCCAAGACATGCGAGCTTCCATCTTCTCAGCTCCCAATCCCCTTCATGACATAGTGGAGACCTTCCAAATTGCAGAAAACCACCGGAACCCCTACCAATCTAACAAGCACCATGGAGACCAACATCTCCGGGTAGGACCCCCACTGAAGTTCCCACCTAGCCATCCAAAGTGCCATCCCCTGCCCTACCATGAGACCAGCCGCCGCCACTTTCTCCGCCGCCTCCTCCGTCAGGGCCAACGCTAAAAAGCATCCCCCCAAATCTCTAACCTCCCATCCCCACCCCCCTCAAGTTCCTTCTCAAGGATCGAGGACCGAGAAGATCCACCAGCGGAGAAGGCATAGAGCAAATGAACAGCTGACCCCGACGACCCCTGCACCACCTCCGCACAAGATCTGATCCTCCAAGAGCAGGACCTCTATACATGACCTTTCTTTCCCCCCTTCCATAAACAACGAAGTGTCATCAACATGATGCAAATAAGAAAAATCCCAATAGGAGTTTAGGAGATCTGAAAACCCTTTAACCAACGTTGTTTGATTGCTTGCAATATTACACATCTGACTAAGCATATTGGCTACAATAACAAATAATAAAGGTGATAGAGGGTCCCCTTAGCGCAATCCCCTAGAAGATGAGAAGAAACTAAAAACACTTCCAGCGAGAATAATAGAAAATATGGTTGTACACTTGTACTAACACATTGCTTGATCAAATGAATCTAGACTTCCGGAAAAGGCTGAGTTTGCAAAATGTGCCATAAATATTCCCATGAAACTCTGTCATAAGCCTTATTGAAGTCTAATTTGCAAGCAAAACCATTTTTTCTTCCCCTCGTGTATAGAGAATAAAACTTCATGTGCAATCAAGAAAGTTTCATGACATTATATGGTTGAGTATTGGGTTGCGAGAAAAGAACATGTGTAAAATTTGTGTGTGGTAAGGATGAGGATGTTAAGATGGATAGCAAAAAGACTAGAAGAATAAGATTCGTAATGAACATATATGTGGAGACTTAGATGTAGCTCCTATTGACAGTAAGCTTAGGAAAAATAAACTTATCATGTGCACCAAGTGCCAAGTTTAGGACTGGTTAGAAGATGTGATCAAATCCGAATGAAGGAGAGCAAGAGAATTCGAAGAAGGCCAAAAATGATATGGTCAGATATAGTACGAAACGACTTAACTATACTAGGTTTAACTGCAAGTCACCCGAACTGCAGCCGTCTCACTTTGGCTTGGAGATTACATGATGGATTGATGGAGTTTAGTTAAAGTCATTTTTCCCATTTATTATGTATTTCCCTTTTATTTTAGGATTTGCATTTATTTTGAGCCATTTCTATTCTGCAGGGATATTTTTACTATTTTAGTTTTTCACATGGCCTGATTGTAAAGTGTCAATTTCCCCCGTTTATAAGGGACCCTTGTGCATGATGCAAAGGCGTTCATGAATGAAAAGACATTACCCTAGTGTTCTTTAGTTTTTATCCTGAGAAAGGGAGGGTGAGAGGCCCAAACTCCATGCTGCTACCGCCCCCATCCGCCTGCCTTGGAATGCATGAGCACACTCTTCCCACTCGTCTGCATCTCTCTCTCTCTCTCTCTCTCAGCCCCGTGTCATGTCCACACTATATGGTGATGCGGGACAGCTAACAGACTCACAAGCGATAGTAGGAATCAGCAACAAGCATTAAATTATTAGATAGATGCCGTCTAGTTGCACAAATATTTAGTTAGATAACCACGCTAGCAAATAGAAGTAGTTGAGTAGCCGTCCCTCTCGCGATGAGGAAACGTGGGACCGTTTGATAGTTGAGGAACTACCATAAGTCTAAGAATTAAATCCACCCAAAGTTCTGTCGGAACCCGAGATCGGTATAACACACTCACAGTCAACAGTGATGATGAATCACAGGCTAGGTCCTATCTCACGATTCGGCGGCAAATAAAAGCAAATACATGACAAGTAAATCATAGGGAGATGGCTAGCACGTACCTCCATGTTGGTGCGTGAGAGAAGATCACCTGGTGCTTATGTACCACCCTTCAAATAGAATAAAATAATGACCCACTCCACGCAGGGAGGTAAAAGGCTACAATAAACACAATAAAATGATCTGGGGTGGTAATCACAGCAGCTGACAGGTCAGCGGCAACGCAAATGTCACTGGAAGAATGTCTCGAGAAATATGCTATGAAATTATAGTGATAGGATGTTGGCACGCAAATCGAGGCGACTAACGCAGGCCTCGAGATGCACAATCGAGATTCTCGGCATGCGTGCAGAAGTGGCACACAAAACAAGGCAAGTCGAGACGTTAGCTGCTGCGAAATGAGTGCGTCGGAAAGCTGGCACGCAAATGCGGTTAACGCGGACCTCGGGATGTGCGATCGGGGTCCACGATATACGTGCAGAAGTGGCATGCAAAACGAGGCAAACCAAAGACGTTGACTGCTGGATCTGGGATGACCTCGTCAAGACGAATCCAACGGTGCAGACAGCACGCAAATCAGATCCGGACGAGCTCGATATGAGGGCGGTGCGCTAGCGGACCTTGTTGTACCACATGTCGCACCCGCCTGAACCAAGTCGAGTTTGGCTTGGACCTATTCAAGCCGGGCTCGGACTAAAAGATTCGGACCACCTGGCTTCTTAGAACCTGGTTAGATCAATTAGTAAAATTTAAAGCCTGAAGGAGTCTTTAAGAAAGGTGGCTCAGACCAAGGTGGTCTTTGGCTCGAACCGGAACGGGTCTGGATTCAGACCCAGATCCGATTAACCTGGCTTGACCAGGTTGGACCCTTTGAAAGGGCACGTGCCCCCTTCCCCCCCCCCCTTCTTCTTTCTTCCTTTCTCCTTCTTCACCCTAACCAGGCGGACAACTACGAGGGTTTGGGCTCCAGCGAGCGGGTGAGGCAGAGACGGCAGTGCCGGCGGCCAGCGGCGATGTCGACGACGTTGTAGCCCGACGACGCCGGATTGGCAGCAGGACGAGGCGGTAACGGCAGTGCCGGCGGCTAGCAGTGGAAGAGGCTGCGCCGGTGGGCTGCAGACAATCGGGCTTTGCCGGCAGGCTTCGCCGATGGGCTGCATATGCTCCGACCTCTTCTTTCTCCTTTTCTTCTTCTGTTAGAACCAAGAGAGGGAGAAAAGGGGGGGAAACTTGTTGCAGTGACTCACACGAGGGAGAGAATAGAAGGGGGTTTGGGGGAAAGAGAAGTATGTCGACATCACACCGGAGCAAGGGTAAAGGATCCTCGGCATCACACCGAGGAGAGAGAAAGGAGGGTATTCTCCATCGTAGAGAACCGGCTTGGGACCTAAACTCAACTAATTTTTTTTTCTTCAATCATTCATCTTCTATTCTGAAAAAGCATACATATAAATAGAGAGATCCGTAACTCGTCCCATGGGCTTCCTATCCTCTACCGTTACGATCCACGCACCTAAAATCCTAGAAAAATAAAAAAAAAATACATAATAGACTATAAATTGACCTAACAAATGCAAATAAATGTGTCTCCATGCCTCACATAGGCTCTAACTCGTTTCTAAGCCACAAGGACACCGAAAGAGCTCTCCGACGGCGGTAGACGAAGTCCGGGTGAAATCGGATCATAGCTCGGGTGTCCTCACCAATCCTCCCTGGCTGGGAAGAACTCGACCCTGTCGAGCAAGGGTCATTGCTGCTCTGGTAACGCTCCAAGAGATCTGGGTCGATCCTCTGCAACTCCACTCGAGTGATCCAAGTGTCATCAGAAGGCGGTCATCCCTTCCAACGAGTCAGGTATCGATGGTGTGCACCCTCCCAAGATGTAAGAACCTGCTCATCCAGTATATGCTCAATTTGCTCACGTCGATTAGGTATATAGGCTGCAGATGGATATTCATGTGTGGAGTCACTCACAAAGGGAGGAGAAGGCTCGAATAGATCACTGGGAATCATTGTTGGGTCATAATATGGTACTAGATCAGAGACATTGAATGTGGAACTAATGTCATAATTTGGTGGTAGCTCAACAACATACGCATTAGACCCTACCCACTTCAAGATCTTGAAAGGACAAGATCCTCTAGCTTGCAGCTTCTTGACGGTTCGAAATAGAAACCACTGAGATCTTACCCTAATCATGACGTAGTCACCCTCCTGAAACTCTTGTGGACGTCGGTGTGCATCCGCCAATTTTTTATAATGCTCATTGCTGATTTCTATGTGGCAACGGATAGTGTCATGCAAGCTCTAATATGCTCAGCTAAAGACTCGACAGACTCTGACACACGGGCCTGAACGGGCCAAAAGAACTAGATCCATGGGCCCCTAAGTCTATGGCCAATGACAATCTCAAAAGGACTCATACATGTAGACCTATTGACCGAATCATTATACGCGAACTCAACATGAAATAGGATCAAGTCCCAACTACGTACATGCTCTCCCACTAGACAACGCAACAAATCCTCCAAACTTCTATTGACTACCTCAGTTTGCCCATCAGTCTGAAGGTCATAAGCTGTAGAGAATTTGAGCTTAGTGCCCAACATATGCCATAAGATCTTCCAAAAATAGCTCGTAAAACGGACATCCTTGTCCGACTATGGTCGTTGGTAACCTGTGCAAACGGATAACCTCATCAAAGAACAAATGGGCTACTCTAGACGCATCAGAAGTCTTGGAGTAGGAGATAAAATGAGCCATCTTAAAAAACCTATCAACAACTACCAGGATGAAATCGTGCTTACGGACCGTTCGTGACAGGCCTAAAACAAAGTCCATGCTAACGTCCTGCCACAGACTATCTGGCACGGGGAGCAAAGTGTACTAACTCAATGGTCTTATTGGGGCCGAAGTGACCGGCTAGACCATCTACATGGATCTCCCATACTAAGAAGTCACGAACTGAGGTCTGCGGGATACACAACTTATCTCCACGAAAAAGATATCTCTCCGGAAGAACATACTCACTCAACTCTCTAGAGGGTCCAGAATGAAGTGTCGTGTGGATCGGGCCGAAATCAGGACAAGCGGGGTACTCCTCACAAAGTCTCTCGAATCTAGTGACCTTTGCGCTGACAATAGATAAAAGATAAACTCGACGACTCAGCACGTCGGCCACACAATGCTCCACACCCGCTCGATATTTGAGAACAAATGTGTATGCCTGGAGAAACTCTACCCAGCGATTGTGCCTAGGGTAGAGCTTTTTCTGGGCATCGAGAAATCTGAGAGTCTCGTGATCAAAGTATAAAACAAGCTCCTGAGGCAAGAGATAGTGCCTCCAATAACGCATAGCCTGGACTACCGCAAAAAATTCCTTGTCAAAAGTGGAATACTTCAGCTTGGCATCATTCAATTTCTCGCTGAAGTAAGCAACAGGATGACCCTCCTTACTCAATATTCCGCCTATACCAACACCAGAAGCATCACATGCAATCTCAAACACCTTAGAAAAATCTGGTAATCGAAGAACAAGTGCCTGAGTCCAGACAAAGGCTCCTTTCTTGATGCAATCAGTGATTCAGCCGTAATCGTACTGAACCCACGTATAAAACGACGGTAGAATGTACCCAAGCCATGGAAACTACGAACATCATGAATATTATGGGGCTCAGGCCACTCTACTATCGTTCTAACCTTCTCAGTGTATGCAGAAACACCCTCAGTAGATATAATAAACCCCAAGAAGACTATCATGTCAGTCATGAATGCACACTTCTTAAGGTTGCCATATAGTTGCTCCTTTCGAAGGACAACACAAATCTAGTGCAAATGGTCCACATGATCCTCCCTAATCCGGCTATAGATGAGAATATCATCAAAATATACGACTATAAATGTCCCAATGAAAGATCGTAGAACCTGGGTCATCAGCCGCATGAAGGTACTAGGGGCGTTGGATAGCCCGAACGGCATCACCTACTACTCAAAAAGACCGTCCTTCGTTTTGAAATCCGTCTTCCACTCATCACCTGGATGGATCCTGACCTGATGATAATCACTCTTGAGATCAACTTTAGAAAATATCGTGGCTCCCGCCATCATATCCAACATGTCATTCAAGCGGAGAATAGGAAAACGGTATTTGACAGTGATCCGATTTATAGCACGACTATCCATGCACATTCTCCAAGTACCATCCTTCTTTAGAGCTAACAGTGCAGGAACAGCGCAAGGACTCATGCTCTCCCGAACCGAGCCTCTCCTCAGGAGCTCCTCAACCTGCCTCTGCAACTCGGCATGCTCCGTGGGGTTGAGCCTATAATGTGGTAGATTGGGTAAAGTGGACCCTGGAACGAGATCAATAGCATGTTGGATGTCACGCATCGGAAGTAAACCATCTGGCAAATCCTCAGGAAATACATCCTGGAACTCCTAAAGGACAGCTGTAACCTCAAGTGGATGATCACTCAGGGTCTCCTCATCCATAGTCTCCCTGATTGTAAAGGCATAGATCGGATCACTCTCGATACACTCTCGTTCAAACTCCCTCGCACTGATCAATTGAAGAGTCATAGGTGGGGGCTCTCCAAGGATAGAAATCATATGCGTGGGAGTATTATCTGAACGAGTCGAGCAGGGAGTAGCATGAGCTTTTGATTGGACAGGGCTAGGTGTAACAGCTGAAGCTCCAGAAGTAGCTGAAGCACTAGGAGTAGAAGTGCTAGGATGAGTGGACTATTGCTGAGCAGATGTCTGAGGCCGGTAGGGGTTTGCCAAACTAAAATACGTAGGTGTTGGATCGACTGTAAAGAACGGCGTCCACATCATAAATCCATGACCTACCTAAGATAATGCTCCCAACCTCCATAGGCAAGACATCACACCATATGAGATCCTCATGAGGAAAATGAATTGGGACCAAACATCTTATCCGAATCGGAATGGAAGTCAAGTCCACCCAGGACACACGATACGGACTCGAATCATCCACAGGGGTCAAGCTAAGGCATGCAACTGTATTCGTGGAGTTGCATGCATTGATGCAACTCCCACTATCAATGATCACTTTACACACCTTGCCTTCATGCTTAAAGTATGAAAGATCGCGGTCCTGCGGCAGTCATCACTGACTTTGGGCTGGGTCAAGATGCAACGGACAATGCCTAACCTACCTCCCTCTGGAAGATCCATGATATCCTTCACATGGTGGTACTCTCTCTGAATACAGTCAACTACATGATCACCTGTATGAAACTCATTGGCCATATCCTCACCTGCCTCATACTGGACCTCCTTAGTGACTAACGGCGGCCCTTCAGACTCAATGCCATCTAAGGTCAAGGTACGAGTAGGACAATGAGATGCATAATGGCCATACCCATGGCATCGGAAGCACAGAGTATGCGGACCAGCAATAGAGGACTCTCCAGTCAAGGGAGCCTTCCCTCTATCCTCCCGTCGAAATGATGGGGCTGCTACCTGGGGGCGAGCGGGAGGGATAGGAAGTGGTAACAGCTGCTCCCGGATAGAAAAACAGGGTTTGAGAACAGAAACTTCCTGACAAGCTAGATCCTATGGTCGAATCATAGGTCCTCTCTGTGGGTAGGCAGGTGCACCTCAAGTGTCAAGAGGACGCTGAAAAGGGGGTCTCGAGCGCTGGAAGGACTCACTCTCAATCTCTAAATGTTCGGCCTCTAACGCCACCTGATAGACATACTCTAAAGTAGACACATCCCTCATGAACAACTCACGCTGAAAAGCTGGACGTAAACTCTTCCAAAAGCGTAAAAGGGTCATCGCACTCTCCTCACAAACATTACATCTTAAAAGATAAGTATCGAATTCAGAGATGTACTCAGCCACGGTACGGTTCCCCTAGGTGAGGTTCTCCCACTTGTCAATAAGACGATGACGGTACGTGGCAGGAAGGTACTTCTCACGAAGTTTCACCTTCATCTCATCCCATGTCTCAACGGGCTCCTGATATCGCTGCCTAAGAAGGGTTTCCACATTAGACCAGAAAGTCTTAACTTGGCCCATAAGTTTCATTTTGGCAAATCGGACCCGTCGACTATCAGACATCTCGTACCAATCAAAATAATGATCCATACCAACCTCCCAATCTATATAGATCTAAGGATCCAGGGATCCGTCAAAGATAGGCGCATCCACTCTAACATTTTTGATAGCCTAATAATCTAAATCCCCATGATCATGATAGGGCCTACACTCGTACTCATAGTCTTGGGCTCGCCTAAAATCAGGACGAGGACCTCTCCGTGCAAGCAGAATTCTTCGAAATCCGTCATCAACTGCCTCAAACGGATCGTGCTCATAACCTAGGTGGCGAACGGCACGAACGACCGACCGAGGGAGGTCGGCGTGGCTGATGCTCAACCCTCACGGGTCCTAGATTCGGGATTCTTACATGATCTTGTGGTCCTTGGGGAACTCCTTCTAAGGCGGTGACTCGGTCAGCTAAACCCTAAAGTGAATGATCAGTTTGAGTCATCCTATCATGAATTGTTTTAAGCGATCCCTCTATTTGGTTAAGGCGCTGACCTACAGTATTGTTGAGCTCACAGACCATGTCCGATAAATCAAAAGCAGATTGAACTCTAGATCCAATTTGAGTCTCTACGAGAGATTCTACTGGTGACCTAGACATGGTTACAAATGGATGGTAATATGTACCACTACACGTAGGCATGCAAACAACTATGACCCAATCAAGACTCTCAACTGGCGCCCTAAACAAGTAGAACATGTGCTCTGATACCAAAAGATGTTGCGGGACAGCTAACAGACTCACAAGCGATGGTAGGAATCAGCAACAAGCATTAAATTATTAGATAGATGTCGTCTAGTCGCATAATTATTTTGTTAGATAACCACGCCATCAAATAGAAGTAGTTGAATAGCCGTCCCTCTCGCGATGAGAAAACGTGGGACCGTTTGGTAGTTGAGGAACTACCATAAGTCTAGGAATTAAATCCACCCAAAGTTCTGTCGGAACCCGAGATCGGTATAACAAACTCACAGCCAACAGTGATGATGAATCACAGGCTAGGTCCTATCTCACGATTAGGCGGCAAATAAAAGCAAATACGTGACAAGCAAATCATGGGGAGATGGCTAGCACGTACCTCCATGTTGGTGCGTGAGAGAAGATCACTTGCTACTTGTGTACCACCCTCCAAATAGAATAAAATAATGACCCACTCCACGCAGGGAGGTAAAAGGCTACAATAAACACAATAAAATGATCCGGTGTGGTAATCACAGCAGCTGACGGGTCAGCGGCGACGCAAATGTCACTGGAAAAATGTCTTGGGAAATGTGCTACGAAATTAGTGACGAGATGTTGACATGCAAATTGAGGCGACTAATGCGGGCCTCGAGATGCACGATCGAGATCCTCGATATGCGTGCATAAGTGACACGTAAAACGAGGCAAGTCGAGATGCTAGTTGCTGCGAAGTGAGTGCGCCGAGAAGCTGGTATGCAAATCGAGGTGATTAACGCGGATCTCGAGATGCGCGATCGAGGTCCTCGATATGCGTGCAAAAATGGCACGCAAAACTAGACAAGTCAGAGACACTAACTGTTGGATCTGGGATGGCCTCGTCAAGACGAATCCAACGATGTAGACGGCATACGAATCGGAGTCCAGACGAGCTCGATATAAGGGCAGTGCACTAACGGACCTTGTTGCACCACCTGTCGCACCCGCCTGAACCAAGTCGAGTCTGGCTTGGACCTGTTCGAGCCTGGCTCGGACTAAAAGATTCGGACCACCTGGCTTCTTAGAACCTGGTTAGATCAATTAGTAAAATTTAAAGCCTGGAGGAGTCTTTAAGAAAGGTGGCTCGGACCAAGGTGGTCTTTAGCTCGAATCAGACCAGGTCTAGGTACGGACCCAGATCTGATCAACCTGGCTTGACCAGGTTGGACCCTTTGAAAGGGCACGTGCCCCCTCCCCCCCCCCCCTTCTTTCTTCCTTTCTCCTTCTTCACCCTAACCAGGCGAACAGTTGCGAGGGTTTGGGCTCCAGCGGGCGGGAGAGGTAGAGATGGCGATGCCGGCGGCCAATGACGACAGCGTTGTGGCCCGACGACAGGAGATTGGCGGCAGGACGAGGCGGTAACGGCGGTGCCAGCGGCTAGCAACGAACGGCAGCGGAAGAGGCTACGTCGGTGGGCTGCGGACAGCCGGGCTTTGCCGGCAGGCTTCGCCGACGGGCTGCGCCGGTGGGATGCGTCTGCTCCGACCTCTTCTTTCTCCTTTTCTTCTTCTGTGAGAACCGAGAAAGGGAGAAAAGGGGGAAAAACCTGCTGTAGTGACTCGCACGAAGGAGAGAATAGAAGGGGGTTTGAGGGAAAGAGAAGTATGTCAGCGTCACACCGGAGCAGGGGTAAAGGATCCTCGGCGTCGCACCGAGGAGAGAGAAAGGAGGGTATTCTCCGTCGCAGAGAACCGGTTTGGGACCTAAACTCAGGTAAATTTTTTTCTTAATCATTCATCTTCTATTCTGAAAAAGCATACATATAAATAGAGAGATCTGTAACTCTTGTCCCATGGGATTCCCATCCTCTACCATTACGATCCACGCACCTAAAATCCTAGAAAAATAAAAAAATACATAATGGATTGTAAATGGACCTAATAAATGCAAATAAATGTGTCTCCATGTCTTACATAGGCTCTAACTCGTCTCTAAGCCACAAGGACACCGAAAGACCTCTCCGACGGCGGTAGACGAAGTCCGGGTGAAATCGGACCGTAGCTCGGGTGTCCTCACCATATGTGCCATTAGGCATGTGGCCAAGTGGGCCCTCCAACTGCCACTCATATTCCATTTCTCCCCACTCTCTCGTCTTCTTCCCACTCCCGATTGGCCCGTGCCACATCTAGTGGCAGGCCTTGTGGAGCCCTGCCTCACTCCCCTCTTCCTTGCCTTCTTCTCCCATCTCTTTCTTCTTCCATGGTCAACCATGGGATGGGAAGGTGTAATGACCCAATCACGAGTCAGGAAGGAGGAGACTAGCTATAGAAAAGGGCTACACGTAGGAAAGGGCTACCTACAAGTGAAGTGATGTGGAGTCATCACGGTGTGGAGCCACCATGGTGTGGAGCTACCACTGCAACCGGAGTTAAGATAAGAATGAACCGGATTAGTCCTGTATCGGAAAATGGGAAAAAACTATTGGGCTATATATGAAAGGGTTGTATCCATAACTTGCAAGGCGTCTTTTGGGGACAAAACTGTGCGGACTTAGCCTAAAGCGGACAATACCTCACAAAGGTTGGAGCGGACCGTTATAGAATAGTATTAGAACAAGACTCGTGCAGTACGATGCGGGCTGTATGCAGAAGCTGGTGGGCCTATAATGACCTAATCATGAGCCAAGTAGGAGGAGAGGGCTGCTTATAGAAAGGGGCTACATGTAGGAAAAGGTCACAAGTGAAGTGGTGTAGAGCCACCACGTGTGGAACCACCAATGTGTGGAGCTGTCACTGCAACTGGGGTTGAGGTGGGAATGAACCGAATTAGTTTTGTATCAAAAAATAGGAAAAAGTTATTGGGCTATATATGAAGGGGCCATATCCATAACTTGTGAGGCGTCTTTTAGGGACCAAATCATGAGGGCTTGGCCCAAAACAGACAATATCTTACAGGGGTTGCAGTGGACCGTTACAGAGAACCGGCCTGGTACGTAGCTATTGCCCTTCGCACACACCGCTCTAGCAGACCCACCAAGGTAACACCGTCAACTATGCCAGGATTTACAGCACCCACACCGTTGTTGCCCCATACACCTTGCCTCATTGTTCATGATGCTAAGTCTCTAAGACATCCATGCCCCGTTCGCCGTCCATGACACCAAGGAGTGCTTCAACATTTGTGACATCCAAGTTGTCTGCTACATCGCCTCGTGCACCCACATAGGACAGCATCATCTTTCCTCATCGTTGAGCCATTTGAATCTTCACGAGTAAATGGTTAGTGCATCCTATTCTCTTCGGTTTCTTTTTGGAATTATTTGTTTAATTTAATATCCTTGATATCCAGTCATGCATGTGACTGAGTGCCCATCCATTCTTTATTAATGTTGTGTGATCGCTGTTGGTTTGAAAGTGTGTCAGGACCGATTCCTGTTACCCTGGTTTTGCCGCATTTGACAAGTTAGAGTTGGACGTATCCTACATATGTCGGTGATTCTGCACTCTACCGTCATTCCACCCACTTTAACCTCGTGTGAGATGTTTCGTTTGCTTGCACCTCATTCCGGTCGGATATACTCACAACTATGAAATTCTGGTGTGTCTGGGCATTCCTGAGTTTATCGGTTCCCCCTTATATTCTTGTGCTTGCTATTGTCCCACATCAAGCATTAGATAGAATAAACTCGTGGGACAAGGTTCATGTAGCCATCTCCAAACAATGGGATAAGGCTTTGATGATGATGAAACAAGATAACAAAATTTGACATTGCTCTTGCTCTCCATGACAGACCTGATGTTTTGAAGGTCAAAGCTTTTTCTTTGTTCACAGCATATACCATTGTCTGTCCTAACCTATATCACTTCATACGGCTAAGTATCTAATGTTTTTGGCAACCAACGAGCCCTGATTAATAAACCTACAAAATCCCTCAAATTGAATCTGACTAAATCCAGGTATCGTTAACTGTACACGGATCATCGTTAACTGTACATGGATCATGAAGCATGCATAGAATCCCCTAATCTGACATCTTTATATGTGAGACAGCATATAATAACTACATGTAGAAAATGACATTCCACAAGTTGACAGATTGCAGAAGACTAGATGATTGTTCAGGATTGTGACAAGATCAGCTCTAAATAGAGAATTTTGAAACTTCAAAACCTGATTACCTTATCACCCATTTGCGTTTGTTGAAATGGAGACTTCCTGCTTTTGACCTTTTTGGGCATCTATAAAATTCTGAAAAGAGGATTCATAGGATTCCAATAAGATATCAAGAAGAAAAGAATATATAATATGAAACATCATAATTCTGCTTCAATTTAACTTAGCTAACAGAATGTATAAATCAACATAAACAATACCCAAGACACATCCAACTAAGTTGGCAACAGTACATAATTATATCTCGTCCCTCAAGGGACATAACCCTGCCCAATACCGATGCAAAATTCATTTCATACCTTTGGTAACCTGGACGAAGTTCATCCCATCTCTTCTGCTTTAGTAGCCCATGAACTTCGACTTCAGTCCTCCACTTTTATCCTACATATTGCATTAGTGAGGCAAGTTTAATGCTTAGACAAGTTCGTTAACAAATAATGAGGACAGACTTGAAATAGAAGCATCTAAGTTGTACCTGCAAAGCTGCAGCTGAATTATGTGGCAAATACTCTCTTCAACTCATTCCCACAGGCTTACAGAAGATACAAAGAATTCTTTGTCAAGAAGTTTCCTATTCCATGTTAAAATCATCAATGAAATTGAATTCTTTTGACATAAGTTGCAACACGGTGCCTTCGCCAAGCCAGGCAGTGAGTTCTGGTTGATGCTCAAAATGATGAAGTGGCTTTAGGCTTCCATCATCCAGTTGCACGCCATATATGAAGGGTAGTCGCAGTGTAAGGAAGCTCTCAGGAGGTAGGATGATTGGGCAACCAAGGCTAAACTGTGACTGTTGCTCCCGCTCCAAAACAGACGGCAGTAGGCATGAATCCTAAAAAAGAAATTGCCACAAAAGTTCTTAATACAGTAGATTTTCAGAAAAGCGACAATAAGGTTCATATTCATACATTCACCATTTTAAAATATGGCAGAACAAAGAGATCGTAAGTGGAGGATATTTATATCAAAGTTGGGAAACTTAAAATATAAGACTCTGCACATGCATGTGCATGTGCATAAAGCAATGCATACTTACCTCAAACTGTATAACCGGACAAGTTGCTAAAACAAATGGAAAAGGTGGTGTGACCTGCAGAGAAAAAATAACAAAAGGGAATTATGGAAAACAGAGAAAATATATAACAAAAATGTGACCTGCAGAGACAAAATAACAGAAAATGGAATCATGGAAAAGATAGAAAGTATAGCATGTATATAAGTTTCAAGGAATTTGCAGAACTAATTAAAACGGAATGAGAAGAACTTCAGGAGATAATTGATATTTAGCTTCAATCAACCACATTGCCCATAAATCATAAAATGTTAATCATACCAATTATACAATTTCAAATCTTAGCTTCCTATACAAATTATACACATCGGAGACTGCTTAACCATGAACATACAATAATGATAGAGAAGCCCATGACATGGGATAAAGGAAAATCAGGAAATTTGTGACTCGGGTTAATAATATGAACAACATTTCAAACTTCAATTTTATGGTTAAAGTCAAGCCAAAAGGAATTTAAGAAAAAAAGCAACCCGGCTTAGTCGTTCACTTGGCTCACAATGACTCTGATTGAAACCCACCAGCAATATGTAACAGATGAATGAAAATCCCAAGGATATGCATGAGTTTGATGTGAATCTGATTTTCACTTGGCCTTCCTTTGCCGAGATTCTTCATCTTTATCTTTTCTTAAATACCTTAGATTCTTCATCTTTGTCTTTCCTTAAATATTTTACACAATGAGAGCTGGAAGACATTGCTGCTACTAGAGGAACGCTTGCTTACTCTCCAAAGGCTGGATATGTGCGGATGGAGATGGGAGAAAGACGATAGATTCTCAGTTGGATCAGTGATGTGGGATAGAACATCCAATGGATTCCTTAGCTCGGATGTCGAAACTCAAGCACTAGGAAGCTGTGGCAGTACCTATGGACAAAAACTCTAGATTCAGGCACAGGTGACACTGCTCAGATCCGGCGGGGTTCTGCAATGGCTGGCTAGCGTGGATTGAGGTTGGGAAAGGAAGAAGATTAAAAGTAGGTGGTGGTGTATTGGGACCTTTTATCCCTTGCCTCTGGAAGTTCCCTCTCTAAGCATCTCTCTCTCAAAGCCAAGCAAAACAAGATGAAATTGATGTCTACTCAAGCAACTGTCACTTACCATTCAACAATCTTGTTTAAATAGAATACATGCTTTCTAAAATAACGACGACAAAAAGGAAAAGAGTGCTCCACAAGAAACCCTCTAAAAAGGAAATACTAGGTAATAGAAACCCTATAAAAAAGGAACATTAGATAATGAAAACATATATAAAAAATAGAAGCCACTGTTGTCAAGGTGGATGCCTACGTGCTGCCTAGGTGTCACCTAGGTGCCAAGGCGTAATTCCATCCGCTAGGCAGTGGGCTGCCTTTCCAAGGACCCAAAAAGCACCCAAGCACCCACCAAGGTGTCCAAGGGGCCCGTATCAGACCCGCTGACCTGTTTTGAGGCTCTCACTCTCTCATTCATCCAATTAGCATTGTTTTATTATGAAACTTCATTTTTTGTCGGTGATAATATTTTTTTGTGTTTTACATTATTGCATCATATATATTATTGTTGTAAGCATTATGCTGCAGATTTTGGAAGAATAAGTTGACAAACATCTGGGTAGTATTTTTTTATTTTGAAATATCATTTTTTATCATTATTTTTCAGTCACATACTAAATTTTGATACTTCAATCCAATAGACTACCTATTATCATATTAATGTCATATTAGTGTTATTTTCTTATATTTTTATATTAATGTCATCTTAATGTAATATTAAATATATCATTATCAACTAGGCATCTAGACGGATGCCTAAGCGCTTAGGCACTCAGGGACCCCAAGTACGCCTTGGGTCACCTTACCGCCTTGACAACTATGATAGAAGCTCAATGTGTGGAAGTCCTATGAAACATGGAGATCATTTGGGAATTAGAGTGTCGTTGGCGTTGTCTCTGGGGTGAAGAGTTGGTGATGTCAGTGCGTCAGTTCAGTGTCCCCATCAATCAATCTAGAAGTCCATTGCAGATAAGCAGTCACAGCACCAGATGGCATCTCATGTATGGCATCCAAGATCCCCAATGAAGGTGGATTTTGAAGTGGAGCAAGGTTTGTCATCTCGGGTCACGGCTTCACTTCAGTGGGGTCGGAGAGAAGAGATCTCGGTAAAATATCGGGAGATAAGGACAAAATCTTGAGACATGAATGTATGATAACAACACTACATATCCATAATATATATATATATGGATGATGTACACATATGCAAGGAATGCTATATTGGATCTTGACATCGTGTAGAAAGGCCAAAGAGGAGAGATATCAAAGAGATAAAGAATGACGGCAAGGTTATGATCATCTTATACTTTTCAATTAAATGTTATGTATGTAGACATAGTAATAACAAGAAGAATGTAAAAACACGTTTAGACATATACAAGGATTGCTTTCTCGAATCTCAATGCAATCTAAATGTGTTGGAAAACTCCTCGTTAGTTGTCATCCTTGTCCTATCCTGTATTAGCATTCTCATCTCCTCCCCCGCTCATCCTCCTCCTCCTCCTTTATATTCCTACTCTTTTCTATTACTCTTCCCTATTAATCTTAATCTTCGTTGAGCTTCGTTTCGGGACCCTTAAAGAGACAGAGATTCTCAAGGGATCTCGGACATCTCGGAAGAGATGGCAAACCATGAAGTGGAGGATTTCACACGGTAGACTTCCAACATGCAATCAGCATGCATAATATGTGGGTGTGGATGACATTAGGCCAAGATGCTCCCCACATGGAGAGGATGACAACACATTGGAACACCTATTCCTTGCATGCTCTTTTTCCATTAAGATACAGATACAAACTATCAAAAAGGTGGGAGTTGGCTATCACCATACAGATGGTTGAAGAAGCCATCTTTGTGGGGAAACTAGAAATGGGCACTCAAGGAGATCATAAGATTTGATAGCTGATCTTTCATCCAACCCTTTCGGCTATCTAAGGGAAAAGGGACAAAAAAGAGCAACCAAACCTTCAATAGGTAAAGCAGCATATCGGATAGGGCATTTATCCTCATTCATCACGAAGCATAGGCATGGGCTAGATTTTCATATTGGAAAAAGAGTCAACAATCCTCCATTTTTAGTTAGGGTCAACAAAAAATCATCCATTTTGAGCTGTACCTAGAGAATCCTCACCACCTCAGCATGGATTGTGTGTTTTTTTGTTAAAGGGCAGCAGATGTGGTGGACAACAGTGGCAGCAGTGGAAGATGGATGGTTTCAACCAAATGACATTGAAGAAGAGGAGGTTCGTCAGAAAGTGCACCAAGTTTAACCTCAATTGTTCAACATGTTAATCAGTATGACTATCATTAATATGTAGTTATTTTCAGTTCTCCATTGGACTTTAGGTCTGGTTAAAGGTATAATTAGGTAAAGATTCTATTTCTGCTAGGGGTGTTTCACTATTCGGTTCAAACCGAAAAACCAAACCAAATCAAACTGAAATTTCGATTTGGTTCGGTTTACAAGGTATTTCGGTTTGGTTCAGTTTTCAAAAATTCTAACCCGCAAAAACCGAACCGAACTGTTCAAACCGAACTGCTTGTCATTTTTTTATGATATGGAGAAGTTTATTTGGGCCAAGGCCGCTCTGTCGCATTCTGGGCTCCGTTGGCTGGGGCTAGACATGGTGGGAGCATTTACAATTATGTTTCTGGCAGAGGTTCTTTACCTTCCCAATGTGAAAGCATCCACATGCTATTGTTGACAGTACCCAGCACCAAGTGCAAAAGCAAGCACATAGCACAGTTGCCTTGGCTGTCGTGCAAGAGTTGTTGGGTTTGGTGCGCATCACGTGAGGTACTCTTCCCTTCCATACGTTCTGCAGGTGGGCTGGTTATGTTTAGTCCTAGATCGGAGAAAGTGAAAACGGGAGACCTCGTAAATGCTATAAAATTCTTACCGGTTTCTTCTGTTCTCTAGGTGCCGGGTGTTGCTTACAGTGGCTGGCGGGTTAGACCGGTTTAAACCAAATCAAACCGAATTTGTTCGGTTTGGTTTGGTTCGGTTTCAGTGAGTCACTTGGGTTGGTTCGGGTTGAAGATTTTTCTTGAAAAACCGGACCGAACCGAACCATGAACACCCCTAATTTCTGCAACCTTAATTTTAGGCTAGCCCTTGGCATGGTTCACAAGACCAGTCAATCTTGATCTGGATTGACCAATTTGGATCAGGATCAAGGCCTCCTGATTTGATTTCGGGGGGCCTGATTCCCTTCTGAAAATAAAAAAAAAGAAAGAAAGAAATCAGGCCAAATCACCCCAGAACTAGGCCAAAACTGCCAGGAATCAGGCTGGATTAGCTGATCCAACTTGGACCAGCTGGTCTCAGGCTGATTCAGCTCTACGCCACTATCCAGCCTTTGAACTAGGATCTCAGTCTGTGAATGAAGATCCCAACCCCCAACCCTGTGCCCTCCCTAACCCCATTTCAATGTTATTCTGTCACGGTTTTTATACATATTTACTGATTATTTATTATTTATAAAAAATTAAAAAAAAAAAAAAGACAATCCAAGAATTAGCTTTCTTCCTTTGGATCGGGTTTTTTGGCCATCTTGATCTGGATCGGGTCCAGAGTCCAGATCAGATTCTGCCTTCCTTAGTCCTCAAATGTCAAAAGTTGTCCACTTAAAGGGTTTATAGCTATACTTTTATGACGCCTAAGCAAAAAGTAGCACAAAATCTTACTGAAATTATCAATAATCAGAGTAAATTGTACAATCTGGAGTTAAAATTCAAAATGAAACAACCTAAAGGGCACATCGAAGGAATCAAATTTGTAGTACTTCCTAATTGATCAAGAAATAGGAGACAAATCAAAATGCACTCAATATAAAGTAAATACAAACTGCATAAAAAAAAATAGAGCATTTTAAATAAAAGAGATTAACAAAACTTTCCCATTCAAGAACAGAAACAAATTTTAAAAAATCCATATTAGACAAAATATGTATAGTATGATATCAACACATCTTGCTAAAATTTCCATACACAGGTTTGCTACCTCAGAACCCTTGTGATCAACATTTACCTAATGCTAGTACCATGTTCACTTGTGATCATGAGCAAAATAAACTCTTTCCAGGCCTACATGGTGTGGGGTGGGTGGTTATGGGCCCATGATGCAAACCCTTCTGCATGCTGCAGGGAAGGCAATTTTTCTAGAGTTGTTGGAAATCTGATGGCTGCTGCTAGGATATGACCAAATGGCACTAGAAGGTCTGGCTGTCTCCTAGAACTCCTATACGAATACATCTAGGAAAAAACACATGCATGAACCACAATTCGCCCACAATGACATATATTCAATAAAAGCCTCCCATCTGACCATTAAACACAAGCTACCTGGATGACTTTTTTATTTTTATTTTTTATTTTTATTTTTATTTATTTTATTTTATTTTGGGGGGGTGGGGGGGAGGGGGGGAGGAGGAGGTTAGATTCGCAGGTGGCCCTATTGAATATTTTTATCATGTCCTCCTGGTCTGGGAATTATACTACAACCTAGCAATCCCACATATACAGAAAAGCAATTCAAGCAAATGCCAAGAAGATTTCTATAGTTCAAGATGAGCAAGATTTCTCATTTATGACATCATTTTGATTGCTGTTTCATGTAATATTTTTTGAAGCATACAAGAAATCTGCATAGATAATTTCTGCATCATTGTCTACATATGTGAGTTTTTTCAAGTGTACAAGCAATCTATATAATGTCTAACATGGTCTACTTGTGTGAGTTTACTTGACCAACAAGCATGAAAAAGAAAGAGGAAAACCTTGCTATGCACTATGCAGAATCTAACTCAAAAAAATTGCAAACATAAAACTTGACATGGCTTACCCATGAAAATAAAAGGAAAAAAAAAAATCTCAACATTCTTGAGGATATAAGATGTCTAAGAGCAGAAGTTATTTCTCCCAAGAAGCATTAAAAAATAAGGAAGAAACCAGGCCATGACTTTCTTTACCAGAAATATTCGTTGAAGCTGTGATACTGTACTTGCAAACTTGAACTTCTTCTGGTCTTTTTCCATAGAGTTCATGCAGTAAGGGCAGCTCATGTATACTGGCAAGTTTCTGTTCAAAAGGGAAAATGCACTGCTACCATCATCAAGTCTAACAGGAAGATAATTTTGTTTGAGATTTTCCACACAGCCAGGTTGGTCATTTTCCTTTTCTACATGACGTTGGTTAGAGGTGGCCATTACTTCAATCAACTTGTTTTTCTTTCTCACATTGCTTACGGGACTGATTTTTCCACCTGAATGTGTGTGCATTTTCTTGTGTGAAACCTCCTTCATTATGTTCAAACCAGTAGATTTCTCTGCAGATCTTCCACTAGCATCTTCAGCAGGATGAAAATGAGATGATTCAAGCAAAGAATATGAAGAACCTAGATCCTTCAGATGCTCCGTGGACAGTAAAAACCTGTGTCCATGGGGGCATTCGTACTCAAAACCAACATAGACATTTACTTGCATCAAAGAGCCTTTTGGCTTTGCCTTCTTGCCACAATCCATGTTTACAGGCACTACATTGCTTCCTATTTGCAAGAAAGGGTCAGCATCAATATGGAAGCTGGTTTGTAGACCTTGCTGAACAGAGATATGTCCAGTCTTTCTCAACTCTTGGACCCCATTTGTAAGATGATCTTGATCATTCCTGATACCATTTGCAGTTGTATGCTTCACATCCTTTTCTGCAGGGACTTTTAGTTTTTTTTTCTGCTGAAGTAGAGAAAACTTCGAGTCTAACACAGCAGTTCCTGCGACAACCTCAGAAAAGGCTTTCTTCATTACAAAGGATGGAAGACCCTTTCCAAAGCTGATAGTTGATTCAGTTGGGATACTTTTTGTGGTTTTACTCTTAACACGTTGAGGATTAGTTTCATCAATTTCTACGGCTGCTGTGAGTACAACCTTGGGATCCTTAGATGAGTTCATGGTAGGTATATCATGCATAGTATCTATGATCATTCCCTTATACATTTCAAGTGAAATTGTCCACTTAAGCAAAAGGTTTTCATTTGAACAGAAGCCACTTTGAAGCAAGCCCTTTGAGGGGTCATAATATCTTGCTCCACCTAGGCGAATGAGGCTCCATGAGGAAGCATGAAGAGGTCCTGTTTTGCTTCCTTCTGGTAAAACCAGCCTGGGAAGAAGTCCTTCACAATTGGGGAAGCAACTAAAAGTTACATTGGCACTATCAAAATCAAAAGGATCATCTCGCAGACATCTAGAGCGGCCGCATGAACAGGCATGAAGGAAGACAAAACCACTGGAGTGTTTCTCACTTCCTTTTTTTGATTGTGAACCACCAGCCTTAACATGGTGCCTCTGATGCATGCAAGGCTTCCCAGTCAAACTAATGGCATCACATAGCTGCCTTCCTGTTTCCCAAATAGAAGTGCATTCCTCTTCCAACCTCTTTGCAAACATGTCCACAGCTGGTCCCTTCACCATCCGATGAAATGCATTCAAGGCCTTTTCTAGCTGCGCCCTATGCAAGGCAGTGGGATAGCATGCTGGCAATTTTTTCAAATAGATCTCTTTAGCAGCTGGTAGAGCTCTCTGGCACCACAACATCGAAAATTTCATATTCAGGCCTTTACTGCTTTCTAGACAGGATAAAGCAGCATCTCTTGCCGTATATGCTACTCCAGATATTCCCTCATCCCGAGCAACCACGGAAGTCTTTTCAAGTGTTATTCTCTTCGTATTTTCATCTTCATCCACCAATGCATGTTTTATGGGAAGCAAAGTATTCAGAATAAGATTACTTGAAGATATCCAATTTTCTAAGCTTGGAAGTTCGGGGGCACTAAGTGGTTTCCCAGATGCAGCGGATGCTGCAGCAGCAGCTGCTGCAGCCGCTACCATACCAACACCAGCAACTGAGCTTGTACTTGTGCATGTTGGTATGGATCCCCTTCCTCTCAAGACATCTGACTGCCTACAAATAAAATCCTTGATGGATTGAATGTCCTCGTTACTGGAACTCTGAATATCACTTTCAAGCATATCAAAGGTTGTCTTTGAACTTAAAACCTGCTCAATTATGTTGGTAACAAAATTCAAAGATTCACTCCCAAGGTTAGTTGATCTATCTAGTAGCACAACCACCCTTGACGCATCAAGAGAAAACAAGGGCAGAGAATATGCATTCGCTGCACCTCTTGAACCAGGATGACTAGATTCCATGCTTGCGAGTATTCGGCATTTCTTGATCAGGAACCTTATTTGTGTCTCAAGGGAGGTCTGAAGCTTCTTCCTGTGGTTGCCTTCTGTTTTACTCGTAGGTCGCGGCAACATCACAATAGAGTTGGACCCCTTGGAGCTCAAACTTGCCCTGGGAGCTGCGGTTACATAAGAGGACTGGTTGATGGAAGATAAGTCAGATGAATACTCCGCACTGCTTGGACCATCCAAGGCATCATCAAGAAAAACAAAAAGAGTGACCGGAATACACTGTCCTGGCAACACCGATGGATGAGAACTTGAACCTGACATGAGAGAGATAGCTGAACCATGGCGACCACTTCCAGCTCTGCCAGGAGAGACAGAAGGTTTTATTTGAACTGGAGGCTTTGCAGGAAAGGGAGAAACCTTGTGTGTCGTCGTTGACATGATGTGAGACCTTACAAATGGGGCCAAAGCATGCTTTGCACCTTGCAGCACTCGGAATTTTTTCAATAGATGTGTGTCAAAACATGTGCCCTCGTGAAGAAACACGATAACATGGCAAACCTGGTGTAGGTGTTATGGAATTAGATGGAGTTCCAAAGTCTAAAACTGTTAGTTTCAGAAACAAAAGAGGCTATCTAGTTTTTTTTTTTTTTTTCATCCAGCTTGGTTGCTCCCTCAGGCATTTCATCGATAGAATGAGGCAAACAGCACCAATTCTTTATTTCCTTAGGGTAATTGGGATCAAGAACAAAAATTTAGTCTACAAAAATAGTCTTCGTAAGAAGATTAAACAAGGAAACGCAAATCAAATACTCGGACAAATGTCGCAGAAAACATAGAAATCTCTTTTTACAACCAAAAGGGCCAAAGCTACTACCCTACCGAACCCATCCCCCATTTGAACTGGGAAAAAGAAGGAACTCACAGAGAACATCAGCAGCCACCCCCGGAGGTCGTCAGAATCGCGCTCCTCCACAAGCGACTCGATGCTGCGATCCCCGCCCTCGGACCATCCCCATCCCAGCAACGACAACGTTGCGGATGACGAGAACTGCAGGAAGACGATGCCCTTCTCCCGCTCATAGTAGTAGCTGATCCTCCTATGCCGGAACCAGTCCGAAGCCTCCGAGCCCTCGGCGCAGAGATCCCTGTCGAGGCCGCCGGAGCCGAAGACATTGGCGTCGAGAACGCGGTTGATGAGCTGGGCCACGCCGTCCCCGGTCCCGCAGCCGACGAACCCCACCACCACGACGCCTTCGGGAAGGGGAGGGGGAGGGGAAGCCGCAGAAGAGGAGGGAGTGGCAGCGGCGGGAGGGAGAGGGGATGGGTTGGACGGAGGGAGGTCAGTGGGGTTCGCGGGGGCCGCGGTGGAAGCGGCTTTGGTCGCCGAGGAGGAGGAAGGAGGGCGGATTAGGACGCGGACGGCGGAGCTGGTAGTGGTGGCGAGGGGCTCCATGGCAGCCCTGGAGAAGGGTTTCTAGGCTCTGCGAGCAGCTTCCTCCATGGCAGCAGCTCTTGGCCTCGAAGCGCCAACAAGAGCTCGCAGAAAAGCACATGTAAACGGTAACGGAGACTCCGGTAACCTGTTCTCTTTCAGGACTCTCCGCTGGCGATAAATTTGGGTTTAGGGGTTTTATTTGAACAATTCTTCCTTTTTCTTTAATTTTTGTGTTGATTATTTGAAGCAATAACGCCAAATTTTTGTAGTGAGAAATTGTAAATAAATATCAAGATAGGAGAAACATGGTCGATTTTAGGAGATGGTCTTTGAAAACAATGTGCCCCATTTATGTTGATTAGGAGAAAAAGAATGTTGAAAAGCAAAATTCTTAATGATAAGAATGTTCGATGATTGTGATTTAGGGTGTGTTGGGTTCCACGCAAAATATTTTCAGATGAAATGAGTTTTTAAAAAAAGTAAATTTACAATCAATCATTTAGTATCCATGATAATATTTTCAATTGTCCTCAAAAATGACATTCGATCTCATCTCATGAATGTCAAAATTAAGAGAAGGAGAAGCCAGCTAATTAAATTTTCATTAACTAGAGTTTTTCATATAATCAAATAAATTATTGATAGTTCTATACTTTTTGAAAAAAAAAATGCAATTTATTTTACATGGAACCAAACGGATCCTTACTTCCAAAACTATCTCATTTTAGTATCTAAGTTATGTAAAATTTCTCTCTTTTATTCGTTTTATGTAACCAGCCTCCCCCTCCAAATTTCATCCTTTACCCGTTAAGCACACATAATCTAATTTAAATTAAATCTTATTAACGCAATACGTTTCCATGGTTATTTTCTTTTGTGCACTATGTGCTTGGAAGGTGGAAATTTCGTGTGTGAGTTTAATATATGAGAAAATTTGTTCATGATACTTTAAATTTAAAGCATCATGAAAATGGAAAACTTATTTTCATCGATTTATCCAAGTGTAAGCGGAAAAACGTGTTTTGAGATTGAATAAACTAATAGGTTATGGAGTGCTTGATTGTCATATTAGATGGTTCTATGAATACTAATTTTAATGTTACCATTGGTAATGGATGTTTTGATATGCTTTATCAATTTTGATATTCATACATCAATAAAGCGTTATTAACATAAGAAATTCAATATAGATTTGAACTTCCCTCTTTCCCCTGCGTGCAGTAATGGTTCTTCATGTTCCTCTAATATTATTTCTAATATTAATATTGTAGACCTCAAAAGCAACAATATCAAATTAATAATCAAAGGAAACAAGGTATCAGAGAGTGTTTGATTGTTGTATTAAATACCTTAATCAGTATTCATTTGATTTTGTTACTAATAGTAGACATTTGATTATGTTCTATCAATTTTGTTATGCATATACTAATAAACCAAATTATCAATATCGAATCCAATAGAAGTTTGAACGTATTAGATTTGAGTTTTAGAAAGACTCATTCCCTTTCCTTTAAGTCTTTTTTGTCCTTTTAGCTAACTTCCTCCACATTCCTCTCATATCGATTTCAATATTAATATTGCAGAATTCAAATATGTTAATATCAAATATAAGACTATATTAAAACTAATATTCTAGCCAGAATATTAGACATCTAGTTTTCATAGCTTTTATTAATTAAAAAAATAAAATTAAAGATGCACAAGGATAAGAAAAATATTAAAGATATGATATTTTATTAAGGTAATGTAGAAGAGAATGGAACTACTTGCCATATATCTGTAAGGTTCTCGGGTTTCTCAGTATCGCAAACGCAGCGGAAAATAAAATTGATTTGACGATCTCTATCTGTTTCGAATAAACAAAATCGGTTAACGAGTAATCAAATATTACCTCGCGTGGATCCGAATCCGCGTCCGAACGGTTCCGTCGGTGTGACACCGCCAGCTGCGCAAATACTCGGCCTCCAGCGAAGTCCACGCGATCCTCCTCGCAGTGAATTTTCTCACGTTCCTCATTCTTCGCAGCCCACGAACAGTTCGTCGTTCGCCGCAACAACTGCCACAACAACCGCCGCAACGCGTGATCGAATTCCCGTCGGACGGGAATCGGAGAAGACAGCGATGCTGTCTCTAGACAAGGGAGAGAGCTAGGGGCGCCAGAGAGAGAGAGAGGGAGAGAGGAGGGCGTAGCCAGGGCTGAGCAGTAGTTTGGCCTACTCTGTCCGTTCGCTATATTTTATATTAGCCACGCGGTTTTTCATAAAAACCTCTGGAATAATATAAAACCCACTTTTAATCCATCGCCTTGAGAATCTTTTGTGTGTGACCCTCTAAACCCAATTACCAGTCCGATTAATAGCCCAATAAGTCCAGTGACTCCTCACTGACTTAATTAATCAATTAATAACTCATATTAATTAATTAATCAACCGAATTAATGTCTCACATTAAATTTCGTCGGGCCTCCGATCACGTAGGGTGTCAAGCAACACCGCGTAAATCCGGAAGGTATTGAGGGTAAGTAACCCACTTTTGGAACCTTTCCGCCAACAGTTATCACGTTGATATAATCATTCATTCGCACAATGCTCTCGAGTCAACTCAGGATATGGTAAATCGTCAAACCCTAACCGGTCGACTCACTTGGATCGGATGCTGCCGTATAACATCAGAAAATTCTTTTCTCGATATTATTGTCTGTCCTGGCTATTGACTCCTACGCATCCTTCCTAGAGCATTCTCTCTCTTAGTACCGAGAGCGAATGATTCCTTATTGAACACTCAATTCCCTCGACGGTATTCCGTTGTACTCGATCCTTGGCTATTTAAAATCCCATGAACAGAGATCCGTAAACCAAGGTCAAAGTATAAAAGTCCACCAACAAGGTGTCCTTGGTGTTTCAGGTTCAAGGACCATTCACGTAACTGCGACAATAAAATTAAACTGGTTGACAATCAGGTACAATACCATCTAGCGATTCAGTCAGATCAATTCAGTGAACTCATTCCCTAATCAGCATCTATAAATTCGCCTTAGTGTCTCCACACAAGTGACTATGAGATCAATCATATTCTCAGGTTTCTCCGGATCTCACGCGCAGCGGAAAATAAAATAAAATGGGAGATCCGTTCCCGTTTGGAAAAACTAAAATTACGATTATCGGATAATCGATTCTCACCGTGTGCGGATTCGAATCCGCAACCGTTCGGTTCCGTCGGTGCGACATCGCAAGCCGCGCAAGCGCCCGGTCTCTAGCGAAGTCCATGCGATCCTCCTCGCGACGGATATCCTCACATTCCTTGTTCTTCGCAGCCCACGAAACCTCCGCCGGTCGCCGCAACGCGCGGACGATTTCCCGTCGAACGGGATTCGGAGAAGGGGCGGAGCAGATCTGGATCTGTCTGGACGCCAGAGAGAGAGAGAAACAGAGGAGGGGCGGCTAGAGTTAGCAGCAGCTTGGCCTGCTCAGCCCGTTCGCTATGTTTTATACTAACCGTGCGGTTTTTCATAAAAACCCCTGGTTTATATAAAACCCATTTATTTATCCATCGCCTTGAGAATCATTTACGTGTGACCCTCTAGGCCCAATTACCAGTCCAGTTAATGGCCCAACAAGCCAAGTGACTCCTCACTGGCTTTATTAATCAATTAATAACCCTTTATCAATTAATTAATCAATCGAATTGATGTCGCACATCGAATTCGACCTGGCCTCCGATCACGTTGGGTGCCAAGCAACACCACGTGAACCCGGAAGGTATCGGGGTTAAGTAACCCACTCTTGGAACCTTTCCGCCGACAGTTACCGCGTGGATATAATCCTTCATTCGTACAATGCTCTCGAGTCAACTCGGGGTATGGCGAGCTGTCAAACCCTAACCGGTCGACTCACTTGGATTGGATACCGCTGATGAATATCTGATAACTCCTTTCCCGATATTATCGTCCGCCCTGGCCAGGGACTTCCACGCATCCTTCCTAGAGCATTCTCTCTCTAAGTACCGAGAGCGAATGATTCCTTATTGACACACAATTCCCTTCGACGGTATTCCGCTGCACCCAATCCTTGGCGTATTAGAATCCCGTGGCTAGAGATTAGTAGACCAAGGTCAAAGTACAGAAGTCCACCGCCAAGGTGTCCTTGGTGTCTCAGGTCCGAGGACCATCCACGCAACTGCGACAATAGAATCAAGCTAGTTGACAGTGAGGTACAATACCATCCAGCGATTCAGTCGGATCAGTTCAGTGAATTCATTCTCCAATGAGCACCTACAGATTCGCCTTAGTGTCTCCACACAAGTGACTTATGAAATCAGTCACCCTCATCATATGAGCATGAGTAATCTGTACTAGTCTAATCGGATATCCGATGTCCTTCTCGGATATCCTCCGACTAGGAACGATTAAGAATATGTGTGTTTAAGTGATCAGTCTCATTAGTATGATCTCATCATAATCTGATCACTATAGCACATATTCACATACTTCATTATGAGACGATAATTAATACGATTTACACATAATGAATATTATGCCATTATATTAATAAATGAACGAGATTTACATAGTCAGATTGGCTTGTAGGCCACCTAAGCCTAACAAATCACTCTCATCATATGAGCAGGAGTAATATGTACTAGTCTAATCGGATATCTAATGTCCTTCTCATATATCCTCCAACTATGAACAATTAAGAATATGTGTATATAGGTGATCAGTCTTATTAGTATGATCTCATTATAATCTGATCACTATCGCACATATTCACGGACTTCATTATGAGACAGTAAAAGAACAAATTACACAATGAAATAATGTCATATTATTAATAAATGAACGAGATTTATAAAGTCAGATTAGCTTGTAGGCCACCTAAAACTAACAATCTCTCATTTGGACTAAAGCCAATCACCTTTATGCAATATACCTATAGCATCTTGGTGACGCTCAAACACAATTTGAGACAATAGCTTTGTCAGTAGATCTACTACATTGTCGACAGATGGAACTCTTTCGACCATTACATCTCCTCTGGAAATGATCTATTTGATAAGATGAAAGCACCTCAAATATGCTTCGATTTCCGATGAGACCGCAGCTCTTTCGCTTGTGCAATAGCCCCATTGTTGTCGCACAACAGCGGAACAAGATCATAGATGCTAGAAATTATGCCAAGGTCGGTGATAAACTTCTTCAACCATGCTGCTTCCTTGGAACTCTACTAGCAAATTGCGCTTTCGTTCAAAGTGAATACAAAACCAGATGTAGACTTGATATTATTTGGATCTGACTAGAACTCGAGTCAATAAAGTCTCGCAATTTCAAGTCACCTCCTCTATAAACAAAAAACACATATTTAGTTCTTCTTAAGTATTTAAGGATACATTCATTGCCTTCTAGTCTCTTCGCGTAGATCAGCCTGAAATCTACCTGAAACACTTAGAGCGTATGCCACATTAGGTTTTGTACATAGCATAACATACATGATAGACCTTATGGCAGAGGCATATGATACTTTATCCATGAATCCCTTCTCTTTATGAGTCTTAGGAGACTGCTCCTTTGAGAGATAAATTCTATGTCTCATCGGTATGAGACTTCTTTTGGAATTTTCCATGACAAACCTTTTGATAATGGTATCTATGTACATATATTGGGTCAATCCAAGCATCCTCTTTGATCTATTTATATAGATTCGTATCAATACGTAAGATGCTTCTCCCAAATCCTTCATGGAGAAGTTTTTCAACGGCTAAACCTTTACTGATGACATCATAGCTACATCATTCCTAATGAGTAGTATGTCATCTACGTAAAGGACTAAGAAGGTGATTGCACTCTGATCACTCGAAATTATATGTCGTTAAGCATATTCGAACATCAATCTTAAAATTCCAATTTCCACATATAATTATTTGAAAAATAGCAAGTGGTGAGATTGGGTCAAATCCACAAGGAAATAGATTTTTAAAGTTGAAAACTTTGAGTTTTTAGAGGAAAAATAGAGAAGAAAGAAGATGGAGCATGATGATTTGATTTGTTAAGAATTGAAATTAACCGGACTTACTATGAACTCAGAAAAGGAGCACCCCCAAACGAGCATAATCAGAGTATCTACTGAACTAAGACTACCTCTAAAACACTAATTAAAAGTAGAATATAAAATTTGAGTAGTGTCAATAGAAGAAAAAATAAAAGTTATAGAACAAAAAGATGGAGAAAAGATAACTATTTTCGAAGGAGCCACTGTCATTCATTATCAGAATTATATGAAATTTTACAAAGACATTGAAAATCAAACATTAACATAACTTTTATAAGAAAATTTTTACAGAAAATATTCAAAATACAGTGTAACATGGAGAACTCAAAACCTAGAGATAGAGACAGTGGGGAGAGAAAACTGATGTTTGCAACCGTCGTAGCTCTTCGCGCGGATCTTTGGTAGCCTTGGACTCCTTCCAATGGTCAGTTGTAGTGCCTCGAGTCCACCTCTTGTACTAATAGCCGTTGGTTTGAAAGAGATGTAGAGAGAGAGATAGAGAGAACAAAAGCTAGAGAGAGAGGGGGCTGCTACAGTACCCGCACTACAGTACCTGCGGGTACTGTAGCAAAGAGAGGGAGAAAGTGGGAGAGAAATTGAGAGAGAGAATTTCCAAAAAACAAAGCTCCCTTTTTTCTTCTCCCCTCCCATAGTTTTATAGAAGAGAATTCTTAATTCAAATTTTGAATTTCAAATAGGATAATAAATAGGCTATTAAGCTCACCCTTGATTAGTGGATCTTCTTTTAAGCCCATAAAGACTATTTTGAATTTTGAATTTCAAAATAAATATCTTTCTTTTTAAATTTCAGGATTCCCTCATCCTCTCTCTCTTGGTTTTATAGAAGAGAATTCTTAATTCAAATTTTGAATTTCAAATCCTCTAATAAATGAGCCCTTAATTGCTCGCATTAAGCTCCCCCTTGATTTGAGGATTCTACATGAATGTACATTTGAAATTTAAATTTAGAGAGGGATATTTTAAATTTTGAATTTTGAATTGAAGAATAAATGTTATTTTCGAGATTTTGAAATTTTAAAATTCAAATTTAAAAAATACTATTTTTGAAATTTGAATTTCGAAATTCTCTCTTCTCTCTCTTAATTGGCTTGTGGTTCCCTTTTTAAGACAAAAAAATACAATCTTGTTCCTTCCAAGATTCAAACCCTGGTCACTTCCTTGAAATCCAAGTAGTCCAACCACTATGCCATCTGCTTGTTCATGTCCTGTATTCACATAAAATAATAATTAAGTTCATGCGGCAATCAATAAATTATCCAAATACACATTAAATGATTGTCGAGAAAGTCTTATTTGAGAATGAAATTGCTATCCTGATTCAATCCATAAAGTGATGATATTTGAAATTCGAATTTTACAGAATTGATATGTTTGAAAGCATAATTGATTTATCTATCATTTCATGTGATTTTGTTCATTAAATTGATAGCAAAGTGTGTAAGTTTCATCTGTTATTTATGTAAAATTGTGAACTTATCACACTCCCACTAATCTTCTTGTACACAGAAGACTCATCTTCATTCTTAATGAAGTCATAAGACTTGACTGCCTCGTCAAATCTTATGTTCTAACTCCGAGAAGTCTGCTTCAGTCTATAAATAGATCTCTGAAGCTTGCACACTCTATCTGGAAACTATTTTGATATGAAACCTTCTGGCTATATCATATACACATCTTCCTCAAGATTACCATTGAGGAAGGCAATCTTCACATCCATTTTTTAGATCTCATAATCAAAGTGTACAGCTATGGCGAGTAGAACTCTGATCGACTTTATCATGGCAACTGGTGAGAAAGTCTCGTCATAGTCAATTCATTGTCTTTGACGATATCATTTTGCCACCAACCTTGTCTTATAAGTGTCGATCCGTCCATCAACACCGATCTTTCTCTTAAAGATTCACTTGTATCCAATAGGTACAATATCCTCGAGCAAGTCCTCCAAGTTTCAAACTTGGTTGGTGTACATGGACTGGATTTCACAGTTCATGGCTTCTCACCATTTTTCAGCTTCTGGGCCTTCTATGACCTCCTGGTAGATTTTAGGATCATCATCCTCATTATATTCTATCTTAGACTCACCTTCCGCGATATGTCCCACATATCGTTCACGTAGTCTAGGTACTCTATTAGATCTACGAGGCTCATCTATGTGTACCTAAACATATTCAGGAACTGATAGCTCATCTGATGATATCGCAACTGTTTGAAGATCTAAAACCTCTTCCAATATTATTTTATTCCCACTGTCTTCCTAGAGAATGTATTCCTCTTCTAGGAAGACAAATTTCTTGGCCACAAACACTTTTTGTTCACCAAGATGATAAAAGTAGTATCCAAATGTCTCCTTTGGATATCCTACAAACTTGCATCTATCAGTTTTATATTCTAACATGTCTGGATCATGTCTCTTTACATGAGTAGGACAATCTCAGACTTTAACATGTTTAAATTATTGTTTTCTGCCTTTCCATATCTCATATGGAGTAGAGGTCACAGACTTGTTGGGTACTCTGTTCAAAAGGTATACTACTGACTTTAGAGCATACCCCAGAGGGACACTAGTAAACCCAAAAAACTCATCATAGATCACACCATGTCTAACAAGGTGCGATTTCTCTTTTCAGATACACCATTTATCTGTGGTGTATATGGAGGGGTTAGCTGAGAAAGGATGCCATTATCCTTTAAGAATTGTGTGAAATTAGTATCAAGTATTCTCCTCCCCAATTAGATCGAAGAGTTTTAATACTCTTTTCTGTCTGCTTCTCTATTTCATTTTTGAATACCTTGAACTTCTCAAATACCTTCGACTTGTACTTTATTAAGTACACATAGCCGAATCTTGAGAAGTCGTCGGTGAACGTGATGAAGTACGAAAAATCACATTTGGCTTGGGTGGACATTGGACCACATACATTTGAATGTATTAGTTCTAAAATGTCTTTGGCACGTTCTCCATGTCTAGTGAATAGAGATTTTGCCATCTTTTCCATAATATATGACTCACATGTCGCAAGTGATTCATAATCGAATACGTTTAAATATCCATGTTTGTGCAAATTTTGTAGCCTGCTTTCACTAATGTGTCAAAGTCTACAATGTCACATGTAGGCTTGATTCACACAATTCTTGCTCTTCTTAAGAGTATTATCAATGTGAAAATTGTAATAAGAAACATCTAAAAGATATAGACCGTTGACTAAATGTGTTGAAGCTATTGATTTATTACCATAATAAATCGAACAACTTTTGTTCTCAATAGTCATCATATATCCTATCTTATCCAAACAAGATAATGAAATGATGTTCTTTATTATGCTAGGTACATAATAACAATCTTCCAAGGATAAGACGTCTGCCGATGGAAGCCTGAAGTTTGTTGTCCCTACAACAACCGCCGCAACTTTTGCGCCGTTTCGTAGCCTCAATTCCACCTCGCCTTTTCTCAACTTGCACTTACTTGTCAGCATCTGCACATCATGGCAGACATGAGAAGCACATCCAGTATCTAATACCCAAGATGTGGAATTTCAAACTAACAATATCAACTTTTGTATCCTTAGTAACAAGATTAAAAGTCAAATTATCACACCAAATATTTGCTCTATATCTATTCTTATTTTTGAATTATATAGTTAACTTTTCTGATAAACATAGAATTTGGTAGAGTCATGTGCAATGTCCAAATAATACAAATAACGGGATTAAAATTGTTCTTTAAGCCTTTTATATATGATGATGTCCATATACTGAAGCATTGGTTAATCAATTCTTCATCAGTTTAAGGACGATATAATTTGAATACGAAGTGCTAACAGTCTTGTTATACATCAAATGTGTTACAGAACAATTATTGAATATTTTTTTTAGAAATATATATTTTTAACTATATCTTTTAAAATTTATATATATAAAAAAAGCAAATCTCAAATTATAGTGAAGAGTGATACTTGTTGCACCATGTGCGGTGCAACAATGAGTTGCACCACATGCGGTGCAGTGCATGATTCGACGGCTTCGATTGAGTGTTCAATCTCATTTTAAAAATAATAATAATAATAATCATCTGATCTTTGATTGGATGGTACAAATGCCAAGTTTGGGTAGGCCTCCAAGTCAATTAATTAAAAAAATAAAATTTTGTCCAATCTAAGAGATTAGAGGGTAGCACTGACTGCACCGTGTCAAATATTACGCTACAGTGAAATCTCGACTAATTACAAAGAAGTGTGTAACATAGAGTTAGATTTGTTGGGATTTCTCGGTTTCTCCGGATCGCTCACGCAGCGGAAAAACAAAATTATTTACAGCGATCCGTTCCCGTTTCGGAGACTAAAATACGAGATAATCGGATTATCTTTTCTCACCGTGTGCGGATTCGAATCCGCAGCCGTTCGGTTCCGTCGGTGTGACACCGCAAGCCGCGCAAGCTCCCGGCCTCTAGCGAAGTCCACGCGATTCCTCGAGTTCGTCGTTCTTCGCAGCCCGCGAAGCCTCCGCTGGTCGCCGCAATGTTTGCCGCAGTGCGCGGACGATTTCCCGTCGAACGGGATTCGGAGAAGCGGCGGAACAGATCTGGATCTGCCTGGACTCCAGAGGAAGACAGAAACTGAGGAGGGGCGTCTAGGGTTAGCAGCAGCTTGGCCTGCTAAGCCCATTCGCTATGTTTTATACTAACCGCGCGGTTTTTCACAAAAACCCCCGGTTTGTATAAAACCCACTTATTTATCCATCGCCTTGAGAATCATTTGCGTGTGACCCTCTAGGCCCAAGTACCAGTCCAATTAATGGCCCAGTAAGCCCAGTGACTCCTCACTGGCTTTATTAATTAATTAATAACCCTTTATTAATCAATTAATCAATCGAATTGATGTCGCACATCGAATTCGATCGGGCCCCCGATCACGTTGGGTGCCAAGCAACACCGCGTGAACCCGGAAGGTATTTGGGGTTAAATAACCCACTCTTGGAACCTTTCCGTCGATAGTTACCGTGTGGATATGATCCTTCATTCGTACAATGCTCTCGAGTCAACTCAGGGTATGGCGAGCTGTCAAACCCTAACCGGTCGACTCACTTAGATTGGATGCTGCTGATGAATATCGGAAAACTCCTTTTCCGATATTATCGTCCGCCCTGGCCAGGGACTTCCGCGCATCCTTCCTAGAGCATTCTCTCTCTAAGTACCGAGAGCGAATGATTCCTTATTGACACACAATTCCCTTCGACGGTATTCCGTTGCACCCAATCCTTGGCGTATTAGAATCCCGTGGCTAGAGATTCGTAGACCAAGGTCAAAGTACAGAAGTCCACCGCCAAGGTGTCCTTGGTGTCTCAGGTCCGAGGACCATCCACGCAACTGCGACAATAGAATCAAGCTGGTTGACAGTGAGGTACAATACCATCCAGCGATTCAGTCGGATCAGTTCAGTGAACTCATTCTCCAATGAGCACCTACATATTCGCCTTAGTGTCTCCACACAAGTGACTTATGAGACCAGTCATCCTCATCATATGAGCAGGAGTAATTTGTACTAGTCTAACCAGATATCCGATGTCCTTCTCGGATATCCTCCGACTATGAACGATTAAGAATATGTGTGTTTAAGTGATCAGTCTCATTAGTATGATCTTATCATAATCTGATCACCATAGCACATATTCACGGACTTCATTATGAAACGATAATTAACGCGATTTACACATAATGAATATTATGCCATTTTATTAATAATGAACGAGATTTACATTGTTAGATTGGCTTGTAGGCCACCTAAACTAACAATCTCCCACTTGGACTAAAGCCAATCACCTTTATACAATAAGCCCATAGACTCTAGGTGACGCTCAAACACAATTTGAGCCAACGGCTTTGTCAGTGGATTTGCTACATTGTCGACGGATGGAACTCTTTCCACTACTACATCTCCTCTGGATATTATCTCTCTGATAAGGTGTAAGCGCCTCAGAATATGCTTCGATTTCTGATGAGACCGTGGCTCTTTCGCTTGCGCAATCGCTCCATTGTTGTCGCACAACAGTGGAACAGGCTCAGAGATGCTGGGAACTACGCCGAGGTCGGTGATGAATTTCTTCAACCACACTGCTTCCTTAGCGGCTTCAGCTGCAGCGATGTACTCAGCTTCAGTCGTCGAATATGCAGTGGTTACTTGCTTGGAACTCTTCCAGCACACTGCCTCTCCGTTCAATGTGAACACGAATCCAGATGTTGACTTGCTATCATCTGGATCTGACTGGAAACTCGAGTCAGTAAAGCCTCGCAGTTTCAAGTCACCTCCTCCATAGACAAGAAACATATCCTTAGTTCTTCTCAAGTACTTAAGGATACATTTTACTGCCTTCCAGTGCTCTTCGCCTGGACCAGCCTGAAATCTGCTCGTAACACTTAGAGCAAATGCAACATCAGGCCGTGTACATAGCATGGCATACATGATAGATCCTATGGCAAAGGCATAGGGTATTTTATCCATGAATGCCCTCTCATTAGGAGTCTTAGGAGACTGCTCCTTTGAGAGATTAATTCCATCTCTCATCGGTATGAGACCTCTCTTAGAATTTTCCATGCCAAATCTTTTGACTATGGTATCTATGTACAATGATTGGGTCATTCCAAGCATCCTTTGATCTATCTCTATAGATCCGTATTCCCAATACGTAGGATGCTTCTCCCAAATCCTTCATGGAGAAGTTTTTCGACAGCCAGACCTTTACTGATGACATCATAGCTACATCATTCCCAATGAGTAGTATGTCATCTACGTAAAGAACTAGAAAAGTGACTGCACTCCCACTGGTCTTCTTGTACACACAAGGCTCATCTTCATTCTTAATGAAGTCATAAAACTTGACAGCCTCGTCAAATCTTATGTTCCAGCTCCGGGAAGCTTGCTTCAGTCCATAAATGGACCTCTGAAGCTTGCACACATTATCTGGAGATTCTTTGGATGTGAAACCTTCTGGTTGTATCATATACACTTCTTCCTCAAGGTTACCATTGAGAAAGGCAGTTTTCACATCCATCTGCCAGATTTCGTAATCAAAATGTGCAGCAATGGCGAGCAGAACTCTAATCGACTTTATCATGGTAACTGGTGAGAAAGTCTCGTCATAGTCAATTCCTTGCCTTTGACGATATCCCTTTGCCACCAACCTTGCCTTATAAGTGTCGATCCGTCCATCAGCACCGATCTTTCTCTTAAAGATCCACTTGCATCCGATGGGTACAATACCCTCGGGCAAGTCCTCCAAGTTTCAAACTTGGTTGGTGTACATGGACTGGATTTCTGAGTTCATGGCTTCTTGCCATTTCCCGGCTTCTGGGCCTTCTATGGCCTCCTGGTAGGTTTTAGGATCATCATCCTCATTATATTGTACCTTAGACTCACCTTCAGCGATATGTCCCACATATCGTTCGGGTGGTCTAGGTACTCTACCAGATCTACGAGGCTCATTTGTGTGTACCTGAACAGATTCAGGAACTGATATCTCATCTGATGATAATGCAGCTGTTTGGGGATCTGGAACCTCTTCCAGTACTATTTCACTCCCACTGTTCTCCTGGATGAGGTATTCCTCTTCCAGGAAGACAGCTTTCCCTGCGACAAACACCTTTTGTTCATCAGGATGGTAAAAATAGTATCCAAAGGTTTCCTTTGGATATCCCACAAACCTACATTTATCAGTTCGTGATTCCAGCTTGTCTGGATCATGCCTCTTTACATGAGCAGAACAACCCCAGACTTTAACATGTTTAAATTCTGGTTTCCTGCCTTTCCATATCTCATATGGAGTAGAGGCCACAGACTTGCTGGGTACTCTGTTCAGTAGGTATGCTGCTGACTCTAGAGCATACCCCCAGAAGGACACTGGTAATCCCGAAAAGCTCATCATGGATCGCACCATGTCCAACAAAGTGCGATTCCTCCTTTCAGATACACCATTCACCTGTGGTGTATATGGAGGGGTTAGCTGAGAAAGGATACCATTATCCTTTAAGAATTGTATGAAATTAGTACTCAAGTATTCTCCTCCTCGATCTGATCGAAGAGCTTTAATACTCTTTCCTAACTGCTTCTCCACCTCATTCTTGAACTCCTTAAACTTCTCAAATGCTTCCGACTTGTACTTCATTAAGTACACATAGTCGAATCTTGAGAAGTCATCGGTGAACGTAATGAATTAAGAAAAGCCACCTTTGGCTTGGGTAGACATTGGACCACATACATCTGAATGTATTAGTTCCAGAATGTCCTTGGCACGTTCTCCATGTCCACTAAATGGAGATTTTGCCATCTTTCCCATAAGGCAGGATTCACATGTTGCAAACGATTCATAATCGAATGCTGTTAAATAACCATGCTTGTGCAACTTTTGCAACCTGTTTTCGCCAATGTGCCCAAGTCTACAA
Organism: Zantedeschia hybrid cultivar; assembly: GCA_030544215.1. Classification (NCBI taxonomy): domain Eukaryota; kingdom Viridiplantae; phylum Streptophyta; class Magnoliopsida; order Alismatales; family Araceae; genus Zantedeschia; species Zantedeschia hybrid cultivar. The sequence goes on from JARZZO010000014.1 coordinate 80,226,231, forward strand.
TGCCACATGTAGACTTGGTTCACGCAATTCTTGCTCTTCTTAAGAGCATTATCAATTTGAAGATTGTAATAAGAAACATCTAATAGATATAGACCGTTGACTAAAGATGCCGAAGCTATTGATTTATTACCATAATAAATCGAACAACTTCTATTCTCAATTGTCAACCTATATCCTATCTTGTCCAAACAAGATATTGATATGATGTTCTTTATTATGCTAGGAACATAATAACAATCTTCCAATAGTAAGGTGTCTCCCGATGGAAGCCTGAGGTTTGCTGTCCCAACAGCAATCGCCGCAACTTTTGCGCCGTTTCCTAGCCTCAATTTCACCTCACCTTGTCTCAGCTTGCGCTTACTTGTCAGCATCTGCACATCATGGCAGATATGAGAAGCACATCCGGTATCTAATACCCACGATGTGGAATCTCTAACTGATAAGTTGATATCTATCATATAGATATCTGAAGCTTCAGACAGCTTCACTCTTCCATGAGCTTTATCATCAAGGAACTCCTTGCAGTTCCTCTTCCAGTGATCATACTGCTTATAGTAGAAGCAGTCACCCTTCACTACTCCTTTGCATTTGTCCTTCGATCTTTTATCGTTAGCTATCATCCCTGCTTCAGGGGCATCTAATGCCGATTTAGCAGGAGGATCAGCTCCAGGGACAAAGTTATTGCGTTCAGATCTGAAGACATTCTTCAGGCTTCTGAACCAATCTGAGTAGATCAGATAAGTCAAAACGGCATCAAGTATGCCACGGAGTGAGTTATTCGACGACATAATTCCCTACAGGAGATAAGTAAAATCTATTTAGCAGATGTTCAATTATTTAAAGTTTAAAACAAGACATGGTCTTTTGTTCAAGTTTAACTCCCACTAATTTTCGACGGACTGTATAACCCTCAGTTATACAGAACGGGAGACGCCGACAGTCTCCTAGTGGGGATCAGAATCTCAATGACTTGCACTATAGCCTTGTGGATAGCACAACAAACTGTAATACAATCAGAGAGCACCCAACTCATGGGACTTGCAACTCCTTGCAATATCTGATCATGGCTTCGGTCCCCAGAGATTTAATGGCATTGTGGATAGCACAACAAACCATTAATCCTGGTCTAAGCTAACCATCATTACGTGACGAGCATAGATTTGCATGCAGCCCTTGTGGATAGCACAACAAAGCTACATGGTTCCTCTACCCCGATCTATAGGCATCTAATGCCATAGCCACAGTTTCTCCTCCCAATTAAGCAGGCCTTGTGGATAGCACAACAAACCTGCCTAAAGTGATTTGAATCCTATAACTATAACGATGGTGGACCACGCGGTAAGTTCTTAACTACTCGCGTTACGGCTTAGAGTTTATCTGAGGGTATTTAGATAACTTTTTATCTTAGTCTCTCCTAGGCGATAGTATATAAATATATCGTATATATTTACTAAATACTATAACCTGCTTTGATTCATAATCAAAAGATAAACAATGCATCACATACATGTCATTTAGTGTGGTCATGGATAGCACAGTGGGTTTGACTGGAGCCAACAGTCAGACGCACACACATTCTAATCATAACAATTATATTAGATACCCTGCAATCACATAGGCAAGAGATCTCCATCTTTTCGCCTTCCTGGTTGCAGCTGTGGATCGTCGTCGCTCCTTCCTCGGTTGCCTCGATCATATTACATTAATTCTAGAATTAACAAGTAAATTGAAGAAGGCCTTATGGCGAGTACAAGAGAGAGAGGGAGGTAGAAATACATCGGAGTATGAGAGAGAGAGAGGTGCGCAGACCTCTATTTATTAACAATTAATAAACATCATACATCCACGATCCATACAAACCATTCATCTCATGAATAATTAAATAAGTGCATATCCATGACCACGGTGTGTTTTAAACATCCCACACATGATTCAGCGCATCACATGGCTAAAACAAATGAGTTTTCAAAATAAATAATTTTGGCTTTCAAAAAGCTGGGATCCAATCAAAATTGGTGTTTGAATTTTGAAAACTCATTTTATTAAGTTAACATGCAATTAAATCAAATTTAAAAGCAATAAACATACATCACATGCGCACACACTCCGAATTAATAATTCCAGATTATTCCATGCAAATTAGAACACTTCTAATAATCTAACACTTAGATTAAACCCCATTAATAATCTAACAATTAGACTATTTTAAAGACTAATCTAACCCTTAGAATAATCCAACCAAGTTAATTAATAATTTAACACTTAAATTAATAATCAACTTGAATTAATTATTAACTAACTACTAATCTTACTCTTAGATTAGTTAATTAATGTTAATTAGTAATTTAACACTTAAATTATTAATTAACACTAATTAATCAATAACCATAATCTATCAATTAGATTAGATGATTAAAGTTAATCATTAATTTAACCCTTAAATTAATAACTAACAATTAATCATTACATACTACTAATTTAACACTTAAATTAGTCATTTAAGTTAATTATTAATTTAACAATTAAATTAATAACTAACTCAAATAATAATTAACAATTAGATGAAATAACAATTAATAATCTAACTATTAGATTAATAATTATTAATTACTAATTTAACCATTAAATTAGTTTTATTGAGATTAATCATTAGTTTAACTATTAAACTAACAATTAACATTAATCAATTGACAACTAATTGTTAATCAAAAAATTGATTCAAAATCATTAATTAAAGGGTCCAATTAAATAAATTGAATAATACATTTAAGTTCTAAAACAATTTTGAACTTTAAAGTTAATATCCAGTTTCAATTTAATTGGAAATTGGGGTTTTAAAATCAAAACAGGGCTCAACCATCTAGCTGACCCAAAAAGGCTCGGGCCCTGGCCGAGCCAGGGCTCGGACCAGGTCCGAGCCAGGGCCCAGCCCAGGTGCGATCCTGGGGCTGGCGGCCCTGGCCCGGCTCGGGGCCGGTCCAGCCGGTCCGACCGGCCTGGGCCCGGTCCCGACGACCCGGTCCACCCTGCAACTCCCCAGGCTACCCGACGCCCTAATCTGCAGTAACCCTAGCCGGGTTGCAGGCCGCCGCCAGCAGGCCCCCCGGCGCCGCCTGCCCCGGCCGGCGATGCCCCCGGCGCCGGCGACGTGCCCGGCGCCGGCAGGGCCGCCGGTGGTGGTCAACGAGCAGCCAGCCGACCCCTTTAAAAACCCCCCAAAATCTGATTTTGCAGGGTTTAAATCCGATTTCGGGCTAGATTTTGTAGCTCTTCAGGGCCACCATGGCGCCGGCCATCATGCCCGGTGTGTAATGGTGACTATCACCAAGAGATCCGGGCATGCGGGTCGCCATCCCAACGATTGAGAAGCGAGTACGAAGTCGCCGAAAAGCCCCGGTTCATCATCACATGAAGAACTCCGAAAACCCCCAAATAAAATCCGAAAAATCACAAAAAAATAATCAAATTATTTGTGTTCATCTTATGAACATGATTCCGTCATTTTAATCGGATTAAACGCATGGAATAACACAAGAAAAATCAATTTCGGAAACCGAAACGGGACGAGAAACAGTGGAACCTGGCTCTGATACCACTGTTGGGATTTCTCGGTTTCTCCGGATCGCTCACGCAGCGGAAAAACAAAATTATTTCGAACGGGATTCGGAGAAGCGGCGGAGCAGATCTGGATCTGCCTAGACTCCAGAGGAAGACAGAAACTGAGGAGGGGCGTCTAGGGTTAGCAGCAGCTTGGCCTGCTAAGCCCGTTCGCTATGTTTTATACTAACCGCGCGGTTTTTCACAAAAACCCCCGGTTTGTATAAAACCCACTTATTTATCCATCGCCTTGAGAATCATTTGCGTGTGACCCTCTAGGCCCAAGTACCAGTCCAATTAATGGCCCAGTAAGCCCAGTGACTCCTCACTGGCTTTATTAATTAATTAATAACCCTTTATTAATCAATTAATCAATCGAATTGATGTCGCACATCGAATTCGACCGGGCCTCCGATCACGTTGGGTGCCAAGCAACACCGCGTGAACCCGGAAGGTATTTGGGGTTAAGTAACCCACTCTTGGAACCTTTCCGTCGACAGTTACCGTGTGGATATGATCCTTCATTCGTACAATGCTCTCGAGTCAACTCAGGGTATGGCGAGCTGTCAAACCCTAATCGGTCGACTCACTTGGATTGGATGCCGCTGATGAATATCGGAGCTGATGAATATCGGAAAACTCCTTTTCCGATATTATCGTCCGCCCTGGCCAGGGACTTCCGCGCATCCTTCCTAGAGCATTCTCTCTCTAAGTACCGAGAGCGAATGATTCCTTATTGACACACAATTCCCTTCGACGGTATTCCGTTGCACCCAATCCTTGGCGTATTAGAATCCCGTGGCTAGAGATTAGTAGACCAAGGTCAAAGTACAGAAGTCCACCGCCAAGGTGTCCTTGGTGTCTCAGGTCCGAGGACCATCCACGCAACTGCGACAATAGAATCAAGCTGGTTGACAGTGAGGTACATTACCATCCAGCGATTCAGTCGGATCAGTTCAGTGAACTCATTCTCCAATGAGCACCTACAGATTCGCCTTAGTGTCTCCACACAAGTGACTTATGAGACCAGTCATCCTCATCATATGAGCATGAGTAATCTGTACTAGTCTAACCGGATATCCGATGTCCTTCTCGGATATCCTCCGACTAGGAACGATTAAGAATATGTGTGTTTAAGTGATCAGTCTCATTAGTATGATCTCATCATAATATGATCACCATAGCACATATTCACGGACTTCATTATGAAACGATAATTAACGCGATTTACACATAATGAATATTATGCCATTTTATTAATAATGAACGAGATTTACATTGTTAGATTGGCTTGTAGGCCACCTAAACTAACAAGATTCTATTACACTTTGTGCTAAGGTTTTTTCTTTTTTTTTTTAAACATTAAGAAGGTGCTACCTTCATTCATACATATAACCATAAAAGAGTACATCAACATGGAAGTAAACAAAAGACAAGAGCATGGCAAACATGAAAAAGTGGGAAAACTGGTACAAAAGCAGCAGGCCATGTAAGGGGTTGATGACGGACATCATAGAAAGAGGTACATAGGATACCAAACGAAGCAAAGCCAAAGTCCATCGAACAAAGCCACTGACAGAAGGTTGTCGGATGTTGACAACGATCACCGGCATGCTCAATGTAGACGAGAGGTGCTCGGGGAGGAGTAAGGACCCTCCAAGGAGACACTGGTGCAAAATCTAAGAAGGTTGCATGACCAACAAAGTAGCTTTGACAAGTGGTGTTCGGAGACATGTGTCGACACTAGGGATGCATGGGATGAGAACAGATTCTCAAGTGCATCGACTAATCTCTAATATACCCTGAGTAGGTAGTCTGTCCACCAAGGAACTAGGAGAGGCGTCGCCAAGATCAAGACTCTAGAGGGCAGCAATCCTGCAAAACAGAACAACCAGGCAGGCACACCCAAGGTGGAAGGGGAGGAGAGCGAATAAAGATGGAGTACACAAACGGACAATGAAGGAAACTATAGATCTACCTAAAAGCTAAGAACCTGCAGGGAAGAGGGAGCCAGTGAAGCCCCATAGAGAAAACAAAAGGAGGGGCAAAATTACATGGGGAAGACAAAAGGGGGTGGATAAGGCTGAGATGTAGGGAGAGGGCACACAAGAGATGGTAGAAAGGGTAGGAGGGCAAGATGCGGTCAAAAGATGGTGATGGCGAAGGAGACGGTGGGGTGGTGTAGAGAAACGTCCCAGAAGGGGAAACAAACAAGGAAGGGAAAGGGGTAGAGCGGAGGCAGCAGAAGAAGAAGAAGAGTATGCAAGGTGGTAGGGAGAAGGATGGCAGAGTTGAATGGCAAATGAAATTAGGAAACCAACTAAAGGGGCAAAGAGGAACATAGGAAGAAGAATAAGGAATTGTATATGGGGGTGGTGATAACTTGACAATTTTAGACAATTAGAAGACTAAAATGTAGGATCTACAATTATAATTTTCATGCAAAATCACCTCAGATGATAGAGAATTTTATCTTCTTTCCAAATCACTTGCAGATGCTTCATAATCGTTTTTCTTTGTGTATAGGCTACAAGAAGCATGTGGCTCAGTTAGTGAGAGCATCTAAAGAACAACCAAGTGACTAGGAATTGAATATCAGTAGGTGCAATGATTAATTAATTTTTGCGAAGAAAATGAGGAATAATATAGTCAAGGCTGTGAGTGCTTAAAATGCTAGTGTGATTATTATGAAAAATCTATGTTATTTAGGTGCGAAATAAACCTATTAAAAACAGAAACTAAGTGCAGTGATCGCCAGAAACTTTTAACTAAAAAGTTCCAAAAGAAGGTATGACCACCTACCTTTTTAAATGCGGAAGATGTTGAGTCCTTGATTCCCCCTCTTCAGCCGGCTGAAGAAAGAGAGTCCTTCCTTTTCTTTTGTTCTTGCTGTTGAGGTTGAATTTGAGGATCGTTCAGAGTCCTTTGATTTGATTGTTGATTCTCCTTTTGCTCTGTGCAGCAAAAAATAAAAAAAAAATAGAAACGAAGAAATGATGATGAGAACTTAAGCAACAATAGAATCTATTATAATCATGGTCTTAAATATGCAACTAAACAACAAACTTACTTGTTTAATGGCTTTGAAACCCCTTAATCAAATAGGTTTTGAAAAGAATGCAGGTGTTGTGTGTTGCATGAAGTGATGATGAAGAATGTAAAACTAAATAGAATGCAGATACAGAAATAAAAGACTTATGCCCAATGGTTGAATTTTTGAATTGGATGAAGAATTTTGAATGGACGCCGACTCCTAGAAATAGCAGCGCTTCGGCGTTCTGACGTTGTTGCTTCGCTTCAATCACGAACTCTTTTAAATAACGCTCAACATTCAGCATTCACCTTTTTTTTTTAACTCAACATTGATGCAAGGTATTTATAGACTTCTTCTGCGTTCGTGATTAACATGGAAAAACCTCAGATTTATCCATCTTAACCAACAGATAAATACAGATTAATTCATCTTTATCTGTAATTATCTAAAACGCGTCAGCCATTGCAGACGCCTTTCAGATTAATTAAGACAAAGATAAACATCCGATAAAACTTATCTTTATCTTTATTAGCTAAAACGCGTCTACATGTACAGACGTCTTTTACACTGATTAAGATAAGGATAAACATCCGGAAGAGAAGTAGAAATAACCTAGGAAACCTAAAACGCGTCAAGACTCACAGACGCCTTTTAGCTAATTAATCAACTGATTAAAATTCAAATTTAAACGTTAAAAATAAGAATAAAGTCTAAATTGCGTCCACATAGGTCGACGTCTATTAAGCTTCTTCATATTTTAACTGAAATTTGAATTAAAATCAATTCAATTGATTAACTTAAACATGTCTGTTAAACCCGACACTTAAAAAGATCAATAAAAATTAATCAATGATTAAATATCAGACCATTCTGAGGCATTATTATATGATATGAAATTTACTCGAAATGATGTCAAAATTAGCGTGTCTACAAAGGCCGGTCCCCACTTCTCTTGGAGCTTAAGATTTTAAAACTCAAAATTCAAAAAAAAAAGAGAGAGAATTAAGGAGAGAGAAAAGAAAAGAGGAAATCTAAGAGAGGATTTTAATTTTCAAATAAGAGAAGGAATTCTCCTTTGATTTTCAAATTTCAAAACTTCCCTAAATCTTGTAAGGAGTTCCTATAATTAAGAGATTGATTTTGTTAAATTTAAATTTAAAATTTTAAAGTGAGAGCTAAAATTTTGGAATTCAAAATTTTCTGTGAGCCTATAAATCTCCCCTTAGCGATTTGAAAGAGGGAATTTATTTTGTTTTTTTGAGTTTTTATTTTTCTCTTCCATCTCTTTTTCTCACTCTCTCCCCCACTTTCTTTATCTCTCTTTCTTTCTCCCTCTCTCTGCTATAGTATCCGCAGTTACTGTAATAACTACCGCAAGCATTATAGCAACCCCTCTCTCTCTCTAGCTTCCATTCTCTCTCTTTACATCTCTCTCAAGCCAGTGACTATTAGGGGCTAGAGGTAAACTCAAGGCACTACAACTGACCACTGGAAGGAGTCTAGGGCTGCCTCAGATCCGCGCAAAGGACTACGATGGTTGCAGACACTAGTTTTCTCTCTCTAGTTTTGAGTTCTCTATGTTACACACTATTTTGAGTATTTCCTATAAAAGTTGTCTTCTAAGAGGGATGTTATTTTTTCATTTTTAATCTTCCTATAAACTTTCATGTAGTTCTATTAATAAATAACATTATCTCCTTTGAAAAAAGTTATATTTTCTCCCTTTTCTTGTTCTACAACTTTTTTTTTTCTATTGATATCACTGAAACTTTATATTCTACTTTTACTTAATGTTTCAGAAGTAGTCTTAGTTCAATAGATGGTCTAATCATGCTCATTTAGAGGTGCTCTTTTTGTGAGTTCATAGTAAGTCCCATTAGTTTCATTTGTTCTCTATCAAATCATCACGCTCTCTCTTCTTTCCTCTCTATTTTTTTTCTAGAAACTCAATACTTTCAACTTTAAAATCTGAGATCTTCCTATAAATTCGACTTATGCTCATCACTTGCTTTATGTCATGTACTTAAAAATACGTGAGTTTGATTTAATTTAGATTGACGATTGCGCGAGTGTTTAACGACGTACTTGTGTGATTGATCAATTTTTGACACCGTTGCCGAAAAATTTCTTAATTTTTTGTGTTGGTTAACTTTAGGTGTTCTTGTGTATACTTCTATCTTTTTATTTTTGCATGGAATTAATCTAGATTAATATTGTCTTTTAATTGTGTGCAGGAAAAATCTGAAAAAAACTAAAAAAAATCAGGGAATTGGTAAAAAGGTTCCCTGGAAGGTTTCAGCTTCCTGATCTGCCCGGAGTGCGTGCAAAAATAAAAAATCAGAAAAAGGAGAAATAACTAAAAATACCCAAAAAATAGAAATCTGCCCAAAAAATACCAGAAAAAAAAAAGGATAAGTTTCTAGATTTTTTTTAGAATTTTACTTGAACCCCGTATATATATAATTATCATAAGAATAGAAACCACACCTTGCATGATTATAGGTCATTCACCATTTAGGTGCATTAAATTAATTCTTGCTTCAATTTACTTTAGAAATATTTAACATCTAAGGTCTCATTTGAGAATGATTATAAGAGAGATTTCAATCATTAAAATATCTAATATGTTATAGCCAATTCCAAATGGCACAAAAGTGCCTCAACTTATATACATTCACAATGGATTTATTTTGTAAATTTTATATTCAAGAATTTATAAAAAATGTAGAATTCTCAAGATGGCCAACCTGTTTTTACGCCAGCTATACTTTTATTCTTACTAAGTTAAAGATGGTATTCTTGATGTCTAATGGCGAGTTATCAGTCATAGAGGATAGAAAGGACATTTGCAAATATAATCTCTCACATATAAAATTGTAGGATTATGATTCATACATACATGTATGCATTAGTTAATGTAATTTTAAGAATTTTTAATTTTCAGTCTTTATAATCTACCAGTATTTCTTAAAGTTCTTGCAATCTTTTATATTTCCTATTAGTCCCCACAATCATTTAAAATGTCCCTTAGAAAGCTCTTGAATCTTCTCTAAAAAATCTCTTTAGAAAGACTTTTTAAAGATGGTTCAAAGATTACGGAGGGTTTTAAATAGCAAGAACTTATAAGGAACATTAGAAGGTTATAGAGACTGAAAAGTAAAGATCCCTATAATTTTATTGTGTAAGAATAAGAGCAAAAATGTCATTATTAATACGTACCGTAACCATCCTAAAATTAACATAACCAACTTGAATTAAAAAAATATACATAATATGCTATCTAATCAGTGCAAAATTGATTACGTAAATAAGCATTTCTAGGTGTGAGTGCAAAAAACCTCCCTCCCATTATGTGTCGTTTCTTGGACAGGAGGTAATTAAAGAGATATTTTTACACTTACTTTTATACAATGAGATGATTTTAGTTGACGCGTATGTTAGAGAGATAATTTTATAATTTCTCATGTAATGGGGTTCTATTTGCAACTTTCTTTATCCTTTTTTCGTATATTATATATAACCTCACTGCATTATAACCCTTATAACAAAAATGCCATGACAGTTAAACGCCATTCAAGATGGAGTGAATATTTTTTTTTCAACTCTCAAATTAAATATTAAAAAAGAGAAACAATTGGTCAGCCCATTTAGTAGCCCACTCAAGCGCAATAAGGGTTCAAAGCTTGCGTCCCAACCAACAATTCCCAGTGAGTAATGCTTGATGCACTGCACGCAGCAGTGCTGGACAGACAAGTGTCCTGTACTGCATGCAGTGCCGTCCAATCTCATACATTGTATGGCATGTAGTGAGTATGTTTCAATTTTTTATTTTTTGTCATATTTTTAATTCTTTTTAAATGTCCGATAAAAAATCTGATAGTACATCTGAAGAGTTTGGGTCGGTCCGACCCAACTGTATATTTTGTTAAAAAAAAAAAAATCATTTGAAGAACACTTCAGTTTGCGTGCAAAAAAAAAATTTATTTTCAAAAAAATATATACAGTCAAGTTAGAACCAACTCAAAGTCACTAAAGGTACTGTTGGATTTTTGATCGGTCCCTCTAAAAAGTTTAAAAAATCTAACAAAAAATAAAAAAATTGAAATATACTTATTTCACGCCGTCCGACATACCAGACCAGGCGACACCGCACGTAACAATATAAGATGAGTGTCTGTACTGCTGCAGTAACATTACTCATTCCCAAGAGCTCTTCCTCTTCAAGCACGTCAACAAAGGCTTTGTGGAGAAGCAACCCACCTACGATCTTGCCTCTCTCTTTGCCACAACAGAGGACATGTGGTGCCATGGTCAGGAGCTTCCTCCTAACATGAAAGTTGGCAGAACCAGTCAAAAGGCACTATCATTATTGTCTCAGATGGCCTCAACCCTTAATGGTGGCTTAAATTTGGTGCCAATTCTAAAGTATTTTGAGAATCTTTAATTTTACAAGGTGATTTGACTCTATTAAGTAGTTTAAAGTAGTGTTTGTGGCAACTTTTATTTCAAAATACTTTTGTATTTTATTTAATTATTTTTTATGAAAGCATTTAGATCTTGGAAGTAGTTTTTGTAGTGTTTTACTTATACTTTAACTTCCAACTAAAAGTTATACGCTGAAACTTTTAAGGTCGGAGAAAAAGTAAGATTATTACGAAAGAATTGATTGTTGCAACAAACTAAAATTAGTGGTTTATTCTATGTGAGAAATGAAAGCCAAAAGCAACTTTAAAGTAGAAGTTTGGTCAAACACGCCCTAAGTCTCAGATGGCCCCAATCTCTGACGGCTGCTTAAATTTGATGTCATTCTGAATAGCTTTGAGAACTTTAACTTTGAAAGATGATTTGACTCCACTGAACAGTATAAGTTGGTTAGACTCAGCCCTCACTTGTAGCATGGTGGCCTTGTGGCACCCCGTAGAGCAAACCAAAGGCCCACCGGTCATGCCCCACTTTGGCAGCAGAATGAGTTATCCGTAGTTATCTATATCGGATTGCTTATACCATAATAAGGGGTGTTTTATTTTGATAGTGACGTTGGGCCTACCAATGGAATAGGAAGAATAAGTAATTTTTAGGTCTTAAGTGGAATTGCCTACACATCTGTTTGATCAATCCTCGATCAAATGATTCAAAAAAATTTAAAAATAAAAATTCTAGCCCTAGTGTACAGTAAAAGAATTATCATTAATGAATAGAGCTTGATAATAATTTTTAAGTTTTAGAGTTTTTTAGATTGTCCAATCAAAGATTGACATCTATGAACGCGTGGGACCGGCATAATTTTTTAAAAAAATAATATCTTTTTAATTTTTGCTACACTGCCATGCAGGGAAATACACATAGTAGTGTAGTAAATATTTCTCCAAGAGTCATACCTGATGCATCGCATGGGGTAAGTCCCAAAAAATAAACAAATTTGTAAAGAAAAAAATTATGGTCAATCCTATCATGCCTATGTGTCCGTATAATCTGAATTTTGATTCAAGGACCAAAAATTTTAAAAAATAAAAAGCGAAAAGGCCACTTATTGTGTCAAATTTAATAAATTAGTTTAATTTTTATGTTAAAAAGTTTTTTAGTCATTTGACCGAGATCGAGTTGTATACATGTGTAGGACATGATGTGACCAAGAATAAAAAAGTTCAAAGAAATTATCCTTAGTTTTAGGGCCACACCCATGTGGTGGAGCAAGTATTATTCTTTCTCTTCAAAAGAATAGATGGGCGTTGGAACCCATGGCCCATCATGGCCCAAACATGACGTTCTAACTGTGGTTTATGTGGTATAAATCACACTATTTGGATTTTAGAAATACTAGTCTTAAAATACTTGAACTTTAACTCTATAATAATTTTAAACTAAAAATTAAAAATAAATGACAAGACTTAACCAGATGTTAAAACTTAACCATTTATAGCACATCAAACAAACATACCAAAAAATTGATGATTTACAGAGTTTAGTCTAGATCATTCTAAAGTAGATCAAAACAACACCTTAAATGACATGAGAGATCAGAGCACATTTCTAGGACCAGGACTCCTGTTAATCGGATGGGCAGAAGAATCCTCCGTGTAGAGCAGTTGATTTCATTTCCTGGCTTCCCTTTTGGGATTACCTCTTTTGAGATTAATTTGGAAAAAAAATAATTGCCTTATTAGGTGGAATTGTTGGACTGTGTAGAATTCTCTATCAAAATAAGAGGAAATATTAGACTCTATCTACAGTTCCTTGCAAATGTATACATGATGTAGACCGGAGTCTATCACGACCGGATCCCGCAAACGGGGACCCGGAGAAAAGAGAAAGAGAGGGTCCGGAGCTGGTCCGGGTTGAACGGTGACAAGATGACCGGAGGCGGGTCCGCGACGGGGCGAAGCCGAGGCTATTGCAGCATGAAGAGGATCCGCCCGCGGGGGGCGCGATCTGCCGCCGGAGCTGCTCTTGTACAGTGAGCCGCTGCTCCTTCGGCGGACGAAGGCGGCGGCGCGAGCAGGAGCTCCGGCCGGCACGGGGCGAGGACGGGGTCTCCTCGGGATAACAAGGATCCGCCCGCGGGGGGCGCGATCTGCCGTCGGAGCCGCTCTTGGATAGCAAGCCGCTGCTCCTTCGGCGGACGAGGGCGGCGGTGCGAGCAGGAGCTTCTGTCGGCGGAGTGGTCGACGAGCGTCGGAGCAGAGGCTGGAAAGTCCGAGACCGGACGGGGGGACGGCTTGCTCCCCTGCAGTGAGACCGAAGGGGTGGCTCAGGGCGAGGCCGAGTCTCCTGCTCCGGCGAGGTCGGACGGGGGGACGGACCGCTCTCCGACCAGGGGGTCCGGAGCCACCTTCAGCGCGAGGCCGAGGCTCCTGGCGCGGGGCAACCGACGGGACTGCCCTCGGACGGCGAGTCCGAAGGCTACTTCAGCGCGAGACCGAGTCTCCTGGCTTGGGGCAGCCGGCGTTCGGCGTCGAGACCGGGGAGAGGAGTCCGAGGTCGGCGGCCGAGACCGACTCGGGGAGGTCGGCGATGATTCGAACCGAGCCCCTGCAGGAGGGAAAGAAGAAGAAGAACCGGTCAGTAGGAGTCCCGGGCGGCAGCCCTGGGGAACCCCCTCCGACGGTCAAGTTAGCTTCTGAAGAAGATTCGATTCAGGAAGCAAGAGGAAATAGCTATAACACTATTCGGACAGTAGTCCTTTAAGGGGTTTCGGAAGCTTGGGAAGGCATCCGTTTTTCCCACCACCTCTTTGGCTACAAATAGCAAGATACTTATAGCGGAGGGTAGCGGATGGTTAACGGTGGCAGCCGATATAGGACTAAAGGAGGCTTACTGACAAACCGCCATAGCGTCTGATCCGCCACCGGAGTGGGCCGGATTCGGCTACCGGGCCGAAGGGGGTTGGGCCGCTGACGGGCCGAAGCCTGCTGGGCCCTGGGCCGCCGTGCTGTCCCCGGGCCGTAGGCTGGTGGGCCGCTGACGGGCTGAAGCCTGTTGGGCCGGGGGCGACGGGGCCGTTTACGGGCCGAAGGCTGCTGGGCCGCTAACGGGCCGAAGGCCGCCGGAGGGCCTAATACTGCTACTGTTGGGCTGAATGGGGTTTGGGCCTGCTTCGCTGGGCCGAATCGGATTCTGCCGCATCAATACATATCTGACCAATTGAGTCAATCTTTAAAAAAAAAGAGAGATGAGAGGAAGGCTTATAAGTTTTCTTTTTTTTTTTGTGCCATTGTTCTCCAAATGATCCCATAGATGGTAAGGGTATCATAAAGGTCCTAACTTAGGGGTCATAAATTCCCATAAAATGTTGTAAATAGCGCTAAAGCAGTATTTTTCGTAGATCATTTTAAATTATTTTATGCTATTTTTTTCATATATTTACCTGTTGTTAATTGCCATATTCCAGAACTGTTTGACTTAGTTGGTTTCGGTTTCAGTCCACAGTTATCGTAAATCAAAAATTTAAATAAACAGACATTTATATTTTTATTATTTTAAACCGTTGATTTTAAAATAAAGAATTTAATACATTTTATAACACATTTTAAAATTAAAATCTTATAATATTTTAAGACACACCAGTCGTTACAAGAAGAGTGATTCCCACAAGTTTTAATTCAAACTCGGTTCAACATTTGTCCAAGCACGCATGACACCACTCGTGTGAAGCTCTACTCGATCCGGTCACAAGCATCACCGGTGGCAAGGCGTCCAGCTGGTGACGACCAGTGAGGTCCTCCGTGCATGGCGATCATGGCGACGACTCGCAGCCATGTTGATGATATTTGTACACTGCACTGCAAGTCCACCATGTTCCTCGCATGTGGAAACTTGACTTTGGACGATGATCAGCTACTTTGTTTTTACATACTTGGGATTTTAAAGGGATATAGGAAGTAACAAGCGTACAGATATGTCATGTCAGTGGCAGATCTAATATATATATCGAGATTTATTGGATTTTATAAAATTTACTAAATTTTTTTAATTTTAATCTATTAGAGTGGCTGGCAAGTGATCTTGATCTTATTAGAGTGATTCTATTGATCCACTAAATTCAACTCAATAAAGTGATCTTATTGACCCACTATTTGTTGGCCATATTTTTTTTAGGATTTTTTGCATATATACTCTTCAAAAATACGCAATTGCATGTCTAATCCTAATTCTCACATATTATCATCAATACTCCTGCAATCTTCAAAATGTTCTATTTATGTTCCTCCGGTCAAACTTAGGTTAATTTCAACGAAATATGTCAAAAATATTGCATAAATCATGACATCGTTGGAAATAAAAATCGGGGGTACAAAATGCGAGATTTTAGTATATTGAGGAATATATATATGTAAAATATTAGTGAATTTAAAGGTATTTATGTCAAACCATTAGATTGAGGGATATAAGTACAATATTTTGAAGATTGCGGGAGTGTTGATGATAATATGTGAGAATTTACGGTATACATGCAAATACGTTGTTTTTTAAGGGTATATATGTAAAAAACTAATTTCTTTAATGTAATTTATAAGAGATAATAAGTCAAACCCAGTAAGAAATTTTTGTAATTTTGACGCCGTTTAAGTGTTGGCATCAATTTTGTATCAAGGAATAGTATTACCTAAAATCAAAAGTGGGAAAAAAGGATATAAATACTCACTATCAAGGACAACTGAGCTTCGTTGTGCCACACTTCTGAAAGAGTAATTTAATTAGAGAAAAACGTGATACGTGATGGAGTGAGGCGACGGGCAAAGATGCCCGAATGATTGCCATTTGGTAAACGGATGCCGATAACGATATCTGAACACTACAAGGCAGAAACGTCTAACTCAAATATTTGTATCTGCCTGTCCCCTTGAACAGGCAAGAAGAAGAATATTTCATACACAAAATATGTTTTCTTTCTCTGGTTTGTCTTAGCATAATATTATATGTGCAAGAAACAAATACTACCCATATTGTTTAATCCCTTGGTTGAGGGAAGCCTGAGACAGTACTGGCACCCATTTGCAGTATTATTTTTTAATTGATAGGTTTGGTATGCCCAGGATTCTAAAATATTTAAGGTTTTTTACATATATACTCCTCAAAAATACTGTAGTTACATGTATACCTCCAATTCTCACATATTATCATCAATATCTCTGCAATCTTCAAAATGTTCTATTTATGCTCCTCCCGTCAAACGAAATATTTCAAAAACATTACATAAATCATGACATCGTTGGAGGTATCGAGGTACAAAATACAAGATTTTAGTATATTGAGGGGTATATATACAAAATATTAGTAAATTTAAGGATATTTATGCTAAACCATTAGATTAAGAGATATAAAATGCATTATTTTGAAGATTGTAGGGGTATGGATGATAATATGCGAGAATTAAGAGTATAGATGCAAGTACGTTATTTTTAAGGGGTATATATGTAAAAAACCCAAATACTTAACCAATCTTAATTAAAACACTCTCAAATAGTCCCAAATCCATGACATAGCAACCTCTATCCAATTTTATGCTGGAATGTGAGCATCAAGGTTGTAAGGAGAGGAGATCTCCTGTGCCATCATAGTGCCTCCAGCCAATAAAAATACCACAATTGTAAAATAATTTTTTTCTATTAAACATATATAACTCTTTTGAAAGGATGCCGTGTCACTAACTAAAAATAAGGAGATAGTCTCAAATGTGAATGAAAGTGAGTTAAAAGAGGAGTTACCAGAAAAGTATAGATTGAAATTAGATAATTAAAATATATCATACAACATTGTTGACATTGCTTATCGAGAAATAATTCTTACAACATTGTTAACATCACTTCGGTTTTAACTCATTCAATAATTAATGATTTGAGATAGTAGTTTATTTTTGTCACCTTCTCCCTTGTCCTGAGCATCTTCTGTTCGATGGCGAAGTTTACCCTGTGAAAGCTGTCATCGCACGGAAGAATGGGGAAGATCCCTTCCCCTTTGTCGGCGAGTTCAAAGTAGAAACTAGAAAAGGATTAGTACTACTTTTCGTCCTGGGCGAGGACTTTATTGGCTCTGAAACTTGAGTGATCTCTTTTCAATATTTTTAATAATCTTTCCCTTAGAATCTATATGTCATACTTACGGATTACCTCCTTAAATCTTACTTATATCTTTCACAATCTCATACTATTTAGCAAATTTTATGAACATTGCTACACTCTGTTTGAAGAATTTGGCGGAATAATGTTTCTTTACTTTCAAAATAAGTCAAATTCTGATTTTGACCGGAGAGATTTGACATTCTGGTAAAAAATGACTTATTCTCGGAATCAAGTGAATAGACAATTTCACCTTACATTCAAGAACTTGATATTCTGTCCTCGATTTCACTCTCCTATGAAAGTGAAATCTCTCTTATTTTGGAATCAACAATCCAAAATAGCTCATCTTGCATAGCCTTTCTATTAGCAAAGTAAGAGTTTTTTACTTTTCAAAATTTATTTTACAATCTTTTAATATTTCATATTAATCATTGTAATCTTTTTATTTACTTTATACACCCATAATCTTTGAACATTCTTTAAAAAAGTCTCTCTAGTTAGCAATGATAAAAAAGAAACATATCAAATATTCTTAATATATTCTACTAGAAATATAGTATATGGAAAGAATATTTGTAAATATTCTTTTTTTAAAAAATAATCAATATAAGCATCCTAAGAGTCAATACGGAATGTTGAAAGATTTTAGTGACCGAAAAATAAATTATCTATTCTTTAAATGCTTGAGAACATTTTGGAATAATCATCAAAGAGGCACATTGTGGGAAGTTACAAATAAACATTAAAATTTAAAGAACCGATCCTTAAATGTACGATAAATTATAGGGAGCGATCCCTTTATTTTATTCAGAAGCGATGCCAGACGAGAGCATAAGGAAGAATCAAGAGGTGGTTTAGCGTCATTTTGTTGGAACGGGATCGTCTAGACTATTTTGTTTAAATCTTAACGCGCCCTCAAACTTAACAAAAAATGCTATACTTGGTCGGTCCTCTTACTTCAAAAACAAATAACTCATTTGCCTTCCTTTTATTTAGTCTGAAGGTACACAGGGATCTAGACAAAACGTTCATAAGATCTCGTTCCCACTTTGTTAGGGAAGGAAGCAAAAGGGTCAAAGTTAGAGGGGCTGAAAAGAAAAAGACAAAGCTACCATTTGGACGCATCTGTAATTGTAATGGCTCGCTGCACCGTAACGGTGGGACGGCGTTATTTGACTCGTCGTTGTCCTACGTGGGGCCCACATTTTCTTATGCACATCCAATCAGCTACAAGGAAACAGTTACATGCGTACGTATCAATTGTATGCATACTGCACAGAGATAGATGTCACATAAAGAGATTAGATGTGAAAGGATAGGTGAATAGTGACTATCCGTTTAGATGTTTCACTTTTGATCGCAGAATAAGTTATTCGGTCTAGAATAGTCTATACTAGAATAGAGAATATTTCGATTTGATAATTTTGTGAGACTTATCGACGAAATAAAAAGGATAAGTGATTTTTAGGTCTAAGATGAAACATAGTATTCTTCTTATTATGGTATAAGTTATTCTGACGCGATATAAGTTATTTCGTTTGTCAAATTAAAATTAATTTTATTTTAAAAATAAAAATCTTATTTTTCTTTTATTTTCTAATCAAAATGACGCTAGAAGACAGCCGTCCGATCTCATTCAGACAAAACATCTAATGGCACAGCTCGCAGCAGCCGCCACATCTGGATGGTCGCAACCGAATCTGTGTCAGCGATCTGCACGCCGACACACGGCGCGTCCGAAGCGGCACCTGAACCAGTAACCCCAAACCAGGGCGCAGAAGGGGCCGCGGCTGCAGTAGCAGACAAACACAAGTTACACAACCCTGCAGCTACCGCTGAGGTGGGGAATTTGGAAAGGAGACGAGTGAATGCGCCCTCCCAGGTGGTAACAAGAACAACCCTCCAGTCTCTTCCCCATTTCTTCTACTAGTTTCTTCTCCTTCTTCTTCT
Organism: Zantedeschia hybrid cultivar; assembly: GCA_030544215.1. Taxonomy (NCBI): domain Eukaryota; kingdom Viridiplantae; phylum Streptophyta; class Magnoliopsida; order Alismatales; family Araceae; genus Zantedeschia; species Zantedeschia hybrid cultivar. The sequence goes on from JARZZO010000014.1 coordinate 80,245,371, forward strand.
TCTTCTTCGTCGTCGTCGTCGTCCTCATGTCATGGAGGAGGGCCCTGTTTAAAAGCCTCCGGATACCTCTGACACCCTCATGATCCTTTCCCACTTCTCCTTGCAGGCTTCATCGTACAGAGCTCTGCACATTTCTTATTGAACTGGAGAGGAAAGCTGCAGTGCCTCTCTTTTCTGTCCAGCTCTTCCTGTTTGGACACTACGACATAGCTGGGAGTGTATAGCTTGTAGGGAGCAGAGCAATGGAGGGGAGGATGAGGAAGTACGGCACCGGGAGCCCGGAGAGGTCGAGGGTGTGGGCGGAGCGGCCACCAAAGCACCACCGTCATCATCAGCCGCAGCTGCGTCAGCAGCAGCAGCAGCAGGTGCGGAAAGTGCCCGTGGTGTACTACCTGTGCAGGAACCGGCATCTGGAGCACCCCCACTTCATCCAGGTGCCCACTTCGTCCCCGGAAGGCCTCTATTTGCGAGGTTAGATTTAGAGATCAGAAAGACCCATCATCACCGGAATTGCTATCCCCACTCCCCAGGGCCCACAGGTGCCCTCCCACTGATGAGAACGCAAAGGAGGGATCTTTAATGCTAATCTTCTCCTCCTCATTGCCTGCAGATGTGATCAACAGGCTTAATGTGCTCAGAGGGAAGGGCATGGCTGCCATGTATTCCTGGTCCTGCAAGAGGTAATTAAGCAAGGCCCACGAACCGAACCATCGAATCCTCCCTCCCCAACGAGAAAAGTTGCTTAATTTCTGAGCAAGCTGCGATCTTTCGCAATGCTGTTGCAGGAGCTACAAGAACGGGTTCGTGTGGCACGACCTTTCCGAAGACGATCTCATCCTCGCCGCGCATGGCAACGAGTACGTTCTCAAGGGTTCCGAGCTCTTGGACGCGTCCCCTTCTGGTAATTCCCGGCGGACATCTCCAGATTGCAGTTTGAAGGAGTGATCCACAAACCCGCATTACATCTAAGTGTTGTTCTTCTTCCTCTTCTTCTTCTACTTCTTCTTCAGATCGGTCGCAGCACGCCGCTAGCGGCACCCGGTCGCAGGCCTCCAAACGTCCTCAACAGGAGACCCCATCGCCGTCTAGCTCCAGAAGCCCGGAGGACGCATCCCCGTCTTCCCCCGGCGTCGCCATCCAGGTGGTGAAAGCGCCGCCGCCCCAGCCGCCGCCTCCACTGCCCGCCCCAGCTCCAGAGGACGAGCTCTCTCCACAAGACATCTCCCCAGAGTCAAAACTGAGCCCCCCGTTCGGCGGAGCCGGCGGCAGCTCCTGCCCTTCTCCTGCGGATTACAGGGTCCACAAGGCCATTGAAGCGGCAGATGCTTCCACCCAGACCGAGGAGACGGAAGGGGCTTCGAGGAGGACGCGGCCATCCCGGGGCACACGCGCAATGGGGGTCTCCACCGAGGAGGGGTCTGTGCCACTTGAATTGGAGGACCAACGCCGGCACCGGACGCCGCCACAGTCGAGAGGGAGCTCCGAGATCAGCAGGGAGGAGATCTCTCCTCCGCCGGCCTCATCATCGTCGTCCGGCGGCAAGACAGAGACCTTAGAGTCTCTGATCAGAGCCGAAGTCCGGAAGATGAACAGTTTTCGGATACTGGAAGAGGAGGAGCTTGTTGCCCCCACTGGCCCCAAGCTCAAGGCCACCAATGTCCTTATGCAGTTGATCACCTGTGGATCCCTCTCTGTGAAGGGTCGCCACAGCTTTGGCCTAGTCCCCACCTACAAGCCCAGATTCTCCTATGTGAATTACCCATCCCCAGTCTATTCTAGCTCAGTGGTGTTGGGGGAGCTGGATTTCCCACCAAAGAATTCTGGGATAATGGGGTTGAGGTTGGAAGAGAAGGGATGCTACAATGGGAGCTTGGTTGAGGCCAAGAAGCACAAGGAAATGGGAGAAGAACTGGCGCCCGCTGTCCAGGGCTCGCCTTTGTATCAGGTGGAGAGGTACCTTCGGCTTCATGGCGCATTGAGATCTATGTCTTTCTCAGCTGAATCTTCTGCTCTCTTGCTTAATTTTGTATCTTGTTGTTCTTTTGCAGCATCCACATTAGATCTGATCAAATTTATCTCTAGTGATGGTCAATTCTGTCAACCCCATCTGTCAACTGCCAATTGCTTTCCTTTAAATCTTTCTCACTCTCTCCTTATAAACTCCAATTTCTAGACCTTTCAGATTATCCTCCTCAAATCCTCTACTATATCTCCTGGGCAGATGATGTATATTAGCAGCTCATATGGTAGGTGATGGATATTGTCTAGAGTTTGGTTATGATTATCATTATTATGGTATGAATTTGTTGCTGAGTAGTCCAAGAGAATAAAACACTACAAACAGACAACTTAAAAGAAAGGCTACTTGTAGTTTCATGAACCAAAGTACTTAAGGTGCGCCATCTTTGATATCATTTTCTTTTCTTTTTGTTTTCTTATTTTTAATGAGACAACTCAATCCAAAATGTGTCATGCTTGTGAAACATACTATTTCATTCTTCTAAAATTTGATGGCCTTTTCACTATTTTTTTACACTTAAAAGTCTTCCACTATTTATCAGGTTCTGGCAAATTGTATTTCCATTCAACCAAAACCTTCAATGCTCAATTCATCTACAATTGCAATTCTTTGAAAATTGTGAAACCTGAAGACAACTGCTTCCAGACTTCACTTCAAACAGTACTCACCGAAATTCTGTTGCATTTACAATATAAAGTTTATGTCGTAAAGCCCTAGTATGCTGTGCCCACATGCAAAGGCACAGTGCTTTGATCTGTAGGGGGCCTATAATTTGGTCTTGTTCTATTTGAATTGCAACATATTATGCTGGCTATGTATGTGGCAAGTCTTTTCTAGCTTGAAACATAAGGGCTCTATGTGAATTTTCTGGCTTGGGGGTTCTACCTGTAGATTGAATGTGCCATCACCAACTAGTTGAGAAACAATGTCATTGAAAAGAGCAGTGCTGATGGTGCTTGGGTGATTACACTTGCATATGTCACAATCAATGTATCGTCAACTGGTCCGCTATGTAGATACTATTTTCTTCCTTGATTCCATAACCTTATCTCTTGCCATTTTTGTTCTTCTTTCATAGTGATTTCTCTGTAATCTTGTATTTCACAATCTGCATTTTCTTTCTCCCTATGGATTGCCTCTTGTTTCCTGCACTCTGTCCTTGTTGACACCTCTTTTCTTGAAAAATATTTATTGTCATAACTGCAATGTAGGAGCTGCAAGTCATCTGATCCAACATGGGACAAAGAGATGGTGGCTGATTCAGCCCGTTTGAAGTGCCTCCCTAGAACAGTCAAAACTACAGCCAGCAAGCAGTCCAAGAATGAGACAGTGAAATCTCCTCTCTCAGATGGCCGAAGGAATTCTTCAGCAGGACTACCTTGCCACCAATGTACATCCACAGATTCATCAAAGGAATGCGGCAAGAGGACTACCGATGCTTCCTCAGTGAAAGGATCGTCAATGAGACTGGAATCTTGTCAGAAAGACAAAGAGAAAGTGACCAAGATTGAAGAAAGGTAAGTTTCAAAAATCCCTTTCTCCTATGCGCATACGCTTGCCAAATTTCATGTGCAGACTGCATTGAGGGCCTGTTTTGACTTTTTCCTGCAGGCTTACTTCAGGGGCTCGGGTTATAATACAGTCAAGAGCACCATGTGATGACAGTGAGGACAGCTCTAGTCCTTGAAGAAAGTTGGCCACACCACCTTCTTGTACAGATTGCTGTTAATTCCTTTTGAGAGGGAAGTTTTGCTTCTGGTTTCCAGAGGTAGTTGGAAGTTGATTTCTGACTCATTTATATCGGTGGTTTGAGTACCATTTACTCCCTGTGGGTACTACTAGAACGGCACGATGGCGCCTTCCTTCAAACAAAGGGAACTCCTGTCATACTTACAGGTGCCGGCAAGCAAAGATTGCTTTCGAGGCCAGTGGCCAAGACAACTACGGTTGTGGACGTCTTGAATGCAGAGAAGATTGTCCTAATGATCTTGGTTAGTGGAAATTGTATAGTGGAGTCTGAATTGTCTACTATGTTTTCCATATTTCAGTTGATATAAAGGAACAATATTTTTTGACTTTGAAAAAATACAGCTCAGTGCGTGTACCTGAAAATTCTGATCAATCTATAAATCTGTTCAGAAAGGGTTGTAACTTGTAAGGAATATCATTTTGGGTCACAGAGTGCAATTATGATGTGGTTATGGATCTTCTGATAATTAATAATCCATGATCAGTTCAATTTTGCAGTTACCTTACCTCCAGGCCCCACTGCCTCCTTGAAAAGGAGATGCCTTAGGTATTTTAATGATTGGACTCTGACCACCACTAGACTATGGTCATAATTGTACTAAGTTTTATAAGTAATGCAATAACATAATGGTATGATTATTGTCATATCAGAAAGGCCTTTCATGGTTTTACTATTCTGCATAACTTTCGAACACAGTATCATGAGCTTGATGTTTCAATGAGCTGTTCACACCTGGGATGATACTATTTACTCTTAGAGAGCATACCACTCTATTAATTTTACCTTTGTTCAGTTTTTGTGTAGAGACTTCTTCTCATACAGCTTACTGTTATTAGGCTCATCCATTTGTTAGATTTTACGGCTCTTGTTAATTCTAAGATAGAAAAATTACCTCACCTCCATAAGAATGTCACTTTTGAGGATTGGGTAGGTCGACTTGGATGCTCATGACAGGCTTTTGTCTTTGTCCACTGCATGATGCAAATGAGGGGTCAGCTAGTCACCAGCTCTGTAACTTTGGCCCCCTCTTCTTGTCTACATTGCCGATTTGGCCCTACATTATGATTAATATCACTGTTATTCTCATCTCCTGTTGTTAGGGGATCTGTAACTTAGTTAAAAAGTAAGCGAAGCCTAGTCTGAAGAGTTTTTACGTTTATTTTTCTGTAAATGAGACACGTTCGAGTATCAATGTACTCGTCTCATTTAGACTGGTGAACAACTGAATTAACAATTTTTATCTTATTTTAAAGCATAAATCTAATTTTTAAATTATAGAATATTTTAACTGACTAAATAACTTGGATATGTTTGGGATTTTCATGGTAACTGCCTGGGTGCATTGGCCACCCCATGCCCTTTTATAGCTTTGTGGGAAGTTTAGTCCCACGGTAAGGTTTAAGTCCCATGTTGTCACCTGAAAAATGAGTAAGAGAAGAGCCCAAAAAACTGTCCAAGAAGGCCCAAGTTAAGGGAACCCATGAAGCAACAATCAGGCTCATTCTTACAAGCCAAAGGAAGTTAAATAGGGTCACTTTGGACTCAAATGAAGAAGAAATCAAAGGACAGGGCTGAGCCCATTATTTCAAGCAAAAAGAAGCCCAATAAGGCCAGTTTGGTCCCAAAAAGTGGGTGCATAGGTCCAATTTCGTGGCAGCCCTTAAAGGGCCACAAATGGTTCCCTCCATGCCTCATTCTCATCTCTTTGGCCCATCCTCAAATCTGCCCAAAAATGGATAAGAAGAGAATGAGTGGTCCCCCCTCAAAGCTGCTTTTAGAAGGTGGTAGGTGAAAAGCAAAAAGAAAACTAATGAGGATTCTCCAAGTGTAAAGACCCTATTGGGTGACTCTTAAGTGAGAGATTTTCTCCCTAATCATAGGCTAATAGATGCCTAATCTACCCCCCTAAAGTAATCCAAGACTATCTATAAAAGAAACCCCTCCTCTTCCTTGCAAAAGTTGGAGACAAAAGCCCACAAAAAAGAAAAAAGAAGAAGAAAATAGAGAGTGAGTAAAGAGGAGCACGTCTCCCTCCTCCCCTCCATTTCCTCCATCCTATGAGAGAAAGAAGAAGAAAAGAAGAAAAAAAGAGAGAAAGAGAAGAAGAGAGCAATAGAGAGAGGCTCTTGGAGCCATTTCTCCTTCCTCATCCCCTCTCCAAGGTAGAGTGGGGATGGGGGATGGGTTTTGTTCTTGATGTTCTTGCTTTTCTTAACATTTTTCTTTCATTAATATCAATAGGAACTTCTATGTCCCCCTTGATGTTCATCTATGATATTGAAATCCAAAGAAATGCATGTTCAAATTTTTTATTCTGTATGTGAGTCTGCTGGCTTCTTGCATTTTCTATACTATTTTTCCTTCATAAGGTTGGTATATTTCGTGTGGGGATGGTAGAGGGACCTTTCTACTTCATAGAAATGGTCTCCTTAAGCCTCAAAGCCCCCTAAAGATAGAGTTATGATCCAAAATTCAAGTTACTGTCCAGTTTTTTGGACTTTGCGTTTTCTGATTTTTCATTTGTTTGTCTTGGGTTTGGGGGTTCTTCAAGATGTCTTGGTCTTCCATGTCCCTTAGGAGGACATCCCTTCTATGGATGATGCTCTCCCAAGGCCAAACATCATGGGAAATCTCCCAAAATCTATGAATCTTATGTTATATATTTTAGTTTTTTAAACCAAATCGATTTTGGTGTGATCTTCTCCTTCAATGGCTAAGGATTTAGGCTGTTAGGTTCGCTGTGTCGAGATCCGACCGAAAAATACAGCGGAATAAAATATTCGGGATCGGATCCATCCCGTTTCGATCAATAAAACAATACTGGAGTAAATCAGATTTACCTTGCGCAGATTCGAATCCACGTTTGTTTTCCGGTTCCGTCGGAGCAATGCCGTAAGCCGCGCAGCTGCCCGGCCTCTAGCAGTATCCATGTGGTTCTCCTTGTGATAGATCGTCCTCGCCTCCTCGCTCGATGCGGCGTTCGTGGATCCCGTTTGGCTGCGCGTAATCCACCGCGACATGTGGATTCGGAATCTCCCGTTGGACGAAAGGCGGAGCAGTCGGGAGCCGAAGCGGAGCCTCTAGAGGGCCGGCCTCGTGTCGTGCGCCTGGAAGAGAGGAGAGAGAAAGAGCGACGGCTAGGTTAGGGTTGCTGGCCTCCGACCTAGCGTCCGTTCTTTTATAATAAATCTATTTGCGTTTTTTCGTAAAAACCCGGACTTATCCGAAATCCTGTTGGATTATCCATCGACTTGAAAACCTTTTGCGTGTGACCCTCTAGGCCCAAATACCAATCAATTTAATAGTCCATTAAGCCCAGTAACTCTTTACGGACCCACTGAATTAATTAATATCTTATATTCAATTAATCAACCGAATTTAATGTCCCACAATAAATTCAGACGGGCTTCCGATCACGTTGGATGCCAAGCAATATCGCGTGATCCTGGATGGAACTGGGGTTATCACAACCCTCTATTGGAACCTTTCCGTCATCGGTTAGCACGCATATATAATCCTTCATCCGTACAATGTTCTCGAATCGACCTAGGATATGGTTTACTGTTAAACCCTAGTCGGTCGATTCACTTGAATCAGATGCCGCTAATTTATATTGGATAACTCTTTATCTGATACAGAGTCCGCCCTGGCCAGGAACTTAAGCGCATCATTCCCGGAACATTTTCTCTCAAACTACCGAGAGTGGATTATCCCGTATTGAACACACAATTACCTTCGAGGGCATTTCCCTGAACCCAATCACTTGATTTATTGATAACCTATGGTTAGGGATTCGTTAGTCAAGGATAAAGTTCAGAAACCTACCAACAATATATCTTTGGCATCTCAGGTCCAATGGTCAACTACGCAATCGTGACAAAAGAATCGAGCTGGTTAACAGTGAGGTGTTTACCATCCAACAATTCATGGTCAGATCAGTTCAGTGAACTCATTCACTAATGAGCACCTACAGGTCCAACATAGTGTCTCCACACAAATGACTTATAGGATCAGTCACCCTCATCATATGAGCTGAAGAAACCTATACTAGTCTATCCGGATGTTCGATGTCCTTTCTCAAACATCCTATGACTAGGAACAATTAAGAACATGTGTTTATAAGTCTTCGGTCCTGTAATTATGATCTCATCATAATCCGAAGATTGTTGCACATGTTCATGGACTTCATCGTGATACGATAAACATAGATCAAATTAATTACACACAATGAATCAATGCCATTTATTAATAAACTGAATCAATACATAGTATCGGATTGGCTTTGAGACCATCTAATACTAACATAGGCCCTAGAGGTTCTTAAGGAGTTCTTCTCACCAGTTGGAGATGAGCTTCTTTGGGTATAATCCCTCTAACATAGAGTTAAAAGGAAAGATCCATGGAAAATGATCAAAATATGCTTAAGTTTTTATGAGTTTCATATTTAAGTTCTTCATTAAATTTCTTAAGAAAATGCATCTAAAATATATTTTCAATAAAGGTTTTGGGTTTTATACCTTTCATACTTTATTTTCTATCATTTGGGTTATATTTAAACCTTTATTTCATCAAAAATCTGATTTTCAGCTTGAGTTTGCGGTTACTGTGCCGAGTCTGTGGTTACTGTTCTGAGTTTGCGCCTCCCTGCGCAGACTCAACGCCTGCTAGCAGGTTTTGAATCGGCGCCTCTTTTAGCTTGTATTTTGAGTGTGAGGTGATTTTTTGATCCTCTCCCAATCTGTCCAAAGGGTCCTTAGGCCTGAGGCTGTCTCTTTGAGGCCCAAAAAAGGTCTTAAATGGCTTGGATTTTAGGTTTTATCAAGTTCTTGATGTTTCAATATGAGATTATGATATGTCTTTTAAGATTTTAAGTTTATTTCGATGCTTTCATCAAGGAAGTCCTAATCAAAGGGTGCGAACAATTTCAAAGTTGGGTAACCCATGAAGGGCCCTTATACAAAGAACATCATTCTTATGTTCTCATTGCTATGGGTTCATTTAGATGATATGTCCCAAATGTCCTAATGAAATTGGTGGAGTTTCTTACTCCCCAAATGTAGAAATATAATAGGTTACTCATTGTGGGTTTCCTTTATATTTCAAAGGCATCAAGGGCACCCTTTGGATGAGTGATTTGTGCTCGGCATGCCCCCCTTGGCAGCCATCTCCATGGTTTATGACCATATATGACCCTTCTAGGGAAATCGGTGGAGTTCCTTGGTCCCCAAATGTAGAGATGCTTTGAATTACTCACTGTGGATTTTTCTTACATCTCGAAGGGATTAAGGGTAACCTTTGGGTGAGTGGTTTGTGCTCGGCACGTCCCTTTTTGTAGCCACCCCTATGGTTCATGGCCATACATACTCCCTTTAGGGGAATTGGTCCTTCGGGTTCGTTCATGGCATGATCCTTCATGAATGTCCTAAACCTTTATTGGGTTCTCCTAATGAAAGGTTGAAATTCATCTTGAAATCATTATATTAAGTATTTTTAATACTTTATAAAATGATCCAAGAAGAATGGGATAAATATGAAGAAATTGTTGGGTTCTCGGGTTTCTCCGGATTGCTCACGCAGCGGAAAATAAAATAAAATAACTATTCGTATTCCCGTTTCGAAAAACTAAAACTACGATTATCGGATAATCGATTCTCACCGTGTGCGGATTCGAATCCGCAACCGTTTGGTTCCGTCGGTGCGACACCGCAAGCCGCGCAAGCGTCCGGCCTCTAGCGAAGTCCACGCAATCCTCCTCGCGACGGATATCCTCACGTTCCTCGTTCTTCGCAGCCCACGAAACCTCCGCCGGTCACCGTAACGATCGCCGCAACGCGCGGACGATTTCCCGTCGAACGGGATTCGGAGAAGCGGGGGAGTAGATCTGGATCTGTCTGGACGCCATAGAGAGAGAAACAGAGGAGGGGCGGCTAGGGTTAGTAGCAGCTTGGCTTGCTCAGCCCGTTCGCTATGTTTTATACTAACCGCGTGGTTTTTCATAAAAACCCCCGGTTTGTATAAAACACGCTTATTTATCCATCGCCTTGAGAATCATTTGCGTGTGACCCTCTAGGCCAAATTACCAGTCCAGTTAATGGTCTAACAAGCCAAGTGACTCCTCACTGATTTTATTAATCAATTAATAACCCTTTATTAATTAATTAATCAATCGAATTGATGTCGCACATCGAATTCGATCGGGCCTCCGATTACGTTGGGTGCCAAGCAACACCGCGTGAACCCGGAAGGTATTGGGGTTAAGTAACCCACTCTTGGAACCTTTCTGCCGACAGTTACCGCGTGGATATAATCCTTCATTCGTACAATGTTCTCGAGTCAACTCAGGGTATGGCGAGCTGTCAAACCAGAACCGGTCGACTCACTTGGATTGGATGCCGCTGATGAATATCGGAAAACTCCTTTCCCGATATTATCGTCCGCCCTGGCCAGGGACTTCCGCGCATCCTTCCTAGAGCATTCTCTCTCTAAGTACCGAGAGCGAATGATTCCTTATTGACACACAATTCCTTTCGACGGTATTCCGCTGTACCCAATCCTTGGCGTATTAGAATCCCGTGGCTAGAGATTCGTAAACCAAGGTCAAAGCACAGAAGTCCACCGACAAGGTGTCTTTGGTGTCTCAGGTCCGAGGACCATCCACGCAACTGCGACAATAGAATCAAGCTGGTTGACAGTGAGGTACAATACCATCCAGTGATTCAGTCGGATCAGTTCAGTGAACTCATTCTCCAATGAGCACCTACAGATTCGCCTTAGTGTCTCCACACAAGTGATTTATGAGATCAGTCTCCCTCATCATATGAGCAGGAGTAATCTGTACTAGTCTGAAAAACACTTGTTGTAAGCTCTCCCAACGTCTTGAAAGCCTTGAAATTTCCCTTAAACCTAGAAGCCTTCATCTTCATGAGAAATTATATTTGAAAATCTTCTTTTCACTTGAGTCTGCGCCTCAACCAAATGGCCAAACTCTCCTCCCATGGCCCATGAAGCCTATGCTCAGCTCCAAATATGTAATTCCTCATCAAGTCATCCAGTCAGAAATCTAACACAAAAATCCACAATGAAAAAATCCACAATTCAGACTTGAGTCTGCGCACCACTGCGCAGACTCATCCCTGAATTTCGCAAAAAATAAAAATTTAAGATCCTATACTCTCCAAAATGATCTAAAGCTCTCTAAAAATTAAGTTTATTCCTATAAATCAGGGAATCAAAGAAAAACACCAAGTTGTTCTTGAAAAAATGTATAAACCACCTAAAACAAGTTGGTGACAAATGAGTCTGCGCATTACTGCACAAACTCAACCCTTAATTCATGAAATCTGAATTTTCACCGTTAAATCCTCCTCAAATCAAACTCAAAACTTCAAATAAAAACTTTATATTTTCTAGAAGTCATAAATTCAAATAAAAACCCAAAATTGCCTCTGCAAAATATATAAAATGTCCAAAATAAATTGGTGACAAATGAGTCTCCGCACCCTTGCGCAGACTCAACCCTTAATTCTTAAAAATTGAAATTCAGCCATTAAATTTCATTCAAATCAAATCCAAACCTCAAAGAAAAATCATCTATTTCATATAAATGAAAAAACAAAAAAAAATTGCTATGTTTCCCCTTGAAATTTCCCAAAATTGCAAAGAACAACTTTGTGACAAATGACTCTGAGCACCCCTGTGCAAACTCAACCTCCAATTGTTAAAATCTAAGTTTTCAACCCTAATTCTTTTTAAATTAAACCAAAACTATAAGAATTAAAATACATACTTCCTGTAAGTCATATAATCAAATAAAAAATCAAATTTGCCCTTTGCATGATATAAAAGATACCTAAAGAAGTCTTATAAGAGTTGAGTCTGCGTACCTTGTAGTAGATTCATCTTCTAAAATCTACAAATTCAAAATACAAAAAACATAAATCCCTGAAACATTTTTCATTGAAATCAACTAAGAAAACATAAAAAATACTTTTTCATATCTTGCAAGTCAAATCTAAAACATCTTCACTTCAAATATGAAAAAACACAATAAAAAATGATAATGAGATTTTCTTGTTAATAAAACACAACCAAAATTGACATTCAAATTTTAAATTATGATTTCTATAAAAAATGGCATTCATCTCAATCAAAATACCATAAAAAAGATTTCCACTCCTCTTGTAAATCAAAAATCAACTACATCAAGCATTCTCATGTGTTAGTCTTAGGTGGTCTACAAGTCAATATGACTTTATAATCTCGTTCATATTTATTAATATAATGGCATAATATTCATTGTGTGTAAATCATATTAATTATCATCTCATAATGAAGTCCGTGAATATGTGCGATAGTGATCAGATTATGATGAGATCATACTAGTGAGACTGATCACTTAAACATACATATTCTTAATTGTTCCTAGTCGGAGGATATCCGAGAAGGAAATCGGATATCCGGTTAGACTAGTACAGATTACTCTTGCTCATGTGATAAGGGTGACTGATCTCATAGTCACTTGTGTGGAGACACTAAGGCGAATCTGTAGGTACTCATTGGAGAATGAGTTCACTGAACTGATCCGACTGAATCGCTGGATGGTATTGTACCTCACTGTCAACCAGCTTGATTCTATTGTCGCAGTTGCGTGGATGGTCCTCGGACCTGAGAGACCAAGGACATCTTGTCGGTGGACTTCTGTGCTTTGACCTTGGTTTATGAATCTCTAACTACGGGATTCTAAACAGCCAAGGATTGGGTACAACGGAATACTGCCGATGGGTATTGAGTGTCAATAAAGAATCATTCGCTTTCGGTACTTAGAGAGATAATGTTCTAGGAAGGATGCGTGGAAGTCCCTGGCTAGGGCGGATGAAAATATCGGGAAATGAGTTTTTCGATATTTATCAGCGGCATTCGATCCAAGTGAGTCGACCGGTTAGGGTTTGACACTATACCATACCCTGAGTTGACTCGAGAGCATTGTACTAATGAAGGATTATATCCACGCGGTAACTGTCGGCGGAAAGGTTCCAAGAGTGGGTTATTTAACCACGATACCTTCCAAGTTCATGTGGTGTTGCTTGGCACCCAACGTGATCGAGGGCCCGATCAAATTCGATGTGCGACATTAATTTGATTGATTAATTAATTAATAAAGAATTATTAATTGATTAATAAAACCAGTGAGGAGTCACTGGGCTTATTGGGCTATTAATCGGACTAGTTATTGGGGCTAGAGGGTCACACGCAACAGATTCTCAAGGCGTTGGATAAATAAGTGGGTTTTATATAAATCGGGGGTTTTTATGAAAAATCACGCGGTGAGTATAAAATGTAGAAACGGGCTGAGCAGGCCAAACTGTTGTTAACCCTAGCTGCCCCCTCCTTTCTTTCTCTCTCTCTCTGGTGCCCCAGAAGAATCGGGATCCCCGGATCTGCTCCGTCAGTTCTTCGACTCCCGTTCGACGAGAAATCGTCCGCATGTTGCGGTGAACGGCGGAGACTTTGTGGGCTGCGAAGAATGAGGAACGTGAGGATATCCGTCGCGAGGAGGATCGCGTGGACTCTGCTAGAGGCCGGGCGCTTTCGTGGCTTGCGGTGTCGCACCGACGGAACCGAACGGTTGCGGATTCGAATCCATACACAGTAAGATCTGATAATCCGTTTATCGTGATTTTTGTTTTTTTTGAAACAGGAACATATCTCCATTTTATTTTATTTTCCGTTGCGCGGGAGATCTGGAGAAACCCGAGAACCCAACAGTGGTATCAGAGCCATGTTCCACTGTTTCTCGTCCTGTTTCGATCTCTGTAATTGATTTTTTCCATGATTATTCCATGCCGTATGTTCGATTATTTGCTAGATCTGTGTTCATACGATGGAAACAAATTAATTTGATTAATATTCTGCAATTTTTGAAATTAATTTGGGGGTTTTCGGAGTTCTTCATGAGATGATGATCGAGAGCTTTTCGGCGACTTCATTCACGCTTCCCAAGCGTTGGGATGGCGAGCCGGGACTCCGAATCCCTAGTGGATAGTCACCACTATCCACTGGGCATCATTGCCGACGCCGGAATGCCCTTGGAGGGCTCCGAAATCAAGCCTTAAGTCTCCCTCTTCCCACGTTTTTCGTTTGAAGAAAACCAGGATTTTGGGGAGATTTAAGGGGCTCGGGCAACATATATATATATCTTTGGGCGCCGCTGGAAAGTCCTCCGGCGAGCCCGCCGGCGCCAGACGACGCCGGAGGTCCGGCCGCCGTGGGCCCTGCTGTCCCCCCTGCCGTTGGTGACTGCCTGCAACCCGTTTAGGGTTTCTGTTGCAGGTTGGGGTTGGGATGGGGACGAAGGGGGGGCTGGCCTGGGTGGTTTGGCATCGGGTCGAGCCGGGTTGGTCGAGCCGGTTCGAACCAGCCCCGGGCCGGTGCCTGGCTGGGCCAGGACCGGAGCCTGGCTGGGCCATGGCTCGAGCCTGGCAGAGCCAGGGCTCGAACCCTCCCTTAATGGGCTGAGCCCTTTTCATGAACCCCAAAACCCCTATTGCCCATTTAATTAAAATTGGATTTTAATTTTAAAACTCAAAAAGGTTTTGAATTTAAATTTATCATTCAATTGTATTTAATTGGGCTAATTAATGATTTTGAATCATTTTATTAACAATTAGTTCTTAATGTATTTGGGTTAATTATTAACTTAAGTGTTAATTTGATAATTAACCTCGATAGTCAGTTTTAAGAGTTAAGATTAGTGGTTAATAATTATTAATCTAATTGTTAGATTATTAGTTATTAATACTTCTAATTGTTAATTATTAATTCGAGTTAGTTATTAATTTTAGTGTTAAATTAATAATTAATTTTAATTGACTAATTTAAATGTTAAATTAGTAGTCCTTGATTAATTATTGTTAATCATTGATTTAATAGTTATATTAATGATTACTTTAATTATCTAATCTAAGAGTTAGATTAATTAGTTATTAATTAGTTAGTGTTAATTATTAGTTTAAGAGTTAAATTAATAATTAACATTAATTGACTAATTTAAGTATTAGGTTAATAATTAATAATTAATTATAGTTGATTATTAATTTAAGTGTTAAATTATTAATTAACTTTGTTGGACTAGTCTAATAGTTAGATTAGTTATTAATAGTCTAATTGTTAGATTATTAATGTGGTTTGATCTAAATGTTAGACTGTTTAAATATTAGAAATGTTCTAATTTGCATGGAATAATATGAAATTTATTAATTTGAAGTGTGTGCACATGTGATGTGTATTTTATGCTTTTAAATTTGATTCAATTGCATGTTAAGTTAATTAAAAGTGTTTTCAAAAGTCAAATGCCAATTTTGATTGGATCCCAACTTTCTGAAAGCCAAAATTATCTAATTTTGAGACTCTTTTATTCTAGCCATGTGATGCGCTTATCATGTGTGGAATGTTTAAAATACACCGTGGTCATGGATATGCACTTATTTAATTATTCTTGTGATGAATGATATGTGTGGATCGTCGATGTTTGAATTATGGATATTTATTAATTATTAATAAATAGAGGTCTGCGTACCTCTCTCTCTTTCAAACTCTGATGTACTTCTACCTCCCTCTCTCTTGTACTCGTCATAAGGCCTTCTTTTGGTTACATGTAAATTTAGATTTAAATGTAATTTGATTGAGGCAACCGAGGAAAGAGCGAGGACGATCTACAGCTGTAACCAAGAAGGCGAAAAGATGAAGTTCCTTTGCCTATGAGTTTGCAGGGTAGTCTAATATAAATGTTATGTTAGATTGTGTGTGCGTTTGACTGTTGGCTACAGTCAAACCCACTGTGCTATCCATGACCACACTTGACATATATGAGATGCATTGTTTTTATGTTTGATTATGAATCAAAACAGGTATAGTATTTAGTAAATATATATGATATGTTTATATACTATCACCTAGGAGAGACCAAGATAAAAGTTATCTAAATACCCTCGTTTATACTCTAAGCGAATAGTTAAGAACTTACCGCGTGGTCCACCATCATTATAGTCATAGGATTCGAATCACTTTAGGTCGGTTTGTTGTGTTACCACAAAGCCTGTCTAATTGTGAGGAGAGACTGTGGCTATGGTATTAGATGCCTATTTGATCGAGGTAGAGGAACCATATAGCTTTGTTGTGCTATCCATAAGGGCTGCATGTAAATCTATGTTCGTCTCGTAACGATGGTTAGCTTAGACCAGAATTAGTGGCTTGTTGTACTATCCATAAAGTCATTAAACCTCTGGGACCGAAGCTATGATCGGATATTGCAAGGAGTTGCAAGTCCTATGAGATAGGTGCTCTTTGATTGTTTTACTGCTTTCTTGTGCTATCCACAAGGTTGTACTACAAGTATTGAGATTTTGATCTCTACTAGGAGATTGTCGGCATCTCCTGTTACGTATAACTGAGGGTTATACAGTCCGTCGAAAATTAGTGGGAGTTAAAACTTGAACAAAAGACCATGTCTTGTTTTATATTTAATAATTGAACATCTGCTAAAAAGATTTTATTCATCTCCTGTAGAGAATCATGTCGTCGAATAATCCACTTCGTGGCATACTTGATGCCCTTTTGACTTACCTGATCTACTCGGATTGGCTCAGACACTTGAAGAATGTCTTCAGATCTGAGCAGATTGTCTACGCCCTTGATCTTGATCCTCCTGTTGAATCGGCATTAGATGCCCCTGAAGTAGAGATAATAGCTAACGATAAAAGATCGAAAGACAAATGCAAAAGAGTAGTAAAGGGTGACTGTTTCTACTGTAAGCAGAATGGTCACTGGAATAGGAACTGCAAGGAGTTCCTCAACGATAAAGATCATGGAAAGATGAAGCTATCTGAAGCTTCATATATCTATATGATAGATATCAACTTGTCAGTTAGAGATTCCACATCTTGGGTATTAGATACCGGATGTGCTTCTCATATCTGCCATGATGTGCAGATGCTGACAAGTAGCAAGCTGAGAAAAGGCGAGGTGGAATTGAGGCTAGGAAATGGAGCAAAAGTTGCGGCGGTTGCTGTTGGGACAACAAACCTCAGACTTCCGTCAGGAGACGTCTTATCATTAGAAGATTGCTATTTTGTTCCTAGCATAATAAAGAACATCATATCAATATCTTGTTTGGACAAGATAAGATATAAATTAACTATTGAGAACAGAAGCTGTTCGATTTATTATGGTAATAAATCAATAGCTTCGGCATCTTTAGTCAATGATCTATATCTTTTAGATGTTTCTTATTACAATCTTCACATTGATAAAGCTCTTAAGAAGAGTAAGAATTGTGTGAACCAAACCTACATGTGACATTGTAGACTTGGGCATATTGGTGAAAACAGGTTGTAAAGGTTGCACAAGAATGGTTATTTAAATGCATTCGATTATGAATTGTTTGCGACATGTGAATCCTGCCTTATAGGAAAGATGACAAAATCTCTATTTACTGGACATGGAGATCGTGCCAAAGACATTTTAGAACTAATACATTCGGATGTATGTGGTCCCATATCCACCTAAGCCAAATGTGACTTTTCATACTTCATCACGTTCACCAATGACTTTTCAAGATTCGACTATGTGTACTTAATGAAGTACAAGTCGAAAGTATTTGAGAAGTTCAAGGAGTTCAAAAATGAGGTAGAGAAGCAGTTAGGAAAGAGTATTAAAGCTCTTCGATCAGATCGAAGAGGAGAATTCTTGAGTACTAATTTCACACAATTCTTAAAGGATAATGGTATCCTTTCTCAGCTGACCCCTCCATATACACCACAGATGAATGGTGTATCAGAAAGGAGGAATCGCACCTTGTTGGATATGGTGCGATCCATAATGAACTTTTCTGGATTACCAGTGTCTCTCTGAAGGTATGCTCTAGAGTCAGCAGCATACCTACTGAACAGAGCACCCAGCAAGTCTGTAGCCTCTACTCTATATGAGATATGGAAAGGCAGGAAACCAGAATTTAAACATGTTAAAGTCTGGGGTTGTCCTGCTCATGTAAAGAGGTATGATCCAGACAAGTTGGAATCACGAACTGATAAATGTAGGTTTGTGGGATATCCAAAAGAAACCTTTGGATACTACTTTTATCTTCTTGTTGAACAAAAGATGTTTGTCGCCAGGAAAGCTGTCTTCTTGGAAGAGGAATCCCTTCTCCAGGAAGACAGTGGGAGTAAAACAGTACTGGAAGAGGTTCCAGATCCCCAAACAGCTGTATTGTCACTGGATGAGATATCAGTTCCTGAATCTGTTCAGGTACACACAGATGAATCTCGTAGATCTGGTAGATTACCTAAACTATCCGAACGATATGTAGGACATATCGCTGAAGGTGAGTCTAAAGTAGAATATAATGAGGATGATGATCTTAAAACCTACCAGTAGGCCATAGAAGGCCTAGAAGCCGGGAAATGGTGAGAAGCCATGAACTCAGAAATCCAGTCCATGTACAACAACTAAGTTTGGAACTTGGAGGACTTGCCCGAGGGTATTGTACCCATCAGATGCAAGTGGATCTTTAAGAGAAAGATCAGTGCTAATGGACGGATCAATACTTATAAGGTAAGGTTGGTGGCAAAAGGATATCGTCAAAGGCAAAGAATTGACTATGACGAGACTTTTTCACCAGTTGCCATGATAAAGTCAATCAGATTTCTACTCGCCATAGCTGCACACTACGATTACGAGATCTGGCAGATGGATGTGAAGACTGCCTTCCTCAACGGTAATCTTGAGGAAGAAGTGTATATGATACAACCGGAAAGCTTCACATACAAGGAATCTCCAGATAAAGTGTGCAAGCTTCAAAGATCTATTTATGGATTGAAGAAAGCTTTCCGGAGCTAGAACATAAGTTTTGACGAGGCTGTCAAGTCTTATGACTTCATTAAGAATGAAGATGAGTCTTGTGTGTACAAGAAGACCAGTAGGAGTGCAGTCACCTTCTTAGTTCTTTACGTAGATGACATACTACTCATTGGGAATGATGTAGCTATGATGTTATTAGTAAAGATCTGGCTGTCGAAAAACTTTTCCATGAAGGATTTGGGAAAAGCATCCTACGTATTAGGAATACGGATCTATAGAGATAGATTAAAGAGGATGCTTGGAATGACCCAATCCTTGTACATAGATATTATAGTCAAAAGGTTTGACATGGAAAATTCCAAGAGATGTCTCATACCGATGAGACATGGAATTAGTCTCTCAAAGGAGCAATCTCCTAAGACTCCTGATGAGAGGGGACTCATGGATAGAGTACCCTATGCCTCTGCCATAGGATCTATCATGTATGCCATGCTATGTACACGGCCTGATGTTGCATTTGCTCTAAGTGTTAGGAGTAGATTTCAGACTGATCCAGGCGAAGAGCACTAGAAGGCAGTGAAATGTATCCTTAAGTACTTGAGAAGAACTAAGGATATGTTTCTTGTCTATGGAGGAGGTGACTTGAAACTGCGAGGCTTTATTAACTCGGGTTTTCAGTCAGATCCAGATGATAGCAAGTCTACATCTGGATTTGTGTTTACTGTGAACAGAGGCACAGTGTGTTGGAAGAGTTCCAAACAAGCAACCACTGCAGATTCGACGACTGAAGCTGAGTACATCGCTGCAGCTGAAGCCGCCAAGGAAGTAGTGTGGTTGAAGAAATTCAAGTCGGTGTAGTTCCCAGCATCTCTGAACCTGTAAGGATTGAGATTTCAGATCCAGTTATTGGGTCAGTTTCGGTGTCGGACCCTTTGGTTTGGACCCTTGTGGTGCTGGGACATAGGTTCTTTATTGCGTTGAGATTACGGGACGCGGTTCAAACAGCGTCTGGTTAGGGAGACGTGTTTTAGATTGTGCCACGTGGGCGCTACGTGAGCCAGTTTCGGGCTGCGAGAGTACGGCCCCGGTCTTGTCGTCTGAATGGCGTTGGTATTGGGCGACCCGTTTTAGTTTAACCCTACGAACCCTCCCTCCTTTCCCTCATTTCTCTCATCTTCCTCTCTCTCCTCCCTCTCTCCGATCCCTTCGCTCTCCCTTCCCCCTTCTCCTTCCTTTCTTCTCCCTCCACTCCATCAACCCCCCCCCCCCTAACTTCCACCACTACCACCACCATTTCCTCTGCGGCGTATTGCTCTCCGGACGGCGGCCGACGTCCCGGTGGAGTAATGGCGTCCACGGCGGTACCGACAGCATCTTGTGGCATGGCGGTTCGGCGGCTTGGAGCTCGGAGAAGTTCAAGTAATCGGTAGGATAACTGTAAGGACTGAGGTTTCGGGTTCAGTATTCGGGTCGGGTTCGGGCCGGATCCCCTGGTTTGGACCTTGAGGGGGGTCTTGAAATTTCTGACTAATGGCGTCAGCACTGCTCGACGCCTTTCAAAAGGCGTCAGGTTGTGTGGACGCCATTTAGGTCTGCTTGTTGTTGTGCCACGTGTGCGCCACGTGGGCGGGTTTCGGGCCGCGAGAGTACGGCCCCTGTCACATCGTCTGAACGGCGTCCATGTTGGTCGACGCGATTCAGACTGTGACCTCTGCGATGTCAGGGTACGGCGCCAGAGCGTTGGCAGTACGGCCTGTCCTGTCGTCTGAACGGCGTCCGTGGAGAGTGACGTGTTTCAGACCGCTGTCAGTACGGCCCGTCATGTCAGACTGATTGGCGTCTGCCTCGATCGACGTGTTTTAGCTAGATTCAGATTGACCCCGCGAGCCTCCCTTTCTTTCCCTCATTTTCGCCTCCACTCTCTCTCTCTTCGCTCTCTCCGCCCTCTCCGACCCTCTTTTCGCCTTCCCTTCCTCTTCTTCCTCTTCCACCACTCCAACACCTCCCTACCTCTCACCTCTACCACCACCACTTCCTTCGCGGCGTTCCATTCTCCAGACGGCGGCCGACGTCCCGGCGGAGTGGCGGCGTCCTCGGGGGTACCGGCGGTGGTCTGCGGTTTGGCGGGTCGGCGGCACGGAGCTTGGTGGAGTTCAAGAACCGGTAGGGGGACGAACCTTGCATGGACTGTGAATGTGTTGCTCGTGATTTCCTTGGCGTGGCATGTTATGTCTTGGGTTAGAATGAGCATGTTTAGGGGGTGTTCTTGCGGGTTTGACCGTGCTCGTGAACGTGGATTTGTAGCATGCTGGATGTAGTCGATTTCCCTATCTTCCCCCTTCTGTTTTGGGGTATTTTCGGGGTGTTTGGGGTTAAAGAAGAAACCCTCGGGTTGGAACCAGGGAACCAGGTTTCTGGCGCTAAACGGTGTCGTGCCTGGTCGACGCCTTTTAGAAGGAGGTTAGGGCAGTACGATGCCTTTTAGGGCAGAAACCTCCCTGTTCGAGGTTTCACGAGTTAGGGGATCTGGCGCTAAATGACGTCATGGATGGACGACGCCTTTCAGAAGGACGTCGGGCCATCATGACGCCATTTAGGCAGGAAATCACCCCGACTGAGGGTCTGCAAATCTGGAATTTCGGTGTGAATGGCGTCTGAGAGTTCTGACGCGTTTCAAACGGCGGCTTCCCAGGTGGACGCGTTTTAAGGAAGAATATGGCTTTAAATGAACCTATTTGAGGAGCTTGAATGGCGTCGACCTCGGTCGACGCGATTCAAGATAGAACTGCATAAACCCTGGTTTTTAACATATGTTTTACTGTTGGATGGTTCAAATGCATGCTTTAAGCTGTACGCTGAGACGGAGGTTTACTGTACGAATGGAATCATGTTATATGTGTGTTTGTGCTTATGCGAATATGGAATCGGAATAACTGTGGTTTACGTTTGTCACCATGGACCGATGGGGACAGGGTCATGGTGTCTGTGAGGCATTGTGCCGTACCGGTGGGAGAAGGGGTACATGTTGTGTTTTACCTTTGGCTGAGGGAAGCAGGATCACCTTGAGCCCATCGGGCCGGGGTAGCCGGTGCGCTATCCGAGGGGTTGTTGCTTGGTCTCAGCGGGTCGGGATTTTTCCCTGTTTGTCGTGGCAGCTTCCGGCGCGTTTCTTGCTGTGGAGCTGGTTGTGGTACTGTTGGAGTTGTTTCACCCCTGTAGCCACTGGGCCTGATGTGACCTTTGATCAAGGTTACGAGTGGTACCCTTAGCCCTTTGGCCTGACGCAGCCCGGGAGGTTAGGGTTGTGGGTAGTTCCTGTAGCTTCGGCTTGACGGGGGTTCGCCGGTCCCCAGGGCCCTCCTGAAGTGCTGAGGCCTAGCGTGGAGGCAATCCGGTCGGTAGGACAGTAGTCTAGACTGCTTGTGTGCACACGTAGCTGGGCAGTGGTGGTACACTGGTCCCAGCTAGTCCTAGTTTGACTCACTGCCTCACCCTACAGTGCCCCGGAACACTGTAGGGGCGGATAGGCGTGAGTAGTGGTGGTAGTGTTGTGAGGCGACGTTTGACTTCGGTCGACAGTGTGGTTCAGTCGCTTTGTGGACTTTGGCTGTGAGACGTGACTCTGTGTTGGGTTCTTCGGGTTGCTTAGAACTGTTCCTGCTACACTGCTTATCGTACGTTTCATACCAGGTTGGGTGCTATGTTTATTGCTTTGTTTAATTGTCATATATCTGTGTTGTTGCACTTGTGGGTGTGTGAGTGGGAGGCAGGGGATTGGATGATCCCTACTGAGCCCAATTCTGGTGTGGCTCACTCCCTGCGGTTTCAGGTGTGGACCTCTTGGCGTTTGGCGGCGGGTGGTGTTTTCTTGGTGTGCGGACCAATAGCTGTCTCAGTTCCGGGGTATGCCCCGATGTTGTTGTACTTTACTTCTGCCTGTACTTATTTAATTTGTTGGACCATGTAGTTATTGTTGGACTGTATACGGACATTGTTATCTTCCTTCCTGCGCACTTGTTATATGTTTGTAGTCCGTGTGATTGTTATATTTAGCCTTGTTTAGCGCTTACTCCTCCAGATGTGTTGTGTGAGATCCAGGTGTGAACCCGCAGTTAATGGGCCGACATCCATTTAGTGATCGGGTCTCCGGTCATAGGATGGCGGGTTGTTACAATAACGATCTCCGTTGTGTTTTGATTAAAACTATGTTTTTGCCGCCTTGGAGCATGTTTAGGGGATTTTCGGGGTGAAAATGATTACTTTATAAATTGGGGAATGGTAGGTTTTAACGGGTATTTGGATTCTCCTCCTCCTTCCCTATTTTGGTACGTTTTTATGCAATTTGGGGGAAGAAATTCCACTTTTAGTACTCGGGAAGACTAGGGGGAACCTGTTTGCGAACGCTAAATGGCGGTTGCCTCCCAAGACGCGATTTAGCCCAGTTCATCTTGAGGCCTGATTCTGTTTATGTTGTGAATGACGATTAGGGACAACGATGTCTTTTAAAAAGTGACTACCTTGCACGACGCGATTTAGGCCATCTTCTGAGATCAGGTTTTACGTGAATCAGTTTAGGAATCTTGAATGACGTCGGCCATGGGAGACGTGATTCAAAACAGAACTTCATTAATCCATGTAATCAACGCGTAGAGGATTTTGTCTCGAGTTGCACGCTAGCAGCCACCGTTCTGGTGTATGCCCCGATGTAGTTGTCATTTTCCTTTTAGGCTTGTACGCTTAATTACTTCTTTTTAGTTGGAATACGTAATTATTTGCTGAGTCAAGTCGAATTGTAATAATTTTTAATTCTTGCACTTCCTTTACAATTCGATGTAATGTGAATGTTTAGCTTAATTTATCATTTATTTTCCAGACTTATCGAGATCCTGATTTGACTCCAAATTTTAATGATTCGGTATCCATTTAGTAATCGGATCCTCGATTATAGGGTGGCGGGTCGTTACAGAACCTGTTCCGCTGTTGTGCGACAACAATGGAGCGATTGTGCAAGCGAAAGAGCTGCGGTCTCATCAGAAATTGAAGCATATTCTGAGGCGCTTTCATCTAATCAGGGAGATCATATCCAGAGATGTAGTGGTGGAAAGAGTTCCATCTGTTGACAATGTAGCAGATCCACTGACAAAGCCGTTGGCTCAAATTGTGTTTGAGCGTCACCTAGAGTCTATAGGCTTACTGTATAAAGGTGATTGACTTTAGTCCAAGTGGGAGATTGTTAGTTTTAAGTGGCCTACATGCCAATATGACTTTGTAATCTCGTTCATATTTATTAATATAATGACATTATATTCATTGTGTGTAAATCGTATTAATTATCGTCTCATAATGAAATCCGTGAATATGTGCGATAGTGATCAGATTATGATGAGATCATACTAGTAAGACTGATCACTTAAATACACATATTATTAATTGTTCCTAGTCGGAGGATACCCGCGAAAGACATCGGATATCCGGTTAGACTAATATAGATTACTCCTGCTCATGCAATGAGGGTGATGTTGTCACCTAAAAAATAAACAAGGCAAGAGCCCCAAAGATCAATCAAGAAGGTCCAAATCAAAGGAAATTGAATGGCACAACCAGGTCCATTATATCAAGCAAGAAAAGGTCCAAACAATTTTTCAAAGAAGGTTCAAGTGAAGAAATTTAATAGACAACAATCATGCTTAGTTTTGCAAGCTAAATGAAGCAAAAAATGGGTTACTTTGAGCCCAAATGATGAAGAAATCTAAGGAGGCAGGCCCGGACCCATTATCTCAAGCAAAAGAAGCCCAATAGGGTCAATTTGGGCCAAAAAGTGAAGGCCAAGGCCTAATTTCTTGGCAGCCATTAAAGGGCCCCAAATGCTCCCCCCCCCCCCCATGCCCTATTCTTACTCATTTAACCCATGTTCAGATCTGCCCAAAGGAGGATAAGAAGAAAAGAAAGTGGTCCCCCCTTCAAACGATGCTTCTAGAAGAGGGTAGGTGAAAAGCAAAAGGAAAACCAATGAAGATTCTCCAAGTGTCGTGGTCTTATTGGAGGGCTCTTAAGAGGGGTTTCTTATCCCTAATTCAAGGCTAATGGATGCCTAATATACCCCCCAAAAGTAACCTAACTTTATCTATAAAAGAAACCCCTTCTTCTCTAAGAAAGAGTTAGAGACAAAAACCCACAAAAAAGAAAAAGAAGAAGAAAAGAGAGAAGCCTTGGAGGAGCATGTCTCCCTCCTCCATTTCCCTCCATTTCCTGCATCTCAAGAGGAAAAAGAGAGTTAGAGAAGAAGAATAAAAGAGAGAAACAGAGATAGAAAGGAAGAGAGCAAGAGAGTTGGCTTTTGGAGCCATTTTTCCTCCCTCATCCTCTTTTCAAGGTAGAGTGAGGATGGGGGATGGTCTTTTGTTCTTAATATTCTTGTCTTTCATAGTTTTTTCTTTCATTGATGTTATTAGAAACTTCTATCTCCCCCTTGATGTTCATCCATGGGGATTGAAAGCAATGAAACGCAAAGTTCAGATTTCCTGTGTCTGTTTTGTAAATATGCTGGTTATCTTGCTTTTACGTTTTTTTTTTCCTTCATAAAGTTTGTATTTTTCGTTTGGGGATGGTAAAGGGGGCTTTCTAATTTATAGAAATGGTTTTCTCAAGCCTTCAAGTCCCTTAAATATGGAGATATGACCTGAAATGTGCCTTGCTGTCCAGATTTCCTGAAAACTAGTTTTGTATTTGTTTGTCTTTGGTTTTGTGGTTTTTCAAGGTGGCTTGGCTTTCCATGACCCTTAGGAGCACATCCCCTCCATAGATGATGTTACCCCAAGGCCAAACACCAAGAGAAATCCCCTAAGTTTCATATATATTAAAGTTTATGTTTCTGTTTTCATGATAGAATCGAATCGATTTTTGTTTGGATTTTTTCTTTTAATGGCTAAGGGTTTAGACCCTAGAGGTTCTTAAGGAGGTTCCCTCACTAGTTGGGGATGAGCTTCTTTGAGGATAAACCCTCTAACATGGAGCCAAGAAGGAGAGATCCATAGAAAAGATAAAAATATACCTAAGTTTCTCGTCTGTTCATATTCAAGTTTTTCATGACATTTTCCTAAAGAAATGCATCAAAAATCTATTTTAAATAAATATTTTAGATTTTATATCTTTTATACTTTATTTTCCATCATTTGAGTTAGGTTTAAATCCATTTTTCCCAAAAAATCCGAATTTCAGGTGAGTTTGTGTATGCGATCGCTACAGTGTTTTGAGTCTGTGGCACTATTCATGAGTCTGCGCCTTCCTGCGCAGACTCAGGGCCAGTTGCAATTTTCTGAGTCTGCGCCTCTTTTAACTTGATTTTTGGGCTTGAGGTGATTCTTTGATCCTCCCCCAAGCTGTCCAAAGGTTCCTTGGACTTAGGGTTGTTCTTTTGAGGCCCAATGAAAGTCCTAAATAGCTTGGACTTTGGATTGTTAAGCTCTTAATGTTTCAATATGAAATTTTGCCATATGTTTTAAGATTTTAAGTTTATTCCGATGTTTCTCAAGGATGTCCCGATTTAAGGGTGCCAACAATCCAATGTTGGGTAACCCATCAAGGGCCCTCACATAAAAAAACATCATTCTTGTGTTCCCATTTCTATGGGTTCATTTAGATGATATGTCCCGAAAGTCCCGATGAGTTGGTGGAGTTCCTTACTCCCAAATGTAGAAATGGAATGGGTGATTCCCTGTGGATAATCCTTGCATTTCGAAGGCATTAAGGGTACCCTTTGGGTGAGTGGTTGGATACTCGGCAAGCCCCTCTTTATAGCCACCTCCACGGTTCAAGGCTACATGTGATCCTCTAGGGAAATTGGTGGAGTTCCTTGCTACCAAAATGTAGAGATGCTTTGGACTACCCCTTGTGGGTTTTTGTTACATCTTGAAGGCATTAAGGGCACCCTTTGGGTGAGTGGTTGGATGCTCGGCATGCCCCCCTTTACATCCATCCCTATGATCCATTAGCCATTACATATCCCTTTAAGGGAGTTGGTCCTTCGGGTCCCTTCATGCCATGATCCTAAACCTTTGTTGGGTTTTTCTAATGAAAGGTTGAAATTTAACTTGGAATCATTATATTAAGCATTTTTAATGCTTTATAAAATGATCCAAGAAGAATGGGATAAACATGAAGAAATCATGTCATTTGAAGAAATCCACATAAGAACCACCCCTTGAAAAGGCTTTATGTAGCCATACTCAACTCCTGAGATTTCTCAGTATTATCCTCCTTAAATTTGTAGTGATTCTTGAATCACTTCAAGTTGAAAGACGTATAAAACTGAAATTATGCTCAGATTTTGAGTCTGCGCACCTATAATCATGGAAATTCGATTGGGAATGGGATACAATTGGTTTTTCTCGACTCCGGATTTCATATTCTAACTTTGCTGGTTGAAACTAACCCCTTGGAATATTTAAATGCAGCTTGAACTGTGCAGGAAATTCAAAATTCAATTTCAGACCCGAGTCTGCGCACCCCTGCGCAGACTCAACCAAAAAACTGTCAAAGTTGGACTCTTGGACTAAGGACATTGGTTATGGCTCAAATGATTCAAAATAACTAAATTTAGATCATATTTAAATCAGAAAAGGTTAAAAAATGGACATTCTCTTTTTCAAATAAATATAAAATCTTCAAAACTCAAGTTGAGTTTGCGCACCTATCTTACGGTCAAAGGACAAAAAAGATTGGTTAATAACTCCAATATCCAAGTCAAAACTCCATCAAAATCATAGTCCATGATACATAAATCAAGATTAATAAACTTCTTTCAAAATTG
Source organism: Zantedeschia hybrid cultivar (assembly GCA_030544215.1). NCBI lineage: Eukaryota > Viridiplantae > Streptophyta > Magnoliopsida > Alismatales > Araceae > Zantedeschia > Zantedeschia hybrid cultivar. The sequence continues at coordinate 80,272,803 of JARZZO010000014.1, forward strand.
ACTTTTGAGTCTGCACACTTTTCAAAGCTCATTTCAAGCGAAAAAATCAAATAAACAGTAAATCAACTTGCACAAATCACTTGCAATCATATCTCAAACACTCCATTTCATTTAAAATAAACATCCATTTACAAAAGGGATCCAAATCTCCTCAAAATAAATAAAAAAATTACAAGTTCAGTTTAGTCTGTGCACCCCCTGCGCAGACTCTAACCTATTTTCTTGTCTCCTTGATCTTTGAAGTTCCTCAGTACTTTGAAAGTCTTGGAATTCCCCTCAACCTCAAGAGGTTCCATCTTTTTAAGAATCTTGCTCAAAATCCTCTTTAAACTTGAGTCTGCGCATCAATCTAAAGGCCAAAACCTCATCTCTTGACCCCTAAATCATGCCCGCAGCCCCAAATCTGCAAATCATCACCAAACAAAACACAAAATCAAGTTATCCCACCAAAAAACCAATAAAACAACTCATAAACTGGAAATCCACGGTTCAGACTTGAGTCTGCGCATCCTGGCGCAGACTCAACCCTGAAATTCACAAAAAATAAAAAATCAACTTCCCGTCCACTTCAAGATGATCTAAAACTCTCTAAAAATCAATTTTATTATTATCTATCATGAAATCAAATAAAAACTCAAAGTTGTTCTTGAAAAAATGTAAAAAACAACTCAAAACAAATTGGTGACAAATGAGTCTGCGCTACCCTGCGCAGACTTAACCCTGAAATCCCAAAATTGGTCTTTTTGACCTTAAATTCTCTCCAAATTAAACCCAAAAGTTTACATAAAAACTTTATACTTTATATAAATAAAAAACCTAAATAAAAGCTTAAAACGCCTTTTGCAAAAAATATAAAAAATGCTTAAACACTTTGATGACAAATGAGTCTGCGCCCTATAGCGCAGACTCAACCCTAAATTCTCAAAATCTAGTATTTTTGCCATTAAATTCCCTTCAAATAAAATCAAAATCTTAAAGATAAATCCTATATTTTCCACAAATCAAAACCCAAACAAAAATGCTAACTTTTCTCCTTGAAATTACCCAAAAAATATAAAAAACGGGCTTGTGACTCATGAGTATGCACTCCCCTGCGCAGACTCAATCCCCAATTGTTAAAATCTAATTTTTTTCAACGCCAATTCTTTTAAAATTAAATAAAAAACTCCCAGATAAAACTCTACACTTCCTATAAATAAAAAAAATCAAATAAAACTCATTTTTTCCCTTTGCAAAAGATAAAAAATACCTAAAAGAAACCTTACTTCAATTAACTTTGTAATCTTGCTCATTCTTTAAAAACCTACAAATTCAAAACATAAAAAATATAAGTCTTTGAATCATTTTTCACTTAAATCAAATAAGAGAACATAAAAAACACTTTTCCATACCTTCCAAATCAAATCCAAAGTCTCTTTGCTCCAAATCTAAAAAAACACAATAAGCAATGTTTATTATACCTTCTTGTCAATAAAACACAACAAAAATTGAGATTCAAATTTTAAATCCTAATCCCCATAAAAAATGTCATCCACTTCAATCAAAATGCCATAAAAAAGGTTTTAATTCCTCTCACAAATCAAAATAAATACAAGCATTCTCATTGGTAACAAATGAGTCTGCGCATCCTTGCGCAGACTCAACTTCATGTTCACTTCAAAATATAAAAATTCAAAAAAATCTTCAATGTATCCACATAAATCAATCCAAAAAGACTAAAAAATGTCTGTCATCATTATCCATCAATAAGAATCAATAAATTAAGTCTCGCGCAGACTCAATTCTAAACTAAAAAATGAGTTTTCTTCTCAAATAAAAACTGAAATTCATTCATTTTTTGAATGCAATCTTGTATGTCTTATTTATATCATTTTTAAAGGATGTTATTCTATTCTTCCGACGATTAATCATGGATTTTCCTCTTAAGATGATGTAATTAACGCTATTTCATTTATGGGTAACGGGATCGGGTCGAAGAACTATGCAATCATTTGATTGAGTCAAGTAAAGCGCACAAATAACAAATCAAAATCAAAATCAATAAATCAAGATCAAGTGTATTTTTCCTAAAAAATGTACGACAATCTCTTTTGGCACGCCCGGTGGGATATGTCCTCCCTTCATCTTCTCATCGGAAGAATAAGGATAACACCCATTCTTTGAAGTTATTGATTATCTCTTTGTTGTATTACAAGAGACTCAATGGAATCGAAGGTTTTCTTCGGCCCTCTGGTGGTCGAGAACCATGCTCGCTATGGCTACCTGGCGGTACCCATGGCATTTGGGAGCTTCCCTCCCGTTATTGGTTTTCCGAATTTTCTTGGAGTGGTCTTCATGCAACCTGAGATTATGTCTGATATACCTCAAGCGCAAGTAGTCAACTGCTGCACTATTCACAGTCATGCTGCATCATCTTTAAGACAATATCGGGGAAATATCCGAAAGGGTCAAAATCCCCAGTTCAAATCAAAGGCAGTTTCTGCACAATGGTCCAGGACCAAAAAATCAATTCTTGTTGGAAGCCTGCGGATCTTTCTAGACGGCTGTAAAGCTGATACTTCCAAAGACCGATTGGTTCCAAATATCCCAGTTCAAAACTCTTTCCAGGTTTTTGGAGGCATGGACAGAGAAAGAATGAAAAATGAAAGAAAAGAAAAAGGAAAAGCTAATATTCAGATGTCTGAAAAGCAAGAAAGAAACCCCAAACCAACTTATTGGCATGGGACGAAATATTGTCAAGAGTTACCAGTGAAGCAAATCTGGGTGCCTAAACATCAAGAAGATCAATATGTACAAGAAAAATCAAAGCTGGTCTTTCAGTCACAAAGGCGGCAAATATGGAAACCAATTCAAAGGCAGCTGCCTCATGCTGAGTTGCCAAAAAGAAAGAAGTCAAGAGAAAGTTATGAAAATGAAAAGTCAAAGAAGCCTTCAAAAACATCCGTATTCCAAAGGCTGCAGCCGAAACCTCTTTCCGCAAGGAGATTAGCAGAATTCACCTAAGGAAGCCTGATGATTTATTCATGTCATACTATCAGCAAGTATGGGGCACTCCCTGAAGATCCAGAAGAAATAAGAGATTTAGCCTCAAGGTCGGGTCTAGTTACCCGAAGAATGCAAGCGGCAAACCTAATTGCCTAAAATTTTCCTACTCTCTTGGAAAACATTGATGAGGAAGCAGAGCTATCTGCAAATGTCATTAAAGCATCAGGAGAAGCTCTTTCCGCACCTACAGAACAACAACTTCCACAGCAAATCAATCAGCAAAAAGAAGCAGAACCAAGCATAACTCAGTTATTATTGCAAGAAATTGAGTTGTTGAAAAAGCAATTGAAAGAAAAAGATGCCCAAATACAGGGGGCAGGATGGGCTGGTAAAAAAGGAGGTGCTTCAACTTCCTCTTATCCTCGGATGGCTAACCCTCCAGTTCCACCTCCTCCGTCTAAAAATCTTCTAAATATATCCATGCAGTCATCCAGGCCTGTGTCTATGAGTGAAACTCCTGCATATATCCAAGTATCCAATAGTCAAGCTGCTCCTGCAACAGTAATGCAAGACAACATGATCTCAAATTTGCCATTTCAAGCCTTCCAAGTTCAGGGAGTTAATTTCTTCCCAAATCCAGCAGATCCTGCTGTGGCTCAAAGGCTAATGCTCGAACAGCTCATTGATATAAAGTTGGCAGAAAGAGTGGAAGGTACCTCCACTGTATATGATGTGTATAAAGTATCATATCCAGTGCATCATGCCATGAAAAGGCTTCCGCTGGGAATGACCAAAGTGCCCAAGTTTGAAAAATTCAATGGCCAAGGAAATCCAAAAGATCACTTGGCATATTATAATGGGGCAATGGGACACTGATCGTTCCAAATTGTGCGTCGTTAAACACTCATGAAAACGTTCAATCTAAATTTATCCGGCTCACTCAAATCAGATTTTGAAAATTAATAGTGGTGAGTCCGAGTCGATCCACAGGGAGTTAAAATCTTAATATTTGAAAACTTTGGATTTTGGTTGATCTAGAAAAAGAATTAATGATTTGCGTTAATTAATTAGACATTTAATCACAACAACCACTTAATCAACTAACACAACTAAAACTACAACAAAAATAACTGACTAAATAAACTAATAAAAACAATACACGCACAGTCAAAAAAAAAAAATCAATTAAATGAAGAAACTCTAAATACTATTGTCATTAATCATCACCCATCTAACAACAAAGAATTAACCTTATAAACTTTTCTGGATTTAATTAACTTAAAATAACATTCAAATAACTAAACCTAAACAACAAGATAATGAAAGCAGTCCTGTGGGTGCTGTGTGGAAACTGCCGGCACAATGGACCACAGGTGAAGGGATGCGGCGCAGTAGACCATTGGAGGAACCGAGAAGAAGGCCGGCTGCTGGTGGCTTTGATTCAGCTAGGACAACTGCTAGGAAGAGTATGTTGCTGGCACGTGGAGGAGAGGAGGAAGGCCTGCTGTGTGGAACTTGAAGGGGTGCTGGAGCTGCTGGTTGCTTTGTCGCCTGGTGGGTGTTGCGTGGAGGAAGGCTGGACTACGTGGAGGTGCTGAGAACCTTGCCGGCATGCAAGCGTGAAGGAGCTGGTGGCCTTGAACAGTGCTGCTGCTGGAGATGCTTCAGGCCAGCGGAGAGGAGGAGGCTGTGGAGGGTGCGGTTGCCGCTGGCTGGGCGCTTGCAGGAGCTCGGATGATGCCGGGTACGTGCCAGAGGAGATGCTGGACGAGTAGGGGCAAGGTGCTTCACCACAGCTGTTGGTTCGTAGACGATGGGGCTGCTGGAAGTGCAGCAGGCCGGCAGCAAGCTTGCTGGAAGTTGCAGGGTGTGGTGGAGAAGGTGGAAGACTTGCTGGCTCGTGCAGGCTTCAACGGAGGCTGGAAGGCGTGGAGGAGGCTCGTCGGGCTGTGCTGGTGCTGCGGCTGAGAGGAGGAGGCTGTGGGAGCCTGTGGCAGTGTGGAAGTGTTGCTGGCTGGCGCTGGTATGCGTTCAGGAGGTTGCCGGCTACTGGTTTCGACGCCGGGTGCAGCAGGTGCATGGACGGTGGTTGGGACGTGCATGCAGTGGGCTTCACCGGGGCACGTAGAGGTGCGGTGCGAGGAGCTGGCTCGCTGGCTGGTGGAGAGAAGAGAAGAGAGAGAGAGCTGCTGTGGAGGGAGGAAGAGAAAGAAGGAGAAAAAGAGACCGAGAGAGGGAGAACCGGAGAGAGGGAGAGAGGGCTGCAGGAAATTAAACGAGAGAGAGGAGATCTGCAGAAAGAATAGTAAGGAGAGAGAAAGAGAGACCGAGAAGAGGAGGAACCGAAGAGAGGGAAAGAAAGAGAGAAACTGAGAGAGGAGTTGCTGGAGAAAGAGCAGAATGGAGAGAGGAAGAGAGGGCTGCGGGGAGTGAGTTGGAAAAGGAGGAGGAGAATCGTGGGAGAGAGAAGGCTATAGAGAGGAAGAGAGAGTCGGAATTAGAGAGGAGTTGCTAGAGAAAAGAGGGTGAAATATATAGAGAGGAAAGAGACGTGGGAAAGGAAACTGGAGAGAAGGGAGGAAATCGAGGGACAGAGAAAAGGAAACAGAGAGATTTTCTTTAATTTGGGAGGGAAACTTTAAAAAAAAAAAGAAAGTGGGGGAAAGGAAAGTGGCTGGTCTTTCTTGGATTCTTCGGGCAAGAATTTGGGTAGTATTAGGATCTTAAATGACGTTTTTACCCCTGCTTTAATCTTTTGGACAAAATGACGTCGAATTTATCGAAATTCGAACACTAGACCTCCCCCAAATTTTCAGAAACTCCACTAGCTGCACTGCATCATCAGCATGTCCTGTTCACATAAAATAAATATAAATTAGCACATTATCATAAAAATATCATCATATTTATTTATTTCATCTCGGTTTTGTCGAAAAACCGCAAATGCGCTATACTCCATTAATCACATGAAATGACGATGTTTTTAAGTCAGAATTTGACGAAATTGGTACCGTTGGACTTGGTACACAATTATCTATCATTCCATGCTATTTTGCAGATAAAAACATAAGTATGATGCATATGATTGCCCTTAAATGATCAATTTAACACTTTATCATACACCTAGCAACTAATGAATCTTATATGCTGAAATTTTTTGGGTCTTCGCTAACTGGACTCGCATTTGAATGGTATCTTCTCTTCGGCCTGGTTCTGTTGCAGGGTGGGTCGACCTTCAGAAGCAATTTCAAGATAGATTTTATTTGGTGGAGAGAGAAATCACTCTGGCAGAGTTATATACTGTGAAATAGGAAAACAATGAAAATGCTTCCAAATTCATTGCTAGGTGGAGGAATCTTAACATGAAATGCAACAGACCACCATGTCAAGAAGATGCAGTGGTGATATGCAAAAGCAATCTGAAAAATGAAGTCCTTGAAAGACTAGTAGCCATTGAAATCAAGTCTTTTGACAAATTGAATACTGTAGTATCAGAAGTTGAAAGTTTTCTGAGCCGATCTAGAAGTGAACCGAGCAACAACAAAGGAAAATTTGATAGAAGAAATGTTCCACGTGAGTCAAATACAGTAGATTTATCTACATTCATTACGGAGCAACAAAAGAAAGGTCCAGCCATCCAGGCCGAAACCAGCAACAATAGAGAAAAGGAAGTCCGAGCCTTATCTTCTCTCAGAGAGAGAATGAGCAGGCCGTACAGCTTCCCAAAAGATAAAACTCGTGTTCTATTTGAATGGACACGAAAATACAATCAGATTGTGTTACCACAGTCAAAGAGGCCGGAAGATGCCAAAAGATCTAATGATCCAAATTATTGTCCATATCACCAAATTATATGACATCCTATTGAAGAATGTTATGTGTTCAAGGATGCAGTTGAAAAATTAATTCAGAAAGGTGTCCTGAAGATGGGAGATCATCTTGTCAATCCTCCACAACCTCATACCTAGACAAAAGCAAATGTGGCATCTGTAAATGTGCATCACATGGTTCCTATTTACCAGTCATTAAACTCAAAAACTGCAGAAAGAAGTATACAAGCCACTTATGAGCAATTGGTACTTCAACCATTCCAAGCATCTCAATGGCAAACAGTAAAAAATAAGCCAAGATCTCATATGAAGCGAAAATCATCAGAAATATATATTCATGGAGGTATTCCACGACGGCCGACATATGTTCAGCATGTAACGACCCGCCACCCTATAATCGGGGATCCGATTACTAAATGGGTACCGAATCATTAATTTGGAACCAAACCAGGATCTAAGTAAGTCTGGGAAATAAATAATAAACTAAGCTAAACATTCACATCGCATTGAATTGAAATGAAAGTGCAGGAATTAAAATTATTACAATGCGACTCGATACAACAAATAATTACATACTCCAACAGAAGGGAAATAATTAAACATACATGCCAGAAATAAATAACAACTACATCGGGGCATACCCCGGAATAACCGCTGAAGGCGCTCAACACACGGCCGCACACTCCGCTCTAGGTCTGCTGGGAGGCCTCACCTGAAAACCGCAGGGGTGAGTCTCAAGACAAGACTCAGTAGGGATCCTTCGATCCCCACTACCCACGCACACACCCACAAGTATAAAGTACAGCCAACGGTAAGGTAACAAGCGCAGTAGTAAGTGCAATTCCTAAGTCTCAACGTGAAATCACATGCAATCGAACTGTAATTAAACATGCATATTCCTAAACCAGACGATTAGGGAACCAATAACTGCCATCTCGATAGGACATACCAACCGCACAAACAACGGTGGGAAAAACCTCGACCCGCTGAGACCAAGCAGTAACCCCTCGGATAGCACTCTATCTACTCCGGCCCAACTGGCTCAAGTGGTTACTCCTTCCCTCAGCATGAGTGACTCTCCGAATGTACCACTCCGACACCGGTACTAGCTGACCCCGGGGTTCACCAGGTGACCCTCTCTCACTAGACGTCACCCCGCCCACGCCCCCACCGGCGCTGTGCTACGCCCACACCAGCACAGGGTGATAAAGCGCTACACTGTCACTCCAGGTCCACAGTAACACAAAACACCAAAACCCGGCACAGTACAATCCGGTCACGTGAAAAGCCCGCGATCGTACGACACACACGCAGTGCCATCCGGTCATGAAGAATCCATTTCTACCGAGTACACTAAAGCATGCACTAACCAATTATCTAGCAGTATGAACACATTTTACTGGCATGAGTTAGTGTTGTTCTGTCTTGAATCGCGTCGCCCAAGGCCGACGCCATTCAAGCTCTATGTACTGGTTTAAGTAAAACACTGTCTTCAGAATCAGGCCTAAAAGACGTCGACACCAGTAGTCGCCTTTTGAAAGGCGTCGACATCCTCAGACGCCATTTAGCACGGAAATCCAGGAATTTCAGAAAACATAAATCAGGGGATTTCTGCCTTAAAAGGCGTCATGGTTACCCGACGCTATTCAAATCGCGTCGCCCGCCCATGACGTCTTTTAGTCCCAGAATCCCCGAACTGGCAGACTTTCAGTAAGGCGGTTCCTGTCTAAAAGGCGTCGCGATGGCCCGACGCCCTTCAAAAAGGCGTCGTCCATGCACGACGTCTTTCAACCCCAGGAACCAGTCTGTCATGAGCCCGAGGGCTCCCTTTTCAACCCCAACAACCCCAAAATTACCCAAAAACGGAGGGGAAAGAGGGCAATTCAATCAACAGGAAACCACATTCATGGAAATCCCCCATATCATCAAGAAGAACACCTAAACATGCTTGTTCTACCCCCCAAAACCAAAGATCCATAACATGCTCAAACGGGGAAAACATGGTTTAAACACAATGCTATGGGAACCGTCACCCTACCGGATACTCGAACGCCTCCTAGCTTCAAGCCGTCCACCCGTCTCGCCCCACGCCGCCGCCGGTACCGCCGTGGTCGTCCTTACTCCACCGTGACGTCGGCCGCCGTCCGGAGAGTAAAACGCCGCAGTGGAAGTGGAGGTGGTAGTGGTAGGAGCTAGATAGAGGATGGAGTGGAGGGAGAGATGGAATGGTGGGAGGAAAAGAGGGAGGCGAAGAAATCGCCGCCGAGTTCGCCGGAAGGGAATGAGAGAAAGAAAGAAGGAAGAAAAGTGAGGGAAAGAAGGAGGGCTCGCGGGGTTAACCAGAGAGTGGCTAAAAAGCGTCGACATCCACGGACGTCTATCAGGTGACGTGACGGCCGCTCTGACAAAACTCTGAAACGCGTCGGCCTATGCAGACGCCGTTCAGGCGACATGTCAGGGCCGTACTCTGACAATCCCAGAGTCGCAGTCTGAAAGGCGTCGTCCCATGCGGACGCCGTTCAGACGACACAACAGGGCCGTACTATCGCGGCCCAAAGCCAGCCCACGTGGCACCCACGTGGCAGAACTTAAAACGCGTCCGCAACGGTGGACGCCGTTTAAACCGCGTCGAGCCCGGCTCGACGCGAAACATCACAGAGTCTCTGCCCCACTGGAGCATGAACTACAGGGTCCGACCCCGAAAACCGAATCCGAAAGCCTCAGTCCTTACACAGCCCGTCCCTCTACCAAATCTGGATAATATGATATCCGATATGTCCAAAATGGCTTTATCTGCGCCAGTTAAAGTTGCAACTTCAAACAAAGAACAGTGTATGTCCTCCCCTCAGCAGGAGACATCCCAATCAAGCTCAAGTTACCCTGCTCCAGCAAGCAATATATGGAAATGGGTAGATCCTCATACTGTAAAGAGGGTCACTAACAGAAGAAAGAAAAGAGAAACACCAATACCAATTCTACCTAAGGGTAAAGATCCGCTGTCAAAATTGCAGAAGCTAATAGACAGCCTGGATGAATATGAGCAGCCTCAAAGGAAGCCAACAAAGCTGAAGCATTTATATACCATTCGAAAAACTCCAAGATATGACAATGAAGCAAATACATGAAGAAGCCCTATTCTGGGAACATGAAGTCAAAAAGTCGAAGACTGATGACAGTCAAGAAAATGAAAAAGAAGAGCAGGAAGGCACTTGCACTGTCATATCTTGCAATACAATCTCAACAATAAATGAAAGTGAAGATGATGAGAATGAAGAAATCTTCCTTGCTCCAAAAATGGAAGTGATGGAAAACTCTACATCAACTCCAAATGAGCAACATGTCACCCGCTCTGGCAAAAAGTGGGGACGAGAGCCTCCATTGGCTACTACTCAAAAAATTATCCAGCTTCAGGGGGAAACACCATATGTCATCCTAGAACCAGAATTCAGAGGAATGGAATCAATCCCTTTGTCAAAAAGAAATGTTCAAATCCCGCCTCCGCTTGGACTATATCCAGAAAATTTTGATCAAGAAAATGGGGTATTACCCTTTTTATATGAATTCATGGAAGTTCAAAAGTCTACAAAGAAAGGTAAACAAGTCCAGCAGCAGCCGTCTGAAGAGCAAAATCCTCAGGTTGCCTCTCTAGAAGTTCATGATAATGAAAAAGTAGAAAAGAAAGTCATCAGCTTACTAAAAAGGTTGCCATTTAAATTTACTGTGTGGGAAGTCTTGTCACTCAGTGAGGAATTGCGGAAGGCTCTCATTGCAGCTTTAAAAACTCCTCAAATTTATGAAGCTCATGCATCAGAAATTCAAGAAATACCCTATGAGTCATTCATGGCTTCCATCACCTTCACTGAAGATGATATGTTGCTGCCTACAAATGACCACAACAGGCCGCTCTACATGAGGGGAAAGATAAATGGACAATCTGTCAATAGAATTCTGGTTGATTAAGGCTCTGCTATCAGTATCATGCCACTTAGAACTTTTCAAAAATTTCATTTTCATATGCACCTAAGAAGAGTGCAAGATTTCAAAATAGTTAGATTCAACCAGAAGTCAGAAACACCAATTGGGGCAGTTGAATTTGAAATGGTCGTCGGAGACTTTCACTTCACAGTCCTCTTCCATATCATAAATTTTGGTACCACATGCAAAGCTTTGTTTGGGCGGCCATGGATACATCAATATTTTGTGGTGCCCTCCTCATTGCATCAATGCATCAAATTCCCCTGGGAAGGACAAATACAACGGGTCTTCGCTGATCTCGAGCCTTTTGAGGTTCATAAATGCCATCTTATGGATGCCAACCTCTATATACCTCCACCCAAGGAGGAAAAAGAAGATAAATAAATAGAAAAGCTTGATACTAGTCGGAGCAAAGAATGGTTTCCTCCTCCACCAAATATCGGCTCTCTCAGTCTTTAAGACAAAGAAGCTATAATTCTGAAGAGTTCTTCAGCAAAGACAACCAAACAACAAGATGTACTCTCTATAAAAGTCATGGTCCCAATCGGACTAATACATCCTATTGAAGAGTATGAATGTCAACTCGTACAGCCTTTGAAAAAATTCGTGGTTCCGTACGGAGACGAACATGAAACAGTCTTTTATAGAGCTGATGAACAGTCGGCTACTGAAGACAAAGATTGCTATATACCTGATATAGAAGAAGAATTATGGGTTGACATCATGGGTCTCCCGAACATGACAAAGCACATTGAGGAATTGGCTAAGGCTCAGTCAATTTCTTTATATCAGACTAAAAGGGAATGGAGCAGGTTCCAACAACTATGGTACCCTCCTAACATGTCCAAAGCATTGATGCAACATACACAACATCCTGACTTGGGATATACCTTGCCGGAAGAAGAAACTTCTGAATTTTCAGTAAATATGACATCTATTTTGTCAGAAATGCCAAAAATTTCGCAAGCAGTATATGATGACTATGATGACGAGTAGCCCACGGGCTAGTCTGTCAAAGAAAGCCAGCCAGAAGCTAATCAATCTCCTATTCCGACATGTCAATGCTGGAAACATCTTGAAGAAGAAGACATCCAAGTCGCAGAAGTCAAGGAAAATGATATTCCAAGTTCCAATATGGTTCAGAATATACCAGAAGAACAAGAAAATCCATATCACCCCTGAACCTCATATTAACATAGGTCAAAGGGAAGATGAACTCACTCAGCTTATAGAAAATCAACAGGCAGATTCTGCCCCAAATACTTTCACAGCAAATCAATCAAATGAAATTGACCAAGAAGTCAACAAAATTGAAGTAGAAATTGAAGAAGAAGTAAATGAAGAAGATTTGATGGAGCTCCAACCAGCACCTCCAGAACTTGAAGATGGAGGGCAAGCTACGGTTGATGAACTCCTCGAAATCAATTTGGGCTCTGAAGAAGACCCAAGACCAACATATATAAGCGCATTGCTCAGTCAAGAACAACAACAAGCATATATTTCACTTTTGAAGGAATTCCGAGATTGTTTTGCCTGGTCCTATAAAGAAATGCCTGGGTTAGATCCAGAAGTAGCTCAACATGAGCTGGCCATTGATCCAGCCATCATGCCAATCAAGCAAGCTCTGAGAAGAATGAGGCCGGAGCTGATAAACAAAATCAATGCTGAAGTCGACAAATATTGTTCCAGTCAAAAAGAAGAATGGACAGATCAAAATCTGTGTAGACTTCAGAGATCTAAACAAGGCATGCCCAAAGGATGACTTCTCAGTGCCTGTTACCGAAATCATAGTCGATGCCACCACATGACATGAAGCTTTGTCTTTTATGGATGGATCGTCGGGATATAATCAAATATGGATGGCTGATAAGGATAAGATCCATACTGCCTTCAGAACTCCTAAAGGAATCTTCTACTACAAAAGAATGCCCTTCGGCCTTAAGAACGCCGGTGCAACATACCAAAGAGCAATGACCAAGATATTTGATGAATTCCTTCATCAACAAGTTGAATGTTATATTGATGACCTAGTTGTCAAAACCAAGAAAAAGGAAGATCATATGCAAGATCTCCGCATCATATTTGAAAGGCTGAGGCAATACAGCTTGAAAATGAACCCCATGAAGTGTGCTTTCGGAGTTTCAAGTGGCAAATTTCTGGATTTTATTGTCAGATATAGGGGCATTGAAATAGACCCAGTCAAAATCAAAGCTATCCAGGAGCTTCCGCCTCCGAAGAATCTCAAAGAGCTGCAGTCCCTTCAGGGATGGCTCGCATACATTCGATGGTTCATATCCAACCTAGCCGGGCGGTGTGAACCCTTCTCTAAATTAATGAAGAAAGATGCCCCATTCATATGGGATGATGAATGTCAAAATGCGCTTGAGAAAATCAAGCAATACCTTGCATCGCCACCCGTGCTGGGGGCACTTATCAAAGGCCAATCATTAATCTTATACATCGCTGCTCAGGAGACTTCTCTGAGGGCAATGCTAGCACAATACAATGAAGAAGGTAAAGAACAAGCACTATATTACCTAAGCAGAAGGCTGATCAGGGCTGAACTCCGATACTCGCCGATTGAAAAGATATGCTTAGCCCTGGTCTTTGCAGCTAAAAGACTCAGGCACTATATGCTATCACATGAAATCCAGCTCATCACTAGGGCTGATCCTCTCAAATATATCTTTAATCGACCAGCCTTGAAAGGTTGTTTGGGCAAATGGGCAGTCCTCCTTATGGAGTTCGATATCAAATATGTCCCTCAGAAAGCCGTCAAAGGTCAAGCCATTGCAGACTTCTTTGCAGCACATCTAGTGCCAGAAGATTCACCGTTGGTCACCGACCTGCCAGATGAAGAAACATTAGAAGCTAACCATACAGAACAAAAGATATGGCAGCTATATTTTGACGGGGCCTCCCGTTCAGCAATTGTACAAGATGGTGCATTCACTACAAAGGTTGGGGCAGGCATTGTCCTAATATCTCCATAAGGTGAGGTTCTGCATACCTCGTGTTCCTTAACTAAGCCATGCACCAACAATGAAGTTGGGTATGAAGCTTTGATAGTTGGCCTAGAAGTTGCTCTGGATATGGGCATCCAAATGATTCAAGTCCATAGAGACTCAATGTTGGTTATATTCCAAGACCAAGGAATATATGATGTCAAAAAATCCGAGTTGATTCCTTATCACAAAAGGGCCCTCAAGCTGATACAAAGATTATATTTCTTTTAAATCAACCATATCAACTGTAGTGCAAATGCTCAAGCCGATGCTCTGGCTAAATTAACAAGTTCTCTGGCTCTGCCGCCAGAAGGGTCCATTGAAATATGGGTCAAGAATAGAAGATTGTTGCCAACTGTGCTGGGAGAAGAAACAGAAATGCAAATAGAAGTATGTGCAGTGGAGGAAGCCGATAATCCTGATTGGAGGGAAATGCTTCTCGACTGGTTCAAGCATAACATATTGCCAAGCACTCGAATCAAATGTGCTAAACTGATCCGTATCAAGGATTCATATGAATACAAAGGAGACACTCTATTTCGAGTGACATATGATGGCAAAAGAAAAGTTCTCCTCGGATGCTTGTCGCCAAAAGAGATAGCTGAAGCCTTAAGGGAAATACATGCCGGAGACTGTGGTGCTTACTAGTCTGTCCCCATGATGAAAAATCAACTCAAACAATTGGGCTACTACTGGCCCACAATGTTCGATGATTGTGCGCAATATGCCAAATCATGTCACAAATGCCAGGAGTATGGCCCAATTCCAAGAAAACCCCCAGTGCCCTTGCACCCTACAGCACCATCATGGCCTTTTGCCGAATGGGGGATGGACGTTATCTGTCCATTCATACCCTCCTCAAGAGGTGCTAAATATATTCTAGCCGCCACAGATTATTTTTCCAGATGGGCCGAAGCAGTAGCATTAAGAGAAGTCACTGGGGCAACCGTTGAAAGGTTCCTCCGCCAAAATATGTTGTTCCGATATGGTGCACCCAATCGGATCATCTCAGATAATGGAACATGCTTCCGAAATCAAATCATATACAAGTTAGCTGCAAAATTCAAAATTGATTGGAGGATCTCTACAGTCTACAATCCACAAGCTAATGGGTTAGTAGAAGCCTTTAACAAGACCTTATGCAACCTTCTAGCAAAGACAATCAATTCAACCAAGAAAGACTGGAAAGAAAGAATGTATGAAACATTATGGGCTTACAGAACCATATACAAAACTCCAACAGGTTGTTCTCCCTATTCCTTAGTGTATGGGTCAGAGGCAGTCGTGCCAATTGAATTGGAAGTCCCCTCTTTGCGCATTGCCTTAGAGCAGGGGCTTATCAAAGGAAATCAATCAAATGCAGAAAGACGGCTTGAGGAGTTAGTAGCCTTGGAAGGTGACAGACTTCGAGCTCAACAAAATATCCAGATATATCAAGCTCGCATGGCTCGATCATTTGATAAACTAGTCAAAGAAAGAGCCTTCAAGAAAGGAGACCTAGTTATGGTCAAAAGAAGAGAAGTCATGGCATCAAATCCAAAAGGGAAGCTGACCTGTATTTCGATCGGCCCCTATGTCGTCAAAACTGTTTATGAAGGAGGAACATACACCCTCACAAATCATAAGGGAGAAGTGCAATTTCCTCCCTTAAATGGCAAACATATGAAGCGCTATCATGCGTCACCTCCATGCTTTCCAAGCGAAGGTTGAAAAGAATATATGAAGCACTGTCTACGGTGTGAATATGATCACCATGAAGACAGTCAAAGAAATCATCTAGTTCTCGGGACGTATTCCCCCGGGACTATAAATCTCAAATGGCCTAGTAAAATTAACCTGCCTATATGAGCCAATGACATTGAAGAGGCTCCAAAAGAGTTTACGAAGCCGCCCCAAAGAATCTCATGGGTTGCCAATGACGAAATGCCATTGAAAAAGAAAGAAAAAAGAAAAAAGTTGGCACGACTATTCCGCTAGTCGGGTAATGGTGCTGAGGCAAACCCGGTGCGGAGGGAGTATAGATCATTTCCCACTTCCCGTTTTTATAATCGGTCGAAGTTTCCAATCAAATCAATCTGAATCGATGATGTTTTCCGATTCCGAAATTATTTGATAAAAACATACATATGCCCTGCAACCTTGTTTCTTTGAAGAACAGGGGGCAAGAAGCTACAAAGAAAACAGAGGTGATGGCCCGAGTCTTGCTAGACCTTTCCATCCAAGCTCAAATTCAAGTACAAATTCAAATCCCAGTTCAAAGTCAAATATGTATTGGCCTGGGTCAGCAAGACTCCGCCACTCAAGTTCAAACTCGAGCATAAATTCAAGTTCAAGTTCAAACTCAAAGCTCCAATCCGAGCATAAGTGCAAGTATAAGTCAGCCTGGGTCAACAGGATCCGCTGCTTAAATCCAAGTATGAATCGACCTGGGTCAGCAAGACTCCGCCACTCAAGTTCAAGTTTAAATTCAAGTTCAAGCTCAAATTGAAGCTCAAGCTCAAGTCCAAGATGAATCGGCGTGGGTCAATAGGACCCGCCACTTAAATTCAAAATCAAATTAGAAAGCTCAAATTCAAAATTCAAGTTCAAAGTTCAAAGATCAAAGTTTCGGCTTAAGAGCAAATTCAAATTTAAATTCAAATCCAAAGCTCAGTCCTAAAAGCAAGCTGAAGTTCAAAAGCAAATTGGCTTAGGTCAACATGACCAACTGTTTAAATCCGAGCTCAAGTTCAAGCTTAAATTCAAGTTCAAGCTCAAATTGAAAGCTCAATGCAAGTTCAAGTGCAATTTCAAAGCTCCAGCCAAAGAGCAAGTACAAATTCAAGTATAAGTCAGCCTGGGTCAACAGGACATGCTGCTTAAATTCAAGTTCAAAATCCAAGAGTAAAGCAAAGTTGAAAGCAAAAGAAGATGGCTTGGGTTTATTCGACCCCGCCATTCAAAGCTTAAGTTCAAGATAAGTCGACCTGGGTCAACAAGACCTGCTGCTTAAATTCAAGTTCAAAATCTAAGTTTAAAGAAAATTTGAAAGCAAAAGAAGATGGTCCGGGTTCATTCAACCCCGCCATTCAAGTTCAAATTCAAATCGGCTTGGGTTAACAGGACCTGCTGCTCAAATTCAAGTTTAAAATCCAAATTCAAAGCAAAGTTGAAAGCAAGAGAATGGCCTGGGTTCATTCGATCCCGCCATTCAAAGTTCAAATTCAGAGCTCCAATTGAAGTTCAAATGCAAAAATCAAGCGTAAATCCAAGCTCAAATCCAAATGCAAATTGGCCCAACTCAGCAAGACTCTACCTTTCAAGTTCAAAAGCAAATCGGCCTGAGTCCAAATTCAAATTCAAGTGCAAGCTCAAAGTACAAATCTTAAAGCTCTATGCTCAAGTTCAAATATAAATCGGCCCAAGTCAGCAAGACACTGCTGCTCAAGTTCAAGCTCAAATGCAAAAATCAAGCTTAAATCCAGACTCAAATCCAAATGCAAATCGGCCCAAATCAGCAAGACTTTGCCGTAGAAGCTCAAGTTCAAATGCAAATTAGTCCGGGTCCTACTGGACTCTGCCATCCAACTTTAAAGCAAGGTAAAAAACAAAGAAGATGGCCTGGGTTCATTTGACCCCACCATTCAAGCTCAAATTCAAATCGGTTTGGGTCAACAGGACCCGCCGCCCATATTCGAGCTTAAGTTGAAGTTCAAGATAAGTCGGTTTGGGTCTGCAGGACTCATCTGCTCAACATTGAACAAGTTTAAGACATGTCAAATTTGCCTTGGCTATGGTCCTCCCGGCCTAGCCATTGTTACCCATATTTGCCTTGGCTATGGTCCTCTCGGCCTAGCCATTGTTACCCTCATTCGCCTTGGCTATGGTCCTCCTAGTCTAGCCATTGTTACCCATATTTGCCTTGGTTATGGTCTTCTCGGCCTAGCCATTGTTACCCAAATTTGCCTTGGCTATAGTCCTCTCGGCCTAGCCATTGTTATCCATATTTGCCTTGGCTATAGTCTTCCCAGCCTAGTCATTGTTACCCAAATTTGCCTTGGCTATGGTTCTCCCGGCCTAGCCATTGTTACCCATATTTGCCTTGGCTATGGTCCTCTCAGCCTAACCATTGTTACCCAAATTTGCCTTGGCTATGGTCCTCTCAGCCTAGCCATTGTTACCCAAATTTGCCTTGGCTATGGTCCTTTCGGCCTAGCCATTGTTACCCTCATTTGCCTTGGCTATGGTTCTCCTGGCTTAGCTATTGTTACCCATATTTGCCTTGGCTATGGTTCTCCCGGCCTAACCATTGTTACCCATATTTGCCTTGGCTATGGTCCTCTCGGCCTAGCCATTGTTATCCTCATTTGCCTTGGCTATGGTCTTCCTGGCCTAGCCATTGTTACCCAAATTTGCCTTGGCTATGGTCCTCTCGACCTAGTCATTGTTACCCAAATTTACCTTGGCTATGGTCCTCCCAGCCTAGCCATTGTTACCCTCATTTGCCTTGATTATGGTCCTCCCGGCCTAGCCATTGTTACCCATATTTGTCTTGATTATGGTCTTCTCGGCCTAGCCATTGTTACCCAAATTTGCCTTGGCTATGGTCTTCCCGGCCTAGCCATTGTTATCCAAATTTGTCTTGGTTATAATCTTCTCGCCCTAGCCATTGTTACCTATATTTGCCTTGACTATGGTCCTCTCGGCCTAACCATTGTTACCCTCATTTGTCTTGGCTATAGTCCTCCCGGCCTAGCCATTGTTACCCATATTTGCCTTGGTTATGGTCTTTTAGGCCTAGCCATTGTTACCTTCATTTGCTTTGGCTATGGTTCTCCCGGCCTAGCCATTGTTACCCAAATTTGCCTTGGCTATGGTCCTCCCGGCCTAGCCATTGTTACCTTCATTTGCCTTGGCTATGGTCCTCCCAGCCTAGCCATTGTTACCCTTAGCTGCCTTGGCTATAGACCTCCTAGCCTAGCCATTGTTACCCATATATGCCTTGGCTATGGTCTTTTCAGTCTAGCCATTGTTCTCAAAATATGGATTAGTTATGGTCCTCTTGGCCTAATTAGTGATACCTAAACTTGTCTTGGCTAATATCTCTTGATTTAGTCAATGATATTCATTAAAACCATGGCCAAGATCTTTATAATCTATTGCCACCCTGCATAGTAGCTAAGGCCTTTACGACCTCTGCCACCCCAATAAAGGCTCAAGCCCTTACGGTTTGTGCCATTCTCAATAAACAAGTGATTGAGGTATCTTTTGTCCCGCTCACTCTGTCCTTCTATTTTAAACTTCAATAATCCCCATAACATTGCCAGTTATGGAAGCCAATAGACATTGTTAAGTCATTTTTATTTGAAATCTTTTCCTTTCGGCTTTGCGGCTACCATGGATGTGTACTTCACTCTATTTCATTTACAACAAGAGGAGAGAGATAGACAAAATGAAATGAGAGAAAAATCAAAAGGGGTTTAAAAATAGAGATACCCCGCCGGACTTGATCGTATCTTCTGCGATCAAGAGAAACAAGGGCTATATACCCGACTATGGTGAAAACCCGAAAGGGCGCCACAGGCAAAATCGGGAACTCCGCTGTGTGAAAATCCGAAAGGGCGCACATGCAAAAGTAAGAGGGGGCCGACTCCGGTGAAAACCCAAAAGGGCACTTGGGTCGGTAAAGTAAACCAAAAAAAAAAAAAAAGGAAGAAGAAATCAAATATGCCATTCATTGAAAAGAGGGCATGGAGCAAAATTCTTCTTCATGTATGTCAAAAAGTTACAAAGAGTGACTTCCTTCCTAACTTACATGAAAAAACAAAAAGAAAATACCCCTCCCAATTACAAAAGTTCCATGACAAACAACATCATGGGTTTTCAAGTAACATGGATAACAATGGGAGTCCCTCTCTACCTTGGGCATTCAGTTCAGAAAGAGTTTCCTCTTCAGTTTACAGTCAGGCGATCTTACTGGACAAAGATTCAAGAAGGCCCTGGGAGACCAAAAGCCCTCTCTGCTCTACGTCCTCTCCTTCCATGATGGGATTATGTTTAGAAGGTTTAGTGGAGGAAATAGCTATGTCTTCAGGAGTGGTCTTTAATACAACTGCTTTGCCTTTCGCTTGTGAGGCCATTTTATTGCAAAAGAAAGATCAATGATCAAAACAAAAATCCAAGAAGCTTTATCCAAAACATAAATTATGCCGAAATTTTATCAACATATCCAAGTGACGGAGGCTATTAAAAAATTTCATCAGAAGACGTTCGGAACATGCCGAGATGCTCCGAGAAGGAAAAACCCATGTCAAAGATAGAGGGTATAGGGATGGCATTCCAGTGACCCAATTCCCGAGAGCCGAGCTACAGCCGGGACTAGGTACTAAAGCCGCAGCCCAGGGATTGCTCCCGTGGGAATTTTCAAAGTCAAACAGCGGGTATGTTGAAGAAGAGCCATCTGACCTGCAGTGCTACAGTGATGAGTCTGCGGCTATTGTAGATTGACGAGCCTAAAGTCGATTTCCTGCAAGGAAAAGTACAAAGAAAATTTTAGAAGAATGATACAAGTGCAGATGAAGCTCCCCCCTGCCCAAAATCAACAACGGCCAGCAACCCCCAAAAGTCCCACCGGCTAAAAGGAGAAGAAGAGGCAGGGAAAAGCTTGGCAGTTCCCCTGGCACAAACTAAGAAGAAAGCGCAGGAAGAAGAAAAGGCGGGGGAAAGCTTGGCAGTTCCCCTCGCACAAACTGAGAAGAAGGCGCAGGAAGAAGAAAGAAGAAAAGGCGGTGAGAGAAAAAGTCCCGCCCCCTTCTCTTTTATAACCAACCCAGTCGGTCTGAAGCACTGGCCGGTCTAAGGCCCGAACCGATTTTTTCCGAACCAAACCGGCACAGACTCAAGGGGTTATGTTCTAACCAAGCGAGTTATGGCTGCCATAAGAGTCTAAGACCCGATCCAAATCGGTTGCGGAAACAAGTCAAAGATGAAACCTACTCAAGCAAACAAGTCCTCAATAGGTGAATGAAGACCTTTAAGTGGAGCCAGTCTTGAACCGTGAGCCGCTTAAATGAGATGAGTACGTGATAATGGGCCACGCATCCAACTCACTTCATTGCCTTCGGTCTCCATGCGTGAGCCGCATGCGTGGGGGGCATTTGTTATCACCTAAAAAATAAACAAAGCAAGAGCCCTAAAGATTAATCAAGAAGGTCCAAATCAAAGGAAATTGAATGATACAACCATGCCCATTATCTCAAGCAAGAAAAGGTCCAAACAATTTTTCAAAGAAGGTTCAAGTGAAGAAATTTAAAAGACAACAGTCATGCTCAGTTTTGCAAGCTAAATGAAGCGAAAAAGGGGTTACTTTGAGCCCAAATGATGAAGAAATCCAAGGGGACAGGCCCGCGTCCATTATCTCAAGCAAAAAGAAGCCCAATAGGGTCAATTTGGGCAAAAAAAGTGAAGGCCAAGGCCCAATTTCGTGGCAGCCATTAAAGGGCCAAAATGGTCCCCCCCATATCCTATTCTTACCAATTTAGCCCATGTTCAGATTTACCTAAAAGAGGATAAGAAGAAAAGAAAGTGGTCCCCCCTTCAAAAGATGTTTCTAGAAGAGGATAGGTGAAAAGCAAAAGGAAAACCAATGAAGATTCTCCAAGTGTTGTGGCCTTATTGGAAGGCTCTTAAGAGGGGTTTCTTATCCTCAATTCAAGGCTAATGGATGCCTAATATACCCCCCAAAAGTAACCTAACTTTATCTATAAAAGAAACCCTTCTTCTCCAAGAAAAGGTTGGAGACAAAAGCCCACAAAAAAGAAAAAGAAGAAGAAAAGAGAGAAGCTTTGGAGGAACACGTCTCCCTCCTCCATTCCCCTCCATTTCCTGCATCTCAAGAGGGAAAAGAGAGTTAGAGAAGAAGAAGAAAAGAGAGAAAGAGAGATAGAAAGGAAGAGAGCAAGAGAGTTGGCTTTTGGAGTCATTTTCCCTCCCTCATTCTCTCTTCAAGGTAGAGTGAGGATGGGGGATGGTCTTTTGTTCTTGATATTCTTTTCTTTCATAGTTTTTTCTTTCATTGATGTTATTAAAAACTTCTATCTCCCCCTTGATGTTCATCCATGGGGATTGAAAGCAATGAAATGCAAAGTTCAAATTTCCTGTGTCTGTTTTGTGAATCTGCTGGTTATCTTGCTTTCAAATTTTTCTTTCCTTCATAAGGTATGTGTTTTTCGTATGGGGATGGTAGAGGGCCTTTCTAGTTTATAGAAATGGTCTTCTCAAGCCTTCAAGTCCCTTAAATATGGAGATATGACCCGAAATGTGCCTTGCTGTCTAGATTTCCTGAAAACTAGTTTTGTATTTGCTTGTCTTTGGTTTTGGGGTTTTTCAAGGTGGCTTGGCCTTCCATGACCCTTAGGAGCACATCCCCTCCATAGATGATGTTACCCCAAGGCCAAACACCAAGAGAAATCCCCTAAGTTTCATATATATTAAAGTTTATGTTTCTGTTTTCATGATAGAATCGAATCGATTTTTGTTTGGATTTTTTCTTTTAATGGCTAAGGGTTTAGACCCTAGAGGTTCTTAAGGAGGTTCCCTCACTAGTTGGGGATGAGCTTCTTTGAGGATAAACCCTCTAACATGGAGCCAAGAAGGAGAGATCCATAGAAAAGATAAAAATATACCTAAGTTTCTCGTATGTTCATATTCAAGTTTTTCATGACATTTTCCTAAAGAAATGCATCTAAAATATATTTTAAATAAATATTTTAGATTTTATATCTTTTATACTTTATTTTCCATCATTTGGGTTAGGTTTAAATCCATTTTTCCCAAAAAATCCGAATTTCAGGTGAGTTTGCGTATGCAATCACTACAGT
Organism: Zantedeschia hybrid cultivar; assembly: GCA_030544215.1. Taxonomy (NCBI): domain Eukaryota; kingdom Viridiplantae; phylum Streptophyta; class Magnoliopsida; order Alismatales; family Araceae; genus Zantedeschia; species Zantedeschia hybrid cultivar. The sequence continues at coordinate 80,295,456 of JARZZO010000014.1, forward strand.
GTTTTGAGTCTGTGGCACTGTTCATGAGTCTGCGCCTTCCTGCGCTAGGGGTGTTCACTATTTGGTTCAACCCGAAAAACCAAACCGAACCAAACCAAAATTTCGGTTTGGTTCGGTTTGAAAGATCCTTCGGTTTGGTTCGGGTTGCAATAGGTCTCAAACCGCAGAAACCAAACCAAACCGTTGAAACTGAATTATTTGATAAATGTAAAACAACAACTAAACATTTGCTATATAAATTTTCTTTTAGTTTGTTTTGGGCCAAGGCCCATGATGGTGCACCCATCCGCTGTTTAAACGTGCAGGGTCGGCTGGCATTTATCTAAAAGAAATCCCTGGCAAGCTGGTTTTCTATTTAGTTGTTTTGGGCCAACACCCATCATGATGCGCCCACTTGGCGAGGCCCTATTTAAATGTGCTGGGTCGGCTGGACATTTATAGAATCCTTGGGCAGCAGGTTTTCTATCTACACGGTACCGGACTAAAGGGATAGTTGGGTGGGCGGTCAAGTACTCCATCGCACAGACATGTTTTGGCGTGCAAACCTCCTCGTTTAGTCTGATATCGGATGGAACACGAAATGTTGCGCTCAAGATGCCTATAAAGAGGACGGCTGCACCCATTGTTTGCACTTGGCCAAGCACCCTCGAGGGCTCACCTGGGCTCCACTAAGACGCTGTCTGCTAAGCCTTGGGATCTATTGTATAGCAGGCGGTTTAAACCGAACCAAACCAAACTAAACCGAATTTGTTCGGTTCGGTTTGGTTCGATTTCTAATTTTCGTCGGTTTGGTTCGGTTTAACAAAATTTTCTTATAAACCAGACCAAACCGAACCGTGAACACCCCTATCCTGCGCAGACTCAGGGCCAGTTGCAGTTTTCTGAGTCTGCGCCTCTTTTAACTTGATTTTTGGGCTTGAGGTGATTCTTTGATCCTCCCCCAAGCTGTCCAAAGGTTCCTTGGACTTAGGGTTGTTCTTTTGAGGCCCAATGAAAGTCCTAAATGGCTTGGACTTTGGATTGTTAAGCTCTTAATGTTTCAATATGAAATTTTGCCATATGTTTTAAAATTTTAAGTTTATTCCGATGTTTCTCAAGGATGTCCCGATTTAAGGGTGCCAACAATCCAATGTTGGGTAACCCATCAAGGGCCCTCACATAAAAAAACATCATTCTTGTGTTCCCATTTCTATGGGTTCATTTAGATGATATGTCCCGAAAATCCCGATGAGTTGGTGGAGTTCCTTACTCCCAAATGTAGAAATGGAATGGGTGATTCCCTGTGGATAACCCTTGCATTTCGAAGGCATTAAGGGTACCCTTTGGGTGAGTGGTTGGATACTCGGCAAGCCCCTCTTTATAGCCACCTCCACGGTTCATGGCTACATGTGATCCTCTAGGGAAATTGGTGGAGTTCCTTGCTCCCAAAATGTAGAGATGCTTTGGACTACCCCTTGTGGGTTTTTCTTACATCTTGAAAGCATTAAGGGCACCCTTTGGGTGAGTGGTTGGATGCTCGGCATGCCCCCCTTTACAGCCATCTCTATGGTCCATTAGCCATTACATATCCCTTTAAGGGAGTTGGTCCTTCGGGTCCCTTCATGCCATGATCCTTCATGAAGATCCTAAACCTTTGTTGGGTTTTTCTAATGAAAGGTTGAAATTTAACTTGGAATCATTATATTAAGTATTTTTAATGCTTTATAAAATGATCCAAGAAGAATGGGATAAACATGAAGAAATCATGTCATTTGAAGAAATCTACATAAGAACCACCCCTTGAAAAGGCTTTATGTAGCCATACTCAACTCCTGAGATTTCTCAGTATTATCCTCCCTAAATTTGTAGTGATTCTTGAATCACTTCAAGTTGAAAGACGTATAAAACTGAAATTATGCTCATATTTTGAGTCTGCGCACCTATAATCATGGAAATTCGATTGGGAATGGGATACAATTGGTTTTTCTCGACTCCGGATTTCATATTCTAACTTTGCTGGTTGAAACTAACCCCTTGGAATATTTAAATGCAGCTTGAACTGTGCAGGAAATTCAAAATTCAATTTCAGACCTGAGTCTGCGCACCCCTGCGCAGACTCAACCCAAAAACTGTCAAAGTTGGACTCTTGGACTAAGGACATTGGTTATGGCTCAAATGATTCAAAATAACTAAATTTAGATCATATTTAAATCAGAAAAAGTTAAAAAATGGACATTCTCTTTTTCAAATAAATATAAAATCTTCAAAACTCAAGTTGAGTCTGCGCACCTATCTCAGGCTCAAAGGATAAAAAAGATTGGTTAATAACTCCAATATCCAAGTCAAAACTCCATCAAAATCATAGTCCATGGGACATAAATCAAGATTAATAAACTTATTTTAAAATTGACTTTTGAGTCTGCACACTTTTCATAAGCTCATTTCAAGCGAAAAAATCAAACAAACAGTAAATCAACTTGCACAAATCACTTGCAATCATATCTCAAACACTCCATTTCATTTAAAATAAACATCCATTTACAAAAGGGATCTAAATCTCCACAAAATAAATAAAAAAATTACAAGTTCAGTTGAGTCTGCGCACCCCCTGCGCAGACTCAAACCTATTTTCTTGTCTCCTTGATCTTTGAAGTTCTTCAACATTTTGAAAGTCTTGGAATTCCCCTCAAGCTTAGGATGTTCCATCTTTTTAAGAATCTTGCTTAAAATCCTCTTTAAACTTGAGTCTACGCATCAATCTCAAGGCCAAAACCTCATCTCTTGACCCCTAAATCATGCCCGCAGCTCCAAATCTGCAAATCATCACCAAACAAAACATAAAATCAAGTTATCTCACCAAAAAACTAATAAAACAACTCATAAATAGGAAATCCACAGTTTAGACTTGAGTCTGCGCATCCTGGCGCAGACTCAACCCTGAAATTTACAAAAAATAAAAAATCAACTTCCCGTCCACTTCAAGATGATCTAAAACTCTCTAAAAATCATGTTTATTCTTAACTATCATGAAATCAAATAAAAACACCAAGTTGTTCTTGAAAAAATATAAAAAACAATTCAAAACAAATTGGTGACAAATGAGTCTGCGCTACCCTACGCAGACTCAACTTTGAAATCCCAAAATTGGTCTTTTTGACCTTAAATTATTTCTAAATTAAACCTAAAAATTTACATAAAAACTTTATACTTTATATAAATAAAAAACCTAAATAAAATCTTAAAACTCATTTTACAAAAAATATAAAAAATGCTTAAACACTTTGATGACAAATGAGTATGCGCTCTATAGCGCATAGTCAACCCTAAATTCTTAAAATCTGGTATTTTGGCCATTAAATTCCCCTCAAATAAAATCAAAATCTTAAAGATACACCCTATATTTTCCACAAATCAAAACCCAAACAAAAATGCTTGTGACTCATGAGTCTGCGCTCCCCTGCGTAGACTCAACCCCCAATTGTTAAAATCTAATTTTTTTCAACGCCAATTCTTTTAAAATTAAATAAAAAACTCCAAGATAAAACTCTACACTTCCTATAAATAAAAAAAATCAAATAAAACTCATTTTTCTCCTTTGCAAAAGATAAAAAATACCTAAAAGAAGCCACACTTCAATTAACTTTGTAATCTTACTCATTCTTTAAAAACCTACAAATTCAAAATATAAAAAGCATAAGTCTTTGAATCATTTTTCACTTAAATCAAATAAGAAAACATAAAAAATACTTTTCTATACCTTCCAAATCAAATCCAAAATCTCTTTACTCCAAATCTGAAAAAGCACAATAAGTAATGTTTATTATACCTTCTTGTCAATAAAACACAACAAAAATTAAGATTCAAATTCTAAATCATAATCCCCATAAAAAATGTCATCCACTTCAATCAAAATGCTATAAATAAGATTTTCATTCCTCTCACAAATCAAAATAAATACAAGCATTCTCATTGGTAACAAATGAGTCTGCGCATCCTTACGCAGACTCAACTTCATGTTCACTTTCAAACAAATCTTCAATGTATCCACATAAATCAATCCAAAAAGACTAAAAAATGTCTCTCATCATTATCCATCAATAAGAATCAATAAATCAAGTCTCGCGCAGACTCAACTCTAAACTAAAAAATGAGTTTTCTTCTCAAATAAAAACTGAAATTCATTCATTTTTTGAATGCAATCTTGTATGTCTTTATTATATCATTTTTAAAGGATGTTATTCTATTCTTCCGATGATTAATCAAGAGTTTTCCTCTTAGGAGGATGTAATTAACGCTATTCCATTTATGGGTTGCGGGATCCGGTCGAAGAACTATGCAATCATCTGATTGAGTCAAGTAAAGCGCATAAATAACAAATCTAAATCAAAATAAAAAAATCAAGATCAAGTGCATTTTTCCTATAAAATGTACGACAGGTGACTGATCTCATAGTCACTTGTGTAGAGACACTAAGACGAATCTATAGGTGCTCATTGGAGAATGAGTTCACTGAACTGATCCGACTGAATCGCTGGATGGTATTGTACCTCACTGTCAACCAGCAAGATTCTATTGTCGCAGTTGCGTGGATGGTCCTCGGACCTGAGACACCAAGGACACCTTGTCGGTGGACTTTTGTGCTTTGAACTTGGTTTATGAATCTCTTACCACGGAATTCTAAACAGCCAATGATCGGATACAGCGGAATACCATCGAAGGAAATTGAGTGTCAATAAAGAATCATTCGCTCTCGGTACTTAGAGAGAGAATGCTTTAGGAAGGATGTGTGGAAGTTCCTGGTCAGGGCGGACGATAATATCGGGAAATGAGTTTTCTGATATTTATCAGCGGCCTTCGATCCAGAAGAGTCTACCGGTTAGGGTTTGATAGTATACTATACTCTGAGTTGACTCGAGAGCATTGTACGAATGAAGGATTATATTCACGCGGTAACTGTTAGCGGAAAAGCTCCAAGAGTGGATTACTTAACCCCGATACCTTCCGGGTTTACGCGATGTTGCTTGGCACCCAACGTGATCGGAGGTCCGATCGAATTCGATGTGTGACATCAATTCGATTGATTAATTAATTAATAAAGAGTTATTAATCTATTAATAAAGCTAGTAAGGAGTTACTGAACTTATTGGGCTATTAACCGGACTGGTTATTGGGCCTAGAGGGTCATACGCAAAAGATTCTCAAGGCGATGGATAAATAAGTGAATTTTATATAAACATGAGATTTTTATGAAAAATCGCGCGGTGAGTATAAAATGTAGTCAACGGGCTGAGCAGGCTAAGTTGTAGCTAATCCTAGCCGCCCCCTCCTCTCTTTCTCTCTCTCTCTGGTGCCCCAAAAGAATCGGGATCCCCGGATCTGCTCCGCCGCTTCTCCGACTCCCGTTCGACGGAAAATCGTCTGCGCGTTGCGGCGATCGTTGCGGCAAACGGCGGAAACTTCGTGGGCTGCGAAGAACGAGGAACATAAGGATATTCGTCGCGAGGAGGATCGCGTGGACTCCGTTAGAGGTCGGGCGCTTGTGTGGCTTGCGGTGTCGCACCGACGGAACCGAATGGTTGCGGATTCGAATCCGCACACGGTAAGATCTAATAATCTGATTATCGTGATTTTTATTTTTTTTGAAACGGGAATGAATCTCTGTTTTATTTTATTTTCCCCTACGTGGGAGATCGAGAAAAACCCGAGAATCCAATAACATCAATAACAAATGAGTCTGTGCATACTCAACTTCATATTCACCTTCAAACATAAAAAACCCAAACAAATCTTCAATATACTCACACATATCAATCCAAAAAGATTAAAAAATGTCTCTCATCATTATCCATTAATAAAAAATCAAGAAATCAAGTCCTGTACCATGTTTTCCAAAGAATAATAAAATAAAATCAAAAGCCAGCTGAGTCTGCGCACCCCTACACAGACTTAACTCTAAAACTAAAAAATGAGTGTTTACTTAAATGTCAAACTAAAATTCATTTATTTTTCAAATGCAATCTTGTATATTTTATTTTATATCATTTTAAAGGGTGTTATTCTAATCTTCCAACGATTAATCAAGGGTTTTCCTCTGATGAGAATGTAATTAACGCTATTCCATTTATGAGTAGAGGGATTGGGTCTAAGAACTACGCAATCATCTGATTGATTCAGATAAAGCGCACAAATACAAATTTAAATTAAAAATCAAGATCAGTACACCAAAAAAGTATGACATCCCACATTAAGGGTTAAAGGCAACAGAGAAAAGCAGCAGAAAGTTTGCTCCGAGAACGGGATTGTCTGGTCTTGATCATCTGGACCTCTCTGTGCCTTAGACTTATCATGAGGGGGGTGAATAGGTCATTTATCCTTGATATGATGTGGCAGAGTAAGTATACCGTCCATTTGATGAGTTTAAGGCGCACGTTAGGGTTTAAAGTCCCACATTAAGGGTTAAAGCAACACAGAAAAGCAGCAGAAAGTCTATTCGGGAACAGGATTGTCTGGACTTGTTTATTTGGACCTCCCTCCACCTTAGACTCATCAAGAGGGAGAGGTGAATAAGTCATTTACCCTTGAAATTATGTGGCAGAGTAAGTATATTATCCTTTTGATAAGTCTAAGGTGCAGGGAGGTCCAAATGATCCCATTCTTCTACTCCACTGCTCATCTTTTGCTTTTCGCTAAGAGCCAAGAGCCCAAGGGCGTGAGCTACTCATCCTGTCTTTGTTAAATAGTAAAGCAAAGTTTTTAAATTTGAAAGCTTTTGGGCCTTGGCTTTTGGGCTTTTCTGTGATGGGTTTGTTGGATGAATGAGTTTAGCTCATTTCGGTACGTTCAAACTCAACAAGTATCTAAATGAATTGAATTCCAATCGGAACGGCATTGATGCCATAACTTAGGTTCAACTCAACAAGTATGAAGTATCTAAACAAGTTGAGTTCGAACGGCCATCTTAAATACTCGGTCGAATTTAAGTTCAAGCTCTATTATTTTAGTAATTGAGCTGACACTGAGCAAGATGATACTCTATTTGATTCAGCTCATTTGCACTAGCGCGCATCTCTAATAGTACTACTGCTCCATCCTAATTAATTTTTCTTCTCTCACCAACAGTGTTCTTACTGTGAATTTTAAATTCTATTGAATTTTTAAAAGTTAATCGAAATTGTATAAGTTTCCTTTTATATGTCACATAGTAGTTAACACGCATGGGTTATACGAATACTAGTTCGAAAGAGTTTGACATAGTCTCTGCGCATCTTATGTTAGATGACAGAAGAAATTGGTTTCCTAGAACGAATATGACATGAGATGCAGGTTGACGCATAACGTTATCTGATAACTAGGCATTTACTACTAATTTCAAGATAAGGATAAGAATAAATTAAGATTAATAAGATAAAAATAATGAAATCCACAGTCTTTAAAAAAACATAAATATTGGAATAGAGCTTCTATTCGGCCCAATAATCATCCAAGTTGACACTTACTCGTAAGTCGTAACTTTTGAGGGGTAAAGAAAACCTGAGGAGCTTGAGTAGTAGCTAGGATGTACTATGGTTGACCCACAAGATAATAGCAACGAGGGAAATAATTACGATAGTGTAAATAACCACGACATAGGGGAAAAATATTAGGAGACAACCAAGTGAAAATAGGGAAAAAAAAATCCTAAAGCTAAATTTTGGTTTAGCAAAAGATAGGGAATGATCCTCTAATCCCATTTAATTGTATCGACCATGGCATGCACTTGTCCAAGTGCCAAGGCATTTGTAAGCTCCCCTTTTGTTGTGGTTAGATATCTGTCTGAAGTGTAAGATAAAATTTGATTAATTATAATTGTGATTTGATCTCCTCAGATAAGATCTGGTATGATGGAAATATGTATGTCATTGCCTGTGTAAAATTTAAAAATTTTGTGTTATTTTATTTGTCCATACTTTATGATTTAGCATGTGCATACCTATGAGAATATCAGTATATTAACATATGAATTATGAATCTAATATTTAGTAAGCATGCTTTGATTTTAATGCCTGTTGAATATTAGACTCACACTTATGAATGGGTATACTTTCAGGAGATTTCAACATGAGGCTGCAGAGGAGTTGGGCTAGAATTCTGAAGATCTAGGCATAAAGAATTGCTAGATTAGAAAGTAGGTTCAAATATAATTTTGTTTTGACTTCTCATGAAATTTTCAGATTTTAGTTCCGTATAAGTTATATACTTGGAACATGTTTTTTATTGAGTGGATGTTGGTACGATTATGTGGTGTATGTGCTTGAATTTTGTGGATGGTTTGACATTGTATTTTGCAACTTCTTAAGACCACAACGTAAGTATGTGTGAATTTAGGTGGCACTATATTACTTAAAGAATAAAATAAAATATAGTTAAAATCATAGTTTGCTGTACTGGATCGACTCGCGTCGAATCGGATGACTCATACCATATCATGGCAAACTTGAATTGGTACGGCTTGATCGAATCTGTGCGATTTAGGAGTTCTTTTTCATACAACTCGGTCGAGTGTGTGTGAGTCGACCTGATTCACACTGGATCATGGGAGATCCAAGTAAGTCCGACTCTTCGAGTCGGCAAACCCTCTGGTTAAAAAAGTAGAACCTACTTTAGTTGATATTTGATTTTGTGTTAAACGATCCAATTAATAATTTGAAGACGACTTAAATTTCAGGATATGCCAAAAAGCGTGTTTCATGGGCAGAATATTATTTGGGAATACATCTTTAGATAGAATTTTATTTATTGAAATGCTTAAAGGGTGGAGATAGGAGATGGGGTATAATGTAATCCAACCTTACCCTGGGAATATTGGCACATCCAATCAATAACGGCCTACAAAGACAGTGTGAATCTGACTTTTTAGGAAGTTACGTTGACAACGAAAATAGAGTCACCTGCCTAAGTTTAACTATCCTTAGCCAGACAAAAAGTAAACGAAAGATCAAGTATCTTCATCTAACTTGTAGTCAACCAGATAAAAGATATTTTAATATTGCATTTGTTTTCTAAAGGAAGTAATATGGCTGCAGCGTAAGTTGCTTTATCCATGAGTTACAGTTTAAAACAAAGTTCTTTTTTAAATTTTTTAAGATTGACTCCACCATATGCCCTTATTTGTAGAACTTGATATCTGATTGAATGACTTAAAAATTTTAAAAAATAAAAAATTAAGTCTCAATGAACACTAAAAGAGCACCCTTAAATGGCAGAACCCAATGAAAATAGGGTTTGATTTTTTATTTCTACACATTTTTTAAGTCACCGACAGACATGTTAAACATGGTGGGATTGATCTTTAAAAATCTTAAATTTTTTCTTTATTTTGGGGCTGCACCCCATGTAGTACAGAAAGCTTGCAGCACCACATGATGCAAGTACAGCAAGTGGTACTAAATGATGCATTTGGTTCACCAGTTTTGCCTTGTTATTAGACAAAGACTCCGGTCTGCTCCTAACTACTGTGGGATTATTGTGACAGTCCGTAGCTACTAAGTTGTGAGGTGTTGGCAACAAGTACGAGAAATTTATAGTTGGTAGTTTCGTATTGTTAGAATAGTCTTACATCGGAAAAATGACTAAATCAAAATATTTTTAGTAGACGATGCCTACTCTACTTATTGTTTTGAGATTTTGAGTTGGATGACCCAATAATTTTAATATGGTATCAGAGTCCATGGTTAAGAATCGGGTTATGCACCTTATATTTGTGATCCACGTGATAGAACTTAAAATCGACCTGCACGTGAGGGACGTGTTAGAATAGTCATATGTTGAAAAAGTGACAAAATCAAAAAGTTTTTAATAGATGGTGCCTACTCCACTCATTGTCTTAAGATTTTGAGTTGGATGGTCCAATAACTTCAACATGGTATCAGAGCCTATGGTTACGAACTGGACTGCACACCCATATTTGTGGTCTACGTAATAGAACTTAAAATCGGCATGCACGTGAAGGGACGTGTTAGAATAGTCTTACATCAGAAAAAAAGACAAAATCAAAATATGTTTAGCAGATGGTGCCTACTCCAATCATTATCTTAAGGTTTTGAGTTGGATGGCCTGATAACTTTAACACGTACGAAGAACACCTTATTTGAATCCATATATATTCACGTCAAGATTGAACTTCCACATTACAAAGAAATGCAGACCAAAATGATCTATGTAATTTGAGTAACTGCAAGGGTTACAAGCTCTGGGACAAGATCTAATGTTCTTTCCAATAGTACAGTAGATAATTCACATTTCTGTAGGCATACTTGGCACAAAACTGGGAACCTGCAGGTTTACGTCCCTAACACTGGGGTGTCAGGGAGCACACCCAAGGTTTCATGGGGAGGGTAGAGAGATGGTTTCCACCAATGAACAAATCAACAAAGAAAGGAATCCAGTGTGTAGTCCTCCAAAGAGGTCAGTGATGCTTGGCTTCTCAGGGTGTTCATGGACGGGAGTAAGGGTTCTGGGCTGGTGGCTGCGGTGGAGAGTTTTTGCACCCCGATCGGAAGGGGAAGCGAGGGAAAGGAGGCAGCTGCTGCGCCGCGTAGCCGCACATGCCGTGGCTGCACTGGGAGCCGAAGGCGCACCAGTTGTTGCAGCTGCCGCAGTGGAAGGGGTTGGTCTTGGGGTCGACGCACACCCCGTTGCAGCAGGTCCAGGAGAAGGGGCACCGCACCCCGCAGAGCCCGCAGTTGTTGCTGTCGCTGCCCACGTCCACGCAGCGGTTGTTGCAGCACATCTTGATCCTCCCGAACGGGGAGAACTGGCCTTGGTAGCAGACCCACGGCCGCCTCCAGCACCCGGCCTCCCTCGCATGGCCGTGCCCCACCACCCTCTCCAGCCACCGGGAGGCCTGTACTCCTGGGTTTGCCTGCTCCATGGGGAACGCCGAAACCATGAGGAGAGCTGCGAGCATCAGAACGCAGCCTGCCGTGAGGTGCCTCATGTTCCTGTCCGGTTCTGCTTCTGCCCTAGCTGGCGGACGAGAGAGATGGAGACTACGAGATGGGAAAGAAGAGCACTGGGTGAGGCGAGGAAGCTAGTGAGGACAGGAAAGGCTCCTCCCGCGTATATATATATAGGCTGGTGATCGGGTGAGGTGGCAGCGCGCTTTAACCTCGCACTGAGAAGTCAAAAGGCCAAAAAGCCACACTCGATCACAAGCCCCCGCGTAGCTCCGCTACCACAGGAACGTGGAGCTGGACGTTGACGAGAGTTCGGTCAGAGTTCGGCAGGGGGTATCCGAGTACCAGTGCTACACGAATGCTCGTATGTACATGGTATAGATAGAGAGCAAGGATTTATAAAACCTGAGTTTGGCTTTCGTCCTATATATCTATGGAGGCCGATTAAGTTGACCGTCTGATTGATGAGTCAGATTAAGATGAGATTAACGACCAGATTCTTTTTAACAACGAGTCAACCGTGTGGACGTCGCAAGGCAATTGTGGGCGATACATGGGCCAATATTAGGAGAGTGGATTACCTAGCTATGTGCCTTGGTAAGCACTAAAATAAATTTGTGTACATCTTCATATAGCTAATAAATTCGTCATCGATTTATTGCAGAGGTAGTTTAATTTGGTTATTTTTATGAGAATATTATCTAACATATATATATATATATAGAGAGAGAGAGAGATCTTGTCTTCATGTATGTAAAAATATATATAGATTCTTGTGATTATTCTAGTACATAGATGGTTCCAGTAGCAAATCCAACGTTAATTTATCAAGTCTATCTATTAGTCCAATCTAATACAATTTAATCCGGAACCTCCACCGATCCAGTCTAAGACCCCACTGACTAACTAGGATCTCATATGGTCCAACCTAAGATCTAACTGACCCAACTATACTTATAGCTTAATGTCCGAGTGATCTTATTGGACAAAATTTCTGAGTCCACCACGGAATGATCCGCTACATCCATACCAACGGGAAGGTTTGGTCATGTGATGTAAAGGATGACTTGGCGTTTCCGAGTCCTACCCCAATGGACATGGCTGCATAATTTTGTCACTAAGAGGTCAAACTAAGTTTGGTTGTTCCTCTCATGTAAGGGGGTCACCCAGTATTAGCCCTCATGTGTCACAACGTGGATGCCAACTTGCCCAAGTCCACGTTTAATATAACCAATTCTAGGCAGAGTTAGCCACCTTTCCACTGTCATATGTACCACAAAGGTATGTACGCGGGCTGGGGGAGATTATGTACTCTAAACCATGTTCTTAATACTTAATTAATCCAGGTCAAAACGATTACCAAAAAGTTAGTAATTAAGCGGGCGCTGACAGCCAGTGGCCATGCAACTAACATTTTGAAATCTTGAAGGAATGCGTTCTTCGCTTCCATAACTTGGAGTAGATTGCGGTTCGAGGGACACGTCTAGCTGAGCCTACCAATATGCGTCAAGCATGCACTTTTTTAATTCATGAGTGTTGGGGTGAATCTTTCTCACTCGTCTCAACAATCTGATTAGACATACGTATCAAAATAAGAACAAACAAATTACATAGAGAAAGGGAGAAAGGGAGAGAGAGAGAGATAATACTGTAATTTACGTAGTTCGACAAGATGCTTACGACCACGAAATTTGTTTCTTTCATCACCTTCTTACGCTAATCTTCTTCCAGAACAAGTACAAGAATGTAGCCCTCAAAAAGAACTACTGACTATCCTCAGTTGTTTTTCAACTTCTTAGGACAACTTTCTTCGAAATTACAATATATATAATCCCCTGAAATCAAAAGCCTCAAAATATCCATACGTCAGGCCACGTCGGGTTAAACATGTCCGGTGCCAAAATAAAACCTACTCTAACAGCTACTGTTAACTGAGACGTTCTCTGAATTTGAGCTACAATCCAACAATGAGATAAAAAATACTTTATAAAAAACACTGACAAAGTTGGAGATGATCTTGCAGGAACTGAGGAAATTCTAAGGTCACGTATGTTTTCATTTTGAAATTATTGATTATAAAATAAAAAATCTTATTTTTTTAAATTTTTAATATCATTGATTTTGAAATTACTACCCACGTGAGCGCGCACTGTGGGCTGACCTGTGTATTCCCTTACAAACAATTTGAGCTCTCACGAGTAGGGTTGCAAATAGATATAGTTCCATATATAATTCTATATCATGTATCTTATATATATATATATACCTTGACAGTTCCATCGAATAGTGAGAATATACCTTGACAGTTTGACAAACTAAGACCACGATAAGAAGTATAAAACTATCTTAAAATTCAATGTGACTTGATGATGCACAGTTTGGGTAGACTCATATATAGAGTTTGACCAATTGATAAAATAGATTCAAAATTCGAAATTCATACATTGTAAGAATTTACATAAGTTAATTCTTGTAAGTTTGAAATTTTCAATTGCTAGAAAAGAGTGTATCAGAAGTGAACAGTAACCATGATTTTAAGATAATTTCGTATTATAGTGATGATGAGAGCGAAAACCACTGTTTATTTTTATATTTATTTTTAATTTTAATTTTAAAAACGTAAATAAATGCAAAAACAGAAATTCTCATTTTTGTTTCCATTTCCATCTCCAATTCGCTTGCATCCCTACTCACCAGTCATGGCCTACTCACAAGTGATGGAGCAACCGGTTGCACTCCACTGTGACAGTTCCTTTGACCATTGCACTGAAATAATTCATTCCTACGAACTTGGGGATTACTTTAATTCCTGCAAATTACGTTCGGCTACTAATAGCTAGCTAGAATCCTGACGAAGAACCCTAGAGCTAGGATCTAGATTGAGTTCTAAGTTCCTCACAAACGTGACCATAAATAGATTTTAGTGGTGATATAAGAACAATTTATGATGTTCCAAGGCTGTATATATTCTCGATAGTACAGCATAATTCTAAATTTAGAGGGATTTGTGTGTGCATGTGTATGCATGCAGGTTTTCTTGTCTGTCCTTAAACAAAGTTTTTCACAAGCCTGTTGATAAACATGAATTATCGAAGTCCATGCTAATTAAATACGTGACCCACGATAGCTATGGTAGTCATGTGTTCGGATCAGGCAGGGACCCTTATATATATCACGGAGTCGGTTCTTGATCTTGCTTCCAGAACCCGTTGCATGCACTGTTTCGGAGCTCATTTCTGCGAACGTACATCTCAGTGGAAACTGTTCTGTGAACATACAATGGAGTCCTTAAAGCGGACACCACCAACTCTCCAGCCCTAAATTGTTTCAACATGAGGCAATTAAGTTTGAGCCGTGCTGCTCGGACAGTGGGAACGGAAGGAGAGAAGACAGATGTAGACCCGATCGGTGGAAAACTCAGGTCGTTCCAACAGGTCGTCTCCAGCTCTTGGGAAGTCCAACCAGTACGTCTTGTGTGCCCTCGCCGTGCAATGTGATCGGTGTTGTGCTCAGTGCTCTGCAGCGACGTTTTAAAAGGAGAAGATTAATTAGCAAACTCACAATATATATACCGTGTTTGGTTAGGTGAGTGGTATTAATTGTTACATTATCGACATGTGTACTTATCTCTAACCGAGTTCTCTTCATTTGTTCTTCAATATATTGATGTCTTGTCGCTGTTCTAGAAGCCCCAGGTGCCACTCAAGGAAAGCCATAGCTATCCTCCCTGGAACGACCGTGGAAGCACCATATAATGTCGTCCACATCAGCCAGAATTCTCATCCACACACACTGCTTCTGACAGTGTGTGGCAGCGTGGGGGCGTGGTTTCACATGGGGTGATTGCTCGAGGGAGATCAATTAGTCTTGAAGTGAGGCACTATCGGAGGTGCAACTGGGCCTCTCCAAAGTTTCACAAAAGAGAGCATCCACCGGGTTAGGAAGGAGACGTGCATCGAGGACGAGGGGAAGAAGGAGGTCTAGTCTTTACCAAGTGGAAAGGAGTCTGGATCGCCTCGATTAGACTTCAGCAATCACCAATCTTAAGACGTTATGTGTAAAGTAGATTCGTCCCATCACAGTTGGCATATTTCTTAGTTTTTAATTTAACAAATTTTCAATACAACGCATAGCATTTAAGTATCACTAAAAGTACAAGATTACAATCATAATTTAAAATATATCTTAATGCGATATTTATGTGGTGATTTAAGTTGTATCAAGGTACACATTGGAGTGTATTTTAAATTATAGTTGTAGTCTTATGTTCTTAGTGGTATTTAAATACTCTGCGTTGTATTAAAAATCTGCGAAATCAAGAATAAAGCAAAATTTGTCAATTGTGATAGAACACGTCTCGAATGATAAATCTACTTTACACATGACATCTTAAGACTGGTGACTTTTTGAGTCCGGTCTAATGTTGCACTGAGACGGTCCGAACTCACTAGAGAGAACGGACAGATCCGTCTGGACAGATATTTTGTCCTTTACGTGGGCACCCACGCATCCCATGCAAAGGTTTGATATTCTTATGACATGACTGTTCTCTCCCACGAAGCCCACAAGAAGGGAACCCTCTCCGTGCACCCTAGTTAAGTCGCCCTGCAACTTGCGCAGCCGAACGGCCGACGACTAAGACGACTAGCTAACTATCGAATGGTCGTTCGCCAGACCTTGTTTCTGAGGGCCTTCTTGGATCCTTCATGAGGGGTGTGCAGGGCCATGCTCGTGGGGACCATGTTTCGGTACATTGTTGAATTATGCTTTCTTCCAAACACCGTCGACCGTGGGTGCAAAGTATAGATATTAGTCTTGGTTTCTGTGTGTGCACGTGCTTTCAAACACTGTTTGTGAGTGCAAAGTATACACAACACGCTTGAATTCTCCCTATGTACGTGTGCGGGTACACACATGCATATGTGTGCGTATGGCCTTACTCTAGTTTGATGTTTTCTTAATGGATAAGGACCCTCTAAGTGCAGGTGAGAATGGGACTGAAATAAGTGATGTGAGAAGTTTTCAAAATAACCCTTCACATGATATTTTTTTCATTCTCCATGAAGAGTTTTCATGTAAAATTTTAAAATAGAGATCATCTACGGTCCTCGTTGGACTGTAAAGGGTCAGTAAAATAAATGAGGGTCGTTAGATCGTAGAGAGTCGGTAAAGTGGGGGATGGGGGAGGTGCAAAACCGACGAAACCACCTGCCCACAACTCCCGTAGATTCGTCGGTTTTGACCTCCCCTTCTATTTTACCGATCCTCTACGGTCTAATGAAGACCGCAGAAGATCAACACTCAAAATTCTATCCTTTCTTATGCACTTTTCCAATCCTATCCTCATCTGCACTTAACAGGAACCCAACTCTTCCTTAACTTAGTCTTCTGTTAAGATTGCGGTACACTTGAGCGTCCAACGCATGCTAAAGACCATCCTGTCTTACTCAACTATGTGTGTGTGGTGCATACGAATTCCTGAATACAAAGACTCTTGTGTCCTTGCGGCAAGTCCGCTAAGCCTTGTTAATTATAAAGAGGAAAATGGCTTCGAGGATTTCCTTTCTGGACAAAGGATCCCTGTTCCTCATCATTATGTTGGATTTCTTCGCAACTAGATGCAGCAAAATGACAATATATATTCCGTACCTTTTGTCATTACAAGAAGCTGCCAACAGCTAGACATGTACAAAAGGAAGACAAAGACGCTGAAAGGGGAAGAAGCAGGAATGTTAGGATCAGCAGTGGAGAAAAGGAACAACTTTTCTGTACGTGTGGTTGCTGCTGCTGGTGCTGATCCTCGGAGAGGAAGAAGAGGAGGAAGTCTGGGACCCCCCACACGCTTCCACCACCACCGCCGACCACCCCACCTCCCTTCCCCCTTCCCTTGTTGTTGTGTGGGCTAGCGTGATGAGTGTAGCTCGGCCTCGTTCCCTCCTCCAACGTCGCGGTCGTGGTAGTGGTGGTCGTCGTAGCGGTGGTAGAGGTCGTCGTGCCAGTGGGGGTAGTGCTCAGGGAGACACGTGGTATCTGGCAACAGCGCAGTGGCGGAAGAGGGCGCCGCCACTACGGCAGCAGGTCCTGGAGGAGCGGCCTGCCTCCAGCGGTCCACCCTTCTGTGGCAGCTTAATTCCCCATCGATACCAACACGAAGAGGTCTAGCTCCTCCATCGCCACGGCCGGTGTCGCCATCAACAAGACGACGCTGCTTTCCTCGGAGGACAGGGAGGAGGAGGAGGATGACGACACCCGCATCCCTCCAGAAGGATCGAAAGCTAGCACGATTATTCTAGCGGAGTCCACAGCCATGAACTGGGCGCGGCCATTGTTGCATGGTGGTGGCGGCGGCGCGGCAAGCGCTGGTCTATGGCCAGCGAGGAGGAGGTGGGCATGACGGGCCTGCTCCCGGGCGGGGAATCGAGTGGCCTCCAACTCTATGGCGGCATAGAGCGACGCTTGCTTCACCTCGTGCACGATCTCTCCCCACCCTTCCTCCTCTTCCGCCGCCTGATCCGCCATGATTTAGTTAAGAGTAATATTTACTGTAACATCTTTGTAATTTGACGACTCAAGGTAATTTGAAAAATCCAAAATAAACTTAGTAAACAATAAAAAAAATTATTTAACAAGCTTAATCTAATAATATATTTTTATTTTTTAAAAAATTATTTGATCAAATATTGTATTGAACGATTGAGTAAGACACTTCGAAGTCGACTTAATTTTTTTTTTCCTATTCACTGCAATATCTCCATTGGAATTGAGAGGGGACACTGTAATGAATATTACACTTTGGTCAATAAGTTGATTTGACCCCGAGGGAGAGATGTTGCGGGGTGGTAGTGGGAAGGAGACGTCAGCCGCGTGGTGAGGGCAAAGTGGTGGTCCAGTAGTACTAGCGAGGAGGAGTTGTGTACGTGTCCGTGACAGACCAAAGGACGCCTGGTGCAGACGACTTCGGAGAGAAAAGTGCGCCTTGTTCCTGTTTTCCTACCTCACTTTTTCGCTTTCAGAAACTTTTTTCGGACACTTATGTAAGGGGCAGTACACGTGTCCGAGCCCTGACTTATGCATGTATTGTGAATTATTTTGATGCTGATTTTTAGAATATTTTCATTTGTAAGAAATATCTCGGATATGTGTTTTTAAGCGTAAGAACAGTATATCTCAGCCACTCGCTCATGTATCGTGAACTCCTTGATGCTGATCCTTGGAATCTTTTGATTTGTAAGATCAAATATTTAGAAGATGTGTTTTTAGAACTTAAGATTAACAGGATATATCATCGCTTCTATACCTTTCTATAAAAGTATTGCACCAATTAATAAAAGCGTTTCTAACTCTTTGTTGGCAGATGATAAGTGATTTGAGATTGTGGCACTTGATTATTTCTTAGGATTAGGATCGCCTCAATGCCAAGGAGAAGGGAATTCTCACAATTATAAATGTGTCAGCATCGATCATGCATGTGCCAGGGGTCTAGACGATTAAAAATTCTCGATTTCTCCCATCTTTCCTTTTTTTTTCTTCACTTCACCTTTCCATTTGACATTTTTTTTGACAGAAAATTTCTTGACACTGTCGGAGCCTGGACAGAGTCGAACCGGACGAGGACCACTTGGCCTAAGGGGGAGAATCTGACCCAAGACGACTGATCCTACATATGTTGTTGAGTGCACTAAACCATGCACTCACGTACAAGGTTCACTCAACAGAAAAGCATGGATGACAGTATCGATATTGATACAGGAGATATCTCATGTTAATTTTTATTATTATAAAAGAAAATAAATATTTTTATTAATTTTTTATTAGTCAATACTGTCTGATGCGATTAATATCGATATTGACATCAATATATATTAATATCGATACCCACCGGTACTAAAAGAAGAGAGACATCTCTCTTTCTTTCATAAAGCCAAAGTGTTCAGATAAAGAGGAACATTTCTCTGTCTTGAGAAACGGGGTGTTGCTGGGGGAGGGTGGGAAAGCCCTGTCATGGACCACATTCGGAGGGCGAGAACAGCCTGAAAAAGACTAAAAGCTGAAAACCAAAGTCTTGTACTCGCGAGCAATCTGAGGTAATCACGAGGATAAGAAAAAAGAATAAAAGTTTCCATGACAACAACCATGTCTAGCTATCAACCATCAACAAATATCTCCCACTGACACGATTTTTTCTTCGTCTGACCATGAGAGGGATATCTCTTATTCATCACAGACCTAATTACTGATAGAAGTAGAAGCTAATGGCCAAAGAAACCAACCAAAACTGGCAAGATTAACACCCACTGAGACTTGGGATTGAGCGCCCGTCCTACCTAGGGATGTAAATTGGACATATTGGATTGGGTTATATGATAATTTGCGTCTATCTCAAATTCAAAATAGTTATGTCCAATTTTAGTCTAGTTCAAATTCAATTCAAATTCAGTCCTAATTCAATAGTGCGTGGGTTGAGTTGGATTGACCTTGTTTATAAATAATTTGTTAGAAGTATTTTATTTTATTTATAAATTATTATAAAAATCAATAGATTTAACTGGGCCATCCCGTTTTCAACTCAATCCAATCCAGATTTAACTAATGTCAATTCAAATTTAACCCTACCTAATTCATGTAACTTAGGCTAACTTAATTTTCTTTAATATGGACTGAGTTAGACTAGGTGATGAGATGGCCCGTCCGATTGACACCTCTTGTCCGGCCTAACGCTTGCAGGTCACATCAAACTTTCTGATGAAATGCTTGGATCAGCAAACCTACAAAAGCAGTAACATGCGTGGCTGGCTCTCCTGTTAATTTCAACATGCACAGTAAAGATGTCGACGACTGAGAGTCTTATGCGTTTTCTTTTTTCTTTTTTTTTTAAGGGGCCCAAAGGCCGATTATGTACAGTTAATTACAAGCGACCGAAATTTTAATCGGGAACTCGAGATAATCTTTCAAAGTTGGAGATAATTCCGGCTCGGTCGAAAGATCTGCCTAATTAGACAACATTTTCAGGTCCGTCTGATTTATCAGGAAGTAATCCTACAGATTAGGAGATAAATATCCTAACAACACCTAAGGGGCTGCATGACTGGGGACTTTTAGGCCCAACCAGATTCGAACATGAGACATCCCTTTTGCAAGGGAGGCGCTTCCTTACACTACCACGTACGTAGACAGTACAATATTTTCCACATAGGTTAATTCAAAGTTTTATCATGTTTATTTACATTGGCTGTGAACGGAATACAAGTTGTAAAACTTTACGAATTAGGGACCATTTGGCTGGGGGTAAAAGGTGCGCATTGCACTAGTTTTCGTAAAAACTTTAAGCAGGTGGGTTAATTTGGGAGCATAAAAAAACAAAAGTCAACGGAAATAAGATTTCATGACCATTAAGAAATCCCGATTTTGGCATCCATTCTAAAAGGCCGAATGACATTTTCCAACTCAGCTGTCCTCTGCGCATCCAAGTGTCCTAGAATTTTTTTATTTGACTTTTCACAATTAGATGTTGAACGGTGTTCTCACAACCTGAAAAATTCAAAAAAGAAAACTTTGACTTTGTCATTCAAATTATGATCATGCGGTTCCGTTTTATTAGAATTCTCTGATAAGATGTCGAGATAACATGTTCTCCCAACTCAAAAAATAAAAAAATAAAAAGAACCTTTAATGATGGTGTGAGGATATGAACTTTTTTATTTGAACTGCCTGATCGAATACTGAATTGGTTGTTCTCCCACCACAGAAAATTAAAAAAAAAACATTTGATTTTGCCAACTATGTTAGTAATCTTGTAATGTGAAAGTTCTCTTGCAAGCAAATAAATAGATGAAATATTTTCAGAAAAATATTATCATAAGTATCAAATGATTGATCACGTTTTTATTTTCCTTGTAAACTGACTTCCTTAGAAAATATTTTCCATCTGAAATTACAACCAAACGGGCCCTTAATTTTGAGTTGAATACTTTAAAAATATAATGGGGATAACTATAACATATCTTTTAAAATCTATCATATTCTATTGTATATCCTTCCTTACATCCTTGCGCGTGCCTTGGCAATGTTATTTCCATCATATCCCTTTGGCTTATTACTACCAGAACTAAAAATAGATATATTCCATTGAAAAAAGTGAGACATAAAATATAAAGTCTCTTATAGAATATAGAAGTTCCGCAGCATATATATATTTAGTCATTTTGATGATGTGAATGGCGTTGAACCATACAGTTAATTAGCCTTTTTCTTCCTTCCTTGACTTACCCTCAGTTATAAGTAAGCAATCAAATGAGATGGCTATTGAGTATACATGAAAAATATAAGAAATATAAAATATATCTCACTATAAGATGAGATCTAACTTAACTCAGCACGATATTCCTCTATTTTTGGTTTTGTCTAGTCGTTACTTATTTATATTTTTACACCTAATTAGCTGGCAAGACCTTCATGAAATGCATATTTTGACGATAACTAGGTCATAAAATTAAGAAGATTGTGCCAAACGTAGTTAGCCACTGAACTTGAAGGTTCCAGACAATATACTACGTTTGATCAAGAGGCATTCGGGCACAGCTTATGTGGTGATCTTAATTAGTTCCTTATCTGCCTAATATTTAGGTACTGTTTGGTGTAACCTAAAAATATTTAGGTGCTGTTTGGTGTAATGTAAAATACTTATGTACAAATATAAAACCGGCAAACTGTTTTAGTCATACATCCGATCGTGTAAAAATAGGCATATATTTATAAGTAGAGTGCAACCTCTCTTTTTAGCAATGATCATTTTTCAAGAAAAGGAACAAAATCTCACTCCGCTATGGGGACAATGGCTCATCGTATGTGAAATTGAACAAAAAATCACCAACTTGTTCGAGTACTTCTAGCCGGCCTGATCCGTCCAGTAGCTAAAAGGGATTTGTACATCTCAACCAGAACTCTTTTTCAAAGAACCGGATAAAATCCCACTTCTACTATGAGAACAATACCTTAAAGGAGACACAAAAATTTTTACGCATCGTAACCATGAAATACTACAAAATCCTATATTCCTGCGACACATAAAGAACAATGTTTTAGGACATTTTATGATATTTTATATCAAAAGAAATGACCCCACAGTGGTCATGGCAAACCCATATACTTAACTTTGACCTATAGCGTTCTTCTAAGCAGTTATGCATTAACACTCAGAAGAACGGAGCCCAGCCATGTCGGGCCTTCTTCGAGGCCCACTAAGGTTTTCCGGTACCACAACCGGCGACGAGCAGAAGGACGCGTGAATTCGAATTAGAAAAAAGTCAAGTCAAAGGGGCACCGGTTGCCCACCCGACCGAAATCTTGGCTCCGAATGCTTTCCTACCCGATTTCGGCGGCGCTCCAAAATTTTCCAGCAGTATTTGACCTCCGTTTGGATGCTCGGATTTTGTTTCACAACAAATCTCCAAAGTGACGGCGGCAACGTGCCAACCCAGCAAATTTGAAGATAGCTGGAAAAGTCGCCTCCCCTGTTGACCCTCCCTCTTAATAACGGATCATTAGTTAATGGTGGAGAGATCGATCCATAATTCGGATCCGATTTTTGGAGATCTTCTAAGTTGTTTCCCTTTCTTTTGGTTGACTTACTTGACTGTGTACAAGTGCTTGTACCAATTCAGATGTCATTCACAATTTTTTTCTTAACTAGGGATTTAATTTTCTGCACATGATAATTCTGTCTAATTCTTCAAGTGGGTGTTCGGGGTCTAAAAATTCTGCCATATAAAACAACATTCTTTTCCATAATGTTTTGTCTCGGTGAGGAGCATATAGACATAAGCTACAGCACCGGGAAGGGGCAACAGCTGATTCATGGCCTCTCAAGCATTTTAACTTCCTTTTATATGCTCCAAGTATAACAATTTAAACGAATCCTTATAAACCACCCGATAAACTATTATTTCTCTTTCATTAAATTAATTCTTACTATTTTTTAACGTCAAACTTTATATATAAATTCCAAATTCAGTGTTCGTTCATTTTTTGGGGATTTTTACATATATGCCACTGAAATAAATCATATTTTCGTCTCTACCCTCAGTTCTCACATATTATTTTTAATATCCTTAAAAGTTCAGATATATTACGGTTATGCCCCTCCATGAATATAATGTGAATGTTAACTGAATATGCTAAAAAGTTTCCATAAATCTCGATAACATTAAGAGTACATATATAAAACTCTAGTGAATTTAAGGGTACATATGCAAACTATCAAGGAATTTAAAGGTATGTATGCAAAAATTTTAAATTTTACTTAACCGCATTTTGACAGAATGATAGAACCTCAGCATTTCTGGTGAAGAATTAGGAGTACAAATGCAAATATGAGTACTTTAAGGAAATCAATGCAACAATTCCTTTTTTCCTTTGCCACCCGGCGCCTGATAAGCTACCATCAATCTATGTGATAAATCTGTCCTTTCCTACTTGTAAGATGTGGAAAAAGGAAAAAGTTCAAAACCTTCTTTACCAGCTGGAAGTCTAGTGCCACCAAACCTCAAATGGTTTAGCAGCACGTTGAGAAAAACATACCGAGGGGCCTAACTTTGTTTAGGTTTTCCATTCTAAACCCCACTTGTGTGGCCATATCCATACGAGGTCCCTAACAAGAGGTAGGGTCGTACTTGGATCGTTCGTGTGGACTCAGAACCGTGTGGCACTATCCGCCAAACTCTGACCGGACTTGCAGTCAACGTTTGTCCATTTTTCTCGTACCCGAGAGAGAGAGAGAGACGCGGGGACTTGGGGCGAGCGCGGCTTCACCCGTTCGCCAGTCTATATAAGGGGGGATCACCTCTCCACGTTCTCATCCCTCTCATCTTCCCAGCATCAGTTTCTTCGCTCAAACCAGTTCTTCTTCTCATCACTTCGGCCACCAGCTGCTGCTTCCACCGATCGAACAGAGACCGGCAATATTGAAACATGGGGCGTCTCTGCATTAAAGGAACAGTCTTGATCATGTTGCTAGTTCTCGTCATGGTTTCGGCGTTCCCTATGGAGCAGGCAAACCCAGGACAGGCCTCCCGGTGGCTGGAGAAGGTGGTGGGGCACGGCCACCCGAGGGAGGCCGGGTGCTGGAGGCGGCCGTGGGTCTGCTACCAAGGCCAGTTCTCCCCGTTCGGGAGGATTAAGATGTGCTGCAACAACCGCTGCGTGGACGTGGGAAGCGACAGCAACAACTGCGGGCTCTGCGGGGTGCGGTGCCCCTTCTCCTGGACCTGCTGCAACGGGGTGTGCGTCGACCCCAAGACCAACCCCTTCCACTGCGGCAGCTGCAACAACTGGTGCGCCTTCGGCTCCCAGTGCAGCCACGGCATGTGCGGCTACGCGGCGCAGCAGCAGCCTCCTCTCCCTCGCTTCCCCTTCCGATCGGGGTGCAAGAACTCTCCACCGCAGCCACCAGCCCAGAAACCCTACTCCCGTCCATAACACAGTACACGCGCACAAGGAACCATTGTTCCTCTTCAGTAGATTACATGTACACCGGCCATTCTTTATTCGTCTATTCTTTTTTTTTTTTTGACAAAAAAGGACACCTCTATCTGTCCTAGGAAATCCTAGGAGGTGTCCTTCCCTCACATCCATCTTTGTCCAGTTTTAGGGTTGTGTCGTCCTTGATTCAATATTGCTAACTGTACATACAGATTTGAGAACTTTCTATTATAAGCACGTTCTGTGGAATAGAGAGAGTTAAATGAAGCTTGGCGAAGGGATTATGGGTTAGTTTGACATGAAATATTATAAAATGATGTAAAGTAAAATAATGTGAAATAATATATTTTATATCTTGTAAAAATATATTATTTGTACTACTTTATAATATTTTACATCAACGCAAATAAGACGTTATTGGTTTCATCAGAAATTACTTCCATGTGTTTGGAATTGGCCACAACTCCTCCCCATCGCTAGAAATCTAAAGGCCATATTCTCTAAACCATGTAGAGATGGCTGTCAAGTCGTCTCCACGTTCATCACATATAATCCCATTGATAAAACTCATAAAGATAGATATATGACTCAGTCATCATGCATGGAAGGTACTATAAGCATCGGCTCAAAAGGACCATGTCATAAGAGATGGTCTTCTAACCATCCCCTATGAAAATATTTGCAAGGACTATAGCTGTGACAAAAAATAGATTATAAATGATAACTTCATTTCCATTTGTAAGAAACCAACTTGGAAAATGGACTACTTTGTCAAACTAAGTTAGTCAAATCAAAGTGAATTAGGTTAAAACTTGCTTGGTGAACTAGTTGATAGAACCTAGTTGTTATTTGGTGAACTAGTTGATGCAGATGACAAAGGAGCATTTAGCCGATAGTGAAGATAAAGGTGCAGAGGAGAGACAAGAAAGCTCAGTCGATACCTTGATCCATATATAATACAACAGTAAAGGAGTAGACAAAGAAAGTGAAGATAAGTAGCCGCTAGCTTAGTTGATGCAAAAATAATGAAGTAAACAAAGAACAGAGATAACTTAGTCGATGACTTAATTGATGCAAAAGCAATGAATTGGCATCATGGTCAATGAAAGTTAGTCAATATAGAATGTGAAGAAGGATGTTATTTGATACTAAATATAGAATATGAAGAAGGATGTTATTTGATACTACCTAGTGGTTGTTGAATATAGAAGCCAAGCTTATTGGGTGGATGATCGATGCACCTAAAAATGGTGGTTTAAATAATATTGTCTAATCAAGTCCCAAGTTTGACAGATTTAATCAAAATACAATATGACCTAGTTGAGTTTGTTTAAAGTACACGACTCAGGAACAATTGAAATATGGGGATCGATAATAGCCGATCATCTTCCTCCTAGAAATACTTCTCTATAAAACAAAAAATAAAACAAGAAAGAAAGGTGGCATTGAGTTGTAGGAGTTCTAGAAAGAGGCGGCATAGTCAGTTGAGTGAGGAGTGGTTCTCATCTCAAGAGTTGGCAAACCTCACAAAGGTATACCTCTTTTAATATTTGAGAAATTCAATTAATATATTGACTGTATACTGTCATTTATTTGCATAGTTCCATTTCTTTACTTCCATTGTTTTGTGGGTTTTACTGCTTGACTTCGACATGCCATCAAAACTACCACCATATAACCGTAGTGATGGCCCCAACACAGCTTCCATGGATAGAGTTGGAGTTAAGGGGTGCCATCTTCAAGCTTTGTAATTTCAAAGCTCCCACTTATAGAGCTCCCTCTCTAACTCATCTTGCTCTATAGTTTGATCCATTGAGCTTGTCGAGCGCCCAAAGATCCCGTTTCTCTCTCTTTCTCTTCAACCAGCACCAAAACCCTAGTTTCTCTTAAAGGGAGATATGGTTGATAATAGAGTTAAATCCAAGATGCATAGGCATATCAACTAGCACTGGTTGAATGTGCTTGCATATAATCAGTTTTGCCATCAACACCCTAGCTATAGTTCATCATTAGATCATTCAAGGATTTGTTAAAATGGTCTCATCATTTTGCTTAGGATATTGCTTGAAACATTTGATTTTCTATTTAGTTTATACATAAAGAATAACATTCCAAAAAGCACACATCGTGAAGCACGTAAATTTAACTGCTCTTCTTATGCACTTGTGCTTACCCTTGCATCCTATTTCCCTTGACAGTGCCTATATTGCTCTATGATGCTGTGAATGCTGGTGTGACGTTTGAGGTGAGGTTCAATTAAATAGAGGAAAAGCTTCCTAAAGTATTATAATTAAATTTATCAAAAAAGTATCAAACGGCAAAGAATCAACAAAAAAAAGTGAACAAGGAGATAGTGATCCATGAAAGGCTATAAAGCAATCTTGCTACGTTGAAGCAACCTAAACAAGGCATTACCTTTAGATACTAGATAACCTAGAAAATTTCTATCCTACAAGTAGTCAATTTAAATTAGGTTGATCTAATTTTCCACTTCTAATTTAACATATCTTATTCGAGTTAAATCCAAATTCATTTCAATAAATTTCGGTTAAATTAGGCTTCACTCAAATTTCTTAGTTACCAAATTTTGTCTTCCAAGATAATCTAAAATAAAGTTACCAGAGAACATTATCACGGCAAGAAAAGGTCATCTTATCATCTCGTTCCTGTCTCTTTACTTACTCAGGTACCTTCAATGCAGCGACTATAAAAACTTCCATAGTTGTCTATAGGGTACAGCCTCATCAGGCCCATGGGCTTGTGCGAGGGAAGCACCTAGTTTCCGTCCTGCACGTGCTGTGGGAAAAAGCAAGATCCTCTGTGTCTCCTCCCTCCCTACGTGCCCGTGTGCCTAAGAGGGGAGGGTGACTAGGTCATTTGACTCAGCAGTGACGGGGCAGTATTCTATCACTTCTTCCCTCCATGTGCCTTGGGGCTGACGGTGGTGTAGGGGGAGGGGGCGCAAGGGATCCCATGTCTTGTGGGAGGAGGAGGAATAGTTTCTTTCTTTCTTTCTTTTATATATATATATATATATACATTAGATGGGCTTTTGTACTCTTCATTCCATGTTCAAATGTTATCTTGAACAGCTTGGGCAATACAAAGAGGTAACTCTACTGGTTCTCAATGGGGGTTGTGTATTATAGTTTGAGTTTTACTTGCTACACCGCAGCAAGTTAAAGTAGAATGGACCGCTTAGTCCTGTTCCGCCATCTAGAATCTGCATATTATCATGCCTCCTGCTTAAATATGTCTTGACGTCAATTAAAAAAAAAAAAAACCTATAGGTTGTACTCTTCGAACGCATCTTGAAGTGCTTGGGAGTATCTTCGAACTCTTGAGCTTATCAGGACGCTCTCGGAGCATGTATGAGCTCAAGAAACGTCCTGATATATTCGAGAGCTTCAAGATGCTCTTGAGCACTTCATGTTGCGCTCGAAGAGCACATCATATGGACACTTTTTTCTTTTTTTGCCGATGTCAGGACATATTTGAGCGGGAGGAACATGGCCATGTACGGGTTCTAAATGGTAGAATAGGATTAGGCAGCCCATTCCACCTTAACTTGCTACTGTGCAGCAAGTAAAACTCATAGTTTTGATATGATACATCAGGAGGTGAGCCACATGATTAGCAGATTTAGGTACAAAAGCCACTTTGATTGAAGAATAGAAGAAGAATAAAGGAGAATAAGGAGAGAATAAGTTTAATTTAGCTTTGACAAGCAGAATAGCTTATACCGGTGCAGAATAACCTATTCGGAGAATAAGCCATCCCACCATAGACCTAAGAATTACTTATTCTTCTTATTCCGTTAGCGGGCCCCATAAAACTATTAAATTGAAACACCCCTTATTCTAGTATACACTATTATGTCTGTGGGCCCCACGTAATAATTTATTCTCCAAACAAAGTGAGGCTCGCCCCACTTTGTTTGTAGAATAGGTTATTACGTGAGCCCACTGACGGAATAACATATATTAGAATAAGGGATGTTTCGATTTGATAGTTTTATAGGGACTACTGACGGAATAAGAAGAATAAGTAATTCTTAGGTCTAGGGTAGGATGACTTATTCTCCTTATTCTCCGAATATGCTATTTTGCATATGTATAAATCATCCATCTTGCTTGTCAAAGCAAAATTAAACTTATTCTTCTCTTATTCGTCCTTATTCTTCTCCTATTTTCCAATCAAAGTAACGCACTAGTGCAAAGAAAGTTAGGGGGCATGCATCTCATATGAAAAACAAGGAAAAATGTGGAACAAAATGAGACAAGAAACTGACAAGGACAAAGAGTCTAACAGGACAAGTCCGTGGATTGGACTGAATTGAAGTTAATTGAGAAACTTCAATTTACATTAGGTTCACTCAACCCATATTCAATTTAACATATCTTATTTCAGTTAAATATCCAAGTTCATTTCAATAAATTACCGTTAAATGAAGCTTACTAAAATTTGTTAATGACAAAATTTTGTCTCCTAAGATAATCTAGAATAAAGTTACCATAGAACATCATCATGACAAGAAAAGATCAGACTAAATTAAGATACATTAAAATGACTGTGATTATCTTAGTCTTTTATAATAGAAATAAATAAAAATAGATAACTAATTTACATTTTATAAGAACTTTTTCGATATCGATCCCTATAAACATAATGAATTCAAAATAAGTTATTATATCTTGTGTATTTTGATATTAATCTCTAAAAATAATATAATTTATTAATAAATCTTTTCAGTTAAGAATTGTTTAAAAACATAAATACTCATGAAATATTCTTTAAATTAACATTAAAATGGATGAAAGTACTTGAAATGACTCTAAAAATAAAAAATTAAACCCCAATGAATAGTAAAAAAAATCCTCATGGGCCGAGTCTAATAATAATGTTTAATCTTATAGATTTTTAGATCATCTAATCATATATCAGATTGTATCAACACGTGGGACATGTTTGAGGTGATCTAATTTAAAAAAAAATGATTATTTCTTTTTATTTTGGCTCCACCGACATCTAATGTAGCATCAACCATCAGTGCAACAAGTGCAACCCAAAATTTAATAAAAGTATAAGTGATTTTTCCAGAGTGAGTTAAACTTAAACTCATATTTAAGTATTGTAGAGTTAGGGAAATTGAGGTAAGCAAATGACAGGGATCAAAAATTAAAAAGTCCAAAGTATATAAGGATTAATATGAAAAAATATGCAAGATGCACATACTTATTTCGAATTCACCATATTTATAAGGATTGATATCTAAAAAGGCCCTTCGTAAATTATAATCTTCAAACTAAAGTGTTAAATAAAAAATTTAATTCAATTAATATTAATAATATGAAAACAAATGTTTCATGCAATTATTTAATTTGGCACCCGCAAATCCGCAACCAAACCTTCACCACCATGTATCTTCATCCTTGTGGTAGTGAGGGTACGTGGGGCCTTGTCAGCAGAATAAAGAATAGAGATCCTCTAAATTCAAAATTGGATTGAACTCAGTCGGTAGAGAGGTGAAAGGTTTTTAAAAACCTCTCATAAGTTGTTTTCCCAATTAGAGGTGTCACGTGTGGGTGTGCATTGAGAATTATCCTTGAAAATTCTCCTCCTCTCTACGAGAACATATCCTCTCACTACACGATTAGACCGGCGCCTATCGGGGAGGACTTAGGTATGTGCTAAATCTTGAGATCACATGAATGTCTGTTGCAATATTTGATCCTCCTCCCCCTCTCACCGTTGGACTATGATCCAAACGTTATAATGGGAGGATCTCCTCTCCCTCTTTGCTCTTACACTGAGAGAATCCCAACTAATGCAATGACAGGAACCGGACTGAAGTAAGCGCGGCTCTTTCCCTTTTGACTCCTCAGTGGCCTTGTAAGGCTCTGCGAGGTAAAAGCGCGCTGCCCCCATCACCACACCAGTCACCACCAGCCTATATATATGTGCGGGAGGAGGAGACCTCTCCACTCCAGTCCTCATTAGCTTCCTCGCCTCAACCCCTCTCGTTCCTTCAATTCCCCGGCTAGAACGGAACCGGACAGAAATATGAGGCGCTTCGTTTTGTTGCCACACACAAAAAAAATGAAAACTCTTCCTGTCCTAGAAAATCCTATGAGGTATCCTTACATCACATCCAGGTGTCGCATCCTAGGAGGTATCCTTACATCACATTATTCTTTACTGTTCTCTCAGAAAGAACGGGATCGTCTAAACCTTTCTATACTGTTGGCTATTGGCCCATGGTGGCTTTAGACAATTAGTCCTATATTGGTTTCTAAATTATGGTTCCAGTGCATATAAGCCTGTGCCTCTGAATCTCAACACCGCGGTTTTGGGATTTCATCTTGGTATCAGAGCATTGATCCTGGGCCTGACCTCTTTCACCTCTAAATCTCAACACTGCGATTTTGGGATTTCATCTGATACTCATCAAGAAGAAATACTTTGTCACATCATTTAAAAAGATAAATAACTTATTTATCCACCTCTTGATGAGTCTAGAGGTGTTAGGAAGTCCAAACAGCTTGATCTAAACGATCCCGTTTCCACTCGAAGAGCACGTCTAACTCCTCCCACTATACAAATTAAATGACAAACTGCATGCACATTTGGTGTTCACTTTCAATTAGTACCTTATATATTATCTTTTCTGGTAGTGTAGTGCAGGTGAGACACATTTCAATGTTGTCTGGAAGAGAGAGAGAGAGAGAGTTTAACGAAGTGTAATTAAGGGGTCATAAAGTGCTGTTAATCACCACTGCCAATAATGAAGCGTGATTTCATGTCTCACATAAATACAATGTTTTACATCATTTTATGTCAAGCAAACAGCACTTAATCAAGTCGGTTATCATAAACTACCTCCATGTTTTTCAACCGGAATTGGCAACGGCTCTTCTACGGCCCTAAAAGTCAAACAATCCTCTCCTGTGTAGGCAAAAATTCTACTTGAAAGTAACTTTTAATTTTCATTTTTTACATAGAATGAGTTAGGAAAAGAAGTTATAACTAATTTTAGTTTGCGACAAAAGTCAACTCTTTCGTAACAATCTCACTTTTCTTTCAATCTTAGAAGTTTTTCTCTTATAACTTTTAGTCGGAAGTCAAGACACAAGAAAAATATTTTGGATCGGTTTGGTTCAAACCAATTTTTTTTAGTATTAAATATATATATTTAATATTAAAATTAAATCTTAAAAATACATATTTATACATAAATATGTATTTAATGTTAAAATATTTTTATATAAAATATATATTTATTTATTCGGCTTTTTGGTTCGGAACATGACCCCAAATCAAATTGAACCGAACTGAATCACTTGGTTCGGTTCGATTTTTCGATTTGAACCAAATTATGCACAGTCCTAGTTGGCCCCTGGAGAGGCGTCTATCCTTGACCTTCTAATGTCTCGAGGGTATCGAAGAGTTAGCATTATGGCTAACTTTGAGACGGTCGAGAGAAATAAGTTCCTAACTTTGAGAGAGAGCTACGGCTCTCAGTCATTTTATAGGTACTGTGCGGACTTGTGATCGACGTAGATCTCAACTTCACTCACAAAGTTTTAAAAGCCATCGGAGGTCAAGGGGAGCGGATTCTCGACCTTGGAAATGGGCCATGACTTCTAAGGGATGCCTGCAGAGGCTCCCGAGGGCGTTTGGCCGACTTAGACCTTCATCTTCCTGATGAGCTATGAGCCTTGTTAAGTTTACTAGGATTAAGAAAGCCTTCAATAGGAAAGCTTGGAATTCTCGTCGACGTAGACCTCTCTA
This sequence comes from Zantedeschia hybrid cultivar, assembly GCA_030544215.1. NCBI lineage: Eukaryota > Viridiplantae > Streptophyta > Magnoliopsida > Alismatales > Araceae > Zantedeschia > Zantedeschia hybrid cultivar. The sequence continues at coordinate 80,327,636 of JARZZO010000014.1, forward strand.
GCAGGTCATCAACCGTCGTGGTCGCTTTGGATTGCCTTATATTGGGCATGTATTGTGCTGAACATGTTTTTTTTCTCCCTCGTTTCAAGTAAGTTACTAGATCGTTAAAAACTTAAAGGCGAAAGTGAGACTTCAGGAAACTTAAAATTTAAATACAAATTAACCTATAAATTATACTTAAATAAAACTTAAATTAAAAAAAATATTCTTTAAGAGAGGCAAAAATAAAGTAACGTATAGCATAAAAATAAGAATCCATCTAAATCTCACTAAAATAAGTTCTAATGTGCCACAAAACTAGAACCCTAGTTGAGACTAAGTTTACAAAAACTGTTGCTTAATATTAGTTTTGGAATTAAAATTTAAGATCTAACAATAATTATAGATGACTATTCTTTACAAAAAATGATGTTGTTTGTTTTCAGATTCATTAAGAAAATGTATTTATGCGCGTTAGTAATGAGTAATTTTTTATTTTTTTATTATTCTATTCAAATTTTTTAAATTTTTTTATAGCGTCCAATAAAAGATCGGATAGTACAGTCAGGTCACTCGAGTCGGCGCTCACTCTACTGTATATTTTTTGTGAAAAAAATTTAGTACATACCTCGACTTATGTGTAAAAAATAAAAAAAAATATTTTACAAAAAATTATACAGTCAAGTCGGAGCCGACTCGAGCGACACGATTTCTGATTGGACGCTCTAAGAAATTTTTAAAAATCCTAAAAAAATAAAAAAAACAACTTCTCCCCACCAGACTTGCTGCACGTCAGCCGTTCAATCCGACTGGATCGGACGACTGCTGGCCCATCACTGCATCTACATGAATATTAATGCATGAATATTGCAGCAAATATTTCTCTTAGTTAATTTATGAGTGTCAAAAATACTATGCAAAAACCATGCATTAAACTAATAAAATGATCACATTCTACGGCCTCAGGTAAGATGAGAACCTGTATAGATTGTACACATCCTTTTTATTAAGGCATTAATATATTACTAATCGTCAACGCATAAACAAACCAACGGGACATAGTTCAGTTAGCATCCAATTGCCTCTCCACCGGGAAACTAACATCTTAGCTTCTCTACTAGGGAAAGTTGAGTTCAACTTCTGTTCAGTACATACAATGTATGCACCAAGACGTGGCCCATAGGATTTCTCTTATCGGTGGTGAGGTTGACTAGAAATAATCGCCTAATTAGATGAAATAATCAGGTTCTACATAGAAATATTCTTAACAGGAAGACTCTTTTGATATTAGGACATCTCTTACTGGAGAGGCATTATAAATAAAATAAAAAACACAAGCACAAACAACGGTTTCATTAAGTTGCAAGACGAAATCACGTGTCCCCACCACCAAGGAAAGAAATTATTTTACCATTTTACCTTGTTAGAGACTTTGACGTTAAAGTTGAAGAAAGAAGAGAAAAAGGTTCACCACAACACAACACCAAAACAGCTGTTCTAAGCAACCTTGAGCTATATATCGTTCCCATAACCAAACTTACATCTCTCATGCTTACCCATCCTTGTAGCATTGCCATTCAATACCCATCCTTGTAGCATTGCCATTGTGATAACCTGCGAATGAAACAAGTTCAACTAGAGATGTTACACAAGCAAGGAAATGGGAGTAATGTAGTTGATTAATAAGTGAGAAAAGAAGAAAAAAATGGTAGAAAATTCTAACTGCACACTGCAGTAGAAAGGAAGATGACCATCGGAATAGCTTATATAAAAAAGATTTGGGACGTGTTTGGCAAAACTTTTATTTGAAAGTTAATTTTGACTTCTACTTCTTACATAGAATGAGTTGATGGAGAAATGTTATAACTAATTTTGATTTGTTATAAAAGTCAACTCTTTCATAATAACCTCAATTTTTCTCCAATTTTGAAAGCTCCTTCCTTGTAGCTTTTAGTTGAAAGTCAAAACACAAGAAAAATACTACATAAATGGCTTCCAAGATCTAGTGACTTCTATGAAAAATAATTTAATAAAAATATAAAAGTGCTTCCAAATGACAGCTGCGCCAAACACGGCCTTAAAATCCCTAACCTTGTTAAACAAAAGAAAGAATATTCAAAGCATATGCAATGAAACTTACAATTAAATGAAATCCAAACAGGGAATTGTGGTCAAGATTCCTGCATACACTACAAGTGGATTGCCCACATCAGTGAGTGTTCTTAGTTTCTTGATACAGAGAAGTAAGGGGATTAAATTAAGGCAATGAGAATGGAGTGCTCTTAACGACGGAATACACACCAGTTAGCAGAAGAAAACAGAAAAATAGTTTCTAACTTGCAAGTGGATAGCATTCGGTGGCAATGAGTATGGGGACTTCACCACCAACAGAGTTAGCACCGACATCCATTATTTTCTTGAACCAAACTTATAAATTCCCGCAAGGAAATTTTTTTTTTCTTTTTTTCTCACTCTACTGACAAAGAATTTGCTATAGCCAATTGACATAGCTCAGTTGATACTTCTTGATCTCTCCAAATGAGGAGGTCACATATCCAACTCCCACCAAATGTTTGCACTATAGTCCATAAGAATACTTCCTTATATAGTAGAGTTGGCCTAGATTTTCATCTAATTAGGCAGAAAATTCACGCTTAGCGTAAACTATCCCCTGACTCGTGAGATTCAAACTTCTCTTATTTAAGAGACACTATAAATACTTGGCCATTGAGACACCGATCCAAGAAAGAATTTACTATAAACCTTTCACTACATTAAGACTTCTTATATAAGTATTGTAATAACGTATTATTGAAATATGTATCGTAAATATTTATACTTCTCTCAGAAAGTTTCAATATTTTTCAGCATGTAAAAGATGAATCGAAAGTCAAAAAATTGGTGTACCATGATGGCCCCACTCAAATACAGTTCAAGGCACGCCAAGCATGAAAAACAAGTTGCAACCTCTCAGTCCTTCCCAAACCTCTAAGTCCTCTTGGGAATTTCCTTTTATTCCAAACTGTATTAAATCTAAGCTTAGGGCAGATGCATGTGTAACATCTCCTATCTAATGAAAGTTTCATTCCCAGTTTCAAAAAATAAAAAAAAAACCGTGAATAAAAATTATTCTTTCTGACCACCGTGTTTTTGTCCATTCGTTGGAGCCCTATTTCGTAGTTTTTAGTAGGAATTCAAAATATAAATTGAAATATTGTATTAGTAAATGTTGGGGAACTTAAGTTTGTGCCCCATTTGATCTCACAATTGAAACACAGTTGTAATTGCAATACCCCTGGGATATTACTATTAGGGATTTTAGGAATATCTAGAGCGGAAGCCATCTCTAATGCAGAGGAAGACGATGCCGGAGTCGATCCTCACGCGCAGCGGACCTCGAAGAAGAAGACGAGAAGACGGTGTAAACCCAGATACTGTCTCCACTTATTTCCTCTCTCTATTTGTCTTGATGCGTATGACCTAATGAGGAGTTACATGCTTTTTTTATAAAGAGGAGGGACCAGTCCCGTTCTTACTTCTAACAGGATCCTACCCATTACAGGATCCTTATTGGGCACCTAATGGGTTAAGTCCAATCATATTCCATTAATTGGATGCCTAATGGTGTGTAAGTGTGCAGCCCAGTAAACACAAGTGGACCACCAATTAGATTAAAACTCCACAATTACAACAAGTATAACTCTATAATAAAAGGTTCAGTCTCAATCTTTTCAATACAAAGGCCAGCCTTCTTAATATGGCTAAGGCCAAGTTCCATCAGGACGCGGCCCCAGAAAAAGATTTAGGAAAAATAAAAATATATTTTAGTTTACCTAAAAGTTTGTACAAAAATTAAATGAGACAAGTTGAGACTTAAATGAATAATGCTTACTGTAATGTCCAATTGTAATGCAGTTATAATTGTCATCGGATCATGGGATCGGACGACACAAAGTTTTTAATTCTGCCGTACTCTGTATGGGACGATGCAGTGATGCCATGCCGTCCGATCTTGCGATCAAATATTGATTACAGTTGTATTATAGCCGTATATCGTGGCATGTGTTACTTTGTCAGACAAACTCACAAATTGTTCGGTGAGTATTTGGTCTGTTTACACCAACGACTGTTTTTTCAGCATAATTTATGTATTTTTTGAATTTGTACAGGTCAGACTTTACGTGTCCCATGTTTTCGTTAGTCTGATCTCCGATCGAATGACACAAGTGATTTAAGAAAATAAAAAATGAATTCCAATAAACAATAAAACATTGTCCTTAATGAGCTGGATGCAATAATAATTTTTGATAATTTTTTTAGGTAACCTGATTAGGGATGAGCTACATAGCCATATGAGGTCCAACTTAATTTTTTTTTAAAATAATGTAAGACGGAGCTGCTCTTGACGATTACTCTTTCCCGGAAATAAGTATGAGCTCTGCTCTTCAGACCAAATAGTAATAATAATAAAAGCTCTTATGGTCGTACTACATTCTAGAAGCTGAATCCAAAAGTAGAAATCTGGATTTGACCTGAGCCCGACTGTCATGTCAAACCATGTCTGGATTTTGATGGAAAATCTTACATCAGATCATAAATTTGCCATCTCTATTTCAATTTTTTTTCACTTTCAACATAAAACAATCAGTAAAAATGATTACAATTGATTTTAGATAACTATAAAGGTGAAATACTTCTCAATCGTAACCTCGCTTTCAACCCTTACTTATGAAACTCTAATTTTATGTTTTTAGTTAAATAATAGTGAAGAAATTTCAAACAATAACCTTTTTTTTTTTTAGAAATGATACCATGAGCTCGCCCGCATGGCACTTCCATGCGGTCAAGTCTGTTAGCCGTCCGATTCGGCGACTAATCTTGATCTTGATAACTCCGATTAAAGCAAAAGACCGCGTTAAGCGGGGAGTTCTAGTACAAAGGGGTTGGTTCATTGCCATAATTTTTTCTCCGCAGTGAGATTTATAATTTTTTTAAAAATATCTACAAAGAATGAATATTATATATATACATATATATATATATATGAATTACTAAAATATTTCAAATTTCCTCTTTAAGTACTTTTCTATCCTATTGAATTTAATTTTCACCGTTAAATCGAAAAAATTAATTATAGTTGTCCAATCAAATACATTGTTGTTTGAAGGTCAAAACTAAAGCTCGAGAGGATAGGTCAACCAAAAAGACTAATTTGAAGAATTATTTATTTTTTAGACTCTTTTAATATTTTTAAATATTAATTGTTAATCATATATATCCGATCGAACGGCTCCAATTAATTTTCAAAATCGGACGATGAAAATTAAAACTGCGAGAATGGAATCAAACCTATTGCCATATGAAAGTCTTTTATTATAACCCTACTGGATTTTTTATTCAAATTAAGTTTACATAATATATTTAGTTAAAGTCATTTTAAAGTCATTTTAAAATTAAGTTACTTAAGACATTTTAAAGTCTAATTAGTTAAAATTAATTATACATGTTATATATATATATAATATATACACACACGGGGGCACATCTAAGTTAGATGCATTCTCCCTTGGAAATACCACCCTCTCCATAGTAAAAAAGATAAAAAAATTTATAAAATTTTAAATGTTCTAATAAGACCCTTAGGGTTGATTATATCCTCGGAACTTTAATTTTTACCGTCCGATTTTGAAAATCAATTAGAGTCGTCTGATCGGAGATATATAAAAAATTAATATTTAAAAATTATCAAAAAATTAAAAATTCTTCAAATTAGTTCTTAGGATTGATCCCAACTTATGAGACTTTAATTTTGATCGCCAAACAACAACACATTTGTTTGGACGAGTGCTGCTAAATTTTTCGATCCAACGGTAGAAATTAAATTCAAAAGAGTGGAAAAACATTTAGAGAAGAAGAGTATTTAAATATTTGAAACTTTTTAATGATTTATATATATTTCGTATAATATTCATTCTTTGTAGATATTTTTAAAAAAGTTGTAAATCTGACTGCATCTCACCGAATATTTAAACCAACGCCTTTGTACTTGAAACCCTTTTGCTTTAATCGGTTATCAGGATCAAGATTAGTCGCCGAATCCGACGGCTCACAGACTTGACGGCATGGAAGCGCTATGCGGGTGAGCTCATGGTATCATTCCTCTTTTTTTTTTCTCGTAAGTGGAAGCCAAAAACACTTCCACTCAACATCATAAGGTGGAAGCTTAGAATTATTTTTAATCAAAGACTGCCCCACAACCATGGTTATTAATTATTAAATCCACTACTTGCTTGCTAGGTAGTAGGAAGCAGCAGTGTCCAGAAAACGATTGAGGGCTTTGACCGAGGACCCCATCTCCTTCCCACCACCCTCGCCGTCGCAGATGGCGGAGTTGATCATCTCCGAGTACCTCGCCGCCCTCCGCCTCATGTCGCCGCCGCCCATCACCTGCTTCACAACCCTCCCCACCTCCCCGCTGGTGACCGCCGCCTCCGCGCCCCGCGCGAGCTCCACGCACACGCCCAGCTCCCCCTCCAGCATCTTGGCGTTGTAGAACTGCTCCGCCGCCATGGGCCATCCCACGAGCGGCACGCCGCTGCCCAGGCTCTCCAGCACGGAGTTCCACCCGCAGTGGCTCAGGAACGCCCCCGTCGACCCGTGCGCGAGGATCTCCACCTGCGGCGTCCAGCTGCGCACCAGGAGACCCCGCCCGCTCTCCCGCATCCGCCTCTCGAAGCCTTCCGGCAGCCATTCTTCCCTGAACTCTCCGTTCGGGTCGAAGCCGAGGGGAGGGCGGACCGCCCAGATGAACGGGTGCCCGCACGCTTCCAGGCCGGCGGCGAGCTGCAGCATCTGGGGGGCGCCGATGGTGTTCTGGGACCCGAAGGATACGTAGAGCACGGAGGCAGGGGGGTGGCGCGCCAACCATTCAACGAAAGTCCCCACAGAGACCTCGGCTTTCTTCCCAGTCCGCGAGTCGGAAGGCCTCCCGTCGTTGGGGAGCACGGGTCCGATGGCCCAGACCGGCAGGCCCGCGACCTTCCGGAACAGCTCCATCCCCGTCGTCTCCACCTCCTCCACCGTGTTGCAGAGCAACCCGCCGGACCCCAAGCACAGCGATATCTGCCGACGCAGGAAGACTCCCCAGACGTCGTTGCCATCCGTGTCCCTTATGTTCCGCGCGAGCTGCGAGCGGTGCAGCCGGAAGTCGTCGGGGAAGCCCGGCACCGGGAAGTCCTCGGCGTCGGTGCGCAGGTGGGGCAGGTGCAGCCACATGGCGACGTAGGCCGCCATGCCGAAGGCGCCGCAGGTGGAGAACGTCGCGTGGAAGGTACCCAGCTTCCTGGCGGAGACCACCGTCCAGCCGAGGATGACGTCGCCGACCACGCACAGTGGCGCCCGGCCGTCGCGCTCGGCGATGTCGGAGAGGAGGCGCTCGAAATGGGGCTGCAGCGTCTCCGAAGCCTGGAACAGCTTGGCGATGTCGTCGTAGCGCAAGGAGTCGGTGTTCTCGGCCTCCGGGGGGAGGCCGTGGTCGGCGGCGGAGAAGGGGAGGTCGCGGAGGAGGATGGGGGAGTCGGAGGGGAGGGAGGCGCGGAGGCGGCGGACGTTGAGAGGAGTGCTGACGAGGGTGATGGCGAAGCGGCCGGGGTACCGGTGGTGGATGAGCTTGGCGAGGGAGAGGAAGGGGATGAGGTGGCCCTGCGCCATGAAGGGGAACAGCACTATGTGGGAAGGGTGTGGGTACCCGCCCATGGCTGGTGCCCTCTAACCCGCCGGTGACGAGAAAGAGAGGGTTCTTGTTGCAGTACTTGGTGACAGCGTATCAGCACATCACATGTAGGAGGAGCATACCAACTGCGGGGATGTTCGTTTGACGTCATTGGCTGCGTCCTCCAGAGTCCGACGTTTTCTCTGAAAGACACGTATGCAAATACGTCAGGACGTCAAGCCTCAATGTTTGACCACTACGTGGGCATCAAAACATACCGCGGTTGTGAACAAGATAGCGCCACGACGCCGTGCGGGCCCACCACGCAGCCGGTTGCGTGGGACGTATGGTGGTCGCGCACGCAGGGGCCGTGGCACGGCCCTGTTCGCCACGCATCGGGTTGCGTGGGCCGCACAGTGGTCCGACACAACCCCCGCGCTGACGAACAAGGCCGCGCCACGGCGCTGCACGGGCCCACTGCGCAGCGGGTTGCATGGGCCGCACGGTGGTCCGACGGGATAGAAGAAGGAACTTAAATAACCGAATTTGCAGTCACTTGGACCCACCACATCATGCATGTACATGATGTCCCACGCATGTACATCCCATTGTCGGCTCGTGAGTTGTTTGGCTCTTGTCTTAAATAGTTGGGGTTTTTTTTTATGTATATTCTTCTAGACCATCGTATTTGTATGTATATCCTTAATTCTCACACGTTATTATAAATGTCAGCCAGGTCTTCAAAAAGGTTGCAACTATAGTTTGTACCTTTCCATCAAAATGCTATATATGTTAGAAAGATTTTATAAATTCTCATGGAGTCAAGAGTATATAAGTAAAACTCTGATGAGTTTAACATATCTATGTAGAAATATCTAAATTTGTTTGGCATACTCCATGAGAGTTTATGGTATTTTGATGAGAGCGCATAATCACAACTTTTTTTAGGGCGTCATGAGTATTTATAATGTGTGATGTAGTCGAGGTTATCACTGTCAGATTCCGGACATGAAATTTGAATGTCACCAAATGATCGAGTAGCCGAGAGGATCCGAAGTCGAGAAGGAGTCGGAGACGAAGGGCCGTCTTTCTACAGAGAAGAAAACGTCAGTAGGATCCCGGGTTGCAGCAGTCCGAGAGAACCCTACGATGGTTAAGTCAGTCACTGATGAAAGGTTTAATATTAGAAGAAGAAAGATAAACTTAATAGTTTGTTGTGTACCTTTTTCATAGTGAATAGTGCTCCTTTTATAGTGGGAAATGAGGATTCCTCTTATGTGGCGAGCGATGTAGGACTATTCTTATTTGTCTGAGAAGAATGCCAGTAATACCCTATGCTTGTGGGCTGTCGGCCTTTATCCGACTGGTTAAGTGGGCCGAACCTACTTCGGCCTAGTTAGCGGTAGGGCCACGGTAGAGTAGCCCCTACTCGCCTTACCGAGTGGGCCAGGCCCATCTCGGTCCAGTCGGCCCATTGGGACGCCAAGGCTGAGTGAATTCTCGGACTCGATGAATGGGTCGAGTCTATTTCAGCTCAGTACGAATGTAGGCTGCCGAGGTCGGACGACGGCAACCTGGCCCACGCGGGAATCGGGATTGGACCCAATCGGGAATCGAGATTGGCCTAGTCAGATTTTTCCCCATCAATGTGTGAAGCAAAGAATATAAATGTGAATATGGTAGTTTACAGTTGCATATAAATAAATTCTTAAATAGTTTCGTCAATGTCAATTTTTGTATTAGTATTAATATTGGGTATTTAAATATTGTATCCATTTTGATATTTTATACGTTGGTACGGTCTATGACCATAACAAATTTAACACACGTGTGTGAAGGATATTATGGTCTTTGAGGTCCCGTTTGGTATCGGGATAGAAAAGGAGAAGAATAGGGATAAATTAACCTAGATTAATTTATCCCTATCCTTATTATGTGATGTGTTTGGTGTGTGAGGGGATAAGAAAAAAGTTAATCATATTCTCTATTTGGTGAAAATGAGCACAGTATGGAAGATAAGTTATGAAAAAGACATTGCTACCCTTCTAATCTAAAGTAACATGGGTATTATATTATTTTATGTAATATAACTATATATTCAATATATATGTAGTATATTAAGTGTAAATATTTTTTTATTTTTTATTACTCGTATCATGATACACTAAACATACTTAATTCAAGTTATTGAATTTAATTATATTTTAAAGACACTCAATTTATACTACACATAATTAACATATAATTATAATATAATAATATATTAAATAAACTTAATAGTATTATTCAATATAGTAAATGAACCATTATTAAAGTTAATTATATTATTATTTTATAAATCCGATGTAATACTAATGTCTATTAGTACTAATACTAGTATGTAAGTACTAATACTAATCTAAGATAATAATATATGTATTATATTATATAATAATCTATTAAAATATTTATTAGTGTTATTTAAAATAATAATGTATATTATTATATTACATATAAAATATATTAAAGATGCTTATAGATTTATTTAAGTATTATATATATTATTTTAAGTATTATTGAATTTAAGTATATATTAAAGTATATATTAAAGTACACATTATGTCATTAGCTAGTAATGAAGCCGTTATTGAATTTAAGTATATTATTTTATAAATCCAATGTAGTATTAATGCTTATTAATACTAATATTAGTATGTAAGTACTAATATTACTAATATAAGTACTAATATTAATTTAAGATAATAATATATGTTATTTTATAATATATAATAATATATTAAAAAACTTATTAGTATTATCTAAGATAATAATATATATTATTATATTATGTATAATAATATATTAAAGATGCTTATTACTATTATTTAGTATAATAATATATTCCATCCGTATTGACTTGATTCATATTTCTATTTAATGACATAATGTCATTAACTAGAAATAAAGTTGTTATTAGAGTTAATTATATTATTATTTTAAGAACACGATGTAATACTAATACTTATTAGTACTAATACTAATAATTTAAGTACAAATACTAATTTAAGATAATAATATATGATATTATATTATATATAATAATATATTAAAATACTTATTAGCACTATTTAAAGATAATGATATATAAGATAAATATAATAATATATTCTATAGGTGGTATCGATTTGATTAATAATTTTATTTAATAATATATTTAACGTCATTAGATAGTAATAAAATAATTATTAGAGTTAAATATATTATTATTTTATGAACCAAGAGAAGGGGCAAATGAGGGTAACAATGAGGTTAAGGGGCAAGGATAAGTCATTCCACCTTTTTGGTGGAATAAGTTATTCTCATATCTAACCCCAAAAATAGGGTTAAGCTCCCTTATCCCTATTCCCCTTAACCCCTCTTATCCTCGTGACTTTTTGCAATGCCAAACGAGGAACGGGGATATCCCTGGCTTATCCCTGGCTTATCCCGATACCAAACGGGACATCAGAGTTTAAAGAACTCATCTCTTTTACTTAGTCATCTCTAGCTCTCTCTTTCCCCTTCAGCCATCTTCTTCCATATTCCTCCAATTGCAATTTCAATGTTAAATTGCAGATTCCAAAAGTATCAGTAATAAAATTAATTTTATATCAAAACTAATACTTCGACCAGAGTGGGCATTGGGCACCGAGCCAATTTTATGAGCTAAGGTGTCAGCCTGTTAACTTATGTTTGTGCAAGTCATTTTGCTAATCAAAGAACTTCTTTTTATTATTATTCATGATTTCACCAAAGTTGCTAACTGGTTGAATTGGTAATTAACTTAAAAGAAATCAATAAGACATCAGCAGAATTGCTGAGCGTGAAAGGCTTTTATATATACTTATGAGAAGCCAAATGAATTTATAGCTGCACTCAGCGTTGTCTTAGCCTTAGTGGACATATGAACTTAATCTTCTAACTCAGCTTCACCTTGACTTTTCTCAACTCCAGTCTACTTGAAGTCTTGAACATCATGTACTAGGATAATTCCTTTCTGTTGATAATTAAGACTTCTACAAAAAAAATAACTGCAATTTGTGTTCCTATTGTTGGAATTTTTCGGGTTTCTCCGAATCTCCCACGCAGCGGAAATAAAAATAAAAATGGAGATCCGTTCCCGTTTTGAAAATCGGAAAAACCATATTATCAGATAATCAGTTCTTACCGTGTGCGGATTCAAATCCGCAACCATTCGGTTCCGTCGGTGTGACACCGCAAGCCGCGCAAGCGCCCGGCCTCTAGCGAAGTCCACGCGATCCTCCTTGCGATAGATATCCTCACGTTCCTCGTTCTTCGCAGCCCACGAAACCTCTGCCGATCGCCGCAACAATCGCCGCAACGCGCGGACGATTTTCCGTTGAACGGGAGTCGGAGAAACGGTGGAGCAGATCTAGATCTGTCTGGGACGCCAGAGAGAGAGAAAAACAGAGGAGGGCGGCTAGGGTTAACAGTAGTTTGGCCTGCTCAGCCCGTTCACTATATTTTATACTAATCGCGCGGTTTTTCATTAAAACTCCCGGTTTGTATAAAACCCACTTATTTATCCATCGCCTTGATAATCATTCGCGTGTGACCCTCTAAGCCCAATTATCAGTCCGGTTAATAGCTCAATAAGCCCAGTGACTCCTCACTAGCTTTATTAATCAATTAATAACCCTTTATTAATTAACTAATCAATCGAATTGATGTCGCACATCGAATTCGACCGGGCCTCCGCTCACGTTGGGTGCCAAGCAACACCGCGTGAACTCAGAAGGTATCGGAGTTAAGTAACCCACTTGGAACCTTTCCGCCGACAGTTACCACGTGGATATAATCCTTCATTCGTACAATGCTCTCGAGTCAACTCAGGGTATGGCGAGCTATCAAACCCTAACCGGTCGACTCACTTAGATTGGATGCCGCTGATGAATATCGGAAAACTTCTTTCTCGATATTATCGTCCGCCCTGGCCAGGGACTTCCGCGCATCCTTCCTAAAGCATTCTCTCTCTAAGTACCGAGAGCGAATGATTCCTTATTGACACACAATTCCCTTCGACGGTATTCCGCTCTACCCAATCATTGGCGTTTTAGAATCCTGTGGCTAAAGATTCGTAAACCAAGATCAAAGCACAGAAGTGCACCGACAAGGTGTCCTTGGTGTCTCAGATCCGATGACCATCCACGCAACTGCGACAATAGAATCAAGCTGGTTGACAGTGAGGTACAATACCATCCAGCGATTCAGTCGGATCAGTTTAGTGAACTCATTCTCCAATGAGTACTTACAGATTCGCCTTATTGTCTCCACACAAGTGACTTATGAGATCAGTCACCCTCATCATATGAGCAGGAGTAATATGTACTAGTTTAACCGGATATCTGATGTCCTTCTCGGATATCCTTCGACTAGGAACGATTAAGAATATGTGTGTTTAAGTGATCAGTCTCATTAGTATGATCTCATCATAATCTGATCACTATAGCACATATTCACGGACTTCATTATGAAACGATAATTAATGTGATTTACACATAATGAATATTATGCCATTATATTAATAAATGAACGAGATTTACATAGTCAGATTGGCTTGTACGCCACCTAAGACTAACGCCTATGATTTTCAAGTGCGAAGCGATGAAATATAAAACACTTAAGTCATCACTAAACGTTGACTATGCTCATTTTTCTTCTTTATATGTTGCTTTAGTAAAAAAATCTGGATCCATTGATCTCAATCGGAGAACATTATTATGTGATGCAGCCGAGGCGATAGCAGATGGTGTTGGGACGTGGGATCCAAAACTGAGAGGAGTGTCCAAAGCCGAGAAGGATCTAGATAGGAGGATGAAGATGCATGTGAGAAGAATAGGCCGTCAACAAGGGTCCTGGGTCTCGGCCCAAGAGAACCCTCTCCGACGGTCAAGTCAGTATCAGCCTTACGGACTATAATGATGCACTAAGAGAGGAGTGAAGGCTTCATTGCATACCTTTTCTGTTGCAAATAGTATTCCATTTATAGTGAGTAGATGATAATACATCTCTCTATGGTAAGCGATGTAGGACTATTCATAAGAAAAAATATAAGTCACAAGAAAATATCTAGGGCTCCATTCATACCTAATGGGCCGAAAGCCCACATCTCGGTCGTACCTGGGCGGATCCAAAGATGGTTGGGCTCCTGCCGCCTTCGGCGCAATAAGCTGTTGGGCCTCGTACTAACCGGGCGCCTCTCAGCCTGCTTCTGGATGGGGTCTGTCTCTTAGCTGGACCCATTTGAATTATCCCATCACAAGGCCCCCAACTCTCGGCATGCCTTGCTTACCTGCCGGGGGTAACATTACAAACCTGATCCTTTGATGAGACGATGGACTGATTGTGGATATGGGTGTTCGAGGGGGCATGTCTTGGGGTCATAGACCGAAGGCACCGCCGTACATATCCGAGAGAATGTGACCAATGTTCGCGGACTGAGGATAATTGTCGTCCGAGGCCGAGAGGTTGTGACCGATCTGTAGGGTTTGCTGTTAAACGCAGTGGATAAAAATAAATCGGGATCGGATCTGTCCCGTTTTGATCTACAAAAGCCTTAAACGGTAAATCGGATTTACCTTGCGCGGATTCGAATCCGCGTTCATCCGGCTCCGTCGGTGTGATGCCGTAAGCCGCGCAGGTGTCCGGCCTCCAGCGGTATCCACGCAGTCTTCCTCTCGATGGATCGTCCTCACTTCCTCGCTCGCAGTAATGTCCGCAGATCCCGTCTGGCTGTGCGTAATCCTTCGCGACATGCGGATTTAGATTCCCGTCAGACGGGAAGACGGAGCAGGCGGGAGTCGGAGCTGAGTCACCGGGGCCGGCCAGAGGAGGGGGGAGCCCAGAGAGAGCAAGGAGAGAGAGGGGGGGCGGCTAGGTCAGTGTTGCCTGCCCCTGACCTAGCCTTGATATTTTATAATAGTTTTGCGATTTTTCAGAAAAACTCACACTTATCTGAAAACTCGTCAAAATATCTACCGACTTGAAAACCTTTTGCGTGTGACCCTCTAGACCTAAATACCAATCCAGTTAATGGCCCATTAAGTCCAGTAACTTTTTACGGACCTACTGAATTAATTGATATCCTTATATTAATTAATCAGTCAAATTTATTGTCCCACAATAAATTCGGACAGGCTTCCAATCACGTTGGGTGCCAAGCAACACCGCGTGATCCCAAAAGGCATTAGGGTTTATGCAACCCACAATGGGAACCTTTCTGTCAACAGTTACCACATGGATATAATCATTCATCCGTGAAATGTTCCCGAATCGACCTAAGGTATAGTTTACTGTTAAACCATAATTAGTCGATTCACTTGAATCAGATGCCGCTAATCTATATCAGATAACTCTTTATCTGATACAAAGTCCGCCCTGACCAGGGACTTAAGTGCATCATTTCTGAAACATTCTCTCTCTTATTACCGAGAGCGGATGATCCCGTATTGAACACACAATTACCTTCGATGGTATCTCTCTGAACCCGATCACTTGACTTATAGATAACACATGGTTAGGGATTCGTTAGTCAAGGTCAAAGTTCGAAAATCTACCAATAAGGTATCATTGGTGTCTCAGGTCCAAGGACCATCCACACAACCATGACAAAAGAATCGAGCTGGTTAACAGTTAGTTAGATACCATCCAGCGATTCATGGTCGGATCAGTTCAGTGAACTCATTCATCAATGAGCACCTAAAGGTCCAGCATCATGTCTCCACACAAGTGACTTATAGGATCAGTCACCCTCATCGTATAAGCTGAAGAAACATGTACTAGTCTATCCAGATGCTTGATGTCCGTCTCAAACATCCTCCGACTAGGAACAATTAAGAACATGTGTTTATAAGTCTTCGGTCCCGTAATTATGATCGCATCATAATTCGAGGGTTATTGCACATGTTCATAGACTTCATCGTGATACGATAAATAAAGATCGATTTAATTACACAATAAATTTATGTCATTATATTAATAAACTGAATAATATCGGATTGGCTTTCGGGCCACCTAATACTAACACGATCTTCGCGGACTGAGGATACCGGTCGTCCGGGGCCGAGTGGTTGTGACCGATCTTCACAGACTGAGGAACTTGTCGTCCAAGGCCAAGAGGTTGTGACCGATCTTCGCGGACTGAGGATACCTGTCGTTCGGGTCCAAGAGATAATCAGAATACCAACCGTCATTTTTGAAAAATGGGGGGCCAAATCAGGATGGCAATAAATTCTGAATCTTCCGTCAACCGGCTTACTGCACGAAGATCTAGGACACGTAGCGTCCATCCGAAGGGGTAGTCGAAAGGTTTGATGATCATGGCTGCTAGTCGTTCTAAAGGCCGAGACACGTGGCGCCCATTCGCGAGGGTAGCCGAAAGGTCTGATAATCTTGGTCGCTAGTCGTTCTAATTCGAATTTGCTGCCAACCGGCACGCCTTACGAAAGGCCGGGACACGTGGTGCCCATTCGAGGGGGTAGCCGAAAGGTCCCATAATCCTTATCGTTGATCGTCTCGTCTTGAATTTGGCACCAACCGGTATACGAAGGGCCGGGACATGTGGTGCCCATCTAAAGCGGTAGCCGAAAGGCCCCACGATTTCAGCCGTTGATTGCCCATCAGGCCTCCTTGAGGGCTCCTATAAGTACTTGCTCTTGAGCTACAGAGAACTCTCATTTCATCATTTTCTCCCTGAGGTCTTGGCAGGAGAGCCTTTTCTCGAGTGGTCTCGAGAGCGTCTTGTCAACCGAGGGGATTCGACAGCATCTTGTCGAGCGCGAGAAGACCTTCCAGTCCGAGGGTAAGCCTCCGACTTAGTCCTTGTCCTTAACTTTTCATGTCTAGTAGCTCTTCCCTCTTTTTGAGTAGTTCATCATGCTCTTCCTCCAAGCCAGTTATTTCTTGTCCTTCCCTCTCGTCCCCTTTTTCGATAAACTCATTTGTGTCAGTTACGGCGGACGAAGCCGCTTTGGTCCCAATTGTCTCTAAACCCACTGGAACCCAGCAACTTGAGCTAGTCAGGCAAAGCCGCAAACCGGCCGAACAGGTCTCGAATGTGGCCTCTATCCAATGCCGCAAGGCAGTGGAGGAGATGTGGGAGTGTACCCGAGATGGATTCATCTCATTAGTCGTTCCATGTAAATGTTCTGACTGATTTTTCTTTGGTGGAACATGTGATTTTCACGCCAAAATCAGTTGAGAGTGCATTAATAGGGTGTAACATGGTCATGCGCTTCCATCTCTTGACAATTAGATAGACATCTGTGTGGGTCTTCATGATTTTTTTTGGGGTGTCAGCGGCTAGATAGATGTGTGTAACTTATTCAATTCATGTCGATGGTCAGAAGGCTTTTATTGTTTATAAATTTAGGGCATTGTGGTGACTGGTGAGGAAGCTGAATTGGTTAAGCTCGTGGATACGATGGGCGAATTCTGCATCTTCAATTAATAAAGGATGTTTATAAATGATTCTGGTTACTGATATCATTTTCAGCGAAATATGTCAAAAATATTGCATAAATCATGATATCATCGGAGGTGTTGGAGGTACAGAATGTAAGACTTTAGTTAATTGAGGAGTATATATGCAAAATATTAGTAAATTTAAAGGTATTTATATAAAATCATTAGATTGATGGGTATAAGTGCAAGTTTCTAAAGATTTTAGGAGAACTAATGTTACTATTTGAGAGTTGGAGGTATATATGCAAATATGGCACATTTGAGGGGCATATATGCAAAAAACCCTATATCCTAATATGTGAAGATGAAATTAAAAATTTGGGCTGGCCCTAGAAAAAGAGGGCCATGGCCTAGTCATAGTCAGCAAGAGTTCGGCTCCTCTCAGTGCCATGCCGAGTCTATAAACTAGGGATGTCAAACAGATCCAAAAAATAGAAATCTACCGTGACTATTATCTGATCATCAATTGTGTATTTCAAATACAAGCTTTTAGATTTCATAACATATTACCTAATGGTGTGAATTTTTTATGCTTATTCATAATATTTATGCATTTAAATAAATTGTTTAAATCATGTGTATGAGTTATTAATTATTTGAAGTATGTTTAGTGAATATAAGGGATAACGATAAAATCCTTCATGCATATTTAGCTTCATTTTATATGTACATCTCCGGCCAATTGAATTACCCTTTTAAAGAAAAAAAAACTTTAATACATTTTAAAAAGTCCTGAAAATTCATCATGCATTTAGCTCTATTTTACGTGTACATATCCAACCAATTGAATTATCCTTGTAAAGAAAAAAACATCTTTAATGTATTCTAAAAAGTCCTGAAAATTTATCATGCATTTAGCTTTGTTTTACATGTACATATCTGGCCAACCGAATTATGCTTTTAAAGAAAAAAAATCTTTAATGTGTTTTAGAAAGTCCTGAAACTGTTTTCTCTTTTTTGCAGTATTTAATGGTAAATCAAATGAGAGAGAGAGAGAGAGAGAGAGAGAGAGAGAGAGAGAGAGAGAGAGAGAGAGAGAGAGAGAAGGCCAAAGGAAGCTCCATGCAGTGAGTTGTGCCCTTAGCCAGCCATGAACAGCCAACGCCTTAGCCCTTAACGGGTCTCTTCACCTTACAGTACTGCAGAGGATAGGTGCCCTAATTACCAGCTGAGATTGAGCAGATGCCCTTACCAGCCATGAACAGCCAGCATCGCAGCCCTCTAACGGGTCTCTTCACCTGCGTCTGCCACTGCCCCAATCATGCATTCTCCCCCTTTACGGAACCCGAGACAAGTTGGGATTCGGCTTCTCATTGGTTGCCAACCTGCCATCAGATGTCCCCAAGAGATGACAGGTCATGTTAGTGAGACAGATCTACCCGTTGACACTGGAGGGAACCTCGTCCATGTGCAGCATGCCCAATCGAATCGGCATCTGGAACCTCTCAAGTTTACACCGCTGTTCCATCACGGCTGTTTGAGATGATTCTTCAGGGGAGCCATGAGCTCACTAGCTATGAACTGTGAAGCCCAGGATTCCAGAGTCTCATCTCCTGTTGCATGCTGGTGATCAGCTCATCCGAGACTAGAGTACTCTAATTCGGTGGAGTGCAGTTCCTCTCAGTACGGGTTTAGACTTAACTCAGTCAGTATAGAGAGAAGGAAAGAACCTTTCATATAGATTCTTCTTCGGAAATGAGAAAAAGTACAATATACTGACTGAATTCAATTCAAACCTGTATATAAAAGATCTCTATTCAACTTAGAGTAGCACGGGCGCAGTGTAATCCAACGTACGATAACAAAAGATTGGACAATTTATGTCGGCACAAAAAAAAAGTTACCGAACTATAATATGAGGATCACTCGAAATTGCAGATCAGATTGTTGTTAAAAGAAAATTAAAAAAAAAAGAAAGAAAAGGTTATACTCCATATATAATTGCCTCTGTAATCCCACAGAAAGTGGTAGTTAGGGAGTACTTGTGGCGTGTTTTCATTGTTGTATTGAACTTGTTCTCAAAATATATTTTTTTTTCTTTTGTATCCCAAGTTTTGTATCCTAATCAAAGGAAGAGAGACACTGGGTGTGAGGTGGAGGAAGACACACTACCGAAGTTGAGAACACCTTCAAGATGAAAAAAAATCAGAGCCCTTGGATGATGTGGTATGCATACAAGTCCATATATAAAAGTCCACCATACCTGCAGCCTAGCTCATGTCTTCTTATACTGCAAACTAGAGCTCACTGCAGCCGCATCCAAGCGTGCTCTGATCAATGGGGTCAGTCTAGTGATACGCTTCTGAATGCCATCACCCTTGGGAGGCAAAGCAATAGAAGCCAATGGTGTACCCCACCAATAATGCATGGGACTTGATCATGGCACACCATTTGGTAATATAGTATAGTCCAAAGGAAAGTGCGGTGGAAAAAGGAGATGCTAGGGTATATGTTTCTTTGTGGAGTGCCCTAGTGTATCCACATGGCCTCCATTCTTCTCCATCGTTGTGTAGCTACCTAGCTAGTTCTTTCTATAAAATCTCACCACTCTCGGCTGGGCCCATCCTTTCAAAAAAGAATTGGGCCCTGCCATGTGTGCATGTGACCCTGGCCGGGTGTTGGAGGATGTGTTGTGGTTGGTGAAGCCGGCTTCTTGCCACCACCATGATTGCTCAATGCATACGAGAGGTTGGGGGGATGCTTATTGTTCCTCCCCTTCCAAGAGAAGTTTTGGGGAAGTCTTCTTTTTCCTTCCTTTGCCCCTCATCAGCTTGAGATAAATTAACTTAGCATTTGTGTTGTCTTTCTAAGCATAGAGGAACAAATAACATGGAAAGATTCTGAAGAGGTTTTGCCCTGTGGGTGATCAGCATGCTTGAGGTGGAGAAGAATAAAATAGGCTCATCCAAGAGAGAAACTACTGTATATGCATGAGCATGGAGCGGTTAGAATCCGGCTTTCCAGGGAGAAGAATGGGTGGACATTATGGAGTGCTCTATCAATATGTGGTCAATCGAGTTTGGCAGACCCCAGACTCAGATCATGACTCGGTTGGTAGAAAACCCAATTCGGGACTAATTTGTTACTGCTCGGACCAATTTGGGAGTACGAGTCGACATTTTCTTCCTGTCTCTCTATTCAAGTAATGCTTGGGCCAACTCGAATGAGTCGGACGGGTGGAAGGACTTTATGGAGTGCTCTATCAATCTGTAGTCAATCGAGTTTGGCAGACCCCAGACTCAGATCATGACATGATTGGTCAAAAACCCAATTCGGGACTAATTCCTTATTGGCTCGGACCAATTTGGACATACGAGTCGACATTTTCTTCCTATCTCTTATTCAAGTAATGATTGGGCCGACTCGAATGAGTCGGACGGGTGCAAGGACTCGAAGAATTGGAACATTGAGTGACTCTTGCCATGGTTCAAGTAGAGGGAAGCTGGCTTTTGCAGCAGGAATCATCTGTGAGGTAATTAAGATCCACATAACAAAGTTGCAAGCCCTAACTTCACCTTATAGGCAATGGCGGACACAGCCCATTTCAGTGGGGCCCTAGGACTCCACTGAAAGTTTAAAATTTTCTTAAAAGAGTCTTAATTTAATAAGGCCAATTTCAAATTTAGGTATAAGGTGACCTCATTGGATTTTTTAAATGACCCACAGGATCCTAGTCTCACTCAGATCTCAGTTTCACTGAATTTTTTATATAGTATTATGACTTATATTTATGATTTAATAAAAATTCGTTAAGAGCATTTGGAAGAAAAAATTGCTCCTAATGAAGTGTATCATTTTTATAATAATTAAAATATATTTATTTTTACTTTTTATTTTAATATTTTTATTATAATCAAAATAAAATATGAATAAATTTATTAATGATTCGAGTGACCCCACTGAACAAAGTTTCTGCATCCGCCACTGCTTATAAGGTGGCCTAAACTAGGGGGATGACAGCATAGGCATTGCACATCAAAAGCAACTGTGTAATACTTTATTTTCATGTCAAGAGTAAGGTCTACATTATGAAGAAAAGGGGCAGTCACGGGTCATTACAATAGATACGTAGACCATACTGAATAAAACATTTAACTCAGAACGTTCCAAAATTGAGAAGATTGATGGTACGCAAAGTTGGGGCATTAAAATGGATAAAAATGACTAAGCCATTAATATATATATATATATGGACGCCGATATAATGCGTCCCCGTGACGCATCTAATCCCTCCCCCCTCAAAACCCTCTACCTCGATTTTTAAAAAAAAAAAAAAAATCATCAAAAAAAAAAAAACATTCAAATGCTTCTGTCCAAGTGATTTTCTATCTTTTTTTATTTAATTTTACGGTTAGATCAAAAAATTTAACCGTAGCCGTCCAACCAAATGTATCATTGTTTAGGAATCAAAACTAAAATATTAGGAGATGAGATCAATCTTAAGCTAATTTAACGAACTTTTTATTTTTTAACTATTTTTTAATATTTTTATATATTGATTTTTCAATATTCCGATTGATTTTCAAGATCAGCAAGGAAAAACTAAAATCTTCGAGATAAGACCAACCCTAATGTTTAAACATTTAAAAATTTATAAAAAAATTATTTTTTGTTAACATAGGGTGAGTGGGTTTTCGAGGGGGTTAGATGCACCCTAGACACGTTGAATCCTTTCCATATATATATATATATATATATATATATATATATATATATATATATTAACTGATGTTTAGCTACGAAATGGCCGTAAAAATATGAAAAATACATAATGTTTTTCGTTTGACGAGGAAACTACTTTTGCCCATCTTTCCCTTTGCAAGTTTCAAATGTTACACCATGGCCAGGGCATCCCGCATGCCTCAAAATTGAGTTTATACGCATAAAGCTATGTATGGGATGTAATCCTTCACAGCCAGTTCCAATTGCAGAAGCTATACATGCTACCAAATTGGACAAACCCTTCAACCGTTAAGTTTCAACCCCCCCTCTCTCTCTCTCTCTTTCTCTCAATATATCCACCTACCCTACACATATCCTAAGGTGGGTGGATATGAGGATAAACATATGCCTCCATGATAGAACTCTTAACACATTCTCACCATATTAGTTTCTTGTCGGAATAGGTCTTCTATGATCCAAATAGGCTCCAGTGTCTGTCCAAAGCTTCCAGTCATTACACTCTGATTACCAGGCTGTTGCAGAACCCAACACAAGCACAACAAGTTTAAACAAGTCCAACCCTGTTTAAACAAACCTACTCTTCCACAACAGAAGAGAAGACAACCTCCACTCACCTTCATATAACACCCTCCCTCCCCCCACATCTGTGACTGCAGAAGGGCCAGAATCTATTAAAAATGGCACAGGAGTAGAGGAAGATAGCCCAGGAGGAGGAGAAGAAGAGGAAGAGAGAAGGAAAAAGATCACAGCATGAGACCACATTTGCTTCTCTTTCTCTCATTCTTCTTCTTCTTCGTCCTCCTCCTTGCATGGTTCCCCACTGGCATTGCCAGCTCCCATGCTGCTCCTGCTGCAAGGGATGAGGAGGTGTTGGCGCTGCTCTCCATCAAGTCCGGCCTGGTCGACCCATTGGACGCCCTCAAGGACTGGGCGGCCCCGGCGGCCGGCGGGGAGTTCTCCTCCCACTGCAACTGGACAGGTGTCCGGTGCAACTCGGCCGGCGCCGTCGAAGGCCTTGACCTCTCCCACCGGAACCTCAGCGGCCACGTCTCCGACGGCATAAAGCGGCTCCCCGGCCTCGCTTTCCTCAACCTGTGCTGCAATTCCCTGTCCTCTTCCCTGCCCAAGTCCCTCTCCAACCTTACCACCCTCCAGGTGTTCGACGTCAGTGACAACCTGTTCGAGGGCCGCTTCCCCACTGGCCTCGGTGGGTGCCCCGGCCTTAGAACCCTCAACGCCTCCGGCAACAATTTCGTCGGCCCCCTGCCAGACGACATCGGCAATGTGACGTCGCTCGAGACCCTCGACTTCCGGGGGAGCTACTTCGAAGGCTCGGTCCCGGCGTCCTACGTGGGCTTGCAGAAGCTCAGGTTCCTGGGCCTCTCGGGGAATAACCTCACCGGACGGCTCCCGGCCCAGCTCGGCCAGCTTGCTTCGCTGGAGACGCTCATAATTGGATACAATGGCTTCCAGGGGGAGATCCCGGCGGAGTTCGGCAACATGACGAGCCTCCGGTACCTTGACATGGCGGTCGGGAGCCTCGGCGGCGCCATCCCGCCGGAGCTCTGCAAGCTGCAGCTGCTCGACACGGTATACCTGTTCAAGAACAGCTTCGAGGGGGAGATCCCCGCGGAGCTCGGCAACATGTCGTCCTTGGCCTTCCTGGACCTCTCCGACAACCAGCTCACTGGTACGATACCGCCGGCGCTGGCGCAATTGAGCAACCTACGGCTGCTGAGCCTAATGCGCAACCGGCTCTCCGGCGACCTGCCGCCGGGTCTTGGCGAGCTGCCCCGCCTGCAGGTGCTGGAGCTGTGGAACAACTCCATCACTGGCCCCCTGCCGGCGAGCCTGGGCCGGAACTCGCCGCTGCAGTGGCTGGACATTTCGTCGAACATGATGTCGGGAGAGATCCCCGCAGATCTCTGCGAAGGAGGCAACCTCACCAAGCTCATCCTCTTCAACAATGGCTTCTCGGGGCCGATCCCGGCGGGTCTGGCGGCATGCCCGTCTCTGGTGCGGGTGAGGATGCAGGGGAACCGGCTCAACGGCACCATCCCCAGCGGGCTCGGAAAGCTGCCCAGGCTGCAGCGGCTGGAGCTCGCCGGCAACGAGCTCAGCGGCGAGATCCCCGACGACATCGCCAGCTCCACCTCGCTCTCCTTCATCGACCTCTCCCGCAACCGGCTCCAGCTCTCGCTGCCCTCCGGCATGCTGTCCATCCCCTCCCTCCAGAGCTTCATGGCCGCCGGCAACCAGCTCGACGGCGGGATCCCGGACCAGTTCCAGGACTGCCCGGCGCTCGCCGTGCTCGATCTCTCCGACAACCGCCTCGCCGGGGGGATCCCCGCCAGCCTCGCCTCCTGCGAGAGGCTGGTTAACCTCAACCTGAGGGGGAACCGCCTCACAGGGGAGATCCCCACCGCCATCGCCATGATGCCGGCGCTGGCCATCCTCGACCTGTCGAACAACCTGCTGATCGGGACCATCCCCGGCAACTTCGGGGGCTCGCCGGCGCTGGAGATGTTGAACATGTCCTACAACAGCCTCCACGGGCCTGTGCCCACCAACGGGGTGCTGAGGACCATAAACCCCGGCGACCTCGCGGGGAACCCCGGGCTCTGCGGCGGGGTGCTGGCGCCCTGCGGGGGGGACGCC
The DNA here is from genome assembly GCA_030544215.1 of Zantedeschia hybrid cultivar. NCBI lineage: Eukaryota > Viridiplantae > Streptophyta > Magnoliopsida > Alismatales > Araceae > Zantedeschia > Zantedeschia hybrid cultivar. The sequence goes on from JARZZO010000014.1 coordinate 80,352,168, forward strand.
TCCTCCTCCGACGAGATGTCGTCACAGAGCCAGCGCAGGGTGCACCTGAGGCACATCATCGCCGGGTGGGCCATTGGGATCTCGGTGGTGCTCGCCCTGGGGACCCTGGCGGTAGGATCCCGGTGGGCGTACCGCAGGTGGTACCTCGACGGCGTGGGATGCTGCAGAGGCGGGTTCGAGCAGGAGAGCGGGCAATGGCCGTGGAGGCTGACGGCCTTCCAGCGCCTCAGCTTCACCAGCGCCGACGTGCTCGCCTGCATCAAGGAGGCCAATGTCATCGGGATGGGCGCCACCGGGATCGTGTACAAGGCGGAGATGTCGCGGCCCCACGCCGTGGTGGCCGTGAAGAAGCTGTGGCGGGCGGGGGCGCCCGAGCACCCCGGCGACGCCTCCCGCTCAGAGTGCGGCGACCTCGCGGGGGAGGTGAGCCTGCTGGGTCGCCTACGGCACCGCAACATCGTGCGGCTGCTGGGCTACCTCCACAACGACGCCGACGCCATGATCCTGTACGAGTACATGCCCAGCGGCAGCCTGTGGGAGGCGCTGCACGGGAAGCAGGCGGGGCGGCCGCTGGCCGACTGGGTGTCGCGCTACAACGTGGCGGCCGGGGTGGCGCAGGGTCTTGCCTACCTCCACCACGACTGCCACCCTCCCGTCATCCACCGCGACGTCAAGTCCACCAACATCCTCCTCGACGCCAACCTCGACGCCAGGATCGCCGACTTCGGCCTCGCCAGGTTGATGCTCCAAAGGAACGAGACCCTGTCCATGGTCGCCGGCTCCTACGGCTACATCGCCCCGGGTGAGTAGTACTCGGCTAATAGATCATCCCCATGCAGATGATATGTTCGATAAAATGCCCAACTGGGAAATTGGACTTATACCATCTTCTCTTTCTTGTGGTCTTCTCAGAGTATGGATACACGCTGAAGGTGGATCAGAAGAGCGACATCTACAGCTTCGGGGTGGTGCTGATGGAGTTGCTGACGGGGAAGCGGCCGATCGAGCCGGAGTTCGGGGACTGCCAGGACATCGTCGGGTGGGTGCGGGAGAAGCTGCGGAGCAGCCGCGGGGCGGAGGAGCTGCTCGACCCGGACGTCGGCGGGCAGTGCAAGCACGTTCAGGAGGAGATGCTGCTGGTGCTGCGGATCGCGGTGCTGTGCACGGCCAGGTCCCCCAAGGACCGGCCGTCCATTCGCGACGTGCTCACGATGCTCGGCGAGGCGAAGCCCCGCAGGAAGAGCAGCAGCGCCAGCAGCGCCGTAGTGGTCAGCACCGTCGTTGCCACCAAGGACAAGCCCGTGTTCAGCACCTCGCCCGGGCCCGACTACCTCTAGTCCCCTAAAATTCTTGCTCCCCACCCCATCTCACCCTTTCTTTCTTTCTGTATTTTCTTACTTTGTATCTAGTCTTCTTCTTTTCCTTTTTTTGTATTTCTTTCTTTTAATTTCTTTAGATGTTGTTACACTTGCGGCAACGTCATGTAGATGCATCAACAGATAAATGTTTGGTGGAGATGAGGATATTAGATTCCCTCTCTTTATCAAAGGGACAAAAAAAGAAAAGAAATAGACTCTACTACTAACACTGTAAATTGTTAGTGTTGACAAATCTCCATGCATCAAAATAAGAATTAAAGTGGAAGCACGCATAGAGACAGATCACGGCGATAGGGTTAGTAATTATCTTCATGGCGACGTACGGAGATGAACGGTGAAGACTTCGAGAGGACAATGAAGAAAATCACGAGGTCGACGTCTTCTTTTGTTCCACGCTTCAAGACCTAAGTATCTTGGTGATGACTTCTTAGAGAGCAACCCGTAGAGAGAGAGAAAGAGAGAGAGAGTCTTTAGAGAGAAAGAGAAAGAAGATAGAAGGGCCTTTTGGGATTGTGTTCTTGTTTCTCCCTCTTCTCTCATATATATTTCTCACATTTTTCATTCAAAAGGAGGAGGGAATAGTTGAGAAGTGATGGGAAGAGGATGTGCGGTTGGAAACCGGATGCAACGTGGGACTCCCACAAACCCACAACTCTTCCTCTGCGATGTCCATGCCTAATGTGGGCAGAAGCAAACGTGGGCTTGTGCCCTACGTTCCCACTGGTCAACATCTCTCACTTGCCCACGATGGACAAAGGTTAATAAACAATCTCTCTTAGTTACTGCAAGCCAACTGTCATACATGAAATAAGCGTGCGACCTCACGAGTTTAACGTGATCAGGCAAGTAGTGATCCATTAAGTTATCACCAAAACTAACCGAACACAATACTCTTTAAAAGTTTCATGGTACCCCAGACAATCTTATATTCACCTGATTTAACACTCCGGATCTCTCAGATAAATAATTGGAGTGTTAAATCCCGAATGTCATGTGATCATAACTCTGTCTGCATACAACTGACTAAGTTTCCTGAGGTATGATCCACATAGCATGATGCAATATATAGATGTCTTCTCTAAGCTCTCATGCTAATTCGATTAATCTCAGCCGCTTTCCTAGACATGTCCCACTAAACTGTATCAACCATAGTCTTAGGAATCATGCTAAAGTAGCAAAGTCGAGCCTCCACTTCATGACAAAGTTCTCCGGTCACATAGGATATTAGTAGGATCAGTAATATGATTCAAGAGTTCACACAATGATGAAGCAGAGATCCATTCATCATTCTCATTTATCGGTCGTGTATTGCATATGTGGCATGACACGCATGTTATAGTGTTCTTCCACATATGTGGGTGTGTCACTTTATAAATTTATCATTAAAACACCATACAGATCTTAGTCTAATCAATCTCACTGCAATTAACCTGAGCCTCATGACCTAATCACTCACACTCAACGCCTTGTCTCAAGACTCACATCCGACTCCTGCAGACTATACAAAATGGGCTCATATATTCCTGTATTCGATCTTTGAAGATCTCATCTCGGCTCTTATCCGAGACGACATAAAAAATATTTTAAGTGTATCTTATTCGCTCTCCTAGCGCCATAGATATAAAATGTCTCATCTTACCCGCTATCTTAGTGTCAAGGCAAATTATCCATGTGAGAAAGTCAATTCAAGTCTGGTGACACTCATTGATGTATAAACAAACTGTTGGGATTCGGGCGGGGCGCGACGAACGTAGCGTAAGCAATCAAAAATATCCCGCCCGATGCTCGTTGATCTGAATCAAAACGAAAAGCTAAAACCAAAAATCGGAACGTAATCAGATTACCGTGCGCGGATTCGAATCCGCTTCCATCTTTGTTCCATCGAGGAGATGCCGCGAGCCGCACAAAAGTCCGGCCTCCAACGGTATCCACGTGATCCTCCGCAGTGGTTCGTCCTTGTTCCCTCGTCCGTACAGTTCGCTTACTGAAGATCCGTCGCCGCAACGATGTCCGAAAACCTGCGGACGGGAATTCCCGACTTTCGGGAATTGCGCGCGGCGGAGACGGAGACTGTTCCGGCTGTTGGGATCCGGGCGGGACGCGAAGAACGCAGCGGAAATGACGAACAAAATATCCTGCCCGATGCCCGCTGATCCGATTCGAAACGAAAACTAAAACCGAAAACTAACGGGAAGTAATCCGATTACCATGCCCAGATTCGAATCCGCTTCCTTCTCGGTTCCGTCGAGGCGATGCCGCGAGCCGCACAAGCGTCCGGCCTCCAGCGGTATCCACGCGATCCTCCACGGTGGTTCGTCCTCGTTCCCTCGTCTATATCAGCTCGCTCGCTGAAGATCCGTCACCGCAACGATGTCCGAAAACTCGCGGATGGGAATTCCCGACTTTCGGGAATCGTGCACGGCGAAGATGGAGACAATTCCGGCACCTCGAACGGGGAGCCCAGAGGAGGAGAGAGAAAGGGGGGATGACAGCCAGTATGGGGAAACGCTGAAGCTTGGCCCAGGGTTTCTCAACAACGTGTATATATATTAAGTCGCCACGACTTTTCACAAAAGTCCCCGAGTTAATATAAATCCCACTTATGTACTACCGACTGAGAATCTTATTGCGTGTGACCCTCTAGGCCCATTTACCAGTCCGATTTTCAGCCCGTTGAGTCCAATAACTAGTTATTAACTATTTGTAATTAATTAATATCTAGATATTAACTAATTACTCAGCCGAATTAACATCGCATGTAAATTCGGTCGGACTTCTGATCAAGTTGGGTGCTAAGCAACACCGCATGATCCCGGAAGGTAATGGGGTTCAGCAACCCACTCATGGAACCTGTCCGTCCACAGTTACTGCGTGGCTATAATCCTTCGTTCGCACAATGCTCTCGAGTTAACATAGGGTATGGTCAACTGTCAAACCCTAGATGGTCAAATCACTTGAATCAGACTCCGTTGTACAATATCCGAAAACATTTTTTCTGATATTGTTTCTGCTTTGGCCAGAGACTCCTGCGGATCTATTCTAAAGCATTCTCTCTCAAGTTACCTTAGAGTGAAAAATCATTTATTGAACACACAATCACCTTCGAAGGTCTTCCGCTGGACCCAATGCTTGACTATTAGAGATCCCGTGGATGGGGATTCGTAGGTCAAGGTCAAAGTCCAGAAGTCCACTGACAAGGTGTCTTTGGTGTCTCAAGTCCAAGGATCAACCACGCCACTGTGACGATGAATCAAGCCGATTGACAGTCAAGTAAATTACCATTCGGCGATTCATGTCGGATCAGTTCAATGAACTCATTCCCCAATGAGAACCTACAGGTTTATCATTGTGTCTCCACACGAGTAACTAACGAGATCAGTCACCCTTATCATACGAACTGGAATAACCTGTACTAGTCTTAATAAATGTTTGATGTCCTTCTCAAACATCCTACAACTAGGAACAATTGAGAATATGTGTTTATAAGTCATCAATCTCATTATTATGATTTCATCATAATCTGATGACTATTGCACATATTCATGGACTTCATTATGCGCAATTATAAATATGCCAATCTACATATTGAATTTAATGACATTGATAAGTGAACCAGATTAAAATAGGTGTCTTATGATTGGTTTAGAGGACACCTATATCTATCAATCTCCCACTTGGACTCAAGTCAATCACCTTCGCATTTGATCTCCATCAAATCTAGGAGATGCTCATATAAAGTCTGTGACTAAGACTTGGTCAGAGATCTGCTAAATTATCTATAGATGGAATATTTTCCATTACGTTATTTCCTCTTTATCCTTTCTCTCTGAACGTGTAAAAGAGCCTCAGAATGTTCTGCAACTTCTGAAGAGACCATGGTTCGATCACACAATTGATTGCTCCCACTGTTGTCCAACAACAACGGGATTTTATCAGAGACCTTTTAGAACTACATCTAGTTTAAGGATGAACTTTTTCATCTATACTGTTCTAATAACAGTATCACTTGTTTATGTCGTCACCTTAATATCGAGTTCTAGATTGGAACCCTTCCAATCCATTCCTTTCTACTAGAAGATTGAATCTATTATTTGACTTGAAATCTGAGTCATTGTGACCTCATAGTTTCAAATTATCTTCTCCATATACATGAGTGCATCCTTAGCATTTCTCAAGTGCTTAGTGATGCATTTCACTCATGTATCTTTTAAGGAACTTTTTCCCTAAAGGAATAAATTCCATATCTCAACAATTGAAACTTATTATAAAATTTATGCTAAACATCTTGACATACAGGTCAATATAATATCCCCATTGATCTATCTTAATAGATTTGTATTTCCAATACGTGGGATATTATAATTAAACTTATTATGGAGGAAAACATAGTTAATAATACTTTTACTGATAGTAACATCTTGAAGTCATTCTCAATGACTTTGATGTTATTATAGCAAAGCATTACTAAAGCGACCGTACTCCCACTGTTCTCTTTGAACATACACTGTCCTCTTTGACCGTACTCCCACTTTAAAATCAGGTTTATTTATAATTCATATCTCATATGAATTATTTGGTTTCCATATCTTATATGGACACACACTAACTTATTTAGAACCATCTGTAAAGTATGGACATCTAATGTTTATACTCATATTTAAAAAGATATAAAAATTAGACAAATCTGATTATGTATTGTACAATATCTTAATAAGGTGCAATTCTTCATTCTATCATATTATTATTATGTACAATAAGGATCAATCGAGCGAGAATACAATTATCCTTTTAATGATTTATGTGAATCATATACTTAAGTATTAATTTCTTTGATCAAATCAAAAATTCTAATACTTCATATTGATCTTAAACCTTAATCTCTCAAATGCATTCGTCTTGTACTTCAATAAGTACATACAGTCGAATCATTCCAAGAGTAAACTATAAGGTAAGTCAATGGGAGTGATTATCTTTGGCGTTAAGAGGATATTGAGCTGTTTACATCAGTATGTATTAGCACCAATAATTTCTTATTGTACAATACCATAGATAATAAGGATTCACAAAGTTCATTTCTATAGGAGACTTGTGAATATTCATCACATGAAATGTCACATCAAGAATCTACAGTGTATTGTCTGATTCGAACAACTATTGTTCCTTCTCAGTCAATGTTATTCACTTTTATAATTCTCGATATCTTATACAACTAAATAACAATTATTCAGTTTCATATTTTACTCCTATAGATATACAAAGATTTACTGTTTGACAGTAACCTATGAATATCATAAACAATTGTTGAGTCTAACTCAACACTTGCATTCTCTCGATTTCCTTTCACTTGTTTAAATCTGCATACTATCGCAGATCTGAAAATCATTTTCAATATCTCATATTGGATACGCTAATTATCCAATAGACATGCAAAAGTTGATAATAACAATATATAAGACTTCTTTCAAATTTCATATCCATTTTGCATTTACCAATATCCTTATATTTGTCGCAGTGGGAGAACTGCTACTTATCTATCTCAGCTGACTTTCTTTTATCCTTTTCAGGTGTGGGTTCGGCCGTTTAAAATCTTACCACTTGCCTTTCTCAAATGCACATCATGAATACCTCTTCATCTTGGTCTATCCAAGTAAGAGACTTCATAACGATCATTGCTTTTCAAAAATGTATACCATGAGTACTTCTTCACCTTGGTCTATCCAAGTAAGAAAATTCATGATACATGATTAGGATAGTGACTTTCACTTCGTCCTGAAGATATTCTTCAGAATTTTCTAGTCAATCTGAATATGAGAAGTATTGGCATCTAATATGCCAAAATCTCGAATAAACGACATTTTAGTGAACGAAGGAAATGACGTGATTTAAGCAGATAGTTCTTATAATTAAATTATGGTCTTTTATCTTAAATTATTTTCCATTATTTTTCGACGAACTGTATAGTATGACCTAGTAAGGATCAAAATCTCCAAGAATCATAGTATGACCTCAGGTAAACACATAGTATCATACCATTATCTTAGAGCAACCATCCCATGGTAATTGCAACTCCTTAACCGATCTTATTTCGGCTCTCAGGTATTTAATGGTCCCGGGTAACACAGTAGACAATTATCTCTGGTCTAAACTTTACTATCAATACGTGACATAGTAGAGTAAGAATGTAGCTCCCAGATAAACGCGAGAATAGCTACACTGTTCCTCTATTCCAATCTCAACGCATCATAGTGGCATAGTTAATAGTCATTTCATCAGATGGTGGCAGGTTTCGGATAAACACATAGAAACTGCTATCACTGAATCAAGTTCTAAAAACTATATTAATGGAGAGCCACGCGGTGCATTCTCAATGACTAGCGCTCCGGCTTAGACTTTATGTTGAAGGTTTTGTTTATGTTAAGTTGGTCTCATACTAGGTGATAGTTTATAAATATATCATATATATTTAACTATACCTAGATAATAGCAATTGATTCATGATCAAAAAATTAAAAGCATGCATCAACCATACATGTTCTTTGTGTGGTCATAGACAACACGGTGATTAACTGGAGCCATACAATTAATCACCAAAAATATATGACAATTATATAATATAAACATGCAAACACATAGCGATTGGTGATCTCATCTCATGTCGCCTTCCTGGTTGCACTTGTGGATCATTCTCACTTCTTCTCGGCCGACGCAATCAATTACAAAAAATAATTTCAAATACAAACAAATTATAAGAGAAAGCCTTATGGCCGAGAACAATAATGGAGGGAGATAGAACTATATTGGAAGAGAGAGAGGGAGGCATGCATGTCTCATTAATTAACATTTAATTAACTCACTCAAATTCTAAAATGATCCACATAAACCACATACCATCACATGATATGAAATAAATAAAGTGTATGTCCATGACCACTTCAAATTTTAACCATCCACTCATGATAAAGCACATCACATGCAGGCTAAAATCTTGAAAAATAATAATTTTAGTTTTCTTAAAATTTGGGTTCCAATCAAAATTAGATAAATTTGGATTTTCGAAAATCTTATTTTCTAACAAGCAATAAATCTAATTTAAAGTATCAAACACATCAACATGTACAAACAAAGCTAAAATTAAAATTCTAAAATATTTCATGCAAAATTTAGAACAATTCTAAATTAATTAATCTAACACTTAGATTAATATTAAATCACATTAATAACAATTATTAATGCAAAATTATCTAACATTCAGATTGAATTAAAAAAATCCTTAATAACTCTTATTAAAGAATTTATAATTCTAATACTAATTACTTAACAACTCTTTGTTAATAACTCCCTTATTAAATAATATTTCTCAATAACAATTATTAAGAAATATTAATCAGAACATTTCTAATAAAAATAGTCTAACAGTTAGACTTAACTAATCTCTTAATAACTTTTATTAAAAGATCATTTTTAAGTAGATTAGATCTTCAAAACAATAATTAAGAGATACATGAATAAACTAATTAATCATCTTAATAACTATTATTAAGACCTAATTAGTCCTTAATAACTTTTATTAAGACTTATTACTCAAGAAATAATTAACTTAATTATTACTATCATAATTAGTTAATTAATCACTTAACAACTATTATTAAGTGTCTCTAAATTATTAAAATAATTCTCTAACAACAATTGCTAAGGAATTATAATTATCTAATCTGATAATTAGTTATAAGATCACATCTTAGTCTAATCTTTTAACACTTAATTAAGAGTTAATTAACAACACTTGTTAATATTATTTAGGATCTCATCTTAAATAATTCTCTTTAATTCAAAGTTTAAAGAATTAACTAATTAACTCTTGTTAATTGAATATTTAGATCATATCTAAATTAAAATCCTTTCTAACAACTTAATTGAAAACTAATTAACAACACTTGTTAATTAATTCAAGATCATATCTTTATAAATAACCCATTAAAAACTGAAAATTATAACAAATTAGCAACAATTGTTAATTAGCTTAAGATCACATCTTAATTTAAATAATTTCCATTTAAGATCATGTCTAAAAACAAAACATCCCTATAACTCAAAATTATAAATTCAAAGTTTAAAACATATTTTAAACAAATTAGAATTTAAATTTTAAGTTAATAGGCTGGGGTTTAAATTTAATTGAGGGTTATTGAGAAAAAGGGTTAATGGGCCTTTGGGCCTGGGCCAAGGGCTGCCAGGGCCGAGCCTGGCTTAGCTTGGCTCGGGCCAGGGGCCTAGACCCAGGCGCGACCTGGCCTGGCCAGGTCTAGCGCCCAGGCCGGACCCAGCCTAGCTAGGCGCCAGGCGCGGGATCGACCGGTCCAGGCGCGCAGCACCTGTTTCGACCGGCGCCTATAGGGTTTTTTGCTCTTTTTCTTGCCTGTTTAGGGCGGCAACGCTGCCGCCGCCAGCGGCGAGGGTGGCCAGAGGTGGCTGGGGGGAGTCACCCCTTTCCTTCCAGGCGCCGGTAGTCGTCGGCCGGCGAGTCTCGTGCCACCGGTGACCCCCAAAAGATTGCGGTTTGTAACAATTTGCAAACCATGGCCCCCTTTTCTATGTTCTTTCAACGCTTGAAAAACCCAGAAATTAAGGGTCCTTGGCCAGCAGTCGGCCACACCAGATATTTCTAGTCATACCAGCATGCCCAAACATGGTGGCCAATCACCATGGTACCCTTCTATGAATCCTACAAAATCCGGTTCTTCATCTCTATGAAGAACACCATGAAACACCATTAAAAATAGAATTTTTCCTCACAGAAAAATAAAATGAACATCGTATGTTCATTTCATGAAGGATTTCTAACACGGGAAAAATAAATACAATATGGAATTTATTTTAGAAGATTAATCTCGTTGTTCCGAAGCAGATCAGAGCGGAACCTGGCTCTGATACTACTGTTGGGATCCGGGCGAGGCGCAACGAACACAGCAGAAGCAATCAAAAATATCCCGCCCGATACTCGCTGATCCGAATCGGAACAAAAAGCTAAAACCAAAAATCGTGACGTAGTCAGATTACCGTGCGCGGATATGAATCCGCTTCCATCTCGGTTTCGTCGAGGCGATGCCGCGAGCTGCACAAACGTCCGGCCTCCAGCGGTATCCACACGATCCTCCGCGGTGGTTCGTCCTCGCTCCCTCGTCCGTATCAGTTCGCTTGCTGAAGATCCGTCGCCGCAACGATGTCTAGAAACCCACAGACGGGAATTCCCGACTTTCGAGAATCATGCGCGGCAGAGACAGAAACTATTCTGGCACCTCGAACGGGACGCCCAGAGGATGAGGAGAGAGAAAGGAGGGCGGCTTGCATGGGAAAAACCTTGGAGCTTGGCCCAGGGTTTCTCAACAGCACGTATATATATATTAAGTCAGCGCAACTTTTCACAAAAGTCCCCGAGGTAATATAAATCCCACTTAAGTACCACCGACTGAGAATCTTATTGCATGTGACCCTCTAGGCCCATTAACCAGTCCGATTTTCAGCCCGTTAAGTCCAATAACTAGTTATTGACTTATTGTAATTAATTAATATCTAGATATTAACTAATTACTTAACCGAATTAACATCTCATGGAAATTCGGTCGGACTTCCGATCAAGTTGGGTGCTAAGCAACACCGCATGATCCCGGAAGGTAATGGGGTTCAGCAACCAACTCATGGAACCTGTCCGTCCACAGTTACCGCGTGGTTATAATCTTTCGTTCGCACAACGCTCTCGAGTAAACTTAGGGTATAGTCAACTGTCAAACCCTAGATGGTCAAATCACTTGAATCAGACTCCGCTGTACAATATCTGAAAACATCTTTTCTGATATTGTTTCTGCTCTAGCCAGAGACTCCTGAAGATCCATTCTAGAGCATTCTCTCTCCAGTTACCTTAGAGTGAAAAATCCTTTATTGAACACACAATCACCTTCGAAGGTCTTCCGCTGGACCCAATGCTTGACTATTAGAGATCCCGTGGATGGGGATTCGTAGGTCAAGGTCAAAGTCCAGAAGTCCACCGACAAGGTGTCTTTAGTGTCTCAAGTCCAAGGATCAACCACGCCACTGTGACGATGAATCAAGCCGATTGACAGTCAAGTAAATTACCATTCGGCGATTCATGTCGGATCAGTTCAGTGAACTCATTCCCCAATGAGAACCTACAGGTTTATCATTGTGTCTCCACACGAGTAACTAACGAGATCAGTCACACTTATCATATGAACTGGAATAACCTGTACTAGTCTTACTAAATGTTTGATGTCCTTCTCAAACATCCTACAACTAGGAACAATTGAGAATATGTGTTTATAAGTCATCAGTCTCATTATTATGATTTCATCATAATCTGATGACTATTGCACACATTCATGGACTTCATTATACGCAATAATAAATATGCCAATCTACATAATGAAATAAATGTCATTTATCAGTAAACTAGATTGAAATAGGTGCATTATGATTGGCTTAGAAGACACCTATATCCATCACAAACATTCCATCAAAATATACTAAGTAAGAGAATGCATAATCATAATGAAGTCAATAATAACTGGAGTATTGGCTTACACTTAAAACACAACTTTTATTAACTGGAGTATCAATGGGCTTGGAGTGATTCATTCGGTATCGCTCTAAAATCTTATTAATGTAGGTTTCCTGAGACAGACTTAGTAACCTTCTAGAGCGATCTCTGACTATTTTCACTTCGAGTACATAGTTTGCTTCACCTATATCTTTAGTCTCAAAGACAGAAGATAGCCACTGCCTAGTGGCATTGATAGACTCCATGTTATTCCCAGCTAACAAGATATCGTCAACATATAATGACAGGATTAGAATCTTCTCTTTCTTTTATTTGACGTATACATAGTGATCTTTCTCAATCGTCTCAAAACCGAATGAGGTGATTTCCCTATGAAATCTTAGATACCATTGTCTAGACGATTGTTTGAGGCCATAGATGAAATGTTTTAGGTGGCAGATTTTGTGCTCTTATTCCTTTACTTCAAAACCCTCTAGTTGAAACATGTAAATTTCCTCGTCTAGTTCTCCATTGAGAAATGTCGTCTTAACATCCATTTGGAAGAGTTCTAAATGTAAATGTGCGACAATGGCTAGGATCAGGCGAATAGACGTAAATCTCACCACCGCGGAGAACGTCTCATCAAAGTCTATACCCTCCTTCTGGGTATATCCTTTCACCACTAGTCGTGCTTTATATTTGTCAATTGATCCATCTGTCTTTCGTTTAATTTTGAAAACCCATTTGTTTCCTATAGCCTTACACCCAGACAGAAGATCAACTAACTCCCAAGCCTTATTAATTATTTTCCATTTAATTCATTCATATTGCATGGCAGCTTCTCATTCTTTCTTTGACAATGATGAATATGCATCTTTAACATTTTTAGGTTCTTCATCATCCACAGGCTGACACATTAAAATCTCATCTTCAATCTCAAAGTGTCGACAAAGAGTGTGCCCACGTTTACTTTGACATACCTGGGTGTCAGCATCTACTGATTCTGATGAAGTACTCCCACTGGGTAAATTAATGGGTACACTCCCACTAGCTTTATCATCTCTACTATCTCCAGCAGTCATATGGTTATGAACTAATTCCTTCCCTTTGATGGTAAGAGAATACTTGTCTCATCCACTTCATGGAGATCAAAGCTCTTCCTGGCATCGCCAAGTTTAGGACATTCTTTCTCTAAGAATACAACGTCTCGAGCCTCTTTCTGTATCATTCCTCCATCTTTATATTGTCCATACATGACATATCCTTGTGAGCTACCAGGATATCTTATGAAAATAAGTTTTTTAACTTTATGACCCAATTTCCCATACTTATAGGAAGTGTCATGGACATATCCAACTGACCCCCATGTGCGTAGATTTTCTAAATTGGGCTTCTCGCCATGCCACAACTCATAGGGAGTAGAAGGAACTAACTGTGAAGGCTAGCAGTTAAGTATATAGGTGACAGTCAACAAAGCATCCCCCCAAAAGATATTGGGAGGTTGGCATGCACCATCATCGATCTAACTATATCTAACAACGTCCTATTCCTACTCTCGGCAACACCATTTTGCTGCGGAGTGTATGGAATAGTGAGTTGTCTCGTAATTTCCTTTTCCTCACATAGAATCATGAACTGATCAGATAAATATTCGCATTCTCGATTTGTGCGAAGAACTTTTACACTCTTACCAGTCTAATTCTCAACCTCAGCTAAGAAGCGCTTGAAACGATCCAATGTTTCATAACGGTGAGCGATTAGATAAACATAACCATATCGCAAATAATCATCTATGAAGGTAAGGAAATATGATGCCCCATAACGGGCCTTTATACTCATAAGTGTTAGTATTAGGTGGTCTGAAAGCCAATCCAATACTATGTATCATTCAGTTTATTAATATAATAGCATTAATTCATTATGTGTATTTAGTTCGATCTATGATTATCGTATCATGATGAAGTCTATGAACATGTGCAACAATCTTCGGAATATGATGAGATCATAATTACGGGACCGAAGACTTATAAACACATGTTCTTAATTATTCCTAGTCGGAGGATGTTTGAGATGGACATCAAACATCCGGATAGACTAGTACAGGTTTCTTCAGCTCATATGATAAGGGTGACTGATCCTATAACTCACTTGTGTGGAGACACTATACTGGACTTGTAGGTGCTCATTGAGGAATGAGTTCACTGAATTGATCCGACCTAGAATCGTTGGATGGTATATACCGCACTGTTAACCAGCTCGATTATTTTGTATCGGTTGCGTAGATGATCCTTGTGTAGACACGCTAATTTTGACGTCATTTCGAATAAATTTCATATCATATAATAATGCCTCATAATGGTCTAATATTTAATCATTGATTAATTTTTATTAATCTTTTTGAGTGTCGGGTTTAACAGACATGTTTAAGTTAATCAATTGAATTGATTTTAACTCAAATTTCAGTTAAAATATGAAGAAGCCTAAAAGACGTCTACCCTTATGGACGCTCTTTAGAGTTTATTCTTATTTTGACATTTAAATTTGAATTTTAATCAGTTGATTAATTAGCTAAAAGGCGTCTGTAAGAGTTGACGCGTTTTAGGTTTCCTAGGCTATTTCTGCTTCTCTTCCAGATGTTTATCCTTATCTTAATTAGTGTAAAAGACGTCTATACATGTAGACGCGTTTTAGCTAATACAGATAAAGATAACTTTTTCCGGATGTTTATCCTTATCTTAATCAATCTAAAAGGCGTCAGCCAATGTGGACGCGTTTTAGATAATTACAGATAAAGATGAATTAATATGTATTTATCTATTGGTTAAGATGGATAAATCCTAGATTTTTCCATGTAAATCCGCAGACGCAGAAGAAGTCTATAAATACCTTGCATCTTGAAAGTTAAAAAAGAGAGAGAGAAGTTAGAATCAGAGTTAGTGATTGAAGATCGAAGCAACAACGTCCAAACGCCGAAGCGCTGCTGTTTCTAGAAGTCGACGTCCATTCTTCATCCAATTCAAGGCTTCATCCAATCGGCATAAGTGTTTCATTTCTACATTTTCATTTTATATCTTCATTAATCTACATTCTTCATCATCATTTCATGCAACACACACCACTACATCATTTTTTTCAAAACCCATTTGATTAAGGGGTTTCAAAGGCCATCCCAACAAGTAAGTTTGTTGTTTAATTGCATGCTTAAAGTCATGATTAGAATGGATACTGCTGCTACTTAAATTCTCATCATCATTTCTTCATTTTCCTTTATATTTCTGCGAGCTGCAAAAGGAGAATCAAAAGGGAAGGAAAGGAAGCAAATCAAAGGACTCTGGGCAATCCTCAAATTCAAACTCAACAGCAAGAACAAAAGGAAAGGAAGGGCTCTCTTTCTTCAGCCGGCTGAAGAGGGGAAATCAAGGACTCAATATCTTCCGCGCTTAAACAGGTAGGCGATCAAATCTTCTTTTGGAACTTTTTAGTTAAAAGTTTCTGGCGATCACTTCGCTTAGTTTCTTTTTAATAGGAATTATTTTGTACTTAAACAACATAGATTATTTTGCTACTGTCTTTCCCCTACCATGAACTGGCCCCTGAGTAGTAAGTCCCATCTCTCGAGCTGACTGCTCATGCTGTGCCTCTCCTGCTGCGGCACACCTAACCGCCGATGCCAAATCTGTACAACAATGGGATGCCACAAAGCTCCTCAAATTGGACATCAGTCCAGCCACAAACCTCTCAGTCCGACGCTCCTCATCTCCTGAGATAAAAGGCACAAACCTCCCAAGTGAAACAAACTTCATCTGGTACTCAAGCACTGTCATGTCCATCATAGCCTCCGTGAAACAAACTTCTCGGGTCTGGTATCTAGCCATCGTGTCCATCATAGCCTCCATGAAACGCTCCATACTTGGCCTACCAGCCTCATATCCACTAGGGACATCTCCTCGCTCTCTAATGACTGGCATCCTCTTCTTAGGAGCCATCTAATAGCCTACAATCACAGAAATCGAAAAGTTCTAATTATAGTCCTAAAACCTAAACTACCGCCGTGCCTGTACGGGATAATGTAATTATTTGCCGAAATTACGATATTTAACCTAGTTATTCATTTATTTGCCAGACCGAATGCTCTAATACCAAATGTAACGACCCGCCACCCTATAATCGGGGATCTGATTACTAAATGGGTACCGAATCATTAATTTGGAGCCAAACCAGGATCTTGATAAGTCTGGGAAATAAATAATAAAGTAAGTTAAACATTCACATCGCATTGAATTAAAAAGGAAATGCAGGAATTAAAAATTATTACAATGCGACTCGACTCAGCAAATAATTACATACTCCAATAGAAAGGAAATAATTAAACATACAGGCCAGAAAATAAAATGACAACTACATCGGGGCATACCCCGAAACAACGGCTACTAGCGCGCGACCCAAAGCAACACTCTCCTCGCTACGCCTACCTGAAACCCTCACCTGAAAACCGCAAGGGTGAGTCTCATTGAAAAGACTCAGTAGGGATCCTTCGATCCTCACCGCCCACTCACGCACTCACAAGTGCAGCAACACAAATATAGATAATTTAAGCAAGTAAAGCAGTAAACATAATTCCTATATTTCAATATAAAACACATGCATTCGAAATATAACATGCACGATTCTGAAACCATTCTACCACGGAGCCCACAACCAGCATCTCGGCAAAACACGCCAACCACACGGCCGAACGCGAGAAACTCCGACCCGCTGAGACCAAACAGCAACCCCTCGGATAGCGCGCTGGCTACTCCGGCCTGACAAGCTCCAGGTGGTTCTGCTTTCCCCAACACGAGTGACACTCCGAATGTACCACTCACACACCGGTACTAGCTATATCCCGGGGTACACCAGGTGACCCTCTCTCTAGGCGTCACCCCGCCACTCCCATACCGGCGCCGTGTCACTCCCACACCGACACAGGGTGCCTAAGCGCTAACAATTGTCACCCTAGGCCCACGATCGCACAAAACACAACACGGTGCGATCCGATCACATAGAACCCATCGTCATCGAGTACATTTCTAAGCATGCAATTAACTAAACTATCTAACAATGTAAACACGTGTTAATTGCAGGGATTAATAGAATTCTGGCTTGAATCGCGTCGCCCAAGGCCGACGTCATTCAAGCTTCCTAAACTGGTTCATATAAAAACTGACCTCAGAAGATGGCCTAAAACGCGTCGTCATATGTAGCCGCCTTTTGAAAGGCGTCGTTGTCCCTAGTCGCCTGATAACGACAGAAACAGAGACAGACCTCGGGGTGATTTCACTTTAAAACGCGTCGAGCATGGAAGTCGTTGTTCAAAAGGTGTCGTAGTCCCTAGACGCTCATCAATCCAGAGACAGAGTCTGTTATTTGAGCTAAATCGCGTCGCGGGTGGAAGCCGCCTTTCTAAAAAGTGTCGTTGTCCTCCGACGCCATTTAACCCTCACAGTCAGGTTTTTCCTCCGCCATCTCCCAATCCACGGGGTGGGAATTCCTCTCCCAAATCGTATAAAAACATAAGAAAAGTGGAGAAGGAGGTGAAGAACCTAAATATCCATTAAAACACCCAAATTCTCATTACATGCAATTAGTATTTTCACCCCAAGAAAACTCCTAAACAAGCTCCAAAGGGGGAAAAACATGGTTTTTAAACGAAATACAACGGAGATCGTCACCCTACCGGTTACTCGAACTCCTCCTAGCTCCAAGCCGCCATCCCGCCTCGTCACATGCCGCCGCCGGTACTGTCGTGGACGCCGTTATTCCACCGAGACGTCGGCCGCCGTCCAGAGATAAAAACGTTGCGGAGGAGATAGTGGTGGTAGTGGTGGGAGTTAGGAGGTTGATGGAGTGGAGGGAGAGATAGAATGGAGGGAGGAAAGCAAGGAGAGAGGGAAGGGTTCACCGGAGATCGGAGGGAAGAGAGGAGAGAGAAGAGAAAGGAGAGAATGAGGGAAAGGAGAGAGGGTTCGCGGGGTCAAATAGAAACTGGGGAAAACGCGTCGTCCAAGCCCGACGTCATTCAAATGACAAGATCGGACCGTACTCTGACAAAGCAGGGTCGTACTCTGAATGGCGTCGTCCATACAAGACGCCATTCAGACGATAAAACCAGGGCCGTACTCTCGCGCCCCAAGGCCAGCCCACGTGGCGCCCACGTGGCACAGCTTAAAACACGCCCACCAGAGACCAAACTAAGGGATCCGACTCCGAAAACTGACCCGATAACCGGATCTGAAACCTCAATCCTTACAACTTCTTTGGGCCCTCCTGCCTTGGTATGCCTCCCTTAGCGACTAGGGCAGTGGAGAGCACAGCTTCTTCGCGCTCAGCCTCTAACTCCACATGACGAGAAATATCAAAAAAGTTCTTGATATTCCATTGTGAGTGAGAATCTACTTCATATAAACCCAAGAGTCCGATAAATATCAGATCACTGCGAGGACCTGCTGCTCATCTGTGAGATCATGACCTGCTGCCTTTAAGTCTCTGATCATGCCCGACATCACCCTAAGGTATTCAGTCATGGTCTGGCGCTGGTCTTTGCGGTATATCTCAAACTTGATAACAAGAGCATGCAACCGCATAGTCAAAGTTCCATCAAATTGGAACTTCAGCTGATCCCACATGTCTTTGGCAATTTGGAATTTTTCAAATTCGCCAATAAGATCGTCTTGCATGCTCCTTAGCATAGTAAAGCACGCGCTACGATCATTATTGAATCATTGTCAGTACGCTTCTTGATCATGACGATGTTGTACTGTATTGTCTTCCTCAGGCAGTGACATGACGGTGGTAAGATGTTCCAGTAATTCCTACTCGTTTAGCATGTATTGAATCTTACGGTGTCATATATCATAATTCATGCCAGTCAACTTGTCACCTTTGGTCAAATCAGCAATTATATTTTTCGTGGCCATTGCAAATCACCACATAAATAAAAATTTAGAGAGTTAAGTTGACATGGTTTACACGTCACAATTTGCTTCCAAAAATCCAGACTAAGAAATATTAAGTTAACTTAACTATCGGAATCGAAATATAGATTTAGGATACTATAATCATCTCCCGATAAATTCAAGGTAACTTAATTTTAATAGAATGATTTTGAGCAAATCTTATAATGAGAGGAATAATAAATATCTCTCATAATAGCCAATTATCAAACATTCACATGCCCATGTGAATATCACGAAAATAGCATACTTTCAAAATAAATCAACAGAGGGATTGATTCAATCGAATTCGATTAGCTAAATCCATGACATTTTAATAAAAATCAATTTAATTAAATTCCAACTATCACGCGCAGTATATGCACATATATGTGATCATGTAAAGATTTGATTTTAATTTCGACATGATCATTTTAAATAGAATGATAGCTAAATGGACATGTAAATGGATTAAGTCATGATTCACATATTTACAAACTATCATTTAAATAACAAATTAATTGGTGCTACACTAACATGCACAATAATTAAATCATTCCATAAATATGCACGGACTCAATCAATTAATTGGTTGCAATCGATGTTAATTGATCATTGTGCATGTTCAAAATTAATCATGTAATTATCTAATTTAAAATTATGCATATTATAAGTTTATGATCACTAATTAAATCAATTGCCACTAATCCGATATGCGCAATAATTCAATGACCTTATAAATATGTATTGTCTTAATTAAATAATTTGATTATGCCATGGACAATCATAAACAACCATTTTACGAAATTGTCAATAGTTTTTCATTTACGCAAATATGAACATTTACTTCATTTATACGCATTAATATTAAAGTCAAATTAAGTGACTAAAATAAATTATTTGCCTGACTAATTATTTTGTTTTATTTTATTCTGCGCAAAATAGTTTTATGACAATCATCACAAATAAACAAATAACACCAAAGATAAATCATTCATTAATCAAATTTTGTCCACGCTAATCAAATTACATCGAATTAAACTAATGAACTGACAATTCAAATTAAATACTAACTATCTTGACAAATGCATCATTTAAAATAGAAATTAATTAATCTAAAACTCCCTAATTTCAATTTCAATTTCTCCATTCATTATCATGCGGAGAATCCGAAACACGTCCATTAAAACAACCATCTGGCTAGATCTGGATCCAGCCCAATACGGTACATGGTGTGGTCCATGGCGACTCATAAACGATGTTCTTGGACCTCCGTGAACTTGGCCCATCCTTGCCTGCGAATAGAGACGACCATGACGAGTTTGTGTGTCGCCAAACGGCCCGCTATGGTGACATTTGTGGGCCTCCCAGCACCGATGTTGGTGTGCACGGGTCGCCCCACGCGGTGGGAACACACCAACAGGCTGAGGGACACGTCCCAGCGCCCCCTCGCACTGGGGTGTACACACCAGGGATGCCCTTGGTAGGGGTGTACGGGTAGGCCCCCACCCAACCCCCCCTAATGTAGGGGTGTGGACGCCAAACCCGCCCCTACGCCCTCTACTCCCCACCCCCTTGCATTGGGGTGTCCCTGGCGGGAACGTGCAGGCTCCCCCCCCCCCCCCCCCGCGCGCAGGGGTGCAAGTGCCAGTCCCACCCCCACCAAGGGCGCGCCTTGCATGGGCGTCACTCCCGACGTCGTATTTTTCGAGGCCATGAGGGTCATCTCGTTGTCCCGTCCCCCATTCACATGGCCATCGTTGTAGGCACCGTCTTCGTCCTTGTGGACGTAGGACTCATCGTAGCTGCCATCACGCTCCATCTCAGATGGTTGGTCGTGCCCCGAATGCGCGCCGCAAAGCCTTCTGAGGTAGGCTACGTATTCCGGCGGCATAAGTCTCCTTGGAGGAGAGGATGGGACAGGGACGTCACTGGACGACTCCTCATCATAGTCCGTCAATTCTTCGGGTACGAGATCCGGTTCCTCGTCGCTAAGCACCACTAAGGGAGCCATTCGACTCGACAAGGCTACAGCACCGGAATGGTTTTGCTTGATCGAGGACCACGTCGCCATGGTTCAAAACTTGTCTCTGATACCAATGTTGACAAATCTCCATGCATGGAGACGGATCACAGAGATGGGGTTAGTGATTACCTTTACGACGACGTACAGAGATGAAAGGTGAAGACTTCAAGAGGACAAGGAAGAAAATCATGAGGTGGGCGTCTTCCTTTGTTCCACGCTTCAAGACCCAAGTACCTTGGTGATGGCTTCTTAGAAAAAAACCCGTAGAGAGAGAGACTTTAGAGAGAAGGAGAAAGAAGATAGAAGGGCCTCTTAGGATTGTCTTTATGTTTCTCCCTCTTCTCCCATATATATGTCTCACTTTTCTCATTCAAAAGGAGGAGGGAATAGTTAAGAAATTGTGAGAAGAGAGCATGCGGTTTCCACTCTTCCTATAAACCGCGTGCAACGTGGGACTCCTATAAACCCACAACTCTTCCTCTGCGATGCCCATGCCCAACGTGGGTAGAAGCAAACGTAGTCTCGTGCCCCACGTTCCCACTGGTCAACAATTGGATTTCAAAATCCTGTCAAGCCAAGTAGCACCTCCTTCATCGGGTTTCAGTTTCCAGTCTAGAACTACTTAAAGGTATTTTACAGCGATGCAAATAAAGCACTTTTACTTTTAAGACCCAAGACCACTCACTTTTAGAACTAGTGATTTTTGTAACTAAAGAATTAGGGTATTTCACAACAAACCAATTGATGCCACGGTGGATGGAAGAACATTTTATCTCATCCCATTGTTGTGTAAGAGGAACAAAAAGCCATGTAAATCAAACTTTACTTGTGGAATGTGACACTCTTGATTTTTCGTATTTTAAACTATATTTTTTAGGGGCATGTAAGACTTTTGCAGCTCCCAACCCTATTATTTTGGCTAGAGGACAATAGATCATGAAAGTTGCCTATGTTTTTTTCTTTTAAACCAAATCTCTCTCTCTCTCTCTCTCTCTCTCTCTCTCTCTCTCTCTCTCTCTCTCTCTCTCTCTCTCTCTCTCTCTCTCTCTCTCTCTCTCTCTCTCTGTGTGCATGCCATTATCACCGTGAGGGTATTATTGTCTTTTTCTCCTTACAACAAGTTTTAACAGCATATTATGGATATATTCTTACGACAGCTAATGGCAACTAATTCGATGAGTATTCTAGACATAACTTTGGTTTAAGAGGGTTATTAGTAATACTCCAAACAATTGAAGAGCAAAACTATAATTAAATATTTAACAGCATTATTGGTATAATTATACAATAATTATATCCTTCATACCTATTATAGGAAAGTTATAATTCTACATATTCATGTAATCTTTTGAGTTGTATTTAACCTATAATGCAATGAGAGAGGAAAATATAAAAAATTGTAATGTTATTCAATAATTTAATCATTATGTGTTTGTTTTCAATAATTTTTTAAGTATTAAGGAAATAAGAATGGAACGATAAGGATAACATTAAGGATAGACTTTCTATGTTAAGAATAAGGATAAAGGTAAAGTTATTATCATCACCGTTAAGTAATCTTTTTCATCCTTATTTGTGGATGATTTGTACCTGTTGTGTGAGTAGAGGTGCAAAAATTAGACTAACTTTTGTGTTCTTCTAACCATGTGATGTCCCTTTGGACAAAGACCATGGGACAAGTTGAAAGCAACTCTAAAAAGGTATCCTTTTCTACATGCAGCGTGTTGGACATTCTAGAAAATCAGGAAACTCAATGGTTTCCTAAAATTTTAGAATTTCTTAAGAGTAGCTTGCTGGAAATTACGTATTGGACCGTGTCTATCTCCCAGCTTTTTTTTTTTATAGTGGTCAGGTATTTATAGGTATACATAAATGACCAGAATTTGAATCTGAGATATTCTTTAGAGTTTGAGATAATTCTGAATTGGCCGATAAATCTGTCTAATTAGGTAAGAATTTTAAGTCCAGTTGATTATCTGGAAAAGTAATCCTATAGACCAAAGGACAAAGATCCCAACAACACTATATGATTGTATGACTAAGAAGTTTTTAAACTCCAACTAAGATCGAACATGAATCCTCCAATTGAGAGGCAAGTGATGAAGCCAACTTCCTTAAACAGCTGGTTCAGTGTCCATCTCCAACTCCTCTTCGTTGGCCCCTTCTACCGAATATTGAAACCTTTACCGCCACGTTATGGTGCTGCTTTTTCAGTATTCTTCTGCCTTCAATGAGATATCATCCAGGTAAGCTACCTCTTCTTCTTCCCTTTCTATTCCCTGTTTTGCAAAGACACCCCCCCACCCCCAACACACAACACATTAAAAAAAAAACAAAATCCAAAAGAAGAGCCGGTTCCTCCCAAAGAAAACAGTTAGTTCAGATTTTTTAGAGGGCAACTTTTTTTCCAAAGAATCAATCCATAAATCACGAATATTACAAGGTCTTAAAATCTTCATAATTTAAAGAGTTACAATCTAATTATTATTCTTCTACATATATGTATCATTCGCTTAAAAAATTAACTAACTTTGATACTATATAGTTTGAAAACCTATATATTTCAATGCTATATTTTATAGATTAATTAACCTAACTTTCATGACCTGTTCAAAAACATTTAATTATTTGAGCTCAACTTTTTCCTTCGAGACTCATTTTTTTTCCTGAATCACAACTTGTGACATTGTTTATAAGTCAGTCCTAGCTAGGGCTGTCCATGGGCCGGGCTGGCCCGTGGGTTTTCGGGATGGACCAAAAACGAGCTAAGATTCGGGCTGAAATTTTGAGCCCGCGGGCCAAGTTTTCCTAGACGGGCTAAGCCCGCGACAACCAGCCTCGCTTGTACCGCACCTCCTACTCGCCGCCGCTTCCCTCCCTCCTCGCCTGTATCGCCTAGTCTGCATCGATTTTGTAGGGAATAGCTTCTCAGGCCCCGTCCCCGTGGCAACCCTCAACTACCTCCCCCAGCTCCTCACACTCCGCCTCGACGGAAACTGCCTCGACGGTGCCATCTCCGGCCTAGACCTCCCCAATCTCCAGGACCTGAATGTGTTGAGCAACCTCCTCACCGGGCACATCCCCAGTCGCTCGCTGTGTTCCCGACGTCCGCCTTCGCCGGCAACTCGGGGCTGTGCCGACCTCCACTCACCGGTTGAGCCAACATTGTCCGGGCCGAACCCAGCTGTCGTGGATCTGCTGCGGCGTCGACGCCGCTGCTGCTGGGATCCCCAGAGGCCACGTCAGAGATCTCGTGCTCGCCGAGTTCCAAGCCGGCGAGCGGTGTAGCCGCCTCCACTACCGCTACTGGTGCGGTGTCGTCCGTAGTCGCCACCGATCACCAACCGCTTGGACGGATGGGCCGGGTTGCGGTGGTGGCGCTGGTGGTCGGCAACTTCGTTGTCCTCGTTCCAATGATCTCATCGATGTTCTCCTCCATCTTCCTCCTCCTCGGCCTCCTCCTATTCTGTTCCTGTGACGACAGGTCTGGTCAGCCCGCACGCCAGACTGGGCCCCGACGGGCCTTATATTGGCATTGCTTGCCGGGCCGGGCCATGACAAAATGCGGGCCAAGCTGGATTACTGTCAGGCTAGGCTGGGCCCGGCCCATTGACACCCCTTAGTCCTAGCTAACTCCTTTGCACAGAAGCTAATGCCTACTGCAACAAAGCTAGGTTCCTTCTATTCCTTTATTTATGCAGCTTGAGTTACAATAGAACCTCTTAAGGCCTTTCTTAGATGAGCAAATTCGTTTTGCTCATGATATATTAGATTAATATAACTTTGCTTAAATTAATGGTGTCTCGGGAATTACTTCTTGTTGGCCATGTAAGATTAGAATGATAGATGATCATACAATATCAAGATCTAGATAAATGCTTCTCCTAAAGCTTATCATTGCAGATTGCCAGTATCCATGCTTATGCTTTCCTTATTTTTCTACCGTTAGATATCAGTAGTTTGATTTGATACTGTTATTTGTAAAATTTTGTTATGAAGTGC
The DNA here is from genome assembly GCA_030544215.1 of Zantedeschia hybrid cultivar. Classification (NCBI taxonomy): domain Eukaryota; kingdom Viridiplantae; phylum Streptophyta; class Magnoliopsida; order Alismatales; family Araceae; genus Zantedeschia; species Zantedeschia hybrid cultivar. The sequence goes on from JARZZO010000014.1 coordinate 80,377,098, forward strand.
AAGTGATGATGAGATCGTTGTTGGCCTACATTTTAATTTTTAATGTCATAAAATACTTTTGATTTTAGTTATTTTTATGAAAATAAATATTTATTTTTATAATTATCTAACAAATATTGTATAATTGCCTTGCCCTCCCTAAGGAAAAAATCCCGAGTCTACTTCTGAGTATCAAGGCCTTGCCATTGGCTTTTAGGAAAGATAGCTAATGTGGAGTTGTCACATGTGTACTTCAATGTTATTGTGGATTTTCTTCTTCCACCTTTTTAGCGGTTCACAGAGTAATTGTAAATGTAGATTCCAAGGAGTTTTATATGCTTCACTCTCTATCTTTTTTTACCAGGGTTGAATTTTGAGACATGTTCTTCAACGCTTGTACTGGGAGAATTTTTTTCTTTTTTTTTTTTGGATGGCTTCTATGCTACTGTACTCTTTAGTTTAAGAATTAACAATTTTTCTTCTTCTTGCTATCTCTTGGCAGTGTTGAAAGATGGTTGAGGGTGAGCATAGGCACAACTCCGTCCCAATGAAAGGCACCAAGACCTCCAGTCTCCAGCATCAACAAGGTTCCTATAGAGAGGGTAGAGCTAACCACTGAAATCCGATAACTCTCTGATAGCTAGAAATGCAAGACCAATTCCTTGAATATTGAAATCCTGATACCATCTAGGCGCAAATCCTTTTACCCCAAAGGTCCAGGACAAGCTATCATACACCATGGGTTTTTTACCCATCGATAAAAATTTATGCCCTTTATTGACAAGTCCCCGCATAATTGCTTTTGCTCGCACTTGCATCAAAACTACTATTAACATAGACAATAGATCCCTTCGATTGATATATATGAATAGTCATATGTATTAACTGCAATTGCCAACACAATGTGCAAGCTGAGCCAGAGAGCGTCTGGTACCCCTTCCATAGAAAGCACCCTTCAACAAAACCTAAAATCAACCATTGCCAAGCATCAAATTTAGTACTAGATATTTTACGAACAACCTCAAACGAATCATCATCCGCTCTTAAGGTTAGTCGTTTCTCAAATATTTTCCACATTCATAACAAGACACGATTTTCCAGGTATAATAATAAAACCCTTCATTTGGCAACGTACCGGTTAAACGCCCACTTCGGCTCAACTAGGCACTGAAGTCTCACAAAGGCATCAAAGACGTTAGAAAAAGAATTACAACTGAAGGCATACAACTCGTCTTCCTTGTGGCTATCATCAAGCAATTCCTATGAAGTTTTTTTTTTGGGTTCCAATCTAGCGGCTAGGGACCATATCCTACCTAAGCCAACCAGGGATCAATCCCTGATAACTACCCTCCCCAACAATGTCCTGAACGCCCGGCTACAACTCAGCTGAGGCAGTACGGACTTTGATTTACTACTTTATAGCATAATCTCAAGATTAAGAGAAATATTCACTTGAAACACAAAAGTTTCAAACTCCAATGATGAGAGAACAGCTAAAGACGCCAACTACAAAACCTCAGCTTGGTTTATCACTAGCACAACAGAATTATTAATCTTTCGAAAACGTTTTGCTTACTTACACTAACAGTCTACGTTAAGTAAACAAACAATAACAAAAGGTGAGTGAAATCCTATGCAATATGATCCTCTCGATTCAAGTAAATAGCAACATATGTGGCACCGACCAAGCGGTATCGCGCACAAGGAGATCAATCCAATACGTCTGCCTAACAATTTGGCACAATTCAATTTCAGAAGGCAGCTAATCGGCTAATAAGATTACTTTTAACACTGTTAAGATGTATCTTTTAAAGTTTACAAAACCTTCTATGACTAGCAGAAAATGTCTGACGATATTTCCCAAACCTCTACACATGGTATAACATCAAATGGCATTACCATTTCCTCAACGAGCACCAACCTTGCACTTCTGCACGAGCAGCAAAGCAACATCAGGAAATTGTGCAGCAATTTCTACAACAGCCTCAGCGAAGCAAATAATAGACGTCAACCCAGTGGCCACCCGACGTCCTCAGCCTTCCAAACTCCTATCTAATGGAAATGGAAACAACTGACAACGGAATGCATCAGCATTAGCTTTGTGATCACATAGACAAAAGAGACCTACGTTCTTTTCAGTCATCTTGGATTTTGGGGTCGACTTAGGGCATGGGTAATAGCGGCCTACAGAGAGGATGAGATTCACAGGACCTGTGTGGCAGCATTACAGATTCCAACGACTAAGAACCCGCCCGCCTGATGGGGCGAAGGACCAGACACAATCAACAGCTTTCCAGAAGATCCGCACGCTACATAACAGTGCGTTCTATACACAATCCACCAACAACAATATTAGATTTGCAATCCATCCTCTAGTGGTGCCCGCCTTGCCGTATCATAATTGGTTAAGGCATGTCAACCCTGATCCATAACTTTGTAGGCCAGAATTCCCAACCGTAAACATTCCTTTTGCAGGCTTTTCTGACCAACTCTGAGACCAAGTGAACACCGTGAAAAACCACGGAGGGCATAACACAAAATAAATGGCTTACCATCTCCAAGCCACAGATCTTCCCAAAAGTATGTCTGAAGGTTAATTAATAGTCTACCCGTGAGTCCTCGGCTATTAACATCTGAGACGGGTCTGGTTATGACAAGAACCAGAAGACTAGAATATGGACACCAGCTACCAAACCAACAACTCACCCAAACAGGAAAATATGGATGGAGACCACCTTAACAAGTTCACTACTGAACTTAGAGCAACGGAAAATGATCCATAAATGGCTTCAGAAGAGGAGTCTTTGGGTAGGTTATAATTTTCCTTCAAGCATGGGCCACCATAAGACAAACTTCTATAGGAATTCCATGATCACACAGATTATAGAACAGATGTGACAGTTGGGATTCTGATGTATCAATCCAAGTATGAATAGTTATGTTAAATAACTAACCAAGAGTTCGTTAAAGAGTCCATCTGGTTAGCGGCTTAATTTTCCCAACCGAAGTACAAGGATCGAGCCCACTTGTCAAGAAACTGAAACTTAGTGCGTAGGAGAAGAAACCAAAACTGGCTGCAAGAGGACCTCTAAATAGGTTAAGATTTTTACTTCAAGAAGCATGAATCAGTGTAGACACGCTTCTATAACGATTGGACCTTAGACAGATGCTACAGATAGAGAACTATCATCCCTTAAACTCATGTAGCTGCCATTGCTCACAAACTTATCTCCAACCAAATGACTTCCAAGTAGCAATCTTACTTATCTATGAAGAAGTGTATCTCCTGCATACAGCTGAATTGACCCGAAATCTTGAAAGTATAACAGAAAAAAGTACAATAAAAGGGCAAGCCACAGAAGATTGCCACAGTAAGCTGTGCAGCTTTAAAATAAGAGGAAAAGCAAAATCATGAAATAGTGAGCACAAAGATAAGATGCACTAAACAAAGTGACCAATCATACAAGTAAAAAACTATAGGGTCAAACCAAGCAAGAATTGGAAAACCGGTATTAGGTTGAAGTTGAATATTGGCATTTACCTCAACGCAGTTTTTAAAAATAAAAAAAAAATCTTGGGAAGATGAAAACTTGAGAGGGTTGTGTGTCATTTAGAGAGGCAGAGAGGAAAAAGTGTCATAAAGCAAAAGCAATGAAGCCTACGTAAAGGGGGATGAATTTCATATCAAGTTAATTTTAGAAAATGTACTAACGATTTGCAGTCATTTACAGAGACAGCAAAAAAATGTCATAAACCAAAACCGATGAAAACTCGACAACGATGAATTTAACCCCATGTCTAGCAGTTCTTACGAAAATTGAGACACCCGGGAACACTGATAAATTTATCAAAGCAACTCCTGACAGGCAGTTATGTCAATCCGAATTGTTTCTAAGAGTAACAAAATCTTCAATACTTACCATAAAACCAGTTTTTTATGCATTTTTTAAGCTTTGTATTAAACCTAACCTAGTTATACCAACATATGATCAACACAAACATCAAGAAATTTTTGAGGGAGATACGGACATGCAAAACTATTCAAGGCAGGCCTAACGATGAGGAAGAATGTATGCTAGTCTTGTAAACGCACAAGGAAAATTTTCAATACCATCAAATGGTTATACATGTTTACCAACCCAGCTTCCATGTCCTGGTGTGGAAAACCTGAAAAATGATATCAGTAACCAGAATCATTTATAAACATCCTTTTTATTAATTGATGGTGCAGAATGCGCCCATCGTATCTACGAGCTTAACCAATTCAGCTTCCTCACCAGTCACCACAATGCCCTAAATTTATAAACAATAACAGCCTTCTGACCATCAACCTGACTTGAATAAGATACACACATCTATCTAACTGCTGACACCCAAAAAAAAAATCATAAAGACACACACAGACATCTATCTAATTGTCAGGAGATGGAATCGCATGACCCTGTTACACCCTATTAATGCATTCTCAACTGATTATGACACGAAAATCACATGTTCTACCAAAGAAAAATCAGTCAGAACATTTACGTGGAACAACTAATATTCAAATAACCAACACGACGAAAATATGACATTGAAGAACAGAACTTTCACACAAAGTATCTACAGAGTATACAGATACCGCAAGATGTGAAATTCACATCCAATACTGCTGAATTTCTTCTTCTTTATCCAATAAAAATTCTTAAACATGCATCTTTCATGTGCAGGCATCTACAAATGCATTTTTAAACCCACAGCTGTGCACGCACACAGAAAAAAGACGAAGCTTTAAAAAATTATGCATGAGAAAACTGAGGATATGACATCTGACGCAGAAGAAAGGATGTCATTATCTTTCTTGTGCAAGGAAACTGAAGTTCCTTGTTGCTCCGAGACACAATGACTTGGCCCAATATACCACTTGACTGATCATCCGAAGCTACAAAATCAAGGAGTCAAATGAAAGGCTAAACCTCATTCGTACTTTCTTGTTTCATTTGTCACTGGCATCTCCCTCCTAATTGCAGAGGGTCATACAGTTTCTAATTTTTCTTTTTCCCTCACATTATATGCACCCAACTAAAACGCGACAAAACTATACCCTACTAACCCTAACTAAAAATCTTGTATTTTGTGGGTACCACCTACATCTACCCCCAAGGTTGGCCAATTCAACATAGGAACCCCAGGTTCTTCATAAAAAGAAAGGTTGACTCATACAGACTCATGATGAACCCAAGGCCGACCAACGCTCTTTAAGGTAAACCCAAAAAAAAAACCAACTCAAGCCGATTCATATTGACCAGCTCAGAACCTGACAAAAAGATGAATGACCAAGTCTACTTGTGTGATTCCACACATCTACGCAAGTCGGCAAATGATGCTTCTAGCTTTTTCCTTGCAAGCACAATTACTCTTTTCACTTTCTTTTAAAAAAAAAAAAAGCACAATTACTTTTTCTACTAAACACAATAACAACCTATCTTATTTGGGGCTACCACTTACCCTAAGGCTTTTAGGGCTTAGGGACTGACAAAGGGTGATCTATAAGTTTGGATCCAGGCTGGCAGGATGGGAAGATCGACTCCTCTCTTGAAGGGGGAGATTGGTGCTGTGCAACTCAGTTATGGATAGCCTTCCCATATATTTCCTTCCCATCTATTTTCTATCTATCTTTAAGGTCCCTAGAAGGGTTCCTTAAGAAGATGGACTGTATCAAGAGCCATTTCTTCTGGGGAGACAATGGTGAAAGTAGACAAAGAAGGATATGATATCTGTTAGGGCAGGGTTTGCAAGAGTCGGGAGAAGGGTGGGGAGGGTCTCAAAAGCTTAGAGGAGGTAAACTTGGTCCTCCTTACTGAATGACTTTGGAAGCTTGGCACTACTGAATCAAGTTTGTGAGTGGACATCATCAGGCAGCTATATTACCTGGAGCCAAGATGTGGGATGTCTAGCCAAATTCGCTCAAATAATCTGTCTCATGTGGAAAGGCATCCTTTGACATCTTCCAAGCTGGTGTCCTGATAGTGTTGGGAGAGACCACACATCCTTTTTATGGATGAATAAGAGGTGTGAGAGCTTACCTCTTCACGACAGATTCCCTAGGCTTTTTGGCATCTCCTCTCAGCCACTGGCAGAGGTGGTTGATGTTGTCGATTCTGCTTATGTCTTGAAGTGTTTGGACCCCTACCTTCAGAAGGCAGCTTTAGAGATGTTGAGATGAAGGACTTTATCCAGCTTCTCTGGCTTTTTGAGGGCTTCTCCACCTCTTCCATCCGAGATAGGCAGGCCTAGGGAAGGGAAGCAAATGGGAGCTTTCAGTGTGTTCTGCCTACTGGTTATCAATAACAGAGGCCTGAGACATCCCAAGCTGAAGCAGGTTCGAAAGCCCAAGCCACACCCTTAAAGGTCAAGATTCTCATGTGGAAAGTGAGCCATCACCGGCTCCCCACTTGAGACAAGCTGGCTCGTTTCATGGATGGCTTGGCTAGTACTTGCTTGTTGTGTGGTAACTGGGATGACACACTAGATCACCTTTTTGTTGGTTCCTCTTTCACTACGGAGGAGTGGCAGTTGATCCTCATCAAGGTGCAGATGTTGACTCCCCAAGTGACATCAACTGATGATCTCCACCTTTTTTGGGGGTAAATGATGCTTCCCTAGAGAAGGCCACAACATTTAGTGGTGGATCCTTCATGCGACCATTTGGGCAGTATAGGACAAACGGAACAATAGCATCTTCAAGAATGCAATTTTAATCCCTGAAAGTGCAGTCAATTTCATTTGCACTAGGGTGAGAGAATGGGCTTTAGCTTTTTGCAATGGGTTGGTGACAACTCCCTTCTGGTCTTGCTAGGGGGGTTGACTGATACTGCACCTTCTTGGTGCCTTTCTTACATGGGTGTTTTTTTTGGGAGCCAAACGTGCTTATAATCGCATATTCCCCTCTTTTGATTTCAATACAATTGTGTACACTAGTACCTTCCGCTCTCAAATAAAACACAATAAAAACCTACAAATAGCTCACATTACTTAGCAGTTGACCCAACCCAGAAACCCTACTCCCCCTTTTCTTGGAGTCCCAGCTTGAACTATTCTTTTGATTGTTTAATTGTGCTGAACACTGGTAGTATTCCATTCAAGAAACTAAATAAGTTTGAATAGGTAGAGTACATAATACCCCCAAAGGCACCCAATATAGTTCTCCACAAAATAGCCCCCAAAGTCCAATGTATTAGATTTTAGCCTGAAACTTGCACTTGTTAAAAAAAAGAGCATACTCAGAAATTCTCATGTGTTACACAAAATATGAAATATACACAAGCTAATTTAAAAGGAAAGGTGTAACATGTAGTTGTAGTACTTTAGAGGTGTAGGAATGTCATTCTAAGCTGGGTTAAGACTTTAAATGTAAACAAAACCATAGTTAACAAAGACTTCAACAGCAGTAGGGCATCGAGATAAAGTATATGTTTTTTAAGATTGTAGAGGCAAATATATATTTCCATCATATAACATTAAATGTGTAAATTTACTGGCATTTAGGCAAAAAAGACATTTCCCCGTGTGAAGTTTTGGCCCACATAATGCCAAAGTTAAACTTATGGAGATTAATCAATTTTACTTTGTCAAAAAAAATTAAAGAAAACTAGAGAATGAATGGAGATAAGAAAGCCAACATATTGCAGAAAAAAGAAAGATATCAAAAATAATCATACCACACGAGTTAACTGAAGAGTTGGAAAAACAATCTAAGCACCTGAGAAGGTAATTTGAATGCATAAGCATAACCTCGAATATAGTCTAACCTAAGACAACCTCAGCATGGTCTTCATAATTCGAGATACTGCAAGTTAAAAATTTTCTGAGAAATGTAAAATTAACAACGAAAACTTTTATGAGAACCGTAAAATTAAGACCGAAGGACAAAAATGAGAACCAGGAACCACTAGCACTTTAAAAGAAAAATTGGAGTCTTCAATGAATCCAAGGGGAAGTGCACATCCAGAAACAAGTCAACTGAGGATTGACAAAAATTGTTACTCGTCATAAGACAGAATATGGAAAGCAGATCTATCACCTGGACATGGAAATGAAAAAGGCCAACATGTTGGGTAAGAAGTGACACACTACAACAACTACTTGATTCTCATGCCACACAAAAGGGTGGTCAGCCATAAAGATGGCAGCGCATATCTCATATGCGATGTACCAGAAACAGAGAATAAAACACCCAAAGCCCCACCCATCCAGCCATTGTCATCAATATTGTTGTTCTATATACCTGTCCATAATTGTTAGATTTTGCGGCTTCAAGAATAACTGTTAGATTGTTATGGAAGGAATAGGACAAAACATTACAGACTGAAGCAAGACGTAGTGTCAGATGAATTGAAATGTAAAATTGGACCGATCAAAAACCCTAAAGCAGTTGGAGATGCATGGTGCGAGAAATAGATAACGCCTGAAGGAAAGCTGATAGACACCAATGTGCCACAGCAGAAGACAGTCTCTCTTGTGTTGACAAAAGAGAGATTAGCAACATATCCATTCGTTATAGAATTCAGCAAGCATGCAGAAATAATTGTCAATGATGTGGAATGAAGGTAAGAAACTGCAACAGGAGAATGTAAGTAGGATGTGTGGAAGTGTCATTTATGTATCCTTGAGTACCAATTAGGACAAATTCCCTTCCAACCTGCCACATGAAACCTTGGGAGGCACGTCAGGAGATGTAACAAATGAAATGTGTTGCATGACAGATGCTCGAAATGAATGGATAAAATGATGCACCTACCCAACATAGGGCCAGTAACTACCTGTTCCCATGGTGAGCCTCGGAAATCATCAAATATCTTCAAGGCAATGCAAATGGTTAAAAGAAAAAAGAGAACACCAGAATAACAACAATATAGCCATGTTAGGGAACATTGTTAGAGATGCTGCATAAATGTTGAAATCATAGAGCTCGGGCCTTGAGGAACAAACCACACAACAAAATAGTTAGTGACGGGACTTATAAAGAAGCATTCAATAAAATGATTAAGAAGTTAAATATTAGCATCCCAAACACACTCCAGCAAAGAAGAAGAGATCACTCCCCATGCACAAAGAGATCTGCTGGCAATGTCATCTGGGCGTGTAAGCCTAACAATAACAATAGTATAACCAAGTTAGCGTAAATTGTCAGTAAAACTGCATAATACGTTGAAATCACAAAGCCTAGGCCTTGATAAACAAACCACACCACAAAATAGTTAGTAACAAGATCCATAGAGGTCTTTAATAAAATGACTGAAGAAAATATTAGCATCCCAAACACGCTGTCCAGTAAAGCTTAAGATATTAACTCCCATGCACAATGAGACCTGCTGACGGTGTCATCTGACAGCATAAGGCTCGCCAAACAACCCACAAATGAGTGGATCTTTCATCCCATGCGTTTCTGCAATTGTCATAACAGTACAGCAAGGTTAAAGATGTGAGTCCCAAACTTCCAAATAGTTGAAGTCCTAGCAACAGGTAATAAATCAGGTAGACAAGAGCGCCAAGAAATATCATGCCTGCCAAAACATCCAATAGCCACAAGAATTTAAGTTAGAAAATGCCAAGGAAAAAAGTAAAGAAAATGAATGATAAAGACATGGTAAAAATGTCGCCAGCATTGTGGTGCGAGTGGTATCCTAATAACATGTACCAGGAAAACATATCCCCTCAATGGATACAATTACCAGGGGAATCAGTAAAAAGGTTCCTATCTGCTTTATTTTCCAAAGCAAAATCTGCTGTTGTTTTGCCCATGACAAGTGCAGTTAGCTAATGGTCAGATCCTATGAAACTGCAAACAATATCAAGAAATAAAAGATTGAAGCGTACCATTTAAATGGGAGAAAGCAAGAGAAGCATCAATATCACTTCATCTCGGCCATGAACTTCTCGTACTCTGAATCCCCACCATAAGTGACAGTTCCTTCCACAGATGATGATGACGCAGGCTGAGATGCTGGTGGATTAGATGCCCAGGGCGCATTTCCTGCACCTTGTGAGGGGTCTGTCGTTGGAGGAGGTACAGGTGGAACTGCAGCATAATAGGTTGGATAACCAAGTGAGGAGGGCGGGTATGGGGGCTGAACGCTTGCGTACATGCTGTTTGGCACAGGTGGTGCATGCACAGTGCTCTGAGATTGCACTCCAGGAGGGTAATTCTGCATTGCTTCACCAGATGGCATGTTCTGAGGTGGGGCACCAGGAGGCGGCACACTTTGAGGTGGGGGAGCATAAGACACACTGTAAGGGGGCATAGGATGATGACCAGCAGGGGTGTACATGCTTGCACCAGGAGGAGGGGGGGCATATCCATAGGGTGGAGGAGGTGGACCCCATGGAACTGGTGCACCCATATAACCTCCATGGGGTGGAGGTGGGGGTGGATTTGTAAGAGGCCCACCTGCTGCATATTGTTGAGATGGATAACCTCCTGAAGATGCATCTGGAGCAGGGTAAGTTGGTGGTAGTGGAGCTGGGGGGCCAGGAGGGACAGCAGGCTGAGGTGGTTTTCCTGCTACTCTAACAGCTATTACTCGCCCTTCCAAGTGATACCCATTCATACTAGCTATAGCCTGGTTTGCCTGAGTTACATCCGAATACTTCACAAAACCATAACCTTTGCTTAACCCAGTCATTCGATCCTTAATGACCTTGGCTGTAACAATAGCACCAAAGGGCGAGAACAATCTTATTAGAGCATCATCATCAAAAGTTGGAGGCAGATAACCAATATATAAGTTTGTTTCATCATATTCCTTCTTAAGCCCATTGCCCAATCCTGCCTGAGTAGCCCCTGCAGCACTGCTGCCATTCGCCCAAGGAGGGTTGCTACCTGTGGAACCTGTAAGAGGCAGTGCCGTGGTCGTCTTGGACAATGAATCAGGAGCAGCACCACCCAACTCAGCTAAGAAATTCTGATATTCATCATCCATTTTCTTCCCTGAGCCTTTCATGGGACAGTCAATGGTAGGATGCCCTCCATCCCCACATATCTTACAGAGCACATCACTCTTGAACGTAGTAGTACGCGCAGGACACGCATACTGCCTATGTCCAGGCTCACCACACAGCCTGCAGAATTCTTCATCTCTTATAGTCCCATTAAGGGCTGCAAGCTCCCTCAGTTGCTGCCTCTTGTGCTCATTTAGAACTTCATCCACAGGCGTCAGAAGCTTCTCAATCATGGTCGCTGCACCCTCGAGAGATTCCTGTGTTTCAGCTTCCACCAACACATGCAAATCCTCATTCTCCGAAGGATCTGGCTTGAGGTCCCTCTTCTGCTGCAACCTGCCTTCTTTGACTGAGCCTTTACCCCTGATCACTATCTTGGCACCTGTCTCCTTCTCCATCCTCTTCTGAGTGTTACCTCTGGGGCCAATGATAAGCCCAATAAAGTTGTACCCAGGGTACTCCTTCATGGGTATGTAGAGTTTCTTCTGAAGCTTGGGAGGCCGGTAATCTGCAGGGGGTCTGAAAGCTGGATTCTTCTTTATAAGCTGTGATATAATCTCCTGCCGCTCCTTGTTGAGCCGCTCACGAGCCCGGTACTCGCGCGTATTAATCCGAATACCCATGTTGTCATATATGGGCTCGGGCGACGGGGAGCGCGCCCCTTCCGGGCGATCGTCCAAGGGCAGGCCCGACTGGAGGAGGCGACTGATCTCCAGGAGCCGGATATTGAGGGCTTGGACCTCCGGATCAAGATCAGCAGCGAAGTCCTTCATGAAATCAGGTAGCTGGAACGACCTTGGCTCTTCCTCGGACCACCTGGACTTCCTTTTCCGGCTGCCGCTGCCCGCGTCGCCGTTCCGGTCGCCCTCGGATGGGGGATCCCATCGGCTCCGCCTGCGCCGCCGGCTGCTGGTCTCCTCCTCCCCGCCGGAACCGTCCTTGTCGGTGCCGCTGTGGGTGCCGGCGAGGCCGCTCTCAGATATCAGCGGCCTCTCCACGCTGTCCCGCTTCGGCGCCTCGGAGATCTGATGAAAATTCCCCAGATTATTGTGGCCCGCAGAAGGCTGCTGCTGCTGCTCCTGGTTCTTGAAGGCATAAGGTGAGCCTCCATAAGGGAAACCGGGGTCTTCCGAGGGCGGAAGAGGAACACCCTGGTCCAGGGTTTCCGGAGGGGGAGGGTACTCATGACCAAGGGTTTCCGGAGGGGGAGGGTACTCATGACCAAGGGTTTCCGGAGGGGGAGCATACTGTTGCTGATCTAGGGTTTCTGGAGGGGGAGGGTAGTGCTGATCTAGCGCTTCCGGAGGGGGAGGCGGGGGGGCGTCCTCGCCGGCTAGGGATTCCGGAGGTGGCGGCGCCACCGGGTTGCAGGCGCCAAGGGTTTCTAAAGGTCGATTGTAACCCAAGATCTGGGAGGAGGGGGCGTCGTACTGAGGGTGGTGATTACCGGAAGAAGGATCGAAGCCTTGCGCCGGGGCCGATGAAGCGTAGATCGCGGAGTCCTCCATCGCGGCGGAGAGGGCGATGGAGAGAAAACGAGATCCGGGAGGAAGAAGGGTGAGAGAGGATTAGGGTTTCGCCGACGACCACCGGAAGGAAGAAGGGTAAGAGAGAATTAGGGTTTCGCCGTCGGCCTCGGGGAGGAAGAAGCCAACTCCTGCTCGCAACTTTAACGATGGCGAAGTGGCAAGCGGGTGCGTATTTTATAGGGCGGGGGAAAGGGTGGGGGTACAGTGAAGGCTTGTGAGGCCAGGATTTGTCGTGTTAACTCCCAAAGTCGGCTGGAGAACGGAGACGAAAATAAGAGAAAAAAAATTAAATAGAAAAGCCTATAGCATAGGAAATTTGTTTATTTTCTTATAAACTACCGTATGTATATAAATATGTATATATATATATATATATATATATATATATATATATATATATATATATATATATATATATATATACATACGGTAGTTTATAAGAAAATAAACAAATTTCCTATGCTATATATATATATATATATATATATATATATTCCTGAATCTAAGACATTGTTATAAACACTTTTGATATCTTTAAAAGAAATTATGATTATACTCTTTCTATCAAAATATCATAAACTCTAATGTATATCTCTAAAATTATCACAATTTTATATATATAACCTTAACTTCAGCAAACTTGACCAAATATTTTTAACATATCCCGGTTCACAGCTGATGGGGGAGAATCCGATTAGGCCCAGTACTAGGAGGCCGGCCCAGTGTAAGAGAGACAGTCGAATCTCATTCGGCCCATCAAGTAAATCGAACAGAAACGACTTAGGCGCCTTATTGAAATAGTACGGTTTCGGCTCAAGCGGTGGGCTCTGTTAACAACCGTATTCGGTCCAGTCGTAGCAAATAATAGGCCGAAGTGGGCCCGGCCCATTCCAGCTAATTGCTGACTAGCCGTCGACCTATTAACGGGGTATTTCGACAATTTCCTCTCAAACCCCAAAACAGTCCTATATCGGCTGCAACAAGAAGAGAACCCCCATCCCCTGCTATAAAAAGAAGGTTATTCATTGCGGAAAAGGTACGTCTTAAGCACTCAAGCTTCTTCCTTCCTCACTTCTAAATTGAATCTTCTTTAAAGGCTAGCTTAACTATCGGAGGAGGTTCTCCTGGGCCGAAACTCAGGACCCTCGCTGACTGGTTCTTCTTCTCGCAGGAGTCTCGGCTTGAATCTTCGCCAGTCTCTTTGTCCGGGTTGGCTTCGGCAACTGGTCTTTCGGTTCACATCCGGATTCTGTCCTCGAAATCCATAAGTGATAGTTTCGACTACATCACTTAGCGCCGTCTGTGGGAAATAAGCATTATAGATATGTCTCATCGACTAGTGACCAGACGATCCGGCCAAGACGAGGCGGAGACGCGAGCGACTCCGGCGCAGTCACTCCACGTCGAAGGTGCTCCGTCCATCCTTCCACAAGGTTCCGTCCTCCCAGTAATATCAGAGCCTCTCGCTCCCAGGAACGACCGAGTGGAGGAACTCCAACAGCAAGTGGTCACACTGGCCGCTACTGTTACTTCTTTGGCACCATTGCGGGATATGGTGTTTGCTATCGTCCAGCACATGGGGTTGCTGAATCAGCCCACACAGCAGGTACCGCCTCTCCCCCAATACTGCCCTGCTACTCAGCCTGTGAAGGGACAGCCAACACCCTCGCGGACGTTTCACAACGAAGAAGCTTCGGCATGCAGTGAACCATTTGGACCGCAAGGCCGAATTCCTCGCGTCAGTCATATTCTGACGGAGCAGGACAATGCTTCGTCCGGATTTCATCCGACCGAGGCCGAAGGGCGTTCAGCCGCTACCTCAACCACTCCGGAGCTGGACCGGAGACTAACAGAAATAAGGAAGGAAATGCAGCAGATGGTCTCCCGGCCATATGGAGCACCTCTCGCTAGCACCATCCTGGAGCAAACTCCTTTCTCTCCAGAGCTTCTGGCCGTTGAGGTACCTTCCAACTTCAAGTTACCAAAAAGACCACTGTATGATGGAATGATAAACCCAGTCTGCCATTTCCAGAGATTTAATTCTTACCTCTCCGTCCGAGAGGTTTCTGAGGCAGTCCGCTGCCGTCTCTTCTCCCTTACTCTAGAAAAAACAGCTGTAACTTGATTTGAAACATTGGCTTCCAATTGTATTCATTCTTTAATACAATTAGGCCAATTGTTTATCGACCAATTCTATGATGCCACTCGGCAATGTAAAACTTCGACCAGTCTGTTTGCCATTCGGCAAGGGCCGACCGAGACCCTTCAAGAATACTTTACCAGGTTTCGAACCGAAGCAGTCCAGATTCCGAACCTGGACAGTTCGATTGTTGTCTCGGCCATCATCAGCGGATGCATGGACAAGGGGCTTCTCAGCTCTATCGGGAAGCGTCATCCTACCACCTTCCAGGACCTGGTGGCCCGGGCTCATAAATATATCAACCAGGAGGCCCTGATGATGTCCAAGGGCAAGAATGCTGCCGAGACGGTATCGGCTATTACCCCTCCAGCTCATCCTCGCCCTGAAGATCACGAACCCTCCCGCAAGAGATACAAGAAAGAATAATGGGGCCAAGACAAGCGCCGAGATCTGCAGCAGCGGTATCTGCCACTACCTGCTCCGC
Source organism: Zantedeschia hybrid cultivar (assembly GCA_030544215.1). Lineage (NCBI taxonomy): Eukaryota > Viridiplantae > Streptophyta > Magnoliopsida > Alismatales > Araceae > Zantedeschia > Zantedeschia hybrid cultivar. The sequence continues at coordinate 80,392,210 of JARZZO010000014.1, forward strand.
CCTCCCGGATACTTATGGAGGTAAAAGGTATGCTTCGGCAGCCTGAGCGCATCAGAACTGATCATCACCGAAGGGACTCCCGGAAATAGTGTGAGTACCATCGAGAAACTGGGCATTCGACTGACAAATGTCGGCACCTTCGGGAGGAGATCGATCGCCTCATCCGGGAGGGCCGCCTGCCGCAATACCGACGAGTGCAACCTCAGCAACGGCAGAGCTGAGACGCCCCCGCAGCGCCAAGGCAACCCCAACTCCCAGATAAAGAAGCACCACCTCAGCCGAAAGCTACTTCGGCCCCGGCAGAAGCATCACACCAGCAACCCAGTGCCGGGTCAATCATGATGATATCCAGAGGACCGGGAGAGGGATCACGGCGTCGTCGAGCCGAGGCAGCGTCAGATGTAGCGGCGATTGACACTAGGCCGAAACGACCTTGACAAGAAGACATCGTCTTTGGCCAGGAGGATCTGACTGACGTTCAGGTTCCTCATGATAATGCCCTCGTTGTAAATGTTGTACTAAAAAACTACGATATCCATCGTATCTTTGTTGATAATGGAAGCGCACCCAATGTGCTTTTTTATGATTGTTTCCTGAAAATGGGTCTGACCGAGGCTGATATGAAGCCTCACCAAGGGCCCTTGTTCGGCTTTAATGGTGCACCCTGTCGGGTGGAAGGCATCGTCCGACTACCTGTGACCCTCGGTACAGCACCGAGGCAATTAACTATTGAGACGGATTTTGCCGTCGTGAAAATTGATTCAGCCTACAACGCCATTTTTGGCCGAAGGCTGATCGGAGGAATTGGAGTTGTACCTTCATCCTACCATCAAAAGCTGAAGTTCCATACTAGTCATGGAGTTGGCGAGGCGAAAGGAAATCAAGAAGCTGCCCGACAGTGCTATATGATCTCAGTCAAAGGGAAGGTTGCGGCCGAATCCCTTTCAATCGAATCTTCGGCCGAAGCATCCCCAGGAGAAGAACTTGTAACTATCCCAGTTCCAGGAGGAGAAGGCCGAACACTGATGATAGGTTCCGACCTTGAAAAAACTGAAGCCGAGAGATTTATCAACTTCCTGAAGGAGAACCTCGACGTCTTCGCCTGGTCTCCCTCATATATGCCTGGAGTCAACCCGGAGGTAGCAGAGCACCGGCTACACGTCGACCCGAATCAACCTCCGGTCAAACAGAAGCGGCGGACCTTCAACCAAGAAAGGAGAATGGTCATCCAGGCTGAAATGCAAAAGGGGCTGAATGCAGGACATCTCCGAGAGGTTCATCATCCGGAATGGATCGCTAATGTGGTGATGGTACCCAAAAAGGACGGTAAATGGCGAATGTGTGTTGATTTCACTAACCTCAACAAGGCTTGTCCGATGGACAGTTTTCCGCTGCCTCGGATAGACCAGATGGTGGACGCCACTTCCGGCCATGAACTACTCAGCTTCCTCGACGCCTATTCGGGCTATCACCAGATACGAATGCATCCAATGGACGAGGACAAAACAAGTTTCACAACAGACCTCGGCCTGTATTGCTACACCCGGATGCCTTTCGGCTTGAAGAATGCTAGAGCAACTTATCAGCGCCTCGTCAACAAAATGTTCGCTCCACAACTCGGCTGAAACATAGAAGTTTACATCGACGACATACTGGTAAAAAGCCGTGTCGCTGCTGATCATTTGGCCGAAACATTCTCTACCTTGCGTAGGTATAAAATGAAGCTGAACCGTGCCAAGTACGCCTTCGGCGTAGCCTCCGGGAAGTTCCTCGGCTATATGGTCACCCGTCGAGGGGTAGAGGCGAATCCTGCGAAAATTGCGGCTATCCTTCAAATGCGCCCTCCGGCGAACGTCTGAGAAGTTCAAAGGCTAAGCGGACGAATCGCAGCATTGAGCCGTTTCATGTCGAGGGCGGCGGACTATTGCTTCCCTTTCTTCAAGTTACTAAAAAAGACAAATAACTTCTCCTGGACAGACGAATGCCAATCGGCTTTCGATCAGCTAAAAACTTACCTTTCCAATGTTCCTATTTTGTCTAAGCCAGTCCAAGGAGAACAACTATTCATTTATCTCGCCGTTTTTGAAGTTGCTATCAGTGTCGTCCTTGTCAAAGAAGAAGATGGTGTTCAAAGGCCAGTTTATTATATAAGCCGAGCGCTCCACGGAGCGGAGCTTCGGTATCCAACTCTTGAAAAGCTAGCCTTGGCCCTCGTCGCTTCTGCGAGAAGGCTCCGACCCTATTTCCTCGCACATTCAATAAAGGTCCTCACGGATCAACCTTTGAGGCAGATTCTCTCTCGACCGGAGGTATCAGGAAGATTAGCAAAATGGGCGATCGAACTGGGGAGTTCGACATCTCCTATGGACCTCGGACTGCAATAAAAGTTCAAGCTTTAGCCGACTTCATCGCTGAGCTTACTCCCGAGTCGTCTTCGGTCCCTCGACCAAAAATAGTCAAAACAAATCCTGAAGCCGAAAACACTTCGGCTCCAGTGTCCTCGGCTGATGAATGGCAGCCATATGTTGACGGATCCGCATGCTCTTCGGGTAATAGCGCCGGGTGGATCCTGGCGTCTCCAGAAGGGGTCGTCACAGAGTACGCTCTGCGCTTCACCTTCCCGGCCACTAACAATGCCTCCGAGTACGAAGCCCTCATATCAGGCCTTCGGGCCACTAGAAGGCTCAGTGTGTAGAAGATAAAGGCGTTCAGCGACTCTCAGCTTATCGCTAGCCAAATCACCGGGGAGTACGAGGCCCGAGACGCATTGATGGCGTCCTATCTCCAGGTAACTCGCAAAATCATTGATGAATTCATTTCTTTTGAGATCGTGCGGATCTCTCGGCCCGAGAACACTCGAGCCGATGCTCTTTCTCGGCTAGCGTCAACCCATGATGGGGGAGGAAGCCTAATGGTCTTGGTAGAGGAGCTACCTGAGCCAAGTCTCCAAGAATCCGAGGTCATGCAAGTGAATAATTCTAAAGAGGAAACTTGGATGACTCCATTAATTGCTTTTATCCTCCGAGAGGAGCTCGCGTCCTATCCAAAAAAGGCGAGACGCATCCGGCAGCACTCCTCTCATTTCCTAATTCTAGATGATATGTTATATAAGAAATCATTCGGCCGGCCGCTCCTCCGATGTCTCGGCCCGACCGAAGTCAATTATGTCCTTCGGGAAGTACATGAAGGAATCTGCGGAACGCATGCAGGAGGAAGGGCCTTGACTCATAAACTCTTGAGGCAAGGGTACTGGTGGCCGACACTCCGAGAGGACGCAGATACTCTCGTCCGCCGCTGTGATCAATGCCAGAGGTACAGTTCTCTCATTCACCAATCAGCAACCATACTAACACCTCTGTCAGACCCTTGGCCTTTCGCCCAATGGGGGATAGACATTCTGGGACCTTTTCCCATTGCCACCGGCCAGAGAAAATTCCTTATTGTAGCAGTAGATTATTTCACAATGTGGGTTGAAGCCGAACCCCTTGCGTCTATCACTGATAATAATGTATGGAGCTTCGTATGGAAGTCTATTATTTGCGGCTACGGCATCCCTCGGGCAATCATATCAGATAATGGCAAACAGTTTGACAGCCACCGGTTCAAAGACAACTGTGCAAGCTTCAATATTCTACACAAATTCACTTCAGTAGCTCACCCTTAGACAAATGGCCAAGCCGAAGTCACTAACCGACGTACATTACAAGGACTGAAACTCGTCTCGGCGAAGCTAAAGGCCGATGGGTCGAAGAGTTGCCGAGTGTTCTATGGGCTTATCGAACAACAAGCCGAACCCCTACCGGAGAAACCCCATTCCGAATGGTTTACGGAGTGGAAGTTGTTATTCCTCTTGAAATCGGAGAATAATTGTAAGGACTGAGATTTCAGATCCGGTTATCGGGTCAGTCTCTGGGTCGGATTCCCTAGTTTGGGCCTTGATGGGACTGAGGAGTGCCATCTAAATGACGTCTACGATGCATGACTCCTTTTGAACGGCGTCTTGATGGGTGGACGCCATTTAGTTGGGTTGCCGATGTGCCACGTGGGCGGGCTTTGGGCCACGAGAGTACGGCCCTGTCGTGTCGTCTGAACGGCATCCGCGATGGTCGACGCCATTCAGACTGCGACCCTGGGTTGTCAGTGTACGGTACCGGTCTTGTCGTCTGAACGGCGTCTTAAGTAGGTGACGCGTTTCAGACTCTGTCAGTACGGTCCGTCATGTCAACTGATAGGCGTCCGTGCAGGTCGACGCGTTTCAGCCAGTTTCTAGTTAACCCCGCGAACCCTCCTTCCTTTCCCTCATTTTCTCCTCCCTCTTCTCTCTCCTCTCCTCCCCGGCGGCTCCGGCGATTCTTCCTTCCCCTCCTTCTTTTCCTCCCACCATTTCATCTCTCCCTCTACTCCATCGACCTCCTAACTCCCACCACTACCACCACCACCTCCTTCGCGACGTTTATTCTCCGGACGGCGGCCGACGTCCCGGTAGAGTAACGACGACATCGGCGGTACCGGCGGCGGCGTGGGGCGAGATGAGTGGGCGGCTTGGAGCTTGGAGGAGTTCAAGTAACCGGTAGGGTGATGATTCCCAGTGCATTTCGTTTGAAACCATGTTTTCCCGCATTTGAAGCATGTTTTAGGGGTATTTTTGGGGTGAAAACGCTAAGTGCATGTATGAGAAATTGGGTGTTCTAAAGGGTAGTTAGGTTCTCCTCCTTCCCTTTTGTGTTTTGTGCCCTTTTCTGTGTGTTTTGGGGGAGAAATCCCATCTCGTGGATTGGGGAAAACGAGGGGGAGAACCTGTCTGTCGGGACTAAATGGCGTCGAGGTGAGGCGACACCTTTTAGAAAGGCGGCGCCCACCCACGACGCAATTTAGCCCCATTTACAGACTTTGTCTCTGAACTGTTGAGCGTCCAGGGACAGCGACGCCTTTTTAAAAGGCGACTTGCGTGAACGACACATTTTTAGTGGAAATCACCCCATGGCATGTCCCTGTTTTCGGTCGCTAACAGGCGACGAGGGACAGCGACGCCTTTCAAAAGGCGACTACCTGTGGCAACGCATTTTACGCCAGGTTCTGAGGGCGAGTTTTCTATGAACCAGTTTAGGAGGCTTGAATGGCGTCGGCCTTGGGCGACGCGATTCAAGACAGAATCACACTAATTCATGCCATTAAAAATATGTTTACATTGTTAGACAGTTGGTTAGTTGGTTAAATGCATGCTTTAAATTATACTCGATGATGATGGTTTCCTTGTGACTGGATCTCACAGTGTTGTGTTTCGTGCGACTGTGGACCTAGAGTGACAGTTGTAGCACTTTATTGATGGATATAGGTGTCCTCTAAGCCAATCATAAGGCACCTATTTCAATCTGGTTCACTAATAAATGGCATTAAATTCATTATGTAGATTGGCATATTTATATTTGCGCATAATGAAGTCCATGAATATGTGCAATAGTCATCAGATTATGATGAGATCATAATAATGAGACTGATGACTTATAAACACATATTCTCAATTGTTCCTAGTCGTAGGATGTTTGAGAAGGACATCAAACATCCGGTTAGACTAGTACAGGTTATTCCAGCTCATATGATGAGGGTGACTGATCTCGTTAGTTACTAGTGTGGAGACACAATGGTAAACCTGTAGGTGCTCATTGGAGAATGAGTTCACTGAACTGATCCGACATGAATCGCCGAATGGTAATTTACCTGACTGTCAATCGGCTTGATTCATCGTCACAGTAGCGTGGTTGATCCTTGGACTTGAGACACCAAAGACACCTTGTCGGTGGACTTCTGGACTTTGACCTTGACCTACGAATCCCTATCCACGGGATCTCTAACAGTCAAGGATCGGGTCCAACGGAAGACCTTCGAAGGTGATTGTGTGTTCAATAGAGGATCGTTCGCTCTCAGGTAACTGGAGAGAGAATGCTCTATAGTAGATCCGCAGGAGTCTCTGGCCAGAGCAGAAACAATATCAGAAAAAGTGGTTTTCGGATATTGTAAAGCGGAGTCTGATTCAAGTGAGTTGACAATCTAGGGTTTGACAGTTGACCATACCCTAGGTTAACTCGAGAGCATTGTGCGAACGAAGGATTATAGCCACGTGGTAACTGTGGACGGACAGGTTCCATGAGTGGGTTGCTGAACCCCATTACCTTCCGGGATCATGCGGTGTTGCTTGGCACCCAACTTGATCAGAAGTCCGACCGAATTCACATGCGATGTCAATTCGGTTAAGTAATTAGTTAATATCTAGATATTAATTAATTACTATAAGTCAATAACTAGTTATTGGACTTAACGGGCTGAAAACCGGACTGGTGAATGGGCCTAGAGGGTCACACGCAATAAGATTCTCAGTCGGTGGTACATAAGTGGGATTTATATTAACTCGGGGACTTTTGTGAAAAGTCGCGCCGACTTAATATATATACACGCTGTTGAGAAACCCTGGGCCAAGCTCCAGGATTTCCCTTGCTGGCCGTCACCCCCCCTTTCTCTCTCTTCCTCTGGGTGTCCCGTTTGGCGTGCCAGAACAGCTTCCGTCTCCGCCGCGTATGATTCCCGAAAGTCGGGAATTCTCGTCGGCGGGATTTCCGCAATCGTTGCGGCGACGGATTTTCAGCGAGCGAGCTGAAACGGACGAGGGATCGAGGACGAACCACCGCGGAGGATCGCGTGGATACCGCTGGAGGCTGGACGCTTGTGCGGCTTGCGGCATCACCTTGACGGAACCGAGACGGAAGCGGATTCGAATCCGCGCACGGTAATCGGATTACTTCTCGTAGTTTTCGGTTTGCGTTTTTCGTTCCGAATCGGATCAGCGGGCATCGGGCGGGATAAATTTTTCTTCTTCGTTTCCGCTGCGTTCTTCGCGTCCTGCCCGGATCCCAACAGTGGTATCAGAGCCAGGTTCCGCTCTGATCCGCTCCGGAACGATAAAATTATTATTCTAAATTATTTCATGCATAAATTCGTTTTTCCTCATAGATATTGTTCATGGGATGAACTTAGAATTTCGAATTTAATTTTTCTGTGCGAAAAACGAAATTTTTTTTGGGGTTTCATCGCGTTCTTCATGGTGATGAAGAACCGGATTTGTGGACTTCAAAAGGGGATTAATGATGGTTGGACCATCTCTGTGGGCTTACTGGTATGACCAGCTACCCCTCACCATCACCGGAAAATTTCCATGGCGGCCGGTGGAGCTTTTCTTCCCATAATCTTCAAGAGTTGAAAAGGATTGTGGAAAAAGCTGAAATCTGCGAAACTGCACAAATCTCCAACTTTGGAGGTTCACCGGCGGCGAAGGAATCGCCGTCCGGTCACCACCGGCGGGGGAAATGGAAGTGGTGACATCCCTCTGCAAATTCCGGCCATCCTCGTGGCCGGCGGCGGCGGCGGCGCCGCCCAAAACAGGCTTCAAACAGGGCTGAAAAACCCTAAAATCTGAACTGGTCGAACCTGCAGCAGATGGGCCTGGACCGGCCGGTCCCGAGCCAGTCCGAGTCGGTTCGGCCGGGCGGCCTGGGCCTGGCCCGGGCGCACCAGGCGCCCGACCTGGCTCGGCCAGGTCGCCCGAGCCAGGGCCCTGCCTGGCTCGAGCCAGGGCCGGACCAGGGTCTGGGCCAGGTTGCCCCAGCCCGAGCCAGACCAGGCCCTGGGCCCAATTTAATAGGCCAATTGGGCCTATTTAACCCCAGCCCATTTAATCTATTTAACCCCTTATTTAAACCCCTAAACCCCAACCCCTATTAACTGGAATTGAAGTTAAATAATTTAAAACTGTTTTAATATTATTTTTCCAGTTAATTATGAACTTATTGAGATTTGATCTTAATAGTCAATTGGGTTTAACTTATGTAAGATATGATCTTACATAAAGGGTTGACATGATTCCCTTTACCTTAAAATTAAAATAAATTTTATTTAAAAGTGTTTTATACTTAAATTTATAATTTTAAGTTTAAAAGGGGATTATGAGTTAAGATGTGATCTTAATTTATAATTAACAAATGTTGTTATTTACATAAAATGGGATCTTAATTAATTATTAACAATTGTTGTTATTAATGATTAAGATAAAATTAACAAATGTTGTTAATTTATATTTAAGATGGGATCTTAAAAATAATTAACAAACGTTGTTAATTATTTAAGGGATTAGATCATTGTCATGGTTTTAAAATTAATTGACAAATGTTGTTAACTTTATTTTAATTAACCAATTAGATAATTCTTTAGCAATTGTTGTTAGAGAATTATTTTAATAATTTGGAGACACTTAATAATAGTTGTTAAGTGATGAATTAACTTTTTATAAATGTTATAATTAAGTTAATTAATTCTTGAGTAATGAATCTTAATAAGAGTTATTAAGTATTAATTAATTCTTAATAATAGTTATTAAGATGATTAATTAGTTTACTCTTGAATCTCTTAATTATTGGTTTTAATGATCTAATCTACTTGGAATTAATCTTTTAATAAATGTTATTAAGAGATTATTTAAGTCTAATTGTTAGACTATTTTAATTAGAAATGTTCTAATTATTATTTCTTAATAATGGTTATTGAGAAATATGATTTAAATAAAGGGGTTTATTAACAAGGAGTTGTTAAGGGGTTAATAATTTGAGTTGGAAATTCCTTTATAAATGTTATTTAGGAATTTTTTAATTCTGTCTAAATGTTAGATTGTTTCGCATTAATAATTGTTATTAATGTGATTTAAAATTAATCTAAGTGTTAGATTAATTAATTTAGATCTGTTCTAAATTATGCATGGAATATTTTAGAATTTTAATTTTAGCTTTATATGCGCATGTTGATGTGTTTACTGCTTTAAATTAGATTTATTGCATGTTAGAAAATAAGATTTTCGAAAATTCAAATTATCCAATTTTGATTGGAACCCAGGTTTTGAGAAAGCCAAAATTATTATATTTTCAAAATTTTAGCCTTCATGTGTGGATGGTTAAAATTTGTGGTGGTCATGGACATGCACTTAGTTAAATTTCATATCATGTGATGGTGTGTGATTTTGTGGATTGTTATGGAATGTGAATGTTTATTAATTAAGTGTTAATTAATGAGGCTTGTGTGCCTCCCTCTCCCCATTCCATTGTAATTCTATCTCCCTCTGATATTGTACTCGGCCATAAGGCTTTCTCTTACAATTTATTTGTATTTGAAATTGTTTCAAAATAAATAATATTTGTATTTGATCGCGTCGGCCGAGGAGAGGCGAGGATGATCCACAAATGCAACCAAGAAGGCGACAGGAGATGAGATCACCAGTGGCTATGTGTTTGCATGTTTAGATTATGTAAGTGTTATATAGTTTTGGTGATTAATTGTTTGGCTCCAGTTAATCACCGTGCTGTCCATGACCACATAATGAACATGTATGGATGATGCATGCTTTTAGTTATTGATTATGAATCGATTGCTAATATCTAGGTATAGTTAAATATATTCGATATATTTATAAACTATCACCTAGGATGAGACCAACTTAACATAAACAAAACCTTCAACATAAAGTCTAAGCCGGAGCGCGAGTCATTGAGAATGTACCGCGTGGCTCTCCATCAATATAGTTCTTAGAACTTGATTCAGTGATGACAGATACTACGTGTTTACCCGAGATCTGTCACCATCTGATGAAAGGACTATTAACTATGGCATTATGATGCCTTGAGATTGGAATAGAGGAACGGTGTAGCTATCCTCGCGTTTACCCGGGAGCTGCATTCTTACTCAACTCTGTCGCGTATTGATGGTAAAGCTTAGACCAGGTATAATGGTCTACTGTGTTTACCCGGGACCATTAAAGACCTGGGAGCCGAAGTAAGATCGGATATTGCAAGGAGTTGCAATTACCATGAGATGGTTGCTCTAAGATAATGGTATGATACTATGTGTTTACCCGAGGTCATACTGTGATTCTTGGAGATTCTGATCCTCACTAGAAGACCGTCGGAGTCTTCCGTTCTATATACCTGAAGGTTATACAGTCCGTCGAAAAATAGTGGGAAATAATTCAAGACAAAAGACCATAATTGAATTATCAGAACTATCTGCTTAAATCGCGTTGTTTCCTTTGATCACTAAAATGTCGTCTATTCGAGAAGTTGACATATTGGATGCCAATACTTCTCATATTCAGACTGACTAGAAAACTCTGAAGAATGTCTTCAAGGCCAAGTGAAAGTCACTATCCTAATCGGATATCATGAATCCTCTTACTTGGATAGACCAAGGTGAAGAGGTGCTCATGGTATGCCTTATTGAAAGGCAATGATGGTCATGAAATCTCTTATTTGGATAGACCAAGATGAAGAGATATTCATGATATGCCTTTGAGAAAGGCAAGTGGTAAGATTTTAAGCGATCGAATCCACACCTGAAAAGGGATAAGGAAAGTCAGCTGAGATAGAGAAGTAGCAGTTCTCCCACTGTAACCAATATAAGGATATTGGTAAAGGCAAAAGGAATATGGAACTTGAAAGAAGTTTCATGTATTCTTATTATTGTCTTTTGCATGTCTATTAGAGAATTAGCGTATCCAATATGAGATATTGGAAATGATTCTCAGAGCTGCGATAGTGTGCAGACTTAGACAAGTAAAAGGAAATCGAGAAAATGTAAGTGTTGAGTTAGACTTAACTATTGTTCATGATATTCATAGATTACTGTTAGACAGTAAATCTTTGTATATCTATAGGAGTCAAATATGAAACTGAATAACTGTTATTTAGTTGCATAAGAAATCAAGAATAACATTGATTGAAAAGAATAATAGTTGTTCGAATTAGTCAATGCACTATAGATTCTTGAAGTGACATTTCATGTGATGAATGTTCACTAGTCTCTTATAAAAATGAACTGTGTGAGTCCTGATTATCTATGGTATTGTACATAGGATTGTACAATAAGAAAATTTTTGATGCTGATGCATATTGATGTAAACAGGTCAAAGGCCAAAGATAATCACTACTGTTGACTTACCTTATAGTTTACTTTTTGAATGATTCGACTGTATGTACTTATTGAAGTACAAGTTGAATGCATCTGAGAGATTGAGGTAAAGATCAATATGAAGTATTAGAATTTTTGATTTGATCAAAGAAACTAATACTTAGGTATATGATTCACATAAATCATTAAGAGGATAATTGTATCCTCACTCGATTAATCCTCATTGTGCATCATAGCAATATGATAGAATGAGGGATTGCACCTTATTAAGATATGGTGCAATATACAATAAGATTTGCCTAATTCATATCTTTTTGAACAAGAGTATGAACATTAGATGTCCATACTTTAAAGATGGTTCCAAATTAGTCAGTGTGTGTTCATATAAGATATGGAAACCAAATAATTCATATGAGATGTGAATTATGAACAAACCAGATTTAAAAGTTAGGTATTATTGTGATGTGAATTTGTGAATGTCCAAAGAGTTTGGACATTACAATTATTGTCCAGGGGACAATGAAATAATTGTCGTCCTAAAAGCTGTCTTATGTGAAGAGGAATATGTTCTCAAAGAAGACAGTGGGAGCTGATATAACTAGAAGATGTTCTAGATTCACAAGTTAATATAAGATTATTAGATAATCTTTAGTTGTTTGGAACCGGTCATGACACACATACAGAGAGCTTCATAGATTTTTGAGATTCTCTCAGTGATTGGAAGGATATGTTTGACATATCTGTTTTAGCAAGGTGAGAGGACCTCAAAATAGATTATGATCTAAAATCTATGATAACGATGCTCTCTGTCATTACAACTTTGAGATTGATAAGTTTATCAGAATTCTACTTGTCAATACTGCCTATCATGAGATGATGACAGTTGGATATTAAAAGCGTCCACTCAATGTGATTGAGATAAAGATGTATATGATACACCTTTAAAGCTTTTAGAATGTCCAAGAAGCAAGTTATGATTTCAAAGTTATTTTGAATCAAACTGAAACTTCCTAAGTTGTAATAAGAGTTTTTTGACTTAATTGTCAAATATTATGTGATCATTAAGAATGATCACGGATTGTGTGTGTTCAGAAAGGACAGTGGGAGTACGGTCGCTTTAGTAATGCTTTATGATAATAACATCAAAGTCATTAAGAATGACTTCAGGATGTTACTATTAGTGAAAGCATTGTTAACCATGTTTTCCTCCATAATGAATTTAGTTATAATATCCCACGTATTGGAAATACGAATCTATTAAGATAGATTGGTGGGGATATTATATTGACATGTATGTCAAGTTGTTTGGCATAAATTTCATGATAAGTCTCAATTGTTGAGATAAGGAATTTATTCCTTTAAAGAAAAGGTTCTTTAAAGGATACAGGAGTGAAATGCATCATTAAGCGCTTGAGAAGTGCTAAGGGTGCATTCACGTATATGGAGAGGATGATTTGAAACTATGAGGTCACACTGACTCAAATTTCAAGTCAAATAATGGATTCAACCTTCTGGTAGAAAGGAATGGATTGGAATGGTTCCAATCTAAAACTCGATATTAAGATGACGACATAGACAAGTGATACTGTTATTGGAACAGTATGGATGAAATGGTTCATCCCTAAACTAGATGTAGTTATAAAAGGTCTCCGATACCATCCCATCGTTGTAGGACAACAGTGGGAGCAATCAGTTGTGTAATCGAGCCATGGTCTCTTTAGAAGTTACAGAACATTCTGAGGCTCTTTCACAGGTTCAGAGACAAAGGATTAAGAGGAAATAACGTAATGGAAATATTCCATCTGTAGATAATTTAGCAGATCCCTGACCAAGTCTTAGTCACAGACTTTATGTGAGCATCACCTAGATTTGATGGAGATCAAATGCGAAAGTGATTGACTTGAGTCCAAGTGGGAGATTGATGGATATAGGTGTCCTCTAAGCCAATCATAAGGCACCTATTTCAATCTGGTTCACTAATAAATGGCATTAAATTCATTATGTAGATTGGCATATTTATATTTGCGCATAATGAAGTCCATGAATATGTGCAATAGTCATCAGATTATGATGAGATCATAATAATGAGACTGATGACTTATAAACACATATTCTCAATTGTTCCTAGTCGTAGGATGTTTGAGAAGGACATCAAACATCCGGTTAGACTAGTACAGGTTATTACAGCTCATATGATGAGGGTGACTGATCTCGTTAGTTACTAGTGTGGAGACACAATGGTAAACCTGTAGGTGCTCATTGGAGAATGAGTTCACTGAACTGATCCGACATGAATCGCCGAATGGTAATTTACCTGACTGTCAATCGGCTTGATTCATCGTCACAGTAGCGTGGTTGATCCTTGGACTTGAGACACCAAAGACACCTTGTCGGTGGACTTCTGGACTTTGACCTTGACCTACGAATCCCTATCCACGGGATCTCTAATAGTCAAGGATCGGGTCCAGCGGAAGACCTTCGAAGGTGATTGTGTGTTCAATAGAGGATCGTTCGCTCTCAGGTAACTGGAGAGAGAATGCTCTATAGTAGATCCGCAGGAGTCTCTGGCCAGAGCAGAAACAATATCAGAAAAAGTGGTTTTCGGATATTGTAAAGCGGAGTCTGATTCAAGTGAGTTGACAATCTAGGGTTTGACAGTTGACCATACCCTAGGTTAACTCGAGAGCATTGTGCGAACGAAGGATTATAGCCACGTGGTAACTGTGGACGGACAGGTTCCATGAGTGGGTTGCTGAACCCCATTACCTTCCGGGATCATGCGGTGTTGCTTGGCACCCAACTTGATCAGAAGTCCGACCGAATTCACATGCGATGTCAATTCGGTTAAGTAATTAGTTAATATCTAGATATTAATTAATTACTATAAGTCAATAACTAGTTATTGGACTTAACGGGCTGAAAACCGGACTGGTGAATGGGCCTAGAGGGTCACACGCAATAAGATTCTCAGTCGGTGGTACATAAGTGGGATTTATATTAACTCGGGGACTTTTGTGAAAAGTCGCGCCGACTTAATATATATACACGCTGTTGAGAAACCCTGGGCCAAGCTCCAGGATTTCCCTTGCTGGCCGTCACCCCCCCTTTCTCTCTCTTCCTCTGGGCGTCCCGTTTGGCGTGCCAGAACAGCTTCCGTCTCCGCCGCGTATGATTCCCGAAAGTCGGGAATTCTCGTCGGCGGGATTTCCGCAATCGTTGCGGCGACGGATTTTCAGCGAGCGAGCTGAAACGGACGAGGGATCGAGGACGAACCACCGCGGAGGATCGCGTGGATACCGCTGGAGGCTGGACGCTTGTGCGGCTTGCGGCATCACCTCGACGGAACCGAGACGGAAGCGGATTCGAATCCGTGCACGGTAATCGGATTACTTCTCGTAGTTTTCGGTTTGCGTTTTTCGTTCCGAATCGAATCAGCGGGCATCGGGCGGGATAAATTTTTGTTCTTCGTTTCCGCTGCGTTCTTCGCGTCCTGCCCGGATCCCAACATTTATCACCCTGTGCTGGTGTGGGTGGAGCACAGTGCCGGTGTGAGTGTGGCGGGGTGACGCCTAGTGAGAGAGGGTCACCTGGTGAACCCCGGGGTTAGCTAGTACCGGTATGGGTGTGGTACCTGTGAAGTGTCACTCGTGCTGGGGGAAGGAGTAACCACCTGAGCTAGTTGGGTCGGAATAGCTAGCGTGCTATCCGAGGGGTTACTGTTTGGTCTCAGCAGGTCGGTGTTTTTCTCACATTCGTTTGTGTGGTTGGCGTGTTCTACCGAGACGTTGGTTGTGGACTCCCTGGTAAACTGGTTTTAGAGATCTACATGTTATATACTTCGAATGCATGTGATTCGTATCGAGATTTAGGAGTAGTAATTACTGTTGTGCTTGTCACTTTACCTTCAGCTGTGTTTTGCACTTGTGGGTGTGTGAGTGGGCAGTGGGGATCAAAGGATCCCTACTGAGTCTTTTCGTTGAGACTCACCCCCTGCGGTTTTCAGGTGAGGGTTCCAAGCAGACTTAGCGAGGAGAGTGCTGCTGTGAGTTGTGCGCCGTCAGCTGTTGTTCCGGGGTATGCCCTGATGTAGTTGTTATTTTATTTTATGGCTTATACGCTTAATTTTTTTCTTTTCAGTTGGAGTATGTAATTATTTGTTGTGTCGAGTCGCATTGTATTAACTTTTAATTCCTGCACTTTCCTTTCAATTCAATGCGATGTGAATGTTTAGCTTAGTTTATTGTTTATTTCCCAGACTTACTTAGACCCTGGTTTGGTTCCAAATTAATGATTCGGCACCCATTTAGTAATCGGATCTCCGATTATAGGGTGGCGGGTCGTTACAATAATGATGAAGCCCTAAGGGATCACCTTGATCTAATAGAAGAAACCAGGGATCAGGCTCGCATTCGGCTTGCAACATACTAACAACGCGTGGCGAGATATCACAACGCTCGAGTGAAGCCTCGAAGTTTTGAAGCTGGAGACCTTGTGTTGCGGAACGCCCATGCATCCAAGCCAACCGAAGCCGCAGGAAAGCTCTCTCCAAACTAGATTGGCCCTTATCGGGTGAGAGAAGTAATCCGACGAGGGGCCTATCGGCTGGAGACCCTCTCGGGCCAACCTCTCCCTCGCACTTGGAATGTAGAGCGCCTTCGGCGCTATTTTATGTAAAATGTCTTCCCAAGCTTCAACCGGACACCTTAAATGAATACTTTGTTCTGTTCTAAAACATTGTGTCTGGCATTATTCTAAGTCCGTGTAAATCGTACCGGGAGTCGCTTCGGCCATGCAAACAGTATCGGGAGCGGCATTATTCTAAGTCCTTGTAAACCGTACCGAAAGTGGCTTCGGCCATGCAAACCGTATCGGGAGCGGCATTATTCTAAGTCCATGTAAACCGTACCGAGAGTGGCTTCGGACATGCAAACCGTATCGGGAGCGGCATGGTTTCGGTCGTATACAGTACCGAACTCGGTTATCTACTTAGAACATTATGCCATTGATACGGCCAAAGGATAGTGTATCCGAGAAAAACAAAATACAGAGGATTGTCTAAAACGGGTAAGTACAAATCACTTTTATACATATGAGAAGTACAAAAGCAGGCCATGTACTCGGCCTCGGCAACTCAAAAGTAAAAACATCTGGGACAAGCCCCCGGATCAGCTATCGGCGTCCTCGCTATCTACATCAGGGGAGTAGCCAGAGACGTCGGAGGAGAAGAAGCGTGATCTGAACCCGCTGCCGTGTCTACCGGAGAAGCCGAGATCCTCTCGGCCTTAAGTTGTTGCCACCAGGCTAAGAGCCGATCGCCTTCTTCTTCGGTAGGGAAGCCGAAACTAGTCAGATCTGTGTCCGGACAAGCCTTTTGGGCAATGGCCATCCCTAGATCGAACATGGTTGCGGCTGCTTTGGCCCGGGCATCAAGCATCTCATCGGCATATTCCTGACCTTCTTTATAACTCGCCACGGCCGTACGAGCGACGTCATCGGCTTCTTTTGTTTTGGCCTCTAAATCTGCTTTCAGGGCTGAGACGACTTCGGCATGACTGCGGCGTTCCTCGTCCCGCTCCTTCTCCTTGTCCTGGATCTCGGCCTTTAAAGACGCGATCTCCGCTCGGGCCTGATCCAGTTGCTTTTCGGCCTTCTCCTAGGCCTCGGAGGCTACTCGAACCACCTCCTTCTATCCGTCCAGGTCGGACCGCAGCCACACGGTCGCCCCAATAAGGGGATCGATGTTAGCCTCGAGGTCTCGCTGCACCGAGGCAACCTTGCCCGTGGCCAGATGGTCCGCGGCTTGGTCTACATCCTGGAGTTTCCGTTGGATGAGAGCCTGACGGCGAGCGAGAGCCCCACACATGACTGTGGCCTACAGCAGAAAGAAAGAAAAACATAAGTCGAGACAATTAAAGGAACCAGCAAGAAGAAGTGAGGATGAAGAGAGAGGTCTCACCTGGATGGCATGGCGGACGCACTGCTGGGACAGGCCCTCCGAAGAAAGCTCCCGGATCTCGTCTTCGGCCATCAGGATGGTCAAGCCCCGAGCTAGCGCAAACACGTCTGGGAGTCATCCAGACTGTCGTCTGTGAAGACCCCCGTGTCCGGACACCATGGCTCGTGCCCGTATTCTAGAGACATATGGGTCCCGGTCGCCCCGAAAGGATACGATAGCACCGTATCCGTCGCAGTGCATGTGGCCGAAGGAGAATCGCCCCTCCGCGGCTGGAGAGATGAAGCGAACGGAGCATCCTGTCCTGTGACTGACTTCTTGGTCACAAGAGCGGATCCCCTCTCGTCGCAGTCGTCCCTGCACTTCCGCTTCTCAGACCGCTCGCTTCCCCCGGCAACTGCCTTGCCCTTCCGTCGCTCTCTCAAGAGAGTAGCAACGACCACACGACCTTCGGCAGAGGCTGCCGTTTGTCGCGTCGGGTGGGCATCTGATGCCGAGACACCTTCGGCCGACCTCCCTTCGTAAGGACGTGGTTGGGACGGTCGAGATGGCGCGGATTGCCGGAAAATCCGATCCATGAGGCTCCCAAGACCAGACATTTCTGAAAGCAGAGCAGAAGAAGAGTCAAGTGAAATTCAACGATGATTGTATGACCCAAAGCCGACTTACCCTCGGCCATTGCTTCAGCGCCCTCATTGGACGGACGATGGACCTCGGCCGGAGCCCTAGTCGCGGTAGCCTTCGCCACGCCTTCTCCTGGGGCATCTCCAGGAGGAAGGTAGGGAAAAGCTCGGGCATGAGGGTGCGATGGGTTCGGCCAAGCTCCCATCGCTATGAGCCTGTCCTCGTCCTCGAGAAGCTCAGCAATGTTGTATGGAGCATCATCTTCGAAGAGGTGGGCGTCAACAAGCTATTCGGGGTTGAGGGAGGGGCACTCGGAAATGCCTTCGGCCAAGGGCCCCCATTCGGTGGGGAAGGGCCAGACACCCTTATCCCCCTCCGGTAAAGAAATGAAAAAGAAACCCTCTTTCCAATGATGAATAGACGAGGGCTTCCCGGAGAAGATCCCCTGGCGGAAGCGAGGAACGAAGCAAAACCAAGAAGATTTTCCCTGGGGTTTTATTTTGAAAAGGTAACAGAAGAGATTTATAGAAGAGACGAAGTCAAGTATGAAATTAAGAGCCAAAAAGGCGTAAACTGTCCGCCAGGAATTCGGAAAGAACTGAGACGGAGCCAGCCCATAGAAGTTCAGGAGTTTTACAACGAAAGGACGATGGGGAAGACGAAAGCCTGCCCGAAAGCTATGCTCGTAAATTGAGAAAGAGCCCGGCCGCGGAGAGTTGGCTCTTGTACGCCTCCCAAGCCGAACGGGAATCATCCAAGATGGAATCAAATAATAATTAGTTATGCCCGTCAGTTCCTCGACACTAAGGGCACAAGCTACATCCGAGACCTTCTCGGCCTGACGACGGCCGGTTGTGGAAGGCTCGGCAGCAGCAGGAACCGATTCTGCCTCGTCCGCCATGACGGAAAGGAAGGAGTTCGAGGAAAAGGGAGATGACAGAGAAGATTGGGGAGTAAGTTTAGACGAGGAGCACGACGAGTTGTTCTCGGCCGAAAAAGAACTACCAGACATGAATCAAAAGAAGAAAAGGCTGGAGCTGAGGCTTACCCTCAGATTAGGAACTCCCCCGCGATTGACAAGACGCCCCCGGACGATCTCGATGGAACACTCGCGACCGGAGAAGAAAAGACGTGTGCGGCGCTGCTCGCAGGAACGCTCTGGTGCGGAGAAGAAGAGAGAGAGAGCGTAGGAACAGTTCTGAGGCGAACAAAGCCGGTATTTATAGGGGAACCTAAGGGGTCGAGTGGCAAACCGACGGCCGAGATCCTCTAACCTTTCGGCTCCCCCTCGCTCGGATATTCGCCACGTGTCTCGTCCTTTGCCATAATGACGAGCAGGCTGCGGGATCGAAAAGAGGCGATCGACGGCCGGAAGTGGCCTGACCCTTCGGCTACTCCTCCGGATGTTCGCCACGTGTCCCAATCCTCGTATCGGGGGCCGGAGAGGCGATGATCCAGGTGAATTCTCGGGCAGAGAGCCGAAACTGCGGTGATCCGAGTGATGACTGTTAACGGTTGAGATCTTTTTGTGCTTTCGGCTATCCGGCCGGATGTTTGACACGTATCCTGTGTTTGTTGTGATGCGACCGAAAAGGAAGGAGATTCAAAGTCATTTCCGCCATCACTTGGCGCCCCAAAATGTTCTGGTAACCCCGCCCTTTCACACTTGGGACGAAGGCGTTTGTCACCAAGTCTCGGCCTGGGACGAAGGTGGTTGTCACCAAATCTAGGCCTGGGACGAAAGTGTTTGTCACCAAGTCTCGGCCTAGGACGAAGGTGTTTGAGACATAGTCTCGGCCTGAGACGAGGCTATTTGTCACAAACTCTTGACTAGCTTGAGACGAGGCCGTGACTCTCGATTTTTAAATAAGAATGTCGATAACAGTTTCAGACGAAGATCATCTGTCGGATTTTATCTTTCCGTAAGGGCTTCGGACTTTACTCTCGGCGTTTCATAAAGTTGAGAACGATGAGAGTAGGGAGCCCTGTGATGGGGGAGAATATGATTAGGCCCAGCACTAGGGGTCCGGCCCAGTGTAAGAGAGATAGCCGAATCTCATTCGGCCCATCAAGTAAATCGAACGGAAACGGCCCAGGCGCTTTATTGAAATAGTACGGTTTCGGCCCAAGCGGTGGGCTCTGTTAACAACCGTATTCGGTTCAGTCGTAGCAAATAATAGGCCGAAGTGAACCCGGCCCATTCCAGCTAACTGCTGACTAGCCGTCGGCCTATTAACGGGGTATTTCGGCAATTTCCTCTCAAACCCCAAAATAGTCCTATATCAACTGCAACAAGAAGAGAACATCCATCCCCTGCTATAAAAAGAAGGCTATTCACTGCGGAAAAGGTACGTCTTAAGTACTCAAGCTTCTTCCTTCCTCACTTATGAATTGAATCTTCTTCAAAGGCTAACTTAACCATCGGAGGGGATTCTCCTGGGCCGAAACCCAGGACTCTCGCTGACTGGTTCTTCTTCTCGCAGGAGTCTCGACTTGAATCTTCATCAGTCTCTTTGTCCAGGTCGGCTTCGGCAACTGGTCTTTCGGTTCACATCCGGATTCTGTCTTCGGAATCTATAAGTGATAGTTTCGGCTACATCAACAGCTTTTGATGGGAGAATATAATTATAATATTTTTAAAAATATCAAGGATATTTATAAGAATATATAGGAATCGAGAATATACATACAACTATAGCAATTTATAAGGACCATATATACAAAAAAAATCATACATAACATAACATAGGTGAGCAATCAATGGCACAATCACACACTAAAAATTGTTGTTTTTATGGCTCTTTTTTATATTTCATTATATGAACATCCTTGAAGAATCCGCAACCTTGATGTGATTTGTAAAGAAATTTTAATTTTGGTGGGCCCGACATCTCACTTTTGTCAGACTTGGTGGAAGATTTCATTGGCTGAACTTCTAATTTACATATTTATTTTTACTTTTTGGTATTTTTATTTATATATTTTTTTTAAAAATTACATTTATGCTTATTCTGTCTTTTTTTTTTTTTACAGAAGTACAGAGGCCAAGTATTTACAAGTATATACAAGCGACCGGGATTCCGAATTGAGTGGAATCCGAGAAATCTTCTAAGGTTTGAAGATAAATCCGAACCGGTCGAAAGGTCCACCTAATTAGGCGATAATTCCAAGTCAAACTGATTTCCGGGGAAGTAATCCCATAAATTAGGGATAAATATCCAACAACACCTAATAAGGCTGCATGACTGGAGAGTTTTTAGGTTCCAACCAAGTTCTAAGGCTCTTCTGTTCCGTTGGAATGTAATGTTGGCCTTTAGTCCAATGGGTTTTATTGTGTTTATCATGTCCAGTTTAACTTTGTTAACATTTAACAAGAATGTGGTATAATCGTACCTTATTCAACTTACGCCCTTTCTTGGGCAGGATGGCATGACACCTATGATGGTTTTCCAAATGAGTTATATTTGGTGCACTGCATGAAGTGTTATAACAGTGTGCGGTGCAATTTAATTTTTTTATTTTTTTATTTTTAAAAAAATTATGATTGGCCCCATAAAAAAATTTACAAATTAAAAATCAAATCAATGAACAAGAATATTTTTTTACTTTTTAAATTTTTTAACTTCGTCTAATTCAAGATCGGATTGTACGAATCATGTCAAACATTACTCATCATAAAAAAAATAAAAAAAATAAAAAGAAGGTTTTGGATAACACTTGCTGCACTTACTCCAGTACTGCACCGATGGTCAGTGCAGTAGGTAAGAAAAATATTTATTTTTTTAATTTTTTCAGATGGCCCCAAAGTGCCCTATATGTCATATAGGCCGACCTCCGATCGAATGACCTAAAACAATCTAAAAAATTAAAAAATCGAGCCCCAATGAACAGTAAAAATGTGTTTAATGGGTTAAACCTAATAACGATTTTTTATTTTATTTTCAGATTTTTTTTTATCGTCCGATTAGTGATCAACTTGTACGGATGTGTAGGACATCTCGGGGCCACCTGGAAAAAAAAATTTAAAAAACGAATTTTTTTTTTAACCCACTGCACTAATTTTCAGTGCAATACTAGAGTCAATAAAGCAAGTGTTACTCATCTTCTTGATTTGGTTTATTGTGACCCTGCCTTGTAAAGCAAACCAAGGGAATTGAGCTGTCTAGGGATGCAAATGGGTCAACTTCGGTGTGGATCCAAGATAGATCCGTGACCGTATTCGTTATATTATCAATTTAGAAAGATTATCTGTTTAACTGTCCTATAAGGTACTAATCGGTCAGATAATCGGATCCTCAGTGTACCATATGTATTCGAACATAAACAAGTTGTACCTAATACCTTATCGGCTATACATATCAGTTTAAAAAGACTATCTATTAACTAACCTATAAGCTAATGGTCGGTCGAATAATTGGGTTATCGGTTATCATTTGCATCCCTACTACCTAGGGTTGTCAATGGGTTTTGAAAGCCCCACCCGGCCCAACCCGACCCGACCCCAATTAAGTGGGCTTGAGTATTAAAATTGAGCATATTTCATTTTTGAGCTGGGCTTGGACTTTATTTTAAGTCTGATCCCTAAAATTAGCTAGGCTTGGGCTTTGTCAATCCCGAACCCAAAAGTCTGATAAAGATAAAATATAAAGAGTAATGATAGAATTTGTAATATATATATATATATATATATATATATATATATATATATGTTTACATTGATAAGATCATTCATTTGCACACATTTATCATACATATTAAATTATGTCAAGTATTGGCATTTTGGGTTAATGTTTTAATTATCTTAAATTCAAGAAAGTTTTCTTTATGTGTACTTACTAAATACTATACACCTGACAATTACTAGGGGTGTTCACGGTTCGATTTGGTCCAATTTTTCAAGAAAAATCTTCAACCCGAACCAACTCGAATGACTCACTGAAACCGAACCAAACCAAACCGAACAAATTCGGTTTAAACCGGTCTAACCCACAGGCCATTGTAAGCAACACCTAGTGCCTAGAGAGCAAAAGAAACATGTACAAATTTTATAGCATTTACGACGTCTTCCATTTTCACTTTCTCCGTTATGGGACTAAATATAACCAGCCCACCTGGAGAACGTATGGAAGGGAAGAGTACCTCACGTGATGCGCACCAAACCCAACAACACTTGCACGACAGCCAAGGCATCTATGCTACATGCTTCCTTTTACACTTAGGTGCTAGGTACTGTCAGCAGTAGTATGTGGATGCCATCACATTGGAAAGGTAAAGAGCCTCTGCCAAAAACGTAATGGTAAATGCTCCCACCATGTCCAGCCCCAGCCAACAGAGCCCAATACGCGACAGAGCGGGCCTTGGCCTAAATAAACTTCTTCGTATCATAAAAAATGACAAGCAGTTCGGTTTGAACAGTTCGGTTCAATTTTTGCGAGTTAGAATTTTCGGAAACCGAACTAAACCGAAATTTCGATTTGATTTGGTTTGAACCGAATAGTGAACACTCCTAACAATTACATTATAAATTTCATATATTTATGACACCTTCAAGATCATTATATGTAGCAATAATCATGGTAATATTTTAGTGTGAGTTAATCAATATTTGATCAAAGTTCTATAGTAAGTTTTGCTTGTATAAAAGATCATGCCTCTACGACACCTTCAAAATAATCATATGAAAAATAAATCATTATAATATTTTAGTGTGAGTTAATCAATATTTGATCGAAGTGCTATGGTAAGTTTTAATTTTATAAAAGATATGTTTTGAAAGACAAAAATATGAATAATTAATTTGATCTTGCTGTGTGTGTTATTGAATATGATGATCTTGAACTCATTAGGCGAGGAGGGTTTATGGATAGACACTAATTCTTGTTAGTATGATAGATTACATATTTTAAATAAAGGAATTAATTCTTCTTATATTTAAGCCCCCAACCCGAGTTATTTTAAGCTTAGGCTTAAGCATAGAGAAGTGGGCTTAAGTCGGACTTAGGCCTCACTTTTTTTTACGGGCTTGGACTTGGGCTTTGTTAACTCTGACCCGAGCT
Organism: Zantedeschia hybrid cultivar; assembly: GCA_030544215.1. Taxonomy (NCBI): domain Eukaryota; kingdom Viridiplantae; phylum Streptophyta; class Magnoliopsida; order Alismatales; family Araceae; genus Zantedeschia; species Zantedeschia hybrid cultivar. The sequence goes on from JARZZO010000014.1 coordinate 80,415,841, forward strand.
CGGCCCGTTGGCACCCCTACTACTATCAAGTAGGGATGTAAATGGTACCCGAAAATCCGTTTATATGTCCATTTCCGAAACTTAAAGGTCATAGGATAAGGATACTATCTGCATCTAAATGATTCATAATAAGGAAAAGGATACACCTTTTTTCAAGTCCAATTATCCAAGTACTTGTCCGTTTTCTTTCACTTACTTTAGTTATTGATTATAATCTTATTTAAAATTCTCATTTCTAAATGAAATCTCCGATCACCTATATAGTTAAATGTCTTATTGTATATGTCATTGTTTTAATCTCTTCCCTCCCTCATTCACTAACTTGCAAGGTTCATTTTCACAAATGTCACCTGATTTACGGAGTAAATTTATAATAACTACTTAAAAAGAACTTATATCTACGTATATTTTGACATTAATGTTCATTTGTTCTTTCTAGAAGCAATAGAAGATTAAGCTTATGAGTATTGTCCGATAATTTAACTTTCATGTATCCGTTTATAATAATTTTAAAGGATAAGGAAAAGGATAAGGATACACATATTTATTAAAGGATAAGGATAAGTATAAAGCCAATATTCGACCGATAAGTATCCTTTTACATCGCTACTGCCAAATGGGCAAACGAGGCCCAAACAAGATTTTAGTTTACAATGTTTTACATCATTCTGAACATCTGAAAACACTGTAAAATAGAACAATTATTTTAGCTTACATTGTTTTACATTGAAACAAATAATTCCATAGTGAACGTTTTCTTGCACAGGTGCGGGTTCGTATGTAGCATAAGCTAGAACAACATTTGCCCAAAAGCTAAAACATGATTACTTTTCTTTTTAGGAGTTGTTTGTTTCAAAGTAAAACTCCGTAATTCACTGTTTTCAAAATCTTCATTTTTAAAACAAGTGAAATTTTCTGATTTTAAAATAAGAGATTATTTATTTGATTATTTGTAAAATAAAATAAGAGAATACTTAAATTTTCTTGTTTTGGTTTACAAGAATACAATGGGTATTTCATGTAAACCAAAACAAGGAAATCAGGCTGTCAAGTGACAAACAAGGTCTAGATAAGATTTTATTTTGCATTATTTTATATATCGTTCCAGTCATCATTTGGGTCGAGGTCCTCAATCCGTAGTGTGGTGATCTCAGGGGGATCCCTTATGCTTAGAGAGACCTCAAATTCCTGTAGGAGGACTTCTTCTTCTTCAGGTGTTAGCGAGATCCTGTCCAGAGCAAAGGTGGCAAGAGCCTTCCAACAAGGCATCTCGGACAATGTAGCAAAGGGTTGAGTATGTGGTGAATCCTAGGAATAAAACAGGCTAAGGTCAAGCTTCCAATGGATCAAAGGGAGCGCTCTAGTATAAAGAGTGGTAAGCAAGTTGGTAATGGGGGGTGAGGGGCTGTGGCTGCAAAAAGGTCGGGGTTGCAGAGATGTTAGGGTCAAGGAGGGAGGGTTGGGGTCCCTTTAGTCACCCGACTAAGAAAACTCTCCCGCAATCCCCACCGTGGCACGGGTGCGCACGGCTTGGGGCACACCCAAGGTGGGCCAGCCTCAGGTGCGCATCACAGGCACACCACGTGCGCACGGTGGGGGAATACGAGAGTTCCCGGGGGACTGAGGGGACCCCATACCAAGGAGGGACAGTGGGTTCTATGTTGAGGAGCTTAAGGTAGATGGCCAACCGGTCAAGAGGCTAAGCCCAAGGCAAGGACAAAGGGTCAAAGAAGGAGTTTGGGCGCAGAAAAACTCATTCCTAGTTGGCTTATTTAACTCAATTTAATTCAACTTGAAATAAAAAAAGGTAATTTCAGTAGAAAGTTAATGGAACACAAAATGCAATTGTTTTTTTACTTTTCCTAAATCAAACTAAACCGAACAAACCGAATAATGGTTGTTGTGTATATTGATGTGAAATCATAAAATATAATGGGCAAAATGATCCTCTCTATTTGAGTTAAACTGAGAATAATTCCCTCCGTCCAATGTAAGGCGTAATAAATTAAAGTGCAAAACTTATGTGTTCCTATGTTTTAAAACAATTTAAATTTTTTATTCTTGTACTAGGATTTTTGTTTTATATTTGCTTAACCTATCCATTGGAAGGTCCATTAAAATCAATAAATAATATATGTAACCATTACTTATATAATTATATGGATTGTTAAATCGTTGGAAGACTTAAGTTAAGAGGTTCATTGTGAAGGCTAAACCATTACTTACATAATTATCTACTCATTATGTACACTGTTTGAATGGTTGAAGACTTATTTTAAGTTAAAGATATCATTATGAAGGCTAAATCAAACCAAACCGAATTATTCAGTTTGGTTGCAAAAAGTAATTGGTTTAATTTGGTTTGATGCGACATTTAGTTTGATTTAATTTGAGTTATCTAATCTTTTTACTCCAAACCAAACCAAGAGCCATGAACACCCGACTGCAAAGATGTTTAAGACCTCCTACTTTTAACGACTACAGTAGGCCTCAACTCTGCAATCACGTCGTTGATATCACCAAGAATAAACCTCTACGAAATCTATCCATTGGATACAAATAAAGTATATATTCTCACGTAATCAGTATCTAGGAAATCATTACTTTCGTGCAAGGAAAATAAAACATTTTAGTAGCATAAAACCCACTAAAAGTTACTAGGAATGGATGCTGTTGCCACTCCCCCAGTATGGCTGTTTGCAAAAGATACACAATGAGAATAAATACACTTAAGCGAGCACTGAAATGTTTAAAGGATTGTTTGGTTTGATGTAAAATGCTGTGATCACATTTTATATCTCACGGAGATGCAATGTTTTAGAGTCTTTTACAGCATTTTACGTCAAACCAGACAGCACACAAGCTTACAACAGAGAATAAATGCAACAAAAACGTTACGGCGCATTGCTGATCACGGTAAGCCCTGCAGTGTAACTCCAAGCGTACTCGCCTGAATTAACTAAATAGATCCTACAACTGGCAAAAGCATAGCTATGTAGGGGTCTTGATCAGAAACATGCATCAGGATCAATATAGTCACCTAACTGAGAGGGAGGGAGGGGAGGGGGAGAAAAGGTCCCCGCCGTCGAGGCACAATTCTTCCAGTTGATTTCCACTAGCATGCCTCCTTCTCAATGCAGGAGCTGTATTGGTGCCACAAACCACTAAGGATCATCATCATAAGGCGCAGTTGCTGGTAATGGTGGAAGAATCACAATGCCCTTCCCCTGGAAGCTAAAGTTTGCAACCACTGAATCTGGAGTTGGCTTATATAACTGATCATTTCCTGTTAAGTCCAGTCTCTCCAGCTTGCCTGGGGCACAACCAATACCAGATTCCAGTATGGCATTTATGCAATTCAGTAAAATGTATAGAACAAGCATAGGCAAGCCAAGCAACAAGTTTATAATTGCTACATGTGCAAGAGGCAAGCACTGGAGCCTCCATACAATAGAAAGTAAGGTCCAATCCAGCACCTATCTAGGAAATCAAAACACGTGCAAAACAGATACAATCATAGAAATGATCTAAAGATCAGAAATTGGTCATCTATATACTGTTGTGCATTAGATGGGGCAAGAAAGACTAAGCAGCTGAAAGCCATTTACATCCTTGAGATTATATAGGTGCTCTAGATACAGTTTACGGCTGTTGGGTTGAGTTGATACAAGGACACAACTACAGCACTGAGCAGTAACTTAGAGGTTATTAGCTGCTAGCAAGGAAGGCAGGATCGTGAATCAGACACAGATCAGTCCGGTCCTGGACTGATCGGATCGGCTGGTGCAGGTCAGACTTTTATTTTTTAACTTTTATATTTTTACATATTTATATATTTATAGATAACTTTTTAACGGTTTTTCGGTAATTTTACCAACCTTTCTTTTGCCTTCCCCTGTTCCTAACCCTAATCCAACGCAGCAGTCGGCACTCGGCAGCTACGGCAGACGAAGAAGAAGAGGAAAAGAGAAGAGAGGGATCATTTGTGTTGCATGGCAGTGAAGGCAGCGGCGATGATGGCAACAGCACCGTCGTCGGCGAGGCAGCGATGACGCAGCGGAAGCGGCAGTGACAATGCAGAGTCCATGGCGACGGCACAGATGCTGAAACAGAGAAGTGGTGACTACCCAGCCACAGTGGCATCTCTTTCTTTTTTTCAGGTTTTTTTTTCTTTTTTTTGTTGGGGGGGGGGGGGGGGGGGGGGAAGGAAGGGAAGGGACCCAGCAGTGAACAAGCGGATTGGTCCGACCAATCCATGCCAAGGATTGGTCGATCCGGCCCGACCGCTTGATCCTTGGCCCAGATCAGGGGATTAGGGCACGGGATCGGATCGGACCAGCCCAAATCCAATCGGATCGGCTGATCCGTGCCGATCCTTCCTTCCATTTCTGCTAGGGTGCGACATTCCCATCTAAGGAAGTGCAAAGAGACATGTATCAATTATATGACAAAAAAAGAAAGGATGAGGATGCAAAGCATAGCGAGTCTTCTTGTTCATTTCAAATTCGGGATATGGGTAGTGAAGACAACTGCAACTGTGACCATGCACATCAAGTTTTTTTTTTTTTTTTGGAAGGCGGCTAAAAGCCACTATTCATTTCAGAAAAAGGACAAATACAAAAACCAAAAAGGTGGGATAAGAATCTACCAAGACAGTGGAGACCTGTGAAAAGTCACAAGGGAGAAAAAGAGAAAACAACTGATCCCAGATATAGACCAAAACACAGGCAATATCCCCATCTCTTCAAGGAGACAAAAAAGAGAAAATAATGACTCCACAATTACAAACAGAATTGCCCCACCCATTAAGCATGTCAATCAGCTTTGAATGTTTGAGAGATTCATCTGAATTCTGAAAAGCCCATTCCATCAGAGAGTGTAGAGCATTGGCAATGATTTCATCTGATTTTTCAAACTTGTTGAATATTCTGTTGTTCCTTGCTTTCCAAATTGCCCAGAGCATGGCCGGTAGAATCATATTCCATATCTTGAGTTCTTGCTCCATTGGGCATAACAAAGCCCATTTCTCAATAAGGTTCTGAATGTTATGGAAGTATTCCTGCTGCATATGAAAAGCTCTAAAGAAAATCTTCCAAAAATATTGTATAATGCCGCATTCCACAAAAAGATGGTCCATTGTTTCCTGAAACAGTCCACAGAAAATGCAGGAATCTCTTATATTTCCCCTAATCCATTTTAATCTGTCACATGTTGACATTCTACCCCATGCCATCTTCCACATAAAGATTCTGATTTTCATTGGAAAATTCTTATTCCAAACATGAGTACTCTAACTGACTTTTCTACCTCCTGTATTAAGTACATGTGCAGCAGTAACAGTGAAGATTCCACGTGAATCCCATTTCCAGATTCTGACATCTTTCTCCTCTGCATGCAGTTGACAGTTGACCAAAAGTAAGTTCAAATCAAGAAAATCTTTTATCTCACCCTCCGGCAAATTTCTGTAAAAAGTAATATCCCATATCCTGCTTGAATTCTGAGCTCACTGATTATTTTTTATTTGTTGTGGCAGAGATATTATACAGTGCTGGAAACTTCTCTTTAAGAGGCAAATGATCAATCCAAGAATCCTCCCAAAATCTAGTGACTTGCCGATTACCAATCTTGATATAGGTTGAGCACTTGAAGAAATCCAAATTGCTAATAATGCCTTTCCAAATTGGGGACAGCGATCTATTGTGATGACCATCAACAATCCAAGTACCCTCCTTCAAAGAGTACTTCTTCCTAACGATATTTGCCCACAAAGCCCGGTCTTCCCCATCTAACCTCCACATCCATTTAGTCAGCAGTGCCTTATGAAGACCTGGATAGGTAATAGGTCTACTCCTCCCTCTTCTTTTAACCTGCATACATGTCTCCATTGGATATTATGTATCCCTTTCTCTTTTGTACCCTTTCCTTTCCAGAGGAATGCTGCTCTGATAGATTTTATCGTTTTGGAAACTGTAGCTGGTATTTTAAAAATAGAAAGGTAATATGTGGCTAAGCTAGACAGCACAACTTTAGAGAGGATTCATCTACCTCCTGCTGACAGAAGCTTACCCTTCCACCCTTCTAATCTATCTTCAAACTTCTTAACCAGAAAATTCCATTCAGAGCTCTTTAGGTTCCCATCAGATAAGGGAAGACCTAGATATATGATAGGAAAAGAAGTCCACTTCACTCCCAGCAGCTGAGCAATCACAGCTTTCCTCTCCTCTAGCACATTCAGAGCTACTAGTTCACTCTTAGAAAAGTTGATCTTGAAACCAGTGACGACTTCTAACATCTTAAGGATAATCTTCAGATATAATATTTTCTCCACCTTGGCTGATGAGAACAGGATTGTATCATCTGCATATTGCAAAATGAGTCACCTCCTCCATTCTTCTCACCTTAACTCCTTCAATGATCTCACTTGTTCTAGCTTTTCCCCACATCATACTAAGAACCTGCCCGACAAAGAGGAAGAGAAGAGGAGACAGAGGATCTCCTTGCCTTAGTCCTGTCGTGTTGCCAAAGAAACCATATGGAGATCCATTGAGTGCTGTCTCCAAGCAGTTCTGAACCCACTTAATCCACTTATCTTTGAACCCCATTAGCTCCATTACTCTGTAAAGGCACCTCCAATTAATTCGATCATATGCTTTCTCAAAATCAATCTTTAAAATCAGACATTCCTTTTTCCAGGATTTTTTGTCATGAATACACTTATTGGCTGCCATAAAATTATCAAGAATAAGTCTCCCTTGAATAAAGGCTGATTGATTATTGTCCACCAAGTCACATATGACTTCTTTAAGTCTAAAGGCCAAAGCTTTTGTAATAATCTTGAAGCTGCCATTTAAAAGACTGATGGGCCTGCAATCAGAGATGGATTCTGACTCTTCTTTCTTCGGAATTAACACAATGAAGGTGAAATTGAAATACCTGATATCCCAAGGTCTATCTTCAAAATCTTTCACTGCTGCCATCAGATCCTCCTTTATAACCTCCCAAAAATGTTGATAAAAACCCATAGAGAATCCATCCGGTCCCGAGGATTTGTTAGGTTCCATGCTGAAAACTGTTTTTTTAATCTCTTCTTATGTGAAAGGCCTGACAAGATGATTTGCTTGATGCTCAGAGATCTGTTTAAAAAAGTTATCTGCAACCATAGGCCTCCATTTTTCTTCTTATTTAAACAATTTTTAAAAAAATTCCATTGCAGCTGCATCAATGTCCTTCTCAACTTGTATAACTGAATTCCCCACTTTGACCTGGTGTATGGTGATTTTTCACTTCTTACGACTGGCTATAGCATGAAAATATGATGTGTTTTTGTCCCCCATTTGATTTTCTCTCTCAAAGTCCATTCATTGTATTGCTTTTTTAACCTCTCCCACTAAACTCTATCCTCCTCCGAAATGATGTCTTGCTCATTCTCAAGCTCAAACTTCTCAATTTGATGAAGCAAATCCTGTCTAATCTTCCCAGCTGCTCCAAAAGTCTTAATATTCCACTCCTCCATCTTATCCCTGGCCCATTTGAGCTTCATAGCAAAATTGAAGCAAGCATTATCGTGTTGAGGACCTCCATTCCACCACTCTTGGAGTAATTATTGGAAACCCTCATGCCTAACCCATGCAAGTTCATATCTGAAAATTCTATCTCTTCTTCTTCTATCACTTCCTGAATATAATAGCAGAGGGTTATGATCTGAAAGAACTCTAGGTAGGCTTTTAGCTCCAAAGCTGCCAAATTTCTGTTGCCATTCCACAGTTACAAAAAATCTGTCCAGTTTAGATTTAGCTACCCTATTAGACCAGGTGAATGAAAGATTAGAAAGTTCCACCTCAATCAGCTCTGAGTAATTAACCCAGTCTCCAAAAATATCCATTTCCAGTGACCACCGCTTCTGATTAGATCTTTCTCCTGGATATCGGACAGCATTGAAATATCCTCCTATGCACCAGATATCTGAACTTTCATTTTTCAGTGTTGTTAATTCTGCAAAAAATTGTTTTTCCCTCTTCCAGATCTTGTGGTCCAGAAACACCTATAAAAGTCCACAGAAACTTTTTCTTCGTATGCATGAATTCAATAGAAACACAATAAGTTCCAATTTTAATGCTGACACACTGGAGAAAATTTATATCCCTAAGTATCAAAATACCTCCCTTCAAACCCTCTGCTGGCTTAGCAATCCATCCCTGCAGTTTGTTGCCACCCAGTTTTGAAATATCTTGTGCTGAAGTCTGTGACCTTAGTTTCTTGGATGCAAAATAAATCCAATTTATTTCTCTGAGCAATAGATTTAATTTCCCTAACTTTATTGAGACCATTCAATCCTCTAACATTCCTAGATACAATATTCATCTGGACAGCGAAGATTTCCCCTTCTCCATTAACTTACTAGGCCTCAAACCCTCCAGCTGTAAATTATTCTGAAGATAGGCTAATTCCCTGTTACCAATCTTGATTCCACCTCCACTGCCTCTTTTAGCTGAACTGCAAGCAAGATTAAGATCCCGTTTGATTTTTCTCCGAAATTTTCTGACAGTCTCTTCTTTCCCACTAAAAGAAATATCAACCATATTACCAACAACTCTGATAATGTCATCAGACCAAAATCCAGCCTCTTCTGAATTTATGACTGCCACCACCATTAGTCCTTGGGCACTGTAATCCTCTGAGATCTCATCTTTATTCCTGTCTGACACTTCCATCCTCTCAACCCCAGTCCCTTCAAGAACTTGATTAAGATGCTTCGGATCTCTGGCAGCTCCGACGAACTCCATCTGCAAAGGGATGATACACATCTGATCGTCTGGATCAAGGGATACCCAAGGCCTATAGGGAACCATCTCTCCACCGACATAGCTGGAGCTAGCCGGAAGCAACAGCTTTATCATACCATTAACATCAGTAGGTCTGGAATCCACAGAACTTGTTGCAGATCGTATCGACTAGTGAAACTTGTCTTCCAGAGGGCTCAATGGCTTTTCGATGTTATTAGGAGGCCAACGAACCAAGCTTCTGTCTTCCTGGGAAGCAGACCACACTCCAACAGACTCCCCGTCCACACCCCGAAGCAAGCGGACCATAGAAGAGTAGGGATATCGGGCGAAGACAACGACACCATCGGGCAATTGGTAACGGGTAAGGTCTCCAAACTAGGAAACCCAGATGACTTACCCGATACCCCGAAAAGGACGACCAAGTAGAATCCGGCACCGAGCCGGCCGAGTGAAACAAAGTTAGATCTAATTGACTTACCCGAACCATGGGCTATCGGATCTAACCGAGAGTTATTCGGACCAGTCGAGAACCGGGACCATTGATCTTCTCGATCCGAACCTAGAACCTCCCTGATCGAACGAAATCGTCGCTCCGCAGCCGGATGACAGGTTCGAGGAAGAGGATCTACTTGGGAAGTGTCCCCCTCATCTAACCATCCTACTGCCACCGCCTTGACCAAAGCCGCATCAGCCTCGAGACACTTCGTCAAAAATGAAGAAATCATACCCCTGCCTTGGAACTCTGCCTCTGTTATCAGGCTTCCCCCAAAATCAATTGATAGAGAATCATCCGAGCAACGGTTCAGCTTCCCCCGACTCACCCACTTCAATTGCGACCGAGCCTGCTGAACTGAGTCATGAAAACATGGAGTCCCTGATCTCACTGGAATTGTCGACTCCGACGAATTCTTCGGCCTTTTTGAAACTCTGTTATGCTCATAATTCCTATACTCAGCTACCATTTTCACCTAGGACCAATCCATCGTCTTGGGATCTCTGAAGAAGATGCTGCTGGAACTTCTCTCTCAATGCTCATCCTGCAACAAAGACCTCCCACTCTGATAATGGTACTACCATGAACCGCCTCAACATTCTCAACTTCAACCTGAACCCGAGTATAACACAGCATCTCCATATCAAGTGTCTTAGCATCCACTTGTCTAAGAATGCCAAAAGGAGACAATAGACTGGAACGTATCAAGGTTCTAGACATGTAGTGGAATTCCTATAAGTCGAAGCCAAGAGATAATTCCAACAGGCTTAGGAACCGTAGCACATTCAGGCGTCCAAGATGAGAACTTCACTACCATACACCCTACTTCGTTTCCATCAGCTTCAAAGCTGCTCCTCTCTAAGACGGCAGCGATGTCTTCACTAATCAACTCTCTGATCCACCAATCACCTACTTCAGGCCACAGCTCCTGAAGCTTCCTCTTTAGAAATTGCAAAAGCTAAACCGTTGTTATACAAGAAGGATCATCCAAGTAAACCGAGACAACTAGGCATTCCTCCAATTTCTTGCGAGCTGCTCCCACTGCCAGAGACCATGGAATCTCCACCAAACCCATGGGTTGTGTAAGCTTCAGCCCCTTCTGATCCTCAGAACATCTGCTCAGATGCAATGAGAAAGGCACTTCAACATCCGACTTCTTACTCTCCTTAGTTCTCCTAAGATTGCAAGAGTACCCCTATGACCAACTCCCCTACAAAGAATACATCTAACCCCATTCCTGCAATCTCTCGCTCTGTGTCCATGGCCCAGGCATCTAATACAAACATCCCTATCAACTGGAAGAGCTACTGTTGGAACCTTTTTTTAAAACAAAAAAAAAGGGGCAAAAGGGAGGGGGAGAAGCCCCCCACCGGTTGGGGAACCCCCCCCACCGGTTCCAAGAGGGAAACCGGTGGGGGGGGAAGAGAGGCTCCCACCCTCTCTTTTTCCTTTAAAAAAATTCAGAATGGGGGGGGGGGGGAGTTAATTAAAGGAGGTGAGTTAAATGGGGGGTCTTAACCCCATTCACATGGGTTAAGAATCCCATGCAGAAATCATCTTAACCCCCATCCTAAAACCCCCTTTCACACTTGGCCAAAGTCTGAAATCAAGGGGCTAAACCCCTTTCACACTTGGCCAAAACCCAAAACCTGGCCCAAAGCTCATTAAGAGCCAAAAAGGAGGTAAAAGAGGAGCATGGGGAGGGGAGAACCCCCCCCACCGGTTGCCCAAAACCGGTGGGGGAGACCCCCCACCGGTTCCCAACCGGTGGGGGGTCCAACCGGTGGCCATCCCCCCACCGGTTGGAACCGGTGGGGGTGCCCACTTTCCCCCCTCTCTCTCCTTTATTTGCTCTCTCTCTCTCACTCCTGGGCCACCTATTGGCTATTGGAAAATAAAAAAATAAAGAGAGGGAGGAGAGATAGTGGAACCGGTGGCACCCCCCACCTTGGTTCATCCCGGTGGCACCCCCCACCGGTTAAGGCTTTGAAGCCTATAAATACCCCCCAAGGGGTAAGAAGGAGGTCCATGCCCATTTGGCCCAAAATTTCATAGGGGAAACTCTGCCAGTTTGAAGACCAAATCCGGTGCTCTTGCCCGGGTTTGCTGCGATTTGGAGGCGATATTTTCTTGGAGGGCTCTCTTCCTAAGGTTTATTCCAAAGGGGAAGCTCTGCCAAATTTATGTTGTAAAATCACCGTCCTATAAGACGGGATTATGCCGAAATAATGAATGAAATGCCCATGTTGTTCTTTGAGCATATGTGTGTGCATGTATATTCATGAATCTATTATTTAAGTAACACTATGTTACTATATTTTCATATGCAAAATAATTAGTTTTATAACTAATTAAAATACATAAAACATATAATTAAATATTCTAAAATATCATTGGCCTCATCCCATACATAACTAATCTTAGACTCATAATTAAAACTTAATAATGAAACATTGAGACATAAAATAATATACTTAAGTTAAAAAATGACTTAAATACTCCACATACTTAATTAATTATTAAAATCTGCGAAAATTATCTAAAATTAATAAAATAAATATAAAAAAATCAGAAAAATTCTGTGAAAATCAGTAATACTCAGTAAAAATCAGAAAACAAAATCTGGAAATTACATAAATCCAAAATATAACTTAAATATCCTTCATATACCTAATTAATTAATAAAAATCAGTAAAATTAATAAAAAATCAGTAAAATTCAGTAAAAACCAGTAAAAAACAGAGAACCAAATCTGAAAATATATAAAATTCTGAAATGACTAAAATGCCCCTAGAGCTTAATACAAATTACAAAAATACCCTCATACATGTTAAAAATCAGTAAAAATCACAGAAAATTCTTAAAAATATCAAAATCTCTCATATGTCCAAAATACCCTCCAAACCTTAACAAGATGGGTAAAATTACCAAAATACCCTCAATATGATAAAAATAAATAAAAATCTCAGAAAAAATATAAAAATAGACTTTAAGTCTAAAAATTCAATTTGGGCAAAATTACCAAAATACCCTTACAATCCAAACACACTTGACATAACCCTAAAATACCTCCTAAGGTTTTGAAACCTTCCTAAATCACTAAAACTCATTTCATACACTTAAATAACCATAATCTCCCTATACCCTCCAACTTGGCATAATTACAAAAATACCCCTATGGGTTTAAAATACTTGGAATCAATCCAGAATACTTGGAGTCAATCTAATATACTTGGAATTAATCCAGATAGCTTGGAATCAATCCAAAATCATATAAACACATCCTAAACTTGGGTGAGGCCAAGAGTTTAACCTAAAAGATATCTTCATATGCATGCGCTGCCTATAGTAGTAGTTTTGCATGATTAAGGGCATCATACGGACGGTTAATCAAGGGTTGCCAAGCAGTTGCTCAGCGTAATTAACACTGACCGAGGTCAGTGGAGAGAGGTCATATACTCGAATCTTCGCCTGATTCGAAGTCCCGGATTCCCTGAGGGCTAATCCCAAGCTCTCATAGTCCGATAAAATATAAAACCGACCTATAAATTCTCTAGATAAACAAAAAAAAATGGATTTCCGAATAATCCGACACATAGGAGGAGAGATATGTCTAGGTCAGGTTCCGAACAGCTACCCAGCAGGTGAGACTTGCCCGGCCCTCCCAAACCTCTTTTTCCTCCTTGCTGGCATCCATCCTCTGCCTCCTTCCTCACACTGCTCTCCATCCATTGCACATCAAGTTGTTATCAAAGAATTCTAGGAAGGAAGAAGAAAAGAAGACGATAATGACAAAGGACAGATAGACAAAGGATTAGACATCTGTTCAAAGAAGCATTCAAACTAGCAAAAATGGAAAAAATAACTAAAACCATAATATAATTGTGAAATAAAACCAAACATGCCTATGTTTCATACTTCGGAACGTGGTGAAAGCAAGGATGGCAGTACCGGTACCGGTACCGGTATCGGTGGGTACCGGTACCGGTACGTACCGGTCCGGTACCGGCCGGTATCGGCCCGGTACCGGTCGGTACCGGCCTAAAACCAGTCCGGTACCGGCCGGTACCGGCCCGGTACCGGTCGGTACCCACGGTACCGGTGCCGGCCGATACCGGTACGTACCGGCCGGTACGTACCGGTATCGGCCGGTACTGCCATCCATGGGTGAAAGAGGGTCGAGGAAAACCTAATTAAAGTAATCAGAATGAATTTGTGGACCATCCTTTGGCACAAAAGTAAAATAAAAACCCACAGAAAGAAACGGCGAAAATTCATTAGCAATCAATGATAAATGTATCAAAGCCATCCTTGGATTTCTCTCTTCCAAGTTTGTACATGAATGTTTTGGAGATCCGATAATAAGGTAAGTCCAAGATATTACGGTAAATATCCATACCTTTCGAGTGCTTCAGCGCATTGCAAATGACTTGAAGTGACTCAGGTGGGATAAAATTGTACCCTGCATTTATCACACGAAGATTGGGAGCCTGTAAAATGATTTTGGACACAAACTCTGCTGCTTTCATCCTACCTCGGTTTTTACTGCAAAATAAATGGCAGCAATGTAAATTCCTGCTACCCAATTGCCCTTCTAATATTGCACAAGATTGAGACAATCGATCCACCTTATGTTGAGGTATGTAAGCTCCACTTCTCTGGGCATTCCATGTTCAAGTTCTTGGAACCCCAGGGGGCCCAATCCTACACCTTCAATGTTTAGCTCTTTAACACGTGAAGCCCCCAATAATTTTGCCAAAGGTACTCCTACACAACTGAAATGGAAGGAAACAATAAACATTTATTTCCAAAATTATATAAGAGCTAAAATGATTAAATTGATCAAAAGAATATGCTTACCTGCCAAGGTCATTATCTGCAAGAGACAAAGAATGCAATGGTTCCCTCAAGCTCTGGATACTTTCTAGTAGTTGAATCACCCCTATGCTGGAAAGGCTGCAGTTCTCCATTTTAATATTAGACAAAGGATATGTTTTTTCGAATGCCTCAAGAAAATATGGGATGAGACTCCTGTGGCAATAACAGCAATACTTTAAAAAGGAAGAAAAAACCAATCCATGCAAAAAAGAGCGAGCAAATTATTAAATAAACACAATGCTTTGCAACAGCTAGGTGAATGCAAAACTCATGGGGAGAAAAAAGGAGAATCATTTGACCATTTTCCCCTTTGCATTTATTGTCTTCAAAGCTTGAGGGAACAAACTGACAAGAGTCACAAGACCATGCATGAAACTGTTTCAATCTGACATCTGATGGACAAGCCACATGAGAGAGAGAGAGAGAGAGAGAGAGAGAGAGACCTAATACCATCATCTGTCAAAGGATTGTCACTTACATCCAGCGTTCTTAAACAAGGCATGTGAACTAGAGCATATCTAAGGTCTTTTGCATCATCCTTGCCCAAATTGTTTCCTCTATATTCACCAAATAAGAGTGAGATCACAAATTAATTTAGTTTGATGAGTTTAAAAAATGAAGGGTTACTTTTTTACTAGAAAATAGTGTTCGTTACTTCTAAAAATATAAAAATGAAAGCATGCCAACACCTTAGGTTCAGAACACAAAGCGACTTCAAGGACCCTTTTGATGATGATGATATTAGAGAGGAACACGTGGACTCCCAGTCTATGTTGGAAAGCCAACCTGCAATCTGCAAGTATCATTCATCAGTGATGTTTCTTGTCATCTCAATTACAAAAAGATAATAGGGGATGCTGAATTGTTGCTCACATTGTCGTCTGATATATCAAGACTAAGAAGACCAGAAGAAGTTTCTTGAAGAGAGCCAAAAATCAATTTTGCAACTTTTGGTCCCATGTAAATGTCACAGAATTGTAATGAGCACAAGGACCTAATCATCACAATTGAGTCAATTTGACTACTCAATGATGATAAAAGAAAAATAAAAGTTGCAAAATGATGCCAAGCAATTAAAGAAGCATGGATCCAATGTAATTTTTATAAACTAACTGGCATGAAAACATTAGCTTACAGCATAGATATATTTCATCAAACTTGGTCATCAATAATTTAATGTTTATTTCCTTAAACCTGGACCACTGTTATCGTCATATGCATAAGGTATGTTCAATCTGTTGGGTATCATACATGTGCCTTAAAGCAGCACGGATAAAATGTAATTTTTATAAAGTAACAGACATGAAAACATTAGCTTACAGGATAAATATATTTCATCAAACCTGGTCATCAATTATTTAATGCTTATTTCCTTAAACCTGGTCCAGTTTTATCATTATATGCATAAGGTATCTACAATCTGTTGTGTATCATATATGTGCCCACATCAAGATTTTTTTCCTCTTAGGGGGGAAGGAAATAGTGCAAGAAATTGTGAGGCCGTTTATAAATTTTACAAATAAAGACCGGTGTAGTGTTTCATATATTATCCATTATCACATCCTTAAAGTAATATCAAATACGTAGACTTGATGGCAGTAGCAAGGTCAGAGTCTGAATCGGCACTTTCATCTTACAAGCAAGGAGGAGGAATGCAAGTGGGTAGGAGAACGAGGTGTCGTTGTGTGGGAGGTCCTGTCCTTTTTGTTTGTGTGGGTGGGTGTGGGTTGGTTTTTCTTTTTCTTTTCTTTTTTCTTTTCTTTTTATTTTTTTTTTCTTTTTTTTTTTTTTGGGGGGGGGGGGGGGGGGGGTATGGAGGTGGGTGGGGCTGGGTTTGCACTAATGATGGGCCAGCAAGGGATATGGTGAGAAAGTAGCAGTGGCTCTACAAGACATCAGACCAGTAGTGGGCCTAGTGGCAGCAGCTGGAAGAAGGGGACATAATGAATCTAGTTACACAACTGAAATTTCTACCAGCAACTGAAAAATGACAACTGGAGTTCTTTACAAACATACCTGTTACCTTATCAGTTATGGGTTTCAAAATCTAGCTTCTTCTTCTATCCCTTAATTAATTTTCTTTTACAAAGATCAAGGACAGGAAGGCATCCAATCTTCCTTTATAGGACTACCTGGGGGTTTTGTCTTGCCAGGAATCACTCCATAATATTCCATTGTCCACAAGCCAACCGATCCACATGACCAAATATTATTTTATTGGTTTAAAGCTTTCAAATCATACCAATCACTATTCCCTTTTTTCCTTTTTTTGTCCAGCTACGAGTTAACTGGCTGCTGTTGGCAACCTGAAATGAAGCTTACATGATGTGTAAATTTTCACCTGAATGCACATTTGTTGATAACTTTTACAACTTCGGTGGACTTTGAAAATCCTCATTACCACTGCTTACAAATCTTCAGTGACAAGGAATGTTGGATGGCCAAGGAACTCAAAGCAAATCCATACATGAAAAAACCATGTAATTTTGGGTGTCTGGATGTATGCATCATGTGTTTCCATAGGTTTTAGGAAAAATTCAACAGCATGCAAATGCATGTCTGGGAGCCGAATGATGAATCCAACCACCTCTTTTTTTAAGGTGACATCAGACTGGCGCTAAGGAGTTCAAAGAAAGCCATAAATGCATCCCAAATCCACATATAAGCCTTGTAAGTGCACAGTTTGACGCCACTGGAACTAAGAACAGGAACCAAGCCCTGGGCCTGCTGAATCCTAAATCTAAATGATTCACTGCAGAGTCCTACTTGGCAGTTCAACATCCTATGGTTTCTACATAAACTTTGAATTTGCAATTTTATGATCTTAGACTCTGACAAAAAATTTAGGGCATTGAGTATATATATCATTCTTACATATTATATTACCCATGCTCACTGCAAGAAATGTATTTACATATATGCCATGCTTGCAAAATTTTATATGGAAATATGCCATTACGATATTACCAGACAGATTCAGTGTATGGAAAATTGACTATTGACCAAAACACCCTCAGTTTGGCAAAAAGCCCAAGTTCCACTCTCTGACTTTCTCTCATTGCATCAAGAAAGACGAACATTTTTGCAATTTTTCAACATTCAATAAGGTTTTAGGTACTTATGGTAGAGCCAAAATAATATGTCATGGCCATGGCGACAGCTTTGCATATAGTCATTCAATGTGCATACATGCGCATACATTTCTTCCAGACGCAAACTTGCAATTTAGTATACAAAATGGTGTAGATATAAAAAAATGACACTTTTATACGCCAGACTACATTTTATAATTTCCAAATGAAATCCACGAAAAATAGGTTGAAAAAGAATCTTCAATACTTCCTACGAATAATTCTGAAAAGCAGAATTATAAATTGGATGTACTATACTTAGATTGCAGAATACATGAGTGCAAAGTGCATGGGACATACCTTCCTGATGAGAGAAAATCTAGAAGACCTGAGAAGACGGGAGACTGCTTGCATCCGAAAATACTTGAAGATGTGACTGAGAAATATTTAATCCCATGTGCACGAGTTCCATTGTAGTAGAGGGAACCACAAATTTTATTAAAACCAGTGGAAGGAAACCTACAATGGACAAATTTTAGGAATAATAAAGAATCATTATTCTGTTTCAGGAGCTTGCAGACTTCATCAACCTGTAAAACATATCAGTGTGTTATTAAGCAACAACGAGCAGAAGCTACGCATAAAGGCAAAGTCCAAAAATATGCGCCTGTCATAACATTGAGAAAAGCAATAAAGATATAAAATAAAAGTAAGAAAAAAATGATTTGAAGTCTCATGAGAGAGAGAGAGACATAAATGAATTTAAGTTATCCAGAATCTGCAAACATATAAACTAATACACTTTGTGCAGATTCACAGTAACAGAGAACAGTTACATGAGTTTCAGATTTGATGTTCCGGAAAATGACGTCTTGCAGTTTGCAGGCCTTCAGCAGCTCCTGTATAAGGACTAAAAGTTAGACCTTCAGAAGATGTATTAAAAGTAGTTAAGAATTTTGCAAAATTAGTTGGATATTTCATAATTACATAGGATCCACATATTCACTTCTAACATTCAGACGCATATGTGAATATGATATGGGACAAACAGAGACATATTTCTTACTGTGAATCTGCTCTCTGTAAATCGAATAGAAAGTGGAAGAGTTTAAGGCATGCTCTGAATTATTATGCGCTTTTATTTGGAACAAAACAAGATGTTACCTCTCAAAAGCTTGCACTGATCTGAGAATTTTCATATGATGAGCATCTAGTAAGACATTCAAGTGGGGATATCCAGGACCAGCATATGCCAATGAAAACAGCAAAGACTTGTTTGTAGACTCCTGATATGACAATGAAAATATGAAAGACTTGTTTACGGACTGTTCCTTCACTCACAGAATTTGAAGGCATTTCTTATTCAGATAAGGCCTTGAACGTCATAGCCTTTTGCTTTTATGTGGTACTTTAAAAAAAAAAAAAAGTGGATGGCATGACATAATTGTATAAATGTGAAAAAAGAATTTACAAGTGTGTAAACAAAATCCTCCCCCCCCCCTCCCCCCCCCCAAAAAAAAAAACTGTTCAGATGGTGATTCTCCCAAAACCCTACAAAAGCTCAAAAAAGGAGAAAGTGTTTGAGCTGAGATTACAAACCACCCTGGCCTAATCTTTCACTCTATTACAAATAAAATTGACCCCAATCTGTGTCTCTCGCGCTTCTTTTTTTGAAGATCTTGTTGTGTCTCTCACCCCAAATGGACCAAAACATGGCATGGATCAACCACCACATCATGCTGTCTTCCTTGCAAACCGAAATAGAGGTCCAAGTCTGAAAAAGGTCTTCCACTTTCTGTGCCCATCTCCTTCTCTGCCAAAGTTTAGAAAGTAAGGTATGCCAGACATCCGGCACAAAAGCACATCCCATGAACAGATGCTCCAGAGTTTCATCCTCCTCTCCACACAAGCAACAAAGAGATGGAACATCACAGCCCAAAGTAATGAGCCTATCACAGGTAGGAAGTCTGCCAACAGCTACTCTCCATGCCAGGATCTTCACCTTCAAGGGTGAATGAGGTTCCCAAACTTGTTGGAGAAGAGGGAACCTTGTCGAACCGTCTGTAATGACATGACACACAAAGCTGACAGAGAATTTCCCCAAAGTACTCCAATCCCACATCCATGAATCCTTGGCATTAGTGTCAACTGTAGATTCCCCCAAGAGCAACAACAAATCAGCAAGGTGATGCAGGAGAGGAAGCATGGCATATTTAATGTTAGGAGTTCCCTTTATTTGCTCTTATTGGGCCATTTATGGTCCATTATGTTTTTTATATTTTCTAGGAGTTATAGAAACGTGAATAAAGGAGCAGAAGTCCTAGAGTCAGATGGAAGTTCTAGAGTCGGGAGTTGCATATTGAGTCCCTATATATGTACGCTTTTGTTTTTAGAAAAAGAGAGAAGATTTTGTTGAAGAAAAATGATCTGATTCGTGTGTTTTACCTCTACGACGGAGGTACCTAACTGATGCGACGCCAGCCTCTTTTCCCCCTCTCCGGTGCGACGCCGGGGAAGCTCTCCCTGCCGGTGCGAGGCCAGCAGGATCCCTATCCCATTCCCCATCTTTCCCTTTTGTCCCGCATCATGCCCGTTCCGATCGCGTATGTTCTTTCAAATTTCAACTCATCCCACATCAATTTGGTATCAAAGCCTCACCTCTTCCTCAGTGCAACGTCGGAGATTGTCTGTCGGTGCGATGCCAGCCGGTCACGCCACTGCCCTCCCGCTCGTCCTCGCTTCACCAGAACCCCTCTTCTGCCCTGCTCCCCTTCTTCCCCTCTCTACTGCAACACAACAAAAAAGAACGAGGAGAAAAGTAGGTCTTCCCCTCTCTACTGCAACACAACAAAGAAGAACAAGGAGAAAAGGTAGGTCGACACAAAGCACTGGGAGGCCTTCGCCCGCAACTCGCCGACGCCTGCCGGCGCTCTCGCCGTCGCTACCGGTTCACGCTCGTGTCGGCCCTAGCAGCCCCATCCCTGCCGCCATCGCCATCTCCCGCAATCACCAAGGCGTCGTCATCGGGCCCCACCGATGTCGCCGCCAGCCGTCACCACCCGCTCCGCCGCTCGCCAGCGAACCGCCCAGCCACTGCCGCCTGCGCCGCCTACTGCCCTCGTGCCGCCGCCCTGCTCCCCTCTCTACCGGTTTTCCCACAGTCAAGGAGTAGAAAAGAAGGAGAAAACGAAGAAAAGGGGAAAGGGCGAAGCTGTTCCTGGCGTCGCTGCCGCCGACCCTGCCATAGCCCCTTCCACCTACCGTCATCGCCCTCCCCCCCCCCCTTCTTCCCATTTTCTTTTGTTACAAGAAAAAAAATAAAAGGAAGGAAGGGAGGAAACGAAGGGTTTTTGACCCTTTTAGGCAAACCCGGTCAAACCGGGTTTGACCCGGTCTGTTACCCCCCCCCCCCAAACAAACAAACAAAAAAAAATAGAGTTCTTCTATGTTTCCTTAATAACGCCCAACGTCGTCAGTCCATTTTTCCCCGCTCCACAACTCCACCGTCAGTCCACCTTCCGTGCCTCACTGCGACCCACTTAACGCCGAGCCTAACAACACCAGCAACAGTAGCGGAGCAGTCACCACCAACAGCCGCCCCACCCTCTCCTCCATGCCAAGCCTCCTTGGGAACTCATGGATTGCACCACTAGTCACCGTCTGGACCACAGCAGTGTGACCCGCCAGATGCTCAACGGATTGCTTCAGCCCGTGCATCCGTGCCGATCATGCTCACTAGGTGTTTAACGTTTGGTCTCAAACATTGCAACAGATTTTAGTGGGTGTGTCATCCTACTCCAGCTACTTCCTTCGTCCTAACGAGCCCCACATGCACGCCCAGTGCCACCATATAGCCACAAGTTGCAACATGGTAGCAGCCACCAAGCAACTTCTCCAGCTGCTGCCACCTAACAACAACCACTTTCAGCTGCGGTCCAGTAAACAGCCCACAACATCAGGCACCACCCCAACTCCATCACCATCCTATTCCTCCGTTGCGAGGACCTAGACAGAGTGGTTTTGAGAAATCCTTGAGAGAGGGAAGCCCTGAGATTGGGTGGGGTGAGATGCCCCGAGGAAGATGCTCGTCCGTGAAGACCGTCTACCAACTGTTTGATGAAATACTATAGCGAGCCGACGTTACCCACGCGTCTTGCATGCTGCCAAGCGCATCCTGCACGCTCTCTACTCCGCTCCGCACGTCCCAAATGTCAGTCAATGAGCTGTTAAGTGCACCCTACAATTTCGTATATTGCCTAACACGCCACTCAGTGTGCCACTGTGCTTGCGCACTGCCACAGCCACAGCACTTGTACGCCACCTCCGGCAGCATTTCAAACTCGAGGGCGAATTTCTCCCACCGGAGGAGAATTGATGGGAATAAACTCATGGTCACAGCCATTCAGGGCTGCAGCAGACACGAGGGAGGACCACCATTCTCTCCTGTTCGTTCATCTTCCTCGACAAGTACTGCGAAAGATCAAAACTGAAGCGCAATAAAGAATGTGGTCTTCAATAGGCGTCTTTTATTTTCCAAGAGTTTTAAATAAAACGTGTAGGTCATTAGGTGAACGTCAATACGTATTCTTATGAAGTCTTAATTAGGTGCCCCTACATATTACTAGAGGTGTCTTTATAAGATGACCTTTGGTCTACCCCTTGCTTTCTATTTAAAAGGACTTGTACTTCATATTTGAAGAATGAAGGATGGAAGAAGTTATCTAATTTTTGGAATTTTAACCTTTGTTATTGTAAGGTCCTTGAGATGGGGAGGGTGAGAAGCCCCGAGTGAGATGCGCACTCGTCTTGGATAGACCGGAGTTTGAGGGTCTACGTAAGAGGAGAGCCCTACGATGGGGTAAGGTGAGATGCTTTGGGTGAGATGCACATTCCGATCGCATATGTTCTTTCAAATTTCGACTCATCCCGCATCATAGACTTCTCAAAATCAACCTTTAAAACCACCCCTTTCCTCCTGAGCAATGTCATACCATGAAGACACTCATAAACAACCAGAAAGCCCTTGTGGATATGCCTCTCTTTGATGAAGGCACTTTGATACTAACTCACAACCCTGCCAATGACAATCCCTAGTCTGGAAGCTAACATATTTGCAATAATCTTGTAAACCCCATTGAGAAGGCTGATGGGCCTAAAATCAGACATTGTTCGGCCCCCTTTCTATTGGGAACAAGAACCAGAAAAGTCTTATTCATGCCTCTGAGGTGAGCCCTTCCGTCCAGAAACTCCAAGACCACCATAAGGAGAATCTCATGAATGCCCCCCCAACAGTGCAGATAGAAAAGCAAAGGAAAATTGTAAGACCCCACAAAAATTCAGGGGCATATCTCTAAATCCATAAAAAAATCTAAATACAATTAGTAAAAGTTTAGGATTTATAGTGTCAAAGACTATTTTTATAAGATCTTAAATGAAATTATATAAGATTCCAGAAGTATCATTAAAAAGTTAAAAAAGATTCATCATCGATTATTTATTAAAGAGATAAGGACACATGTACAATTAATAAAAGAGAAGGGACTTAAATGTAAAAGTATTCATTTAAAAATCAATAAGTTATTGGGCCTAATGGACCCCAAATTAACAGATTTAATAGGCTATAACTAGAGGCCTTAATGGGCCAAGTATAAAGGACTAAAAGGGCTAAGAATAAGCCCTAATGGGCTAGACCCTAATAGGATCCACTAGGGCTGCCTAAATGGGCCAGCAGTGGCCCATTAGGGGCCACGCCCCCATTAAAGATGGGGGGGAGGGGGGGGGGGGGTTACCCCTTAAACCGCCATTCCCCTCTATAAATAGAGGGAAGGGGCTGCCATGAGGGGCAGCAGGGAGAGAGAGAGAGAACGAAGAAGGAAGGAAGGAGAAGGGGAGGCAGTTGGTGGCGGCTCGGCGGCAGTCGGTAGCGACTCGGCGGCAGTCTGGCAGTGGCTCGAGGCAGTCCAGAGCAAGGAATTCCAGATCGGATCGGGTCCCCGAATCGGGACCCGCCGATCCCGATCCAACTCGGATCGGATCGGCCGAGTCGGCCGATCCAGATGAAGTATGGCCAGTCCGACTCGGCCAGATTAAAAAATAATAAAAAATTAAAAAATCAGAAAAAAATCAGGAAAAAATAAAAAAAAAATCAGAAAAAATTACATACATATTATTCAATTGATGTACAATAAGAATGAATGCAATTCATGTACATCCATAAAAAACCTTAAACCCTAAAACCCTAAACCCTAAACCCTAAAACCCTAAAACCCTAAACCCTAAACCCTAAAACCCTAACCCTAAACCCTAAACCCTAAACCCTAAAGCCTAAACCCTTAACCCTTAACCCTTAACCCTTAACCCTTAACCCTTAAACCCATAAACCCTTAAACCCTTAAACCCTAAAACCCTAAAACCTAAACCCTAAACCCTAAACCCTTAACCCTAAAACCTAAACCCTAAACCCTAAACCCTAAACCCTAAAACCCTAAAACCCTAAACCCTAAACCCCTAAACCCTTAAACCTTAGGGGGGGGATCGGGACCGGCCCGAACCGGACCAAATCGGGTCCGGACCGGCCGATCTGGCCGGTCCGGCCCCGATTTGGTCCGGTTCGGGCCGATTTCGGCCGTTTTTTTTTTTTTTTTCAAATCGGTGGGGGGGAACAGTGAAATCCCCCCCGAATCGGATCGGAATCGGCCGATTCCGCAATCCATGGTCCAGAGACGGCTCGGCGACGGCCTTCGAAGTAAAGGTAGGGTGATACTCCTTACTAAATGTCTCTTTTAATTCAAATTGTTGAGAATTTTAATTATTACGAAATTTAGTTAAATAAAAAGAAAATGATAAATATTAAATATATTTTGTGATTATTAATTTCTAAAAATAGTAAGAATAATTTGATTAAATAATAATAATTTTAAAACGAAAGAGAGACTAATTAAAATAAGAGTTAGTGAAGATAAATTTTACGGCATGAAACGGTAATTGTATTTCAAGCAAGTTGTTGGCATAATTATTTTAAAAAAAAGAAAAGAGAGAGAAAAGAGAATTAAAAAAAAGAGAGAGATTTGTGTTTACATAAATTAAGAATAAATAAAATAAAGAGTTATAATGAATGGGTGTATCGTCTTTTGTGTGGTGTAATAATTTATTGATTATTATGTGTATGTGTGTCATCGTTGATAAATGGATTATAGTATATAATAGACTTTTAAGAATTGTAATCTAAAGAATTCGAGGAATATTGATACATGATACATGAAGAACACGGGAGAAAGTTATCTTTCCTTGTCTTTGTTTTAAGATTTGAATTAATAAAGCATGCATTGTCTGCATAAAATCATACAATGAATGTCTGTGTTTTCGCATCATTTCTAATGTTTTATACGATGATTCATTGGTTATGTATGTTATTAGCTTATAAAGAGTAAAATGAACGAACTAATATGTAAAGACTTTATGATGCGTGGCAGTTATAATGACCCCAAGAAAGGTGAGATAACTAGGAGGCACACTTTTGTGCAGTTCCTAAAATAGAAGAAACTTATGAAAGAAAACTAAAAGGCTAGGAAACCTTCACGATAACCCTTTTGTGTTAATAATAAACAATGATTCTACAAGGATTCTTGAAGAAAAGACTTGGCATATGTTCTATATATAAATATATATATATATAGAATATACATATATATAGAATATACATATATGTATATATATATATATGTACTGAACTTCATGGTTACGATGACTCCGATAACAAGAAATAACGATTATGAAGAGAAACGAGAAGAGTGGTCAAAGTCCAACTTTCGGCAGGAGCCGAAAGGAATGAAGCTAAGGGCGGAACGAGCGTATGACAATTGGCCCGTCCCCTTGCTAACTGACTAGCTGGCCAGCCGAAGAATGGTAGGAAGTGTTGGAACCACCTCTCTACCAATAGGAGAATAATCTAGGAGAAAGAGTCCTACCTAAGCGCTGACATAATGTGTCGCCATCACCACTGAACAAGCGTTGGGGGCTCCCGAACTACATAAGGCCCCGAAAGAATGATATATGCTTGCAAGCGCAGACGGTGCAATAGCTAGGCGCGTCCCTATAGCAAGTCTGGATGCCGCCAAAAGGACTTCGGACCTCAGCGCTCGCTCGTCCCCATACGGGACAGCAAAAGCAACTAGCAAGTATACTAGATTGGTAGCTACATAAGTCACATCATCAAGCCCCAAGAGATTTTATGTCTTATCCTGTGGCTCAATGATGACACATCGGCATGAAACGTCTCGGTGCAACAAAACAGAAGGGACCCACTCGTTGAAGACACTAGCAAAGTCCCGACGGCAGCGAAACGGCCCTCCATAGAAGAACCTGGCCCAGGCTGCGGGCGACACCTTACCAAGGTCAGAAGAACTCCCCTCGCCGGAGGAAGAAGAAGCGCGTCTCACCTTCGATAAATCCCGCCATACCTTAAGTAAATAGCGGTAACAATAGGGGGTTGCATATCCCCCAGCTCCATCTGTGGTGCGGCAGTGGAACCCATCTAGCACCCCTTCCTCATAGGGTTCTCCCACAATAGGAAGACCCGAAATATGAAGCAACACCCAAAGGTCAATCGCCGTTTCGCCCTCTGTCGTGGCGATGGTGTTTGTCTCCCGAATGTAGCATTCGGCGATGGCCTGAATGAAGTCGTGGTGATATGGATAATCATATTGCGCCGTTGCGACGACTTCATATATACCCACTCGGTCCAGGATGTGTCGGTGGTTCCTCAGGATGTGCTACAACCATTCTGTGGCTCCAAAGCGGAAGACGTGGGAGTTACGGACTTGAAGGCGGGTGTCCCAGGCTGGACGAACCCCCCAATAGATGTCTGAAAATAACATGCTGAAGTCGAAAGGGTCGTGCACTGAACCCTCCTCTGTTGCAGTCAAAAACAGTCCCGGTTAACACCCAGGACCCTCACATGGGCAGCTGCCCGCCTATGTCCACATAGCAGGCTGATATGTCCGAGCCATACTATGGGTCTGGAGCAATGTATGAATAGGCCCTGCCTGATCAGGAGAAGGAAACTCCCACAACCGGTCGACGAAGAATGGGAAAGTTGGATATGAGGAGGAGGTCAGCCCCTCCATGTTGTCCCTGTCCAGCAAGATGGCCCGCTCCAAGTCGTGGCACTCAGAAAGAGACAATGGCCTTTTGACCCCATCCTCGACATGTACATAAACACGGAACAGCTCATAGATGGAGGCATTCGAGGGAAGGTGTCAGGCTATGCCGTCCCGTAAAAAATAGAAGAACTCACCACCCAATAAATACGCTCCCGCTCAATAAAAATGACGTCCTCAGGAGTAATCCGCAATGTGGTTGAGCCACCCAATAGAAGTCAGCATCAAGTTGTATGACAGCCTCCTCCTGGGGTCCCTCAGCAGGCATGTCTCCAATGCCAGCCATAAGGATATAGAGGAAGATGGCAACTTGCGAAAGAAAAATATATACAAAGAGATGAACATATATGATATACATGTCACAAGAGAGTGATGTTGATAAGAGAATATTGGCCAAGTCTCGATAGCAAATCAGGACAATGCAATGTTGCCTATATGGCGAACACTTGGCCAATCCAGAATGTCTCACATTTAGCTCCTGAAAATACCCAAAAATGAGGTATTGATACCCCTCAATAGGTTTGATGCCAGAAGAATTGAATGACCAGCTCATATGTTTCCCAATGAGTCTCCAAGTCATGAAAGCCAAGAGACACCCGAGACCGATCACATATCGAGTAATTCAAATGGCACCAACTCTATAGGGACCTCCAAGTCATGAAGACCAAGAGGACCCACGATATAAAGGAAATTAGATGCTTTTGAGCGCCTCCGAGAAGCCGAAAAGTCATGAAGACAAGGCTTGCGGGTGCGTCTTGAAGCGCCTAAGTACCAAAGACAAGGGGTGTCCCAACCCATAAGTTTTGTGGGAGCATATACACGGCAAACCGCTCAATCAGCTGCACAGGATATACGGGACAGCACCTCTATTCTCCCAAGAATATATATAAGCCAAAGGACATAAGGTGAAGTGGGGAGACTAGTAGGGCTGCACCGATATATTGCACAAGAAAAGTCCGTTAGGACATGCAAAAGGAGGCACATGTGGCCAAAAAGTGAGACAATGCACAGGACACTCGCCTCTGACTTCATCTCAGCGTGCATCCTATAGGGGGCATTTCTTGACCCGAAATTTTTATGCATGATGAAATTACCCAATATGCATATGCATATAATCATGCAATGTGAATAACAACATATAACATATACAACCGCATATGTGAGCTTATGTAAATATAAAAATAAACAAGTGCTCATGCTATGAGGGCCCATGTTGATATGAGAAATTTCCCTATGTCTGTATGTATGCAAACATGTGTTATGAACATGCATGCATAAGAAAAGACAAGGAACGGGAATATACCTTGGCGAAATCACCTCAGGATGGCCCCTATATGCTGTCCAAAACAGCCCCGATATGGCGCCTATTTGCTGTCCAAAACAGCCCCAGAAGTAGGGTTGTAAACGGATAGGATACGGATACAGAAACAGGTGTTTCCATTTTCCGATTCCGATAACGATAACCTGTTTCCGATTCCGATAAGATCGGAAAGTGCATTTTCCGTTTCCATTTCCGATAAAATCAGAAAGTCCATTTTCCGTTTCCGATTTGTTTCCGATTCTGATATCGGAATCGAATATTATTTCCGATAATTATCGAAAACTACTAATTTCTTGATTTATTTGTTTAAAACATATAGAATGAGACCTAAAAGAGTCAAGCTCGAGCCGAATTTGAGCCAAAGCTAATTTGAATTAAAAAATATATCTAAGTTTAAAGCAATTGATTTAGACAAATTAAACCCATTAAATCCTAGGCAAAATAACCTATTTGGCTGATTTGGCCCGTAAGCTTTTGACCGACCAGCCCACGATGCTTGAAGGGGGGAGGAAGGGGATTAATTTATAGAACGACTGGAGGGGGTCAGAAAACGTGACACCCGATCTAGGACTAAAGTCCTCATTTGGGCGTGCCGCGTGCGTGTTCCAGCTGTTGGTGGCCTGGGTGTTGGACAAATAGTCCTCTATTGGATTCCTAAAGACTTTTGCCCTCCTTATATCTGTCCACATACACACTCTACACAAGACTTGTAACAATGTGCTCTGCATAGGTCAGGTGAGCTCATGACTCAGTGAGTTGAACGAAAATATTAGCAAGTGATGTTTATTTTATTTCGAGTTGGCTCACAAGCTACCGAGCCGAGTTAGGTTCAACTCGGGCTTGGCTCGTTTACTTATACGAGCTTGGATCTTGGCTCAAGCTTAACTCGTTTGGACAAATGAGTTGAGCTTGACTCGAGCCGAGCTCAAGTAGCTCGCAAGCGGCTCGGCTCATTGCCAGCCCTAAATACGTCTTAGCATATTAGATAATGATCAATAAGATTAAAACACAATAAGTGTAACCATGTATCTATAAAGTTACATTTAAAAATCTTTGATAATAATCGGAATCGAAAATCATAAAGCAGATACGAAAATAGGTGTTTCCGTTTCCGATTCCAATATCTTATTGGAAATATCCGTTTCCGATTCCGACAACTATCGAGCGGATATTTTTTTATCGGAAACGGATATTTTTTTCGGTAAAGGATCAAAAAATTGGATAATCGGGTTTCCGATGACAGCCCTACCTAGAAGCCTTCAATATGTTGTCCCAAAAATGGCTTCACAACTTCACTAAGTGGGCTCGATAAAAAGCCTGAAATGCCGCAGCAAAATGGCTCAAACGGCTGCTAAATAGAGGCCCAAAAACAGCCCAACACCCCCCAAATAGGAGCCTAAAACAGCCCAAAAAGAGGCCAAACAACAAGCCCGGGACAGCCCGATATGAAGTCCAAGTGATGGCCCAAATAAACAGTCCAAGTGGGCCCAATAAAAGTCCAAAATGGACCCAAAATCTGCAAACCAAGGAAAAAACCCACAAGAAAAAGACAGCAGCAAAACTAAAAAAATGAGGGAGTGGTCCCTCTCTCTCTCTCTCTCTCTCTCTCTCTCTCCCTTGCTTAAATAATAAGGAGAGAGAGAGAGGAGAGACCGGTGGGGGGTCCCCACTAATTGGTGGACCCCCCACCGGTTTCCTCCCAAAGAGGAACCGGTGAGGGGGTCTTCCCCCTTTCCTCCCACTCAAAATTCAAAAAAAATGAAGAAAAAGAAAAAGAAAGGGGGGGGGGGGGGGGGGTGATTAATGGGGGTTTAGGCCATTCAATGTGGGATTTTAAATCTTCCCCCCTTAATTAGTGAAGCTCCCACTAACTCACAATACACTCCCCACTAAAGAAAGAAAACCACTCCCTTTTCACACTTGGTCAAATGATTGAAAGGGTGGGGAATTAATGAGGAAGCCTCATTTATTGAATAAAAAAGAGGAGGAAGAGAAAATGGGGAAGGGGAACACCCCTCAATGGTTGCCCAAAACCGGTGGGGGTGCCCACCGGACCCCCCCCCCACTCTCTCTCCACTCCTCCCCTCTCTCCTCTCTATTCCCTCCCAAAAAGAATTAACAGTGGCACTCCCCACCTCAAGAATTAACGGTGGCACCCCCCACCTCAAAAATTAACGGTGGGGATACCCACCAAGCATGGGCTATGTGGCCTATAAATACGGGCCCAATGGAAGCCCAAAAGGCACACCAAGCAGCACCTTGCATGCCTCTTTCGCCCAAAATCCCTTAGAGGAAGTGCTGCCATTTCGAAGACCAAACTCAGTGCTTTTACACGAATTCAAAAGCGCGCGCGGAGGAGGTTTCATTTTTAGGTTTTTCCTACGGTTTTCCTAAGGGAAACTCTATCGAATTCTTGTTGTAAATCGGCCTTTTATAAGGCGAAATTCTGCCGAAATAACGAATAAGATATCAATGTCTTTGTGCATATATGTGTATGTGCGTTCATGAATTTACTACTTAAGTAACATTATGTTAATATACTTTTACATACATAATTAATTAATTAATTAACTAGTGTAATAATTAATTAAAATGCATAAATACATAATTAAATACTCTAATCACTCTTGGCCTCCCCCCCTTGCACATAATTAAACCTAGACTAATAATTAAATTTTAAATAATGAAACATAAACATCTAAAACAATATCCTTAAGCTAAAAATGACTTAAATACCACTTACATTTAATTAATTATTAAATCTGGGGTAAATAACAAAAATCAGTAAAATTGTTATAAAAAAACAAAAAAAATCAGTAAAAAAACCAGTAAAACTCATTAAAATCAGAAAACTAAATCTGAAAATACATAAACCCAAAAATGATTTAAATATTCTTCACATATCTAATTAATTAATAAAAAACAGTAAAGTTAACATAAAAACCAGTAAAATTCAGTAAAAACCAATAAAAAAACAGAAAACCAAATATGAAAACACATTAAATTCCAGAAATGACCAAAATGCCCCCATAACTCAATAAAATAACAAAAATACCCTCCCTCATGGTAAAAATCTGTAAAAGTCACAAAAAATTCTTAAAAAATGTCAAAACTTCTCCTATGCCCATAATACCTTCAAACCCTAATAAGACAGGTAAAATTACCAAAATATCCTCAATGTGACAGAAATAACTAAAAACTTCAGAAAAATATAAAAATAGACTTTAAGGCTAGAAACCTGATTTGGAGTAAAATTACCAAAATACCCCTGTGACCTAAATATGTCTAAATTGGTCTTAAAATATCTCCTAGGGCTTTCAAGCTTCCCTAAATACCAAAACCTACCCTACAAACCTAAAATGACCCTAATGCATAATTACATAAATACCCCTATAAGTCTTAAACGCTTGGAATTAATCCTGAACGACTGGGAATCAATCTCAAAACACTTAAAATGAATTTGTGAGACTCCCTTCTGGGTTGATTTTATTATCCACTGATTTTGAAAAATCTTTTTTGTTGGATTTGAAAATATTTAGGGAAATCTTAATTTGAAAAGAGAGTTTTAAGTTTTGAAAACATGTTCTATTTTCTTTTTTAGGCAGACTTTTAGGATTAATCCTTAAAGTCTAAATGACTTCTGGATCGACTGTGGATCCGTGTTCTTGACCTCTCCCCACTGACCTCAGTCAGTGTTAATTACACCAATCACTGATTGGTAACCCTTGATTAACCATCCGGATAAGGTTTGAAATAAACAGAAAACAAACAGAAGTTAAATGCAGCATACAGGTCATTTTTTTTGTTCTCTTTTTTTTTTGGTAAAAAGGAGTCCATGAGTATCCTTTAAAGAATACTTAAAGGATTTTAAAGTTCTCACATAAGGGTGAGTATCTTTGAGGAAGATTCTTGAAAATTATCCTTTAAGTATCCTTTAAAAGAATAGAGGATTATTTGAATTATTTTAAGTCATTTAACTAGTATAAATGAACCATGACTTAATGATTAATCCATCAGTATGAAACAACCACTTTAATTAATGATTTACCTTATTGATATAAATGAACAAAGAATTATTCTTATTGGTCTATCTATCAATAGGATAATCATGACTTCGTAGCCTGGCCTCCAGTTAGGACAGAACCATAGAAGGCACTTATTATACCTATTGATAAGGATGAATCAATAATCATATCCTTTGGTCACTCTACCAATAAGAGTGAACTATTGATCAAGTAGTCGATCCACCAATAGGATAGAACCACTAAGTTTAGGCCATTCAACCAGTATGAATGAACCTGAATTTTTTTGTTGTTATTTAGAAAGAAGAACCTTGGTTAACCAATCGGTATGGAAGGGCCAAGTTGATTTAATTGGTTAAATTATTTGTTGATTTGATTTATTGATTGATTAATCAAGGATTTTAAATTGATTAGTTAAATTAATTGATTGATTTGATTTAATTGATTGATTGGATTTAATTAACTTAATTGATTTAATTAGTTGATTGATTTTAACACTTTAATTGAATTAATTGAATTGATTGGGTAATTAATTAGCATGTTTTTGTTAACTTAATTTAATTGGTTGTGTAACAATTTTTTGTTGGACTCAATTGATTAATTGATTAACAAATTTTGTTAATTTAATTGATTAATTAAGTATCAATGTGACTTAATTAGTTGAAATTTTGTTGATTTAGTTGATAAATGATTGATTATGTACCAATTTGACTTAATTGGTTAAAATTTTGTTGATTTAGGTGATTAACATGTTTTTTATAACTTAATTGATTAATTAATAACTTAATTTGACCAGTTGACTGGTTGGTTAACAAATTTATTACATTAATTGACTGGTTAATAATTTAACAAATTAGTTTGACTGGTTAAATTGACTAATTAATTAACCAATTTTGTTGACTTAATTGGTTGAATGTTTAATAAATTAACTTAATTTGTTAAGTTGATTATTTAATTAACACATTCGTTGATTTGATTGATTGATTAATAACTTAATTTGGCCAATTGATTGGTTGGTTAATAAAGTTGTTATATTAATTGATTGACTGACAACTTAACTTAATTAGTTAAATTAACCGATTGATTAACAAATTTTGTTGGCTTAATTGGTTAATTAACATATTTGTTGGTTTGATTGATTGAATTAATTGATAGACTAAGTTTGTTACCTTAGTTAGTTAAATTAATTATTTTATTTAATTAATCAACTTAATTAATTAATTTAATTAATTTGTTAATATATTTATTAACTTAATTAATTTAATTGATTGGTTAGCAGATTTTTGGTCTACCAAATATTATAGGAGAACTATTTTTAATATTTAATTTCTTTTGACTTCTTTTTATTTTTTAGATTAATATGGTCAACCAACTAATATAGAAGAACCACTTTTTTATTTTTAACTTATTATCTTCTGTTTTATCATTATTATTTTATTAGATGGCCTACCGACCAATATGGTAGAACCGTTAAATTTAATTTATTATTTATTTTCTATTTTTATATTATTTAAGATTTGTTAATTCTTTGTTTCATTTAGGAAATATTAGTTTTATTTTTATTTTCTGTTCTTATATTTAAGAATTATTAGCTTTATTATCTTTTTTTATTTTTTATTTTTTGTTTTACATTATTTAAGATTCACTAATTTTAGCATTTTAATGTTTTCTGTTTCTTATTTTATTTAAGAATTATTAATTTTATCATCTTTTTTTATTTTTTATTTTTTTTAATTTAAGAATTATTAGTCTTATTATCTTTTTAGTCCTTTTATTTTCTGTTTTTATTTAGGAATCATTAATATTTTTATCTTTTTATTTCTGTTTTATTTAAGGATTATTAGTTTCATTACCTTTTTATTTTATATTTTTATTTTATCATTTTTGTGTTTTCTATTTTTTATTTTATTTAACGATATTATCTTTCCATTTTCTTTTTTTTTTATTCTTACTTTTTAATCTTATGGCCAGACCAAACAATATGGCTAAACCACTAGTTAAATTTTATTATTTTTTATTTTTAATTTTATAGCCGACCAACCGATGTGATAGAACCACTATTTAAAGTTTATTTATTTTCATCATTTTCTGATTTTTAGTTTGATGGCCGACCAACCGATATGGTAAAACCAAGATTTTAATTTTCTGATTTTTTATTCGATGGCCAGTCAACCGATATGACAGAACCATCATTTATTTAATTTTCTGATTTTTTTTATTCAATGGCCGGTCAACCGATATGATAGAACCATCATTTATTTAATTTTCTGATTTTTTTATTTGATGGCCGGTCAACCGATATGACAGAACTATTATTTTCATTATCTTTTCACATGATGAGAATATAAAACCTAATAGCCATTCAAACAATATGAATTGACCATATTTATTTAACATAAGAAAAAACATATAAAGACATGAAACTGGAAATAGACTTTTATTCCCCTCTCTTTACACTAAAAAAATAAAATTACAAGCCTTCAATCGGCAGGACCCTCTTTTCTTTTCTTTTTTGCTGCAAGGCTTGTGCAGATTCGAGGGGTGTTTTCCTTTGGAGACTTGGCCTCCTTTTATAGGCACGGAGGAGGGGCACCGGTAGCACCCCCTACCGGTGCCACCTTGGCACCGGTGGCACCCCCCACCGGTGCCAACTAGGCGCCGGTTGAGGGGGTTACCATGAGAGAGAGAGAGAGAGAGAGAGGTACTGTAGTGCTACAGTACCCTCCCTTCTTTTTTTTGGGATCCCCCTTCCTTCCTCTCTTTTTCTGATTTTTTTTTTATCCCCTTCCCTCTTTCTCTCTTTCCCTGACAGGAATTAGGGCCGGCTGTGGAAGGATTAGGGCCGGCTGCTCCCTCTCTCCCTGTGGTGCGTTTGCTTCTTCTGCTGCTTGCTCTTCTTCCTGCTGCTGTTGGAGTTGCGTGTGCTGCTGTTGGAGGGCTCTTTGTTGCAGATTTTCATAGGCTCAGAAGGCTGCTGTTGGTGCTCTTCTTTCTTGTTGGTTTGGCCTTGATTGGAGGCTTCATGCTGCAGCATTGGAGGCTTGCATAGCTACCATTGGGATATGTTTTGGAGGCTCCTTCCCTGCTGATTTTTTTTTTTGCAGGTTTGGAGGGCTGCATTGGGTATATTTTTGTTCTTTACCTTCTTGTATTTTACATATATCAAGCACATGGATTATTTTTCCTTTCGCATGCATATACATATAGATAGATTTGAGAAAACCCACTGCATGTGCATTAGGAATTTTTGGTTCAACAGAATCCTAGCATTTAGGGGTTCACTCTAATACCTTGGAACAAATCCAAATACCTTAAGACACTGGAATGAATCCAAATATTCTAAAGACTTAGGAGAGGGCAAGGATTTAAAAGTTGTTTTCACTTGCATGCATATTGCGTGCTAGTATAGATGGTTTAAAGGGAATCCTTCGAACGGTTAATCAAGGATTGTCGAGCGGTAGCTCGACGTAATTAACACTGACTGAGGTTAGTGGAGAGAGGTCATATATTTCGATCTTCGCCTTATTCGAAGTCCCGGATTCCCTGAGGGCTAATTCCAAACTCTCATAGTCCAAGAAATAAAATAAACAAAACCGACCTATATTTCTCCAAATAAGACAAATAACAATAATAAAGAATATGATAGGAGAGATAGCTAGGCCCAGGTTCCAAACAGGCCGCCTCCTCTCTATCTTGAGGCCCATACACCCCCATAACGTCCCAGACAAAACCATCCTCCAAACACCTCAAAGTCACCGAGATAGCGTTCCTCCCTACATGGTACCCATCTCCTCAAGGATATATTCATTCCACAGCCCCATAACACCCCCTGCCCTACCCACTGCAAAAGAAGCTTTTATTTGGTACTTGGAGAGCTTGTAATGAAAATATCTTCAAATTCACTGCATTTCTGGATTATGGATGTTATTCCTCAGTGTTGTTATTTGACAGCTTTATTGCACTGAGTTCTTTTGCAGGTGGGGGTTCGTAATTGTTTTTGGGATGAACTGATCTTTGGGGTGTGATTTAACCAAGTACGCATATGAGAGGGGTATTTTGTGTTTGTCCTTTTCCTTCTTGGCGGTTCATTTATTTGCCATGAGGCTATACATGTTATTCCTGGTTTTAAGCATACTGATCATGGTCCTTTCTTCTATATTTAGGATTAGGTAGCAACATTCATGACTGTGTATGATATCTTTCTATCCCTGAGATCATGTGGAAGTTATGTCTGATGGCAAAAGATGACGTAGAAGTTCAGGCTTGCATTGTATCTGTTAGAGAGGTTCTCTGCTCCTAACAGTACCACAGGTACTGTGAGCTATATAACCATGATCTGATATGTTTTACACTGATGAATGGGAATGTAAAGGCATAAATGAATATCAGCTTATCCATCCATTTACAAAGCCTAAAGGAAGACAACTTTTTCAAGTTTGGGTAAGGAAACTAATAACCAGAAAATCCAAGATAAGGATACACCTACTTCCGAATCAAATATCTGATTGTTTGTCTTCACTCATCTTAGTCATTGATCACATCTTATGCATGAGTTCCATTTCTCACCTATTTACGGTAAAATCCCAATTATGTGCCCACCATATCATATGTCCCATTATCCACACCGCTCTCCTAAGTCCTAATCCCATTCCACATCCGCTTGTTTATAAAGCACACTTTCATGTCACATGGTTGATAAGTAGAAATTGTGTGGACTAGTTCGAAAGAACCTATATAAAATTCTGTTTTGGAAGTGGAATTTTCCTCAC
Organism: Zantedeschia hybrid cultivar; assembly: GCA_030544215.1. Lineage (NCBI taxonomy): Eukaryota > Viridiplantae > Streptophyta > Magnoliopsida > Alismatales > Araceae > Zantedeschia > Zantedeschia hybrid cultivar. Next base: position 80,452,336 of record JARZZO010000014.1, read on the forward strand.
CCCCTCCTCAAGGCAACAAGGCAAGAAGTTTATGTTCACATATAGTACTATCCAATAATTTAACAGAAATTTTTACCCCCACCCCCTAAAGCAAATTAAATTCACGTCCAATCGGGGATGATTTTAAAAAAAAAAAAAACAGCTCACATGTGGAACTATCTGATGATTTAATACACCTATTTTTCAATAATTATGAAGGCTAATGATAAAAGTAAGGATACATGATGATAAGGTTAAGGACACACCCTTCCCTTAAAGGAAAAGGACAAGGATAGTGCCACTTTGCAGTCCAATACAATATCCCTACTGATAAGCAATGGAGACATTAAGTGGACAGCACATGAGTGAGTTACATAGACCTTAGATAATTGAGATTATGTTCATTGTAATGCATGACTCAATGCACTAGACACCATTCCTGGCCGTTTGAAGCTATGTAGTCAGAGGCAAGAGGTGAACGAGGCGACCAGGGGTTCACCTCAGCCTCAAATGCCTAGGCAATCGCCTAGGCGTTTGAGGCGATGTGTTCTCTCATAAATCACCATGAAGGAAGAAAATAATAATATAAGGAAAATAAAGAAAATATATAAGAGAATAATATGTAAGACTTTAAGAAGTATTGATCATGCCCAACATATAATGTCCTAAGACCATCTACTACTCATATGAGTAGTGGATGGGCTTAGGAATCATCAAAAATAAGGAAAAAATGTGGAAGCATGTAAGAGAAAAAAGGTGTTGGACATTGTTAAAGAAGCATTAGCCACTTTGGAATAATTAAGAATAAAAAAATATAATATCACAGTTAAAAAACAAACATTTAGCATAGACATCATTGGCAAGTGCTTTGGTGTGTGAGGGGAACATGAGGTGAGGCGAGGCTCGCCTCAACATACTTTATTGCCTAGGCGAGCGAGGCGATCGCCTTTGATAATATAGGTTTGAAGTGATAGTCAATTAACTTCGATACAAGAAGACAATTCTAAAATCATAAACATCCCCAATAAACTCCACATTTTGCCCTGAAAAATGATCATTAACATCTACTTAAACATTTGTATACTAGAATGCTTGTACTTAAGGTAGTTGCTTACACATGTTCCAGCAACACAAAGGACATTTTGGAGCCGTAGGCATCTGATCAAAATAAAAGGGAACATAAGTTTTAACATCAAAAACAAGCCATGCATTATCAATAATGAAAATCTCAAGGAAAAATTTATACTGAGATGAAATGTTTGGACCTGTTCGATAATATCTGCTCAATTGAAGCCCTTTGAAATGAACTATACCTCAAAAAATAAAAACAACATGAAAACACCTCTTGGTATACCAGTAAATGAAGACCACTAGTTTTCACCATACATGTCCACTGTCTTAGTTTTCACCATACTAAATCCTACTGTGTCTAAGTTTTCACCATACTATGTCCACTGTCTTAGTTTTCACCATACTAAGTCTACTGTGTCTTAGTTTTCACCATACTATGTCCACTTAGTTTTTACCATACTTTCCACTGTGTACTATGTAAAGTTGCCGCAAAATGGCATGCACCAAATCTTTCTTATAACCAGGAAGTAATAAAAGAAAATCTGATCCTAAAGCTGATTAAAGCGTCGGTGCAGTCCCAGCGAAGTGGCGCTGGGACGTTAGGACACTGGGGGGGTGGGGCGCCCACCAGGGATCGATCCCTGGTGAGCACAGGTGGCCTTAGGGCCTCTAGCCACTAGGCTAGCCACCAGGGAAAAAAAAAGGAAAAAAAACCTGATTAAAGCAATAGAGACTGAGCTGGAATGAAAACTAGGTGAAAGGTAATAACCTTCTATATAATGCTGCAAAAATCAGGTTAACTTATAGCATAATTAAGATTCATCATCAATATCGTAAAGCCTTATCCCATAAAGCAGGCACTGATTTGGGATCTGGAAGAATAAAACCAGATGCTCTTAATAAAGTCCGCTGATTTGACCCGCCCATCCCTTGACTTCTTAACTAGATAACATGTGGACCAAACGTAGGCCACTAGTCTATGGATTGACACCTACCTTCACCAGGTCACCTCAAAAACCATGAGACATTTCACCGGCAATCATCAAGGCATCAAATTTTTCTCATCTAGTAAACAAGAAAAACAGAACCACAATGTATTACATGCAAGATATAAATGGATATAGTACCTTGCATAGCATCCAAACTTTTGACAGTGGTATGACAGCTTTACATGCTCACAAGCTGTATTACATGAGTCCTTATTGCAACCAATAGATTCCATGATAGTATCTGCAGCACATAAACTATAACACATGAGGTGTGCCATATGTTAGTGAAGTTTCTAAAGAAATTTCCAAAGTCAACGATAGTCCACAGTAATGTGCAGAATGTATGAAAGTGTCTAGAAAACATGTTCACTAAGAAAAAACTTGTCGCATTGCAGTCGCAAAGCAGTAATCTTGATAATCCAATCATTAGAGAAGTACATACCAGATACCACGACATGGGAACAAAAAGGCCAAATATAAGGGAACTTCAATAGAACCTATTCTAACACTATACACAAGTCAGTAAAATGCTAATCACACCAGAAAATGTGATGATTACGACAGTTTTAGTAATTCAAGAAGCTATGCGTGCTAAAATGAAATCTGAGCAATGATAAGGCATCGAAGGGTTCACTGGATGATGATTACTTGAAATATTTATTTCTTTGATACAACCATCAAAAGCTGGAAGTAATGCTTTCTCTGATGCTTCATCAAGGCAACTGCATTCAAATCAAAGTTTCAAAGTGATGTATTAATGAGTAGTGCGTTTGGAAATGACAAAATCATGCACTCAGGTTTTTATCAAGTTTCTATAATGCAATTATATACTCTGATTTATATACTTCTGTAGGTGTGCTTCCCAATATTTCTGCTGCCAATTGATATTGTACATGTATTCACCACTTCCTATGTTGTCTTGTGCTCTTATGTGGCTGATTTGCTGCATCTGCTCGTCATGGCCTGGCCATCGTAATCTAAATAGTAGCTGCCAAGCTCTATTGAAGTCACCATACCTGGAAGCAGTAAGTCCACTTAGATGCAAACGTTTGTTGGCATTAAGTGCGACAGGACAGAGGTACACAAATAATTTTGTGAATAAGCACATTATTTTCTTACCTTCCACGTTTTCTCCCATCATCAGTCCATTTAACTGTGGCTCCACATATATCCTCAAAGCAACTGTCAAAACACAAAGACTAAACACAGTGTGACATTTGATATGCAAATAGCAGTTTGTTCAATTTGAATCCCATGCATGTGCAGCTCCATCACACAAAGGCAGAGAAAATGGTAAAACATAGCACAGGAAGAAATGCATCATAAAATATAATAAAGAAAAAGTGAGTAAGTATTATATAGGAAAAGAACAGGGTTCATCATTTCCAAGTAAAACAAGATATAGTTCAGGTCAAGTATCTACTAAGAGAAAATGATTCACAATTGATATTCATATTTGCAAAAGACAAATTGATAGATCACTCCCTAACATATCGACATCGACCAGTTTAATGAGATGTCTAAAGAACAGGAATATGCCATGAAAGCTGTAGTTACAATTTATATAATTCAGGTATTGTCTTATACACATGAACCAACTATCAACATAGAATAATATCAACATTTGCAAAAATAAGGCCCATATATAGAATTTTACAGTAATACAAGGTAGAATCCTGCACATTTCACGACATTTAGTGGCACACAAATAATACAGCAAACACACCATGAACACCACCCCCACTTTGGATGGTCATTAGTCGGCATATTGTCGCAGGATGCGCTGCCATCCAGCTAGGTGCTGTGGATGTTTTGATACACGGTGGATATGATGGTAATACCTGTTCAATATGCACTGGCCAGTAGATGCCTTTGCACATTGCATCCATAGCCATCTGTTGTGAATTCTTCCCCTTTTACATTGGGGGGATTGGGGGGGCGGGGGGATCCATAGTGGCAACCCACAAAGTTCACACAAATTTATTTGTCGATGATGTAATTTCTTTTGTCTCCGCGTCTAATTTCAAGCATTTTTCGCCATTTAAAACAACTAGTCCCACACTTTCCTTTGTGGAATTTAAAATTAAAGTACACTGAACATTCACAATGACTTTGAAGATGAGATGGAGACAATGAAGTAGGAATGCAAGAACAATGCGACTCACAGGGCTTCCTGCAATTTCTGGAGCGCAAGTGGAGGAAGGCGCATCAACAAGCAGTCGAACACGTCCGATGGGAGGTCAAAAACATCCTGCAAGCTACTGAACCCTGAAAAAAGGAGAAAAAAAAAAACCATTCTTTAGTGGAAACCCACGACAAGTTCAGCAACTAATAAGCATCACCAAAGGACATGGCTTCACCATCTCTGCCTATGGCCGTCCTTGCGATCGTCTTCATGCATAGAGAGAGCAAAGATGGAATGTCGCCCATTGGGAACCGCCAATTGCAGCGCCAAGATGGAGACTTTCTGAAGCAGACGGCTGGAACTAGTGCAGCGAGATCATGGGTTCCCTCACGATACAGATGTCATCTGCTGGACTGAGACGAATTGAGACCGCATGGGCTGCAACATCGTAAAAAAAAAAACACACCTTCGGGGTGGAGTTTGAAGAGCGGTGGGACGCTGGAGTTCTGGCAACCAACGCACTTGGGCGCCGTCCATGGACTCGACGGACCACGGCGTTTCTTTGATTGTTAGCAGAAAACAGGAGATTTAAGATGGAAAGTTATTTTACCTAGGGTGACGGTGCACTGAAAATTGAGTAGTGCTTAATGCATTGAGGGGTATAACAGTAAGATTAAATAAAATAATTTTAAAAAAAAAAGCCGAATTTAATATATTCTACATATTTGTATAATCTAATTTTTAATTAAATAATTTTAAAAAAAATCAAAAATCGAGTCCTGACGAATAATAAAAGCATCTTTAATAGGCTAAGTCTAATAACAATTTTAATTTTTCGGATTCCTTTAAATCGTCAATCGTAGATCAAAGTATAGGGACAAATAGGACATGTTAGTTCCGACCTAAAAAAATTTCAAAAAAACTTAATGTTACTACAATTTCTCCTGTCACAGAGGGCATTGCTCTAAGTATTACTCACGAAAATTTAGATGACCTGAAGGGAGTCAATGAAATTTATTCCTTACCACTGCCATGATCAGGTTGTTACATTCTAAATTTAAAAATTAACAATTTAATCACGTGGTAAGAAAGTACATATATCTAAAAAGAACTCCTCCATTTTTATGTCAGATATTTTTAAATTTATATATTATATTTTAAGATTATTTTTATACCGTAAAAAATTAACTTCTCTTTCACCATATTTTTCGAATCTTTTGACTGACCTTAATATTTTCCATGACGCCAATGTTTTCTCAAATCCTAACTTATTGGTGATATTAGTCGAAATAGGGTGTCAAATGGGTCAAGTATCAATTGACTGTACCCGAATTGGATCCTACAGCAAAGACCCGGACTCAAACCCAATAGAAGTTCGCAATGGCAAAGACATAAAAGATTTGGAGGGGGCAAGGTAAAAATAATTTAATAACGGTTCAGTGTCATCAGATTTTCATCATCCAAATGATCTTAACTTTTACATTTTTCAAAGAGATTCTGTACAACTTTGAACTTCTAACCTCCAACTTACAATAGAACAACTTTCCAACTGTAACAACTTGTTCCTCCGTGAGATAAAACTAATACAAAATTATTTATTTTTGAATATTTTATTGGAACAAAAGTATGTTACAAATTGCCCTCACTACATTTTCGTATTTTAGAATGGTCCTATTATCATCTTGTTGAACATTAATACATCTTTCTCAATGTATCCAAAAAATTACATGAACTTCTCTCACAATCCTATGTATTTACATGATGTGATTTATAAATTTATATCTTGATAAATTATATTTTTTTGGAATTTTTGCAAATAACCCCCTAAAATATTCCATATTCATAGATAACACCCTATATAATTCATATTTACATATAACCCCCTTACCTATGGTGATATTTCCTTATATTCCCTTAAGTATGTGATTTGTCTTTAATTTCATCTGAGTTAAAATAGTTTTTACGTTATGTAAAAATAGAAATAAATTTGTTGATGCTAAATATATACAACAAGCTTATAGGTGGTTGTTTATGTGATTTTTCTTATAAGGTGTTTGCGTTTTAAATTTTTAAGTGAGCATGTTATTAGTATTTTCAATTAATAGCTTTCACATACTTTATCTAAGATAATAATATTTTAATTTAGGTGAAATTTAAAATAAATTCACATAGTTAAAGGAGTTATATGCAAATATTACCATAGTTAATGGGGTTATACGTAAATATGAATTACGCAGGGGATTATCTACAAATATGAAATCTTGTAAGGGGTTATTTACAAAAACTCCTATTATTTTGAAAAAAATCAAATATTGATGTAAAAGTTTAATAATTGCCATGTATAAAAGGATCAAGTTAAAGGTTCGACTTGATAATAATTGAATCAAACTTGTATTAAAAGAGTTTGACTTGACACAACTTATTTGCACTCTTAAAAGTCATTTGATTTGACATAAAAATGCTAGAGAATTTAATTTTCAAATCACCTATTTTAAATTCCATTAAAGTAAAATTCTTAGCTTAAAATCACCAATTAGTTTTAGGCACTTCAGGAGTGAAAACTGAGATAAGATAAGAAATGCAACATCGGTCGACGCCATCTTGAACCTAACAAATTATGGTATTTTAAAGATAAGAAGTTCTATACAACAATTTAACATAATCAAAATAGTATGTTGTGACATTTTATGATGTTTTACCATGTTTTATCCTTTCCCAAAAAATTGCATTTTACAACGCACCAAATGACTATATTTGTGGGAGTACTATTTGCACTGAGAAAACAAAGGGAGCCACAACCTGCCATTAATAAAACCTAGGCATTTCCCTTTTGTTTACGCAGGAGTTAGAAATCGAAAAAAACATGGTTGTTAATGTTGAGCTCATAAGAAGATTTTTCATTGTAAAGTATAGAATCTTGAGGGGGGAAAGTGTAAAAACAAAGAAGACAAACTTGAGGATCAAAAGGAAGGGAAAAAAATTTTGGAATTTCAAAGGGGGCGATTGCCCCCTTCTCTTTGCCCACCTGAATATTCATACTCATTTTCATTCTTTTTACTAATTTGGACATGGGTATCTATGACACCCTCTTATGGGAATGTCATCTCAAATCAAATCATTGTGATATGATAACATCTATAAGGCAAAAATGTCAAATCATCCACAAATCCAAAAGCATAACAATATCAAATCCATTGACAAGACGGGAATTAATTTACATTATGGTCAACTGTATAACGATAGTTCAAAAGTTATCATGCTGAGATTAACGAGAACTAAACATTTGTTATGTATAGCAAGCAATAGAAAGGTTCTTTGAATCTATATCCACCTTTCACTACCTCCTTAGGTCAAAGTTCAGTAGAGTCTCCCAAAAGGTTAATAATCAGGTGCACGTGTCCTAAAACTCTGTAGACATCAAAACCAAAAGCATGCTTAGACTTATAATAGATTTATAATTTCCATGATAAATCTAAATATAACAAGATCTCTCACCCATTTTACACCTAATATGAGTCAACACTATATCCACCAAAGTTACATCAATCCATAATCTAAAATAAATCACTCATCTCATTAATAAAAGAAATTACATCATTCTTCATTATTCCTACTATATCATACTATCAAGCGAATAATCAATCTAACTAGATATCAACCTCAACAACAGAAGTCCAAATACCAACGCCTCTTCAAATCAAGGATCTATCTTTTCGACTGACTGTGAAAATTGTTAGTAGGTTTATGAGTATAAGTACTCAATTGGCATTACATCTATCAAATGCTAAACATATAGTAATTGAAAACAAGTGATAACTAACATCATGAATTAGCAATGCTGCATTTAACTCAAATACCATATAACTTACTTAACATGATGATTAAATCAAATTCACATGACTTACCAAATCTACTAGCCATGAACTGAACGTATCACATATTTCATATCACATATCACATAACGGATGACATGGCATAGTAGCTTATTAAATCAGAGTAAAGCATAACTTATGAACAAGGATAGATCTCATGTTTAGGTTAAATTCATGGAATTCAAAAAATGATTATTAAAGTGAACAAAGGATTCATATGAATATGCTGAGTTCAAAGAAATATGACAGAACATAAAATTTAGACTTATGTGTCAATCAAATCACATTAATTATATTATAATGGATCATATTATAATATATATGCACCTAAATCATAATATAAGGAGTCCTATATGTATACCAAAGCATCTAGGTAATGATGTAGAAATCTTGATTACTGCACAGACTGGAGAGTCTAAATTCCACCTAACTCCAAACTACCATGGCGTTACGTATCACCGTCCCATGATTTTACCGGTGGAAAATGAGATTCTCTGTTGTCCCAGATTCATAATGCCCTATCTAATATAGATATTTACACCAAAATTGGATTCTACAATCTCCTTAAGACGGTACTTTTCAGATAGAGATATACATATATGGAACAATTATATAAATATGATAATAAAATGAGCATGGATCTGAAATTTAAATTATTAAAGTGTTAAATATATATACAAGTCAAAATAAATAATTTTATATTAAAAATAATCACTTAAAGAGTCAAATTGATCATATAAATGGATAATCAATTCAAAATAGGTTTCAATAGGTCACTGTAGTGAAAAGAATACTATTTGTTTTCAAATTTTTATTATTAATAAACATATTTTTTAGCCATTAAACCTATTTTTTAGAGCTAAAAATTTAATAAATAGGTCGAATAGTAACAAACAAATTCAATAATTAATCAAACTTGGTGAATATGATGAACTAGTCATATATGAAGTGTATGCAAAGTTTCATATAAATTGGAGTTCATATCATAAGATATGAATCCAAGTGAGAATTCAAGAATTTAAGTAAATTTTGACCAATCGAATAAATGGCATAAAAATATAAAATAAAATTTATAAAATTATAAAATTGTATAGACAAATATAACTCATCAAGACTAACATGTGATCAAAAGTTTTGGTCATTTGGACTTAACATCACATAGTTTTGGCCAATCAAAGTTCATCTAAAATCTCAAACTATAAATTGTCAAGAAAGGTTGAAACGCGTCTGGCACAGTGGATGCCTTTTTAACTAAAGGATTAATCGGAAGCTTAATTGATTATTGGGTTTGAATCACATCTGGTCGAGCAGAGGCGTTTTGAAACGCATCCACTAGGGTGGACGCGATTTAGTCTAGTTTTTCATATTTGAAAATTTTCAAGACATTGAAATCTCTTTTGAAATTTAAAGATCATGTTTCCAGAAATCTCTTTTGACTTCTTTTGAAATTTAAAATATATTTTTCTTATAATACAAAAATATCACTTGATGGATTATCATCACCTACCTCTTGAAGATCAAAGATCAATCCCTTCTAACCCTTTTCTCTCAATCAATCCATGCTTCCTTCAAGTTCTAAGCATTCATCCATATCCTCTAAACCTCAAATAACAATTATCAAACATTAGAATTGAATCTCATGAAGAATAACAATGAACTCCTCTCTCAAGAATACTCACGTATACTTACCCTTCAAGTTGAAGTGCGGCTCTAAGAGCCCTAGCATGAATTCATGGTCTTATTTATAGCCAATTTCTTTCCCATACTCACCACTAACTCCCCTTCCCTTACTGGAGTCAAAGCTTGACTCTACAATACTTTCTTCCAAGACAAATTGGCAATTTGAGTTCAAATCAACCAATTCACGTAATATGCACTTCTTTTCTTGGGGCCACTTAAATATCAAAATTAGGAAAAACTCTCTTCTACAAAGTTGTAGATCTTCTTACCTTCTTTCCAATGGTATCAACCATAAATTTTTTGTTTTTTTGTGCGAAAAGCTATAGTCATTTTACTGGGCTACTGTTCTGCACAATCTGAATCCAAAAATTTAACAAGTCCACAACTAGCTGGATTCCAACTAGGAACACTATCGGGCTTGTTCTATTGGGCTTATTGGGCCTAATTTTACTCTAATAATAGATATTAGAATATAATTCACTAAACTAATTAAATGTTTATTAATGGACTTAATAAATCATGATCCATTAATAAGCTAAATGGGCTTGAGAACCTTGGGTACAACACTTACATCTGAAGAATAGGCATGGAAAGTCTTTGTTGGAGTTGAGTTTATTTACCACTGAAGGGTAATCATTTTTTTATCCTCACTATTCTCTAAATTTTTATGTTGATGGGTCACTGTTCTCTTAAGCTCACCAATCACCGTTGAAATGGTGATCATTCTCTTATCCTCACCATTCTGCAGATTTTTATGTGGATTGGTCATTATTTTCTTATAGCTACCTATTGATGGATTTTTAATTGTGCACCTTGTACCACTTAAGTCCTATTTTCAACCTACTTGAAGGATTTTAAATGTATTGTGTTTTTCTTTTGAATCTGGCCCATTTTAAAGATGTTTAAAAATCTTTAGCTTTTACGAACTTGGCCCGCTCAAGTCCTGTCCACTCAATTTTCTCTCCATTTTCTTTACATAAAATAAAGAATAAATAACAAAAAATATGCTATTGATGCTTCAACTTTTTGCAGCTTGCCATGGGCGACTTCACCTTTAGCTTGCATAGATTTGTGTGCCGTACCTGCCAAAGTCTTTGTCTGACGGTCATGACATTCTTTTTTTTTTTGTGTTAACAAGAGTCTAAGAAAAAAAAGGCATTTTAGCATGACAAAGAAGATCAATCTCAACAATACTAAGAGCGCATTGATCCTCTTCTTTTTTTTTTGACCTGATTATCTGGGGAAGTAATCTCACGGATCAAGAGATAAAGATTCCAACAAAGGCTGCATGGCTAAAGAGTTTTTAGGCTCCAACCAGAATCAAACCTGAGACCTCCCAATTTGGAGGCAAGTAGTGAACCAACTGCCCTAGGCAGTTGATTCGCCCATTGATCCTCTTCATATCTCTCTTCTTACTCTCATTGATAGTTCAAGGTTTCTATGCATTCAAGACATCAGCTTCCACATTCTCATTTCTATTGTCATGAATTTATGATAGTTTTACCATGTTGCATTATTATACGCTTTCAGCCTATTAAGAGGCAACCCTGTGTAAACTTTACAATTGATCTATTGCCTTCTTGAGGGAAGAAGAGGTATCTAGGATACCTGATTGTTTCCCCCTTCTAGTGTAAAGGAGAAGAGGTACAAGGTACCTAGTTGCCTTCCTATGAGAAGAAGTCCCATCATGGACAAGGGGATAATTGGCTATAGATTAGTATCCAGTGATACCTTTTGTGAGAGGAAGATCAGCTTGTGTTTGATGTGTAATCGAATCAATATAAAAATCTTAAGTACAGTTGCCTTGGGGACTAAATATAGGTCGCTAATCGAATCAAGATAAAAATCTTTGTGTTTCTGTGTGAATATTGTGTTCCATTTCCTTTCATCTCATCTCTTTCACTTTGAATAGATTGCATGTGGTTTTATATTTTGCACATGTACTCGTTACTAAATCTTTGATAATCCATTCCCCTCCTTGGGTTAGCCATAGAACTGGGCAACACAACCTTCTTTATAGTTTTATTCCCTGAGATGTTCATGTCGATTAGAACTTCTCCAACATTATATTATCTAGAACTCTCTTATATTGCCACTAGTATTCCTTCACTTTTGGCTGATTAACTCGGTAGGTTCAAAAGGTTTTGATTTTCTACTTTAACTTCAATGGTGGGGATGGTTTGCTGGTGCCCCATGTGAACAAAACACATATACATATCTCAACCACACACGATTTCACTCATCCAAACAAACATAAATCACATGAGAACCACTTGAACACACCCATAAACCTTGTTCCTATATTATTGATCCCATACACACAACTACCTCTATCATATTGCGAAGTCTCAAAATAAGTTAGTGATGTACCCATTAAACAAGCGAATCGTTTCAGTTCTCATCATATCAATACATGGAGATTGAGTGGGCACCAACTATATTTCAAAAGAGATGACAATCAAAACTTGCCAAAGCATTTACCCTTTTCTTAATTATGTTAGAGTGACATACTAGAAATGATGCATTAATGTGGATGCACATTTGTTTGAACAATCTACAATTCTATATTCTAACTTATCTAATTGAAGAGCATTCCTCTCTTTGCTATCTTCTTATGGCTACAAGAGGTAGGCTATCATCATAATCATATGTTTTTTGCATTTTTTAGTACTTGAGCTATTGCTAGGGAGGGGACATTTATTTCCAAATCAAATTGAAGCAGCAAATGTCACAGCTGATGCATCTTCGTAAAAAAAACTTTTTGTAAAGTGTAATTCACAGCTGATGCATCTTAATTATGCGTATGGGTCTTCCATCCACAATTTCAAGGTTGCTGACCATTTGTTGCTTCTGTCTTGTCCACTCGATTAGGTGCGGAATTGGTCTACCAAATAAAAGAGTGTTGGATTTGGAAGAGGTTCGAGATGAGATAGCCAAAGTCATCTAAGTTTTTGTGATGAGAACGAGTCATTAATTTCATAAGGTTAAGTATTATCGGGGATCCTTTTCCTTTCAAGATAAAGGTGGAATTACCATGAACCTGAGGTATACATACACGCACACAATGCGTACGTACTTTTGAGATTACAATGTACATAGTTAGGTATCACATTCTTGATAGTATAGACAAATTCCTTTTCGTTTTATTTCGACCTTACATGTTTTAAGTAGGAATGTCAATTGGACCAGGCCAGTCCGAAGGTCCGGAGGTGCGGCCCGGTTTTTACCGGGCTTGGGCAGATGAAATTTAGTAGAAAGAAACATAATGTCGGACTTCTAGGAGGTCTAATTAAAATTTGTATGAGCATAAATATGAAATCTAATAACTAAAAGATTTCATTGAGTTCCATTAGACACTTAAGACATTATTTGTCATTAGGGATTTCTACTTTGTAACTCCTATAAGTTCTTGATATTATAAAAAAACCCTCTTAATCTATCTATTTCCTCAAAAGCCTTCATAATCTTTAAATATTTATTAAAAAACCATATGATTAACAGACGAGGAAATATTCCAACCGTTCAACTGCTCAATTGTCCGCTATTGCTATTCCCAAGGCCAAAAGTCACCTGTTCTATTCAGCTATTCCTCTTGTGCCTTATTGGTTGACTTATAATATTATACATAATTTTAATTTTATATTTGTCTTTTACTATAATACTTTAATAGGGCGTATATTAAAATGTAAGCACCTTAAGTGTTAAATATTGTAATTTAGGTTTTAAGACTTCAAAATGTTAACTAATCAATTAATTTCATAACATATTATACATTAAAATATATGTTAGATATTTGCATATTAATATCTTAACATGTTAGTATCTGTTTTCTTCTATCTACGTGCTTTCGACATTTCATTTGAATACAATGTCGTATATCTTAGGGTAGATTAGGGGTATTGAAAAATATGAGAAAAATTCATCTTTGATTTTTTTTTTTAAAATTAGAGATTTTTTAAAGAAAATTCATGAACACCCCCCGTCCCCCCAAGAAAGGATGACGTTTAACATTAACTTACACATGAGATTTGATTTTTCTTAATAACATTAGCTTTGGTCTCAATTTCTTTCCTTTCCCCGGAAGGTAAAAGTAATTTTCTATAAACCCTACTCAAAAGACGACGAATAGGACAAATGCATTATTTTCGAACAGACAGGACATATGGGTAAATATAAGTTTGAGGGGTGATCATCAGCGAAGCTGCCCAGGCGATTAGGGGCTCATATGAAAATTGCAAAATCCCTCGCCTGAATCCTACGCTGGTTGGATAACGGATGGATCAGAGACCGCCCTGTCCTGCTCCGCCCGCCATCCGTTGGAGCTGCAGCAGGCGGCAAGCCACCACAAAAGCTGCTTCCTCGGCTATTCCAACACCACTTCCGCAGTTCTTAAAAACCCGCCACCTAGATGTTGCACGTTAGGCCTTCTCCACAAGCTGCTCATGCTTGCTGGGTTCAAATTCTATGGCTGATGCCCGTGTAGCCCACCAGCTGTTCGAACAAAGTCCTCAAGGACCCTTACATCTCTATTTTTCTTTGTTCTTTGGCGAAAAGTTGCAATTTTTCAACTTGGATTCTTCTCAGCTTGGTTTATTGGGCGATTTTGCTCCGCCCATTGCAGCAACCTGAGATTTTTCCGCGGTATTCGCCTCTTCCTGCACGCTTGTTCGAGCCAACATGGCTGCTGTGGGGGCAGTGGCCTGCTTCAGAGGGTTGAGAACCCAGAATTTCTTCTTGTGCCCATCATTCCTCTGTCGTCGGAGAAGTCGCAGCCTTCTCGTCCGCGCCTCGGGCGGGACGCACGCCCAGACGGCGATCTCTCCAGGCGCCGAAGCCCCGCAGACCCAGACGAGAGCAGCGCCCAAGCAGCACCCCCCGTCGCGGACCAGGAGAGAGGCCGAGGAGAGTGCGCAGGGGTACGAGGCCATCATCGGCATCGAGACCCACGTCCAGCTCTCCACGCTTACCAAGGCCTTCTGCGGCTGTCGCTACACCTACGGGTCGCCGCCCAACGCCACCGTCTGCCCCATCTGCATGGGCCTCCCCGGCACGCTGCCCGTGCTGAACGCGAAGGTCGTCGAGTTTGCGGTGAAGCTGGGCCTTGCGCTCAACTGCGAGCTGTCCTTGACGTCCAAATTTGACAGGAAGCAGTACTTCTACCCCGACCTCCCAAAGGGCTACCAGATATCGCAGTTCGATATCCCCATTGCGACCAAAGGGTTCCTCGACGTGGATCTCCCGCTTGAGTTCGGTGGTGGTCATAGGAGGTTTGGGATAACGAGGGTTCATATGGAGGAAGATGCAGGGAAATTGCTTCACTCCGAATCTGGAAGTTACTCTCAGGTGAATCCCGATGAAACCCTCAGTTTTACGACTATCTTATGTGATGTTTTCTTTTGTCTGTTATGTTAAGATGGTGGCATTCTCGCTCTTATTCTTTGCTTCGAAAGTTGTTGCTTGTTGGTCATTTTTGTGTTATTGAGCCGAGTAAAATGTGATGTCTTGCTTTTACGGTGGGCAATCGTATAATTATGTATTACGGTGGGCAATCGTATAATTATGTATGCACTTCGAAAAGAAAACTAATGGGGTGTTTGGTTGCATTATAATGCACTCTTTCTTTACATATATATATATTTATAATGAAAATATATTAAAAGGGGTGTTTGGTTACACTATTAAAATATATTTTAATAGTACTCTTAACTCACAAAACATGACAAAATAAAAAAGAGGGGGAATCCCATTTTATTTTTTGTCACGACGAATTCATCCCCGCTGTCGCCTCATCGTCATCGGCGTCTCCGTCTTCCTCCTCGTCATCGTCGTCGCCATGGATGAGCTCTCCCTCCGTGTCGCGTCATGGATGAGCTCTTCAAGCTCTCCCTCTGCGTTGCCATGGATGAGCTCTCCAAGCTCTCCTTCCTCCCGAATGCCCTCTTCAAGGGCATCGACAACAAAAGGGCCGCCGATGCCTGCAGCTGCAGGTTTGCAAGGAGATGTTCGATGACGCCATCGACCACCTCAACAACTCCTTGGGCTCGCTCCACCTTCCCTCGACGGTGGGGGAGAAGTTGCCGATGGTGTCCAAGGTGGACAACCTCAGGTCGTGGCTGAGCGCCGCCGACACCGGCCAAGAGACTTGTCTCAATGCCTTCGAGGGCGTCGCGGGGGCCTCCAAGACCAGGTGGCGGCTGCGATGCGCAACTCCACTCGCTTCACCAGCAACAGCCTCACCATCGCCGCCGGCATCATTGGCGTCCTCGAGAAGCTCAATGTGCCCATCCACCGGAAGCTCCTGTCCTCCTCCGCCGCCGGCGGGATGCCGATGTGGGTGATGGGTGCCTGCCAAAGGGTGCTACTGCAGCTGGGGTCCGGCGTGCGGCTGCCGAGTAGAGCTCGATCTTCTCCTTGGGCACTGGGATCAGGAACGACGCCGGCAATCCACCATTGGGGACAAGGTGAGTGCAGCGGAGGTGGAGAGCTCGAGGGGGCGGCTGCAGCACCGTGAGGCCTGTGGAGTAGGAGATCGAGGGGCCAGGCATAGTCGGCGGTAGAGGAAGGGGAGTAGAGGAAGCTGGGGAAGAGGGAGTGGCGGGGTGGCCTCTCCGGCGGAGCCATCTCTTCCCTTCCGGCAGCGGGGGCCTCCTAGGGTTTGGAGGAGGGCGACGAGCCGGGCAGGAGGGGGGGCCGGGAGCGGTGAAGGCGGAGGTTTGATTTCTGCTTTTTGGGTGTGTAATCTTTTCAAAAATTATCATGTCAAACATGATAATTATATGTATTTTATAATTTAAAAGTTATAGTGCTTTTTATTTTAATATATTTTTTTATAACAAAACTATATAAAATAATATACTACAACCAAACACCCCAAGGATCACATTTGCGCTGCTAGGCTGACATTTCCAATTTTCCACTGTAAAAGTGCAGTCCAGTGCCATGAGGCTCCCGCCATTGTGGGCTCCAGGGAGGGTCAATTGTATGCAGTCTTATCTTACATTTTTCAAGGAAGCTATTTTTGGATTTGAACTCATGACTCCAAGTCACAATGATGCCACTTTACTCTTGCGTCAAAGATCCCCTCTGATGGCATGCCCACAGTATATGATGTTTATCCAACTTTCAATGTAGTAAATTTTACATTCTTGTTCTCACAGGTATTTGAATGGGAACACGAGTTATACATTCACCTACCGCTTTCTTTTGGGTCTCTACGGGCTGGACTTCTATGAGTATGCTTTTGTGGATGCGTAACATTGATAATTATCTTTTACAGGTAGACCTCAACAGAGCAGGAGTTCCATTGCTTGAGATTGTCTCTGAGCCAGACATGAGGAGTGGACTTGAGGCTGCAGAATATGCAGCAGAGTTGCAAAGGTTGGTTCGGTACTTGGGAGTAAGTAATGGGAACATGCAGGAAGGTTCTCTCCGTTGTGATGTGAATGTTTCTATTCGACCAATTGGAGAGTCAAAATTTGGAACTAAGGTAAAGCAGATTGAACTTGTCTTGCCATCTTTAGATCATGATCCAACATGGGTAAAAGCAAATTTCCAATTTAAGCATAAAAACATTTAAATTGATCAATCTTTTGGCAACAGTAATCTGGATATTGACAAAAGACAGAACAGCAAGGATTCATCTCTGATATCGTTTATTTGTTGTTGAAAATGATAAAAATGTCACATGAAGTTTATGAACAAACAAAAAGTGAAAAGGATTGCTTGCCAATCTTGAGCTTTTATCAACGTTACTGGTGTATTGAAATGGCTCTATGGCTATGAAACCTAAAGAGAAATTGTTCTAGGGATCACTCCCCCCTCAAAAAAAAAAAAAAAAAAAAGGGGTTCTAGCAAGCAGGAATCACTTCTCATCACAATAGCTTAGTTGTGTTTATTGTCAGCTGTTGATCTCATTGTTCTTGCACATGGACTTGATTATTCCTTCCCCCTCAATGACCCACAAACTAGCATGAAGGACCATCAATGGATCACCATACTTCTATCTATACTCCTCGTCCCATTTTGTATCAGGATAATTTTAGGTGGGATAGGCATAAGTCATGACAAATGCCCGTCCTTAGTTGAATGTTGTTTGGTAGAAGGATAATTTAAGGATATAATGTGGCTAAGAGCATGGGGATATCCTGACTTATCTTTATCCCATACTTATCCCAATACCAATTGGAGTTCCTTATCCTCCCCAAATTTAAGTCTGAAATGGGGATGACCTTAAGTGGAGATAACCTCATTTTTTTCTAGCATAGCAAACAGATGCTAGGGGATAACTTAGCTTATCCTTGCTTATTTCAATGCCTAACAGGAGTTTAAGGTTTCACCCTTTATGCCACTTGAGTAGTAATGGCTCCAAGCTGTCCCACCGTTTCCATTCTGGACTTCTAGTTGAGTCATCCGACAAACATATTTCTGAATAAAAGAGCAGGAAAGAAGAAATGTTTCAGTCTCAAGCCTGTCAGGATACAATCATGCAGGTAGTGGGTGGCCCAGATTCCTACTAAAAAATGGACAAAGCTACTGCAGGGGAGAAGCCACCAGTAAGAGATACTCACAAGGAGAAGATCTGATGTCACTAGGGTGAAAGTCAACTCCTAACACTTGCTCTGCTACAAAGCTACAGGTAGACGTGAGTAAAATCTGCCCATTACCCTTTTTTCCTAAAGCCCAAGTATTGTTAGTGTTAGCTTAGATCTAGGGATGCATCCCTCTGACAATGTGATAAAGCATTGAGATTTCCTCTGACCCAGAACCATGTGGCTTCCAATGCTCTATGTAGTCTTAGCTGAAAACCACCACTTGCCTTCCCATCTTCATGACTGTGTCCTTGATACCGGGTAACGCATCCCCGTAACAGTGTAAAAAAGCTGCCAAGTTGGGTAAACTCTCCATCAGTGAGGTGTCTTTTAAGTAAAGGAATTCACCACTCACTTCCTAGAGTATACTCATCTGGCATCTTGACACATTGGGCCGACTTGCATTGACTCGTACGAGCGTTCTTTTAGAATGCCTTGTTCTCTGGGTCTGAGTGTTTCTTTTTTCTAACACAGAACCAGCAGTTCAACCACAAAACTGGCAGAACCAGACAACCAATTCCATTCCAGATTGGCCCCCTTTAACAGCATATGTGATAGGCAATAACATCTGGTTAGCTTCTTATGGTGTTTGGTGCTGAAGTTCCCTTAGATTACTGTCGGAGCTATACACTAATTTAGACTAAGGTACAGCAGAGATTCATAAACTAATATGGCAATGTCCTACCTTCCACAGGCATTTTTTCCTTTTTTTTGGGTGGGGGGTGGAGAGGGTATTTGGTATGCCTCAGTATTGAAGGTCCCCTGGTCCAAGGACCTGTTAAGAAAATATACTCTATTCAAGGATCAATGAACACTGATCAATAGGCAAACATCAAGGAATGTGATTGCCAAGATTGATCTCAAACCAATGACTGTAAAATCAGTTGTTTTGGCGTATGATTTTCTCTAGGATGTTGTGCGGGCTCCCAATTGATTGGTAATTGACAAGGTGGTTCTTGAAACTTTTATTATGTGCATCATTTGTTGCGATGAACAATCTGCTAGAAAGCCATTGTTGTTTATAAATATGGAAGAGGTGTCAAGTTAAAAAAAAAAACTTTTCATTTCTTTTGTAGTAGTTAGGATCCGTTTATGATATGTCTTGCATTTACGGTGGCATATAATAACTGTTGGAGTGTTCATAGGGGGAGTGGCCAGGAAGGAGGCCCCGGCAGGGGAGGAAGGAGCTGCTGGCAGTTTTCATGAGCAGGAGAGAGAGGGGGGGGGTTCGTTGATGACCTGCACAATCAAGATGGGGAAGTTGGGTATGTCTCCAGGGGCTGTGAGGTGATCCAGGAGAGTAGGGAGGTGGAGGTGGTCCAGGAGATTCCCCTTCAGTTAGGGGAGGGTACTGGGGAGTTTGACAAGGTGGAGGGTAAAGAGATGTTAGGGAGGGTGGAAAAACTTATGGAGGAGCAGGCCAGGGGGGTGGCAGACAAAATAGGTGTTTCATTTGAAGGAGTGGAGAAGGACATTAGGGCAGTCCTGCATAGGATTTAAAATTGATGGCAGTTGGGGATAGCTAGGGTGTTAAGGGAGGCAAGACTGTGAGTAAGGAGGGGAAGGGAGAGGAAGAGAGGGGAAGGAAGGGTGGTTTTGACTTTTGAGTTGTTCTCTTCCATGAAGATTTGTTCATGGAACATCAGGGGGGTTGGGGGCAGGGAGAAGAAGGTAGCCCTAAAGGAGTTAGTAAGAAGGCATAGAGTTGATATTTTGTGTATCCAAGAAACGAAGCTAGAGGAGGAAGGTGAGGAGGTTTATTAGTGGGGAGAGGTTGTCGGGAGGAGTGGCTTCACTGGCAGCAGGGAGAGTTGGTGGTATTATGGTTATGTGGAACAATTTTGTTGTGGAGAAGGTGGCTAGGTAGGTGGGAAGATATGCTATTTCTATCAAGGTTAAGAAACCCGGTATCGGGTCCCGGATCGGCCGGTCCAAAACCGATCGGGTCGGCCGATTCCGATCCGAGTCGGCCCGATCCCGGCCGATCCTGGCTGAGTCAAGCTCAGCTGGTTCGGATAGCAGAAAAAAATAGAAAAAAATGTGAAAAAAATACAAAACACAAGTCTAATGCATAATTGTGTTGAAATACATTGATTTGAAGTACATAAGATGTTGTTGGACAAAAAAACCTTGAATAAACTTACATATATGATTATGAACTTACATTTATTCCAAACGTACATTATACTGAATGAACATATGGCTTACATACTCAGTCCATGACATATAGCTCTGGTAGTATTGTTCATATTGCATCACATACCGGTTATAGTCATCCGTATTGGTATAAATGACTAACAATTGTGGATATTCTAGACAACCCCCTGAATAGTCGGATGTATCAGAATGTTGAGGAGGCTAAACTACATATTCAGTAGGCTGACTATACCCTTCGTATGGAGAATATGATGATGCATCTGATAGTTGCTCCTGATATTCTCTCTCCCTCCTAAGTTCTTCTTTGGCCTCTGCACACTGAGGAGCTTTACCTTTGTCCTTCCTCTTTGATCTGCTGAATGTTTGAATGGAAGATTCTTCACGTCCTGCTCTGCTACCATGATGTTCATCTTGGGTAGCATGTGTGTATTCTTCTTCTCCAGTGAATTGAATTGGTGGAGCTGGGGCTGGGGCACTGGTAGCATTTCCGCCATCCTCAGAACTGTCGGAACTCGTCTTTGATGTCGAGTCATTTGAGGTTTGATATTGGACCTCATCACTTGGTTCTGGCGTTTCATCATCTTCCTCGATAGTCTCCAGATCAGCAATCTGAATTCCAGTACCACTCTTCCTTCTGCTTGGTGTTTATTTTTTGCTCTTCTTCTGATGTTTTGGAGGAGGAGGTTGAAAATCAGTAAGTAATGGAACATTATCTAACTCACCTTCCGCCCATTCCCGATCATTTGGGTTGAATTCAGGCTCATTTGAGATGCTTGCATCAACCCATGCATTTAGTGGATGTTGCTTCTCGAACAGCTCATACAAGTCTATGGGTTCTTCTGCATGTGTCGTCTCTGTGGCTTGTCCGGAAATTCTCTCTTTCTCCTGCCTTTGAATGTTCCTTATGAGCTCCAGATTTTTTAGCTTCAACCTCATGTTATAATGACAGAATACTAGCTTCTCTAGACGGCTCGACTTCAATCTATTCCTTTGCTTGGTGTGAATCAAGCCAAATGTGCTCCAGTTTCTCTCACAGCCTGATGAAGAGGTTGTTTGACTTAAGACCCGAATTGCAACATAGGCTAGATCTTCATACCCATATACTTTTCCATGATCTAGCCACTAGTCAGCTGTAAATAGAAAATTGGCCATGTCAACAATGTGCAAGTTATAATTAAAAATTAAGTAGAACATCTAGTTAATAATTTTCAAACCTGGACTCAAAATTTTGGCAGCTCTTTGAGCAGTACTTGTCCCAAAGTGGTATAACATTATTCTGTAATCATGCATTTGCTTGCATGCCATTATTGCTCTATCCTCATATGCAAGCATGCGCTTAATAACAGACTTAGCCCATCAACACTTCCGAACAACTATCATAGCTATCCTTCTTCCCATCAGTTCTAAACATGTACTGAGAGTTGAAAAAATAACCTAAATAAATAAGTCGAAGTTAGTTATTACTTAAGAAAAATGTGTATACAAATAATACATATAGAAAGTTAGTAGCTTACCAGCTGCATGAAGATCGTGATGTAAAGTGTGTTCCCAATGTCTGTCTATTATGTCCCACCACTTCACAAAGGTTGTTGGGTTGTTCAGTTGAATGAGCTCCTTAGTTCTGTCCATAGCTTCATATAAATATCCCACATCCGATCTTCTTTCTCCATCACAAGATCGCAAGACACGGACAAGCGGTTCTACAATATTTAACACCGCTTGCACCCCCCTCCAGAAGGGTCTAGACTGAATTAGATCAGCCACTTTCTTACCTTTCTCTCTGATCTTAGTTGGTACATGCCGCAATATGTGATTCTCCCAATCTTCCGATGCTACCATCCTAATCAAGTTGTTCTTTTGTTGACTTAAACTATCTAGAGAGATATATTGAGATGTAAACCTGGTGGCTTCCGGACGAAGCAACTCTCTTCCATGAGTATGTGTGCGCATGATATCCAGAATGTTGTTGTGGTTGTAGATGAATGTGGTGATAAATCGACCACTCTTGACCACGCCATCTACCATCGGATCAGAGCAAATGTCTTCCAACATCAAGTCAATACAATGAGCTAAACAGGGAACCCAGTATAAATGTTTTCTCTTCTGCATCAACATTTGTCCAGCTAACTTGAACGCCGCTGCATTGTCCGTAACCATTTGGACAATCCTTTTTTCGCCCACTTCTTCCACCATTTGATCCATTAATTCACACAGGTACTGGGCATTCTTTATTTTTCCAGATGCATCAATAAGCTTCCAAAATACGGTTCCAGCTTTGCAGTAAATTAAGAAGTTGATCATACTTCTTCTTGTTATCCCTGTAAAGTTCCAAACGTGATAAGAAATCAGAAAGAGACCTATTCTGATTAAGAAAAAATGAAGATAAGATAAAAATCTGAAGATAAGATTTATGTACTTGTCCATCCATCGCACATTAAAGTGCATCCATACTCATCCCAGATCCTTTCAAATGATTTAATATATGTTCGGATGTCATCAACTTCCATATCCAAGTATTTGTTGTATATCTCATATGGAGAAGGTCCCTCAACCCCTTTGCCAACTTCTTGTATGGTCTCGATCATTGACTCATAATATGGCCCATTGGCAGCATTAGCAGGGATACTGTTATAGAAAAATCACTTAGATGTAGCTCTCTCTATCTTCTCCTTACAAAGTTTTAAGTTCTTGAATGCAGCACTAATAGAAGGTTGTTTATCTCTCTTCTTGGTGAGCAAGAGATCTATTGGACCTACTCTAGGATCTGCAGCTCTAGTGAACTCCTGAGGCAGCTCCTCGCATACATTAGTGCTCATGCCGGCGCTAGTGCTCCCTTGTGCAGAAGGTGTGGAGCTACTTCCTTGTCCTCTATATCTTCCAGTGTGCCGAAATAAGTCCTCAACCGCCGGCTTGCTTCCATTGCACGTCGCAATTCAGCTTTAAATATAAAAGAAAAAAAATAATCTACTATAACTATTTGTCTGAAAACGTTAAATGAAGAACATGAAAATAAGTTAAATAAGAAACTTACTTGTATCCCAATCATCAACATTTATAGGTTGATTACTTCCACCAAGCCGGACTCCAGCATCAGACCTTCGTGTTGGTTCAGACAATTCCTCTCGAATTTCCTGTCTTCTTCTGGCAGTACTTGCTTTGCTTGATTCCTTCTCCTTCATGTAAGTTCGAAATTGGATCATAACCTCTGAAGGAACTCGAGCACATGCTGCAACTTCACCTTTTATTCCAGCAAGATGTTGTTTGAATCGCTAGACTCCGCCAGAGACAATCCGGTTGCAATATTTGCATTGTACCTTTCTTTGGCCCATGTCCACCGGTGTGCAATGACCCCAAGCAGGATCAGCGCTAGGAGGATTCCCAGATGACCGCTCAGCAGCACCTTGAGATGCCATTCCTTCACAGCACAAGAAGATGAGAGATCACGGAGCTTGTAGTAGACTAGAAGTGACCTCGTGGGAGAGATGGAGAGAGAATTCTATGATCGAGAGAGTGGGAGAGAGAGCAAGAATGTTAGGAGGCTCAAAGGGCAATTGTGGAGCCTTAGGAGGGCCTTGGGGGGGTTTAAATAGACCCCCAAGGCCCAAACTAGCCGTTGCTGGCCGTTTGGGAACGGCCAGCAACGGCTAGTTTGACCCCCAACGGCTAGTCAAACTAGCCGTTGGGGGCCGGGTTGGGCCGATCCGAGCTGACCCGGCCCGATCCGGTCCCGGATCGCCCGATCCGGCTCGGACCGGCCGATCCGAGTCCTGGACTCGGCCAGGTTACTCGGGATCGGCACGGACGGCCCAAAACCTGTCCGACTCGGCCGATCCGAGCTGAGTTTTTGAACCTTGGTTTCTATCACTTTTAGTTATGCGGAGGATGGCTTTGTGTGGGATTTCACTGGTGTCTATGGTCCACAAGGGAGGGATGAGAAGAAGGCATTATGGGATGAGCTATTGGTGTGGCATAGGCAGTTAGGGAGACCCTGGTGTGCGGCCGGGGATTTTAATGCTATTTTGTCCCAGGGTGAGAGGTCGGAGGGAACTTCTTATCAGGGACCCATGGAGGATTTCCAGGAGTTTGTTCATCAGGCAGCTTTGATAGATGTCCATATTGATAATGCTTTCTTCACTTGGTCCAACCTCAGAGTGCAGCCTGTTGCTCCAGACTGGATAGATTCCTAGTATCTTCATATTGGGAGGAGCACTTCCCCAATCTACAAGCTGAATGTCTTCAGAGGACGATGTCTGATTATAAACCCATTTTATTGAACTCTACCTTTAGATTTCGAAGGAAGCCTTTATTCAGGCTGGAGAAAATATTGACTTCAGGAGGAGGGTTTTATGGATCCTGTTTCTCAGGTGTGAAACTTGTGCCCAAGACATACTTCTGCAATGGCTACTCTGGTATGCAAGTTGAGGTCTTTAGCTCGAGCTCTCACTGATTGGGGTGGGAAGAAGAGGTTGCCAAGTAAAGACGAGAAGGAAAGGATTCTTGAACAGCTAAATGGCATGGAGGCATTGAAGGAGGCAAGTCTTCTGGATGAGGATGATTGCCGGAAGAGGGACAGTCTCAGAGTCCAATTCTAAGATATTCTGTTGAAGGAAGAGATTTTTTGGAAGCAGAGATCCATGGATAAATAGATCAAGGAGGGAGACAACAACACCGCTTATTTTCACATGATTGCTTTGGCTAGGAGGAGGAAGAACCGCACTAGCAATCTCATGTCGAGTGGGCAGGTCATCTCCTAAGAGGGAGAGCTGGCTAGGCACATTGTGGACTTTTATGCTCATCTATATAGGAGGAGGTGGTTAGGCCTTCCATTGCTGCTAATATTCTCCCTTCCATATCAGAGGATGGGAGAGTACTTTTTTCAGCTCCCTTTTCTCTTGAGGAGCTGAAGGCTGCTGTATTCTCCTTGCTTGAGGATAAGGCCCCAAGTCCAGACGGCTTTCCAATGTTATTCTTCCAACACTGTTAGGAAATTGTTTACTCTTCTTTATTGCAGGCAGTGTTGGAGTTCCATGAAGGGAAGGCTGATCTTAGAGGCATTAACAAAACCTATATAGTTCTCATTCCTAAGAATAGTTGATTCCTTAGCTGATTTCAGATCCATCTGTCTTCTTAATTCGGTGTACAAGATCATTTCTAAGATGTTGGCTTCCAGACTGATGAATGCTTTACATATAGTGGTTAATGTCAACCAGATTGTTTTATTAGAGGCCAGCATATTGGAGGGTTTCCTGGTTGTTCATTAGTGTTTTGCACAATATGAAGTCTCTTAAGAAGGGGATTGCGATTAAATTGGATTTTGAGAAGGCATATGATAGAGTGAATTGGAGTTGTTTGTTAGATATTCTTACCAAGATGGGATTCGGTGATACGTGGGTGTCTTGGGTTAAAGCTTGTATCTCATATGTTGCTTTCTCGGTCCTCGTCAATGGAATGCTATTCAGTCATTTCTCAGTGGTAGAGGATTGAGACAAGGAGATCCTCTATCACCCTTGCTGTTTGTTATTGTTGCTCAGGTGGTTAGCTGTTTTTTGGACGAGAGCAGAGGAGGCAAGGCTTTTGACTGGCTTTCAGGCATAGCCAGAAGGCAGGGTAGTGTCTCATCTTCAGTATGCAGATCACACTCTTCTTTTACTTTCTGCAGAGGAGGAACAATTTATGGTTGCTAGGCGGATGTTAGAGTTTGTGCATGAGTTTACAAGCCTCAAGGTTAAACTTTCATAAGAGTGTGGGTATCAGCATTAACACCTCCTAAGAGGACTTGGGTAAGATTGCCACCCTCTTGGGTTGTCAGTGTGGATCTTTCCCTGTACAGTATTTGGGTCTTCCATTATTGTGGGGATTGGAATCCTATTATCCGCAGATTTCAGTCCAGACTAGCAGGTTGGAAAGGAAAGACCTATCATATGGGGGTAGATTGGTACTGCATAAAGCTGTTCTGGACAGTCTGCCTATCTACTATATTTCTATCTTCCAAATTCCAAAGACTATAGCTAAGCATCTTGAAGCTATTCGTAGTCATTTCTTTTGGAAGGGATGTGTGGAGCCCATTCCTCGGGAGGTTTTGAGGTTTGTTGGGGAAAGGTGTGCAAGCATAAGCAAAATGGAGGGCTAGGAATCAAGGATATCCGAGAATTCAATTTGGCTTTATTGTATAAGTGGCTTTGGAAATTGGGCACGACTGCCTTGGGTTTATGGATCCAGATTGTACAACAGAAGTATTATCCTGGTGATAGAGTGTGGGACTTGAGTATCCATGGCAATTGGAAGATATCACAGGTTTGTAAGGGTGTTTTATGAGCGGTATATCATGACCAAAATCGTGACTTAGGCTTTTTACTAAGTCTTGATTACTCGGGGGGTGCCGGGAGGGGCGTCATGGTTTGTGAAGTCTTTGATTTGTGGGTTGAAGATGGAGTTGGACTATGTCTAGGCAGTTAGGTTGCGGCCTCGCCCGACCGGACCCCCTCAGCTACACTTCGTTTGTGTGGCTGTCGCAGTTAAGTGTGACCTGCCGTACCGGTGAGTTCCTCTAAAGAAGGAGCTAGGCTTAGCAATGATGAAGGGCCATACTAGGTGCATGGGGCTTCTTGGAGGAGGCTGCCCCCTAGGGCGTTCTTGCCGTAGGCTATGCCGTCTCGGCTAGCCGGAAGCAAGCACTCCAGGTGGCTGTCTTCTCCCCTGGTATATGAATGGCTGGGCGCATGCCTTGTACGTTTCAATGAAGGTTTGAAGTTGGTTCAACTTGTCCATGCACCTCTCTCGCAAGGCGACGGTGGCCTTGAATACCTGTTGGCCCGTGAAGCAAGCTTGATGCAACAAGAGAACACCCGTTTGTGCGAAGCTAAGTCCTGTAGAGGTGGGGGAGGTCTTGAACTCTGGTGCAACCGTGGAAGCTGGACCCGTACCCCGACGATGGACCTTATGCGCAGTAAGTTGTTGTGTAAAGGGTGGCGGTGGCCTATGTCTTGACGCAACTCCATCAAGGGGGTGATGGTTGGCTGGCTAAGTGTTGGCTAAGGTAAGGCCTTTTGTTGTAACCAGTTGGGCAAGTCTCGTGTTATGCCTTAACCTCTCCTGTAAGGCCAATGGCCGGGGGCAGGCTAGCTTGTAAATGACCTGAGCGAGAGAGCCTAGGCGGAGGCGCGATGCGCGTAGCTGGCAGGCTTTGAGCGAAGGTTTGCCCAACCAAGCGAGGGTGCCTAGGTGAGGCACATCGTGTGTAGCCGACAAGTCCCGAGTGAAGGTTCACTTGACTGAAGCGCGGGCGTCTAGGCGAAGTGTATGGGCGTAGAGCCGATAGGCCCCATGTAGAAGTCTAGTTAAAGCGAGGGTGCCGAGGGTGGTGTGTATCGCCGCAATGCCAGCCAGTCCCGAGCGACGGCCGTCTCGCGTATGCGCAACTTGCGTGGGTGCCTAGGGTTTGGTGTGACGAATCTGCCCGAAAAGATTTATGCGAAGCTTGCGGGACGAGTACCTGGGCGCTGCGGAACTCTGATATGATGTGGAAAATTTTAGGCTCAGTGTGTGCTTCTGCCACCGGGGCGCCGCACAGTTTCACCGATAACTTAGTCTTTTCTAAGTTATGCCGTGATAGGTAGATGTTGTTAAGCAGCGACACATGTTTATTTAGGTGATGGGCATACCTGTTTGTTCTGGGCAGACAAATGGTGTAGTAGGCGCCTCTCTCCCTTCTGTTACCTAGGATGTTCTATCTGTCCACTAACTTGGATGCTAGGGTGGCCCATGTGATGGAAGATAATCCTAATGGTACAAGGGAGTGGAGACCCATCTTTAGAAGGAACTTGGCAGATGAGGAGATTCAGGAGTTTGTTTCTCTCACGGAAACTCTTCAGGACTATACGATAGGCTCTTCCATTCAGGACTCATGGAGATGGAGTTGGGATTCAAAGGGCACTTTTTCTGTAAAGTCGGCATACTTAGGTATAGCTGATGGTGGTGTGAGATCTCCCTTTTTTCGGCAGATTTGGGTTCCAAAATCCCCTCTCAAGGTAAAAGTTCCGGTTTGGCATATCTCTATTGGAAGACTACTGACATCGGATAGATTGCTGAGATTTGGATGTGACGTGCCTTCTACTTGCCCCTTGTGCGGGGAAGTGGGAAGTCCCTGGATCATACTTTTGTTGGGTGTACTTTTTCTAAGGAGGTATGTCAGATTCTGGGCAGCAGGATATAGAGGACAGTGCTTTTGGACTCTTCAGTGGAAGCTCTCATTAAGCGGTGGTTTTCCGCGTCTCTTAGTAAGGGTGATGCTATCACATGGTGGCTGGTCCTTCATGCCACCTTGTGGGCCATTTGGATGGAGAGAAACAGGAAAATCTTTAGGAGGGAGACTTCAAGCATGGACTGGGTCGCAGGTTTTGTGTGTAGTAGAGTGAAAGAGTGGATGAGGTTGAGAGTTCTTTGTAAAGATCATTTACATAATGCCTCCATTTTTTATTCTTTGGAGGACGTTGAGTGATTGTTGGTTTTTGGGGAGTCTTTGGGTGCTTGGGATTGGTTAGAGAGCTTCATTTTGTGTTTTCTTCACTTGTAAATCTCTCTTTTTTATTTAATACAATTTAGTGGTACCAACCACTTTCAGAAAAAAAAGTGGTGGCATATAATAATTGTTTGTTGAATAATCATGAGAAAAAAAATATAGCGTACAGAAAAGGGGAGTTTTTTTTGTTTCTTACATGACCATTTAAGGGACTGAAAATTATGAGAGAATTCCATATCAGATTTGAACCTTTAACGTGTTAGCAAGTAAGTTGAATTATGTCGTGGGGAAATTTATGCCTTTTGGTATGATCATTTTCTGTTCTCTCTTTTGCTATTAAATACCCTTGTCTCTAATTGAATGAGAAAAAGAGGAAGGGAGATCTGAGAGGAAGGAAGGATACCTTCCGAAAAGAAAAGAAAAAACAATTAGCATGCCTTTTAGTAGAATTTGCTAAATGATTTATAACTACGACCTTCAGTCTGAATGACCTCCTTTTGTTGACTTTTGTAATCACATATTTTAAATTCTTCTGCATGAGCAGGTTGAAATAAAGAATATGAATTCATTCTCCGCAATGAGTAGGGCAATAGATTTTGAGATCTGCAGACAGGCTAATCTCCATAAGCAAGGCCAAGCTGATCAGATTGTACAGGAAACGCGACTCTGGGAAGTTGGCTCTCAGGTTAGCTGCATAGATGTGTATGTATTGCTGTTATATCTATCATAATATTACCTTGAGTTTTTGCTATCTATTGGCATATTGTCGATGTACTCTTAATCATTCTTTATGTACTTTCTAGAAAACATTTACAATGAGGAAAAAGGAAGGACTTGCTGATTACAGATACTTTCCTGAGCCAGACCTTCCTGAAGTCATCCTCTCAAATGACTCTGTAGATACTATTCGTGCCTCTTTGCCGGAGCTTCCAGAAATAAAGCGGAGACGCTATGAGCAAATGGGCCTTGGCATGCAAGATGTCCTCTTCCTTGCTAATGACATGGAGGTGTGTTTTCAGCCAAGAACTTGATTTTGTTTATGTGATAGTCTAACTTTGAATCTGTATTCTGTAATAACTTTAAGTTTCCGTTTAATTTCAGGTTGCACACTTTTTTGACTCTGCTATCGAATTGGGTGCCGATGTAAAATTGGCTGCCAATTGGATAATGGGCGATATTGCAGCATATTTAAAAAGTGAACGCTTGTCAATAAGCGAGATAAAATTAACACCTCAAGAGCTGGCTGAATTAATTGCTGCCATAAAGAGTGGAACTATCAGTGGAAAGATTGGGAAGGAGGTATTTTTCTAATGATGTTCTTACAGGATATGCTTATTCAATTATTAATTGCAACCATTTTACAATAGCTAATGCCATTTTTTGCCATTTTGAGGTTAAACAATTTGCACTCTGTGCTTTAGTCTATGATTTTGTATTTTTCATTATCTTATTTGGGGTTTGTGTTGTATAAGTTGGTTGTTGTTCTCATTATCCCAGAGACCATCTCAGAGACACATCTTGCGTATCATATAATGTGATGTCAAAGAGAATATAAAGATCTGATGTTCGAAGTGTTTGAAATCAGACATAAATCCTTCTTCTTCCTTATCAGTCAATTTGAAATTGGATAAGTTCATATATCAGGGATCAAATATTTATTAATATATTAAAAAATTACATCATTTCAGCTAAATAATTTTTAGTCTTGGATCAACTTCCGGATTTTCTTATGGTATCTTAAATACGTGGAGGTGAAAAACAACACAGTTGTTGTCAGCCTTTGAATTGGTGGACGATTTTATTTGCATAATAAGGCTGTACCAGACTTGTAGATATGACATGACACTGGGACTCCTTTAGGATCACAAAGTGAGGACATTGATGTTCTTCAAATTACTTGTTAAGGTTCAATGATTGGTTAATATTTTTTAAAATATTTTATGGTTAATATTTTTTAAAAATATTTTAGGTATATTTCAGTTGACTGTGCTATATTACATGCTTGTGTAAGTGCATGTGAATGTGTCTGAATCTATATACCTGCCATGTTATCATACCTTCTTTCTAAAATTTTGCCATGTCTGCTGATATGCATGCCCAAGTCACCATAAATACTGCTATAAAAGAAAGGAAAAGAAAATAAATGGTGGTTTATGCAGGAATCTTTTTGTCTGGCAATCATGAAGAATTTAGTTAATGCTTACACCCATTTTCATGATCATAGATTTTGAACGATTAATGGGCACTCAATAATGGTATGAAGACAGTAGCATCAAGAGACTGAAACATGTTCTGAAGAGGCATAGATGGGACATGAAGATGTGGGTTATGTTGGCAGGCTGGCGATGTGTTCTGGTGGCCTGAAGTCATGTCCCATTGTGCTGGGCAAGCTGGTAGGGTGGCCTGTCCTTGTAGGCTAGACAAGCCAGTAGGGTCACATGTTCCCATAGCCTGGTGACCATAGTACTAAAAACTGGCTGAATTGGACCGGAACTGGCCAAAACTAGTCTGGTTCCCATATGGGAGCGAATGGCCATAACTGGCCAAACCTGCCTTGTGGCTGATCTGGTTCCACAATCCAGTTTCTAATACCTTGCTGTTGGCATGTCTTGATAGGTTGGGCGAGCTAGTAGGTTGGCATCTTTCAGTAGCCTGGCGGCGTGTCTCAATATGGTGGTAACATTCACATGTTCTGGTAGTATGGTGATGGGGATCCAGAACCGGCACACCAACATTGCCAACGCGTACACACGATGGAGCATGTTTATCACTGTTGGAAGGCCACATAGCATTTTATTTGGCTCAAAGATAGTTTGCATGATTGAGTCATAGGGTATTGGACGACGAGTCCGTTGAGTCCTTGTTCGGCCTATTTGGGGTCCGCTTGGTCACTTTTCTATTTTTCAGGATTTTTCTGTGCGATTTTCACACTACTTTTTTAGGTGAGGGGTATTTTGGTCCAAAGTCAAGTGTAGGAAGTCATTAGGGTTTGCTTACTTTTTAAATAGTCCTGTAAGACAATTTATTATTTCTTAATGAAGAATTATTGCACACATTTCTGAGTATTTTTGAGAGTTTTTCTCTAAGACGGAGCATGAGACCTTGAGAAGGGGGAGGGTGCGATGCCCTCGCCTCCAGTGTGACGTTGGAGGTTGCCGCCATCCCACCGCCACTCTTCTTCTTCTCTCTATCTTTCTCCTACTCTCTCTCCCCCCTTCTGCAGGTTCTCTCTCTATGTTACTGTTATGTGAATAGTAATTGGGGGGGGGGGGTTCACCCCCCACCGCAGCTCTCTCTCTCTATTAACTCCCTCTTTCTCTCCAATCCATGATAAGGGCAGAAATTGCATCGAAGAAGCCCGCGCGAAGCGTGTCCAGTTCCCGTGCCCAAGCGCAGCACCGCAGTGCACCCCTGTGCGTGTGGTCATGCCCAGGTGCGGGTGCATGGGTTGGCCTACTGTACCAGGTCCGCCTGTGAGTGGGACCCCGCAGGGTCGTGCTTGATTAGGGCCCATTGGCCCCCTCTTTGCTGCGCCATGGTCCTGTGACCTAGGTCCAAGGATGGTTCATGCCATCAGGGCCCTCGTTCCCAGCCTTGGTCCAGGTGCTGTACCCTTTTGTTCTGTGCACCATGTTCTGACTCCTGGCGCACCTTGGTTCTTCGCACCCGGCGGTGCACGAAAAGCAGGTAGCACCAGGACCACAAGCACCCCCGTGCTTTGTTCGACTTGCTGGACGCGTTGCCGGCATCACCCAACCTTGTCTAGTGCCCAATCAGCCAACGACACCTTGTTTTGGGTGCCATCCCTGCATGCATTCTGAGAATATCCATTTGTGCATCTTGAGGCCCGCGTCAATTGCATGTTAGCTTTCAAGTGTCCCTAACTTTGTGGCACGCTTTTTGATGAAGCATCTAGCAGCACACACATTGTCCGTGAGCCCGTCAACTACTTCATGCTTTCACCCTTATTTTATTTATTTTGTTGCATGTTATCTCTATGTGACGAGTGGGCCATGTTGGTTGTTCTTTTAAGGTGGGACACAAG
The DNA here is from genome assembly GCA_030544215.1 of Zantedeschia hybrid cultivar. Lineage (NCBI taxonomy): Eukaryota > Viridiplantae > Streptophyta > Magnoliopsida > Alismatales > Araceae > Zantedeschia > Zantedeschia hybrid cultivar. The sequence continues at coordinate 80,485,360 of JARZZO010000014.1, forward strand.
CATCATGCGTTTTTCTCCCATGTACCAGCATAGAGGTATGTGTTTTCTCTTCCACTACATGTTGCTTTAATTTAATATTTACTTTCATCTGCCGCCGACTTGTGAGATAGGACATCTAGCCTGTAACTCATCATCACTACTAGCTTCAAAGTGCATTAACCCGACCCGAAAGTTCCGACATGACTTTGGGATGGAATCTAATTCCTTAGACTTGTGACAGTGCCTTAACTACTAAATGGTCCCACATTTCCTTATTGCGAGAGGGATGGTTACTCGACTAGCTTCTGTTATTTGACGTCGTCTTCCTACTTTACTTAGTGTGCTTAGGTTGGCATCGTTTATTTCTTTATTGTTTATTTGCTGATCTCATATTCCGTTAGTTAGTCCGTTAGTTCCCTTAGCTGTCCGGCATCACCTGGCACATGTTTTGATAAGGGTAGCGATGTTTCCATGGCAAATACGTGTCCCGATAGCTTGGCATACCCCATGTTTGAATTGGTCGGCACTCACATTTTTCTTCACTCTTCTCCTCCACCGTAATGTCTTCGGAGCCTCGTCTGAGAAGATCCTTCTCTTCTCACTTACAAGGGGAGTATTTATAGATGTGAGCGTATAGACCACTTGATGCGGGATGGCAACCGAAATGGATCCAACAATTTTACCACAATCGAGATCAGCAATTCACACCATGCGAATATCAAATGAGCACAACGACCACAATATTCTAAGAAAGATAAAACGTGATGATAAAAAGAAATGCAAGCTAAACAAGCCGTCCCTCACAACGAATAACGATCGGATCGACGATAGTGAGGACTATCGATAGTCTAGGGCACAGTCACACATGCAACAATCTCAAATGATGCCAAAGGACGGTAACTCACATAATATCTCTCACTTCCGACAACGCAAATTTATTTGTAGCTAGGACCCTATTCTAATCACACTTACGACAACAAATTAACACATATATTAGATGAGCAAGAAATGAGGGGGGAGGGAAAAACGATCAGACTAACCAACCTGCCAAGCAGCAGGGTTCGGCTTCCGAGTTCACAAAACTTCCTCTGTTATGGAACCATAGTCTTCCTTCTTTTGTTTAGTCTTTAGCACCAGTGAGGCTTACTAGGCTATAAATTTTCTATGAGGCCCATTAGCGGTGGCTGAGCGGTTGCCAAAGCTTAAAAGGCCTTGAAGGCCCATCAATGGCTGGAATTGGTGGCTGGACACGTAGATGGGCTCGGACGATGAGGGAGATACCACATACGGCCTCGTTCCTAGACGAGGGGCTTGGCGAGGGCCTGGTTGTCAACGCAGGGGCTGGCGAACCTGTGGGTGTCGGCGCATGGATGGGCAAAGGGGCTTGGGCCTCAGTGCAGCCTGGCTGGCCCCGGGGAATGAGTAACCAGGCATAGTCGACGATGCCAACCGGCGTGAACACAACAATACCACCGGGTGGCGGACGACGTGGCAAAGATGGTCCCGCTGTAGAGGGGCTTGATCGACGAAGAAGGAAGTGACGGGGTGGGAAAAATGGGGCCGTTAGACGATAAAGACGGTGACGAACCGTTGGAGAGCGCCACGTGGTGGAGGAATAATCGAAGTGATGATTTGGTGGAGGGCGCGCGTGTGTGTTGATGACCAGGAAGACGGGCATGGTGAGAATCCGAGCGCCGTAATGATGGTGGCGACGAACAGGGAAGGAGCTCGGTACGGGCGACGACGGTAAGCTCCCTACGAACGCAGCCGTAGTGTTGCGTGGCGCACATGAGACGGATTGGTCGGAGGCCGGTTGGGCGAGTTACGAGGGCATTGTTGGCAGAAAGGGAGGACGGATAGCATAACCGACGATGTAGCCTCTCGCGAAAGCGTTGGGTACGCCGCGTGGTGACCGTAGTGATGGTGATTGCTACGAGACTGCCTTCGAAGAAGAAAACACGGAACCCGAATAGAGACGAGGATTATTTTACTAGAGGGGGAGAGAGGGGAGAGAGGAAGGTGACAGGAGACACCGACAGAACGATGCGGAGATTGAGAGGGGGAGGAAGAGATTGGAGAAGAAGACAAGCGAGGAACATATGAACAATGGAAGAGGAGGAGAGGAAGAAGAAGACGAAGATAGGGGGTCTTCCCCTACTGCTTAATTCGACCCATCGCGGGTCTCAAACGCACACTGTGGCGGTTGGAAAGTAACTTTTTCTTCTCTCATCATTAATTGCTTTCCCCTTTAGGGTAGGCTACAAATATGTAGGGTCTCAAATAGGCAACTCTAGGTACATCAATGTCAAAACTGTCCCTATATTCTAAAAGAGGAAATATACTGAAGACAATTGCAGAAAATTAGAAAAATGATCATAGACCCACTAATGGGCCTAAAAGCCTAAAATAAAGAGGAAAATACATCATTGGGGCATGACAAAGCCCAACATCACAAAAAATGTAAGAATATGTGTCATGAGGCATCTCCTAGTTATAACGCTATTTGATCTGCTGCGGACGTCCTGCGGTGACGGTAAACCTGGGTCGGGTCGAAGCGTAAACGTGTACGGGTGTCCTCACCAATCCTCCCCGACTGGGAGGAACTTGACCTTGTCGAGTAAGGGTCCCAGCCATTCTGATAACACTCCAAGAGATCCGGGTCAATCTGTTGCAGCTCCTCGCCCGTGATCTACGTGTCCTCAGTTGACGGCCTCTCTCTCCAGTGAACAAGGTAACGTTGATAGGCCCCATCCCTAGAAGTGACAACCTGCTCATCCAATATATGGTCAATCTGCTCACGCCGTGTTGGAACATAGACTGGAAGTGGATTCTCATGGGCTGATTCGGATCGGGATCTGCGGGTCCTGATTCGGAGACCCTATCCGACCCGAAATTCCTTGCTCATGGGTGGCGTCACTCTCAAGGAAAGGAGAAGGCTCAAACGGGTCACTGAGAATCACTGTCGGGTCCTGGTAAGCTACCAAATTTGAGACGTTGAATGTGGTACTGATGCCATAATCCGAGGACAAGTCCACAACATACGCATTCGGTCCAACTCGTTTCATCACTTTGAATGGATCCGCTCCTTGAGCTTGCAGTTTCTTGACGACTCCCGAAGGAAACCGTTCAGGTCTGACCCTGATCATCATGTAGTCGTCCTCATAGAACTCCTACTGTCCTCGATGCGCATATGCCATCCTTTTGTAATGTTCATTGCTGATCTCAATGTGACGACGGATGCTATCATGAAGACTCCTAATATGCTCTGCTAACGACTGTGCAGACTCAGAAATGCGTGCATGACTGGGCAAAGGAACAAGATCTTTGGGTCATCTAGGTCTATAGCCTGTGACTATCTCAAATGGACTCATGCCTATAGACCTATTGACCGAACTGTTATATGCAAACTCAGCATACTTTAAGACCTGATCTCAACTGCATGTATGCTCACCAACTAAACAACGCAGCAAGTCACTCAGACTTCTATTAACAATCTCGGTCTGCCCATCAGTTTGGGGGTGGTAAGCAGTAGAGAACTTGAGCTTGGTTCCTAAGAGATGTCAGAGAGTCTTCCAAAAATAGCTGACAAAATGCACGTCCCTGTCAGAGACAATGGTCTTCGGTAACTCATGTAAACGAACAACTCCCTCATAAAAGAGATGGGTTACACGAGATGCATCTGAAGTCTTAGAATAGAGAATAAAATGAGCCATTTTGGAGAATCGATCAACTACTACCAGGATAGAATCGTGTCGACGGATGGTTCGTGGTAGGCTCAAGACAAAATCCACACTAATATCCTGCCACGGACGGTCGGGCACGGGAAGAGGATTGTACAAGCTAGTGTTTTGCTTTTTATACTTTGCCGTAGCGCAAGTGCGGCACTGAGCAACAATTTGTGCCACATTACGCTTCAGGCTAGGCCAGAAGAAGCGATGCTCAACAAGCTTAATGGTCTTGTTCCGGGCCGGCTAGACCACCGGTATGTACCTCCCAAATGAGAAAATCACAGACCGAAGTCTGCGGAATACATAATCGATCACCACGGAAAAGGTAACCCTCATGCAAGATATAATCACTGAACTCTCGCGAGGGTCCGACAAGAAGAGCAATATGGATCGAACCAAAATTTGGGCAAACTAAATACTCCTCTCGGAGTCTGTCAAATCCAGTAACCTTCATGCTGACAACTGATAAAAGAGAATATCGGCGACTCAGCGCGTCAGCTACACGGTTCTCCACACCTGCTTTATGTCTCAAGACAAACGTGTAGGCCTGAAGAAACACCACCCATCGGCTATGCCTCGGGTTCAATTTCTTCTGAGCATGGAGGAAACTGAGGGCCTCATGGTCCGAAAATAAGACAAACTCCTGTAATAGTAGATAATGTCTTTAATACCTCAATGTCTGAACTACCGTATAAAACTCTTTATCATAGGTGGAGTACTTCAACTTAGCATCGTTCAATTTCTCGTTGAAGTATGCAATGGGGTGGCCCTCCTGACTCAAAACTCCACCTATGCCGACACTAGAAGGATCAATGAGACCTCAAACATCTTCGAGAAATCTGGTAGACGAAGGATAGGTGCCTGGGTTATTCGCTCTTTGATGTCACGAAAGGCCAAAGTAGCGGCCTTCGTCCAATGAAAGGCTCCCTTCTGAATACAATTAGTAATCCGAGCCGCAATAGAGTTGAACCCACGGATAAATCAACGGTAGAATGTTGCCAAGCTATGAAAACTCTACACGTCATGGATAGACTGCGGCTCAGGCTACTCTACTACCGTCCTGATCTTCGGATTAGTAGAAACACCCTCAGATGAAACGATAAATCCTAAGAAGATCACTCGATCAGTCATGAAAGCACACTTTTTAAGCTTACTGAACAGACTCTCGCGATGAAGGACGAGACACACTTACTGAAGGTGCTCCAGATGATCCTCCTTATAACGATTGTAAATGAAGATATCGTTGAAGTACACGACCAGGAAGGCACCCATGAGAGGTCGTAGTACCTGGGTCATCAACCACATAAAGGTACTAGGGGTGTTGGACAGCTCGAAGGGTATGACTAACCACCCGTAGAGCCCATCCTTTGTTTTGAAAGATGTCTTCCACTCATCCCCAAGTTTGATCCGGAGCCACTTTTCAAATCAATCTTTGAGAACACAGTGGCTCCTGTCATCATATCAAACATGTCATCAAGACGGAGAATGAGAAATCGATACTTGACAATGATGCGGTTAATTGCGCAACTATCCACACACATCTTCCATGTGCCATCTTTCTTTGGAGCTAAAAGTGCGGGAACAATGCAGGGGCTCATGTTCTCTCGAATGGACCCCCTCTTCAGGAGTTCCTGAACTTGTCTCTGAAGCTCAGAATGCTCAGTGGGGTTCATGTGATAGTGCGGCAGGTTGGGTAAGGTGGATCCCATAATCAGATCCATGGCGTATTGGATATTACGCATGGGTGGCAAACCCTCCGGAAGATCCTTAGGAAATATATCATGAAACTCCTGAAGAAGAGAGGTGACCTCATTGGGGTGCTTACTCGGGGTCTCATCGGTAACCTCTTTAACCGCTAAAAGATAAACATGCTCGCTTTCAACTAAGTCATGCTCAAGCTCCCTGGCGCTAATCAACTAAAGAGTCTAGGAAGGAGGTGCACCAAGGAAAGAATGGGAACGAGCCAAAGCACTGTTCGAAAGGGTCGAGCGGGAAATGGGAGGAGTACCCAACAACGCCGTGCTACGAGAAGCTGGGGTGCTAGCAACACTAGAAGAAGCAATGGCACCAGTGGTGGAGGGAGTTAAAAGAAGTAGGAGCACTAGGCTGGGGTGCCTCCTGCTGGGGTGCAAACTTCGGTTGGGATGGTTGTAAGGTAATGCGGCGATCGCCAAATGGAAATACACACGTGTTGGACCGGCCGTAAAGGACCACGTCATAAATCCATGTCCTGCCAAGAATGAGGCTCCCAACCTCCATCAGTAAGATATCACACCAGATCTGATCCTCGTATGGGGAGAAAGTAATCGGAACGAGGCATCTTGTCCGAATGGGAATAGATGTAGAGTCTACCCACGATACGCGGTAGGGGCGAAGATGGTTCACCGCAATCAACCCCAGGCGCTCGACAGTCTCAGTAGAAATTGCATTGATGCAACTTCCACTGTCGATGATCACTTTGCACTAAGGTCTGTCGTATCGTACCGGATCGGGCCGACTTGTACAAGTCGACTCGTATCTAGACAATCCCGAGTCGCTGGCATGGGCGGATCGTATGAGTCGGGCTAGGACGTTTTCGGATCGAGCCGTCTCGCATCGTATTGGACTGACTCGTGCCGGATCGTACGATACAAACACGAGTTGCTGCGATCCCGTGCGAGCCAACCACGATTCGGCTCAAGTTGGTGCAATCTGACTCGATAAAGTGTGATCCGCTCTCTTTAGTTTAGGTGTACTACTTTGTTTTGTTAATTGAGATTTGACGTTTCTAACTTTCTATGAGATGTGGTATACCACTTTCTTTTGTAAATTAAGATCCCTAGACTAAATTCCTCTCAATTAGTATCCTAGACTAACTTTTTTGCAAATTTAAATCCATTAAATTAGAGTATTTTTCCTAAATGTAACTTATAATCATTCACAGTAACGATGGACGTGAAGTATGATGTTTATAATTAGGTAATTATTCAAAAAAATGAGAGATTTGTCAAAAAAACTAGCCTGCATTGGCTTGAATCAGTCGGACTTGTGCGAGTCGGCCCGAGTCGGATCCGGTCCAACTCGTATCTAGCCAAACTCGATCCGATCCGGACCCATGAGTTGGCGAACCTTGCTTTGCACACCTTATCGCCCACTCGATAATATGTGTGAAAGATCGCAGTCCTACGCCAGTCATCATTCTCCTTCGGATGAGTTAGAATGCTCAAGCCGAATACAGTCGACCATCTCTTCCTCATCAGACTGAAACTCAGCGGCCATATCGACTCCAGCTTCATAAGTCACATCCTGCACAGCGGGTGTAGGCCATGGAATGCAGAATCGGCCGATCCCAATCCGGATCGGCTGATTCGGATTGGGATTGTCAGGTCCCGATCTAGTCGAAATCAGCCGATCCTGGCCAATTCTAACCAATTTTAGTCGATTCCGGTCAATCCTATCTTGATTCGGATCGGGATCGGTGGGTCCCAATCCGGCCTCTCGATCTGTGCCGAAATTCCATGGCGGAGGCTTCTCAGGGTCAGTACTCTCGATGGCCAAACTCCTTACCTCATCAGGTACTCGTCAAACTCAGAAATATACTCAGATACCGAGCGAGTCTCCTGTGTGAGGTTCTGCCACCGATTGATGAGGCGATGGCGATAAGTTGGAGGAAGGTACTTCTCACGAAGTAACACCTTCATATCCTCCCAAGAATCAATAGGCTTCTGATGCCTTTGCGCCCGAAGCACCTCAACATTAGACCAGTAAGTCTGAGCCTGGCCTATCAGCTTCATTTGAGCGAAGTGCTCTCGGCGAGCATTGGTCTTGCTCATCCAATCAAAATATCGGTTCATGCTAGCCTCCCAATCAATATAAATCTTTAGATCCAACGACCCGTCAAATGTGGGAGCCTCAGTACGAACGGCCCGTCGATCATCCTGATCACCGTAATCACGATAGGGCCTCTGCTCATCCCCAAATCCACCCTGATCGTCCCGATCTCTCAGGTATCGGGAGTACCTCTGATCGTGGCCATAGTCCGCTCGATCAAATCGACCAAATCGATTATCACGACCAAACCGCTCAAAGCGGTCATATCGGTCATGTCGATCGAATCGATCGTCTCTATCACATCAATTATAGCGGTCAAATTGATCCAATCACCCACCGCGATCAGGACGATCACCCTGGAACCAAGGACACCTCTTATCTAACCCCCAATCTAAATCATGCGGCCTATCCTGCCTCATGAATCTATGCGCATCAAATCGATCGGCGTAACCCATCTTATCCATAGGATCATAATCTACCCTATCCTTCTTGACTAGCTAGTCAATGGCTCTATCAGTTCGAGGTGGAGGGTGCACAAGTGGAGATGGGTTTGTCGGAGGTGGCGGGTAAGCCGACGGCTGCGCGGGGTGGGGAGCCGGGGATAGGATCTCATCCTGGTGGTCAGCCGCCCGAACGGGACCCTGGCCCGGCAGGTGTCCCGTGGGAGCGGGAGTGGGAGCAAGACCCTCAATCCCTTGGACCGTGCGTTCAGAAACGGATAGTCTGTCCTGCACGGTCCGAACCAACTCTCTAAAGTGATCAAGGCACTCATCAATGCGGTGATCCAACTGATCCATTCGACACATGAGCTGGCCGAATAACTCTATCATCTTGGGGACCGTAGGCGTGCTAGTGTGTGATCCAGCCATATGAGTAGAACTATGAAAATCAAAGTCACTACGTGTGGGCATAAGTTGTGAAGTGACTAAGAGTGCACATTATTGCGACACTAGTGTGAAACAGTCCCCAAAATGATATAACATGGTGAAATGGTATCTAGCAGATGATGAAAATGAGAGTACCAAAATAAAATGTAGCAATGTAAATGTGAGAGAAATGGTAAGCCCTAGACACTCAACCTAATGCTCTGATACCAAAGATGATGCGGGACGGTAACCGAAATGGATCCAACAATTTTACCACAATTGGGATCAGCAATTCACACCACACAAATAGCAAATGAGCACAACGATCACAATATTCCAAGAAAGATAAAACATGATGATAATAAGAAATGCAAGCTAAACAAGCTGTCCCTCGCAGCGAATAATGATCGGATCGACGGTAGTGAGGACTACCGATAGTCTAGGGCACAATCACACATGCAACAATCTCAAATGATGCCACATGACGGTAACTCACATAATATCTCACTTCTGAGAGCGCAAGTTTATTTGTAGCTAGGACCCTATTCCAATCACACTCATGGCGGCAAATTAACACATATATTAGATGAGCAAGAAATGAGGGGGGAGGGAAAAATGATTAGACTAACCAACCTGCCAAGCAGCAGGGTTCGACTCCCGAGTTCACAGAACTTCCTCTGTTATGGAACCATAGCCTTCCTTCTTTCGTTCGGTCTCTGGCACCGGTGAGGCTTACGAGGCCATAAATTTTCCATGAGGCCCATTAGCGGTGGCCGAGTAGTTGCCAAAGCTCAGAAGGCCTAGAAGGCCCATCAGTGGCTGGAACTAGTGGCTGGACACGTAGACGAGCTTGGACGACGAGGGCGATACCACATGCGGCCTCGTTCCTAGACGAGGGGCTTGGAGAGGGCCTAGTTGTCAATGCGGCAGTTGGGGAACCTGTGGGTGTTGGCGTGTGCATGGGCAAAGGGGCTCGGGCCTCAGTGCAGCCTGGCGTACCTTGGGGAACGAGTAACTCGGCATGATTGATGATGCCAACCGGCGCGAACACGGCAACACTGCCGCGTGGCGGGCAGTGCGGCAAAGATGGTCCCGTTGGGGGGGGTGTCGATTGACGAAGAAGGAAGCGGCGGGGCGGGAAAAATGGGCCCGTTCGACGATGGAGACGCTGGCAAACCGTCGAAGAGCACCATGTGGTGGAGGTGATGATCTGGTGGAGGGCGTGGGCGTGTGTTGACGACTAGGAAGACGGGCGAGGTGAAAATCCGAGCGTCGTAATGACGGTGGCGGTGAAAAGGGAAGGAGCTCGGCATGGGCGACAACGGTAAGCTCCCCACTAACGCAGCCGTGGTGCCGCATGGCGCATAGGAGACGGATTGGTCGGAGGATGATCGGGCGGGTTGTGAGGCCGTTGTCGGCAGAAAGGGGAGGCAGATAGCACATCCGATGATATAGCCTCTCGCGAAAGCACTGGGTACGCCGCGTAGCAACCGCAGTGATGGCGATCTCTACTGGACTCCCTTCGAAGAAGAAAACAAGGAACCCGAACAAAGACAAGGATTATTTTACTGGAGGGGGAGAGAGGGGAAAGAGGAAGGTAATTGGAGACCAACAAAATGACGCGGAGACCGAGTGGGGGAGGAAGAGACTGGAGAAGAAGACATGCGAGGAACATGGGAAGTTGAGGGGAGGAAGAAGAAGACTAAGACATGGGGCTTTCCCCTACTGCTCAATACGACCCATCACGGGTCTCAAACACATACTGTGGTGGCTGGAAAGGAGCTTTTTCTTCTCTCTTCATGAATTGCTTTCCCCTTTAGGGTAGGCTACAAATATATAGGGTCCCAAATAGGCAACCCTAGGTACATCAATGTCAAAAGTGCCCTTAGACTCTAAAAGAGGAAAATATGCTGAAGAAAATTACAAAAAAATTAGAAAAGTGATCATGGGCTCACTAATGGGTCTAGAAATCTAAAATAAAGAGGAAAATACATCATTAGGGCATGACAAAACCCAACATCACATTGTTGAACCAAAAAATATATACTATAAACCTATCCACATGTATATATGTATATGCATCAAACAAAAGATCTATATGCATGCATGTATCTAGAAGCATGTGAATACACATAGATATTTATGTGTATGCAAAAAAAAAAGGGATGCATACATATTTTCTTATGCATGTAAGAAGGGTCAACAAAGAAACAAGGAAGGGAGGATCCATACCTCCAAATCTGCAGCAACAAGGAGCTCCAAGCTCCCCACCAACAGCACCCTTCAAGTCTGCAACAGCCTTCAACAAATCTGCAAGGAGAGGCCTCTTGCAAGCATCCGATGAAGCCTCCAGCAGCAGCCAACACTGCTCCAACCAGCAGCTAGCAACAAGAAAGCTTCTCAAGTTCCTCCAATCAGCAGCAGCAACTTGGACTTCCTGAAACCTGCAACAAAAAAAAAACTCTCCACAGCAGCAACTTTGACCTCCGATCTTGCAAGATCAACAAGAACAAGCAGCAACAAACTACAAGAAGAGCAAGACACCAACAAAAGTCTTCAAAACCTGCAACAAGAAGTCTCTGGAAGCACCAAAGACAGCCCTCAATGCTGCTCCTACAACAGCAGATTCCCAAATCTGCGGCTAGGGGTTCCAACAGTAGGAGGGAGAGGCTTGGCCAGGAAGGAAGGACCGCAGGGAGGAAGAGAGAGCACCACAGGGAGGAAGAGGAGGAATCGGATGGGGATAGGGGAGCAGACAAACAAAAAAGAAGAAGAAAAGAGGACTGGCCGGCCTCTCCAAGAGGACCAACCGGCTCCTCTCCTACTCCCACTCCAACTCTCCTCCTTCCCATCCTCATCCCGGCTCCAACCTCCTCTCATCCTTATCTCCTTCCACCCTCATCCCTTCCCATCCCTATCCTCCTCCATCCTTATCCTCAACCAACCCCCACTCTCTCATCTCTATCCCCCGACCTGCACGCATGCATCTGCCCCCCCCAAAACCGCAGCCCCCTATGCCTATAAAAGGCACTCCATCGCAGCAGCTCGAGGCCCCCGGTTCTGGCGTCCAAGAAGCCCCAAGGCTGCATCTCCGATCCCTGCGCAAGAAGCCCCCGGATCCCAGCGCCTAAGAGCCCCAAGGCTGCTCCGGTTTCAAGCTCCAAGAGGCCCCAAGGCTGCCCCAACGCGAAGAAGAAGTCCCCAAGAAAATCCCAGTGCAGAAGCTTCAACCCGCAGTCTCCTCCAAGCTCCCGTCTGCAAGCCTGCAAGCAAGAGAAAGGAAGAAAAAGAAGAGGAGGCCTAGTTTTTAGGCTTGTATTCTTGTTTTAAAAAAAAAATGAAGTTTACGATTATGGTTTGTCATGTAGATTAATTTCAATGTAAAAAAAATTAATAAACGATGGTTCTGCCATATCGGTTGGCTGGCCATCAAACAAAAAAATCAGAAAATTAAAATGATGGTTCTGTCATATCGGTTGACCGGTCATCGAATAAAAAAAATCATAAATTAAAATGATGGTTTTGTCATATTGGTTGACCGACCATCGAATAAAAAATAAAAATAAAAATTAATAAATGATGGTTCTGCCATATCGGTTGACCAGCCATCGAAAAACAAGAAAAAGAAAATTAATAAATGATGGTTCTATCATATCGGTTGACTGGCCATCGAAATTAAAAAAAATTAGAAATTTAAAATCTCGGTTCTACCATATCGGTTGGTCGGCCATAAAATTAAAAAACCATTAAAACTAAAAAAAAAATCAGAAAATTAAAATAAGTGGTTCTACCATATTGGTTGGTCGGCCATAAAATTAAAAAAAAATATCAATAAAAAAATAATTAATAAAATTTAATTAATAGTTTAGTCATATTGTTTAGTTTGGCCATGAGATTAAAAAGTAAGAATAAAAAAAAACAGAAAATGGAAAGATAATATCTTTAAATAAAATAAGAAACATAGAATATAAAAATAATAAAATAAAAATATGATGAAACTAATAATTCTAAAAACATAAAATAAAAAAGTTAATAATCCTCAAATAAAACAAAGAAATGAAAAATTTAAAAAATAAAAGAAATTAAAAATATAATGAAATTAATAATCCTTAAATAAAAAATAGAAAATAAAAGGACTAAAAAGATAATAAGAGTAATAATTCTTAAATTAAAAAAACAGTAAATGATAAAGTTAATAACTTTAAATAAAATGAGAAACATAAAAATGATAAAACTAATGAAACATAAAAAAATGTAAAATAAAAAAATAAAATAAAAGATAATGAAATTAATAACCCTTAAATAAAAACAAAAAAATAAAAATAAAACGAACATTTCCTAAATGAAACAATGAATTAATGAATTTTAAATAATATAAAAACAGATAATAAATTAAATTTAGTGGTTCTTCCATATTGGTTGGTTGGCCATTTAGAAGATGGATTAACTTAATAAATTAAATTTAAATTACAAGTTAATTAATAGTTCTTCCATATTAGTTGATTGTCCATTTACACATTAAAAATTAGAAAAATTAAAATTAATGGTTCTACCATATTCGTTGGTAGGTCATTTAATAAAATATATTAAAAAAATAATTAAACAGAAAATAATAAAACAATAAAAATAATGGCTCTACCATATTGGTTGGTAGGCCACTCAATAAAATAAGATTAATAAAGAAAAACAGAAGATAATAAAAACAAAAATGGTTCTTCCATATTGATTGGTTGACCATCTAACATAAATTTAATAAAACAGAAAATAAAATAAAAAAAATCAGAAATTAAATTTAATGATTTTTTCATAATATTTGTTAATCAATTAATTAGCAAATCTATCAATTAATCACTTAATCAAATTAAAAATTTGTTAAATGATCAATCAATTAAAAATTCTATTAATCAGTCGCTTAAGTTTATTGGTTAACAAAACTTGTTAATTCAAGTAACTTCTTAATCTACTAAATCAATCAAATCAACAAATGTGTTAATTAAATAATCAACTTAACAAATTAAGTTAATTCATTAAGCATTCAACCAATTAAGTTAACAAAATTGGTTAATTAATCAGTTAACTTAATCAGTTAAGCTAATTTGTTAAATTGCCAACCAGTCAACTAATATAACAAATTTGTTAACCAACCAGTCAACTGGTCAAATTAAGTTATTAATTAATCAATTAAGTTATCAAAAACATGTTAATCACTTAAATCAACAAAATTTCAACCAATTAAGTCAAATTGGTACTTAATTAATCATCCAATCAATTGAACCAACAAAATTTTAACCAATTAAGTCAAATTGGTACATAATCAATCATTTAATCAACTAAATCAACAAAATTGCAAATAATTAAGTTAAATTGTTACTTAATTAATCATTTAAATTAACAAAATTTGTTAATCAATTAATCAATTGAGTTCAACCAAAAATTGTTACACAACCAATTAAATTAAGTTAACAAAAACATGTTAATTAATTACCCAATCAATTCAATTAATTCAATTAAAGTGTTAAAATCAACCAACTAATTAAATCAATTAAGTTAATTAAATCCAACTAATCAATTAAATCAAATCAATCAATTAAATTAAATTAATCAATCAACCAACTAATCAAGTTAAAATTCGTGATTAATCAATCATTAAATCAAATTAACAAATTTGTTATTCAACCAATTAAATTAACTTGGCCATTCCATACCGATTGTTTAACCAAGGTTCTTCTTTCTAAATAACAATAAAAAATCAGGTTTATTCATACTTGTTGAATGGCCTAAACTCAATGGTTCTATCCTATTGGTAGATTGACCACTTGATCAATGGTTCACTCTTATTGGTAGAGTGACCAAAGATTATATTTATTAATTCATTCTTAATTCTTTATCAATGGGTATAATCAGTACCTTCTATGATTCTGTCCTAACTGGGTGCCAGGCTACGAAGTCGTGATTATCCTATTAATAGATAGACCAATAAGAATATTTTTTGTTCATTTATATCGATAAGATAATCATTAATTAAAGTGGTTGTTTTATACTGATGGATTAATCATTAAGTCATGACTCATTTATACTGGTTAAATGACATAAAATAATTCAAGTAATCCTCTGTCCTTTTAAAGGATACTTAAAAGATAATTTCTAAGAATCTTCCTCAAAGATACTTATCCTTTTGTGAGAACTTCAAGATCTTTTAAGTATCATTTAAAGGATACTCATAGACTCCTCTTTACTAAAAAAAAGAACAAAAAATGACTTGTATGCTGCATTAAACTCTTGCTTGTTTTCCTGTTTATTTCAAGTCTTATCTGGATGGTTAATCAAGGATTACCAATCAGTGATTGGTGTAATTAATACTGACCGAGGTCAGTATGGAGAGGTCAAGAACACTGATCCATAGTCGATCCAGAAGTCATTTAGACGTTAAAGATTAATCCTAAAAGTCTGCTTAAAAGAAAAGTGAACATATTTTCAAAACTCAAAACTCTCTTTTCAAATTAAGATTTCCTTAAAGATTTTCAAATTTGACAGAGAAGATTTTTTCAAAATCAAAAGGATTTTAATAAAAAAGATGAGAGTCTCACAGATTTGGCACGCCCGGGGGGACCTCTCATTCCCTTCATCTTTCTATCCAATAAGGCACTTATCAGGACAAGCCTAACTTTTTTTGTTTAATCCAGGTACAAGGAATTCAACACCAATGGCCGCCAAAGTTACATACGGTCCATTGGTCGTTGCTACTCACATCCAATGTGGGTATCTCACCACGCCGACGTGCTTCGGCAACTTTCCAGCTGTGATAGGATCCCCCTACTTCCTAGGGGTAATTGCTGCACCAGAGCCAACTCTGGTAAAGAAGGTGGAAATAAGACGCGCTTCTCGCGTCAAGAAGCAATGCAACAACGGCAAACCCGGCCGGGTCTATGCCGTCAACGCGATCCACATCGCACCAGCCTCCCATCTAATAGGAGGCCAAAGTAGAGAAAGATAGCAAGCCCGTCCATAACAGGAAAGACAATTCTGGTTGGTAACCTCCGCATCCGTCTGGATGGCGGGGAGCCGATAATGCAAAAAACACGCCATGTTCCATCGGTCCCCATACAGAACTGATTCGGCGTACTCCCGAAGGTCTGCCAGGATAGGGCATCCTTCAAGAAAAAGACTAAGAAGCCAAGGGCTCCCGGTCAGTAGGGGCAGAAGATGCCAACAAGGGCTCCTGATCAGCCGGAGCAAAGATACCAAGATAAGGCAAACAAGCCTTCAAGAAAAAGCAATCCTGTGGAAGACAAGAATCTCCAACTTAAACAAATCTGGGTGACCAAAGAGGAAGCCCTGAAGATCTGCCGAGCTAGGACTACCCTGGCTAGGCAAACTCCTCAAATGCTCAACGAGCCAGTGAGGCAAGTTATGAAAGAAGACTTTCGACCTCGTTCCCCACGAGGCCAGAAGAGGAAAGGGGCCTACAAGGCCAAAAGACAACAACAACAACAACAAAATCAACAGAGGACCTCGGTCTTCTCAAGACTGGGGGCACCGCCTCCACAAATTCCCAAGAAAAGAAGAGTCACGCAAATGACAGAAGATGGCATTCGGGTATATACCTGCTATGCCTCAAGTATAAGCAACAGACTAAACCTGTTGTCGGAAGACCCTGTTGAGATTGCTAATATAACACAACGGGATGGGCCTTTGACAAGGCAAATGGAACAAGCCAGGCAATGGCTCAACCAGAGGAATGTGGGAACCAATCCACAACCTCGAGAAGGTGGAGCCGCTGCCACGGAAGGCGAAGGTGAAGACGGGCTAGATGCCCACGAAGCATATCCTGGTCCAGAACAGGCCGATCCAAGCCAACCCCTGACCATGGAAGAAATGAGGCTGGAAAATCAGCAACTCAAGACCCTCCTGTGGGGTCTTATGCAAAAAATTGAAGACCAGCATAGAACAATGCAGATGAATGGGCCTCCTCCAAGGGCAGTTCCCAGCCAGCTATGATCAGGCCTCAAGCTCTTGGTGTCAATTTCGCCCCCAATGAAGCCGTGGGAAATCGAGGCGAAGAATTAAACTACAATGCTCAGCAATCCCACGCTTCTGCCGAAGATGCTGCGGTGTCCCAGAAACACCTGATTGAGCAAATAATGGAAGCCAAAATGGCCGAACAGGGTGACAGAATAAGTACCTTTGACTTATACAAGGTACCATTCCTCGTTCATCACTTGTTCAAAAAGCTACCTCCCAGTCATGTAAAGCGTCCCAAGTTCACAAGATATGACGGAGAGGGATCTGTCTAGGAACATATCGCCCACTACATAAGCGACCTGGGAGAACTAGCCATGAAAGAAGCATACCTATTGAGGTTCTTCTTGACCTCCCTAACAGGCACGACATTCCAGTGGTATTCCAAGTTGAAGTCTAATTCTATCAGCAATTGGGAAGAAATGCAAAAGAAGTTTATGGACCGATTTAAGGTTTTAGAACGGAAAGTGACCATCACAGAACTGGTGGCACTAAAACAAGGCAAAAGCGAGTCCGCCATTGACTACATCAAGAAATGGCGGAACACTAGCATGAAGTGCGACAATCCGCTAGTGCATAAAGATGCGGTGAAGCTCTGCAAAAGGAGCTTTAAACCAGAAATCAATGAGAAGCTGATTGGAGAGAACATCAGGAACTTTGACCAGTTAAATAATATAGTGTCAGAGATTGAAATGTTCTTCGTCGACAATCCAACTGTTAGCTTCAACAAAGGGAAGGCTCCCAAGAAACGAGCTTACAGTGCCAAGGAAGTAAATGCTGTCGACTTTGTTTCGACAGTAGGAAAGACTGGGGACAGACCCGGTACAAATGCATCCACCTCTATCCCTCAGTGAGAAGATGAAAAAGCCATACTCCTTCACTAGGGAGCATACCAGAAAACTGTTCGACACTTCCGTTCGAGCCAATCTAATGACACTTCCAGAGCCGAAAAGGCCAGCGGAAGTCGGGAAGACAGATGAGTCAAATTACTGCTCATATCATCGCATGTTGGGGCATGTGTTGGAAGATTGCTACCTTTGCAAAGATGAGATTGAGAAACTTATCCAAGAATGTGCAATAGAAATGGGGAAATACCTGGTCAGTCCACCCCAACCGCATCAGAAGCCGAGGTAGGCCTTTGCGGTGAATGCAATCCATACAAATGAAGATTCATCTTGGGAAGACCCAGAAGAATATATAGACTCCTCTCAAGAGCGAGAGGCCATATCGGACTCTACCCCATTAACGCCGATATATACACCGGCGACACTTCCTTCAGAGTATTCTGTCAGGAACGCATTGGAAGAAATTCAAGATACTTTGGTAGAATTGTCTCAACAACAAACGAATATGACTCGTAAGATGGAGGAACTCTCAGAGCAATTGACTGAAGTCTTGACATAAAAGAGGGCCCGTTGGTCCGTCTCAACTGAAGAATCCGGATCTGTGCAGCAGAGCAGAAAGGGCAAACATGTGATTGACATGAATAAAAGGCTAGAAATCCAATGCAAGCAGCCAGTATTCCCTGTAAGAAGAAGATGCAGTCATTGCAAGGACGAGTCCAGAGACATTCCTATGATTGAAGAAAGCCTACGAAAGAGGCAAGCCATGGGCGAAGAAGCACAAGGAATAAGAATAAAGAGCAATACGTCCCTCAAGAAGTAATATTCCTTCCCAGAGGAAAAGACCCGAGAGCTATTCAAATTGTGCATGAAGCATGAAGTAATGTCTTTACCTAAGCCTAAGAAACAAGAAGAAGATTTTGAAGATGATATACCCCGATATTGTCTGTATCACCGCTCCGGAGGCCACTCCATTGAGCAATGCATTGCTTTCAAAGATGAAGTGGAAAAGCTGATCTAAAATGGCGGGATAGATATGGGTAAATATCTGGTGAATCCTCCACGTCCTCACAGCCGAAGTGTCAATACATACACAACAAATGTGTTAAATGTAAAGACCGAAGGCGACGGGAAGATATCGGCTGCAGCAAAGGCAAGCTCTTCCAGTAATGGTCAAAGAATGGTATTCGGAGAATACCAGATGTTGCCATATAAGGTTGTGGAGCAAGCCATCAAGGCTACCTTCGAGCGCAACCAGCCAGAAGAAGAATAGACTTCAGTCCAAAAGAAGAAGAAAAAGCAGTCTCCCGTGATGAAGAGGGAAAAGAAGAAAGCCCCTATTCAGGCACCTCCGCCGCCAAAGATGTCGGTTCAGTCCCGTCTCATTAAAGAGGCGGCTAAAAAGAAAAAACAAGAGAAAAATAGAAAAAAAAATGAAAGGAGAAAACTCAGAAACAAGGAAGAGCGGGCCGATAGGCCAGAGCCTGAAATGACGCCTCTGCAAAAACTTCAAAAGATCATCGATGAATTGGAGGAATATGCTCCAGGTCGTCCGATGAAAAGGGTGCCACTAGAAGAAATGGAGAAGAAATCTCGTCTGAGATGTTGGCTGATACAGCTCCAGTAACACATGAAAAGCACGGAGAAAGAAACTCCATGATGACGAAGAAGTTGCTGCCTTCTGGGAGGGAGAAGTGACTATGGAAAAGCTAGAAAAGCAGTTCTATACATGCTCCTGCAATATGGCCTTTGTGCAATTTCAAGCTGAAAGTGGCCCAGCTGATGATGAAATTAGGTGTGTTTCACCTAAATCCCGAAAACCGCTGGCGACATACCAGAGAAGAAATAACTCGTAGAGTCGAGGAAGAGGCCAAGGCAGAAACCAGAATGATAGACGCGACAAAGGCAAGAATGCTATAAGAAAGACAAAGTGATCCACTTCAGGGGAGAAGTCCCAAAGCCGACCCCAGAGCCAGAAGTGAGGGGAAATGTCTATTTTTACCCCTCATCAGATGAAGAAGCAGGACCTCTAGAAAGTCTTGAAGAAGCAGGTCCCGCAGTAAATCCTGATGAAGCAGGTCCTTCAGCGCCGCACGACGCCGCGAAATAGAAGTTTTGGCTGACTTATTCGATGAAGGCCCGAGGGTTGACTCTCAAGAGAAAGAGGTTCTAGCTAAAGAAACTCCAGAAGAATTAAGACAGGTTGCCATCAGTCGAAAAGGCTCGTGCAAGAGCAGATCGGAAGATTCTGCAAACAATGAAGAGAATGCCTGCAGGCCTCAACATATGGGAAGCCATCTCCCTAAGCAAAGAACTGAGGGAAGCTCTCGTCACTGTCTTACAAGACCCAGAGGCGAATGAAATTCACATGGCCCAAGTCCAGGCTGAATTGTACACAGTGTACGAAGCCACGGTGACTTTCACCGATGAAGACATGTTGCTAACTTCTTTCTGTCATAATAGGCCATTATACATGAAAGGCCAAATCAATGGACGAGAGATAGATCGAATCTTGATAGATTCGGGATCTGCCGTCAATATCATGTCATTCAACGCCTACCAAGCATTGTACCTCATGCCTTATATGAAGAAGGTACAAGGGGTTACAATCTCAGGTTTCAACCAAAATTCAGAAGAGGCTCTTGGACGAGTCGATGTTGAGTTGACTCTGGATGGCTGGGTGACCCAGGTGTCATTCCTCATCATCAACTCCAATACATCTTTCAAGGCACTCCTAGGGAGGCCTTGGCTGCACAAAAATTGGGTTGTTCCCTCTACCCTACATCAATGCATCAAGTACACTAAAGACGACAAGCAACACCGAATCTTTGCTGATCGGGAGCCGTTCAAAGCCTATGATTGCCATCATGCGGATGCACGATTATATTTTGACAAGGATATGGACCTGACAACCAGTGGAGCCCGTGGCAAAGGAAAGCAGGTGATGAAGGAGTCCTCTGATGAAGAGGGGGGCATAACCATAAATGAAGCCAAGGTTAAAAAGTTCTGACGGAAGCTGAAGACTTTCACTAAATACGGGAAGCCCGTCATAAATCTAGAAGCAAACTTCATCAGCGAAGGTGTGAGGGCAAGTGTTCGCATGACACCCAATTTAACGAAGCTGGCCTATCAAAGGGATGTTCACACAGTGGAGGAACTTAAGACCTTCATTGTCCCCTACAAAGACAATCGGCGAATTGTCTTCTATAAGGGAGACTTGGTGCTTGAAAATCCCCCAGAAGATGATTTTGGGATAAAAGCGCCTCAGTAGGAAGCCGATGAGGAAATCCCAGAATTGGAAGATATGCCCCAATACATCAAGAAGATGTGCCAACAACAGAAAATTCCAGATAAGCAAAGTCTAGTCAGAATCAAGTTCTTTCAAGAACTCTAGCATCCAGCCGAAGTGAGGGGACAACCTCCCTTCTCTAAGCAAGATCGGAGAGGTTTAGGCTACGGTCAACACCGTGGTCCTTCTGTCCACTATGTAGTTAATATGGTGAGCCTGTCATCATCTGAAACAAAAGGACATACCTCATAAATAAAGGTTGAAAGTCCAGAAGAAGAACCTCTGCAGCTAGCCTCTCTGGAGGATTCTTGTTCAGTAGAAGAAGAGTCAGTATGGCACGAAGTATATGTCGCTGACATTGACGAAGAAGAAGATTTCGTGGATGTTTAACCGGCTCCACGAGAAATGGAAGATGGCGGACAAGCCACAGTCGATGAACTGAAAGAGGTCGACCTAGGTGGACCAGAAGATCCGCGTCCAATCTTCCTCAGTGCTTTGTTGAGCGAGGAAGAAAAGCAAGCATATACAGAAGTGCTCCTAGAGTACAGGGACTATTTTGCTTGGAATTACAAAGAAATGCCTGGCCTAGACCCTTCAGTGGCAGAGCATCAACTGGCCATTCTCCCTGATGTCAAGCCAGTGAAACAGGCCCAAGGGCGGATGCGCCCAGAATTGGTAATCAAAGTAAATGCAGAAGTCGACAAGATGCGAGAAGTTGATTTCATTGAAGAATGCATCTACCCAATATGGCTGGCCAATATTGTGCCAGTAAAGAAGAAGAATGGTCAAGTCCGAGTCTGCATCGACTTTCGGGACTTGAATAAGGCATGCCCCAAGGATGGCTTCCCACTACCCATTACTGAAACAATGGTGGATGTCACTACAGGTTTCGAAGCATTGTCCTTCATGGATGGGTCTTCAGGATATAATCAAATCAAGATGAGGATACAATCAAATCAGGATGGCCGTGGAAGATAAAAATTTTACAGCCTTCAGAACCCCTAATGGTATATTCAACTACAAACGAATGCCCTTTGGGCTCAAAAATGCCGATGCCACTTATCAGAGGGCCATGACAAAAATATTTGATGAAATGCTACATGACCTGGTCGAATGCTATGTTGATGACCTAGTCGTGAAATCAGAAAGAAAAGAAGACCATCTGATTGATCTCCGGAAGGTGTTCGAAAGGCTTTGACAATATCAGTTAAAGATGAATCCCTTAAAATGCGCCTTTGGCGTTTCCAGTGGCAAATTCCTCGGATTTGTGGTCAGATATTGAGGCATAGAAATTGATCCCGACAAAATCAAAGTCATCTGAGAGTTGCCTCCTCCTAAGAATCTGACAAAGTTTAGATCTTTGCAAGGCAGGTTAGCTTACGTTAGGAGATTCATCTCTAATTTGTCGGGAAGATGTCGACCCTTCTCAAAGCTAACAAAAAAGGGGGTACCCTTTGTATGGGATGAAAAATGCCAACAAGCCCTAAACAAAATCAAGGATTACCTCCTCAATCCACCTGTACTTGGGGCACCAGTACATGGTAAATCTTTAATCCTGTACATTGCGGCTATAGACACATCACTGGGGGCATTACTCGCCCAAGAAAATGAAGATGGGAAAGAGCAACCCCTATACTATTTAAGTAGGATGCTGGTGGGTCCCGAACACCGATACTCTCCTATGGAGAAAATGTGTTTGGCCCTGGTATTTGCCGTAAAGAAGCTGAGGCACTATCTCCTGACACACAGTTCAATTAATATCACGGTATGATCCGTTGAAATTCCTCCTCAAGCAACCCGCGTTGTCAGGAAGACTAGGGAAGTGGGCCTTACTCCTCATGGAGTTTGACATCACATTTGTGCTTCAGAAGGCAATAAAGGGGCAAGGCATGGCCGAATTCTTGGTAGCTCATCCCATCCTTGAAGACTTTCCTCTGAGCAAGGAATTGCCAGATGAAGAAATACTGCCGGCACAAGAAATAGCAGAAGTGCAGCAAGCAAAAATCAAGACATGGCAGTTGTATTTTGACAGAGCGTCAAGAACTGTCACAAAGCCTGATGACACATCAACAACCCGAGCTGGGGCTAGGCTTGTCCTTATTACTCCAGAAGGTGGGGTGCTACACCATTCGTGTGCACTCATAGAAGCATTGACAAACAACGAAGCAGAATATGAAGCTCTGATAGTAGGGCTAGAAATTGCCCTGGAAATTGGTGTCCGGTGCATCCAAGTAGACGGAGACTCCTTCCTTGTCATTAGACATGTCCTCGGGATCTTTGAAGTCAGAAAGACAAAACTAATAGCCTACCATGTTGCTGCTATAACGTTAAGCGAAATGTTTTACATCTTCCAAATAGAACATGTCAAAAGGGGGCAGAATGCTCAAGCTGACGCCTTCGCCAAATTAGCCTCCGCTCTAAAGTTGCCACCAGCAGGCGAGGCTGAAATCCTGGTAAAGGATAGAAGGCTCTTCCTAAGCTCCCTAAATGAAGAAGATGGCTTAACGGTGTTCGAAGTCAACACCGTTGAAGAAAATGAAGCAGAAGAAGAAGACTGGCGAGTCTCCATCATCAAAGTCAAGGAAGGATGGCTTCCAGATGACAAAGCTGAAAGAGTATGATTGTTACGTCGGGCAATGTCCTATAAGATGATCGGCAGGGTTCTATATCGGCGGGTCCCTGAAGACAAAAACGCGGTCCTTTTAAGGTGTCTTTCACCGAAAGAGGCGCATACGATATTGAAAGAAGTTCATGCCGAGATTTGCGGAGCGCATCAGTCCGGATTAAAAATGAAGATCAACATCAAAATCAAAGGCTTCTTTTGGCCGACAATGTACGCAGATTGTGAGAAGATGGTTAAAAGTTGCCCCCAATGCCAAGCTTTTGGGCCAATTCCCAGAAGGCCTCCAAACCATTTACATCCCATAGCCCCTACATGGCCTTTCGCCCATTGGGGAATGGATGTGGTAGGCCCGCTCCCACCTTCATCAAGAGGGTGTAAGTATATTTTGACTGCTACAGAATACTTTACGCGCTGGGCAGAAGCCGTCCCGCTGAAAGAAGTCACATGAGAAGTAGTGTCGCGCTTTGTCTGACACAAGATCATATGCAGGTTCGGGACACCCAGCCGAATCACTTCGGACAATGGTACACTCTTCAAAAACCAGACAATTAACAAGATGGCGGCAAAATTCCATATTGATTGAAATGCGTCTTCAATCTACTACCCTCAAGTTAATGGCATGACCGAAGCCTTCAACAAGACGCTTTGCAAGCTGTTGGTGAAGATCAGCGAAGGACAAAAGCGAAGCTAGGATGAAAAGATGTACGAGGCACTGTGGGCCTATCGCACAATCTACAGAACCTCTACAGGCTGCTCGCCATATTCTCTAGTGTATGGGGCAGAGGCAGTAATTCCAATTGAAATTGAATTGTCTTCTTATCGGGTGGATTTGCATTATGAATGGGAAGAAAGCGACCTAAATGAAGCACAAAGGCGCTACAAGGAGTTGGCAGACCTCGAAGGCAAAAGGTTGGCGGCTTACCAACGCCTACAAGTCTATCATGCCTGAATGTCCAGGGCTTTTGACAAATTGGTAAAGGAAAGGATATTCAAGAAAGGCGACCTCGTCATGGTCAAGCAAAAGGACGTGATGGCCGCTCGTCTGAAGAACAAGTTCAAACCAAATTAGATAGGGCCCTTCATAGTCAACAAAGTATATGAAGGTGGTGCCTATAAATTGATTGATGAAAAAGGCAATGTGGCTTTTTCCCCACTGAATGGGCGCTACATGAAATTGTATTATGCCCTAGAGTATGAGCTGTCTGAAAATACACAGCTAAAGAAGCCTTGAAAAAAAAAAAGGTACTCCGACAGACTTGATCGGTCTTCTCACTAAAAAGGAGGCCAATTAAGGGCAAAAAGGTCTTAAATCTGATTGAGGTGAAAACCCGCAAGGGCGTCTCAAGCAAAAATGGAAAATCATACTGTGTAAAAACTCGCAAGGGCGCACAGACAAAAATAAGAAGGGGCTAGCCTTGACGAAAACCCGTGAGGGCGTTATGGTTAGTAAAAAAAAAAAAAGCAACTCATTGGGAAAATTCTCCTCGCCTATTCTTGGTGAGAGTTGAGTTTTCCCACATCCTTATCCAAGGAGGATGTCAGAGTCGTCAATGATGAGAAAACCCTTAGATCACTCCACAAAGGTGGGGTGACATTAAAAAAAAAGGGCTACGACCGAGACGATGACGACGATGTCCACCCGACTCGGTAAAGAAGTGGAAAGAACCGATCTTCACTTTGGATAGGTTCAAAAGGTCCCTTCATCCCAAAGTGGTTTGTCTCGTCAAGCAAAGCAAACAAGAAAGCCAAGTTACCTCAAGTTTTCGGCCCAAGGAGCCGTTGTATCCCAAAACCCCAAGTTTTTGGCCTAGGGAGCCGTCGTATCCCAAAATCCAAAGTTTTTGGCCCAAGGAGCCGTTATATCCTAAAACCCAAATATCCTGTCCCACCAGGGGAACTTCCACCAAAATCCAAAGTGCATGGCTACTTGGAGCCTTTACTATCATGCAAACTAAATCCCGTGGCTACTTGGAGCCTTCATCCCCTTGAAACCCAAACCGATGGCTACTTGGAGCCTTTATTACCATGCAAACCAAATCACATGGCTACTTGGAGCCTTCATCCCCTTGAAATCCCAAAGTTCATGGCTACTTGGAGCCTTCATCCCCTTGAAACCCAAATTCATGGCTACCTGGAGCCTTTACTACTTTGAAAACTCAAGTTCATGGCTACTTGGAGCCTTTACTACCATGCAAAACCCAAATCCATGGCTATTTGGAGCCTTCATTCTCTTGAAACCTCTAAGTTCATGGCTAATGGGAGCCTTTACTCCTTTGAAATTCCCAAATTCATGACTACTTAGAGCCTTTACTCCCATGAAACCATAAAGTTTATGGCTACTTGGAGCCTTTACTTCCTCGAAATCTCAAACCTATAGCTGCTTGGAGCCTTTATCTCCTTGCAAATTTAAAATTCACGGCTACGTGGAGCCTTCATCCCCTCGGAAAGTCAAATCTTCTGTCCCATCGGAAAAGTACATCACAAGAGCTATTTTTACAATATATAGTAAATAGTTCATCCTATCAAAAACATGAGATATATTGAAGAATCATAAAGCATCCGAGACAAGCCCTCGGGATAGCTGAAAGAAATAACGATGATGTTCGAGACAAGCCCTTGGACTAACTCAAAAAAGAAAAGAAGAGTAGCTCAGTCTCGAGCAGGTGACTCGGGAGAGTCTACAATCTGGCAAAGAAGTCCAAGTTTGCGGAGACACTCGGCTCTCTCCTTACGAATCTCAGCAAGGGGAAAATCCACTGCCGCAACAAGATGAGAACCCTCCTCTATAGACTTTTCAACTTGCTTCATTTGAAGGCACAAAGTAGCGAGAAAGGATGTATGGCTCTCCAATTCCAAAAGGGCAGCATCTCGTTGGCATTGCAAAACTGCAGACTCCTCGGCAGTACTATCTTTCACTGCCTCCAAGGTAGCTACTTCAGTCCTCAAAAAGGTCACTCTGGCCTCGAAGGTTGCAAGAGTGTCATCAGCTGGTGCTGCTACAAGAAAAATGAAAGTCTTATAAGACAACCAAAGAAAGCAATAGAAGACATGTACAAAAAGAAAATTAACCTGGAACTGAGCTAGGGGTCTGATGATCTTCAACAGTTTTAGACAAAGGCGACAAAAGGATGGTGCCGGTAGAGCCCTCTGAAGGACAATGAGAGATAGTCCTCTCAACATAAAACTTGGCAGAGCTAGAAGATGTGTCAGAATAAGACAATAGCACTGTTCGGATGGAGTCCTCCGAGGCGGCAGAAAGGGAAGCAGTAGGAGAAGCTATTGCAAGAGCCGGTTGCCACAGGACCAGTGCACGACTGCTAGCTTCAAAATTCATAGCCGGTTAGAACTCAGATTCCGCATTTGAAAGTATGACAGTGTCTCTTGAATGAGCGGGAGAGGCATAGCCTGTCATAAAGAAAATAAGGTAAAAAAAAAAAAAACAAATCCAAGAGCAAAATGAAATGAAGCAAAGTAAGAAAGGAAAATGGTTTTACCATCGTCTAAAAGCTCAGAAGGAGGTTGATAGATGACTATAGCCAGCGACATGTCAGGGGTTGAAACCTCAATTGATGTGGAAGAAGCCCACTCAGCTTCATTCGAGGTTGTAGCTGAGTTAACAGTTGCGGGAATAATAGTTGCAAGACAATCAACATCAATTCAACAAAGAAATAAAGAAGAAAAGGTCCTGAGAGGAAAGGAAAGAACAATTACCCAAAGGAGTGCAGTCTAATATGGTAGCCTTCGAAAGTGTCATTTCCAAACAAATAGCCCCCAAAAGCAAAGCCTCTGGTCCCACCATAGGAGCATTGCCGGCAAAATTCTTGAATGAGTCAGGAGCAGTGGAATCTTCTACAGGATTCGTTGCCTCGGGCAGGGGTACAGAGGCCAGCCGGTCCAAGTTTTTGGTAGTCAACCTTGTACCCAGAAGAGAAGTCATCAGAGGCAAACATCGGGAAGCACAAAATAATAAAAAAAAGGGGAAGACCATACCAGGGTCGGAATCTCTTGACAAGAACTCTTGCTCCATTTGGTTGAAGAGTGGAATCTCCTGACAAGAACTCTTGTCATGTAGATTAATTTAAATGTAAAAAAAAAAATAAACGATGGTTCTGCCATATCGGTTGGCCGACCATCAAACAAAAAAAATCAGAAAATTAAAATGATGGTTCTGTCATATCGGTTGACCGGCCATCGAATAAAAAAAATTATAAATTAAAATGATGGTTCTGTCATATCGGTTGACTGGCCATCGAATAAAAAAAATCAAAAATTAATAAACGATGGTTCTGCCATATCGGTTGACCGGCCATCGAAATTAAAATAATAATAATAATAATAAATGATGGTTCTGTCATATCGGTTGACCGGCCATCGAAATCAAAAAAATTAAAAATTTAAAATCTCGGTTCTACTATATCGGTTGGTCGGCCATAAAATTAAATTTTTTTTAAAACTAAAAAAAATTCAGAAAATTAAAATAAGTGGTTCTACCATATTGGTTGGTCGGCCATAAAATTTAAAAAAATTAATAAAAAATAATAAATAAAATTTAGTTAATAGTTTAGCCATATTGTTTGGTCTGGCCATGAGATTAAAAAGTAAGACTAAAAAAAAACAGAAAATGGAAAGATAATATCTTTAAATAAAATAAGAAAAAGAGAATATAAATATAATAAAATAAAAAGATGATGAAACTAATAATTCTTAAAACAGAAAATAAAAAAATTAATAATCCTCAAATAAAACAAAGAAATGAAAATTTTTAAAAATAAAAGAAACTAAAAAGATAATGAAATTAATAATGCTTAAATAAAAAACAGAAAATAAAAGGACTAAAAAGATAATAAGACTAATAATTCTTAAATAAAAAAGCAGTAAATGATAAAGTTAATAATTTTAAATAAAATAAGAAACATAAAAATGATAAAACTAATGAAACATAAAAAAATGTAAAATAAAAACAGAAAATAAACAGTAATGAAATTAATAACCCTTAAATAAAAACAATAAAATAAAAATAAAACTAACATTTCCTAAATGAAACAAAGAATTAATGAATTTTAAATAATATAAAAATAGATAATAAATTAAATTTAGTTGTTCTTCCATATTAGTTGGTTGGCCATTAAGAGGATGGATTAACTTAATAAATTAAATTAAAATCACAAGTTAATTAATGGTTCTTCCATACTGGTTGGTTGACCATTTACACATTAAAAATCAGAAAATATAAAAAAAATTAAAATTAGTGGTTCTACCATATTGGTTGGTAGGCCATTCAATAAAATATATTAAAAAAAATTAGACAGAAAATAATAAAATAATAAAAATAATGGTTCTACCATATTAGTTGGTAGGCCACTCAATAAAATAAGATTAATAAAGAAAAGCAGAAGATGATAAAAACAAAAATGGTTCTTCTATATTGATTGGTTGACCATCTAACATAAATTTAATCAAATAGAAAATAAAATAAAAAAAATCAGAAATTAAATTTAATGATTTTTTCATAATATTTGTTAATCAATTAATTAGCAAATCTATCAATTAATCACTTAATCAAATTAAAAATCTGTTAAATGATCAATCAATTAAAAATCCTATTAATCAGTCACTTAAGTTTATTGGTTAACAAAACTTGTTAATTCAAGTAACTTCTTAATCTACCAACTCAATCAATCAGATCAACAAATGTGTTAATTAAATAATCAACTTAACAAATTAAGTTAATTCATTAAGCATTCAACCAATTAAGTTAACAAAATTGGTTAATTAATCAGTTAACTTAATCAGTTAAGTTAATTTGTTAAATTGTCAACCAGTTAACTAATGTAACAAATTTGTTAACCAACCAGTCAACTGGTCAAATTAAGTTATTAATCAATCAATTAAGTTATCAAAAACATGTTAATCACTTAAATCAACAAAATTTCAACTAATTAAGTCAAATTGGTACTTAATTAATCATCCAATCAACTGAACTAACAAAATTTTAACCAATTAAGTCAAATTGGTACATAATCAATCATTTAATCAACTAAATCAACAAAATTATAATTAATTAAGTTAAATTGTTATTTAATTAATAATTTAAATTAACAAAATTTGTTAATCAATTAATTAATTGAGTTCAACAAAAAATTGTTACACAACCAATTAAATTAAGTTAACAAAAGTATGTTAATTAATTACCCAATCAATTCAATTAATTCAATTTAAGTGTTAAAATCAATCAACTAATTAAATCAATTAAGTTAATTAAATCCAATCAATCAATTAAATCAAATCAATCAATTAAATTAAATTAATCAATCAATCAACTAATCAAGTTAAAATTCGTGATTAATCAATCATTAAATCAACTTAACAAATTTGTTACTTAACTAATTAAATTAACTTGGCCCTTCCATACCGATTGGTTAACCAAGGTCCTTCTTTTTAAATAACAATAAAAAAATCAGGTTCATTCATACTGGTTGAATGGCCTAAATTTAGTGGTTCTATCCTATTGGTGGACTGACCACTTGATCAATGGTTCACTCTTATTGGTAGAGTGACCAAAGATTATATTTATTGATTCATCCTTATCAATGGGTACAATCAGTGCCTTCTATGGTTCTGTCCTAACTGGGGACCAGGCTACGAAGTCGTGATTATCCTATTAATAGATGGACCAATAAGAATATTTCTTTGTTCATTTATATCGATAAGATAACCATTAATTAAAGTGGTTGTTTCATACTGATGGATTAATCATTAAGTCATGGTTCATTTATACTGGTTAAATGACCTAAAATAATTCTAATAATCCTCTATCCTTTTAAAGGATACTTAAAGGATAATTTCTAAGAATCTTCTTCAAAGATACTTATCTTTTTGTGAGAACTTCAAGATCCTTTAAGTATTATTTAAAGGATACTTATGGACTCCTCTTTACTAAAAAAAGGAAGAACAAAAATGACTTATATGCTGCATTAAACTCCTGCTTGTTTTCCTGTTTATTTCAAGTCTTATCTGGATGGTTAATTAAGGGTTACCAATCAGTGATTGGTGTAATTAACACTGACCGAAGTCAGTGGGGAGAAATCAAGAACATGGATCCATAGTCGATCAAGAAGTCATTTAGACTTTAAAGATTAATCTTAAAAGTCTGCCTAAAAGAAAAGAGAACATATTTTCAAAACTCAAAATTCTTTTTTCAAATTAAGATTTCCCTAAAGAATTTTAAATCCGACAAAGAAGATTTTTTCAAAATCAAAAGGATTTTAATAAAAAAGATGGGAGTCTCACACACAGAAATGTAAAAATATATGTCATGAGGCATCTCCTAGCCATAACGCTGCTCGATCTGCTGCGGACGTCTTGCGTCGACTGTAAACCTGGCCCATGTCGAAGCGTAAACGTGCACGGGTGTCCTCACCACCACCTAACAGGGTGATTGTAACGGTCCCACAACTATCGAGGATTCGAATCTTGAATTCCATGTAGTGAATCCATTACCCGGTCCTAAGTCTATTATTCCTTGATCTTAACTGAATAGTGCACAATCTCAAGATACATAAAGAATTATTCAATCTCATAATTGGAAGCAACAAAGAATACAAACTAAAATTTTATTATATATGTCTAAAGTTACAATTGGAAATTCGAGTATGACAAATATACATTACTTTGATAACACACTACTAACCAAAACCAACAGTAGCTGATTCCAAAGACTACAAGCTTCACTCCTGGATTGAATATATATTTTTTGCTCTTTTACTTGAAAAACACATTTTATAATTTTTAAGAGACTCAAAGTTGTCATTTCAATATGGATCATTTACATCTATATTGTCATCTCTCTCTCTCAGTACTCTTGTCCACTCATCCTTCATAGGAAGTGTTTCTTTTAAATTTCTGCAATGCAATGCATCATCTTTCTTTTAATTTAATTAGTTGACTCTTGTAATGCACTTAGATGTAAGTACCGTAAATACGACAAAGACGGCGGAAAAGTAAACAGAACAATAACCCATTTTCTTTAATTTACTTAACTTCTACCTAATTTATTTTCTTAGACTTTTAGTTTCTTGTCTTTTATTTTCTTACAATTAATGAGAATTATAATTTAATGATAATTAGTATTAACATAAAAAATATGCAAAATACTTGAATAAAAGTCATATTTCATAGGGTCGTAGGAGTCAATCACATCATTTCCCATCTTAGACTGGTCTGTACTTTCTTAGTTGATCGCCGCGCCGACTGGATGATTCATCTTTTAACTCGAAGTGGTGGGGATAACTGCTCACTAGTGGTGAAAGCTGGTTGAGCAGGCCGTCCACTGGCAGTCCCCTTAGCCTTCACCTATCTGTCCCAGAAGGCCTCCTGATACCCATTGGGTGAGGTGGGAAAACATGCTGACCGGGGTGTGTGGTCTCCTAAACCACACAGTCCACTCCCCAGTCATGAGAGTGCACTCAAGAAAGATATGTACCCTCTTCCTAAGTCGGTAATCTCAAGTCTGGATTCAAACCCTATAAGAAAAGATATGGTCCATGCCCAACTAGCACCAATCATAAGGAGCATGACCCGATGTCCCGATATCCCCAAGGATGGATTGTGTGGGCCTGTCCTGTTAATGAAGTGACGTCACTTTATAACTTAATGAAACAAATCGTTGTCAAGAATCATTATTCTCTATGGAAGGTTTTCTCACCTTTACTATCTTCATGGAATCTTTAAAAGAGTACACCTGAGTGTGCCTCACTAAGGTTCTTTACCCCTTTCGGTCATCGTCATGTAAATAATCATCTTATGTTTCATCTAAAATCATAATAAAGTATGACTAATATAACATAAATGTCATAGAAAAGACTCCATCTTTACATCTCATAGTGTGATCTTCAAGCTTATGTGTGCCGGGTTTCAAACGGACTTTGTCCATCATTTTCATTTCCATTAACTAAGGAAGAATATCATGTTGCTGTTTGTGTTTAAACAGCATAGTCCTTTCGTGTGGTGAGTGTCCACTTGGAGACCATGTTCAGGTCATGTGTTGTAAGGGAACTTCATGATACATGTGTTCATTTCATGACTTTTCTACTCATTTTCATTTATAAAGAAACTCATTAAGCCATGAAAGATAACTGTGTTGTAGCCTTAAAAAAATGTCATTTACACTAATATAAAACATATCCACATGGAGGTTTAATTCTTTTCCTGATAAGAACAGGTATATGACATGTGAATCTTTCATAGAATCCACTTAAACAACCTGTTCATATTTCAATTCGACAGGGTTTCCCCTGTATAAACCACAGTTTAATGCCCCTGAAACCACTCTTAAATCCCAAAACAAAGAGGGGGCAGGGGAGGTGTCACCCTACCTTCTTAGGGTTCTAAAAACCCAAGCTGGCTGCAAGTGGAGCCTTCTCCTCGTGAAGCTCCTCATTGCACAGCTGAAAATCTGGATTCTCCAAGGCTGTAGGTTATGGAGGGACTGTCCTCACCTTCTCCTCAAGCTTTTTCTTCATCTCAGCCTGCCTTCTTAATCTCCTCCCCTTGCTCTCTCTCTCTTCAGGAGCTGCTCCAAAATCTCCCTCTATCTCCCTCCCTTTCTCACCCCTTCTCTCCCTCTCTCCCTCTCTTTCTGGACAAAGCAGGCCAGCACCTACTGTCCCCCCTCCTGGGCCTCTAACAGGCCCACTCAACTGGCCCATTAAAACCAAAAACTTCAGCCCATTAAACCCTGAGTAAATGGGCTGAAATAGGCTCAATAACATCCCATTAAAACCCAATATCTTCTTGCCCACTTAAAGCCCATTAGGCCCATTAAGGGTCCATTAACAATTAGGGAAAATTCAATTAAACCCTTGTCCCTATTGCTTTTACACCTCAAACTTTTAACATTTTAGCTTATTTCCCTGGATTTTACAATTTGGCCGATTTTAGTTTGCTTTAAAGTGTTAGAAATTGTAAATTTAAAGCTTAATGTTTGTTATGTTTTATATTTATTTACAATTGAATCCTAAATTTCTTGAAATTGTACATATGCCCCTGCATTAATTCGCAGGTCCTTACAGTGACACCCTCTTGGGGTCTCTCCTCACACCTTACTGGTGGGCGTCCAACCCAATGATGGGGAGATGTGCCCCACTTCCTTCCTCGAGTGAGAGAGGCTTGGTGAGGTCCACACCAATTTCTCCTTAGACATTTTTGACTTGGGCGTGAAACTTGGCATTTATACCCTTCGCTTCTCAGAAATTATGTTATATCCTTCTATTTTCTGACATTGAATTTATATCCTACCTCCATAGTCTTTTCTGAAATTATATCTATATCCTTATTCTCTTTTCAAAAATGGCATTCTTGCCCTCATTTTGCGGAAATTGCTTATATCCTTTTATTTTCACATATTACATTTATACTCGTTTCTCTATTTTCAAAAATTATTTATACTTAACAATTCTTACTCTGGCTGACTTTGTCCCACAACTTGTCTCATGTGTGGAAAGGCATTCTCTCTTGCTGTGATATCCTGCATGCTGCAATCCAGATAGCTCTTGGAAATGGCCAGAGGTGTTTAGTTTGGATGGATAGGTGGTGTAAGGGAACCCCTCTTTGAGACAGATTGCCCATGTTATTTTGCATTGCCTCCCAGCCTGTGCCAGTGGTTGCTGATGTTTTTTACTCTGCTTAGCTTGGGGTTGTTTGGGCTTCTACTTTTAGGAGATAGCTCATAGGAGAGTAAGTCACGGGTGACTCCCTATTCGTGACAGACTGGCCCGCTTTATAGATGATTTGGCTACTACTTGCCCACTGTGCGGCGACCTAGATGAGTCGATGGATCACCTTTTTGCTGTCTTCCCCATTACTACAGAGGTGTGGCAGATGGTCCTTGGCAAGGTGAGGATGCTGGTTCCTGAGGTGGCCTCAACGGGTGACCACCTTCCTTTTTGGGATAGTTTTTACTTCCCAATAGAGGGCTGCCAAATTTGGTGGTTGATCCTCCATGCAACCGTGTAGGCAATATGGGGAGAAAGAAGCCGAAGGATCTTCAAAAATGAAGCTTTGGTCCCCGAGAATGTAATGAGGTTCATCTCTATTAGGATGAGAGAATGAGCCTCGCTCTTTATAAAGGGGTTTCCAATAGCTCCTCCCTTTTTGCTTTGTTGGGTGTTGAATGATGCTTACACCTTCTTGATGTTTATGTGCATGGGGTCCTTTTGTGGGCTGATTGCTCTTGTACTTAAATTCCCCTCCTTTTGTTTTTTAGTACACTTGTGGTACCATCCACTTCAAAAAAAAAAAAAAAAAACATTTACTTACACATCCTTACAACTTTTGGCTGCACTAAACCCGTGTCCATGTCCTGCAGTATTAGGCTACCGAACTCTTGGAGCATGTTATGCATGAGTCTCTTATCCTTAAGCCCATTTCTACTATGAACCACCTTTTGAGGGTTGAATCTTCTGTCCCCAAAATTGTGTGTTGATTCCAACCAGCTTAGTGGAGTGAAAAAAAGAAAACACTGAGATGGGTTGTGGAAAACTTAGATTTAGTAAACAGGTAATAGTTAAAGAGAATGATTTCTCATTCCGTTGTCACACTAAAGGATTGATTTCTTCAATGGGTTCCTGGATACTGCAGCTTCTCATTCCATTGTCACACTAAAGGATTGATTTCTTCAGTGGGTTCTTGGATACTTCAGCAGAGTTAAAATCTTAAATCTTACTGTTGTAATATCTTACTGCTCCTATGCATGCTAATGATTTTGACAGCATCGTCCACAACTTTTTCTCTATATAATTTCAACTATAATGAACATAGTTAATTTCGACCATGATGAACATAGTTTATATGTTAGTATAATATATTCTTTTGTAGCTCAATTATGGCAAGAAATTAAAAACCGGAGTTGAAAACTGAAGTGGTCCTCGCTGGATCATTTCTGGTTCTGCTTCTTGCAGGATAACTGGCTGGTTCCGTCAATGTACTGCAAGTTCCAGCAGGCCGAGCCAGTTATGGCTGGCTTTGATTCAGTTCGGGCAATTTTGGTCCAAGTTGCCTGTGGTTGTGTATTTCAAATCTTAGTGATCGAGCATTTCAAACCTTTTCTATCCTTCCATCATCTAAGTTGCTTGCAACATGCTTTATTAAGGTAAGGTGGTTGTTTACATGGAATGAAGGATCAACACAGATTGGATTGGCTGGTCTGAACAGTTTTTTGCCGAACCGAACCGATTCAATCCCGATCCGCCACTACACAATCCTAGAGCGAATCGGCCTGTATTGGCCCACAGATCTGCTGATCCCAAATACCCATTGGGCTCCAACAGTTAGTTTTCACCAGCCATTGGAGATCAACTCTAGCCTGTGAGAGAGGGCCTTCAGCAGCTAAGTGGGGGCTGGGTTTGGCTTGGGTGCTACTTGTGTGTTCTGGGTGGGTCATGTACAATATTTGTATCATTCCTATGATGTAAGCCTACAATGAAATGTTAAAGTCCACAAGTATTTTAGCATAAGTATCTTTGTTTTGTCCAAATTGTCTTCATACATTGGAATAGCCATTTTATATGTTTTAGAAATTTTCATAACTTTTTTGAAAAAAAATTCATGCGCCTTGTGAGCATAAATGAGGGCTGGGGCTGGATTGGTTTGGGTCAGATCGGATTGGTCAATCTGATCAGTCAGACCCAGAGGGAACTGTGCCTGACCCCTGATCCTTCCTTTTTTCGGTTGTTATATCTGTCTTAAAAATTTATGCCTTTCATTGCCATGATTTATGAATTTCTTTTATTATAT
This sequence comes from Zantedeschia hybrid cultivar, assembly GCA_030544215.1. NCBI lineage: Eukaryota > Viridiplantae > Streptophyta > Magnoliopsida > Alismatales > Araceae > Zantedeschia > Zantedeschia hybrid cultivar. The sequence continues at coordinate 80,521,308 of JARZZO010000014.1, forward strand.
GCACCTGATCTTTGCAGATTCTTTTGGAGCTCATATCCAAAGGAGGGACTGTCAAATCAGTGATTAAAGAGAAGGACCTGGTTCAGGCAAGTAACTTCAATCTTTTAAATTCATCTTTGCTGCCTATATATGTTAAAATTGTTGGCGTGCCTATTGATCGGTTGCTTCTGATATGGACTCTTGGATCAATCTCATCTTTTGTGAAATGCGTACTCTGTGCGGCACCAGTGAAATGCCTTAAAATTTCAAGACACGGCTTGAAGCTTGAATGCATAACAAGCATGCTGTATGTGACTCAGCAGATTGGAGAAATACACTAAAGTCCTTTCTTGTTGCCCTGAACTTCTTTAGGACCTTGGGCAGATCCTCAACTTTTTCCGAAGTTCTATTTCATGTACGTGACAACATCGAAAGCAACCAAGATGTGTTATTGCATACTGTTATTCTTCATTGGTAATAATTTGTTGAAAAAGTAAAGGTTAGTACATAAAAATATCTTGCAATATGAAGTGCATTTGATTATAGAAAGATAAATGAAGGTTGTGTAGCATGAGTTCGGTAGGTAGGGTATTTATCTGATCATGTATCTATCTCTTCAAAAAGATTCATTACATATGACCTAGAAATGACATGAATATATGAGCTGTCGTGGGTATATAAGAAATGCAACACAAACTTATCAAATACATTGATAAATTTACTATTGTCCTATTTAGCTCTGATTTGTAAAATGAAATTGTCTAGGACATAATAAAAAGGTGGAAGCCATGGCTACCCTATACTCTATATATGTGATTACCATCATAACATTTGTACTTTTCTAGAACATAGTCCATGTGACACATCATGATTTCCATAAATCAATTTTATTTGCTGTGGTGACCTGTACTCAAGTTGAATCTTCTCGTCAAAGCTTTCTACCAATATCTTATTTCTGTGGCACACACTATTTGACAACATGGACGTGCGGAAGGTTGCGAATCAATGACAATCTACTTAAGTTGCCTGTTACTTGCAGCAGGATCCTCATGCTCAGATGATTATGTTGCGAACATTTCTTTGAAAGTTTGTTTGTTTGTAACACTTACAAACTAACTGGTATCTCTTCTGTGCCATACAAACTGCAGATAGTAGACCCTGCTGCAATTGAAGCGTTGGTGGACAAAGTTCTTGCTGAGAATCCAAAACAGCTGCAACAATATCGTGCCGGCAAAACTAAGTTCCAGGGGTTTTTCGCTGGCCAGGTATGGTGAAAAACAAACCTGGAAACTCTAGTCCTGTTCTACTAAGATTATCCTATATCTCAGCTTTCTTGGCCTGTTTGTGATCTCTCCTCAATTTTACCTCCAGGTAATGAAGGAATCCAAGGGTAAGGCAAACCCACCCCTTTTGAACAAGATACTTATGGAAAAGTTGAAGGCTGAAAGCTCATAAAATTTTGAGGATTGATGAGGGATATTCTCATGCATTTCTTGGAAATAAATATCAAATTCTTCCCAAGCATGTGAATCTATTTGGAGGGCGAGGATGCATAACAATATAGCGTGCCTTATCGCACGCATATTGTTTCCCATGTTTGGGCCATGTACCAATGTAAGTTTATTCATTTGATTGGTTAGTACAAACTTTCTATGAAATTAAACTATAAGCTACAAGGGTTGTCGGCACAACATGCGAAACCTACACTGGTGAGCAGTTCTATAACCTCTTTCCTCGGTGCTTGTGTCGTTTTAGGTTACAATCCAAATGCTGGGAATTGTCGGCCGCTTGCTATGGAATGTAGCCGTTGCTGTCAATTCCTGATGACGGGGGTGTCTCGACACCTAGAAGATCCTCCCATCTTTCGATATCATCATCATGTTTAAAAGTCTAATCGTATCAAGTTAGGATTCTCTTAGAGTTTGGCAGAATGCAGAATCGAATGGAATCTTCCGTTTGGCCGTGAACTTAACGTCAAGCTTTTGTTTATTTCTGGGGTGTTTGGTTGCATTATATTGTAACACTTCTTTACAAATATATATTTTTATAGTGAAAATATTTTAAAAAGAATGTTTGGTTACACTATTAAAATATATTTTAATAGCACTTTTAACTCACAAAATATGATAAAATAAAAAAAAGGGAAACTCTGTTTTATTTTGTCACAATAGTGCGAATGAAACTCTCCACCCGTCCTCTCCGCGCCCACCCCATCCCTAGGTGAGATCTAGTTGGCTCGTCCACACCACTACGTAATCTTTTTAAAAATTATCATGTTCTTGTTAAAAATGATAATTATATATATTTTATAATTTAAAAATCATAATAATTTTTATTTTAATATAATTTTTTGTAACAAAATTATATAAAATATTATAATGCAATCAAATACCTTATTAGTCATATTCTCGGCAAAATATTTGTCCGTGGATGGTACCTTTGGGTGCTCAGTCGTCTGCGGACTCAGTGTGGGTATCTTTGGGGTCTCAATTTTGCTAAGAGTTTTACTCGCTGCGTAGGGATGAGCATCGGACCGGATTTCTCGAAATCCGATCGAAAATCTCCGTTCCCCATCGGATCGGCTCCCTCGTCCCTCGGAGACATTCTCCGAATGGAAGCGACGTCAATCTCCGATCGAATCCACTTGAAGAGATCGGACCTCACGTCATCCTCGCCGCTGTCCTTGGGGTCCTTCCTGTCGTCACCATTGCAGATCCAATGGATCCCTCCCCTCCGTCGTCATTGCCGTCTATCAGGTTTGCAGCGGCGGCTGGGCAGCATCAGACTCTGACCTGCGATGGCGGGGTGGCCGCGTCATTGCCCTCTCCATCTCTGGCGTCATCCTCTTCGCCATCATCGCCGCTGCCTAACCAGCCTTAGGATCCCGTCCTCCACCCCTCCTCCAAGATCCCTCTTCCGCCGCTTCGCCAAGAAGATCTCCAGCGGCAGGACCCCCTCCTCCGCTTCTCCTCTGCCCCTCCGCCAAAATCACCACATGTAACCCTATGCCAAGATCAGCAGCATGGCAGCACCAGGACCCCTCCGCCGAGGTCACCACCTGCAATCCTCTTCCAAGAGCACCAGCGGAACTTTTGGGATTCTCCGAACCCGACAACGTCCGATCTGAACTGGATAGATTCGGATACAAAACTTTCGGAGTCGGATCTGGATTGGACCCGGAGCCAAGTTTTTTGCATTCTTAACAGAGTGCGGTGCAACGAGTTGTTCTGCCGCATGAGGTACGGCCAATTTTTTTTGACTTTTTGAATTTCTTAGGTCGGCTCCGTCATGGCCGACACATCTGTACAGTCTAATTTTTAATCGAACAACTTCAAAAAATATGAAAAATTTAAAATTAAACTGTTCATTTGACTCAATTTTTAATTTTTCAATTTTTTTAGACCGTCTGATCAGAGATCGAATTTATAAGATGTGTCGGACCTGATGGACCCGACCTAAAAAAGTTCAAAAAATAAAACAAACAAAAAAATGGTGTTGCTGCAGCCGTCCAATTCTATGGATTGGAGCTTCCCGCACGAGGCACAACAAGCGAAACTCTTTTGCTAAACTTGAATAACAAAAATATTTTAAAGTCACATGAAAAGATATTGTAGGGTATATCAAAATTAAGGCCGAGAGGATTTCATTCCAACAATTTCTGATCTCCAATCTCCACCATTTGTGCGGTACCACAACCCCCACTTGATGATTTCTCCTAGTGGCAGTAGTTATTGCAAAAAAGCCCCCTTGCCTCGAAATTTATGTCTATACTTGAGTCCTCTCACTCTTTATATTGCTGGACTCTATTGAGAGGATCTGTTCTCTGATAGATGCTAAAGTTAAGTCTAAAATTTTCGATACGGTTTTGCCGCACATAACATATGGACCGTCAGATGTGTCTCTGTCAATTCCTCTCCCACGAGCAACAGGGATACATGAAAACGACGTGCTCATGTGCAAACTGGCATCCCGATATTACCGCTCGGAAAACCCTCCAAACCGCCCTTAATTTACATAGCCGTACGTCCTGCACTGTTGCAAATCCCATCCCTGGTAGCGCGGCCAATCTCATCTCCCACCCCATTAATCCTCGATCCATCTGAAACCTCCTCCTCTCATCCACCGCATCTAGATCTGGTGGCCGTACGTTCTCCTCCGGCGTCGGCTACCGACGAAAGTGCACTTCCTTAGGGGCCTCTTCTTTGGTGCCAACGGTGCCAGCTCGCCATGCATGGGTCATTCTCCTCCACCGGTGAGGGCGTCGGCTAGCTCCCCTGCTCTCGTGGCGACCACACGTGCCAGCTCGCCGTGGGTCATTCACTCTCCTCCGGTGACTACGTTGGCGAGCTAAAGAGGCCAGCACACTCTTCAGAGGTGCCTTCTTCTCTCTTGTAGTCACGGGCTCGCTGCGGGTCCACTTCCTCGGCAGCGTCCCCTCCTCTGAATGCCATGATGTTGGTACTTTTTTCGGAATTCGGATCGTCTTAGTATTACATTGAATTGAACTCCAATAGTAATCGGTCTCGGGAGGTCATATGTAAAGTAAATTTATCATTTAACACGTATTCTACTAAAATTGACAACTTTTTTTATTCCCAATTTAATAGGTTCTCGGTACTACGAAGAACACAAAATTATTATACGAATATCACATTAAGGTGTATTTTGAATTACGAGGGTAGGTTCTTCGATTTCTCCTTCCGCCACGTCATTGTTAGCAAATAGCAACAGAGAGGCAGAGGGACGTCCCGTCTAGCGTGTCTCAGCAGCTTCCAGGAGAAGTTGGGGCCCGCCGATGGTCAAGGAATCTAGACGGGGACAAATGGGTCACTGGGGTCTAGCTTGTGGTTGCTAGGATTCCCAGGGGCGCATCTAAACTTTCCTCCCAAATCTTACCCTCTCTCTGTTAGAAAAAACGGATTTCATAAATGTTTAAATATTAAAATAGGCTCCTTGATATTGTTCACATCTTCGGGCTTTTATATTTTTTCGTCCGACCTTAGACAATCAATTTTAGTCATCGGATCATGTGCATCCAAAATGATGTCTAAAAGTGTTAAAAATAATAAAAATATAAAATTCATCATATTAGCCTTCACGGTTGATCTCATTTCCCTAAGATTCTAACTTTGATCTTCGGAAAATGACATAATTGATTGGATGACTAGGGATGATTTCGTTGATTGGACGGTCAAAATTAAGTTCAAAAAAGTAGAAACTAACATAGCATAGGGGGTATTTAAATATTCTAAATTTTTTTGAAGAGTTTTATTATATATAAATGTTAAAACTTTATATATATATACTCCTAAAAAATATCGTATTTATATCTATACTTTCAACTCTCACATAATGTCATCAATACTTCTTAAATCTTCAAAAATATTCCATCTATACTCCATCAAAATAACGTGAATTTCAACAAAACATGCAAAAAGGATCTCATAAATTATAATAACATTAATGATGTCGGAAGTACATATACAAACTTTTAATGAATTGAAAAATAAATATGTAAAATATTAATGAATTTAGAGTATCTATGTAAAATCTTTAGATGAAGAAATATAAATGCAGTGTTTCTGAAGATTTGACAATGTCTTAGAGTTGATGCTGATTACACTGCAATGTCCATAGGGACAATATTACACCTAAAATTTGAATAAACAGTGCCTTCTTCGTTGAATGCCTAAAATTTTGAGTCACACGACCCAATGTGTCGGAACACATTACACCCACACGCCATGTTGAGACTGCGAAACCTTCCATTGTCGTTATACAGGTTTGCCGTACCAGATCGACTCGAGTGACTCGTACCGTATCAGAACGAACGAATCCAAGTCGATTAGATTCGATCGAATTTATATGATTTGACTATGTGACTCGTACGAGTTGACCTGACTCGTACCGAATCATGAGAGATCCGAATCGGTCTGACTCATCCGCCATGGCAGCGGCACCACTTCGGCCTTCCTTCTCTATTCCTTCTCCTCCACCAACCCTCACCTCAGCCCTTGACCCATAACTGTAAGGGCACGTTGGCCACCCCTGTCGACCTGCTATTTGCCAAAGTTGCCGTTCTTGGGATCCATCCACCACAGCGTGCTCGTCGCACCAGGACGCAAGACGTGCCCTCTTCGTCATCCACGTCTTTACGCGAAGGCAAGGTCCGAGAGGCTTGCACCCGTTAAGCGCTCTTCCGCCGTCGAATCCACGCCCCCCACCGCCGTCCGCACAGCGGAGCCCTGCTCCTTCGAGCTCGCCCCGGCCGTCTAATGGCCGAGCCCACCCAATCACATGACGGGGACCCACCCAAGCTTCCAAACCCCCGTGCCAAGAAAGCGACTCCTGCGGCCTGCCTGGCTCAGGGAAGGGAAGGGAAAGGGACCCCGACACGCCACGGCGACACGACAAACAAAGGAGGCAGTCCTCCTTGTCCCCCCACGTCTACGCCCGTCCGGGGATCTGGATCTTGACGTGCTCTTGTGGCACTGTTGCCCCGCTTTCTAGAACCGTCTACATCTTTAAATTTCCCCTTTCTAGAACCGTCTGCATATTTAAATTTCCACGGCAGCCGAGCCGGGGGAAGCACCGTGCAACGAGACGCGGAGGTGGCGTTGGTCTCTTCTTTCTATGTTTCTAGTGTCAGTTTTCGCTTTCACCCGCCACAAAACAAGAACCAGCCAAAGCTCCAAACGTTTGCAGATCTCCAAAGACGATTCCCACTCTTCTCGAGTGCTCTCTTCGTCTTCTCTTCCTCTGTGGCCGCGCGGCGCCCTCCAAGACGACTCCTTTTTCCGTGCGTGCGGCTTAAGAGGGAGGTCTTACAGCGCATGGGATGGCCTGGCTGCCGTCGGCTCCTCATTTTTGTAGTCCTCCCGGTTTCTCTCTTGCGCAACCTTGTTCCCTGCTCTGATATCATCCTTAAAACCGGGTAAAGCCATGATCTTTGCCGCAAAATCCACGCCGCTGCACGGGGCACCTCCCTCCTCGGGTGCCCAGACAAGTGGGTCTCCACCTGCACCAGCTTCTTTCCTCCCGTTCCACCGACCCATCTCCATCTCCTCGCAACAACAGAAGCCGAGGGCGGGAGGCTCGCCATCCGGCTCCGGCAGGTCGACGGGCCCCAGGCAGGCACACTTCTTGAAGTCCCTAGCGGGGACAGTTCAGAAGCCCTTACCGGAGCTCCACACCAAGACGAGCAAGAACAGGAGCCGCCACGCCAGCACCGGCGGGGATGTGGAGGGCCAACGGCAGATGTGGCTCTTGTGTGGGTTTGGTTACTGGGTTCAGGGATTCAGGTGCTTCCCATGGCTGGCGCTTAACTTCCACCTGGCCCATGGCCTCGGCCTCGGCCCCTCCACCCTGCAGCTGGTGCAGAACATTGGCAACCTTCCCATGGTGGCCAAACCACTCTATGGGGTGCTCTCTGACGCTCTCTACGTCGGTGGTGCTCATAGACTCCCCTACATATCCTTTGGAGGTTGGTGTCCATTCTGTTCTTCTTTATGTCATCTTTCAAGCCTTCTGCTTCTCTATCCGTATGAATATGGTATCTGGTTATCTTTTGTTCTTCAGTGATTTAATCAAACACAAAAAATAAACTCTTTTCGATAAATTTAATAACTATCCTGTGGGGATAAAGGCAGAGGATGTGTTCTAGTTTTTCTGTGTACGCTCTTATTAGGTTCTTTTCTTTGCTTGCACTGCTTTCTAGTTTGCCATGTAACCATGTGTAAGGAAGAATCTATTACTGTTAAAAGCATTCTTCAGTGTTCTTCTGAAGTCTTATTAAATGAAAAGGACAGATGTAGGGTTATGATGCTTTACCATTGAATATGGTTATGGAGTTGCTTGGCGTAAACTTGTTTACGCAGAGACATACATCAGTAAGATTTGTTAGAAAGAGTTGAGGGCTTGATGTATTTTTAGTTTCATTCACAAATTAGTTGCACGGACCAATGGTACCTGATAGTCTATGGAACAACTACCAGAACTGTTGGTTATCCTGTATGGTAGCTGCTTGGAGAGCACTCTTCCTGTGAAGGAGTTTTCACTGGTCCCAAAAGATGGAGATGTTATCCACTAGTGAGATAATGAATATTTTTACCTTTTGTAAAGAGGATTTTGGGTAATGCTTGATGTCAAGTGAGGATCTTCATGTGTATTCTTTTGTAAATGCTATGGTCTACTTGCTTATGAAGGATTAGCATCATGAACTTTGAAGTTGAGGGTTTGGGCAGTAGGATGCTTGTACTCTGTTAGCTCCCTCTTTCTTTATATAAACTTTTTTTTTTTGTCATTCTACTAACACAAAATGCCAATGCTATCTCTTTCTTTGGTCGTGTATTTCTAGTTACATTGTCACTTCTAGACTTTGATATAAGCTCTAGCGTCTGTATCTATTCCTGAGGTATGTTTCACTGCACTACAGCTAAATGTGCCAATAAACTTGGTATAGTTATATGAAGATACTCTCATCCTGTAACTGGCATTATTTAGTATACCGGCGGTGTTTCATTATGCTGCAATTAGTAGCAAAAGTTTGGTCAAATATGACACTTACAAACCATTACATCATTCATTATTCTGACAAGAGTTTGGTATTTGAAATTGAGATCCTCTCCTGGTTAGGTTATCATGACCTAGCATTTTTTCTACCACGATGAGCAGATTGAGAGAATATCTATTAAGTCTTATGGTTAGATGGTAAATACAAATGAGAATGTTATGATGAATGGACCACAAGAGTTGAGAAATTATCATTGCAAAAATAATCAGAGCAGAGCATCTATGCTTGATAAATTAAGAGAACATGCAAGAAATGGTGCAAACATGCTAGATGTGGATTGGAGAAAGCATGGTAAGATTAGAATGTTGAAGGGATAAACAGGAGAGGAAGGCACCAACAAGTATGGGCAGATGTGATATAGGTGGATTTCAAGGCTGTCTCAATCTTTAGAATAAATATCTGTTGATAAAAATCATTGGGAGGAAAGAAACAAGGATGTGTGCAAATGCCAAGCTTGAAGTATGTAATCCGATGTTTTAGTTTTAATGGCAAAAGAAGGGCCCTGATCTTTAAACTGTTATTTTATGCATTTTTTATTTTTTGTTGCCGTCCTTGTTTACTTTCTTTTTTATTTTTAATTTATACCCCATATTTTGCGTCTTTTCCTTTTTCTATTTTTTGTCTTCTTGTTCATCTACTTTCTTCTCTCACTTCATAATTTAGAGTCCATATTTTGCAGTATTTTTTCTCTCTCCTCCCTCTCTCCCCTCGCTCATTATAGGTCTCAGATACGTGCATTTGCCTTGTATACTTTAGCTTTGTTCAACTTTGTATGGTGGAGTAGTTTTCTTCTATTGCCAACTAGATACAATTGGGAACCTATCAATCACTAGGCTCACTTTGTTTGTGGAATAGGGCCAGAATAGCTGGTATAAAGGTCCTATTCTGATTTGGTTGAGGGTATGCCTAATTCCTCCAATTCCTCCAACTCCCCAAACCTACCTGGAATATGTAATTCCCCCAATTCTCTTAATTTTACCTTTTATTTCACTCCTTATTCCACTTATTCCTACCAAATCACTTGGAATAGCGCAGTGTAATTCTCCTTATTCTGGGTGGAATACCAACAATTTACCAAATCAAAATACCTCTTATTATGGTTTAAGAAATCCCCAGAACCTTATTCTGGTTTAAGTTATTCTGCAAACAAAGTGAGCAAGGGGTTAGGTCCTCCCATGCTCTCCAATTGGCATAGCCAAGTGTATTGTGCAACAAGTGGTTGATGTCAAGCCTGGCGGCCAGCCAAAAGAATTTGCCAAAATGTTTTAGGGATTGCATCCCAAATCCTAGCTTACCCTAGTTGGTGGGATGAGGCTTTGATCATGATCTACGTGATGTTAATCTTTACTGTTTTCCAGATAGATCTGTGTAGAAACTTGACATAAAGATGAGCATCTATACCTGCTTTGACCATGACGTAGATGGTGTTAAACTTATGGCAGGATCCTGGTATTATCTTTTCTAGGTTATAGCTGGTTGCAAAAATTTCCCAACATCCATAGGACCTACAAGATCCATGGAAGCCATGAACTGATTGGTACTGATGGGGCCTTTAACTCTTCTTGGGATTATAATTTTGACAAGTGTTTGTTAATAAAACTTGAAACTGTCTTTTGGTTGAGTTTTTCTCATCCCAGAATTTATTTTCCTTTAAATGGAAATTTTAAGGAAGTCCTAGTAATCTCTTGACTCGTAATATCAACATTTACTCTCCCACTAACTAAATCACCCTTTAACTTTTACATATATTGGTGTAGATTCTTCACCTTCTAGCTTATGTCAAGTTCACGACATTGGCTTTGGTGGGTTGCAACCATTCTGATATAATGGCATTTTACTTACTTCTACAACCACGGTTTTTACATAACATTGGTACTTGAAATTAAATTGACTCTTGTATAGACCTTATGGCCTAACATCTTTTTTCTCTTTTTTAACCTCGAAATGAGTAATAGATGTAAAGTAAGTTTTGCATTGCATTTCATTGTTCAGGATGTGATTCATGATAATTTTTACTGCTTACTAGCTTGATATTTGTTATGATGAAACATAAAGGAAGGCTTTCCAATCTCATCATTCACAATAGAAGACACAAAGATCATCGATTTAACTGAATGGATGTTGCTTTGTACATTGTAAATCAGTGATGAAGGGAGAAAACAAAATCTTTGGGAGGAAGGAGGGCATCAGTGATGAAGGCCTCAAAGTACATATGGATTTACATATATCAATCTTAATGCTAGATAGTGAGAATTAATGTGTGAATAAGAATGTCTAGGGGAGGGGAGCTTTATGGGATTTTTTAGGTGGGTACATGCTTTATCTTTACTCTTGAGAAGATTAGTGATAGAAAATTACATGTTTTATCTTTATCTTTACTCTTGAGAGAATTAGTGAGAAAGAGTTCTACTTATGTATACAGACCTTCCTTTTTCTCTGTGGGGGGTGGGGGGGGGGTTACCCTTGCTTGCCCATACCTAGCTTCACCACCGATTGTAGTCAGTCAACTATATACTTGATTTTTTTTTATTTTATTTTTTTTTGGGGGGGGGGGGGGTGGTGGGGGTACATTTCAGACACGTAAATGGCCACATGGTGTGTGCTAGTTAGCACATAAAGACAACTAATATTAACTCAGTATGCAAATTAATTGTTTTGAGAGTTGGCTTTTGTGAGAGGGGCCAATGTGATGATCACGGTCCTTAGGAATGAATAATTACACAATTATTAGATTCCAATGACTTGGAAGTTGCTCATATGCTTATGTATCTTTCATGTCTTGTTAGTTTGGATATCAACCAAGGATTCAAGGATTTCGAGGGTCAGATCAGACTATAAAATCCTGCTTCCCCATCCCCGGTTCTGTGGCCAGATCGGCTGATCTGGTCCCTGACTAGTTTCTAGCCATTGGGGACATGTTGCTAGCCCTTGTAAAGTGGATAGCAACGTCCAGGAGAGACCTTGAGGGATATAGATAACCCTCATTTGGCCTCTCCTAACCCCATACCACTCCCCTCTCATTCTCACTATTTTCACACTCTTTCACCTCTTTCTCTCTTCTCATTCTGTTACTTTCTTTCACTCTCGTTTCCCTTTAAATTACCTCTTTGTATTTATTTAAGGATGACAACAGCTGTGCGTTTGTTAAAGTTGGGGGTCTTTTCTGATAGAAACTAAATCTCAATGAAGGACATGAGTTAAGGAGGTAGAAAAGACAGGAAAGAATACAGCAAAGGCAGGTTGAAGGAATGATGTGAGAATAGACCCTACCTTTACCTTCCATTGAATTTTTGGGACAGGGTAAGAAGAAGAATGTAGCATATGGCCTCCTCCACCCGCTTATATGGAGAAACCACCAATGTCTCTCCCACTCCATGATATGGTGGAGCCTGTGAGCTATATTCTTCTTTTTGCTTCATCTTTTCAGCTCATGATAGGGTAGAAGTACAAGTTCATCCTCACGTCGTTCTCTCATCCCACCCTTTGTTCTATCTTCTTTCTCTTTTCCCTCAATCATGTCCACTCTTCCTCTTTCTTGACTTATTCTTTTTTTTGACATCCTTGTTTTTAAACTCTATGATGTTGGTAGTCCAACATACAATGTAAGCCTATAATGAAATGTAAGCCTACAACACTCATCCAGTAGTAATCTTATTATTTTGTTTAAAATTGTGATTTTTTTGTGCCCTGTGAGTCAGGATCAGTGTGTCAGCATGAGTTGCTCTGGTATGGGAAGGTTCTGATTGAAGTGAAACTTATATATGGTAAATCTAAAGAAAACAAGGATCTTTGTATATCTTTTGTGAATGTTGATGTTAACATGTCCGATGCTCATATGTATGTATATGCAAGAAAAAATCTCTCTTATTTTCCGGTAACATTATACAAAATTCCTTCTCCAATTGTTTGTATGACAATTCAAGTTTTGAAGGCTGCCTATGGGTTTTATGCAAAATATTATGGGCGTTGAAATCTCTCCTACTCTAGGGGAGCTGTGGACACTGGACATACTGCCTGTGACCTTTTGTGTGATGATGGAAGAATAGTCATATGTAATGACAGAAAATAGGCCAGTTTTTTCTTATTTCTTGAGTTATTAGAATAATGAATGTTCAAGGACCTGATTGATACTTTGTCTCTTTTGTATCTATTGTGTCCTAGGTATCTTGGTTTTCTTTTGCCATTATAATTCTGCAGTTGAAAGGTTCACCATGCTTGGCTTTTTTCAGTCAGCTTCATCTGTATGTGAGTGGCTTAGGTTGAAATGTCCCATCTTTCATTACTTTCATTATTAAGAGGATCCAATAGTTAACATTATTTCCTTTATGGGGATTGAAGTAACCCTCGCACATAATCACTCAACAGCTCTCTTTTGGTGAAAATGGATACTTTTCTTTTCTTTTGAATGCTAAGTTGTTTCCTTATTTTTCAGTTTGCTTGCAGGTAATGTCTTGGGGGACCTTAGCTCTGATCCCTATCACTGGGGACACATTTCCTACTCAAATATCATGTATTCTACTGGGGAATCTTGGAGCATCCTTTACAGAAGTTGCGAGTGATGCTCTAGTTGCTGAATTCAGTAAAGCTCACAAAGAGGGTATTCTGCAGTCGTATGCGTTTATGGCGTTAGCAGCAGGAGGAATACTGGGTAACTTGTCTGGTGGCTTTGTCCTACTGAGATCTCAGCAACCAAAGGCTATGTTCATCACATTTGCTCTCCTCCTCATAGTTCAGCTTGCATTGTCCTTAGCTGCCAGAGAGGACACTTTTAATCTTCCCAGCAATTCAAATCATGGTCTTGTCCACTGTTCAGTGTCAGAGAACCTAAGTAAACAATTCTCCCACCTAATTACAATAGTTAATGAGGAAAGCTTATACCATCCACTTTCCTGGATAGTTGCTTCTATAGCTGTTGTTCCACTACTGTCAGGAACCATCTTCTGTTTCCAGACACAGTTTCTAAAACTTGATCCAGCTATCATTGGTTTGTCCAAAGTGATTGGGCAGCTCATGGTCCTATCTGCTACTTTCATTTACAATCGGCACCTGAAGAAAATCCCTTTCAGGAAACTAGTATTCTGGTTGCAGATCATCTATGCTCTTTCCCTTCTCTCTGACCTATGTTTGGTAAAACAAATAAATATCAAGTTGGGTATTTCAAATGAAGCATATGTGTTATGCCTATCTGCTCTAGCTGAGGCTGTAGCTCAGTTCAAGGTCCTCCCATTCTCTCTGCTGTTGGCAAGTTTATGCCCACCTGGATGCGAGGGATCACTGTTTGCCTTCTTTGCTTCAGCTTTGTGCTTGTCATCTATACTGAGTGGTGTTTTTGGAGTGGGGTTGGCATCTTTGATTGGTGTGACATCTGGAGACTACTCAAGATTGTCAGCAGGCATTATTCTGCAGTTCATAGCAGCATTGATTCCTCTTGGATGGATATCCCATTTGCCTGCCATGCAGACCTCAGGCAAAGTGATGAAGAAGCATAGAAAGGGCTTTGGTGTGGGATAATATGCCTGCTTCATCAACCCTATAGAAGGTGTCTACTTATCAGATTTTGTTACCCATTGTTGAATGTTCTTCGCGGGAATGATCTGGCATGCCATGGAAAGTGTTGGGCTAGCCGAATTCCCGCAGCAGAGATGGCATTGCAATGTAAGCCCTGGAAAATTTTTGATTAGAAGCAACACTTGGAAGTTTATCATGATACCATGGGGTGGAGGAGTCTATAATTCATGTTGTAATCCTCTATGTTGTAAATATGGAACACAGTCCATCAGGGATAGCTATGGCAATTTAGAACTTTTCTCCCCATCTCTCTATCTTTTGATTATTCCCATTCATGTCTTTCTGCAAACAACATATTTTTTGAATTGGGGTCATAAAATGAGCATTATAATCTTTTGTGGTGTTTTATGTCAGATCAAGCTACACCAATATAATAAATGGAAGGGTTGTGCAGCAGCTCCGACTCCAGCAGTCCAGCAGCATCCTGTGCAATGATGTCTTGTTGGGCTATTACATATCTAATATTACATCTTTTACTTCTTTATTTCATATATTTAAATAAAAAATGCTAATAATCATTACAAGTCATTTAACGTATGTAGTTTTTACGTTGTTTAATGTATGTTAGATAAAAATATTTGTTCTATAAAATCGCTTTAATTTGATTCTCATTTTTATTTTTATTTTTAGATAATTACATGCGATCACTTAAGTTTTACATTAAATTATGACTGATTTACATCAACTTCAAAGTTATCAAACAATCTGTTTACACTTCGCCTCGGATCTTATAGTTAAGACTTCAGTGTTATCAAACACCCCACCTTAGTCTGGATATTGCCTTTTCCATCTTATTGCGAGCCTTAGCTAACGTGTCAAACCATGCACCTATCAAATTGCCTCACAATCCTTTTGTTATATGACTAGTTAATATAACACGCTTTGCGTGTTTGTTTTCATGAAATAAATAATGTTAACATAATAAAAAATACATAAAATAGTTAAAGCTATTACAATGTTTTTATTAGCAATAAGAAATTTTAATTTTTAAATCTGATAAACGGTGACCATAAAAATTCATACAATAAGGCCTAGAGTGATATTCCATACAAAAAAGAAGTCTCTCATTTGCTTGCAACAAATAATAAAGTTGTCAAATGAGCAAAGTATCACGTAGATTTTAGAACATGTTTTTAAAAACTTGACACAACTAAATTTGAAGTTCATAAAATTATCCTATTTTCTATATTGCTCGAGAATATGGGTGTTTATAGATCAACAACTGCATTAGTCCTTTCAGGATTAGATTGACTTGAAAATTCCTAGAGAGAGCGAAAAAAAAAACTATAAACGATAAACAAGATTGGATTGGAGAGCTTATAAGCCTAAATTAATTTTTATCTTGAGATCTTCGTTTTGACTTAAAGACTCGTTGGAGATCTTTGTACAAGTAAAAGAATCACCCAAGATCCTTTTTTCCTTGACTTTTTTGTTATGAAAAAAAAATGTATTACCTCTAGCAAGAAAGAGATGACATTTAAATTTTAGATGCCTCCTTAATATCCAACGAACACCAAAGTCAAAATTCAGGAAAAGTTTGAGAATTTTTTTCAAAAAAATATTAATCTTTTACTATAAAAAATAATTTTTAAATATTAAAAGAGTTTAAAAAATATTTAATACAAAACAACTTACTTACTTTTAAAAAAATATGATTTCTTTGAAAGAAAACATGTTAATAAATTGGGACTTTTTAAAATTATGGAAACCTTAAAATGTCCCTCATTAAATTGTAATTTACTCATGAAAATATGACGAAATAAAGTAGTGCACTCAAATCATGATTGTTTAACAAAATCACTAATATAAAAAAATAATGATTTATGTGACACTAAGAATAACAACTTGCACGCAGCTCAGATTGCAGCGTCATTTGGCAGCGGGTATTCAATTAGCTTCATTGGAAAATAGTCTACCACACCACTAAAAGGTAGCCAAGTAGTAACAACACGGTATCAAAAACTAAGTTAATAACTGTTAAAGGGGTCGTTTGGTATGTAAAAAAAGTCATAAAATATGGATTTTAAAATCAAAAAAAATTAAAAAGTCCTCTTATTTGAAAATTATTGGTTTTAAAATCTTCGATTTTAGTTTATCGAAGTTTTGGATAGAAAAATTGAAATCAGTTATGGAGGTTTGATTGTGATAGATAATAATTTACGTATAAAAAATAACATAAAATAATTTAAATATAAAGAAAGCATCATTTTACAGCTATTTACAATATTTTACAGTATTTTACACCACTAAAAACAACCCCTAACATATAAAGGTTCATTTTGATGCATCATAAAATGTCTTAAAAATCCCTATTTTGAAATTATCAGTTCTAAAATTAGTAAAAATAAAATCCTTGATTTTAGAATCATAAATTTTGAAATCATCAATTTTAGTTTACAATGATTTTGTATTGAAAGCCAAAATCAACTAAAATAAAAAATTTCGAGGTCAACCAATTTTCAAGTAGAATAATTTTCAACACTCGAAATATACAAAAAGATAATGTAAAACAATTTAAGACAAATCAAACATATCGAAACGACTCTTAATATAAATAAGGTAGCAGCCTACATCTAAGCCTTCGACAAATCAAATATGTTTTGCATTTAAATAACAATTAAAAATAGGAAAAATGAAAGAGATTGCAGAGGAAACGAGGGGAAGCTCGCGCTTGGGAGTAGCACCGAGAAAGCCAGCCGGGATATCCTGAACCGGACAGGTCTCGAACCGGAAACGGGGACGACCAAGAACCAATCAATTTGTTTCAGTTATATAGGTTGTTGATTCTGCAAAAATCTAACAAGAGAGGAGAATGTATTAGGAAGTCTTACGTCTCATTTTTTATTTTTCAGTTTCTGGGAGAATCTAAAAATTTGATACCATGAATTTTCTATTTTACATGTACTATTCAAATCTCATTTATTTGTACTACTCGTACTTTTAATTTCTCCCACAATTTAAGACTTTAGAGTTTGATAACAGAATGTAGCCGAATAAGGAGGAGCAGTTCATGGAATTCGCCAGATTTTGGTTTCATAGACGGAATCCGTAATTTTGGTCCAGAATGGCCTATTCATGGTATAAACTGAATTAAGTTATTTTTCCCTTCATCCAAGAATATAATATTTTGGATTGTATTTTGTTCCATTATCAAATCAAAATACCTCTTATTTCAACATAAGTAACTTAGAATAATTCATCCAATCATAACCCATTATACTGTCAAAATAAGACTTGAAGTCCCAATTAATATATTAACTAAACACAGTAAGATGGAAGAGTAGTGAAGCAGGATCCAACCAAGTTAGTGGACCTACCCACTTGTAACTCCGGTCCGAAGCAGGTTTCCATTCTATCTAGGCTAAATAAAATCAAAGAGTTTGGTGAATCCAGTCACCTGATTTCAAATTCCGTTGCCACTTAGGGTCTGTTTGGTACAGCATAAATGGTGCTGCATGTGCAGTTTTTTCCGAAAATATTATCTCCATGATTTATTTGGTTATGTGTAGAAATAGATGTCAACTAAAGTTTTTTTCTTTGACCATCCCAAATCGGGATTTTGACATCCACCCCATGATGCCGAGATGCCATTTTCTATGCAAGTGTTGTCCTTATGGATGGAGAAATAGCTCAGGCAAATATGCAATGAACCTTTGGAAAAGAATAACTTGTTGCACCGCTAGGCTTATTACACCGCCTGGCGGTGCAGCCAAGATTAAAAAAAATAAAATTGAATTTTGTTTGTAGACCCTCAACATGCTCTACATGCCCATGTAATCTGATTTTTGATAGGACATCTCCAAAAAGTTCAACAACCAAATAAATAATACGCTGCTGTTCATTAGGGCTCAAATTTTGAATTTTCATCTTTTTTTTCGAATGTCAGATAAAAGATTGAATTATATGGGCACATAGGGCTTGTTGGGGGCCTTCCAAAAAAATGTTATTCTTCTTACAGAAGTACTTACATTTATATCCTTAAAACTTAAGATATTGTGATTTTACACTTATATCCTTAAAACAATATGTATAGTTTTACACTTCTACTTTAACTTAAAGATGTTCCACTTTTATAAGGAAAATGAATAAAAAATAATTTTCTCAAAAAATTATTTTTATAGTAAAACTTATTTCTTAGAATTATTTTTACTTTTGATTATATTTTAAATACAATCAAATATATAATTTTAATAGTGTAGGTACATGATTTTTTTTATTTGAACCGTCCAATCAACTGTCAGGTTAAGACATTCTCACAATCCAAAAAATAAAAAAAATCTTTTGACTTTACCATTTGAACTTTGATCGTGTGGAGGCATGATTCTTGTCATTTGAACCATCTAATCTAACGTCGAATTAGGATGTTCTTTCAACTCAGAAAATTATTTTTTAAAAAGAATATTATTTTGATACTGCTATTTTGAACATGATTTTTTTTTTTTTTTGAAATTTGAAGTGTCTGATCATATGCCGAGTTGGCTGTTATCATAGGTAAAAAAATAAGAAAAAAGTCATTTGACTCATTGTCTATGTTAGTAATCTCGTAATGTGAAAATTCTTTTACAAGTAAATAAATAGATGAAATCATTTTTAAGAAAAAGTTTTATGAGAAACTAACAAGTGAAAAGATTTTCAAAAAAATATTTCTAGAAGTACCAAACAATTAATTACATTTATATTTTCTTTGTAAATTAGTTTTCTTAGAAAACATTTTTCATTTGAATGTGATTTAGGATAGAACCAAACGAACCCCTACTCGAGGGATTCCAAGGAAATACCTCGGATAAAGCGGACTTGATTGTACGGAGGTGACTGAAATCTGAGGATATATCCAACAACAGCAGAGAGACACGTACGTAAGCATGTCTAAACAGCGGGAATATATATATATATATATATATATATATATATATATATATATTAGATTTTTGATTTGGGTATCCTCATGATTTAAGACAAGTTTTGAAGAATATGTTGATGACTTATATTTGACCCCACGTGAATATCTAGGTGATATGATATCGTATAAGACAACAATATCGACGATTTTTCAATGCTTACTAACAAAGTTATTAAATGCATGTATAAATACATATAAATTTATACTTCTACACACATATATATATAAATAGGTTGTATTTTCTCTTTAAATAAAATATAAAAAATATAAAAAACTATAATTAATTCTTATTTTGATATTCTCTTTAGATAAGACTAGACAGAGCAAGGATGCTTCAAGATTAATGATGTATTATTTTATCAATAAATAAAGAAAGGAATAAAGTTGTCATCTGACCTGAGAGGTAACTTTTTTCTCTCTGTTCTCAACTTTTTGTTGATAGTAGCAGATGTTAAAAAAGATAAAAATGTGTTTCTGATGCAAATGGTAACCCATAGCCCGATTATCTGACCGTTTGTTGGTTTATAGGTTAATTAACGGATAATTTTTTGAAACTGATATGCATAGTAGATAAGTAATTTTCTGACCGAATTTATATTGTACACTAAGATTTAATTATTCGACTGATTGTTAACTTATAGGACAATGAACGGCTAACATTTTTAAACCGATAACTTAATAGATATGGTCATAGATTCACTTTAAATTCATACCAAATCTGGCCCATTTGCATTCTTAATTTTCACCTCCACCAGTGTCCCCCAGACCGCAGATTCTTCAATTTTTCACAGGTTGACATTGTGCAGTGAAGTGACATCAGTATCCTTGAAAAGGCAATGCAGTTATCAAGGTCAGCCAATGCAAATTTAAATAGCCCACCCCTCGGGCTTATATATAGAGGTTTTCGACTCTTTGTTATGAGAGTCATGGATCGTCTGAGTATAATATTGGACCAGACTCCAATAGTAACTAGTCTCAGCATGTTATGTGTAAAGTAGGTTTGTCATTTGACATGCATCCTTTGAAATTGACAGCTTTTTCTTTATTCTCAATTCAACAGATTTTCAATACAACGTAGAACACTTAAATACTATGAAGAGCACAACAAGTTTTCAAAACAAAGCTGAGCATTTAAATACATAGAGTACAAAATTACAACTAAATTTAAATTACACTCCAATGTGCACCTCGATACAACCTAAACCATTGTACGAATATCACATTGAAGTGTATTTTAAATTATGGTTATAGTCTTGTACTCTTAGTAGTATTAAGTGTCCTGTGTTGTATTACGTTGAGGTGCATTTTAAATTATGATTGTAATCTTGTGCTCTTAGTAGTATTCAAGTATTATGCGTTGCATTGAAAATCTGTTGAACTAAAAACAAAAAAAAAGTTGTCAACTTTAATAAGACGCATCTCGAATGACGAATCTACTTTACACAGAGCATGTTGAGATTGATTACTGATGGAGTCCGATCTAATGTTGTACCGAGACGATTTGGACTCTTATTATGATCATGTAGAGGTGTTAAACTATAGTACATGTTATAATATCCAACACTTCTTTCCCTCAGCCGTGCTTAAAGCGACTCCAATAACTTTCATGATATTATGATCTAGAGTGTAGATTGGAAATACAGGTGAAGTGACCCTTAAGATATTTTGATGAGACATTACATATCTTAATAAGAGTCACAATAATAACATAGAATCCCAACTCCTTAGATCCTGGGCATCGCCTAACGAGTTAGGATGAGAACAAAGGCGGTTAACAGTTGCACCAGGGCTTTTGCGTCTTACGGTCTAGCATAATATATTACTATATCCCATGTAGCTGGAGGTGAAACAGTCTTGCAGGCCGGCGCCACGAGCGTCCCCGGCGGCAGCGTGCAGGTCGTTCTCCAGGTTCCACAGGGAGCCCCATGCCCCCTCGTCGATCGACACGTCGTCGGCGACGGAGGCGTCGCTTTGAAGCAATATGTAAGGCTTGTAGCACACCAAGTCCGGCACTTGTTGTGGTGGCCACGCTGGCCAGTAGTACTCGTCCTCCTGATCTCCGAGCAGGGAGACGATCTTTCTGATCATATCGATTTGGTGCTCGACCTGTGACTCTCCATGCTGCTGTGGTTGCTGCTCCTGTGGCTGTCCCAAGAGGCGGGCGGGTCTGGCCTTCCCAAGGTTCTTGGCGCACTTGGCCTTCTTGAAGTGTGTCCTCCAGTAGTTCTTGATCTCGTTGTCGGTGCGCCCTGGCAGGCACCGAGCTATCGTAGACCATCTACAAATATATATCCGTAGTTAACATCTTCTCTGTTATCACACTAATTGGGAACAAAAGGGAGCCATGGAAACAAGAAAGTACTGTAGTCCTATTTAGCATGTAATCATATATTATCTTATTCATATATATGTAGCTAGACACTGTTGCAGGATGCATGGGATCTCTTGACCGGCCTCACCTGTTCCCCCACCTAGCATGAAGCTCGACGATGATGTTCTCCTCGTGGGGAGTAATCTTCCCTCTCTTGAGATCTGGCCTCAGGTAGTTGACCCACCTCAGCCTACAGCTCTTCCCGCTCCTCTTCAACCCTGCGTGACAACATGGAATTAAGAAAGAGAAAGACCTCTAAAAACAGATATAACAAGTAATTAACAAAGGCTTTGTGTTCAAGTACATGGCATAGATGGCATCATGCAACAATCCAAGTACTGTTTGAGTGCAACTATTACTACTTACAACTCGATCACAACTGCAGCTAATGGCTTCTGATTGGCTACCTGTGAGGTTGGACACGGAGTTCCATCTTCCTTCCCCATGGAGGCGAACATGCTCGATGAGAAGCTTGTCCTCCTGGGCAGTCCACGGCCCCTTTTTCCAGCCTTCATCCGCTGCTCCCCATCCGAACTGCCCGCCCGTCATGTTCTCAGCAAGTCTTAACCCAGAGCACGGACGTATAGAACAAGCTGCCCCAGGCCAGCCGGAGTTCGGCTCCCCACAGGTGAGACATTGGAGTGCAGGGGTGCATATTTATACTAAGCATATATGTAATCGTCAATTCCAGGTCGCTACAAGAGCATCCCAGACCCACACTAGCAGTGACGGATCCAAAGTTAATCTTGTGAGGTCTTGAGATTTTACTGAATTTTGTCAAATTTATTGAACCAATCTAAATCAATTTAATTAATTGAGATCTTACTGATCTAATTTAGGATCTCACTGGTCTAACCCAGGATCTCATATGACCTAATTCAAGATCATACTAACCAAGTCATACTTAATGTCCAAGTGACTCAACTGAATAAAATTTCTGCATCCATCACTGCACACTAGCATCTTTCTCTAATAGTCATGTTGCTTTAGGTTTAACCAAAGTGCTCCTTGAAACGCTTTTTTCCTTTTCCCACACTGTTGTGTTGATGGAGACGGATTGACGAACCTGGTTCTTCGATGGTCCTTCAAAATGTCATATTTAACGACTCGCGTACTGATCACCATCAAGCAGGATGAAGAAGCTACATATATATTCTCTATGCACTCTTAAGATACCCCTTGTATCATTGAGTATTCCAACATCATCATTCATCAGTAGGTGAGGTGTCGAAAGAAAGTACAAGTAGCTAGCAGTATCCTTAGGTTTAGATATATGGAGCTTAGCTAGGTACTGCTTCCGGGATTCATCTCTTTTTGTCTCAGCACCAGTGTTGTGTACAGCATGCGAGACTGCTGAGTATACAGGGAGATGTACTTTTTGATAGGAGGAATGTATGGTACCACATTTAAAAAAAAAAAAAATCTGATTTGTCATTCCCATCTTGGTTCAGACATATTGGAAGTGCTGAATTTACGATTACAAGGTTTAAGTTCGACAGACCCATACGCAGTGGCGTAGCAGTCTCACCTTCCCGGCTTCATATGGGAGGTCTCGGATTTGACCTATTGTGAGATCACGAGTGTCTCTTTTTCCATACTCAATCCGATATATTTATTGAGATTCGAACCCCAGCGCCTTTCCCTTTGTTGAACTTCTCCTTCTCAGGTACCAGTAGTACCACTAGGCTACCTGTTTAAAAAAAGTTTAAGTTCTACATTTCATTTGGATTTGTAGTCAGATAGAAAAAAAGTAATAACTAGTTACAACTGCCATTAGGATGTCCTCGGGATCAAATTAATCATGATCCCCAATGACAAGCGAAGATTTCACTAGGGAAATGACCAAAATTGGCACGTTTGTGTAGTCTAAGCCCTTTGAACTATGCATACATACAAACTTAGAGAGATCAATACGATTATACAAATCTAATGGATGATGAGCATATATATACATGGTTGTAGTGGGTGGTACTCATCTCCACTGAGAGAGGAGACGGAGCCAATGGTGCCATTCCAACTTGTTGGGGTTGGTGCACTTTCGGTGTTGGCATGCAATTAATTAAGGGTAAGGTGGAGGGATTTATGTATGCTGGTTATCATATATATAATAATGATCGAATAAGATTCTCTTCGACCGGCGACCTTGACCTTGACCTTGACTTGCTGTTGGACGGACCAGTGGTGCTTTGGAGGTCCTTTTGGTAGAAAGGAAATGATTTTTTAAGGAAATACATTTACAAGAATAATAAAAATAAAATTTATCATTTGGTACTTATGAAAATATTTTCAGCTCTTTTAGAATTCTATGATATACTATGGATGCCAACATCAGGAAAAAAAAAAAGAGTCAACGAATTAAGTTCTCCGTTGACTTGAGTTTTACGGATTATCAAAGAAGTGACCGTAATATATTTTTCGGAAAAAACTTTTCATGAAGTCCATTTTACGTGAAAACAAATGGACCTTAGTTTTGCCAAATATGTTATGATGTTTTTTCTATTGACAGGGCACATTGTACCGTGGAGGAAGGATGCCGTCTCCCTTTGTTGTGGGGATTTCTCAGGCGTCCTTGGCACACCTTTCTATTGAAAGTATCTACAAAATTTTATTTAATTATTTTGAGAGGAAAAAAAAGGTAAAAGTTAGAAGCTACTTACAAAATATTTTAATTGTTTTAGTTTCCACATAAAGTCTTAAATCATATCTAGGTATAAGTAATACTGATCTATTGAATAAGAATTAGATTAATTTTATCCCGCCAATGAAGCAAATATACGTTTGGATTACAAGCTAGCCAGGTTGATCGAAATAATTGTGAACTCACTACATGACACGTATCGGTCGGCAAATCGAGACATAGAAATAATTATATTTTGGTCTTGAAAATATAATAAATTTACAGAAAAACCCTCTAATCTACTTATTATTTATAAGTCGAATTGGTGCAATGCTCTAAAATGTTATAAAAAAGTCTCTAAGCGTATTATAAAAAAAGTCGCTCAAAAAGATTTTTTTGTAAAAAAATTGAGATCATGAGAGTTTATTTGTAAATAGTCAGAGAAAAAATTATTTGTAATATCAAAAGTTTCGTGGAGTTGAAGATCAAAAAGCCTTTTCTAATATTAAAATGAGTAATCACGACAATTTTCACTGGGAAAGAATGTTCATGACATTATGATTTTTTTAAAAATATTTTTTCCATAAATAAATATCTCATTTTTTTCTTGCAAAAGAAGGAAAAAAGGACCAGTTAACCATGTCAAACCGGACGTCCCCAAACCCCGCCATGCAAAACGTTCTTCGGTTGCCTTCCCAACCACCCACCCTTCTCCCCTACTCTCAACCGTCCGTCCCCTCCTTCCCCTTGCTTCCCCTCCTCCGCCACCATCACCACCACCATCGCCACCATCACCATTGCCACCGCCGGCGCCGCCGCCCACCACCAACAAGCTCCACCATACTCCTCCTCATGGAAGACCCCCGCCCCTCCTCTACCCTCTCCTATGGCCGCCGCCGGCTCCAGTACCTCCACTTGCACCGGCACATCCTTCTGCGGACGCTCTCCGGCGCCATCCTCGCCATCTTCTCTGCCCTCCCGCCGTCATCAGCCGAGATCAGGAACATGCGGATCGTCGACGACGCGAGGCCCATGATCCTGTTCGAGCAGTTCGGGTTCTCCCCCGGCGGCCGCGTTGCCGTCTCGGTGCAGGGCGCCACGTGGAAGCCGCCGCCGGGCCGTCCGGGGGCCTCCCCCTCCAACCCCGCGCTGATGGGCTTCGTGCTGATCCGGCAGACCGCATACGAGCGTGTCGACAACGAGTCGCGCTACTCGGCAGGCGGCTACTGCCCGCTGTCCAGCCGCTACGTCGACATGGTGTTCACGTTCCAGGCCCTCGCCGCCGGCACCTACAACGGGTCCGTCGCCATCGCTGAGCCCGACGAGTACAGCCTCCTCTTCAGCAACTGCCTGTTCGGGTTCGAGGTCACCATGGACGTGCACACCGAGATGTACAACGTCGCCGGCGGCGACAAGGACTTCCTCCCCACCGGGCAGACGCCGCTGCCGAGGCTCTACTTTGCCTTCTCCCTGGTTTACGTGTTCTTTCTGGCGGCGTGGGTTGCCGTGTGCCTGCGGCAGAGGGCGACGGTAGACACCATACACCTGATCATGATGGCGCTGCTGCTGTTCAAGGCCCTGAAGTTGGTGTGCGCGGCGGAGGACATGTCGTATGTCCGCCGGACGGGGACACCGCACGGCTGGGACGTCGTCTTCTACGTCTTCGGCTTCCTCAAGGGGGTGACGCTCTTCACGGTCATCGTCCTCATCGGCACCGGCTGGTCCTTCCTGAAGCCCTACCTACAGGTGTTGGCTTAAATGCCCCACTCAGCTCCTTCCGATCCTTCCTATGTGCACCAGATGTTTGCTTAAATGACCAACTGAGTTGTTTGTTCCCCTCATCCGCTGTTGGACAACCTTCCCTTGTGATCTCCACCAGGAGCGGGAGAAGAAGGTCCTGATGATCGTAATACCATTGCAAGTGATCGAGAACATAGCGTCGGTCATCATCGGCGAGACCGGCCCGGCGGAGAGGGACTGGCTCACGTGGAACCAGATCTTCCTGCTGGTGGACATCGCCTGCTGCTGCGCCGTGTTCTTCCCCATCATATGGTCGATCCGGGGCCTCCGGGAGGCGTCGAAGACCGACGGCAAGGCAGCTCGGAACCTCGCGAAGCTGACGCTCTTCCGGCACTTCTACATCGTCGTCGTCAGCTACCTCTACTTCACCAGAATTGTGGTTTCTGCGGTGGGAGCAGCTCTGATCAGCTACAGGCAGACGTGGGTGAGCACGGCCCTGGTGGAGGGGGCGAGCCTAGCGTTCTACCTGTTCGTCTTCTACAACTTCCAGCCTGTGGAGAAGAACCCCTACTTGTACATCCATGATGATGAGGAGGAGGCCGCAGCCAGAGAGCTTGAAGACGATGAGGATTTTGAGCTCTGAAATGGAAGGAACCAGAATATTTCAGAGAGTTTTGATTAACTTTGTACATTAAACAAGAGAAGTGGACTTGAGAGGGAATCAGATTTTGAGTTCAGAGGTTTTCCCTTTTCCTTTTTGTTTTCCTTTGGGGTGAGAACTAGCAGACATATTATTAGCTCTCTGTCTTTGATGATTGGTTTGGGTTTCCACCTTTTTGTGATAAAAAGAGAAGTTATCTTCTGATTGAAATGCTGAAATTGTATCTTTGAGGTGATCTTCTAAATGAAATCATGAAAGTATACTTTTCCAGATGCCTTTTCTCTCTGCACGGGCAGTTGCTTGTGTACGACACAAATTACAAATGAGTAATACTTGCTGCAGTTGGTTTAAAAAAGATTTTATTTTTTATTTTTTTAGGTCGTCTCCGAGATGTCCTAACCGTCCGTACAGAATTTTCAGTTTTTTTTGGTCGTCCGATGGAGCAAAAAAAAAAGTACGGACGGTTAGGACACCTCGGAAGCGACCTAAAAAAAAAAACCTACTGCAACGGCGGTATGTGCAGTACGTACGGTCAGTGCAACAAGTATTACTCAATTACAAATACCGATGTATTACTATTGTCAAATAGGATTTTGCTTGATATATAATACCTTAACTATGCAAGTGTGTTTTCCTTGAGGTGTGTGTTACGAGTAAGCAATCATTTGAAAATTTCTAGACATCCATTAAGAGTTCGGATCATCTCAGTACAATATTAGACCGACAGTAACTAGTCCCAAGATGTCATGAGAGTGTGGTTCCTCTCGGTATAAATTTGAACTGAACTTTGTCAGTACAAAGAGGAAAGGCGAGAGTCTTTCATAAAACTCCCTTTTCAAAACCTTCTCCTCTCTATATTGACCGCGTTCAGTCCAAGCCTGCACATAGAACATCTCTACTCATGTGTAAAATAAGTTTGCCATTTGAGACACATCCTATTGAAATTGACAATTTTTGTTTTGTTTTTGATTCAACAAGTTTTCAATATAACATAGAGAATTTAAAAACTACTAAGAGCACAAAACTACAATCATAATTTAAAATACATCTCAATGTACACACGAATACAACTTAAATTGCAACACAAGTATCACATTGGGGTATATTTTAAATTAGAGTTGTAGTCTCGTGCTCTTGATTGTATTTACCCACTTTGAATTGTATTGAAAACTCGTTGAATTGGAAACAAAGAAAAAGTTATCAACTTGGATGGGATGCATCTCGAATGGCGAACTTACTTACACATGGTATCATGGGATTAGCTAGAGTTGGGAGTCCAATCTAATATTGTACTGAGACGATCCAAACTCATAAATTAACCTTCCAATGTCGTCGTTTCAATTGCATTATTGGCGGATTTTTTTAAAATAGTATTATTTAAAATTTTATTTTTAAATATAGCAGATTTTTAAAAAATAATCGCAAAGATAGAACACATTTGACTAGTATATATATATATATATATTGTTACAAATATAATTGTAAGATTTAAAAAATAAAATATTCAATTTCATTAAGAAAATGACTTTATATAATAAATATTATTTTAAAATACATATCATTCAAAGATCAATATCAAACATAAATTATTCACTATCATTGTAAAAATTAATATGTATAAAAAATGATAGGTGGCAGTTCGGCGCAACCTAAATACCAACAGAATGGCCCAATTGACGGAGCCCTTGAGCCCATATTTGCTTTCCCCCCTTGGAGGAGAAACCAAGAAGTTGCCGACTGACGTAGTCCTTTACCAGCCCAATTAGGATCCGTCTATCCTACATAATCTTAAGCCGGCCATTCTGTACATGAGAAGAATCTTCTCGTATCCAAACTTTCTCAAGATGATCTTCTTTTCCTGATAAAGACAGGACTTGCTGAATTCTCCAGAGTCAACTCCCTCTGGTCGGACTAGGAACTACCTCTCAGAGGGGCTCCCGGCCTGACTGCTATATAAGTCCCCGTATCTCTACGGGCATATGTATGCTCTCTAGCGTCCAAGCTATGTAGCCTTCTCTTCTGTATTCCCAATTTTTTGACTTAGTCATTGGAGGGGGTTCCTTCGGATTGTTGTTGAGGGCTCCTCTAACAGTATTCTAACATCTCACTGATCGGAGATTGAAGGTCCTGACCGTGATAGATGAGATTTTGGTCCATCAAAAATAATATTGAATAAATATATCATTCAAAGACCAATATTATTTATTAAGTAGTACGCATCGTTAATTACATTGATTTAATTTCATATCATCATTAGATACATACATATGTATGTTGATTATGTTAGATTTGTAATGTAATTATTTGGGATGACCAATCAAGTTGTCATAAAAAGTCATCTCTCATCCAACGCAAAAAATAGACTAGTCGCCTCAAAAGGTTATATGACGTTTTGGTATGGCTAAATCATCCATCATGAATAAATTTTATAGTTCAAAAATATACATCATTTGAACTAATTGTGACGATCTCCACTATTGTCGCAACTTGTAAGAAGGCGCGTAAGGATTACACAATTTCTATTTGGAGAGTCCGACAATTTCCCCACATGAAAGCAAGTGAATTTATATGACTTTGATGGGGACCAAATAGATAATAAGAAGAAAGCTTGTGTTGCATCAGAAGGATCCCCACAAGAAAGCCTTCCTTAGCAAAGCATGATCAAAACAGCAAGAGAACAAAATAACGATGTGAGTGCAAAGATAAAAGGGTCACGTCTTTCCATCTAAAGCTCCACCTATGCCCATGTGCATTAGAAACTGTAATGGAATGCAAAAAATTAGACCAAACCCGTTATGATACTCCCCTATATATATATGCCATAACGTAGAGATGGTAGACTACGTCACTACGTACGGTGTGAATCTGTGATGAATCGAACTCCTAGTTCACAGTGAAGGAGTAAGTATGTAATTAAACCTTACCATAACAAAACGATATTTCCCAAAAGATGGGCACTTTGAGAAACTAATTTGGCCTTACAGAATGGCATTTTAGCTCCTTTCCAAATCGATTGTGATGGTGGGAATAAAACCTAGATCCCACCTTGCAAAAGAAAAAATAAAACCTAGATCCCACCTTGCAAAAGAAAAAATAAAACCTAGATCCCACCTTGCAAAAGAAAAATATTAAATGTCAACTCCAATGGAGATGCGGGGGATCGAACCCCGTGCCTCTCGCATGCAAAGCGAGTGCTCTACCATTTGAGCTACATCCCCGGCCATGAAGACAAGAGCATAATAATTTATTTAAACACTAATCTAACAATAACACATCACATCTCACATTCGAGATCTAGAGCACCAATGGTGGACGCAGCACTTGACCGGTGGGGTCACGACTCACAAGACCTTCACTGGACTTGCAAAAGTGGGGGAGAAATTAATTGATTGGTGCCCTATATATCCAAACTTAGTTGGATCAATCTACTTTTACTATTATTTTTCATGTTAAAAAAGTCTGTCAAAAAGTCCCAATTGGTGATGCTGCAAATGCATAGTACTCGAATGTTCTAGATCTTTTTTTTTCTTTTTCTTTTTTCCAAATGATGAACCAGTTAGTCAGGTGTACTCAGTAACCCCCAGTTGGCCAGATTGTAGATCATATGATGCTTCCCAGTGACTATTAGATGTTTAACATTAAGCATTGTGCATAATTTCTACTATCAGGATGCATTTATTAATTATTATCCAAAAAACCATTCCACGACACATCACAGGTCCACAGCTCCTGTTGATGCGGCACAAGGAACTTATCAAGGAGAAAACCTGAAAAAAAAGAACAAATATAAAGGGGAAATATATAGACGGCCAGCCCATGTCATGGGAAACAATTAATATTAACCTATCTATCCATCAAAGCAACACGGGAAACAATATATGACCGATCCATCAATGGAAAGCCCGAGAAGTCGTGGAATATTTAAGGTCCGTGATGAATGGGAAGTAAGTTAGGGTTTGGCTCATAGAACTAACTGGTGGACGCGAAGATGAATGGGACCAAGTTGGAATGGATAATTCTCTTAAGGTCCTTACTTTAACAGGTTTTCATTATTATTTTTATGTATTGTTATGTTTATGCCTAACTCCAGAACTCACAAAGTTTTATACGGCTTATTTATTAGCTTGACGGACATTCTAAACTCTTATAATTTTTTCATATGTATTACCTGATGTAGACTGGATCTATCACGACCGGATCCCGCAAACGGGGACCCGGAAAAAGGAGGATCCGGAGTTGGTCCGGACCGAACGGTGATGAGGGGACCCGACGGGGGTCCGCGACGGGGCGAAGACGGGGTCTTCTCGGGATGAAATGGATCCGCCCGCGGGGGGCGCGATCTGTCGCCGGAGCTACTTCTTGGATAGCGAGCCGCTGCTCCTTCGGCGGACGAAGGCGGCGGCGCGAGCAGGAGCCCCTCTCGGCGGAGTGGTCGACGAGCGTCGGAGCAGAAGTCGGAAAGTCCGAGATCGGACGGGGGGACGGCTTGCTCTCCGACCAGGGGGCCTGGAGCCACCTTCAGCGCGAGGCCGAGACTCCTGACGCCGGGCAGCTGGCGGGGTTGCCCTCGGACAGCGAGTCCGAAGGCTGCTTCAGCGCGAGACCGAGTCTCCTAACTTGGGGCGGCCGGCGTTCGGCGTCGAGACCAGGGAGAGGAGTCCGAGGTCGGCGGCCGAGACCGACTCGGGGAGGACGGCGATGATTCGAACCGAACCCCTGCAGGAAGGAAAGAAGAAGAAGAACCAGTCAGCAGGAGTCCCGGGCGTCGGCCCTGGGGAACCCCCTCCGACGGTCAAGTTAGCTTCTGAAGAAGATTCGATTCAGGAAGCAAGAAAGGATAGCTATGACACTATTTGGACAGTAGTCCTTTAAGGGGTTTCGGAAGCTTGCAGAGGCATCCGTTTTTCCCACCACCCTCTTGGCTACGAATAGCAGGATACTTATAGCGGAGGGTAGCGGATGGTTAACGGTGGCAGCCGATATAGGACTAAAGGAGGCTTATTGACAAACCGCCATAGCGTCTGATCCGCCACCGGAGTGGGCCGGATTCGGCTACCGGGCCGAAGGGGGTTGGGCCGCTGACGGGCCGAAGGCTGCTGGGCCTTGGGCTGCCGCGCTACTCCCGGGCCGTAGGCTGGTGGGCCGCTGACGGGCTGAAGCCTGTTGGGCCGGGAGCGACGGTGCCGCTTAAGGGCCGTAGGCTGCTGGGCCGCTGACGGGCCGAAGGCTCCCGGAGGGCCTGGTGCTGCCGCTGTTGGGCTCAGTGGGGTTTGGGCCTGCTTCTATGGGCCGAATCGGATTCTGCCGCATCACATAGCCCCCCACTCTTGTCTTCCTCAGTTCTGAGACGGCAAGAGTATAGCCTAAAACTGTCAGAAAAAGAAAGAAAATCACCACAGGTGTCTCCCTGGGAGTCGTGCTCCCCTTCTTCTGGAAGAGGTGGCCCTCGGTCGGCCGAGGGCCGTGCGGTCGCTTCGTCCTTGCTCAGAGGGTCGGCGAAGGCTTAAGCCGAAGGGTCGGTACCTCTGACCCGTATCAGGCCTCTTTAAACGGACGGGACGGCACGTCGCCTCGCGAGGAAGCACGGGACACGCGTCGCGCGTCCGGCCGCTCTGGAGAAAACACAAACGGATCCCAACCGCCCGCGGGTCGCGGATCGCCCCGGCTCTCTGCCCGAGGCTCCACTCGGATCGCCGCCGCTTCCTTTGTCGCCTGCGGATCGGGACGCGTGGCGGGCATCCGTGTGGTTAGCCGAAGGGTCGGAGTGCTGTCAGCCGCTGATTGCTCTGCTTCAAGTCCCGGAGCCGGTCCGCCATCATTGCCGAAGGATGGCACACGTGGCGGGCATCCGGGAGGAGCGACGGGACGAGTGGGACGATCTCGGCCGCAGGCTTCGGCGGGAGGCGTTTCTAACGGGCTCTATAAATACAGGCCCTCTGCGGGGCACTGTTCCTCTTCTTGCTGCCGCGCTTACGTTCCTCTCGCAACTATCCAAGTTCTCCTTCCTTTTCCCGCGAGAGGCCAGCTTCCTGAAGGCTTCGTCCGAGCTTCATCGGCTACCGCGGGAGGCTCTTCGTCCCTCAGAGTGCATCGCCTGTGGAGCCTGGAGGCTTGAGGCAGCGCCTGGTTCAGGAGAGATCCTCTCCTTCTTTCTGAGAGTAAGCCTCAGTCTTCTTCCTTCCCTCCGCGGCTCTATGGTGCGGGGCTCTTCCAGTGAGGTTACTCCTTCAGACGAGGAGTACACTCCCCCCAATTCTCCTAAGTCTTCCCTGTCGGATCCTCTTGCCTCGGGATCCCTTGCTTCCGGGATGTCCGGGGAGTCTGAAAACTCCGGGTCCGAAGGATCCGAAACTTCCGGGGCTGAGGTTTCTGGAGCCGAGACTTCCGGGACCGAGGCTTCCGGAACCGAGGCTTCCGGTACCGAGGCTCCTGAGGCCGAGGATCCCGAGGCCGAGGCTTCCGACGCCGAGGCTCTTCAGGAGGTTCGGGGCTCGGGCCAGGCTTCCACCTCGGAACGCCGCCTCCCGGACATTGCTTCGGGGGCAAGCTGCGCTCTTTCGGACGTAGAGGTGAGGAACTTGGTTTCTTACTTTCAGCTTCCCTCTTGGATGACCCCCCATCGGCCCGATACCGCCACTAGGGCAAATACCGTTCGCCCGGGGTCTTTCTCCATTTACGTTGATAGCGTTGAGGCGGGCTTCCGTCTCCCTCTCCCCACCTTCGTCGTCAATCTCCTTAGCTTCTACGGGCTGGCCCCGTCTCAGCTTTTCCCCAATTCTTGGCGTACTGTGTACGGATTCCTGAGCGTCTTTGCTCACATAAAGATCCGCCCCTCTCTCAATGTCTTCCGCTATCTTTTCAAGATCCATACGCAGGGGAACTCCGAGTGGTACTGCTTTGTCCCTCGGGTCGGCCGAAGGATCTTCTCTGGGAAGCCTTCGTCTATCCACGGCTGGAAGAGGAAGTTTATCTTCGTCTCTCTGCCGGAGAAGGAGAAGGGTGTGTGGCCCTTCCCCACCGAATGGGTGCCGCTGGCCGAAGGCCTCTCGGGACCTCCTGACCTCTCCCCCGTTCAGAGCTCTATTGTGGGCCACGTTCAGGTGAAGGCCCCATACAACGTCTCGGTGCTTCTCAGCGACGCGGAGCGGTTGATAGGTGCTGGGGTTTGGCCGGACCCCAAGCGTGATCCGGAGCGGGTCTTTCCGTACCTTCCTCCCGGGGAGACTCTGCGGGGCCGCGGGGGAAGGGCTGCCGCTCCTCCGGCCGAAGCTCTTCCGGCTTTGGAGGCTGACGAAGTTTCGGCCGAGGGTAAGTCGGCTATGAATTTTTTGTCTGATTGCATTTCAGCTTCTGACGCTTTCTTCTCGTTCTGCAGGGATGGCCCGGCTCGATGACCTCCTCGATCAGTTATTGGATCAGCATGCTTCACGCCGGGCGCCGGCCCCGCAAGCGGTAGGCAGGCCTGTTCGAGGCACCGGGGGTCTGAGGACAAGAGGCGGGGGCCTCGGGACTGCGGCCTCCTCTGAGGGTCGTGCGGCTGCTGCTTCTCTCGAGAGGGAGCATAAGACTAAGTTTGCCTCTCGGGGAGGCGGCCGAGCGTCGAAGCGCCCCCGGGTAGAGGAGGCCGAGGGAGAGGTGGAGACTCAACTGGTCAGGAAGAGCGTCAGGGCCCGAAGGGCTGTGAGGTTGGCGTCTCCCGAGAGGCCGAGGGGTGACTCCCCTCCGGCCGTATCGGCAGGAGCCGGCGAAGGAGATGCCGAACCGCGGGCGCAGCTCGAGCGGCGGCACCTCGCGTCGGGGGAGAGCATGGAGGACCCGCAGACGTGCTTTCGTCTGCTCAACAGCCTCACTCTCCCTTCAATCTTCGAGGAGCTGAAGGCCCACTCCATCACCGATCTGACGGAGATGAGTGCCCGTCTGACGGTTCAGGTGAGCAAACCGAAAGTGTCTCAGCTCATCTTTAGCTATTTCTTCTGATTTTACTGACCCTCATCTGCCCTCGATCCGCAGGCTTCGATGACGAGCCGTGTCCTGATGCATCGTCAGGAGCTGCTCCAGCGTAAGCTTCTGGAAGCCGAGGTGGATCCGGTTGGTTCGGGGGAAGGCACTTCGGTGGCTCCTCGCATCGAGCCCCTAGTCGAGGAGCTCGTGACTGCGAGCACCCGAGCGCGGAAGCAGCTGGAGGAGAGGGCAGCAGAGGCCCGTGCCGCCGTCGAGGCCAAGAAGAAGGCCGAGAGCGATCTTGCGGCGGTCAAGTCCGAATTTCGGACCTTCAAAGCCCAGACCCAGGACAGGGAGGCCCGGCGAGCTTCGGAGAAGCGCCGCCTCGTCGAGGAGGTGTCGTCCTTGAAGCGGGAACTGGAAAAGGCAGCGGAGTCGGCCGTGGCCAACTACAAGGCCGGGAGAGACCATGCCCAGGAGATCTTCCAAGCCCAGCTGCAGGCTTCTTCCACGGTTTTCGACCTCGGACTGGCAGTCGCCCAGAGGGCCTGCCCGAGCGTCGATCTGACCGGGGAAGCCATGCCAAAGGGCGTGGAAGCCCGGGGGCTTTTATCCTGGTGGGAGGAGCTCGTGGCGGAGAGGGCCCCGCCTCCAGCTGATGCCGAGGAGGCCGACGCCGAGGAGGCCGATGCCGAAGAGGCCAATGCCGAGGAGGCTGCTGCTGAAAATGCCCTTGTTGAAGGCGCCGCTCTTGAAGCGGTGCAGATCGTTGACTCTCCCTCTCCTTCTCCTGGCCGAAACGTCGTCGGAGCAGAGGAGGAGAGGGTTGCCGTGGACTGATACGAGGGTTCCCCTCGGTTTCCTTTTTGCTTTACTTTTGTAAGCTCTCGGCCAGGCGTACGGCTGAGTTTTGTACCTCCTTTTGCTTTATGAAATAGAAGGAAGGTTTTCGGCTTTACCTTGCTGCCTCCTGTTTGACTTGAGTAGATCTGGTCGTTCTGAAATCCGAGACCCTTTAGTCGTTTGCCATATTCCGCGAAGCCGAGATCCGTTGTAGGTTTGGATAGGCCGTGGGCAGAATATCGCCTGGAAAATAATATGTCGCGCCTTGATCCGGATTACATGGCCGAAGCCATTCGTCGGATCGAAGGGATTATGGGCTCTGAGAGAATCATGCCGCTCCCGATACGGTTTTCATGGCCGAAGCCACTCCCGATACGGTTTACACGGACTTATAGAAAACCATGCCGCGTCCTGATCCGGATTACATGGCCGAAGCCATTCGTCGGATCGAAGGACTCACGGACTTTTAAGAGAACCACGCCGCTCCCGGTACGGTTTGCATGGCCGAAGCCACTCCCGATACGGTTTACACGGACTTATAGAAAACCATGCCGCGTCCTGATCCGGATTACATGGCCGAAGCCATTCGTCGGATCGAAGGACTCACGGACTTTTAAGAGAACCACGCCGCTCCCGGTACGGTTTGCATGGCCGAAGCCACACCCGATACGGTTTACACGGACTTATAGAAAACCATGCCGCGTCCTGATCCGGATTACATGGCCGAAGCCATTTGTCGGATCGAAGGACTCACGGACTTTTAAGAGAACCACGCCGCTCCCGGTACGGTTTGCATGGCCGAAGCCACTCCCGATACGGTTTACACGGACTTATAGAAAACCATGCCGCGTCCTGATCCGGATTACATGGCCGAAGCCATTCGTCGGATCGAAGGACTCACGGACTTTT
Organism: Zantedeschia hybrid cultivar; assembly: GCA_030544215.1. Lineage (NCBI taxonomy): Eukaryota > Viridiplantae > Streptophyta > Magnoliopsida > Alismatales > Araceae > Zantedeschia > Zantedeschia hybrid cultivar. The sequence continues at coordinate 80,557,409 of JARZZO010000014.1, forward strand.
AAGAGAACCACGCCGCTCCCGGTACGGTTTGCATGGCCGAAGCCACTCCCGATACGGTTTACACGGACTTATAGAAAACCATGCCGCGTCCTGATCCGGATTATATGGCCGAAGCCATTCGTCGGATCGAAGGACTCACGGACTTTTAAGAGAACCACGTCGCTCCCGGTACGGTTTGCATGGCCGAAGCCACTCCCGATACGGTTTACACGGACTTATAGAAAACCATGCCGCGTCCTGATCCGGATTACATGGCCGAAGCCATTCGTCGGATCGAAGGACTCACGGACTTTTAAGAGAACCACGCCGCTCCCGGTACGGTTTGCATGGCCGAAGCCACTCCCGATATGGTTTACACTGACTTATAGAAAACCATGCCGCGTCCTGATCCGGATTACATGGCCGAAGCCATTCGTCGGATCGAAGGACTCACGGACTTTTAAGAGAACCACGCCGCTCCCGGTACGGTTTGCATGGCCGAAGCCACTCCCGATACGGTTTACACGGACTTATAGAAAACCATGCCGCGTCCTGATCCGGATTACATGGCCGAAGCCATTCGTCGGATCGAAGGACTCACGGACTTTTAAGAGAACCACGCCGCTCCCGGTACGGTTTGCATGGCCGAAGCCACTCCCGATACGGTTTACACGGACTTATAGAAAACCATAACAAGTTTTTCTGAAGGGAAATGAGTTCTCTTATTCACAGACTTCGGCTAAAAGCCTGGGGAGAGTTGACTTACATAAAATAACGCCGAAGGCGCTCTACATTCCATGTGCGAGGAAGGGGTTGGCCCGAAAGGGTTTCCAACCGGTAAGCTCCTCGTCTGATTACTTCTCTGACCCGGTAGGGCCCTTCCCAGTTGGGGGCAAGCTTCCCCGAGGCTTCGATTGGCTTGGAAGCATGGGCATTCCTCAGCACGAGACTCCCCGCTTCGAAGCTCCGGGGCTTTACTCGAGTGTTGTGGTACTTGGCCATTCGTTGCTGATAAGCCGCCAGCCGGATACGAGCTTTGTCTCGGACCTCTTCAATGAGGTCCAAGTGGTCTTTCAGACCTTCTTCGTTGGCTTCCGCATTATAGGCCATGATTCTGGGAGAAGGGAGGCCGACTTCTATGGGAATAACGGCCTCTACCCCATAGGCCATGCGGAAGGGAGTTTCGCCGGTGGGGGTTCGGCTTGTCGTCCGATAGGCCCATAGGACACTCGGCAGCTCTTCCACCCATCGGCCCTTAGCTTCGCCGAGTCGGGTTTTCAATCCCTGTAAGAGGCTTCGATTAGTGACTTCGGCTTGCCTGTTCGCTTGAGGATGCGCTACCGAGGTGAACTTGTGGAGTATGCCGAAGCTGGCGCAGTTGTCACCGAACCGTCGGCTGTTGAACTGCTTTCCGTTGTCTGAGATGATGGCTCGAGGGATGCCGAACCGGCAAATGATGGACTTCCACACGAAGTTCCAAGCATTGTTGTCGGTTATTGAGGCAAGGGGTTCGGCTTCGACCCATTTGGTGAAGTAATCAACCGCCACGATGAGGAATTTCCTTTGGCCGGTGGCGACGGGAAAAGGTCCCAGGATGTCGACTCCCCATTGGGCGAAAGGCCAGGGATCAGATAATGGGGTCAGAAGGGTGGCTGCCTGATGAATGAGGGAGCTAAACCTCTGGCATTGGTCGCAGCGCCGTACGAGGGCTAGAGCGTCCTCTCGGAGCGTCGGCCACCAGTAGCCTTGCCTTAGGAGTTTGTGAGCTAGGGCCCTTCCTCCCGCATGTGCCCCGCACACCCCTTCGTGGACCTCTCTTATGGCGTAGTCGGCCTCAGCCGGGCCGAGGCACCGCAGCAAAGGTCGGCCAAATGATTTCTTGTACAACACCCCGTCCAAAAGGAGAAAGTGGGATGAACGCTGCCGGATGCGCTTCGCCTCCCTGGGATATGGTGGGACTTCTCCCTGGAGAAGGAAAGCGACGAGGGGAGTCATCCACGTCTCGGCCTCTGCTTCAGCAATTTGCATAGCTTCGGTTTCACCGAGGCTGGGTTCGGCGAGCTCCTCGACGAGGATCATTCGGCCTCCGCCCCCGCCTTGGGTTGACGCCAGCCGGGAGAGGGCATCGGTCCGGGTATTCTCGGCTCTCGGGATCCTCACGATTTCACAAGAATCGAATTGAGCGAGAATCTTGCGAATTACCTGGAGATAAGACGCCATCACCGCGTCCCGAGCCTCATACTCCCCGGAGACATGGCCGACGACTAGCTGAGAATCGCTGAAGGCTTTCAGGTTCCGGGCGCCGAGCTTCTTCGCGGCCCGGAGGCCGGAGATGAGGGCTTCATACTCGGCGGCATTGTTAGTTGCTGGAAAGGAGAAACGCAGGGCGTACTCCGTGATGATACCTTCGGGTGACGCCAGGATCCATCCGGCGCCGCTGCCTGTAGAGCACGCAGAGCCGTCCACGAAGAGTCGCCATTCGTCCGGTGATACAGGTGCCGAAATAGCCTCGGCTTCGACCACTTCGGATTCGGGTTGCGGTGTCGCGGAAGCGCCGGGGGTAAGTTCGGCGATGAAGTCCGCCAACGCTTGGGCTTTGATTGCTACCCGAGGGGCGTAGGAGATGTCGAACTCCCCCAGCTCAATTGCCCACTTCGCCAACCTGCCGGACACCTCTGGCCGGGAAAGAATCTGCCTCAAGGGCTGGTTGGTGAGGACTTTCACAGAATGGGCCAGAGAGTACGGCCGAAGCCTCCTTGCAGACGTGACGAGGGCCAGAGCCAACTTCTCCAGGGCTTGGTACCGGAGTTCCGCTCCCTGAAGGGCTCGGCTGGTGTAATAAACGGGCTTCTGAGTGCCTTCTTGTTCTCGGACGAGGACGGTGCTGAGGGCCGTCTCGGAGACTGCGAGGTATAAGCTCAGGGGCTCCCCGGGAATAGGTTTTGACAGGATGGGGACTTTGGAGAGGTAGGCCTTCAGCTGATCGAAGGCCGTTTGGCACTCTTCTGTCCAGTCAAAGTTGTTGGCCTTCTTTAGCAGTTTGAAGAAGGGAAAACAGTAGTCGGCCGCCCTTGACATGAAGCGGCTGAGGGCTGCGATCCTCCCGTTCAGCTTCTGTACCTCTCGGAGGTTAGCCGGGGGGCGCATCTTTATGATGGCCGAAACCTTCTCGGGGTTAGCTTCCACCCCTCGGTGAGTGACCATATAGCCGAGGAATCTGCCGGAGGCTACCCCGAAGGCGCATTTGGCCGGGTTCAGCTTCATCTTGTACCGCCTGAGGGCGGAGAAAGTCTCGGCCAGATCGGCCAGGTGCTCCGTAGCAACGCGGCTCTTCACCAACATGTCGTCTATATAGACCTCCATGTTTCGGCCGAGCTGAGTGGCGAATACCTTGTTGACCAGTCGCTGATATGTCGCGCCGGCGTTCTTCAGACCGAAGGGCATTCGGGTGTAGCAGTACAGACCCAAATCGGTGGTGAAGCTGGTCTTACTCTCGTCGTCCGGATGCATCCGGATCTGGTGGTAGCCCGAATAGGCGTCGAGGAAGCTTAAGAGCTCGTGGCCAGAAGTGGCGTCCACCAGATGGTCGATCCGAGGCAGCGGAAAGCTGTCCATAGGACAGGCCTTGTTGAGGTTGGTGAAGTCCACGCACATGCGCCATTTGCCATCTTTCTTTGGCACCATGACCACATTGGCGATCCAGTCTGGATGATGCACCTCCCGGAGATGTCCGGCGTCCAGTCCCTTTTGTACTTCAGCCTGGATGGCGGCTCTCCTTTCCTGGTTGAAGGTGCGCCGCTTCTGCTTCACCGGGGGCTGGTCGGGATTGGTATGGAGTCGGTGCTCTGCCACCTCCGGGTCAACCCCGGGCATGTCTGCCGGAGTCCAGGCGAAGACGTCGAGGTTCTTTTTCAAGAACTCGGTAAGCTTTTCCGCTTCACCTTTCTCTAGGCCGGAGCCTATCAATAGGACTCGCCCTTCGCCTCCTGGAACAGGGATGGTGAGAAGTGCTTCTCCCGAGATGCTTCGGCCGATGACTCGATCGCTAATGTTTCGGCTGCGTTCTTCCCTTTGACCGAAATCAAGTAGCATTGCCGAGCTGCTTCTTGGCTTCCCTTGGCTTCGCCTATCCCATAATTGGTATAGAATTTGAGTTTCTGATGGAAGGATGAAGGTACGGCCCCGATTCCGCCGATGAGCCTTCGGCCGAATATGGCGTTGTAGGCTGACTCGATCTTCACAACGGCGAAGTCTGTCTCGACGGTCAATTGCCGGGGGGCGGAGCCTAAAGTCACAGGAAGCCGAACAATGCCCTCTACTCGGCAAGGTGAGCCGTTAAAACCGTAGAGGGGGCCCCGGTGAGGTTTCATGTTAGCCTCACTCAATCCCAACTTTTCAAAACAGTCGTAAAACAAGATATTTGGGGCACTTCCATTATCCACAAAGATCCTATGTACATCATAGTTGTTGATTACAGCGTTGACGACGAGAGCGTCGTCATGAGGGACCTGAACATCAGTCAGGTCCTCGGCGCCGAAGGTGATGTCTTCCAGACGAGGCTTCTTCGGCTCGCCTTCAACTGCTGCTACTGTGCTTCGCTGCCGCGGCCTGGACCCTTCCCCCGGTCCTCCGGATATCATCATGATAGACCCAGAACTGGGTCTTTGATGGGACGTTTCTACCGGGGCCGAGGTGGTTTGTGGCGGAGGAGCTGCTTCGGTTGCTGAGGGTTGCTGTTGTCTGGGCGCTGCAGGGACGTCCCGGTTCTGTTGCGGTGGCTGCTCCCGGCGGTACTGCGGCAGTCTTCCCTCCCGGATGATGCGGTCGATCTCTTCCCGGAGCTGCCGACACTCGTCCGTCGTGTGGCCGATCTCCCGGTGGTACTCACAATACCTGCCGGGATCCCTTCGGCGAGGATCGGTCTTGATGCGGTCAGGTCGCCGGAGCATGCCTTTCACCTCCATGAGCATCCGGGAAGGGGGAGCAGGTAAGGGCAGGTACCGCGGCTGCGGGTCTCGTCGCCTCTCCCTGTCCCAGTCCTCCCGTCGATAGCGCTTTCGCGAGGACTCCTGGTCCTCCGGCCGAGATCGGACCACCTGAGGAGCAGGTGCCGAGATGGCTTCGGCGGCGCCTTTCCCTCTGGACAGCATCAGGGCCTCCCGGTTGATGTACTTGTGGGCCCGGGCCACGAGGTCCTGGAAGGTCGGGGGATGGCGCTTCCCAATGGAACCGAGGAGCCCCTCGTCCCGGCACCCGCTGATCACGGCCGAAACCGCGATTGAGCTGTCGAGGTTCGGGATTTGGGCGGCCTCGGTCCGGAACCGAGTGAAGTAATCCTGCAGAGTCTCGGCAGGACCCTACCGGATAGCCAGCAGACTGGCGGAGGTCTTGCTCTGCCGGGTGGCATCATAGAACTGGTCGATGAACAGCTGGCCCAATTGTGCTAGGGAGTGGATGGAGTTGGGGGCCAGCGTCTCGAACCAGGTGAGGGCGATTTTCTCGAGGGTGAGGGGGAAGAGACGGCAGCGGACTGCCTCGGAGATCCCCCGGACCCGGAGGTAGGCGTTGAACCTCTGGAAATGACAGACCGGATCTGTCATCCCATCGTAGAGAGGGCCCTTCGGCAGCTTGAAGTCGGGGGGCACCTCGGTGGCCAGGAGTTCCGCCGTGAACGGGGTCTGCTCCAGGATGCTGCTGGCGAGGGGCGCCCCGTGAGGCCGGGACACCATCTGCTGCATCTCCTTGCGCATCGCCGTCAGCCGCTGGTCCAGGTCCGGGGCGGCCGAGGTGGCGACAGATGGCCCTCCGGTCCGAGCCGGATGGTACTCCGACGAAGCGTAATCCTGCTTCGTCGGGCGATCGGCGCGGGGAGCTCGGGCAGGCAATGCCGAGGGCTCGCTGCGCGCTGCTGCTGCCTCGTAGAGAGAGGCTGGCGCAGGCACCGGCCGGAACCGGGCGTCTTGCACTGAGTAGAGTGGGGGGAGCGGCGCCTGCTGGGGAGGCTGCCCCGTCAGTCCCATGCGCTGGGCGATGGCGGACACCATCTCCTGAACAGGCGCTAGGGACGTGACGGCAGCGGCCAGCGTGGCCACTTGCTGCTGGAGTACCCCCACTCGGTCTTCAGAGCCGAAGGACTCCGGGATGGTCGGCAGAGGCGGGTTCGGCGGGGCAGATGGCGCGCCTTCGGAAAGCGGCATCTGTGCCGAAGCCTCCCGCGCTTTTGCTTCGCTTTGCCCGGATCGTCGGGTCACAGGTCGCTGAGACATGACTTGTTTTGTTGGTTTCCCACAGACGGCGCCACGTGATGTAGACTGGATCTATCACGACCGGATCCCGCAAACGGGGACCCGGAAAAAGGAGGATCCGGAGCTGGTCCGGACCGAACGGTGATGAGGGGACCCGACGGGGGTCCGCGACGGGGCGAAGACGGGGTCTTCTCGGGATGAAATGGATCCGCCCGCGGGGGGCGCGATCTGTCGCCGGAGCTGCTTCTTGGATAGCGAGCCGCTGCTCCTTCGGCGGACGAAGGCGGCGGCGCGAGCAGGAGCCCCTCTCGGCGGAGTGGTCGACGAGCGTCGGAGCAGAAGCCGGAAAGTCCGAGATCGGACGGGGGGACGGCTTGCTCTCCGACCAGGGGGCCCGGAGCCACCTTCAGCGCGAGGCCGAGACTCCTGACGCCGGGCAGCTGGCGGGGTTGCCGTCGGACAGCGAGTCCGAAGGCTGCTTCAGCGCGAGACCGAGTCTCCTAACTTGGGGCGGCCGGCGTTCGGCGTCGAGACCAGGGAGAGGAGTCCGAGGTCGGCGGCCGAGACCGACTCGGGGAGGTCGGCGATGATTCGAACCGAACCCCTGCAGGAGGGAAAGAAGAAGAAGAACCAGTCAGCAGGAGTCCCGGGCGTCGGCCCTGGGGAACCCCCTCCGACGGTCAAGTTAGCTTCTGAAGAAGATTCGATTCAGGAAGCAAGAAAGGATAGCTATGACACTATTTGGACAGTAGTCCTTTAAGGGGTTTCGGAAGCTTGCAGAGGCATCCGTTTTTCCCACCACCCTCTTGGCTACGAATAGCAGGATACTTATAGCGGAGGGTAGCGGATGGTTAACGGTGGCAGCCGATATAGGACTAAAGGAGGCTTATTGACAAACCGCCATAGCGTCTGATCCGCCACCGGAGTGGGCCGGATTCGGCTACCGGGCCGAAGGGGGTTGGGCCGCTGACGGGCCGAAGGCTGCTGGGCCTTGGGCTGCCGCGCTACTCCCGGGCCGTAGGCTGGTGGGCCGCTGACGGGCTGAAGCCTGTTGGGCCGGGAGCGACGGTGCCGCTTAAGGGCCGTAGGCTGCTGGGCCGCTGACGGGCCGAAGGCTCCCGGAGGGCCTGGTGCTGCCGCTGTTGGGCTCAGTGGGGTTTGGGCCTGCTTCTATGGGCCGAATCGGATTCTGCCGCATCATTACCATATGCATATAATTTTAGATACTAAAATTATATTATTATCATGTTCTCATATTTTATTTGTGTCTAATATATATATTTTGGTTGATACTCGATATCTGTGTCTTAGTGTCTATGCCTGTAAGATCATAGATTAAAAGTTGAAAAACAAAGATAATGTACTATGTGAATGTCTTACAAGATTTAATTTCTTCTTCTTAAAATAATTAGATAAAATTTTAAAAAATAATTTTTCAAATTTCAAGTATGACAACTTACTTTTAGCATTGCACTTTCAAGAATTGATTCCGAAAGAATATCCTATACTTTTTTTCTTCTTTATTATGGTGGCACAATGATTACCACCAAGAGAATCCCAACTCAAAGAACTAAGTTCGAATCCACTAGTTAATAGAGATGCTCGTCACAGCGCCACCGTCCACTCCACTGGATATCTCATGAGATCGTAAGAAAAAAGAAAAAATTAACAAAATACATAGTTTAATTAAGTCACAAAAATTACCATAAGTAATATTTTCTTCTTAATACATATGACAAGACACAAAGAACATGGACAGGACACAAAATAACAAAAAAATAAAAGAAATAAACAGTAAAAATTATACCACTCGAAATCATAAGCCAAATCCTCACCCTCCACTTGTTTTGTGCATGTAAAAACGGAGCACATCACAACCAGAGACTGGAAGAGCTTACACAAAAACATACCCCGTCCAACACCACCCATTAATTACCATTTCGAGGCTTCAGCCACCCATGAGGGCGACGGCGGCCTCCTGCACCAGCGGCCGCGTGGCGCTGGCGAAGTGGTCAGCCTCCCTTTCAACCTGCTCCCGGCACCGCTCCGCCTCCTTCCCTTCCTTCATCCGCTTCACCAGCGCCACAAAGCGCCGCCAGTTGTCCGTCTGGAACAGCTCCGGGCACATCCTCAGGTAGGTGAAGGCGCACATGGTCTCTCCGCCGCCGTCGCCGCCGCCCAGCACCGCCGTCCGCACGATCTGCTCGTGCGCCGCCTCGTCGTAGCGGGGAAGCGCGTTCTCCCCCGCCAGGCGCACCCCGGCGTGCCTGGCGGCCATCCGCACCTGCCTCACCAGCCTCTCCGGCCCGCACTGCGCCTCCCACGGCTGCTCGTGGTCCCTCATCTCGACGCAGGTGAAGTTGAGCACGGCGCCGTGCCGGCCCAGCATTTGCGCGATGGGCAGGTATCCGTCTCTGTTCCTGGTGTTGTAATACCCCGCCGTGAGCTCCGGAGCGTGCGACCGGGTGCCGTAGTGCCAGTGGATCCCTGCCACTTTCACGGACATCTTCAACCCCGGCACCTCGTGGAAGATGCCGGACGCCGCGGACAGCACCCGCTCGCCGTGGTCCAGCAGCATTTGGGAATACCAGGAGAGGAAGAAATCGCCGTAAGGCCCGCTCCACCCGCCTTCCCGGCGGAAGAAGGCTGTGTCCTCCGGCCAGTTGTTGTACCCACCGGCGTCCGTGGGGCCGCTGTGCCCCCACTCCGGCTTTCCCACAGCCTCTGCTGCCGCCTTGAGGCTACTTCGCATGTACTGTACAGACACCCACAGCCATTAACTAAATCTTATCAGTTCCAGGACGCTTCCAGAGCCTTCCAGGGTATTTGTGTAGGTTTCTAATGTTAATTAAATGTTCACGAATAGAAAAAGCAGTGCACCGAGGGGATCTCCACCCAAATAGAAATAGTTAAGAAACAGAGGACGCGCGATTAGTACATACCTTGTCATAGCACTGGAAGGCGCCGATCCCCGGGAACCTCCAGGTGCCGTGCAGCTCCGGGTAGGAAGGGTACCTGAGCTCGCCGGCGGGACCCATCCCTACTTGGATCTCCTGAGATCATGGAAGCCAGCCGCAGATCAGATTCTGTCGGAATAGGTACACGAAGAAGAGGGTGGGTAGCGGCGAATAAAACAGAGCACTTACGACGATGGTGGAGCCTAGGAATTGGCTGAAGCGGTCGCGGAAGGAGCGCATGAAGTCGGCGTAGCACTGGACGGGGGTGCGCCCCTTCAGCACCGGCAGCGCGTCGCAGCCCAGCGACACGTACTCGTAGTTGCGCCGCCCCCACTGGTCCGTGTAGGCCAGGTCGGGGTCCCGCTCCATCTCCTCCACCACCCACCTCGGCAGCGGAATCCTGCATCAACCAAGCATGCAATCCCATTTCCAAATCAAAACATGATCTTATATATCCGATCAGTGTACGAAAACATGAAACACCTCCTCAACGGCGCAGATGAAACAATCAAGTCTAACTAACAGGGAGACCAGTCAAATGTGTAAGGCAGTAAGGGTAGTACTTACGTGCAGGAGTCGCCGACGTTGCCGCCGCACTGGTGGAAGGACATGACGGCCTGGACCTTGAGGCCGTGCCGCCGCGCCATTTCCATCAGCTCGGCGTACCCGGCCCAGTCGTACTCCCCGGGCCGCTCCCGCTCCACCACCCCCCACCACACGTCCACCATCACCCCCTCCACCCCGGCGCTCCTCAGCGCCTGCAGGCTGGCGTTCATCGCCTTCTTCCGGTGCACCCCTCCGCCGGGCCTCACCGTGTCCAGCGGCAGCATCACGTACACGGGCACCCCCTTCCCCTTGGGCCCCACCTCCGCGCCTCCGTGCTCGCGCACGACCTGACTAGCTTCGTCCACTCCCCTCTCCAGTGCCGTCGGCGCGTCGGCGGAGGCCAAAGCCCGGCAAGCTATCGACCGGTCAGGGTCAGGGTGGGAGGAAGCCTGACAAGGGCCTCCCTGTTTCTCGACGTGGCACCTAAGCTTAGGCGGCACCGGAGGCTTCCAGATGGCCACGCCCTTCACCGTGCACGACCGCTTCTGATCTGCCGAGGCAGCACCACTGCCGCGGAGCGGGATGCCCTGGAGGGCTCCCACGAGCTGGTGGGTTACACTCATCGCCATTATCCCCGATCTGCAGTTTTCTCCTCTCTCTTCTTCCTCGCTAGACTGTTGTTGTGGTTCTTCCTTCCTGGTTTCCCGTTCGCTTTGGTTCGGCTACGCCGGGGAAAACGGGAGGGGGACGGCGGTCCGTTTTATAGAAGCTTGGGTAGGCCGGTGGCTCCGTTTTGGGAAAATGCCACCTAATTTTTGCCACGTATCTGACGTGGATAAACTTGATTCGGTTCATTTTCGGTTTACCAACGACTGTCATCATTCTGTAGTGGAGAGTTTGGTCTTCTATTTTAATTTTTTATTAGAAAAGTGAGAAGAAAATCCGGCCACTCCAGCATTGCTGCATCCGTTTCAAGAGCGCCACGTGTCCCGAACGCTACGTGTCGAAACAGTGATCTTTCTGCGGCTGCATTCTTCCCAATCGCTGGACCCCAGGAACAGACGGTCCAGATTATCCAACGGTACAGACCAAGAGGCACAAATTAGGAGGATGGACCTTATCCATTAGAAGATCGACACGTCATGACCACGTTGCGCCCTCTAATGAGATTAGGAGTTCAAATGGGGGAGGGGGTCTGCTTGGAAGTGGTCACGTGTATCCCCTGCTGCTTCCATGGGCTTTCTCAATGGCCTGTAGTGTGGATGAGTCGTAGAATACTGTATTACCAATCTAGTGCCATCTTATTTGTAGAATAAGTTATTACGTGGAGATTACTGACGGGAATAACCTACACTTGAATAAGAGGTGTTTTGATTTGTAAGATCTGTTGATGGAATAAGAAGAATTAGTAATTTTTAAGTTTAAGATGAGACAACTTTTTTTTTTATTTTCTGAATATGTTATTTTATATTGGTATAAGTCACTTTGCTTGTCAAAATAAAATTAAACTTATTCGTCTTTATTCTTGTCTTATTTTCCAATCAAAATGACGCAAGCAAATTATGGAAGTGGGTGTCGTGCACTTTACGCCCAAATTTCTCTCCTCTCTATCACAATGGCTTTAACTAGATGGTTAGCACATATCTTTCTTGTTTTTTTTGGGGGTCTTTGGCTGCCTAAAACCTAGGCTAATTATGGGAGTGGGTGATCTGCACTTTTAGCCAAACTCGTTTGATCTCTATCACAATGGCTTTATCTAAACGTTTAGCACATACAACTGAATGCAGGCCAGAGAGATTTATTTTCTTTTTTGAGATTTTTTATATATATTATTAAAAATTAACGTATTTATATGTATACTTCTAACTCTCATATATTTCATGAAATACATTCAAAAACTTCAAAAGCGTTGCGGTCCTACCCCTCCTTTAAAATGCCGTGAACTCCAACCCGATACGTCAAAAAGATTCTGTAAGTCCTAGTAAAATCAGAAGCATTTATGCAAAATTCTAATAAATTTAAAGGTACACACAAAAAGCAGTTGGAATTTTCTAGCCATATTCTGATGGAGTTCATGGCAATGTGTCATGGGAGTATAACCACTGCCCTTCTGAAGTTTTCAGAAATATTTCATGCGGTATACAAGAGTTGCAAGTATAAATACATACACATTAATTTTGCAAAAATCTACTTTTTTATACACCTTTTCGACACCTCACATAAGTATGATAGTTGGCTCCAAGATAGATATTTATTGAGTTCCCGTTTCCCGAACTTTAAAGGATTTGCATATAATAAATGATAATATTTATTGTAATGTCTTGGTGGATTGCAATGTCCAAAGTATTGCTGTCCGTTTTAATGGATTCGACAGTAGACGAGGCATGTTAATTTTTTTTAAATATCTGAATAAAAATTGGACGGTACAGTCAATGAACTCGAGTTGCCAACGAATTGATTTTATATTTTTTTGAAAAAAAAAGTTATTTTTTTCAAAAAGAATATACAATCAACTCATAAGCGATTCCAGTTCACTGACTGTACCGTCTAATCTTCGATGTGATGTTCTAAAAAAATTAAAAAAATCTGACATAAATAATAAAAATTGAAAAATCAATCCCTTCCACTCCTAATGCCCATCCAATTCGTTCAATCCAATGTCATAAATTGCAATGTGCAAGACATTAAAACAAGTATTACTCTATCATAAAGTAGCGGAAGCATGTGATAGGGTACAGGTTGGTAGTGGGGAAATGCATGCTAGTCCCGCATTCACATGAGAGGTGAGGTAGCACCACAAAGGTTAACGTGTTATAATGGCAATCCTCTTGGCTCCTGTTCTTGGATCAGAAAGGGCTCTGCTCTAGACAACTTGTAACTGTTGATTTGTGGTTATTTAGGAACATTTTTTTAATATTCTATTTACCTGAAAACAGAAATAATATTTATAGGGTATGCAGGAGGGCATCTTAATTATAAATTTCTTCATTTTTTGAGTTAAATTTTTTTAACTCAAGATAGACACGTTTATAAGACTGTAACATAATTTTCTCAAATGCATTCATTACTGAGGCAAAAGCCTGGAAGGTTCCGGTGAACAATTTATCCCAATGACGACAGCTTGACCGGAATGGCGGAATCCGATGGCTCCAACTGTCCAATGGATCCGTTCAGCTCCCAACGAGTGGCTCCCGGTGTGCAAAGCATGGGACTACTCCGAGGAGTAATATTTGCGCGGTGCAGGTACACTAATTTTAATTTTTTTTAGAATTTTTATTTTTTAATTTTTTAATATTCTTTATAAATATTATAATCCTCATATTTCCTTAAAATTCTTTACAATCTTTAAATTATCCTTAAAAAGACCTTCGAAAGTGACTTTTCTTTTGAAGGGCATTTTAAATAATTGTAAGAATTAATAAAAAAGATATAGATTGCAGGAATTTATAAGAAATATTAGAAGATTATAAAGATTGAAAAAGTAAAAATCTCATTTTTTTCAACATCAAGTTCCATATGTCTCATGCTTGTGTACAGGGAATGACCTGTGGTGTGGATGAGCCGTGGGACCCTTGATGGCTGCCTAAAAGTAAAAAATAGGAAAATTAGGGAAGTGGTGCTCTGCACTTCGTAGCCTAATTCCTTGGATCCCTATCACAATGGCTTTATCTGAATGGTTAGAACATATAACTCCATGCAGTCCGGGGAGAGTTTTTTTTTTTAAGTCCTTTCGGCATTTCTAAACTTCTATTTACCTGCAAATTGAAATAATATATATACCGTATGAAGGAGGGCTTCTTCATTATTTTGTTAAAAAAATTTATTTAACCCAAGAGAGTGTAACATAATTTTCTCAAATGCATTCATTAGTCAGGTACTAGAAGGAGGGGCAGAAGCCAGGAAGGTTCCAGTGAAACGACAACTTGGCCGGTGGAATCCGATGGCTCCAACTGTCGAACGAATCCGAGCTCTGGATTCGGTACCAAGGTTCCGGACTGTCCGGTACCCAGCTAGTGGGAACGGTGCACCACGACAAGGATTCGACCCATTTCAGACTTCTCTAGTAGGTGATGTGCCAACAACAAGACTAATGAGCTGAATCGAGAAGCTGAGGACCAATGAGCTTAGACATGTGTAGTCTGAAACGAAGCCGGTAATTCTTTGGTCAAGAATAACCGAAATTATTATAAAAAAAAGAAACTCTGAAGTCATTGAAAAGTAGATTCTAGTCATTTCGATTTGGTTGGTGTTCAATGTGCCGCTCCTTAGATACCAATTAAATAATTGTCAGGTCATTACTGAAAAAAAGATCAAAATCCTAACTTAAAGAGTCAGTCGGAAAGATAGATAGAAGATAAAATCGGACAATGATGCCATTCATAAGAAGCCTTCTACAGAGGGAAACCCTGTTTCGAGTGAGTAAGCAGAGAGGAAACATCTCATCCCATTCCAATGGTTCCACCAGTAATGAATGAGGAAAGCTCCACACATTACGTGATCCTTGACCAGTAATGAATGAGGAAAACTCCTATCTCATCCTACTGACTCAACTCAGGATTCCTATCGCATGATAATCCACACATTACGGGTTCGGTCTTGTGATAAGAGGCATTTGGATGGGTTTGACGAAGCTTGGCTTTAGCCAGCTGAGGTTGGAGCACTCTGGCTAGCACCCTGTTCTCCTTTAGAGCCAAGCTCTTGAAGCGATTACTCATCATTTATGATTTTAGATGAGCTGAATCCAGAGGAGGATCGGTGTCATAACCTTGGATTCCGTTTGGTAATGACTGCAGCCCAGAGTTGGTGGGAATATCAAATCCGTTGAACTTCTTTAGACGAAAACTCGTGATCATATTCCGTCTGAATCTACAGGTGGGAGGCATGTTGAAAAATAGAGCCTTTTCAATTTCTAAAGTGTCTTTTGAAAAAAAGAAAGGAGAAAAATCTAAAGATTTATAGAAGTAAGACCCTACTTATTTTCACTTTTACTTTTTAAAAATAATGTTTCCATTACTCTTGAAGGATAAAATGTCTTTCCTGCATTTTTCTACTTTAACTCTCTTAAAAGTAAAATTTTCGAAAAAAAAACTCTCTTAAAAGTAAGATCGTGATTGCTTTTGAAGGATAAAAATATCTTCTGCTTTGTTTCACATCTGTTTAAAAGTTGCTCTTGTCAAAAGAAATTTAAAATAAGTTTATAATTTCTCCTTAAATCCAACTTTCCAACGTGATGAACTAATAAGATTCGTCTGTTTTTTGGGAAAATAATATCAGAGACTAAAAGATAAAGATCTTAACAGCACCAAGGCTGCATGACTGAGAAATTTTTAGACTCTAATCAGTTCGAATATGAGACCTCTCATTTGTAAAGGAGGTGATGAACCAATTACCCTAGCTAGCTGGTTCCACATAAAGATACTTTTGTGAGATCCTTTACACCTTCACATGATACCAATCGTCTACCTAAGGCTTCGTAGAGTTGCCCGTTAGTATGAACGCAGCTAACTACCCCCAAAAAAAAAAGAAAAAAGAAAAAATTAGGAATAAACACGTCAATTAACTTCGTCCGTTGATGGGAGTCGTGCGTATTACGGCCTTACACATGTCCTATGACCTTTTTTGAAGTGAAAGAAAGACTTGCACGTAGCAGGGATATTAACGCCTCCAGCTTTGACCGACGCCACCGGCCTTAATTTCTACGTGGCCTCTTTTCTTCTCCGTGCGTCTTGATCCGCTTTCCTGATGCCGCGTGATACCGTCTTATAAAAAAAAAGTAGGATTACTTATTTCATCTTATTCTTATATAAAGATAAGTATATTAAAGTGAATAATCTTTGTTTTTGAAATAAAAAGTCCGAAAATAAGAAATTCGAAATAAGAATTCACTAAACAAACCAGGCCAATTTTCTAGGCGACAACACTTTTGCCTCAGATTCAGTGCAGATTTAAAGTGAATTGATAATTATATTATTGGTTTAAAAAGATTATCTATTAGTTATCCTATAAATTAATAATCAACGGAATAATCGGATTCTTGTTCAGTCAGGAAAAAGGTTATGTCTGTTATCTTATCCATTAGGCATATCTATTTAAAAAGGTTATTCGTTTAACTGATGTATAAACTAATACTCGAGTGAATAATCTGATTATCGATTATCGTTTGTGTCCCTACTTTAAACCATAAAAATAATTAGGGATCTATTTTTTTTGATGCAACCTAGGCTGAGTGTTTATTGAAAAGTATAACATACTTGTTATGACCTAGACTTTTAAGTCTATTTTACTTAATTAAAAGATAATGAACAATTAGGTCCATTAATGATTAAGTAAGCCCATTAGTGAATTACTCATTATTTTAGTAAACTAAAATTCCATTAGTCATTATATAAGTCAAACATGGCCATTAAGTCTCTCAGAGACAAGCCAATTAGTGTTAGAGGGAGACTAGTTGCATATTGTGGATTTAGCTAAATTTCTAGGCTCTAAATGTTACATAACAGTAACCCATTAAAATAATGATATCTCTCCGCACAAAAGTTCAAATATTTTATAGTGGATACTGTTGGAAAGAAGGTAGAAAGATCTATAACTTTGTCAAAAAGAATTTTTACTAATTCTAATGTCATATAAGTCGAATTAGAGAGTTTTTAATTATGGAAATGTATTAGTGCGAAAATTGAGTTAGATTTACATTGAGAAGTGACTTTTACTTAAAGATTAAATCTTTTAAGGTTGCCAGCAAGGAAGATGGTGTTATTTGGTAGAATTGAGAGGGACAAAGAAGTATAATTAAGGTCTTAGAGTCAAACGCAGCTCCAAAATTAGTATAAGTAACAATGGTATTTTTGAGAAAAAATGAAGTATTCTTTAGTTATTCTTATTGGAGATTTGATTCTAATCGACTTTTTGTATTTCTTCGAGGTTTAGTGCATGTGGGAGAACCTCTAGAGTCTAAAGAGTTCGTGATAGAATCTAGAAGAAGTTAGGAGATTGTTGGAGAAATCGATTTATTCTTCTCCAAAGATACGTGACGATGACTCATCAAATAAATATTTTGTATTATATAAAATTCAACATTTTGATTTTTGAAAGTGGTTAATTTGGATTCTTAAAAATATGTTCTATCAACTTATGATATTTGATTTTCATTAGAATCTCGAATTTCATCTTAAATCTTTAAATTATATGCAAATCTGGAAATTTTTTTGACAAGACGTCCAGCTCCATAGACGCCTATAGAAATGCACATGCTCGATTGGATGTCTTTCAACCGGATCTTGTGACTTGCACTAAAATATATCTACCACTAAAATATATCTACCACCCTAGATATGTTTTGTGGAAAACGTCCATCTTATGGATGCATTTTAACTGTATGACATAAACCAATGTTGAGTTTTAGGCCGAACTTTGATTCGCTCGAATTCTGTCATTTTAACTTCAATTGGTCCGAAATTTAGAACACAATTTTGTTTTGATGAACTCTACCTATATGCAAAATTTTATATTTTAAAAATTTATTCATTATTATTCTTCTATTTAATCGATTGGCCAAAATCTACTAAAATTCTTAACATATCACTTGATGCTCTAAATCACTTATATGAGTTCTGTTTGATATGAAACCTTGTGCACATATTTTATTTGACCTATTTGTCGTGTCTGCCAATTTTGATTATTTTTTGAAATTGTTTTTTATTTTCAGATCTAATTATTAAATTTTTAACTTTGAAAATTAAGTTTAAAGACTGAAAAATATGTTTGTTGTTGCAAAAAATCTGAGAAAATTTTTAGTGGATTATTTTGCTATCCAGTAACCTCTTGGCATCAGTTTTGTTTTATGTTTTTATGTATATGACCATGATGACTCTATAAATGACTATTTTGTTAGTAAAAGTATGTATTTTGACTTATATATGTAATTAGCATTTTGTGAAATTAATTTTCAGGTCTATGCTATAATCATTTAACTCTGTTTGGACATTGACTCTTTAAGGAGATTTTGTGACCTGACTCTATTATATGCATCTATATTGTATATGGTATTTTGTTTGAATTTGAGAGTAAATCAATGGAATCCTGATTTTTGGCTAACTAAATCAGAGGATGGCGATATATAACATCCTGGTGGTTTGAAGTTGGATAGACTTAAACTCCCAGGTTCTACGCAGTTAACTAAGACCTTTGCATTATTTACCTAGGTACTTTAGTATTTGTTTTGTTCGGCTCCTTATGTTGTGATTTAGGTAGGTGGCCATATGATTTGATTTGATATATTTGATTGGCACATAAATCTAAAAATCTTTGCTCATTTGTATCATTTAGGTTCAGTTTGTTCATCTATCTGTTCTGCTTAACTATTTTCTTGCACTCATATTAATTTATTTTCATCATAAGCGTCATGATACGAATATGATTTGAGAAGTTACTATATCATGTCATTTGGTATTGATATGTTTAGCGGAGGACGATACATTACGTCCTAACAATTTGATATGTTTTGTTCGATATATGATATATTTTGATCATGTCTAGTAGAATTTGATATGTTTGATATGAGGTCAATCATACCATATATGCTATATGTTAGTTAATCTGTTCGTACTATCATAAAATACATTTGATTTGATAAGTTTATATTTGACCATATTTTGTATTATATTCTTATTTGAACTATATATAGAATTGTGAATCATGCATATTAGTTATCATTATTTTTTAATTATTATATTATTTAGCATTTAGTGGGTTTAATGTCTACTAAGTACTTGTTAGTCATAAACTTACTAATAACCACAAATCCGTTGAGGAAGAGACTTCGAGATTTGAAAAGGATATTGCTTGAGGCTTTTAACATCTTCAAGAGATTATCTAGGTTTTAAAATTTTATTGTTTGTTTGGATTTGATGTGGTATGACATTTGAGTGAGATACGTATTTTTCTATTTCTTAATGAGATGAGTGATTGCTTCTGCATATTAATTGATAAAATTTGAGGCTGGTATTAACAATATAATTTGATTATTGGATTAATTGATGGTACATGACATTTTATATTACTCTGGTTATTTGTCTCTTATTATTCATCTTCAATTCGTATGATACGTAGTTTTGTAGTTACGTAACTTGAGTCCGAAGTGAATTCAAATGACTAAATCGGATCAGGAGCATAACAATGTGATATCAGAGCATATGAATCATGAGAGAACATTAACTATTACCGTCTGATCTTAAGCTATATCATTTGATCGTAAGAGTGTAGGTAGGATTGTCTAAGGTAGTTTAAATCTCGACTCTGGGGATTAATAGAGTTCTATTTGGATTTTAGGTGATGGCTATAATGAGAACTGGGGCAGAGAATAGGTCCCCCATCATCCAACCTGTTAGCATTAAGGAGTCGCCGGTTCAGGGAGGCTCAGTTCGTGACGAGACCCTGATTGTTAGACAGGGAGTTGTTCATGTTGTACCCATGGGTACACCGCATAGGGACTTTGACGCCTTTTTGTAGACTTTTTAGGGCATGGTCCAAACTATGTAGGCTCAGGCATCACAGCAAAACATTTGGGGCAGCCCTCGTGAAGAGGTTCAAGAAGCTAGGCCTTCCTTATGAAGCGGCATGGAACTCTAAATTTTTTTAACATGTAAATCATTTTTATGCAATAATTGGTTGTTCTATTAAATAGTTCTATTAATATCAATTTTAATATTGTTACTTATGATGGGTGTTTAGTTACACCAAGGGTGTGTTTGGTTCTACATACAACATATTCACATGGAAAAGAATTTCTAAAAAACAAATTTACAAGAAATGAAAACAAAATTTGTCATTTTGTACTTATGAAAATATTTCAAGTTCTATACAAAAGGACATTCTGGCTCATCTCATGGATGTCAAAATTGAGAAAAGGGGAGGTTAACAAATTAAGATTTTCAAGAGTTTTTCAGAAATTTTTCGAAAAAAATATTTCATGCAATCTACTTTATATGAAACCAAATTGATCCTAAATCAATTTTGATATCTACATATTGACAAAATATATTCTCAAAAGAAAATTTAACATATGTTTAAACATGTATTAGAAATGGTAGAGTTTAGTGTTTAAGAGTCTAAAGACCTTCCTTCCTCTCCCTTTTGCCTTTAATTTTCTCTTTCTCCTTCAACCATCCTCCTCTGAGTTCCCTTAATATTAGTTTCAATATTACTCTCATAGGTAACAAAAATATTATTATCAAAATTAATATTATATCAAAGTTAGTACATCAACTAAACAAGACATTAGTTGAAACTCATCTACGACTAATTTAAAGTCGTTGATGATCTTTCTATGTATAAGTTTTCTACGTGAAAATCTTTTTGCACTGGTAACTCATTGTTTAAAGAAAGATTAATTACATATATAACCCTAGAAATGAAATTATGTATTTGTCCATCTTATTTCATGCTATCAAAATTAATCCCCTTATGGTGAACTTCCTATAAAGATTCTATTTTCATGCGGTAAATTTAATGTTTGGACAAACATGCCCCAAATAAAAGGTAAATTTTTTAATTGACACATTATGCCAAAGGGAGGGAAATAAAGATAGAGAGAGAGAGAGAGATGAAAAGAGAGAAAGAAAGTTGAGTAAAGAATAAAGATATTTTAAATATTTTTAACTTTAATTAATGGTTAGCTAAGGTTAAAAAAGTGATATCTAACAGAATGCTAACAGACGGCAATAGCAAGAGCACTTTTGTAAGTATTGAGATGCTGTGAGATTATTTATAATAGCATGAAAATAAGATAGGCAAATCTGTAGTTTTATTTTTAACAGGGCTATACATGTAATTATTCTTTTAAAAAATATTCAATCATCCATGCACACATAGAAGAAAATCATTTCAGACTGCTTTTTACACTGATCAACAAAGTCAAGAGTGTAATGGGCTCTAAGTAAACCATAATACCTGATCTCGTTGATAGGTCAAACTATGATCTCCCTCATGTGAAAGATTCTTTCTTTTTATTATTTTTTCAGAGAAACTCTTCCACACTGAACTTGGTCCGAAGAATGAAAAAGCTCATCCAACCAACTCGTATGTCATCTCATCCAGCCAGTGATCCAAATGGGCCTTGCAGAAGGCAGACTTTTTTTCTTTAACGTAGCCTGAACGGCTAGGGGGGATAATGGGGAGGGGAAGACCCACGGAGCCATCCGGATTCGAAACTCGGCTAGACACGCCGTAATGAGAGCGGGGAAGGACACAATCACCCACGAAAGGCCCCGGTGGGATCGAACTCAAGGTCTCCCCGCCACAAGCGGAGAACAGTGTCCACTGCGCTAGGCCGGCGGCCTTCCAGAAGGCGGATTGCGCTGTGTACGTTGTGTATCACTTGATATGCAACCATGTCGAACCTCACGAGCCACGTCAAGTTTTAAGGAGCAGTTTGATTGATGGTTAATCTTTAAAGTATTCTTTTTATTACAAATTTAACTTAAAAGAAATCGGATTAATTTTGGGCTTTTGTATCCCATGGTCTTTCTGGAATATGCTAATATGGGTTAGTTACACTTTTTTGTTCTCGTTCCAATACAAGCATCACATTTCCCGAAGCTTCTTTATGAGACATTTATGGTAGTGTGCCCATTTCTTTTACCTCATTATACTATAATTATATCAAAGAATATTTACTTGTCTCCAAGTTAATTATTTGTATTAATACATTGGTTATTGAAGGGGCCAAATCTGGAGTTAGCCCAATACGGACGGTCCATATCCAGCTATCTAGCTCAAAAGCAAATGAGTTGGCCCACTGGGTTAGGCAGCCTCTGATTCAGGGATTAAGGGGATCACCATCCAATTAGGGTTGTAAACAAAACCAATACACTCGATGAATAGCACGTAAAACTACTCGATAATAACTCGACTCGGCTTGTTTATTAAGTTATATAAATAAATTTGAACAAAAAATTGAGCTCTATTCGTTAAAGGAGCCAAATTTGAATATAGACGAGCTTAAGTCAATTATGTTCATAAACAAGTTTGTTTTTAAGAACTTGTTAAGAACTCATTTTAATACTAGTTACCAACTCGTTAAGTATTCATGAAGACCTCTTTTAAGTACTCGTAAGATTACTTTATTCATGAATAAACTTAATTAATAAGATATTGAATGTTGCAAACAACTTGGTACTCGTCATGGTTGGACCTGAGTTGATAAATTTAAATTTTAAAAAAAAATGGATTACATCTATGATGGATTCACTTGGGTTCACGGGCTACTTGATATTCGGCTTTGTGCTCGTTTAATATCTAAATAAGTCAAGTTTGAACAACTACCATAAATATTCTGCTCCAACTCGAACTCGATTAAAATTAATTAAACCAATCTTAAATAGAATGCAACTTGACTCATTCAGACCCTACATCTAATCAAGCAAACTGCCATGTCACTCGGGTCTCAAGAGATTCCCTAGATTAGGTTTCTTGAAAGGAGTTCCCGAGTGACTACTCTTGTTCCTGAAAGGATCCCTCGTCGACCCTTGGAAAATCTCCCTCAGAAGCCATCCGAAAGGCTCCCAAGTCAAGAGCTTGGGAAACCCTAGTCGACCCTGGTGGCTCTTGTCAAGGCATCTATGGGAATGTCAAAGAGGGAAAAGCCACCACTTACCATCAGCCTCATCTTTCTCAATTAGGGGTGTCAATCAGACGGATTAGTTCGTGGTCTAGCTCAACTCAGCCCATATTAAAGAAAATTGGGTTGGACCAAATTATATAAATTAGGTTGGGCAAATTTGGGTTGACATGAATTAAATATGGGCTGAGTTGACTGAAAACGAACTGGTCCAGTTTAAACTATTGACTTTTACAATAATTCATACAAAAGGTAAAATATTTCTAAGAAACCATTTATAAATTAGACCAGCCCAACCCAATTCAATCCAACCTACTCACTATTGAATTTGGACTGAATTTGAGCTGGACAACTTTGAATTTGAGTTAGACTCAAATTATCACATAACTCAGCCAACCAGCCAGCCCAATTTACATCCCTATTCTCGATCATGGGAAGTAATAAATCCTATGATCTCAGACAAGTAGGATCATGGGTGTGATCCCTTACCCATGAGGGAAACAAAGATTTGAATGAGTTCATGGCCCCGTGGAGTATATGGCACAAGAACCTGCCAAACTTAGGGCCACAAGGTCTCAAATAACAATAGGAGGATCCCCACAGACCGAATGCCACAAGACAATCCTATTATCTCAATCATGGGCACCGACTGACTTAGTTATCATAGGGTCCTCCTCCCTCTATTCCAATTGGGGGGTCCTCTGACACATGCTTCGTGTTTACACAGATCCCAACCCCAATATATAGTCACCAGCAACAACTAATATTATCTTGGATCAAAGATCATATGATCCTCGATAGAGAACCAATTATTCTGCTTGGTAGCTATCAAAGAGAATTTACTTTTATTTCAAAAAACTTCGCTTAACTGAGAAGAATTGAGTTAATCTTAAGGTGCTAATGGTCTTATCAATTACCGCACCTCGGTTATATGGTGCTCAGTTAAAGAGTCATTTGGTACATCGTAAAATATCGTAAAATTTTGATTTTGAAATTGTCAATTTTAAAATCTCTAATTTTGAAATCACTTGTTTTAGTTCACAGTGATTTTAGAATGAAAATTGAAATCAGCTAAAGGAAATATTTTAGAAGTCCATTTTTTCTACAATATGAAAATTTACGACACTCCAAACGTACGCCTTCAAAGATAATCTCATTTTTCCTTTCGTACCAGGTCAAGCTGGTTCAAATCCTATCCAGCCTATTTATTTATGTTATTTCTTAATTTACCTAAACCCAACACGCTCAACTTTAAAATAGATTTGACTTAACTAAGCGTACTGCTACCAAACTGGATCTTGCTGTACTATGCTCATAAGAATTAGAAGTGAATTTAATATTTTATCTACTTTGTTAGTTAAATAACTAAAGTGAATCAGAATATAAAAAAAATAATGAAGTTTAGATGATCTCATCTTGTCATGTCCCACTGGTGGAAGCCTAGGAAACCATCGAGGCAATGACAGGTACTCATTGGTGATCTCTCTCGCCAGACATCTATATACATGCCAACATTTGAGTTATTAATCTTGAAATAATATTTGCTGCACTACATGGGTCATCTGATCAGAGATCAAATTGTATGAATATATCGGATATAATGAATCCGATATTAGAAAAAATTGAAAAAAAAGGAAAAAAATCGCTGCTGCAACCATCTAATCCAAACAGATCAAATGACTATCTACAGAGCAGTGCAACAAGCACGCCTTTTGATCTTGTTTTTGTAACTTAACATGTGTTACATATGAGCCTTCACCGCACAATCGGTCTACATATTCCCTTCATGAAAGCGTGCTCATGGCTCGGGTCCATTACATAAGCAAGTCTAGGTAAGCAAAGTTTGTCTTACATCCACTTATCTTAAGATAAGTTAACTTTATCCATAAGCAAAGATATATTTGTATAAAAAGGGAAATTGAGGTAAAGATAAATCATTCCACTTTTTTTAGTAGAATGACATATCCAGAGCAAATGAAGACAAAAGAGGATACATTTATCTATTGGTCGGTAAGCCAGTGGTTCTAGGAACAGTTTTCCTATCCAAGATAACAGGGATCGAATCCATCGTAGATGGGATACCCAAAGGTAATATGCAAAAATACGTCTGCAGCGAGCAGTCCGTGTCTCAGGAGGCACGAGAATGCCATATGTCCAAAAACCCCGAACAAACCCACTACTGAGTTTCGAACGGTGATTCTTCCCCCTGTACGTGGAGGAGATGTCCACTGGGCCATCCTCCCGAGACGAGGATACACTTATCTCTTTGTCCGTACTTGCCTGCAGTTTTTTCTATGCCGTGCTACCAAATGTGTTATTGGATAACTCATATTATGTCTATCTTATCTGGATACCAAACATGGCCTAGCTCTATGCATTCCAATGTTGGGTAGATCTTTAGATGCTTTCAACAAAAAGGGCAAAAGAAAGAAGAAGAAACAAGGATGGACCAAAGGCTTGGGCACCCATTTTGGTCATTTATCTTCCTATCTAGGAGTATAATACGGATCGGGTTAAGTTGGATTTTAGGATCAACTCTTGATCCATATTCAACCCAACTCTCAAGTCAACCTCCTCAACACTAACATGACCCATCCAACAATGTTCCAACCCAACCAATCTATGTAATTAACTCTCTACCTTCTTCGATTGGGTCGGATTATATCTTAAATAATTTATATTAACTTTTCTTTTTTACTACTAAAATTTCATGTACAAAGATACGAATGAATTTATCTATCTACCTTATCAAAATAGCTAAAAAAGTACAAACAAAAATATATGATTAGAGTTTTACTTGCTACACTGTAGCAAGTTGAGGTGAAACGGGCCATCTAGTGCCGTTCTTTCACTTGGAATCTGCACATGGCTATGTCCTACTTAAATGCGTTCTGACGTCAGCAGGAAAAAAATAAAAAAATTTACTTGCACGTTGTGCTCTTAGAGTGCATCTTGAAGCGCTCGAGAGCATCCTGGAGCTCTCGAGTGCATCAAAGCACTCTCAAGCGCATACTTGCTCCAAAAGCACACTCGAGAGTGCCATGTTGATGTCATGGCACATTTAAATGGGGGATAGCGTCATTGCATGTTCTATGTGGCGGAACGGAGCTGGACGGCTTATTCCACCTTAGCTTACTGCAATGCAGCAAGTAAAACTCATATGGTTAATACTTTAGAACATCTTTTGTTCATGCAGTAATCTAAATTTTTGTTCTATGGTATAAAATTACATGAAGTATATTCTAGTGGCGTTACTTATCATTTTTATATATTAATGTCGGACTTGAGTTATGTCAGATTAGCAAAACATTAACTCAACCCAACTGATCAAAGGTCGGATTGGAAGAACCTGCCAACTCTAGTCAGGTTAAACCTGATCCAACCGTCAAGTTGAAGGTTGTAGTCCTATTCCTATCAATTGAATCTAATTCTGTGAAGGATGTTGGTACTTACGATGATGACGGCCATAGAGGGGAACAAATTATCTGTCGTCTTGACGTATGAATGTTAGGTGTTGGTCACTTTTTTGCTGTCATGTGATCAAAGGGGAAGGGTGAAAAAAAAAAAAAAAAGGTATGAAAGTAAGAAGATGGGATCTTCTCAACTTTATTGGTCTCATTCCTATTTTGTAAGTACCGTTGGAGCTAAAGTGCAACCGTCCAATCAAAGATGACCAGACGACTGCTAAAGTGCACTGCAGCAGTGTTGCAAGGCCCCTATTGTAGTAGGGCTGTCAACAGGCAGGGTTGGCTCCATGGGTTCTCAGGTTAGGATGCTGATGGGCTCAGATCCAGATTGCGACCTCGAGTCCATAGGCCAAAGTCGGCCCAAGATTTCTTGTCCACGAGCTTCAAAGGACTGACGGGCCCACCCACGAGCTTGCAACCTGCAACCCCCACCTAATTCTTCCCACCTGCATCCTCTATAACCCTCCCCACTGCCATTCTATAGGGTCCCCATAGGCAACCACCCAAGAGTAGCTGCCCAAGGGTAGCTGCTGCAATCGCCCAAGTCTAAGATAATCGATAATCGATTAGAACAACTAAGAAATTGACTAAGTCTTGGATAATCGATTAGAAGAACTAAAAGAGAGCCCAATTAATCAATAAAATTATCCATAATCGAAGTTAAAATAAACTTTGTAATCAAAATTAATATAACCCTTATAATCGAACTTAAGTTAAGTAATAATCGATAAAAGATAAGCCAACTAATCGAACTATGTTAAGCAGGTAATCGAAGATAAATAAGTATGGCAATCGAAGTCAGATATATAATCGATTAAGTAAAGGCATGTAATCAATCAGGCTAACATGTAATCCATTTGCTAAGACGTGTGATCGATTATAAGAACAACGCATAATCGATTAGAAGAAGAATGTACAATCGATTTTAAGACTAACGCGTAACCGATTTACTAGATTACATGTAATCGATTAGTTGTATAACGTGTGATCGATTAACTGACTAATCTGAAATTGATTAACAGACACATATATAATCGATTAAGCGGAACTCATGTAATCGATACTTAAAACACATGTAATCGACGACTTAGGCCCTACAATCGATTAACTGATGACTTAATCTATATAATCGATTTTATGATTGAAATTTAATTATCAATTACGCTTATAAAAAAACTAATATTTTATAGGTTGCATGTGCTGAGCCTTAGTGCTTTCTGAAAGCTAGATATTTAGATTTTCTTAGATTCTCAGTGGCATTTCTACCTTATTAGGCAGCACATGTGGAACACTTCGCAAATTTTAGCAAGTGGCATAGCGATAGATTAGACAATCCTAATGGAGGGTTTACAACCGTTGTTAATGGAAAATTTTCCATTCCCTCCACTATTTTCTCTAAGAATTTAGTTGAGGAAGAGGAAAAGGCAGAGGAATTCTGGGCTCAGGTAGTTGTAGAAACTGGAGTTTTCTTATATTTTAGTAGCAGATATTTAATTCAAGGCAAGTGTATGATAAACCAGATCATGTTGTTTTGTTATTCCTATTGTTTTAAATATGTTTTGATAATTAGAAGATTGTGAAATATGCATGTGTGAGGATTTAGACGGCTTATTAGATATTGTCTAGATTACATGTATCATAGAACCACTTGCATTAGATTAAGCATAGCTTCTTATTTTCTTGTTAAGAATTTATTATTAGAGTTAATGTATGCAGAAATTTAAACTGTCATGCACATTATTTTGTATTCAAATTTTCTTCTATATGTTTTGAAAATTTGTGATAATTCATACGTCTATTTTAAAATTTAAGAAAACTATAATGTGCATGGACAGTGCCATCTTAAGGTGATTGTATGATAGTAAGTGTCTAATGTGGCAATAGTTATTTATGACTTAATGGATAACAGGAATTATGTAAAATCATGAAACTAAACTTCGGTTTAGTGGAGGGTAGGGAATGACCTTCGATCTCAGTTGGTTGTATCAAGACCAGGGCACTACAATTGTCTAGGTGCCAAAGCGTGTATGACACATTTTGTTATGGTATAGACACCTATCCGAAGCTTAAGATAAAATTTGGTTAGTTATAAATGTAATTTGATCCCTTTAAATATGAACTGGTCTAATAGAAATGTGTATATAATTGCCTATACAACAGGCCTTTTGAATAAGAAACCCACTTTATGATTTGTTTAAATTTTAATGGAAGCAATGACATGTGTTAATTTAGAAAATCTTCTACTACTTATCTATCCTTGCCTTATGATTTAGCATTTGTATAGTCTATGAGAATTTTAGTAGGTTAATATGTGAAGATTGAACTTTAGTATTTAGTAAATACTTTGGTTTTGATACTTACTGAGTCTTAAACTCACATTAGATAGTTTGATATGTTTTCAGGAGATTCCAGCAAAAGGCAGTAGGGGAGCTTGGCTAGAATATTGGAGCTGGACTTAAAGACTTTGGTTGATGTAGAAAGTAGGTCTAGCAATAGATGTAAATTCAGCTTATATTGTATTTTGTAAGACATTAGTTGTAAACTTTAAGACTTTAGTTTCTGTACTGTCATGTATTTGAATATGTTTTAATTTAGTGGATTTTGGTATGCCTATGTTGGGTGTATGTTTGGATTGTGTGGATGATTTGACATTGTGCTTTGCAGGCTTCTCATGTCAAGACCACAACTTAAGTGTGTTTAAGGTGACATTGCCGGAAAGGGAGTGTCATATGTACATTCTTGTTCTTTATTATTAATAAATGGAACTATATTCATTATGCATAATGCGTTATTTCTCGTTTCATATTGAAGTATGTAAATATATGCAATGAAAATTAAGTCATAATGACATAATGATAATGAGATCAATCTTCTTTAAACATATATTCTTAATTACTCCTAGTTAGAGAATATTTAAAAATGATAGCAAATATCCAGTGAGACTAGTACCAGTTATTCATGCTCATTAGATGAGGGTAACTGGTCTCATAGTTACTTATGTGGAGACATAAATGCGAACTTGTAGGTGCTTATTGGTGAATAAGTTCACTGAACTAATCCAACGTTGAATACTTGGATGGTGATAATACCTAATTGTCAACCAAAAGGATTCACAGTCATAGTAGCACAATTGGTTCTTAGACTTGAGATACTAAAGATATCTTATTGGTGATTTTTTGTGTTTTAATCTTGGCTTAAAGATCTCTAATTATGGGATCTTGAACAATCAAATACTCAGACTCAGTGAGACATCTTCAATAGTAATTGTGTGGTCAATAATGAATCATTCACTCTCGGTATTTAAAAAGAGAATGTTCTATAGAATGACACCCGAGAGGTACCTGGCCAGGACTATACTGCCAGAAAAGAAGTTTTCTAATGATGCATATAGACAATATCTAATCTACGTAAGTGAATATGATTAGGGTTTGACAATAAAGTTATACCATAGGTTCGCTTGAGAGCATTGTATGGATGATTATAGTGTATAGTAACTGTGACGAAAAGGTTCTATCCGCGAGTTGTTTAACCTCAATACCTTATAGGATCATAAGGTGTTGTTAGATACCTACCATAATTGAAGGTCCAATCGATTTAATTATGAGATGATCAATGGATAGATTAAGTATTAATCAAACTAATAAGGTGTCATTGGACTTAGTGGGCTTAAAACCAGACTGACATATAGGCTTAGAAGGTCATACCCATAAGGTCCATCGATGGGAATTAAGTGGACATTTATACAAGTTTAGAAGTTCTTGTAAGAAATTGCCAATACTAGTATAAGTATAACTTGCGAGAAGAAGTCTTTGTCCACCCCCTCTCTCCTCCTCCTTTTGTTGTCTTCTACATAAAGGTGCCCTCTTCCTTTCTCTCTCTCTCTTCTGTGTTTGTTGTCACTTTGTTGATTGCCTCCCTTGCATGCTGATGGGACTTGCAAAGAAGAAGAGAAATGGGGATCAAGCAGATCCCTATAGAGAAGCAAAGATGATTCCTCAAACCGCGTGGATACCGTTGGAAACTGGACACCTGCAATAGATGGTGGTATCACTTCACCAGAACCGTACCACGAACGTGGATCAAATCTGCGTAAGATAAAGAATTGTTCTTCCTTACTTTGATTTATCAGAAACGGATCAAAGGAATCACACGAGAGTTATTTATTCCGCCGTGTTCATGATTTGAATTTTATATTGATGCCTCCCGTGCAATCCTTATACCCTCTCCATACATGCAGTTACTGTTGCCTTCCTCCATAGATGTTGTTGTCGTCACCCAAATCCAAATGTCATCGCCGCCATCTACCCCCCTTCAAATGTTGTCGCCTTTGTCGATCTCCAATTTTAGATAGGCCGGCAAGAAGGCCCTAGTCATGGCGACCAGAATGGCCTTGTTGTCCCTAGTGAGGTTGGCGATGGTGACTATTTGAAGATCCCTGACAACTTCATAGGAGAGGGTGGCGTCGGGGAGCTTGTCCCTGACGGTGATGAAGAAGGGTGGAGATTGGAGAAGGGAGAAGGAGGATATAGTGGCGGTTGATGCGGCGCAAGTGGTGGAGGGAGGGGATAAAGAAGTAGGAGGATATGGAAGCACAGTCGCTGCAAGGTGGGCGGGGGAGGAAAGAGAGTGGGGAACGAAGGAGAGAGGGGATGGAGGAGGTGGATATGGCGGCACCACTCTTGTGGGGTTGGTGACTTGGCAGTGTTGGTGAGGGAGGTGTTGGTGGTGCCATTAGTGTTGGTTCTCAATGGGTGATGAGGAAAGGAGACGAGTGGGCAGGCTGGGCCGGGCTAGGCCAATCTATGGGTTGAGTTGAGCTAGGTTAGACCAACTACGGGCTAGGCTAGGCCATCGTCGAGCTAGGCTAGGCCCGGCCGTTGACACGTTGCAATGTAGCAAGCATTTATTTTTCCAGATTATTTATACAAGAATAAGTAATAGTTTAATTTAAGTATTTTTTATTTATGTTAGAACAAGACAGAATAAATAGTTTTGTCATTTTTATTGGAATGACTTACTTTGCTTATTCTTGAAACAAGTCCTTTGATCTTAAAATAAGAAATTTGGACTATGAAAGTCAAAGTAAACCTATTCTCGGAACAACTCAACCAATTCCGAGTATAGTCGCTATTAAAGTGAGCCAAAAAGAACAAGAGACTAAGGAAATTGCAGCCTTAGGAAAGGCTTCGAGACAATTTAACACACTACCTAAAAAATGTGACAATGTGGATATACAAGGAAGATGTGCAAATAAGTATTTCTCAAAATCTTATTTATAAAATTAATTTTTTTTATTTTTACAGGATTTTTAATAACATCCCTATATACTCAAATAACCTTTATACTCAAATAATTTTCTTGCCTCCCAAAAATGTCCATTATCATTCTCCTAAAATCTCTTATCTTGTCTTGGTTAACTTTTAACTAAAATTAAAAAAGATTAAAATATTCTTATTCTTTCATCAATTGTCCTTTCCTTCAGTTTCATCTATCTCTTTATCTCTCTTCTTCTCTCTTTGAGACAATGTGGCAATGAAAAAGCTCTTCTTTATTGAAGTATTTTCATTTAGTATTAAAGTTAATAGTTCAAGAAGAAATATTCACCACATCCTTAACAAAGGTTAACTATAGAGGTATAAATAAAATAATTTTATAAATAAATTTTAAAGATGAATATACTTACAAAAATCTCAAATAAAAAAGAGGGGCTTGAGCAGTGGTACGATTACTTGATTTCTTCTATAAATAATGGACTTTTGTAAAATTACACAGGTGAGAAGGTTGTAAAACGGGAAGGGTGACATATGACATTCACCGTTCACCTACATCAGGAAAATGGGGACCCTCCAATTGCTATTTTCCAAGGATCCCATAAGCATCACGAAAACCTTTTAAGGATTTTTACATTTAAGTCCCTATCACCTTTACTAGTTCCAAATATGTCCCTACCTACTTCTTCATATTACATAATAACTCCCTATAATCGTCCACCGTTAGAAAATATGCCCCTATAGTTATAGGACGTTTGAAAAGGAATCAAAAGAGGAATATTCTACTAACCCTATTAATGGTGAGATGTGAAAAATTAAAAGACTCCTCCCTCCCCCCACCACAACCCAATAAAGAGAAGGGGTTGATTGTCGGACAAGAATCGCCACACTGCACTGAGCTTCCCTATGCCAAATGACCAGCATGAGGAAGTGGACCACCGGACGATCAAGGAGCTCTGCTATTGCACCCTTTATTGACTTAAATTGAATAAATTAATATCTCATAGTAAATAATTAATTAACCGAATTATTATCCCACAATAATCAATCGGACTTTCGATCAAGTTGAGTACCAAACAACACTGCACGATCCTGAAAGATAATGGTGTTCAAAAATCCGTTCAAGGAACCTTTTCGTTGTCAATTACAGCGTGGTTATAATCCTTTATCCATACAATACTCTCGAGTTAACTTAGGACATGGTCAACTATCAAACCCTATCTAACCAACTCACTTAGATTAGATGTTGTTGTACGATATCAAAAAATTTCTTTTCTGATATAATGTTTGTCATGGCCAAAGACTTCCATGCATTATTTCCAAAACAATTTTTCTAATTATCGAGAGCGAATGATCTCTTATTGAACACTCAATCACCTTCGAAAGTATTCTGCTAAATTGGATCACTCAATTTGCCAATGAGCACCTACGAGTTTGTCTTAGTGTCTTCACACAAGTGACTATGAGACCAATCATTCTCATCAAATGGACAAGAATAATATGTACTAATCTCACTAGATATTTGATGTCCTTCTCAAATATTTTTCAATTAGAAATATTTAAAAATGTGCGTTTATAAGTCGTCAATCTCATTATTATGATCTCATCGTAATTTGACTACTATTGCACACATTTATGTACGTAACTATGAAATTGTTAAAAGAATACGATTTATATATAATAAATATGATGCTATTAATATTATAAATAACTGAATAAGACTGTATAATGTATGTGATTGGCTTGAAGGTCACATATAATACTAACACCAATAGCCTAAAGTTTGCTAAAGAATAGATTGAATGAGATGAATGCTTACCTCCAAATGCATACTATTCCCCTTTGCTATGGTCGCACCGACTCCCGTCTGGATCTCCCCCCTACTTCTTCCCCCCTGCTCCTTCCCCTCTACTATTCCCCTCCACCCCGTTGCCTTGATCAGTGCTCAGCATTGTTAATTAAATTGCTTAGGTTTGTCCAAGAAAGAAGCCCCTCTGCTTTGGTTCACTGGAAAAAAGCAGGGAGGGGGTTGTGATTCGTCAAAGAAGAAAAAGCCACCTCTTCCAAGAGACGAAGGAACATCTGTGATTCCTGGAGACGAAGAACACTCTGATTTGCTAGAGACATTGGACCCTCTGTGATTCGCCGAAATGAAGACCTCTGTCGGAGAAGATGACCTCGACTGCTGTGATTCACTAGAGATGAAGGCTTGTCCACTCTAATTCGCCAGTCAAAACCTTGGGATTTAGGGGGTTCAACAATGCAATTATCTCGTGGGGGACCATCTCATTTAAGCTGGGGGGAGGGGTAATAGGGTCTATTCCTTCGTCTAGTTACACCTGACATGGTTAACCAAAACTTACCCCATGGCGCCATAGTAACGGAAAGGAGATATTTTCGAACGATGGAAGATTGTAGGGAGCTCTTAGGAAATATGCAGAAGACACGGATATATTTAGAATTAGCAAAGATTGAGGCGATGTGTTCTCCCATAAATTATCATGAAGGAAGAAAATGACAATATAAGAAAAATAAAGAAAACATCTAAGATATATGTAAGATTTTAAGAAGCACTGATCATGTCCAACATGTAATGTTCCAAGACCATCTACTACTCATCTAAATAGCTGATGGGTTTCAGAATCATACAAAATAAACGAAAATGTAGTAGCATATAAGAGAAAAAGGGTATTGGACATTGTTAAAAGAAGCATTAGCAACTTTGGAATAATTAAGAATAATAAAAAAAAATACCACATAATTAAAAAAGAAACAAACTGACATAAACATCACAAGCAAGTGCCTAGGTGAATGAGGCAAACATGAGGCGAGGCGAGACATTTTGACTCACCTCAACCTTGTTCATTGCCTAGGTGAGCGAGGCGATCGCCTTCGATAACATAGCCGGCAACACTTGCAGTCCAAGTCATGTGAAGCAAACACCCTCCCCCCCCCCCCCCCCCAACCAAAAAAAAAAAAAAAGAACATCTTTTTTTATTCTTTCCATCACTAGTACTATTGCCACATTTTTGCTGCTGCTGCTGCTGCCACCGCTGATACAGGTTCAGCAGCTAGTGATGGGGAAGACCATTTCACAGTGGATTTGCCTGCCACATGATAAAGGGGAAAGGGATAAAAAGGGAATGGAGACAGTTGCATGCCTATTTAACAGAAAACCCACATTGATAACAAGTTTAAAAAGATCTTTGTTTTCCTAAAAGATCCATCACTGTCTTGACCCTAGAAAGAGGATTTGCATCAAAACCAGGGATGCAATCCCATTTTGAATTGACCTGGGCCCATATATGTGTTCACAAATTTTAAGAAAAGCTCAACAGGGTACCACTGCAAGGGCCTCCCAATGAAAAGGGGATCCTCAAGTCCACGAGAAAATGAGACATTCATCTTGACATTTGGCAATGTAATCACCCTTCATATCCAAAATAGAGGACCAGCTACCACAGATTCCTCCAAGAACCAATGCACTAGTCTTGGTAACACATATCATCAACCTCACAATGCCCATACAACCCTTAACAAGCAGAAAACATCAGCCCAGATAATCCAATCTACAGCATGATGCCAAAACCTATCCCACTTACTTGAGCTCTTCAATAGTCAGTCCCTAGCTAGAACAACCTGGAAGTAAAGTCAAAGACAACCATATGAAATGGAAGAATAATAAAAAGCAAAAAGCTTCTTGGTTAACATAAAGTATGTTTGGTTAGAAATTCACATGAAACTTCTCGAAGTCTGCATTCAACCTAATCAATCCATATGACCCTTACTATGTAGTTGAATAGCATGATGCCAAAACCTACTCCATTTACTTGAGCTCTTCAATAGTCAGTCCCTAGCTACATCAACCCGGGAGTGAAGTCGAATACAACCATATGAAATGGAAGAATAGTAAAAAGCAGAAAAACTTCTTGGTTAACGTCACATATGTTTGGTTAGACATTCAACATGAAACTTCTCAAAGTCTTCATTCAACCTAATCAATCCAGATGACCCTTACTATGCAGTTGAAGGCAAAAGGCGAGCGAGGCAACCAGGTGACCTTAACCCCAAATGCCTAGACAAGCATCTAGGCATTTGAAGTGACATGTTTTTCCCCATAAATCACCATGAAGGAAGTAAATGTCAATAGGAGGAAAATAAAGAAACATCCAAGATAATGATGTGTATAACTTTGAGAAACACTAATCATTCCAATATGTAATCACCACTTTATATAAAGAACTCATATAAGCAGAGCATGGTCTTACGAATCATCAAAAATAAGAAATGTTGAGCATTTAAGAGAAGAAGGGCACTAGACATTTTTAAAAGAGGCATTAGTCACTTTGAAATAATTAAAAGTAGTAGAAAGGAAATACCACATAGTTAAAAAGATATAGCATTTGGCATAGCCAACATAAACGAGTGACTACGTGAGTGAGGCGAGGGAACACATTTTTGGCTCCCCTCGCCCTACTTCATCACCTAGGCAAGTGAGGCAATCGCCTCTAACAACATGCCTCACAACTTAAGAACATAGTTGTCAAGGCTTACACCTAGGCAACGCCTAGGCACCACTTAGGCGACAAGGCTTATTTTTAAGGCCTAGGAAGTTAAATGCTTTATTGGGTCTTAAAAAAAAACATGCCTAGGCACCACTTAGGCATGCCTAGGTTAGTTACGGGTCAATCAAATTGGGTCCATTGGGACCCAAACCAATATAAATAGGGTTACGTGGATGATTGGACCATAGGTTTTGATACCCCTTCATCTTGTTTTCTTCATTGTTATCTTCCTCATCATCTTTGGTGTCGTCCCACCTTCGTAAACAAATCTCAATACAAGGTACTCTTATACGTTCTCCTCTTGGCCACAACGAGGCAACAAGCCCCACTTGCCCATGTCCACAAACTTGGAACCCTCATGGCCATTAGCATCCTCTCACCCTTACTAAGTTGTCTATATGCTTCTCCCTTCTCTTCAAGTGTTTTGTCTCCATGTCTGTACGTATTTCTCTCTCCCCCTCTCCCCCTTCCCCCAACCTCTTGCTTAGGCAAGCGCCCAAGTGCTTAGGTGCTCGGGGACCTCAAGTAAGCCTTGGGTCGCCTTACCGCCCTAACAACTATGCTTAAGATAATTGGCAATGCAACCATAAGGCCTAAAACCTAATGCTCAACTGCCCAAGATCAAAAATCTTAGTGCAGCAATTGGTTTCTCACACCAAAACATCGATTGGGATGGAGTACAAGACAAAGCATGTAGGATGAAGGATGAATCAGCCACTAATTTGTAAAGACTGTAAAAATTTGTACTTTAAAAGTTAAACATCAAAAGCACAGAGCACAAGGCAGATGAAGACCTTAGTATCCATAATTTGGCTAGCATGTGAAGAATATACATTAAAAACATTTATCTGGTAGATCAGCAATAACATCCACAAAGAGTGAATCCTTATAAACAGCAATATGATAAACCCCGCCCCCAGCATAAAAAGCCAAAATGTTGTTAACGAATATAAAGACAATGGAGGCAAAGGCTTTACCAGGGTAAGTGGGCATAGGTAAACTAAAGAGGAGTGATTTAGCAAAAGATACTAGCCTCAAAGTCAAAGCTAGTGGAATATATTGAAAGAAGAATTAGTATTCGCATGCGTCATCCAATGATGCAAACTGCCAATCCATGATTCAGCCGCAAAAATGGCAAGAAAGGATGTAAGAATGAATGGGATGCATTCTACCCCAGCCCCTTCAACCCTGACCAAGGGTTAACCACTCAAAGTACCACATAACAATTTGGCTTGCCAGCTCTAAAATGGTTAATTTAATAGCAAGTGAGTAGCACAGTGGATAGGCCCAGGCCTTCAGCGAGTTAAATTCCCATAGGTCGCGGGTTCAATTCCCTGCATTTCCCGAGTGTAGTTCTCCCAACACCATGGATTGCGGAATCGGCCGATTACAATTCGAAATTGGTGGGTCCCGATCTGATTTGGGAGGGATTTTACTGTCCCCCCCCCCACCAATTTTTTTTTTAAAAAAAAAAGGCCTGAATAGGCTCGAATCGGGTCCGGACCGGCCGATCTGGCCGGTCCGGTCTGGTTTGGCCCTATTCGGACGCTCCCGGATCCCCCCTTAAGGGGGGATCGGGAGCCAACAGCCAGCAACATTTCTGCTGCTGGCTGCTGCCCTTCCCCCAGCCCCTCCCCCTCTCCCAGCCACCGCCGCCACTCGCCGCCGGTCCTCCTGCCGCCGCTGTCTTCTTCTCTCTCTCTCTCTCTCTCTCTCTCTCTCTCTCTTTGAGATCTCGACTGAAAGGAGAGGGTTTCACCCCATCATCATCGGCCAGCCATCTAGGAGCCACCGCCGCCGCTATTGTCCTCGTCACCGCCACCGTCGACGTCGGATTTTATTTTCGTATTCCGATCCGAGTTTAGGTATATTTCGATCTATTTTTTAAAACAAATTCTCAAAAAATTAGAAATGATGTATGATTGTGTATATTGTGTAGATCTATTAATATTTAGGTTCAAAAAAAATTTAGCATATTGATTAGACAAAATTAATCTTAATTAGGAGTTAAAAATTTAGACTTTTGTATGATTAGTGTAATTAAGATTCAATTGAGTGTGTCAAACACTCAATTGAACTTATTAGAACATAATTGTACATTTTTTGCATTAATTAGCATTAATTAGTTAAAATTAACTCTAATTAGGGGTTCAAAATTAGGACTTTTGTATGATCTAACTAGGTTTACCACCTCACTTGGCCAACATGTACGAGGCAGAAAGACAAACCTACAGGTGTAGAAAAAGGCGGTTGAGGAAAACAAACCAAGTGAGGAGTGATGACTCTATTGAGGATGATGATGATGATGATAGAGATGGTGATGGTGATAGTGCTGTTGTTGTTGTTGCTGGACTATCAGCAGGTTCTGCACTTGGGAACAATTACACATGATACGAAGATTACTCCACACTTCCGAGTCATTTTGAAGGAACTCAAGGCCAAAGACAAGGACAACAAAGGAGATTTGAAGGCCAACAGAGACAGGCATGATATGATTGGCCCTAATGGGAAGATGCACCTTCTTATCCGCCCATTTTTCACCCCCCTACACTGCCGTATTCAGACATCAGCAACACTACTGAGGGGTACTCTGGACCTTCACCTATACAGTATGTCATTTTTGTCCCTCCAACACAATCAGGAGAAAGTTCAAGCCAACAAGCTTACACACCTAGAAGTATTCAAAGAGGATTTGAAGACCTCGCTAGTTCTTTGTTTGGCTATGAATATCCAGCATACATGTCGACAGATTATAGCCCGCCAGCTCAAACTTATGAGCCGGATGATGAAGGATCACAAATGTGATCTTTCTAAGGTATTTTTCAACAATAATGTCTTTTTAAATTAGTGTACAACAAAAATTATTAGTGAGTTAGTTGTCTTTAATGTTTATTTTTTATGGATGTACATGAATTGCATTCATTGTTATTGTACATCCATTGAATAATATGTATGTAAATTTTTTGGATCGGTCGGGTCGGGATTGCTGGGTCCAGATTCGGGGACCCGACCCGACCCGGAATTATTTGCCCAACACGCCTTTGCCCCCCTCACGTGCAGGGGCAGTTTACCAGTACGTCTCAGAATGTCTGGCCTAGGAGCTGCCCTGAATCATGACAGCCTAGCGGTACGTCTTGAGTGTCTGGCCTGGGAGCTGTCCCAAATCACAGCAAGGATTTCCCGCAAGTACTACCTCAGTCTCAGAAAGAACCACCAAAAGAATTGGCTAAAGTCTTGAGTTATCACTCCAATTGTAAGGGGAGAGGGAAATTAAGGAGACAGAAAGAAAAGAGAGAAGAGTGGGCAAAGAGAGGGCCAAGAAGGGGGAGAAAGAAAAGTAAAACTCAACTTTTAGCTGCCACAAGATGATAGTACCATCACCACTGCCACCACCAGAAGTCTATTGCATCAACAGCACCTTCCCCACCCATCCCTGTTTTTCTCCTTCCCGTCACTGCTACTATTGCCAATCTGCGCATTGCTTTTTGCTGCTGCTGCATTTCTCTTGTCAAGGCAGCTAGTCATGGGCAGAGAGAGTACCAAGAAAGGGCAGAAAAGAAAAGTAAAACTCAACTTTTGCTGCCACAAGATGTTCATATGGCCATCACCACTGCCACCACCAGAAGTCCCCTGCATCTACAGCACACCCCCCTCCTCTTATCCTTGTTTTCCTTCTTCCCATCACTGCTGCTATTGCCAGTTTGCTGCATTATTGCTGCTGCTGCTGCCAACTCTAAGCATGGCAGCTCGCGATGGCAATAACTAGTTGATAGTGGATTTGTCTGCCACATGAAGGGAGAGGTAAAAGGGGAATGGGGAAAGTGGTATCAAGTGGCTGCATCCAGGCAAAGAAGTAACATGTGCCTATTAAACAAAAAACCCAAATTGATTATAGGTTTAAAAAAGTCCTTAAAAGATGCATCATTTACTGTGGCCCAAGATCAAGGATTGGAACAAGATGGGACTAACCTCAATTTGGACTCATTGATGCCCACCCAATTATGTGTTTATAAATTTTGACAGGGAGTTCAACAGAAGTACCTGTGATTACCCAATCGCGAGCCAAGCAGGAGGGGAGGGCTATCCATAGGAAAGGATTATCCGCAAGCGAAGCAATGTAGAGTCGTCATAGTGTGGAACTGCCATGGTGTGGAGCTACCACTGCGTTTATGGGCTGAGGTGGGGATAAACTGGATTAGTCATGTATCGAAAAATGGGAAAACGTTACTAGACTATATATGTAGGGACCATATCTATAACTTGCGAGGTACCTTTTCCGGACAAAATCATGCGAGCTTGGCTCAAAGCGGACAATATATCACAAGAGTTGGATCGAATCGTTATAGAATGGTATCCACAAGATAGCATAGATGCCTCCAAGCAATAATCTGCAAGTCTTAGTCATAATATCCACATGATCCTCAACAACAAGAGAAGACTTTGCTCTTTATGATCCTCAACAAGAAGATAACACAGTTCTTTCACCCAGATTACTAACGTATACCATGATGCCAAGACCTATCCCACTTACGCAAACTCCTCAAAAGTCAATAGTTCCTGAACTACATCAACTTTCGAGCACATCCGCATGAAATGGGGAAAAAAAAAAAATCTTCCCAAGCACCATCAGGTACTCTCCCTTTTAAATTGCACCCAGAAAAGTACTTCCATTCAGAAATTGAACATGAAACTTCTCAACATCTGCATTCAGTTTTCATCAAAGGTTGAAGAAGGTGCTTGCTCATCAAAAGACGCATCAGAAACATTACCCTAAACCCTGAAGCACAACTGCTCAGGATGAAAAACATCCTAAGAAAGCAATTTGTTGCTTGCACCAGAAAACAACTTGAGATACAGTACAAAAAGAAACTGTGGAGGATGAATTAACAGCTCACTTGTGAACATTATAAAAATTCAACAACAAAGGCAACAAACACAAAGCAGATGAAGATCTTAATATCCACAATTTTTTTCTGGCTAACACATGGGGATTATGCATTAGACACATTAGTCTAGCAGGACAGCATCAACCTTATAAAGAGAGACTTCATTAACAGCAGTGTGATACCCTTTTATTACTATTATCATCATTATCATTTTTGAGAATGGGTAGTATCATGAACTTATTAAAGAAGATACCCTTTTATTTTCCCCCAAAAAAGAAAAAATAATGAAAATGATATTATCAGATATAAAGACAATGTAGCCAAAGGCTTTCCCTTGAAAATGTGAACTGCTGTCATCCACATTGCATATCCTCTGCACAATGTAAATAAGGCTTTGCAGTGCAAGAAAAAACAAAAGTTTGACTACAGTTCATAGCAAAAACGTATGAATGGATCTCCAAGAGGATGGAGATACCAGGGTGAATGAGGCATATCTAATCTAGAGCAAAGAATGATCAGCAAAGGATACCCTGCTTCAAGAAATCCCGGCCCATCCCCGCACACAAAAGACAAGAACATGAGTGGGGAGCTAGTGAAACCTATGGAAAGAAGAACAGTAATTGATGATTTGATGCTAAGTTCTCTCAGTTGATTTTTACCAAAAAATCATCCAATGATATGGTGCAAATAAACTAAACTCATCAGCAATTCAAAATCTTTGAAGCTGCAAAAGCAGTATGAATGACACACATACATATGCATGCGAGAACCTAAAAACTAAGGAGGGATTGATTGAATTACATTGTCATGATATCAAACTGTTGTTACTCATTTCGAGCAGTTTGAGACTTTGACAAAAATTGCACAAGCCATGAAAGCCATTGAAACTCAGGCAGTTGTTTTCTCTCACCTTCTTCATTGAGAGGGGACAAGAAAAGTCAATCATGTTCCTTCACCCTCCTCTTCTATTTGTGGGAGGTGCATTGAAACTGAGTACATCCTGTGGAAGGCATAGTCCAAACCAAATCAAGGAACACTATGAGGTCCTCTTTGCCATGGTACTAAAAACCGGCCAAACCTGATCGAAACTGGCCAGACCGGCCAAAATTGGCCTTGGAACGAGAACTAGAACCAGCCCTGCCCAATCCGGTTCCACAATATGGTTCTTAAAACCTTCCTCTTTGCATCCTTTTAGATGGAGGAAGAGCAAGAATCATGATTAAGAGATAACTGAACCAAATGATAAAAATTTTAGACAATGCAATTAAGCCTTAATATCTCTACAATTATATTTGCATAAAACAAAATAAAAAATACATAAATAAATAGTTTGATCCTTACAAAATCTATTTTGTAGAGGTGGGGATTCCTGCACGATCGAGATAAAGAACGTTGCCCTATGTTGTGACGGTCGAACCGGAGTCATCTCCAACTTGTGATCAAGTAGCTGTCCAATTGACACTTTACTTCCCCGCAACTCCTCCACCAAATAAAGAATGGAAAACTGCTCTGCTTTTCCTTTGCTTCTTATAAAAACATAAAACTTAGTTTGTCTTCCTCAGATATCCATTCTTGCATTATGCCACAGCCACATCTATCATGTTCCCAATCTTTAACAGAAAATCACATTTTTTATTAGTTTCCACATTAAGCAAAATTGTGATACATCCTTAGCAGCAACATGCCAACAACAACAACATATTACCTTGACAAGTGACTGCTATCTGCTGTGAAATTGTCTGTAGATGCAGCAAAGCAAATGACTCCAGTAAAAACAGTAATAACACTAAAAACTCATCAACAAGATAAGAACTGATTTTAGAGTGTTAAGCTTTGTATGACAACATATCACAGGTTCACAAAAAGAATCATTTTTGTACATAATTATACGGACAGTACTTCTATATCATAAAATTTCACTTAATATGTATGACCCGGCTAATTCCACGCTCCCACAAAAATTGAACAAAGAAGTATTATTTAACACAAAGGGGGAACGAGAGAAATCAAAACAAGATGAATACTACAACTGGAGCTCAAGTAGGAAAATGGCTCTACCACCTGACCATTGTTTCATGCATTAACGAACTGAAGCATAGCATCTTATTCTATGTAGCATACGGCGATGCTCGAGCCGCCATGCTAGTGACCTGTGTCTGAACCTGCGCAGCCCTGACCTTTGTTGATGTGGCCCGATGGAAGAATTGCTCCCGGGACAAGACCCTGATGTTCTTAAGATACAAGTCAAACGGGATCGCCCCCTCCTGCGCCGCCTTGTCCAGCGAGTATATGGTGTCCTCCAACGCCAGGTCCGCGGCCGTGCACTCCATGAGCTGCCTCGAGAGCGGGTCGCACGGCTCGAAGACCTCATCCACGTCGATTTCGTCCATCCTCTTCTTCCCCTGGTTGTCCCTCATCCAGCCCTCGAGCACGTCCGTGTTCATCAGCACCAGTTGCAGCTGTTGCTCCAGCGCCTCCTTCTCCTCCTGCATTTCCCGCAGCCCCCTGGATACCTCCTCCTCGCGCCGCCGTAGCACGGCCTGCGTGCTGAACAGCCCCTCCATTTCCGCCTCCCGGCTCTTCCTCAGCGCGGCCGTGTCGGCGTGGACCATCTCCATGATCTTGTTGATGGCGTTCCTCCGGTACACATCGGCGGGGTCGTCCGTCGGGCGGTGCTGGGGGGACTGCGGCCGGCGG
The DNA here is from genome assembly GCA_030544215.1 of Zantedeschia hybrid cultivar. Taxonomy (NCBI): domain Eukaryota; kingdom Viridiplantae; phylum Streptophyta; class Magnoliopsida; order Alismatales; family Araceae; genus Zantedeschia; species Zantedeschia hybrid cultivar. The sequence continues at coordinate 80,600,637 of JARZZO010000014.1, forward strand.
CCCCCGACGGCGTAAGGAGCCATCTGGGAATAGATCCTCGACGGCGATGGGGAAGGCGAAGGGGACGGCCGGGAGGGGGGCGGGTAGGAAGGATCGGGGGTGGAGCTGGGGCTCGGGTTAGTGCTGGAGTTAGGGTTCTCGCGGGTGTAGAGAGGGGGATCCTGGCCGAAGAGGAGGGAGAGGGTGCGGACGAGGTCGACGAGGTTGGAAGACGGGTAGACCCAGTTGCGGAGGTAGGGGACGGAGATGTGGCCGGAGCGGTCGACGTGGGGGTGGCCGGGCTTGATGACCATGTCGCGGGTGGGGGTAAGGAAGACGGCGGGGGGAGAGCGGGGATAGGATTCGAGGAGCCAGATGGCCGCGGGGATGTTGTAGACGACGCCGGCGTAGACGATGGGGATGGTGCCCTCGGCCTGGAGGAGGTGGGCGGTGCGGCCGTCGTTGTGGGTGAAGTGGGAGGACTTGGGCGGCAGAGAGGGGAAGGCCTCCACCAGCGAGATCAGGTGGTGGCGGATCAGCCATTTGGCGTCCTCCGCGTAGGGCAGCGCGTTGGGGCCGCGCTGCGACAGCGCGCTGCTCAGGAACTGCGTCCAGTACTGCACGGGCGCCGCCGGGGGCGGCTGCGGCGGCGGCATCCCGGCGATGCGGAAACCTAATAAACCTGGAGGCGGAAGAGGAAGAGGAAGCAAATGGAAGCAATTCTTCCACCTGTTTGTTGTTCGAGAAAGACGCGGAGGAGAAAATGGACCCCTTTTGGGTGGGGCTGAAGGATTCTGACTCAGGGATGCGCGTCACATCGCATCTTCTCAAATACGAGTTGGATCTTTCGTAACGTGTTCGACCCTGTTTAATAACAGAATTTTTTAATTATAAGTTTATTATTTTATTTTTAAAAAATAATTTAAATAAAAAATATGTTAATATATGAATTTTAATTTGTTGAACATTATTTATAAAGTCTTGCTCTATAATGTGGTTTGATTTTGTATTCTAAATAGTATGTATTTCTAACGAGTGATATAATTTTCAATTGATTCAATCTTTTGAATTGTTAAGAACCAAAATATGAAAAAAAATGATTCCATACTAAACAAAATGGAAGATGCCTCTGGAACTTCGAGTTTAAGATTATTATAAATCAAGGTGGAATTTGATTCATTTATTAAAAGGGGAGTGTTCATATTGTCAAATCGAGAGAACTTTCAAATGTGAATAATCTCCTTCATAAACTCGCAAAACCAATGAAAAATAGGTACTCGATCCATGTGACTTATGATTAGATTTGGTTGAGCCACAAGCACTACGAGGAAATTCAATTTTTTTTTAAAAATGTAAATATCATATACAAGGCTCTACGGATTCAAACCGCAGATCAAACTTTTTATTATTCAAATGACTTGAACTGTTTCAAAAATCCGACATGCATTTTGTTGCATTGGATTATTTCGTCACCCGATCCGACTCTCCAATTGACTCGCATTAGTCAAATCAATGAATTTATTAAAAATAATGATCAATGAATTTTAATTTTATTTAAAAAATATATTTTATTAATTAATATAAAAAATATAATTTTACTTATCAAATAAAAAACTCAATTTAATTAAAACAACACATTATGCATATGACTCAATATGATCCAAGCCGACTCTGTACGTACTAGGGAATTAGGCTCACCTAAATATAAGTCAGACACGATCTGGATCAGTACAGCAAACTATAATTTTAGATAGTAATTTTATTAAAAACAAGTTTTAGATAGTGATTTTGTCAATGATAAATTTATAGCTGTGTACGGGCAAATTCAGATTCTTAAAGAATATGGGACATATAATCTTATTTTTTGAATTCGTTACTCACTGTGACCATTAAGAATATTATTTTTTAATTTTGCTGATATCATAAGATAACATCTTTGATAAATTTAATTCTAACTATGGCTCTAATTTTATGTCGTGCTATAGCATTTATTTTAGTGTAATTTAGATGAATTATTATTTTTATGTTATATTTTATATGATGAGATACTTTTACTTCAAATATGTTTTATTTCTATTTTAAATATATTTCATTTCTCTTCAGAATAATTATTTTTAATTGATAAAATCTATAAGTTAATTTGTACCTCAAATTTAAATTTCATAATGTCCTATTTTAACTGATAACATAGTTTACACATATTTTAACAATCAATAAATAAATACATTACTTGTTTAAGAGATATGATAACCAATGGTGGACTATCCGCAGGACCCGTTGCCACCTCCAAGTGAGGTTCTCCTTCTCTCCATATTGAAAACCTGGAAGTTTCTTGGGACATTAACACAATTGGGAAAAGAGCATACATTCAAGTAACATATATTTTAAAATAGGATTTTTTACATATAAGTTCTTATAATTTTGTGATGTGACAAACACGTCCCCCTTAATCCGATTGTTTACAAATAAACTTTCACAATCGTAACTTTCTTATAAATAAATCCTTTTAAGAACTTATTTGTAACACTCTTAGATAATTATTTGTAAGTTTTAAGAGCCTTTCATTAATTCACGATAAACTATAGAGACTTATTTGTAAACAGTCAGATTATAGAAGTTTATTTGTAGTATCACAAGATTATAAAGATTTATATGTAAAAAATCCTTTAAAATACTTTATTGGGAAATTTAACTAGACCCCACACGCAAAGTCTGACTTTTATTTTTGGGCCTTTGTTTAAATTCTTTTTATTGATTGTGAGGCCCTTATTTCACGAGAAATTAATTCATTTTCTCTTTAATATTCTATTATCATTAGCTTTCTATTCAAATTTCAGCTGGTCCTTTCCACCTTCCCGTGTTGACCCTCCAATTGTGGATTTTAGTATTTTAATGTTATTCTATGGTTCTAATTCTTCCAAATGTTTCTTTTTTTGATTTCGTTGAAAAAGAGTTAAAACAGTTAGTGTTGTGTGTGAACATTCAGAAGTATTAACAATCCAATATTTTAATACTTTACCGTGTTAATAGTTTCAAAGTTAACATTTTAAAATAGATGTTACGATTTGTGGAGTGAATAAAAAAAAAGTAAGAAGAGTAACAGCTGACTGCAGACAGGGAGGTGTAAAATAAACTTGTCATAAAAAAGGTTCGTGATCAATTTTATTCTAGATAATTTTATTTTTAATATAAAAATTAATTTAACAATTTTGATCTGATTAAATAACTGAAAAGACATCAAATCTAGTTTTGGTTCTCATTTAGCATAGATAAAGCCTTATCAAATGTCTGCTTCCAGCATGTTACAATAAAATATAATGAAAAGCGTGTCCATTTGATGCAATTGATTTCGTAAAGCCGCTTTGTACCTAAAGGTTGTCTATTAGCTGCAAGGAATTATGGCATGACAATCCTAGCTTAACTTTCACTAAACTTAATAGCTTGCAACTTTTCATTATTATTACTCTTGATAAGGGATGCAAATGGCAATCGATAACAGATTATCTTTTTAAACTGATATGTATAATAAATAAAGTAACGAATACAAATTTTTTCAGACCGAATACATATGGTACATTAGGATCTGATTATCTCGCCAATTATTAATTTATAACTTTATAGGACAATTAGCAGATTGTATTTTTTAATCAATAGTTTAATGGATACGGTCACCGATCCATCTTAAATCTGCAACAAACCTGACCCCATTGTATCCCTACTTGTGATTACATAAAGATGGATTGTAATGTGGTGAGGTTACTTGTTTAATTCCCTAGGGATGTTTTTCTTTGTGTACCAAAAGGTTGAAGGTGAGAATTAAGAAAAATAATATTTGAAAAATATTTATAACTATCCAATCAAATGCATGCATGCGCAGAAAATGCACGCATGGAGGAGTGCATCACACAAGTGTGGTTTATTGTTTTTAGAAAAAACAATGCCGCCGGCTTGAGACACAATTTGCTGCCCGCAGATCGAAAATGATTATGAGATGAATCTTCAACTTTCATTAAAGTTTAATGGAATAATGATATAGAAAGTTGGTCACTCTGTAGTACCAGGACAATAGTGATCTTCTCCACTGGCACATCTTCATTTATCATTATCCTCTGCAAGTATTCCATCAGGGCCTTCTGGTGAGTCTTGGACCTTTTAATCAGTTCTAGTATGGAGATGCATGCCGGAATTTTGTCCAGGTATTTTAGCAGGTCATATTGGGTGTCAAGTGCACTTTTTTCATTATGTTGTTCTTTTGATGGCTATAGGAGACCTTCTTGTGCAGTTGATTGAGGGAACACCTTGTTGAATATTATGCCGCTCTGGAACACCAATGGTTGCGGCTCAATGGTAGAGGGTGATGGTAGAGTGTTAACACCTGTAGGTCTAATTATTAAGGGCTAGAAGGCATGAGATGATGGTTTTGAGTGGCAGGTGGGGGTTGTAGAATACGAATGAGCGGTTTAACTGGTTGAGGGGTGTCATGGCTAGATGGTGTGAGGAAAGGAATGCATAACAAGGGTTTGGATGGCATGATATGGTCATGGATAGGTCGTGGGTTTTTTGGTGGTAGTGAAGGCCTTGGGATGATGAGCAGGGGTTTAGAGGTAGATGGTAGCATGGAGATGGTGGGTATAGTAAGATTGGGTTTCATGGGTTGTGGCAATGGGGTGGATGTTGATTGGTTTGGGAAAGATGACTACTTTGGTGAGGGTTTGGTGATGCGGATGATGGTACAGTGTGGTTGAGTGGGTGTGTCAGGGGTATGGACAGTGGAGTATATAGAGGACGACTTTTCTACCTTCCATTGTTGGCCCCAATTCACCTCTGATTGGTTGCTGGTAAGGATGGGAGTCATCTGGTTGGGGTGCTCCAGTAACAGATTTTGTACAATGCCCATATTAAGCTGTTGCAGTGCCGCTTGGTGGGCCGATGCTCTCTAGACTTGTTGTTGTTGTTGTTGAGGCCTCTTGGCTTTCAAGGCTGTAATGTACTTGAGCATCTCATCCCAATCGATCCCACCTTGATCATTGAGATCATGAATGTAATTCCTGAATTGGAAGCATACGTCGACAGTGTGCCCAGACTGGCGGTGAAACACACAGTAACGGGATGTATCGGCATTCTGTGGACAAATGGTCCTTTCCTTAGGCAGTGAGAGGGCATTGGCTGCCATGAGAGCGTTAAAAATGTCGAAGAGGGACTCCGAGTGGTGAGTATTGGACTCTCTTAGGACCATAGGGTTTCCTTTGGGAATACTTAGTGGGTGTTGGTACTTGGTTATAGCTTGGCTACTGATGAGGCTAGTTGAAGTTAGACTGAGAAGGTTGTTACTGCTGTGGCCTGAAGCCTTGATGGTTTTGGGGCCGCTGGTTGTTATAAGATGATGGTTGGTTCCTTACAACTTGGATTTGATTGTTATTCATGGTGCTCACCTGTTCATGAGACATTGTGCCTTCAGTGGTGGGGCCAGTACTGGAAGATCTAGGGGTACTAAGCTTTCTAGATGGAGGCATGTTGGGATAGTGAGGATCAAAGACACTGGAGAAGGTGGAGTCCTTGAACGCATTATGGGCATAGCACGCCCTCTCATAAAGTTATGCCATGTTGGTAAGATTGTTCAATGTAAGGACCAGCTTGTACTGAGGAGTAGCATTAGCAATCATCATCTTCACCTGCTCGGATTCGGACATGTGATCTTTCACTTTTTCAGTCATTGTTCGTCATTTGTCGGCGAGCAAAACAAAGTCATCTTCTGGCTTCATCTTCTCAACCACCAAATCTGTGATGGAAAGGGATGATGCAATATGGTCTTTATATCGCTGCAAGAACTTCTTTGACACCGTGTCAAAGTCTTCTGCAAGAACTTTAATGGTACAACCTGCCCGATGAGCAAAGAGGGAATCATTCGCTTTTAGGGACTTACGGAGATCTCAACACTAATCGCTCTAGTCTGACCAAGAGGGACCGACCCTAGTTAGTGAGAGTTGAAAGTGTCAAGAATGGTGTGATTCCTAAAAGAGGGAGTAAACTCCTCATGCTTATGACCTGTGACCAGGATGGTCTCTAATGCAATAAATAAAAAAATTAACAATGATTAGCAATGATCCAAAGGGCGTCTGGCCAAAAAGACTTTATGTCTGAATCGCGTCAGCCTGTGTTGACGTGATTCAACATAATAAGCCTCTAGATAGATATTCCTCGGGCAACAACATGACCGACTAAAAGACGTCAGTTATGGACGATGTGTATCAAAACGCGTCGCTTTGTGTCGACACGATTTGACACTCGTAACACAAATCATCAAGGGGCATTCCCCTTCAACCAAACAAAATATGAAGGAAAATAGTAGACCATCCAAAATCACTCATATCCATGAATAACATGCAAATATCAATTAAATTAACTCAAGTACAAATCTCTCACAATCACAACTTAAGGCAATTAAGGAGTGGACCAAAACTCGCCGCCAAGGGCATGCACGAGGTGCATAGAGTGAAGAATAACTAACCATTCAAAGGTGCCCGAGGGGCACAAAGGGATGCACACGAGAGTGTCAAAGGGTGTACACAAGGGTGCTAAGTGTAAAAGAGAGTGAAAATAAGAGAAATGACAAGAATAAGTTTCACGTGATCGCCAAAAAGTTGTGAGTGCTCAATTAGTATGCTATCATATAATGAATTAAATATTAACATGAAAATATGAAAAAAACATGGATTGTGATTGCCAGAGATTGAAGACCTTAATAGAATAAATGTAACGACCCGCCACCCTATAATCGGGAATCCGATTACTAAATGGGTACCGAATCATTAATTTGGAGCCAAATCAGGATCTTGATAAGTCTGAAAAATACATAATAAACTAAGCTAAACATTTACATCGCATTGAATTAAAAAGGAAGTGCAAGAATTAAAAAATATTACAATGCGACTCGACTAAGCAAATAATTACATACTCCAACTAAAAGGAAATAATTAAGCATACAGGCCAGAAAAATAAAATAACAACTACATCGGGGCATACCCCGGGACAACGGCTGCTGGTGCGCGACCCAAGACAACACTCTCCTCGCTACGTCTGCCTGAAACCCTCACCTGAAAACCTCAGGGGTGAGTCTCATTGAAAAGACTCAGTAGAGATCCTTCGATTCCCACCGCCCACTCACGCACCCACAAGTGCAACAACACAAATATAGATAATTTAAGCAAGTAAAGCAATAAACACAATTTCTAGATTTCGATATAAAACACATGTATTCGAAATATAACATGCATAATTCTGAAACCACTCTACCACGGAGCCCATAACCAGCGTCTCGGCCAAATACGCCAACCACACGGCCGAACGCGGGAAACACCGACTCGCTGAGACCAAATAGCAACCCCTCGGATAGCGCGTTGGCTACTCCGGCCTAACAAGCTATAGGTGGTTCTGCTTCCCCCAGCACGAGTGATACTCCGAATGTACCACTCCCACACCGGTACTAGTTATACCCCGGTATACACTAGGTGACCCTCTCTATAGGCGTCACCCCGCCACTCCCACACCGGCGTCATGTCACTCCCACACCGACACTAGGTGTCTAAGCGCTAACAACTGTCACTCTAGGCCCACGATCGCACAAAACACAACACGGTGCGATCCGATCATATAGAACCTATCGTTATCGAGTACATTTCTAAGCATGCAATTAACTAAACTATCTAACAATGTAAACACGTGTTAATTACAGAGATTAATGGAATTCTGGCTTGAATCGCCCAAGGCCGACGTCATTCAAGTTTCCTAAAATGGTTCATATAAAAACTGGCCTCGAAAAATGGCCTAAAACGCGTCGTCATATATAGTCGCCTTTTGAAAGACGTCGCTGTCCCTAGTCGCCTGATAACGATAGAAACAGAGACAGACCTCGGGTGATTTCACTTTAAAACGCGTCGAGCATGGAAGTCGCCGTTCAAAAGGCGTTGCTGCCTCTGGACGCTCATCAGTCCAGAGACAGAGTCTGTTATTTGGGCTAAATCGCGTTGCAGGTTGAAGCCGCCTTTCTAATAGCCGTCGTTGTCCCCCGACGCCATTTAACCCCCACAGACAGGTTCTTCCTCCGCCATCTCCTAATCCACGGGGTGGGATTTCCTCCCTCAAATTGTGTAAAAACACTAAAAAAGTGGAGAAGGAGGAGAAGAACCTAAATACCCATTAAAACACCCAAATTCTCATTACATGCAATTAGTATTTTCACCCCAAGAAAACCCCTAAACATGCTCCAAAGCGGGAAAAACATAGTTTTTAAACGAAATACAACAGGGATCGTCACCCTACCGGTTACTCGAACTCCTCCTAGCTCCAAGCCGCCAACCCGCCTCACCACACGCCGCCGCCGGTACCGCCGTGGACGTCGTTGCTCCACCGGGACGTCAACCGCCGTCCGGAGAGAAAAACGTCGCGGAAGAGATGGTGGTGGTAGTGGTGGGAGTTAGGAGGTTGATAGAGTGGAGGGAGAGATGGAATGGAGGGAGGAAAGCAAGGAGAGGGGGAAGGGGTTCGTCGTAGATCGGAGGGAAGAGAGGAGAGAGAAGAGAAATGAGAAAATGAGGGAAAGGAGGGAGGGTTCGCGGGATCAAACATAAGCTAGGGAGAACGCATCGTCCAAGCCCGACGTCATTCAGATGACAAGACCGGGCCGTACTCTGACAAAGCAGGGTCGTACTCTAAATGGCGTCGTCCATACAAGACGCCATTCAGACGATAAGACCGGGGCCGTACTCTCGCGTCCCAAGGCCAGCCCACGTGGCACAGCCTAAAACACATCTACATTGATGGACGCCGTTTAAACCGCGTCATCCCACCATGGCGCAAACTAAGGGATCCGACCCCGAAAACTGACCCGATAACCGGATCCGAAACTTCAATCCTTACATTCTCCCCCCCTTAAAAGAATTTCGTCCCCGAAATTGTTGTTAAAAGTAACAAGATCGAAAAATAATGGTACAAGCTCACCAGAAAACTTATAGGAAAAGGTAGGGAAACTGCTCCCGCATTTCATCCTCTCGCTCCCAGATAGCCTCGCCTCCGGAGCGATGCTGTCAAATCACCTTAACTAGAGGAACAACCTTGTTCCGCAAGACTTGTTCCATGCGATCTTCAATACGCACTGGAAATTCCGGAAAGGACAAGTCCTCAGCGACCTCCAACTGTGAAAGGTCCAACATATGAGATGGATCCTGAACATATTTCCTCAGCAAAGAAACATGGAATACATCGTGTACTCCTGCAAGACTGGGTGGTAAGGCTAGTTGATACGCCGTTTCCCCAATTCGAGCAAGAATGGGAAAAAAGGCCCAACATATCGTGGACTCAACTTACCTCGCTTCCCGAATCTCATCACACCCTTGGAGGGTGAGACTCGAAGAAACATGTGGTCCCCAACCTCAAACTCAAGCGGTCTCCTACGGACGTCTGCATAACTCTTATGTCTGCTCTGAGCTGTAGTCAACTTCTGCTGCACCACTCTGGCAACCTCAGCATATTGCTGAACCAACTCTGGCCCTGCTATCTGCCTCTCGCCAATCTCAGACCAATTTGTAGGAGATCGACACGACCGCCCGTACAATGCCTCATAAGGCGCCATGCCGATACTAGAATGATAATTGTTGTTGTAGGCAAACTCCACTGTAGACAAGTGTTGCTCCCAAAAACCTCCCCAGTCTAGGCAACATGCCCTAAGTATATCTTCTAGTATCTAAATGGTCCTCTCCGACTGCCCATCAGTCTCGAGATGGTAAGCCGAGCTGAAGGCTAACTGTGTGCCCAAGGCCTTCTGAAAACTCTTCCAGAATCTAGAAGTAAATCTCGGATCCCGGTCTGACACGATGGATAAGGGCACCATGTGCAGAGAGATGATCCGATCCACAAACAACTTAGCCAACTTACAGACTGACCAGTCTTTCCTAATAGCCAGAAAGTGTGCCGACTTGGTCAATCGATCAACAATGACCCAGATCGCGTCCCTTTTGGCAGGGGACACAGGTAGTCCCATCACAAAGCCTATAGTCACGTGTTCCCATTTCCATTCCAGGATCGGCAAGGGTTGCAACAATCCTCTTGGTCTCTAGTGTTCCGTCTTAACCTGCTGGCAAGTCAGGCACCTTGCCACATAATCAACCACGTCCTTCTTAATACCAGGCCACTAAAAGTGCCTCCTCAAACAATGATACATCTTAGTCGTTCCGGGATGCACTGCATATCTAGAACGGTGCGCCTCATCCAGGACACTCCTGCGCACGTCTTCCTCAGCTGGGACATAGAGTCTGCCTCCAAATCTGACTGTACCATCATCCCACAACTCCACCTCTGGTGTCTGGAGAACTTGCGGTAACTCTGCATCTGCCCTCTGAACCTCAATTACAGCACGGTACACTGCTGGCCTCACAGTTAAGCTGGCCAACACGGCTCTATCAGCCTCTCGCGGAATCCTAAAGGAAGATTTCACAACCTGCTCAAATAACCTCCATTCTTGAACTATAAGATATGATACGACCGTCTTCCGACTCAAGGCGTCTGCCACCACATTTGCCTTGCCCAGATGATATGAAAGGTCGAGATCATAATCTTTGATGAACTCCATCCATCTGCGCTGCCTCAAGTTCAGATCCTTCTGCGTGAATACATACTTCAGGCTCTTGTGATCGGTAAAAGCTTGGAATTTCTCTCCATACAAATAGTGCCGCCAGATCTTTAGTGCAAACACCACAGCTGCCAACTCTAAGTCATGAGTGGGATAGTTCTCCTCATGCTTCTTCAACTGCCTAGAAGCATAGGCCACGACCTTACCATGCTGCATCAGAACCGCACCCAAACCTCGACGAGATGCATCTGAATAAACCACAAATCCACCGGAACCTGATGGAAGCACTAGCACTGGAGCCGAAGTGAGGCGAGTCTTAAACTCAATGAAACTCCGTTCACATTCCTCGGTCCACACGAAATGAACTCCCTTACGAGTCAACCTCGACAAGGGGGTCGCTATCGAAGAAAAACTCTGGACAAACCGTCTGTAATATCCTGCTAACCCTAAGAAGCTCCTGATCTCAATTACTGTTGTCGGTCTGCTCCAGTCCATCACTGCCTTAATCTTGGCTGGAACTGCAATGCCATCTCCAAAAATGACATGCCCCAGGAAGTGCACCTTATCTAGCAAGAATTCACACTTGCTAAACTTGGCATATAGTTGGTGCTCTCTCAGAACCTGCAATACCACCTAAAGATGTGTGGTATGCTCTTCCTCAGAAGAAGAGTATACCAAAATATCATCTACAAATACCACCACAAACTAATCAAGGTAGGCCCTGAAGATACGGTTCATCAAATCCATAAAAGCCGCCGGAGCATTGGTCAACCCAAAGGGCATAACCAAAAACTCATAATGTCTATATCGAGTCCTAAAGGCCATCTTACTAACATCAACCTCACGGATCCTCATCTGATAATACCCTGATCTCAAGTCAATCTTTGAAAATACCTTCGCAGACTGCAACTGATCCATCAGATCATCGATCCTCGGAAGTGGGTACTTGTTCTTTATCGTCACCTGGTTCAGCTGTCTATAATCAATGCACAACCTCAGAGAACCATCATTCTTCCTGACAAATAGAACTGGAGCACCCACGGAGAAGTACTGGGACAAATAAAACCCTTATCCAGCAATTCCTGTAACTGCGCCTTCAACTCAGTGAGTTCGGCCGGAGTCATCCGATACGGGGCCTTAGACAATGGTGCCGTACCGGGTGCAAGCTCGATAGTAAACTCAACCTCTCGCTGAAGAGGAAGGCCAGAAAACTCCTCAGGAAACACATCAACAAAGTCACAAACTACAGGCACCTCCCAAGGACCGGAACTACTACTAACATAAGCTAAAACAACAGAGGCCAAGAAAGCCTCACAGCCACCAACAAGCAATCTCTGGGCCTTAAACGCAGAAATAAGAATACCACGAGAAGAGAGCCTAATACCTTGGAAGTAGAAGGTCGGGATGTCCGGAATAGAGAAACGCACCCTCTTTCTGTGGCAGTCCACCTCAGCATTGTTGGGATTTCTCGGGTTTCTCCGGATCGCTCACGCAGCCGAAAATAAAATATTAAAACAACGATCCGTTCCCGTTTCGAAAAACAAAAAATCGATTACCGGATAATCGAAGTTCTCACCGTGTGCGGATTCGAATCCGCAACCGTTCGGTTCCGTCGGTGCGACACCGCAAGCCGCGCAAGTGCTCGGCCTCTAGCGAAGTCCACGCGATCCTCCTCGCGATGGATATCCTCACGTTCCTTGTTCTTCGCAGCCCATGAAACCCGTCGAACGGGATTCGGAGAAGGGGCGGAGCATATCTAGATCTATCTGGACGCCAGAGAGAGAGAGAAACAGAGGAGGGGTGGCTAGGGTTAGCAGCAGCTTGGCCTGCTCAGCCCGTTCACTATGTTTTATACTAACCGCGCGATTTTTCATAAAAACTCCTGGTTTGTATAAAACCCACTTATTTATCCATCGCCTTGAGAATCATTTGCGTGTGACCCTCTAGGCCCAAGTACCAGTCCAGTTAATGGCCCAACAAGCTTTATTAATCAATTAATAACCCTTTATTAATTAATTAATCAATCGAATTGATGTCGCACATCGAATTCAACCGGGCCTCCGATCACGTTGGGTGCCAAGCAACACCGCGTGAACCCGGAAGGTATTGGGGTTAAGTAACCCACTCTTGGAACCTTTCCGCCGACAGTTACCGCGTGGATATAATCCTTCATTCGTACAATGCTGTCGAGTCAACTCAGGGTATGGCGAGCTGTCAAACCTTAACCGGTCGATTCACTTGGATTGGATGCCGCTGATGAATATCAGAAAACTCCTTTCCCGATATTATCGTCCGCCCTGGCCAGGGACTTCCGCGCATCCTTCCTAGAGCATTCTCTCTCTAAGTACCGAGAGCGAATGATTCCTTATTGACACACAATTCCCTTCGACGGTATTCTGTTGTACCCAATCCTTGGCGTATTAGAATCCCGTGGCTAGAGATTCGTAAACCAAGGTCAAAGCACAGAAGTCCACCGACAAGGTGTCCTTGGTGTCTCAGGTCCGAGGACTATCCACGCAACTGCGATAATAGAATCAAGCTGGTTGACAGTGAGGTACAATACCATCCAGCGATTCAGTCGGATCAGTTCAGTGAACTCATTCTCTAATGAGCACCTACAGATTCGCCTTAGTGTCTCTACACAAGTGACTTATGAGATCAGTCACCCTCATCATATGAGCAAGAGTAATATGTACTAGTCTAACCGGATATCCGATGTCCTTCTCAGATATCCTCCGACTAGGAACGATTAAGAATATGTGTGTTTAAGTGATCGGTCTCATTAGTATGATCTCATCATAATCTGATCACTATAGCACATATACACGGACTTCATTATGAAACGATAATTAATGCGATTTACACATAATAAATATTATGCCATTATATTAATAAATGAACGAGATTTACATAGTCAGATTGGCTTGTAAGCCACCTAAAACTAACAGGCATAATAAGCCTCCAACCAGTCCATGCCCAAGATGACATCAAAGTCGCGAATGGCAAGCACAACTAACTGGGCAGGCAACTCATGGCCCTCAATGGTCAAGGGAACCTTACTCAAACAATTATAAGACAACATGAAATCTCCAGAAGGAACCTCTACCATCAATCCATCAGACATCTCATCAACGAGTGCAGAAAGAATATCTACGAACTGCTCATAAATAAAAGAATGCGAAGCACCCGAATCAATTAACACACACGCAGAGTTTCGAAGGGCAGAAAGTGTGCCTTCCACGAAGTTGGACGCATAAGCCTCCTTCCTGGTGATAGCTAGAATTCTCCCCTGGGTCTTCGGCTTCTTCTGATCACCTGGTCCCTGCTCCTGACCATGCCCCTGCGGGCAATACCTTGCCAAATGGCCCTGCTGGCCACAAGTGTAACACCTCCCAGAAAATGCAGGACATTGAGTCCCACCATGAGTACCACCGCAATGTCGACAAGCTGCCAGAAGCCTCTGAGCTGTCTCATGCTGAGCACTGGACACCGACTGACTCTGTTGGCTTTGCCTGGGTCTACTACTACCACTGTTGCTGCCACCGCCTCGAAAGAACCTCCTGAATCTGGAGCCGAGTGAAGATGATCCTGATCTGGACGAAGGAGTTGTTGCTGCTGCTGTCTTTCTCCTGCCATGAACTGGCCCCTGAGTAGTCAGTCCCCTCTCCCGAACTGACTGATTATGCTGTGCCTCTACTGCCGCGGCACACCTAACCGCCGATGCCAAATCTGTACAATAGTGGGATGCCACAAAACTCCTCAAATTGGACCTCAGTCCATCCACAAACCTCTCAGTCCGGCGCTCCTCATCTCCTGAAATAAAAGGCACGAACCTCCCAAGTGAAACAAACTTCATCTGATATTCAAGCACTGTCATGCTTCCTTGGGTCAACTCCATAAATTCCCTCTCCTTGGCCCTTTGGACATGCCTAGGGAAGTACTGCGCGTTGAATTCCTTCACAAAAGTCTCCCATGGGATCTCCCTGAGATTCCTATCCGCATATGACAAACTCTTCAAAGTGGTCCACCAGTCGTAGGCATCATCCTTCAACATGAAGGTAGCCAACGGAGTCCTCTCAACCGCCGCACAATCTATGGTATCAAAAGTCTTCTTCATCTCCCTCAACCAATGAACAGCCTCATCAGGGTCGGGACGACCGGTAAAATGAGGCGGCTTCAGCTTCAGGAATCTCTCCAGAGCAGCTGAAGGTCCTCCCCGAGCACTAGAACTCTCACTAGGTTCTCAGGTCTGGTATCTAGCCATCGTGTCCATCATAGCCTCCATGAAACGCTCCATACTCGGCCTACTGGCCTCATATCCACTAGGGACATCTCCCCGCTCTCTAATGACTGGCATCCTCTTCCTAGGAGCCATCTAATCGCCTACAATCACAAAAATCGAAAAGTTCTAATTAGAAGCCTAAAACCTACACTATCGCCATGCATGTACGGGATAATGTAATTATTTGCCGAAATTACGATATTTAACCTAGTTATTCATCTATTTGTCAGACCGACTACTCTGATACCAACTGTAACGACCCGCCACCTTATAATCGGGGATCCGATTACTAAATAGGTACCGAATCATTAATTTGGAGTCAAACCAGGATCTTGATAAGTCTGGGAAATAAATAATAAACTAAGCTAAACATTCACATCGCATTGAATTAAAAAGGAAGTGCAAGAATTAAAAATTATTCTGGGAAATAAATAATAAACTAAGCTAAACATTCACATCGCATTGAATTAAAAAGGAAGTGCAAGAATTAAAAATTATTACAATGCGACTCGACTCAACAAATAATTACATACTCTAACTGAAAGGAAATAATTAAGCATACAGGCCAGAAAAATAAAATAACAACTACATCGGGGCATACCCCGGAACAGCGACTGCTGGCGCACGACCCAAGGCAATACTCTCCTCGCTACGCCTGCCTGGAACCCTCACCTGAAAACCTCAGGGGTGAGTCTCATTGAAAAGACTCAGTAGGGATCCTTCGATCCCCACCGCCCACTCACGCACCCACAAGTGCAACAACACAAATATAGATAATTTAAGTAAGTAAAGCAGTAAACACAATTTCTAGATTTCGATATAAAACACATGCATTCGAAATATAACATGCATAATTCTGAAACCACTCTACCACGGAGCCCACAACCAGCGTCTCGGCAAAACACGCCAACCACACGGCCGAACGCGGGAAACACCGACCCGCTGAGACCAAACAACAACCCCTCGGATAGCGCGCTGGCTACTCCGGCCTGACAGGCTACAGGTAGTTCTGCTTCCCCCAACACGAGTGACACTCCGAATGTACCACCCCCACACCGGTACTAACTATACCCGGGGGTACACCAGGTGATCCTCTCTCTAGGCGTCACCCTGCCACTCCCAAACCGGCGCCGTGTCACTTCCACACCGACACAGGATGCCTAAGCGCTAACAACTGTCACTCTAGGCCCACGATCGCACAAAACACAACACGGTGCGATCCGATCACATAGAACCCATCGTCATCGAGTACATTTCTAAGCATGCAATTAACTAAACTATCTAACAATGTAAACACGTGTTAATTGTAGGGATTAATAGAATTCTGGCTTGAATCGCGTTGCCCAAGGCCGACGTCATTTAAGCTTCCTAAACTGGTTCATATAAAAATTGGCCTCGAAAAATGGCCTAAAACGCGTCGTCATATGTAGCCGTCTTTTGAAAGGCGTCGCTGTCCCTAGTCGCCTAATAACGACAGAAACATAGACAGACCTCGGGTGATTTCACTTTAAAACGCGTCAAGCATGGAAGTCGCCGTTCAAAAGGCGTCGTTGCCCCTGGACGCTCATCAGTCCAGAGACAGAGTCTGTTATTTGGGATAAATTGCATCGCAGTTTGAAGCCGCCTTTCTAAAAGGCATCGCTGTCCCCCGACGCCATTTAACCCTCACAGACAGGTTCTTTCTCCGCCATCTCCCAATCCACGAGGTGGGATTTCCTCCCCCAAATCGTGTAAAAACACTAAAAAAGTGCAGAAGGAGGAGAAGAACCTAAATACCCATTAAAACACCAAAATTCTCATTACATGCAATTAGTATTTTCACTTCAAGAAAATCCCTAAACATACTCCAAAGCGGGAAAAACATGGTTTTTAAACGAAATACAACGGGGATCGTCACCCTACCGGTTACTCGAACTCCTCTTAGCTCCAAGCTGCCAACCCGCCTCGCCACACGCCGCCGCCGGTACCGCTGTGGACGTCATTACTCCACCGGGACGTCAGTCGCCGTCCGGAGAGAAAAACGCCGCGAAGGAGATGGTGGTGGTAGTGGTGGGAGTTAGGAGGTTGATGGAGTGGAGGGAGAGATGGAATGGAGGGAGGAAAGCAAGGAGAGGGGGAATGGGTTCGCCGGAGATCGGAGGGAAGAGAGGAGAGAGAAGAGAAAGGAGAGAATGAGGGAAAGAAGGGAGGGTTCGCAGGGTCAAACAGAAGTTGGGGAAAACGTGTCGTCCAAGCCCGACGTCATTCATATGACATGACCGGGTCGTACTATAACAAAGTAGGGTCGTACTATAAATGGCGTCGTCCATACAAGACGCCATTCAGACGATAAGACCGAGACCGTACTCTCGCGCCCCAAGGCCAGCCCACATGGCACAACCTAAAATACGTCCACATTGATGGACGCCGTTTAAACTGCGTCGAGCTTGGAAACTAAGTATTAGCCCCACCAGGGCCCAAACTAAGGGATCCGACCCCGAAAACTGATCCGATAACCGGATCTGAAATCTCATTCCTTACAATAAAAGTGATCTCTACTTACCTGTCCAATATGGGAGATTTTGTGGAGTCTTCTATTTCTTCCTTTTCGACCGGCTGAAAAGAAAAATCCTTCTTTTTTATTCACTCTCTTTTTTATTTCATCTTGCCTCTTTAACTCCTTGGAAGAAAGACAAAGAAAATAAAATAAAAAGAAAATAGGATTAGGGTTATGAAAAGGGTGTAATGTCTATTCTAAAGATGATGAAATCATGCAATAGATGGATGTTAATGAACTGATTGTGTGAGAATAGTAATGAATGCTAATGAATGATATAATGAAAATAATGAAAAACTGTGAGAAAACTATGATCTAATTAAAAAAGACTAGAAGAGAGAAAGAAGAAGAAAGGAGAAGGTTGGTCCTTCCAAGGCCATCATCCTTCTACACTCTAAAAAAAATAGCTTGAAGGAAGAAGGTGATGCTCCAAAGCTTGTTTACGTTTTCAGTAGTAGGCTCCTCCTTTTACCTTGAGAAGATCTCCAAATCATGTAATGACCAACTTTCTTGAAGGCTCAAAGGGATAATGTATATATAGAGTGATCTTTAGAAGAGTTTAAGCTCCAAAGGCTCTACTTTGGCCCTCTCATTGCCGCATATAATTACCATCAAAATAAAAACCTATCTTCTATAGAAACAAGATAATCTCGGCCATACCTCACTTATCAAAACTTCCTTGAAACGCGACGCTCCAAGACGACGCCTATTAGAAACATGTTGGCCTATCCAAACATCTTTAGAAGGGCCAAAATAAGAAAGATAATCTTGAAAAAATGAAAGATAATTATAATCTCTAAAACACGTCGACCACGAAAGACGCTATTTAAATAAATAAGAAATTGATTAAGAGTCAAATTGGCAATCGGGAAGGATTAGAAAGCTAAATCACGTCGACCATGGGTAGGGGTGTGCATTGTTCGGTGTAAACCGATAACCCGAACCGAACCGTACCGAACCAGTCGGTCTGGTTCGGTTATTATTTAAAAAATTCGGGACCGAACCGACCCGTAAAAACCGAACACTTGTAAAATATTTTGAAAATTGAAACCGCAGCCCACCAGGTTCGAACATCCGTCCCCTTGCTGCATAGCATCCTACGTCCCAACCAACTGAGCCATCATTTCTTTTTGTAATTTTATCCTTCTTTTTATATTAGATGTGTTTACCTGGTTAAAGTTCCCAAAAGAAAAAGGGTTTCAAAACCTGCTCACCTGACGGTTGACGCCTCACGCCTCGGTGTGGCTCCGTCCTCCAGCTTTCTCCAAACCAGTGATCCGACCACCAACATTTCCTCTCAACCTACTTCCTTGCACGCCCCACCTTCCCCGCCGGCCCGCTGTTGCTCATTGCCGGTGCTGGGTCGCCGGCCGCCGCTCCAACGCCCGCCTGGCCGCCTCGGCCCTATCGTCATCCAAGCCCCCCACGCCGAGATCCGACGGCCAACATTTTCTCAAAGCCTGTGGCCCTGCACGCCCTACCTTCCCCGCCGCTACTCATTACCGGTGCTGGGTTGCCGGCCACCATTCCAACGCTCGCCTCGGCCCCACCATCGCGGCGTCGCCCAAGCCCCCAACGTCGAGATCCGGTCGCCAGCATTTCCTCTCAGCTTGCGGCCCTGCACGCCCCCACCTCCCCGCGCGGCCCGCCGCTGCTCATCACCGGTGTTGGGTTGCCGGCCACCGCTCCAACGCCCACCCCGGCCCCGCCGTCGCCCAACCCCCAACGCCAAGATCCAGCCGCTTCTCACAACGATCTGCTGAAGCCATCACCATACATCGATCCATTTGGTTTGGCTTCTGCACAAGACCAATTTTTTTCTCCTCATTCCACTTGTATCAAGCAGTTAGCTCTAGATCTACTTCTACTTTCAGTTTGAATGCTAGGTTTGGCTAAAAAATAGACGGTTCTGACCATTTTCTCTCCATTGATATGTGAATTAGAGGTTTTGTGCAAACAACCAAAAGACAGATTTGCATTAGATTTCTATTTTTCGTTTTTGGTTCCTTCTAATTTAGCATATATCAAGTGATGTGAATGGGACATGGGATATTTTTTGGTGCTTTTGATTTAGTACATATCAAGAAGTGTAACTGGTTTACATTACGTCCATGGATTGCTTTTACTGTTTTTCATCTTTTTTTTTTTCAACTGTATCAAAGCATGTTTTTTTTGTTTTTGTCGCTTTTCTCTCCCTTATTCATCCTCTCAGTGACGAAGTTGGAGGTTTTGAGGGTGTGCTGTTCGGAGCTCTCTCAAGCTATTTAGAGCACACTGATTTAGAGATAGTGGGTGAGAAATTCACTATTTCTACTTGTTTGGGGAAGACGACTTAGTGACGGTGTAAGAATCTCTTTTCATTTGTACTGTTCTTCGACATTATGGTGAGGTCTCTCTCTACTCTCTCTATGGATGTAGGCACATAAAACATTGTTGTCTTGTCTTGTGATGTGATTGTCTATTTTACCATATTATTAGGGCACCTTGTATCAGCGCTGCAATGCCCCCCATTGGCTAAAAAATAGACGTTTCTGACCATTTTCTCTCCATTGATATGTGAATTAGAGGTTTTGTGCAAACAACCAAAAGACAGATTTGCATTAGATTTCTGTTTTTCGTTTTTGGTTCCTTCTGATTTAGCATATATCAAGTGATGTGAATGGGACATGGGTTATTTTTTGGTGCTTTTGATTTAGCACATATCAAGAAGTGTAACTGGTTGACATTACGTCCGTGGATTGCTTTTACTGTTTTTCATCTTCTTCTTTTTTCAACTGTATAGGAACTCTTTACGGATTGGGTTTAGTTCCCATCTTTGATTGAGATAGTGATTTTTGCAAGATAAAACGGCGTCAACAAGTGAATCTCATAATGTGAGTTCTATATTTTTTATCAATAAATTTTTATCTTAATCTATCTAATATGTTTATCTCACATAAGTTAATTTGAATCTCTTTCAAAAGATGTCAAATGCTGGTGATACTCAGGCAAATGAGGGTGCAAGTTCAGATCCTAATGCTACTACTCAAGCAAGTGCTGTTGCAGTCTCTACTTCTTTACATGCAAACTCAAAGAGGAAAGAAATAAGTACAAGATCAAATATATGGGAGCACTTCACAAAGATTGATGGAGAAAAATGTAAGTGCAATTATTGTGACCGTGTATATAATTGCAATACATCAACATGTGGGACGAGCACACTACGAACACATTTGAATGTTAGATGCAAGAAAAATTCCTTTAGTGCAGCCAATGCTACTGATGCTAGACAAACACAAATTAGTCTTCAAGCTTCTACTATTAATGAAGGAGGGGAGGGTGAGAATAAGACTACAATGACAAATTGGAAATTCGACCAACAACTCATTAGAAAGGCATTGGCATATATGATCATCATTGATGGGCTTCCATTTAGATTTGTTGAAGGACAAGGGTTTAGATATTTTTGTAATATTTCCCAGCCCAAATTTGTTATTCCTTCAAGAACCACAATTGCAAGAGATTGCTATGAAGTGTATGTCGAGGAGATGTTGAAGTTGAAAAGTTTTTTGAAAAGTAATTGTCGAAAGATTTGCCTCACAACAGACACATGGACTGTTGGGTTTTTCTCGGTTTCTCCGGATCGCTCACGCAGCGGAAAATAAATTTTTTTACAGCGATCCGTTCCCGTTTCGAAGATCAAAATACGATAATCGGATTATCGAAGTTCTCACCGTGTGCGGATTCGAATCCGCAGCCGTTCGGTTCCGTCGGTGTGACACCGCAAGCCGCGCAAGCGCCCGGCCTCTAGCGAAGTCCACGCGATCCTCTGCGCGACGGATATCCTCGAGTTCGTCGTTCTTCGCAGCCCGCGAAGCCTCCGCTGGTCGCCGCAATGATCGCCGCAGTGCGCGGACGATTTCCCGTCGAACGGGATTCGGAGAAGCGGCGGGACAGATCTGGATCTGCCTTGACGCCAGAGGGAGACAGAAACTGAGGAGGGGCGGCCAGGGTTAGCAGCAGCTTGGCCTGCTCAGCCCGTTCGCTATGTTTTATACTAACCGCGCGGTTTTTCACAAAAACCCCCGATTTGTATAAAACCCACTTATTATCCATCGCCTTGAGAATCATTTGCGTGTGACCCTCTAGGCCCAAGTACCAGTCCAGTTAATGGCCCAGTAAGCCCAGTGACTCCTCACTGGCTTTATTAATTAATTAATAACCCTTTATTAATCAATTAATCAATCGAATTGATGTTGCACATCGAATTCGACCGGGCCTCCGATCACGTTGGGTGCCAAGCAACACCGCGTGAACCCGGAAGGTATTTGGGGTTAAGTAACCCACTCTTGGAACCTTTCCGTCGACAGTTACCGCGTGGATATAATCCTTCATTCGTACAGTGCTCTCGAGTCAACTCAGGGTATGGCGAGCTGTCAAACCCTAACCGGTCGACTCACTTGGATTGGATGCCGCTGATAAATATCGGAAAACTCCTTTCCCGATATTATCGTCCGCCCTGGCCAGGGACTTTCGCGCATCCTTCCTAGAGCATTCTCTCTCTAAGTACCGAGAGCGAATGATTCCTTATTGACACACAATTCCCTTCGACGGTATTCCGCTGCACCCAATCCTTGGCGTATTAGAATCCCGTGGCTAGAGATTCGTAGACCAAGGTCAAAGTACAGAAGTCCACCGCCAAGGTGTCCTTGGTGTCTCAGGTCCGAGGACCATCCACGCAACTGCGACAATAGAATCAAGCTGGTTGACAGTG
This sequence comes from Zantedeschia hybrid cultivar, assembly GCA_030544215.1. NCBI lineage: Eukaryota > Viridiplantae > Streptophyta > Magnoliopsida > Alismatales > Araceae > Zantedeschia > Zantedeschia hybrid cultivar. Next base: position 80,622,811 of record JARZZO010000014.1, read on the forward strand.
AGGTACAATACCATCCAGCGATTCAGTCGGATCAGTTCAGTGAACTCATTCTCCAATGAGCACCTACATATTCGCCTTAGTGTCTCCACACAAATGACTTATGAGACCAGTCATCCTCATCGTATGAGCAGGAGCAATCTGTACTAGTCTAACCGGATATCCGATGTCCTTCTCGGATATCCTCCGACTAGGAACGATTAAGAATATGTGTGTTTAAGTGATCAGTCTCATTAGTATGATCTCATCATAATCTGATCACCATAGCACATATTCACGGACTTCATTATGAAACGATAATTAACGCGATTTACACATAATGAATATTTTGCCATTTTATTAATAATGAACGAGATTTACATTGTTAGATTGGCTTGTAGGCCACCTAAACTAACATGGACATCTTTACATATAATCAATTATATGTGTCTAACAGCTCACTTTATTGATAATGACTGGAAGTTGAACAAATGAATCTTAAACTTTTGTCCAATTTCTAGTCATCGTGGTGAAGCCATTGGCAAGACAATTGAGAAATGCTTAAATAGTTGGGGCATTGAGAATGTTATGACCATTACAGTTGATAATGCTAGTTCCAATGATCTTGTTATTGCATATTTAAAGAGGAGAATTAACAACTGGGATGGAAGTGTCTTAAAAGGGGAGTTTCTTCACATGAGATGTGTTGCGCACATTATGAATTTAGTTGTGAATGATGGTCTCAAATTAGCAAATGATTCAGTTATTCGTGTTCGAAATGCTGTAAGGTATGTGAGGCAATCTCCATCAAGACTTCAAAAATTCAAGTGTTGTGTTGAAGAAGAAAAAATTCAAAGTAAGAGTTTGCTTTGTCTCGATGTCCCTACAAGTTGGAACTCAACCTTTATGATGTTAAATACAGCTCAAAAATTTCAGAAGGCATTTGAGAGATATGAAGAGCACGATCCTTTTTTTAGAAGTGAACTTAGTCATGGAGATGGCTTAGGAAAGCCTCAAGATGAAGATTGGGAGAAGGTTAGAGATTTGACAAAATTGTTAGAGAGCTTCTATGATCTCACCATGAGGGTTTCAGGAGCACTATATGTCACTTCTAACACCTACTTTTATGAAATTAGTAATGTTGATTGTCTCTTGAATGAATGGTGTGATAGTGATAATCTTGTTTTTGGGGAAATGACTTTCAAAATGAAACAAAAGTGTGATAAATATTGGGGAAATCCAGAAAGATTGAATCTTATGATGTTTATTGTTGTGGTTCTTGATCCTCGATATAAACTTGAGTATGTTGAATTTGGAATATCTCAAATATATGAAGGTGAAAAAGCTTCGTCGTTGAATAAGAAAGTGAAAGCCACACTTTTTGTTTTGTATGATGAATATAAAAATGTGGATACAGTTTCAAGTGGACAACAAAGAAGTAGAGTTCAAAGTGCATCTTCTAGTTCAAGTGCAATTACATTAGATGGTGAGCAATCGGCTACAAAAATGACAATTCTAAAATCCCGGTTCAAGCAATACAAGGCTGAAAGAGAAAGTGGAGATGTCAAGTCTGAGTTAGTTAAATATTTAGATGAAGAAACAAAAATGATGTTGACTCATTTGATATTTTGGCTTGGTGGAAAGTCAACAGTGCAAGGTTTCCTATTCTCTCACTTGTGGCACGTGATGTGCTAGCTATTCCTATATCTACTGTAGCATCAGAAACGGCATTTAGCACCGGTGGTCGTGTTCTTGATGCATTTAGAAGTTATTTGTCTCCAAAGATAGTAGAAGCACTTATTTGCACTCAAGATTGGATTCGGCTATCAAAAGATCGACTTAATGTTGAAGAGAAATTAGAAGAAGTTGAGCAATTAGATGAAGGTAAATTTTATTTTTTACCGTTTATTTATGAAGTGATCATTATATCTTTGTTTGTGTATTAAATAACTCTCTCTTTAAATCTCTCTCTATATATATATATCTCTCTACAGAACTTTCTTGTGTCACATGTGCACATGCTGTCATTGATATTACGTGAATATGGGTAAGTATTTCTTAACTATGTTTTTTTTCTTCAAATATAGTTGTTAAACTACTTTCTACTATGATTTACAACTTATGCCGATTTTTATGTAGGTTTTAGATGACTACAAAGATTTGCAAAGCAAGAAGATATTGGACTTGGGACTTATTTGAGGCGGTCTAGCCATATATGTTTGTAGCTGAAGCAAATTGTCTTGTATTTGAATTTGGATTACTTTCTTATTTGTATTAAGTTGGAGAGTTGTAATATTTTGTGTCCATCTCATACATTTTATACTGTTTGTTAGTTTAACTTTAGTATTATATTGGAAGTAGCTAACTATTAGACTTTTGAATCTCTTGTGACTTTCAATCATGTTTGAATACTCTATCATCTTATCACTTTCAATCTTTTTTTCAAGTCATTAAAAGTAGGCTTTGATGTGATCACATGTTTAGATTTTTTTTCATCATGTTTGTAGATGATGAAATCATGAGCTTTGATGTGAATGGTAAATGAAACATGAGGTCATCACTCTACGATCTCTCTGCAGGAAATAGAAGGGTCTTGATATTGAGGTGTATTTTCTGCAACTTTTTAAAGATTCTATGTTATTTTTGTTTTTCTAAATATGCTAGCAATATGGATTGGATGATGGTTTTCTTAGTAATTCTATTTTAAATTGGATTTTGCCACTGATTTTTACCTTCTTGTTTGAGAATGCTTGCACTATGAAGTTGCTCTCAAGTTCTTTTTATGTTGTAAAATGCTAAACTGAAAATACACTTTAGGGGCAGACCCTGCGGTCTGCTAGGAATCATTTGTCAACTTATGAATTAGATAGTTTTTCATACCAACCAGTTTTTAAGGCACCATATCTTTGTTTATATGTGACCGTGCTCATTTTGTTCTGTCAAGCTCTACCATCTAAGAAGTAAATTTGGATATGCCAAATGGGGTAGCCTACAGGTTAAAGCCCATATAATAGAGACTACAAATCATATTTAGATAGGCAGGTCAACTGGTTAAAAAAGCCCATGTAAAATAAGATTATAAACAAACTACATAGCCAAGCCCACATGTTAAATCATATTTAAATAGACAAGTCAACTAGTTAAAAGCCCATGTAAAATAAGACCATAACAAATTAAATAGCCGAGCCCACAGCCACAGGTTAAAGCCCATGTAGAAATAGACTGCGAACCAGATTTAAATAGGCCCATTGATTAAAGCCCAAAAGCCCAACCCGAACAATAAAACCGAACCGAACCGATCCGGTTCGGTTCGGTTCAATTCGGGTTGAGCTGAAGATTGGTTCGATTCGGTTCGGGTTATAAAAAAATTCGGTTCGGTTCGGTTTTTGTCAAAAATACACAAACCCGGACCAAACCGAACCGTGCACACCCCTAACCATGGGCGACGTCATTCAGCTTAATCCTTATCGACTAAGGAAGTTGAGTCAAAATTAATTTCGTGTATAAATCTAAATGACGTCGACCATAAGCGACGCTAATTAGGAAACTTTGAGAAAAATAGCAAAAATTAATCAATGATTAACAATCAGACCATTTTGGGGCATCATAAATGTAACATGAAATTTACTCAATTTGAAGTCAAAATTAGCGTATCTACAGTGATGAAGTTTGGAAAGAAGGGCAAGCTAAGTTTGAGATTTATTAGGCCTTTTGAGATTTTACAACGAGTTGACGAGGTGGCTTACAAGTTAGCTCTGTTGCCTGCATTGTCTAATGGCATACGATGTTCTATGTGTTGGGATCCGGGCGGGACGCGAAGAATGCAGCGGAAACGACGAACAAAAATTATCCCACCCAATGCCCGCTGATCCGAATCGGAACGAAAAGCTAAAACCGAAAACCGAGTTGTAATCTGATTATCGTGTGCGGATACAAATCCGCTTCTGTCTCGGTTCCGTCGAGGCGATGCCGCGAGCCGCACAAGCGTCCGACCTCCAGCGGTATCCACGCGATCCTCCGCAGTGGTTCGTCCTCGCTCCCTAGTCCGTATCAGTTCGCTCGCTGAAGATCCGTCACCACAACGATTGCCGAAAACCTGTCGACGGGAATTCCCGACTTTTGGGAATCACGCGCGGCGGAGACGGAGATTATCTCGGCACCTCGAACGGGATGCCCAGAGAAGGAGACAGAAAGGAGGGATGAAGGCTAGCATGGGAAAAACCCTGGAGCTTGGCCCAGGGTTTCTCAATAGCGCGTATATATATTAAGTCGGCGCGACTTTTCACAAAAGTCTCCGAGTTAATATAAATCTCACTTATGTACCACCGACTAAGAATCTTATTACGTGTGACCCTCTAAGCCCATTTACCAGTCCGATTTTCAGCCCGTTAAGTCCAATAACTAGTTATTGACTTATTGTAATTAATTACTATCTAGATATTAACTAATTACTTAACCGAATTGACATCGCATGTAAATTCGGTCGGACTTCCGATCAAGTTGGGTGCCAAACAACACCGCATGATCCCGAAAGGTAATGGGGTTCAGGAACCCATTCATGGAACATGTCCGTCCACAGTTACCACGTGGCTATAATCCTTCGTTCGCACAATGCTCTCGAGTTAACCTAGGGTATGGTCAACTGTCAAACCCTAGATAGTCAACTCATTTGAATTAGACTCCGATGTACAATATCCAAAAACATCTTTTTCTGATATTGTTTCTGCTCTGGCCAGAGACTCCTGCGGATCTATTCTAGAGCATTCTCTCTCCAATTATCTGAGAGCGAACGATCCTTTATTGAACACACAATCACCTTCGAGGGTCTTCCGCTGGACCCGATCCTTGACTATTAGAGATCCCGTGGATAGGGATTCATAGGTCAAGGTTAAAGTCCAGAAGTCCACCGACAAGGTGTCTTTGGTGTCTCAAGTCCAAGGATCAACCACGCCACTGTGACGATGAATTAAGCCGATTGACAGTCAAGTAAATTACCATTCGGCGATTCATGTCGGATCAGTTCAGTGAACTCATTCCCCAATGAGCACCTACAGGTTTACCATTGTGTCTCCACACGAGTAACTAACGAGATCAGTCACCCTCATCATATGAGCTGGAATAACCTGTACTAGTCTTACCGGATGTTTGATGTCCTTCTCAAACATCTTATGATTAGGAACAATTGAGAATATGTGTTTATAAGTCATCAGTCTCATTATTATGATCTCATCATAATCTGATGACTATTGCACATATTCATGGACTTCATTATGCGCAGTTACAAATATGCCAATCTACATAATGAATTTGATGCCATTTATTAGTAAACCAGATTGAAATAGGTGTCTTATGATTAGTTTAGATGACACCTATATCCATCACCATATATCCATGCTAAAGAAGTATATTTCATATCTATCCCATGTAATTGAGTATGACTAGTTGGAGATACAGTTGGACTTATCTTATGAAGAGAGGCTTATTCGCATTATAGACTGTAAGGAGTAGGTACTACGTACCAAGATGATTCATCTGGTGAAGGTTCTATGGTGACATTGTTCTATAGAGAAAGTTACTTGAGAGACGGAGGAAGACATAAAGAAGAAGTATCCATTCTTATTCGGTGAGTTATATTGATTTAAATTTGGAGGATATAATTTCTTTAAGGGGGAGAAGATGTTATACCTTAAATCATGAACCCACTAACTTGTTAATGGGTCGAAGCCCATTTTACCTAATTAATGGACCAAGATATTTTAAGTCCATTTAATAGTTAATTAAATATTTAATAATAGATTAAGAATGATAAAATTATTAATTAAGTCAATTAGGCCCACTAAGCCCATTAGTATTCTTAGAGGGAAACTAGTGTGTTGTGAACTTAGTCAAATTTCTAGATTCGCAAGGTGAGTGACAACAATCCAATAAATCAATGATATCCTCATACTTGGTTAACGAAAAAATTCTGATCTTTATATTATTGAAAATAAAAAATTAAGATTTATAATTTGTTAAAAAGAGTTTTTACTAATTCTAATATTTTTGGGTTGAATTTGATGATTTTCATATTAAGAAATAAATGGTTGCAAGAACTGAGTCTTAGTTGCACTACAAGAGTTCATTCACTTAGTCATTATGTTTTTCTCGTTGGAGTCCGACTCTAGTACGAATATGAGGTGTTAGTAGTAGTATTAGAAAGAGGAAACACTATAAATAAGTCCTTGGATTTGTGCATAGATCTCATTACACGTAGCTCTCTTCAAATGGTAAGTTCATATGTTGTTCCTAAAGAACATAAAGTGGATTTATGATTAATTCGATTGGGGATTGATTCTAATCAATAAATTGTGTTATTGGAGGTTTAGAAAACGTGACAGAAGCTTTGAATCAAGGAGAATTAGTGACTTGATTAGAGGAAAGGCTTTGAAGGAATTGGCTTTGTTCTTCCTTAAAAGGTAGTTGATGATAACCTATTAAATGAACATTCTGTATTATATAAAAATTTTAAGTTTTATTTTCAAAAGTGGTTAATTTAATAATTTGGAATGATGATTCTTATGTTTAGACTCCCTAAGTTTGATTAGAATCCCAATATCTATGCTTAATTTTCAAGTTTTCAAAGTTCAACACAACAATACTGAATCGCGTCAGCCCAATATGATGCCTTTTATATATATCTAAATCACGCCAAAAGAGTCCTGACACGATTCAAAATGAAGCAATTGTAAATGATATGATTTAAGCTCTTGACTAAGTACTTATAAGTCTTTACCTATGCTTATTAGAACCTTTACATGTGGTTTCTAAGACCTATGCCTACGATTTTTAGAATCTATATCTATAATTTTCGAGCTGAACTTTGATTAGTCATAACTCTTTCGTTTCTTAGCCAATTCACCTAAAATCTTGATCACACCTTGATTTGGCATGTTCTGCCTACTAGTAAAATTTCGTAATTTTGATATTTAATTTGCATATTATTTTACTATTTATTCAATTGACTCAATTTGACTCACACTCTTCATATGCTATTTGATATTCAAACTCATTCGTTTGATATCCGATTTCTATGAAACTTTGTCCACATGTTTTATATCACTAATTTGACATTATAACTATGTTTGATCATTTTTTGAATATGTTTGTTATTTTAAGCCTTATTTATTATTTTTTTAATTATAAAAATTAGTTTTAATGGCGAAAAAATATGTTTATTATTCTAAAAATTCTGAGATAATTCCTAGAGCTTATATTTATGTCCAGTAACTTGTTAGCATCAATTTTGATCTGATTATCCATCTATAGGTCCATGATGACTATATAAGTGACTATTTTGTAAGTAAAAATATGTATTTTGACTTATATATTTAGCACTTCGTTAATTCGATTTTTAGAACCATGATTGTCATATACTATCTATTATTTCATTATGCTATGTATGCACAACTTTGTTTAGACATTGTCATGTTAAGGAGATTATAGAGTCCGATTCTATTATAAGCATCCGTATTGGATAGAGTATTTTGTGTATGAAATCCAAAAGCAACAGATAAAAATCTCAACTAAATGGTAGGTACAAAGTGCCACATAGAAAAAAATACTACGTTGAGTAGGAGCCACCTTTTGAATCTATGGGGTACCTCTTGAAACCTATTTGACGTTTGTATGGTTGTAGTGAGACTTAGACTCCGCGGTTCTATGCAGGGTTAAGACCTTTACATCATTTCATCTAGACGCTTTGGTATTCATTTGTTCGGTTCCTTATATGGTGGTTTGGGTATATGTCCGTTATGATATGATCTAATATGTTTGAATGACACATAAATTTGAAATCTTTGCTCTATATATTCATTTGAATTCAGTTTAGTTACTTGAATCATTTGATCATTCTGCTTAGCTATTTCTTTGGAATCATGTGAATTTGTCTTAACCTTATGATCCATGATATGAATATGATTTGATAAGTTGCTATGCCATGACATTTGTTGTGTTATACGTGATAAGCTCAATTTGATATGAGATACATTCAGTTCAATATGTGATAAGTTATGTTCATGGCTAGTCGAATTTGATATGTCAGATATGAATTTGATAATGCTAACTAAGCTAAATGATATTCGATCTGTTCATGCTATTAGAAAATACATCTAATTTGGTAAATCTATATTTGGCCATATTTTATATTTAAATATAGAACTATGAATCATGTAGATTCGTTATCATCACTTTTCAACTATTATATTACTTAGCATTTGGTGAGTTTGATGCGTACTGAGTACTTGTTACTTACAAACCTACTAATAACCACAGATCCGTTTGAGAAAGAGGAGTTAGGACTTGAGGAAGATTTATCTTGAGATGTTCAACTCAGATTACGATAGAAGGTTATCTAGTTTAGTTTGATTTTCTATTTAGTAGATTGACGTAGTAGAGCATTTGAGAGACATATGTATTTTTTTATTTCTTTAGTGAGATGAATGATTAGGTTCAGTTGAAAATTTGATATAATTTGAGAATTATGGTATTAGCAATAACATTTGATTATTAGATTATTGATGATAAATGACATTATATATTGCTTTTATTTGTCTCTCATTATTCATATTTGATTTGTATGTTATTTAGTTCCGTAGTTACGTAATTGTATCCGAAATGAGTCTAAATGACTGAATCGGATCATAGGCGTAACAGCTTATGACGGGAGTGTAAGTCTACTCGTTAAAAGTGGGAGTAGCTTCAGTAAGGGATTCAATTGTAAAGGAATTATCATCCAAATAAGTGTCCTTAGAGAGAGGTGAGGATTTTAGAGTATTGTTGAGTTGGTGGACTACTAGATAGAAACTGGATGGTATAGGGTAACTACTGATAGGAGCATGGGAAGGGACAGAGGGGGTTGTTAGAATTGGGTAAGGGCTAGAGGAGTGGGTTTTGAGGAACCAAATTTACTGCCACCATAAGAATACAAGGAAAGGACAATTTGGTTATGTTCACTGCTCGAGATAATCTCTCCCTTACTATCATCGAAGTGTTTCTTTTTGGGTACCACATTTTTAGCAACATTCTACAGACTCATTCTTTGACCACTACCAGAGACAACCTGTTGGCCATTACTCATTGAGTTGGAAGCTTGTTGCTTTAACACTACAAGGGAGGTAGGTTTTGTCAGCGAATATATGTCAACGGCTATAGATACTTGTCGACAAAGAGAATATATGTCGACGGCTTTAATATAGCCGTCGACATATGTAATAAATTAAAAAAAAAAAAACAATAAAAACTATATGTCAACGGCTATATGTGTAGCCGTTGACATATATAATATATGTCAGCGGCTACACATATAGCCGTTGACATATCTACTATATGTCAGCGGCTAAACTGTAGCCGTTGACATATCTGATATATGTCAGCGGCTACACTTATAGCCGTTGACATATCTTCTATATGTCAGCGGCTACACTTATAGCCGCTGACAAAAGACCGCCCTTTTCCTGTCTCCCTCCCGAGCTCTAGCTCCCTGTCTCCATCTTTTCCCCTCTTCTAGCCCTAGCCACTGCCGGTCGCCTCCGCTCTGCCCGCCATCGTCGCCGGTCGCCTCCGCTCTGCCCGCCATCGTCGCCGGTCGCGTGCTCTGCCCGCCATCGTCGCCGGTCGCGTGCTCTACCCGCCATCGTCGCCGTCCGCTCGGCCCGCCGTAGTCATCGGTCCCACCCGCCATTGTCGCCGGTCTCGTCCGCTCGGCCCGCCATCGTGCTCGCCCGCTGGCCACCGGCCATTCTCCTTTCCACGGCCACTGGCCATCCTCGTTTCCACGGCCCAATGCAGGTATAATTTTTTAAAAATCTAGATGCTCATAGGTATAATTTTGTAAAAATCTAGATGCTCGTATACCTTATTTTAGGCTTAGGGTATGGTTGAATGGATCAAATGTGTCACTATGTAAAATGCAAAGCAGGAGATTCAAAGATGAACACCGATCCCGAAGGCAGCAGTTGCAACAACACCTGATTCGCTCTGCATCATTAGGAGACGAGGGCATTCCAGAAAAAACCTTCCAACATATTGGTATGATATATTGTTGTTTCTGTATACTAATTTTCAACCTTGGTTATTGTCACCGGCTGAGTTTAGGTTGTTTTCCGTTTCCATGAACTAAAAAACATTGGTCATTGTCATCCTTGTTGACATGGCAGGATCTGAATGTATTTAAACATCTTACTTTTAAACTAATGTGGAACATAATGTTACTTGTGGCTAGTTGCATGACTAGCTTAATGATCAACACCGAAATATCACATATATCCGATGGATCCAAGGGAGCTTTAGGCACAATATTGGTTGTATTTCTTACTCATGACATGCGGAGTAAAGATTTTCTGGTCTCTTCTTGGAATAGGAGAATAGCAATAGCAGGGAACAACTTCTTTCCCTTTCTTAAAATTATCTGGGGTTCCATATTCTGAATCCCCTTTCCCTCCCACATCTGAATGTGGGGAAAAGTGCCCTTGAATATTTCTGTGGACAAAGCTGTATATTCTGAAGAATAAAACCAAAAAAAAAAATTAAGTGTCATATCTTTATCACAAGTTGGCTAGCAGCTATTTAATAATTTTTATAGTTCATGATTCGTTCCTCCCATCTAATCACATTTATCCTTTGTTTGGTGTGAGGTGTAAGCTTAATACATTTGTCTGAGGTTTATATATGACTGGAGAGATCAGCATGGGCATTTTAGTATAATTGGCACCTGATCCATCTCTCCTTGTGGCTTTCTATGTGTTATAGCTAGTTTCTGCTAAATAAAGTTCATAATTTTGATCCTTGTTCTTTTAGAATGTAGAATGCAGTTATGATGCATAAGACAACTAATTAATATATTTTGATGGATTTGTGTCTCGGTTTCAAATGCAGTGCAAGTGTCTTTGGAGTTTCAACCGACTCTATGCAATGCTCCTATGATTCTAGAGGGAATAGTATACCCACTATACTTTTATTAATGCAAAGGCGCTTGTATGAACAAGGTGGCCTTCAGGTTTGTTGTTCATATCTAGGCTGCATTTTACATTTCTGTCTTTCAGGTGAAAACTGTATAATTATGGATGAAATGGTATTCAGGCAGAAGGCATTTTCAGAATTAATGCAGAGAACAGTCAAGAGGAACATGTTCGAGATCAGCTGAATGGTGGAATGGTGCCCGATGGTATTGATGTACATTGTCTAGCGGGTTTAATTAAGGTGCAGACCTATGGATCTGTTTAAGTTTCTGAAATGCATGTTTTCATAGAGATGCTGATTTCCTTGACATGTTACATTGTGGATGACATATCCAAAATATCTGTTCCACAGTGTTCATACCCCCCCCCCCCTGGCGGGGAAAAAAAAGAAAATAAAGAGAAAAAGAAGAATCAGAAAAATGGAAAAGGAAATAGAAAATTGCACCAAGGCATGCATAATCTGATGGTTATGGGTATTGTTGCAGTCTTATCCAGCTATTTGAATGCATAATATTGCACATGCTTGACAGACATAGAATGTTGTAGATCAAGGCTGCTGGGTGTTGTAGTCCTTTTTACCCCTTGATTTGTTCCTAATGAATTCAGACCAGGTTTTTTGGGGGGGGGGGGGATGATGACCAACTAAACTCATCAAAGAAACACATGATTTTCCATGTGCTTGTGATGTATTAACTGCAAGTCTTGTGAGATTGTGGCCCCTGGGGATTGGGTTGAATGGTAAATTCCTTTTGTGGTTTGCCATGAGGTTGTGTGTTCAACTTTGCCTGTCAACGACTGTCGTGCACTTGATGATGGGTCCAGATTAGATGCCATTCGCCTCATCCAAGTGTAGGTAATGCTGCCCGGGAGTCCTACCAGGCCTGCCCTTGTTACAGGCAGCTTGCCTATGAGGATGCATTCTGCACCTGGGATTACGACTCAAGTCATCATTGATTCTATGCATATATATATATATATATATATAAGGGGGGCACAACGTAGCTTCGAGCTACCGAAAAGAAAAGCATTGCACCGTTTTACTTTACTGGATTTTAGGGTATATATGCAAAAAATCCTTCATTTTTTAAAATAATACTTTATTTCAATTCTGAAAAACTTCATTTTTCCAAGCTTGTATATAACCTGTTGCCCCTTGAAATGCAATCCAAATGGCATTTAATATGTCTTTGTGCTTTTCCTTGTTTAATGGATACATGTCAGCATGGCATTTTCTGTTTGGTCTGTATGCCATAATACTATCCTTGAAGAAACAATGAATTGTGGCAGTTCATATGTCTACTGCAGTGTGCTTGTTGATGCTAGCAAGGCAAAAGTATGAAACATTGTTCTTCAGACTAATTTAATATTTTTTTTTTTTCTTAGTAACTATTTGTCAGCGGCTACCATTAGCCGTGGACATATGCCGTATTTGTCAGCGGCTAACCTCCGTGGACATAGGTTTCATATGTCAGCGGCTAGTTAAAGCCGCTGACATATGTGTTATATGTCAGCGGCTACTGTGTGTAGACATATAACGTATATGTCAGCGGCTTTAAGAAGCCGCTGACATATGCGTTATATGTCAGCGGCTTCCGTGCGTAGACATATATAGTATATGTCAGCGGCTCTATGTAGCCGTTGACAAATATATGCCAACGGGACTTTTGTCCACGGCTTTGTCAGCGGCTGTGAAGCCGTCGACATAAGTATTTGTCAGTGGCTTTTTAAGATTTGTCAGCGGCTCTTAGCCGCTGACAAATCCTGTTTTTCTTGTAGTGTAACTACTATTTCTTCATACTAAGGGGGTCGAAAGTAGCTCTCATCCACTCCCCATATTGGAACTAAATCATATCTTCCATATTCTTCCTTAAGTTGGGTGAATAGGATTCCTTAATCTGCCTCTTAGTATCTAAGAGATCTTTGCAAGCCTCAGTCTGATGACAAATCTTTCCATAGAAATAACAAGAGAGGGAGATCCTTTCATATGCCACATCAAGATTTTTAATTGGTCCATTCCCTAACTTCACTTTAATAGAAGATTTGAGTGGGGTATTAACATCCAGAGAACTCTTATCCTAGCATAAGAGCTCCAAGTTTCTACCACACTTCCAATTGGTTCATGAACAACACCCAATTGCTCGCCAATCTTGCCTACTAGAATTAAGAATTCATCTGGTATTTCATAGATGTAGACTCAAAAATCAGCCTTTGATAATGTATATTTTGATGGGGAGGTATTGGGTCTCCCCCTCTCTATTATAACCAAATCCTTGTTGAAAAACCAAGGAGCTCTTCTTCAAATCTAATCACCATCATCCTGGTTGGGAAGCCTTACAAGGAACATGTTATTAGGATAGTCAAGAAGCTACCATGGGCCACTAGGATTCCACAGTTTTTCTATCCAATCATTGACCCCCGTTGGATGGACTCTTTCTTTAGTAAGCACTTTAAGGACAATAGTATGCTTCCCTTTCGTATCGATTTCAGGAACATTTTCAATCTCCAGTACTGCTTTATTTTGATTTTCCTTTGCCATCAACTGTTGGAAGGTTATATTCCCCCCACTTTGATAGCAAAATAAGAGAAGAGTAAGACTTCTTATTCTTAAGATAAGGCTAATTCTGCTTTGATTGGAAGAATTGCTTATTCGTGGAATAAGGTGAATAAGTAATTTCACCCCACACCTAAGAATTAAGTATTCCGCTTAGGATTCCGTCCGACTGTCAAAGTGAAACACTCTTTATTCTAGAATAAGTAATCCATAATAACTAATCCCGTTATAATCTATTCTGCTATCTGACGCGGAATGTCGTCGTGGCGGTGGGTCGAAGGCGAGAGAGGCGACACAAACACGGGCCTCACGCCCACGGCCTCTCGCCGGAACCTCTCTCAGGCGACCTCCGTGGAGGGACGGGCTCTCATCTCACACTAGGAGGAGGGGAGAACACAATAACACAAAGCTTTCATTCATTCTAGCATGCCTACAAGGGAAGAGATGACCCCTTTATATAGGAAAGGGCATCTCTTGGTCAGGACAAGAATGACCTCATTAAAAAAGAAATACCAAACATGTCCTAGGGGTAGGAAATGACTGAAATAGCCCTTAAGGCTAGACTAAAATAAAATGCATAACTAGACTCGATCCTAGATAAGGAGCTCGTCGCCAAATCACAAAGACGTCTGCGTAGCACGTGCTCGATGTCTGCTCTTCTGCTGTTCAGTGTCCCCACCACTATCAAAATGGGGAGAGAACTTTTTCTTCATCCGTTGACATTTTAGGACTGTCCACAACCACATGCTGAGCTCGTAAGAAAGGAAAAATGGTAGAGGAACCGACTTCCAGAAGCATGGATCCCTTAGAGGCAGGCCAATAAAAGTTTTGAAAAATAAAGGGTAGGTTCAAGAGCGATAAGGGAGACAATAGAAGAAACAGAGTAGGCAATAAAGTGAACAAGGATCAGAGTGAGAGGAAAGATAAATTCAAAAGTTAGTTAGGGGCAGTTACCATAGAGTTGAGTCCATCTCTACAGCAGTAGTCGAGTACCCAAAACATATAAACCTTGGCTCGAGATCCAAACACAAACCCGCTTCAATGGGGGTAAAGGGAACAAACCTATAGAAAGGAATCAGGGATAGCTGATTCCTCCCTTTTAACGTTTTAACCTTTGGTTGATTTCCCATAACATCAATCCAAGACTCCCACTCTATTTGGGATCTTATTAGTTTTAATAACATCTAGGTTGTCTTTTATTAGTTTTGAAGTTTATCTTCTTACGTAAATAGTGGGGATTAGCTTCTCTTACTAGTCTTTTACAAGAAGGCAATAAAACCTTTTCATAAGTCAACTTCTGTCCTAACAAAATACTGATTATGTACATGCCCCTTAATGGTTCTTCTTCTTTTCTTTTCTTTTTTCAAAGCCACGGGATCTAAACCCCAACTTGGGCTGTTCTTCTTATCCGTTTCTACCGCACTAGCCATTCATCTAAAATATGTTTAATTAGTTCCTCAATAAGTTATGTTAGTTAATCTCAAACTTCCCTAATTTATATGATAACCATTATCACCACCACTAATTCCCTTTATAATATGAAAGATAAGAATATTTATCCTTAGAATTCATGGTTTGTATGTTTTTAGCGAACTTTGATTTTTTTTTTAATCCTTTTTTAATACTTAAAAGCCCATAATCTTTCTTTTTTCTACACTTTCCTTTTATCTTATAAAGTTAACAAATTGTACATAGGTCCATTTTGGTCATTTGAGGTGAATTTGAATTCGTTATAAATTTGGGACAAATTTATGTTGGTTGCAACTTTCTAATTACTTCATGATCTTGATAAAAGAGGTTGTCTGAGTATGGTTTAACTAAAAACTTAAAATTTTAATATGTATATATAACAAGATTCTTTGTTTGAAAAAATATAGATAGTTTGATACAATATACGTACATTGTTAAAGATCAAAGTATTAATTTAGTGGAATCCACTTCAAACCGCAATTGCCTTCATCCATGAAAAAGCATATCACATCTAGATCATGATGACCCCAATCCAATCCATGTTACTGGTGGATGAGTTAAAAATAAACATAACCCAATCTAATCCGATCCGTAAAAAGATTTAGATAAAAAATTTGACTCTCGATCCACGCTGGATCGTACAGGGATAATGATATCTCCGATCCTACCCATTTGCAGCCTCATATCTTAGAACAGCGAGCCTGATCCGAAGGCATTCGGCCTCCATATCATACTTTTGCCTCAAGCAAGTGTTGCTCCTTATTCAGATGTTCCACAAAATCTGCCCGCGTGCATGTAGTCGAGCAAGATACCAACCTAAAATTTTCTGATAAGACGTGTGTCCTTGAGTACTGCTGCCCTTCCCCTCAAGTTTATCGAAATAAGAATTTAAAGTATAGATATCTATATATAAAGAGTTAATTCTCCATTAATTTGTAGACTCTGTGGCAGTCTCAAAGGCCGTATGCATGCATGCTCAAGACTGCAAGCTTCTTACAGAGTTCTTCCTGCCACGGCACTTCTTCTTGCTGCTCAGAATTCTGAGGCTCTGCCTGAGGATATCAATCTCCCTCTCTCTCTTAGCTCCCTCCATCTCCATTGCTGCCAAGCCTGATCTCAGGCCTTCAACCACCTCCTCTTTGGCCTCCAACTCCCCCTGAAGCCGTTGTATCACCTCCTCTTCTGCAACCCAGCAGAGTCTTTCCCCTGCAAAAACAAGACTATGTTGGTGAATCCTTTCCTCTCCAATTTATCCTCTCTCTCTCTCTCTTTCTTTCTCTCCCTCTCTCTTGTGCGCGCCAAAGCTGATAAATCAGCTAAAAATTATTAGAAATAATTCTATATTTCAACCAGCCTGGTATTTTATTAAGAATATCATGCTTACTTGTATATTATCTTACATATTCTCCCAATATATATATGATGTTGTCAAATTGTCTGACGATGTTGACAATTTAAACATATTTCATTTTATTGGACTATATGCTGATAAATATAATGCCTTTAAAATTTAGCATACAGAACTGGACAACATGAAATTATCCCAAATTATTATCACATGCATATTTACATGGCTAATTTTAAGGAGGATGGCTGTACTGGCAGTCTACTGGCGAGGAGGACAGAATTTGAAGCCAGTTTTGGGAAGTAATGCAATCTGAGAAGATTTGGTAAAAATGGGGCAGTCTAGGCATGTGTAAGAGACCAACTGCAAAGTGATTGGTAAGAGGTCATCTTTTTGACTCTGCAAGGTGACAAAATGTCATGATGCCTAGATAGCTTGGAGGTACCCCACATTAGTCCCCATGCAATAAAATATTGGCAGAAAGGTTTGTTGTGGGCAACAAATGGGGGGCAATAGAATTAAAAGGGGAAGGTTGGTGGGGGTGGTGTGGTTTGCTGAAATGGTCCCTCTAAGTGGATAGAAATAATTGCTCTGCTAGATAGGGAGTTGCTAAATATATTCCCTTTTTCCCTTTCAGCATGTTATATAGAAATAGAAATATACGAAAGCTGACAAAAGAGAAGTGTACTGAACGTAACAAAGAACAAGCCCTGCCTGAAGAGAACAAGGGCACATGGAGTTGTGTGGGGTTTAAACTGGGCCACTCACAAAAGGACTCCAGAGATTCTCGACAACAAGAATTCTACAAATAATTGCTTGATCATTTTGAGATCAGAAATGGCATCCACCACAGAAGCTAGAAGCCAAGAAGTCCCCATGGCAGGGAAGCATTCAGGTGTGCTGAACAGATCACTTGAGGGTGTGGGTACTTGAGAATTTTAGTGGGTGCTTCTACCAAATCACAAGGCAATACTTTTTTGATCGAAGTTGCTCAGTGGTTACAAGACTAAATATCTAGTTCGAGGAGCTGAATTCGAGTCCGTCACTATGCACGAAATATCTGTCTAAAACAGACGATTTTCCGTTCAAAAGAGCGATAAATCCACGGAAAGAAACCTACACAACACAGGCAGATTCAAGCCCGCGACCTCCCCGCCTGAGAGGGGCATACCACTAAGCTATGAGAGCGGGTACCAAATCACAAGGCAATACAAACCAAGATTTTTCGACCTGATAATTACACAGGAACAAGACAGGGTAGAAATCCAAAAAGCTGCGCACAAGCTAATGTGAATGAGATTCCATAACTTTGCACACACGATTTGCAAAAAGATAAAATTTATTTAAAAGTTTAGTGAAAGCAAGTATCTCAGTTAAGTCCTTTTTTGAATGCATATAGGAATCTGAGTTCTTTGTACAACTCACCATGCATGCAGAACTGCTCCAAACGAAGACCCGAGCAGAAAAATTAATGGAAGCTAATTTTGAGTGCAGAGAGACTAACTAAAAGCATGGACTGGTGGTGGCATGGCGGCCATTAATTACCTTGCTTGGTCCGGAGGATGAGGGCGTCGAGCTCGGCCTTGATGGCGAGATAGAGCTGCTTCCACTTCTCCACCGCCTGCTCCCTCCGCGCCTGCTCCGCTTTCATCTGCTCCAGCAGCCGGCAGGCGCCGCCCCCGCCCGCCGCCGCCATGGAGACCTCCTCCAGCGCCCGCCTCCGCCCCTCCTCCTCCTCCAGTTTCCTCCTCAGCGCGCCGGTCTCCTCCCTGTGCCGCCTCCGCTCCCGTCTCCACTCGCCCTCCTTGGCCGCGAAGGCCGCCTCCCGCTGCTGGCGGGCGCGGGCCTCCTCCTCCCCCCGGCGCCTCACCTCCCTCGTCTCCTCCTCCAGGGCCTGGATTTTGGCCCGCAGCAGCCTCGACTCCTCGCGCAGCTCCGCTTGGCGTCTGCTCATGACGCCCCCCATCGCCGCACCGGCACTAGTGTGTGCAGCTGGTTCTACTACTGGAGGAGTGGAGCGTGGTGGTGGTGGGAGCTGGGAGAAGAGCGAGCTAGCGCATTAAAGCGGTCATGGGGGAGGGGAGTCTTGTGGAGAAGAGATGGAAAATGGCTCCTCCTCCCTCCCCGGACATTCCACTACTGGTGGGGTTGGCGCCTGTCAATTAAGTTCTCTCTGATAAATGCAGGTGGCAGAGAACGTGAAGATGATGGGGAGAGCTCCCGCTCTCGGCATCTACACTCTTGTGCCTACCCTAAACAATATGGCCTGCAAGATAACCTCAAAATGAGGCCTGCATGATTAAAGTTGGTCCTGAGAGAATGGGATTATAACGTCTATAGAATATGGATATGATCCCCTCGTGCATACTAGCTAGAGAGTAAAAGAAGAGAATAATGAGGCTAGTAGACAATTATTGCAATCCTATGGATTTAGTAGTCATTGACTACAAGTAGAACACGAATGTAGAAATTTTGTCTAGAAGAGTCATTCGGACGCTAAGTCATAAGCAAGATTGGGTCAGCAGAATCTTGAGCTAGACCATATAGAGTCTTTGATTGGGTCAGTAGAATCTTGGATTAGGTCAGTGGGATCTCAGAACTATGTTAGATTTGACCAATATATTTGGCAAAATTCACTGGAGTTATCTCTAGGACCCACTGGGTTAACGTTAGATCCGCCGACAGCAAGGTCAAAGAATGTTTTTTTCTTTCATTGCCTACCTAGCTAATTTATTCATGAAGTAACGACTGTTGAAAGATCCAAGAGGCCCACAAGTACTCAATCCCTTCGTTAAACGAGGTTTATGTAAAAAGATGAAATTTAATTAACTATAGAGGAGAAAGATCGCCAAGAAGATGCAGACACGATCTTCTACTTCACTTTCTCTACATAAATTATATTCAATTCTATTTTATTGATAAAAGATATTTAAAAATAAAAGAAAAATCTTACTCTCTCTTCCTATATTTTCACGTCATAATTATTAAGTGAATTAATAATAATAGGTCGATAAAATGAGATACCAATGATGTAGATAAAGTGGGGTGATGGATGGGTTTGAGTAGTGAGCAATGTCCTTTTTTTTTTTTTTTTTTTTTGACAAAGAGAAGATTCATTCGTATCAAAGAGAAGAGGAAACAGAGGATAAGTCTTGTGGCAAAGTAAGCGTTGGGATAATCGCTTGTTGCCCTTGGATCTCGCTTAGGATTCCTGCAGCGAAAGCGACCAATCACTGCAATCTAAATTTATGAACCCAAGCCCGTAGCTGGGGTGAACGGTCCACGGTTGGCATGGGCGTTTGCGTGGTCCTCGTCTGGGTTCCCTTTGTTCTTGGGGCAAAGAAATTTTTTAATGTAGGCGTGACTAGGCTGTTGTGATGCACATACCTGGTCTTCCTTTCAGAGGCTGACACGTGGTTGGACGAGATCAAGTCTTGTCCTATACAGCAATTGGCCAGTGGTCCACCTGATCTTAAGGCGAGGTAATGGCTAATTCTTAAAAAGATTCTTTAATGATGATAGATTAGGCTAATTAGTCCTCATAAATGCATGTGTAGGGTACTGATTGGCTGTTGCATTGGATGGCTAATCGATTACAATAGCATCTATTGATAACAATCTTGATATATATTGTTATCAACAATATTGGTGTTGTACTATTTTAATTTTATTTTTAAAAAATAAAATATCCGCCATCAAGGAGTTAGAGAGAGGAATGAGGAAGAGAAATGGATTAGCTGAGGCTACATTAACATGAAAAAAATTACTTCCTGCTTCCTCTGACACTGTCCCAGATCTTCGAGATTGAACAAGTGCAGCAGATAAGTATAAGTTTCCTTTATTTTTTCGAAAAAATATGTTCAGCTGGGAGGTACCATCCGATCAATCCGACAGTTCTTACAAAGAAAAAAGAAAAAAAAAATCGTAGCCGTGCCCAGTCTTCAGTTGTCCATTGGCTCTGCCTCTTTGTGGAGGCGTCAGCAGACCTCAGAGTGGGAAAAACAAAGAAAAAGGGAACTTGATGAGTAGCCAACATCTGAAAGGCCCACCAAACAGGCTGCAATGGGTTAACAAAGTGAATGGGCGGCGGAGGGTCCCCTGCACCTTTGTGAACCCCAGGTGGCTTTGTTGGGCCAGTCATGTCTTGAGTTGTTGTTGTCGATGGGGTTACATATATAGGGGTGTCAATCAGGTGGGCAAGTCAGTGACCCAATCTAACTCAGTTCATACTAAAATAAATTGGATTGGCCCAAGTTATATAAATTGAATTGGATTAAATTTGATTTGACATTAATTAAATCTGAGTTGAATTGGCTGAAAATGGACTGCCCAATTTAATCTATTCACTGTTACAATCATTCATACAAAAAATAAAACACTTCTAACGAATCATTTATAAAACAAGATCAATCCAACTCAACCCACTCACTATTGAATTGAGGGCTGAATATGGGATGTATTTGGGTTAAATTTGGACTGAATTTGGGCTGAGTGTTTTGAATTTTGGTTAGACCCAAATTATTACACCCAACCCAACCCGTCCAATTTACATCCCTACGTATATATGTGGTTTTCCCTTTCGAATAGTCTATATATGCCATTAGCTTACATATATATATGGTTTTCCATTTCGAATACTCTTCCCTTTAGATATGAATAACATCCAAATAAATTGTTTACAGTCTTCCGCGTTCATTTTATTATCAAAGGTTCAAAACTATCGTTATTAGTGATTTTGCTCAATTTGTGATTTTGGACAAACTATTTTGAATTTAGATACAACAAAGAGGGAAAATTTGGAAATTCCAAATATGCAAATAAAGCGGATATCAGTAATGGAATATTCACTACATATTAGGGATGTAAACGAGTTGTATTCGGTGCAGATCCAAGCAGATCTGTAACCATATCCACTATGTTATTGATTTAGAAAGACTATAGTTAACTGTCCGACAATCGGATCCTCAATGTACCATATGTACTCAATCATTAAAAAATTATATCCAATACCTTATCTGCTATATATATCGATTTAGAGAGGCTGTCCATTAACTGACGTATGAGCTAACTGGCGGTCAAATAGTCAGGTTAATCTTTTTTTTTTATCAGTAGTCCAGTGATTCTAGGACATGGTACCCAACTCAGAAGAGCTGGGATCGAGCCGGCCTGAGACCATATAATTCTTCCAAGAGAAGGATTTTTCCGCATTCGAATAAGAAGATTCAAGCTAAACAGCATAATGTCCACAGAATACTGCGGCGATAACCTCCTATAAAGGAGAGAGGCCCGCAGGATAGAGCCTGCGACCGGCTCCCCGAGCGGGAGCAGTGTGCACACCCAATGCCACTGTGCTATGGGCCCTTGCACGTTAGTCTGGTTAATCGGTCGCTATTTGCATCCCTACATATCTACTCCTTTTATGAGCCTAGTATGCTAGATCCAGTTATGGATTTTGGCTCTACATCTGAGAGTTGATGGCATTATTCCCTAATCTTTTAAGGCCCTGTTTGATTGCGGTTTAGCCCGCGATTATCTCGAGGTTATCTATTTTTTTGGTTTGAAATGAGGGGTAATGTACACGGGTTAAAAGTGGGTTAATCCCAGTATAACTAGGGTCTGTCCCGGGCCAACCCATCCCAATGGTTTCGGCGGGATATGGGTTATCACGCATTCACGTGCCCTTTCGCGTTCTTTCCGAGGCGCTCTGTGACGCGTCTCGTCTTCCTCCCTGCGCGCGGCGCTGCTCTGGCGACCGGGAGCTCACTCTCTGGCCACCACCTCTCCTCTTCCTCTCTGGCTCCGAGGCGCTGTTCTGCCGACCGTCGAGGCGTTGCTCCTGCCTACCGTCTCTCCGCCTCTGGCTTCGACGCACTTGTCCTTCGCGAGAAGGCTCCGCCTTCCCCCCGTTCGTTCGTGGTCTTCTCCGTTCTGTGCATACCATCCGGCTGTCGTAGAAGATCTGTCAGGTTCGTCTTCTCCCCTTTCTTTGGCCGCTCGAGGCCGCCATCGTCCTGTCCCTTCCCCCTTCATGAACTCGTGTTCCGAGCGCACTGGGCATGGAGAACATATGGCTTCACCTCGGGTGCCTGTCTCTCGTCCTTTCCCTTCCGATGGCTTGGTAGTTCCGTGCTCCTCTTCCTATATCTATGGTGGTTCAACCATGGCGGTTTCAACGGGAGAAAACGATATCTTTGATTGCGGCAACCACTGCGTTCACCAACATCCATTCTGTTCGAACTCCCACATTTGCGACCATTCCTTCTTCTACGAGCAACATTTGTTTCCTCCTTTCTGGACCGTGGACCGTCATCCAAAGCATAGGTAGGTTTTTCAAACTCGGATCTGCAGAGGAGGATTTTGTTCACAAACGTCCCGATCTTCTCCTTTCCCTGTGTTCGTGTAAAAGTTAATTTTTTTTTTCCTCTTACCCTTTACGTCCGACTTATTCTTGCAACCGTTGTGATCTGGTAAAACGTTATTGTTCGTGCGTGTTCTTGCAATCCGTAAGTCATGTGTTTATATTTTTAATAGAGTTTATTTAGATAAGGTTTCATACATGGAATTCTTATTTGTACGGTTTTTGTTCTTTCCAACCTATCCTACTGTCACAGATGATGACCAAAGCTATGTTGTCGGTGTTTATTAGTTCATGTGCTTTTGGTTGTCTAATTAGCTCGAAAATTTTCATATTAATTATTTTAGGTTCCTGCCCGTATACCTATTTTATTTATTTTGTTTCGGCAGGATTTCGTACATGCTTGCTTGTTCTTTCCAGCCTTTTTTACTGTCACAGATCATGACCAAAATTTCACATTTGTTGATTATTAGTTCGTACGGTTGTTGTTCTGTCATTTGCTTGAAAATATACATATGAATTGATTTAGGCCGGTTAATTTAGGTCTGTCGCCCTATAGGTATTTTTCATACATACAATCCTTATTCTTGCAATCCTTGTTCTTCCCGGCCTACTTTACTGTCACAGATGATGGCCAAAATATCAGCTTTGCTGATTATTAATTCTTGTGATTTTTGTTGTCGGATTTGCTTCAAAATTTTCATAAGAATTAATTTAGGTATATCCCCCTAAAGCCATTTAAGTCAGTGAGTGGCTCTATGCTGGCCTATGTTCGAGTGATCTATTTTCATGCATGCTTGGTTACCCAATCTCATTATACATGTTGTATGACTACTCACATGTCAACTGTAGGTGTGATTTACGTTCGCATCCGTCAATTGTCAGGATGTCTCAGTCAGGTAAAAACATAAACTTATGTATACAACCACTTTCCACTTAGATTTTCTATATGCATGGCATGCATACATCCTGTCCTACATCCTGTCCTATTATACTAACCCTAAATGTTGTACCTTGCTTCCTACTTGAATATGTTAGACTCGAGAGGGAAGCCTCGGGTCGGTAATTAGACCTCCCGTCAGGACATGATACTAGTTAACTTATTAGTGGATCAATACCATAAACATCATTGCCATCAGGGGACTTTCAAAAAGCATGTTTGGACCGAGATCATGGTCCCCTTTAATGAAGCCACACATCTCAATATGGATCAGGACAATTTGTCCAATCGTTGGAAGAATATTAAGAGAACTTATCGAGAGTATCTACAATTGATAGATCGTAGTGGTTGGGGTTGGGATGACACCACCAATATGTCCATCCCTTCTGACAATGATGGATGGGAAGATGCTATTGCGGTATGTGCGTAGACTCCCATAATTTCAATATTTCGACCTAGTACTTGTGTAAAAAAAAACAACACCTGATTTTTTTTGTCTTTTTTGCACAGTCAAATCCTAAATACAAGGTATTCTTTGGAAAGCCGTTTGAGTTGAAAGCGGAGTTGGATCTCATATGTGGGAAGAGCACGACTCGGGGGAGTCTATTCTTCGATTCAAATCAAGTTGTTGATCTTGAACGTAGGAGATCCTTTGGTGACGATGAGGAGAGCCGTACACCGATACGGCCACGGCCAGAACCAATGCCACACCCACATACACAACCGGAGCCACATACACAGTCACAGTTTAGTGCCATGGGGGTAGATTCTTTCGGCGATGAGTTTAATCCTTTCAACTTGTCGGCCTCTCAACGTCAATCTTTCTCCGATCTGTTAGGAGAAGACACTCCTCCTACGCGTCACACTCCACAACCAACAGTCCCAACCGATGATGAAGCAATCTCCCCTACTAAGAGACGAGCCACCCCTTATTCGTCTACAGGAGGAAAGAGGCGTCGCAAAAGTATTGACTATGCATGTGACTCGTTGAGGGAGTACACTGCTGTTAACAAAGAGAGGCTGAAAATGTGTGAACTGTTGAGCCCTCATTCATCATCACAAGCGTATGCCCACGAGGAGCAGGCAGTTCGAGAGTGTATACTTAAGTTGAAATCTCTGTCGGGCTTTACTCGTGAATTACTTTACAGTGGAGCTGGTCTCTTCATGGAGCCAGAGAATCGGGTGGTCTTCTTGGCACTAGATGATGATGACAAGTTGGGATGGATCTACCACCAGATTAAAATTGCACCTGCACCACCCCAGTGATATTGCTATGACCTTATGTGACTGTTATTTGTACTATGTTGTGACACTTTTCCCCATTTTGGACATGCTATGTTTGGGAGCAGTTGTAGGACTATTATGTTTATTGCTTTCTATTTTCTTGCATGCTGTGTACTGTACTCTCCTATGTTAAATTACACGAAGTCCTAT
This sequence comes from Zantedeschia hybrid cultivar, assembly GCA_030544215.1. Taxonomy (NCBI): domain Eukaryota; kingdom Viridiplantae; phylum Streptophyta; class Magnoliopsida; order Alismatales; family Araceae; genus Zantedeschia; species Zantedeschia hybrid cultivar. Next base: position 80,647,876 of record JARZZO010000014.1, read on the forward strand.
TTTATCCTACATGCCTTTATTGCAGGATATTGAGTATCTCCAGAAATGGGCAAGTATAAATGCTATGTAGTATGGGTTGGGCGTTGCCCAGGTGTGTACTACAGTTGGGCTGAGTGCTATGCCCAAGTAAATGGTTATCCATGTGCCAGGTTTAAAGGTTTCACATCAATGGAAGACACAAACGATGCATTTGGGGGTACCGTAGCTGGGAGTTCTATTCCTCCTTTAGTGGCAGCATGCACCGGTGTTACGGCACCTCATGTGCCTCAAACAATGGAGATGAATCCCACATCCGTACCAATGCGGAATGTTGTTGTCGTCTCTATTTGCATCATGTTACTAATCTTGCTGCTGTTATTCTTAATCTTGGTTGGCCTAGTGATTTTATTAGCCCGTGCATAGACGCCTGCATGGTGTCTTGTTATGTTATCATGTTTTCATATCTTCATGCTGCACTGTTCTCTACTTTCTTCTTTGTAATGTAAGTTCTATATGTTAAAGACATTACTCTTAATTGTTATCCGAATTATATTTACTTTATTTGCTTTACACCTTGCCTATGCCAATAATTTAGTGGCAACGAATTTCAGATGAGTCTAAATGTACCCACACCCAAATTGGGACGACATGCTAAGGGAGATCATTGAAGAGGAGAATGAAGTATTCCTTATCTTCGACCACCTTATCATGGAAGAGCTCGAAGAAGAGCCTATGCATAATGTGCGGATGCCTAGATTGATGCACACCTCAACTTATACAGGCCGAGTGTGGGTCGAGCACATTTTACACGCTCATGAGGCTCGTTGCTATCACATGTTCAGACTTAATCCACATATGTTTATTCGTTTGAGGGACACCTTAGTGGAGAGAGGTTTCATTAGGGACTGTCGAGATGTTACTGCTAGTGAACAACTAGCCATGTTCCTATATGTTATGGGTCATGGACTTACTACGCAGGCTGCATGTGAGCACTTCCAGTACTCCTCTCAAACCATTAGTCAATATGTAATGACCCAGACTTTCGGATCCGGTTTTCGGGTCGGACCCTGTTGTTCTAACCCTTGTGAGGGGCTGAAATTCTGAGTCGAATCGCGTCAGGACTTCGAGACGCGTTTTGAACGGCGTCCACCGTGGCTGACGCGTTTCAGGTTCTGCCACGTGGGTGCCACGTGTTCTGGCCTTGGGCCGCGAGAGTACGGCCCTGTCAAGTCGTCTGAACGGCGTCCGTGTGGGTCGACGCCTTTCAGACTGCGACTCTGGGTGTGTCAGAGTACGGCCCTGACAAGTTGTCTGAATGGCGTCTGTGTTGGACGACGCGTTTCAGAATCTTGTCAGAGCAGCTGTCACGTCACCTGATAGGCGTCCGTAGATGTCGACGCGTTTTAGGAAGTTCCTGATGACCCCGCGAGCCCTCCTTTCCTTCCCTCATTTCTCACCTCCCACTCTCTCTCCTCTCCCTCTCCGCCTCCTCCGAACCCTCCCTTCCCCATTCCCTTCCTCTTCTTCCCCTTCCACCACTCCAACGCCTCCCTACTTCTCACCTCTGCCACCACCACTTCCTTCGCGGCGCTCCACTCTCCGGACGGCGGCCGACGTCCCGGCGAAGTGACGGCGTTCTCGGGGGTACCGGCGACGGTCTGCGGCGCGGCGGTTGGGCGACACGGAGCCAGGAGGAGTTCAAGTATCCGGTAGGGGGACGAACCTTGTATGAGTTACTTGTGCTTGCCTAGGCGTGTTTTAATGTGGTTTGGGCTAGATTGAGCATGTTTATGGGGTGTTCTTGTGGGTATGGCCGCGTTTGTGAATGGGGTTTCGTAGTATATTTGTGGTGGATCAACTGCTCTTCCTCCCCCATTCCGTTTTGGGGCTTTTTCGGGATGTTTTGGGTTAAGGGAGAAACCCTCGGTTCGAACCAGAGAACCAGGTTTTTGGCGCTAAACGGCGTCGTGCATGGTCGACGCCTTTTAGAAGGACGTCGGGTCAGCACGACGCGTTTTAGACCAGAAATCTCCCATGTTCGAGGTTTAACAGGTTAGGGGTTCTGGCGCTAAATGACGTCATGGGTGGACGACGCCTTTCAGAAGGACATCGGGCAACCATGACGCCATTTAGGCAGTAAATCACCTCAACTGAGGGTCCGTCAATTCGGGATTTTGGGACTAAAAGACGTCAGGGGTGGACGACGCGATTTGAATGGCGTCGGGCGACCATGACGCCTTTTAAGGCGAAATTCCATTGGATAATGTTTTCCTGAAATTCTGGATTTATCAGCTGAATGGCGTCGGAGGATGTCGACGCCTTTCAAAAGGCGACCGCTTGGGTCGACGCCTTTTAGGCCAGATTTCCGTGACCTCTGTTTTATGAACCAGTTTAGGGAGCCTGAATGGCGTCGGCTTCGGGCGACACGATTCGGGACAGAACAACACTAATTCATGCCAGTAAAATGTATTCATACTGCTAGATAGTTGGTTAGTGCATGCTTTAGTATACATGGATTCTTCATGACTATACGGCACTGCATTGTATGTAGTGCGATCGCGGGCTTTTCACGTGACCGGATCGTACCGTGCCGGGTTTTGGTGTTTTTAGTTACTGTGGACCTGGAGTGACATTGTAGCACGTTATCACCCTGTGCTGGTGGGGGCGTGAGCACAGCGCCGGTGGGGGCGTGGGCGGGGTGACGCCTAGTGAGAGAGGGTCACCTGGTGAACCCCGGGGTCAGCTAGTACCGGTGTCGGAGTGGTACATTCGGAGAGTCACTCACGCTGAGGGAAGTAGTAACCACCTGAGCCAGTTGGGCCGGAGCAGCGAGCGCGCTATCCGAGGGGTTACTGTTTGGTCTCAGCGGGTCGGTGTTTCCTACTGTGCTTGTGTGGTCGGTGTTTCTCACTTACGGCTGTGTGGTTGGTGTTCTCCACTTTCGGAGGAGTGGTTTACGTGTTTTGCCGATATGGGAGTTGTAGGCTCCTGGATAGGATGATTTTAGGAATATGCATGTTACATTCCGAAGGCACATGTTTCATATCGAGAGCTTAGGAGTAGTGTGTTACAGCTTTACTTGCCTTATTACCTGTATCGTTATTGCTGCACTTGTGGGTGTGGGTGTGGGAGGCAGGGGATCGGATGATCCCTACTGAGCCCAATTCTGGTGTGGCTCACTCCCTGCGTTTTCAGGTGTAGACCTGGTGGCGTGTGGCGGCGCGTGGTGTTCTCCTTGGTGTGCGGACCAACAGCTGTCTCAGTTCCCGGGGTATGCCCCGATGTTGTTGTACTTTCTTTCAGCCTGTACTTAATTAATTTGTTGGACATGTAATTATTGTTGGACTGTGTACGGACATTGTTACTTTACTTCCTGCGCACTGTACCCCTTGTAGTCCGTGTTAATGTTATATTTAATCTTGTTTAACGCTTACTCCTCCAGATGTGCGAATAAGATCCTGGTATGAACCTACAGTTAATGGGCCGACATCCATTTAGTGACCGGGTCTCCGGTCATAGGATGGAGGGTCATTACAATTGGTATCAGAGCATAGTCTGGTCGAGTAAGTGGTAAACTGGGTTAGATATCATAGTCCAACAATAAGTACGAGTCTGTACAGGCGATGGCTGCTGGTATAGAATGATAGGTTTTGACGTGTTTGTGTTGATTTTCGTGTTCGTGAGGTAGTGATGGCGCCGAGGAAGAGAGTTTCGTTGGCTCGTGGTACGAGATCAGACGATGGTAGTTCAGGGGCAGAAGGGCATAATGTGGATCGTTTCGTGGAGGCTATGATTGGAGCTATGGGTAGATACCAGCATGGAGACGGTAGCGAGGGGTCCAATTACCGAGGTGACCAGTTTACGGTGTTAGAGCAGTTTTTGAGGTTGGAGACCCCTTCTTTCACAGGCGACCAGTTTCAGACGAGGCAGCTCGTTGGATTAAGGAGATGGAAAAGGCATTTGACGTTCTGGAATGTGCTGAGAATGACAAGACCTTGTTAGCAACCTATTTGTTGAAAGACAATGCATACGAATGGTGGGTTACCATCAAGACAAGGATGTTTGCAAATAGATCTTTGAGAGAGATCCCTTGGGAAGCATTTGTGAGAGAGTTTAGTGGACAGTACTTTCCGAGGCACGTTCAGGAGACCAAGGAAAGAGAATTTATGGAATTGGTGCAAAATGACATGTCAGTTCTAGATTATCATGCGAAGTTTGTGGCTCTTGGAAGATTCGTTCCGCACTTATCTGAGCAGGAGAGATATAGAACCGAGAGATTTGTAGATGGACTCCGATATGATCTAAGGACAATGGTGGCACCTCAGGGTTGTGGAGATCTGGCGACAGCGGTTCGATGCGCGGCAGCGGTGGAGACTCAATTTCAGCAAATGGCAAAAGAGCTGGAGCGATCGGTACGAGGGAAGCAGCAAGGCAAGAGCAAATCAACGATCCCTTCGTCTGGCGGTTCGAGTTCCTTTGAGTTCGGGTCCCAAGGGACGGCATGTGGCGAAGATGAGGACGGTTTGGCCCAACAGATGCAAACTGAGGCCAGCAGGCAGCAGGGAAAGAGTCATGATGCGGCAGAGTATTGTCCCCGTTGTAGTAGGTATCACGGCAGCCGGTTGTGTCCATTGGTCGCTGGTAGTTGTTTTGGCTGTGGCAGGAGGGGACATCTCGCGAGGAACTGTCCCCAGAAGAATAAAACGAGTCAGGGGCCGAGTGGTCAGTAGGAGCCCGGTACCTTATGTAGTGTTGTGTGTCCTTCCTGTGGGAATCCGAGGTACGGGGATAGATGAACACTCTTATCTTGTCTTATGAGGTAGTGGTTGTGAACTCTTGTGGCACTCTTTATATATTTTGGGTCGTGGTGGTGATTTGGTATTGTAATGTGTGCTTTGTAAGGTTATTATATAATGATGTTGGTATGTCAATTTTAGTGGAATCATGGCACATAATTAGTTTAGTGTTGATTTGATTAATGGATTGGGTGTGGGGAGCCCCATGTAAGGGTGTGATCGTTGAGGGCGTTAGCAGGATTTTACCGATGGTTGGTCCAGGAGTTTTCTTCGATAGCAACCCCCCCCCCCCTTGTTGAGGTTGACGTATAGGGGAGTTCGTCTCATGTGGATCGAGGAGTGTGAGCGGAGTTTCATTGAGTTGAAAACTCGCCTCACTTGGGCTCCAGTGTTGGTACTTTTATCAGGTTCCGGTGGATTTGTGGGGTATTTAGTTGCATCACATAGAGGTTTGGGTGCGTTTCTGATGCGACTTGGTAAGATTGTGGCTTAGGTAGTGGAAGAAGTTTGAGAAGAACTAGCCACCTATGACTTAGAACTGGCAGCTGCGGTGTTGCACCATAGATCTAGAGGCATCGTTGTATGGGGATTATTTGAGCAACTGTGGAATCTTCCTTTCGGATTCCACGTGAGGCTGATGGAGCCAGGTTGGCCAGCAGTGTACCACACCGTAATTAAGACTTAAAGGACAGATGCAGAGTCACCGTAGATTCTCAAGAGTTCGGAGGTGGAATTGTGGGGTAGTGGTACAGTCAGGTTAGAGGTAAACTTTGTGATTTGACCGTGAAGGACGTGCGCGGGTGTCCCTTTTGGAGGCACACTGTTCTAGAATAAATGATGTTTCCCGGATCGAGTAAGGCGTATCATTGTTGAGGTGGTCTAGTGAGAAGGGGGTCAGGGGTGATTCTGTGATTGAATGCTTGAATTGTCGGCAGGTTAGGGTAGAATATCAGAGTGGCGCAGCGGTAGCGTGGTTGCAGTCCTTGCCGATCCCGGTGTGGAGACGGGAGTTTGCGACTTGAGGCATGTATTAGGATTGTTTTATTCCCCGGTGGAGGGAGCGTGATCTGGATTACCATTGAACAACTAACTACGTCAGCACACTTCCTGGATATCAGGAAGGACTGGTCAGTCGGTATGTTGGCTGAGTTGTTTTTGAGTCAGGACATCTCTTTCTGCTCGATGTGCCCTTATCCATCATGTCGGATCGGGCTTGAAATTTACTTCTTAATTGTGGGAAGAGTCTTTGGAAGACTTTGAGTACGCGATTAGCCTTCAGCCCGACCTATCATCCCGAGGCTGATGGGCGGTCAGAGGGGGGCCATTCGGATTTTAGAAGTTTTGCTCGTGGCATGTTGCCTAGACTGAGGAGGTTCTTGGGAGCAGCGTGGGTTTTCCGTGGGGTTTTGTGTGCCATGACAGTTACCACTCTAGCATTGGCGTGGCGCCTTATGAGGCATTGTTTAGATGGCTGTGTCGATTCCTTGTGATCTAGTCTGAGATTGGCAAGAGGCAGTTAGCAGGATCAGGGTTGGTATAGCAGGGTGCTTAGGTTGCCAGTGATGTGCTTTCATCGGTAGAGACCGATTGAGTTTGGAGTTGGGGACTTCGTGTTCTTCCAAGTCTCGCCCTCCATGGGTATGAAGAGATTTGAGAAGCAAGGTAAGCTGGGTCCGTGCCGTGCTGGGCCTCTTCCCATTCTTGCTCGAATTGGGGAAGATTACCAGCCAGCCTTGCCGTTCAGTCTTGCGAGAGTGCTCGATGCGTTTCGTGTTTCGTTGCAGAGGAGCGTTCCGGATCCGCCCCAGGTGTTAGAACTTTCAGGACTGGAGGTCGCTGAGGACTTGTCCTTTCCTGAGTGTCTGGTGCGTTTTGAGAATCACTAGTGACAGGTCTTTCGGAACAAGGTTGCATCTGTGGACTGAGTATTTTGACAGTATCGCTCTGGGAGCGAGGCGACCTAGGGGCGCGTGATGGAGATGCTGGGAAGCAGTTCCCTATCCTTTTTAGTAAGTTCCCATACGAGTAGGCAGTGGAGGCGTTTTCACCCTCGTTACTTGTAGCAGGCAATTTCGGGGACGAAATTCTTTTAAGGGGGGGAGATTGTAATGACCCAGACTTTCGGATCCGGTTTTCGGGTCGGACCCTGTTGTTCTAACCCTTGTGAGCGGCTGAAATTCTGAGTCGAATCGCGTCAGGACTTCGAGACGCGTTTTGAACGGCGTCCACCGTGGCTGACGCGTTTCAGGTTCTGCCACGTGGGTGCCACGTGTTCTGGCCTTGGGCCGCGAGAGTACGGCCCTGTCAGGTCGTCTAAACGGCGTCCGTGTGGGTCGACGCCTTTCAGACTGCGACTCTGGGTGTGTCAGAGTACGGCCCTGACAAGTTGTCTGAATGGCGTCTGTGTTGGACGACGCGTTTCAGAATCTTGTCAGAGCGGCTGTCACGTCACCTGATAGGCGTCCGTAGATGTCGACGCGTTTTAGGAAGTTCCTGATGACCCCGCGAGCCATCCTTTCTTTCCCTCATTTCTCACCTCCCACTCTCTCTCCTCTCCCTCTCCGCCTCCTCCGAACCCTCCCTTCCCCATTCCCTTCCTCTTCTTCCCCTTCCACCACTCCAACGCCTCCCTACTTCTCACCTCTGCCACCACCACTTCCTTCGCGGCGCTCCACTCTCCGGACGGCGGCCGACGTCCCGGCGAAGTGACGGCGTTCTCGGGGGTACCGGCGGCGGTCTGCGGCACGGCGGTTGGGCGACACGGAGCCAGGAGGAGTTCAAGTATCCGGTAGGGGGACGAACCTTGTATGAGTTACTTGTGCTTGCCTAGGCGTGTTTTAATGTGGTTTGGGCTAGATTGAGCATGTTTAGGGGGTGTTCTTGTCGGTATGGCCGCGTTTGTGAATGGGGTTTCGTAGTATATTTGTGGTGGATCAACTGCTCTTCCTCCCCCCTTCCGTTTTGGGGCTTTTTCGGGATGTTTTGGGTTAAGGGAGAAACCCTCGGTTCGAACCAGAGAACCAGGTTTTTGGCGCTAAACGGCGTCGTGCATGGTCGACGCCTTTTAGAAGGACGTCGGGTCAGCACGACGCGTTTTAAACCAGAAATCTCCCATGTTCGAGGTTTAACAGGTTAGGGGTTCTGGCGCTAAATGACGTCATGGGTGGACGACGCCTTTCAGAAGGACGTCGAGCAACCATGACGCCATTTAGGCAGTAAATCACCTCAACTGAGGGTCCGTCAATTCGGGATTTTGGGACTAAAAGACGTCAGGGGTGGACGACGCGATTTGAATGGCGTCGGGCGACCATGACGCCTTTTAAGGCGAAATTCCATTGGATAATGTTTTCCTGAAATTCTGGATTTATCAGCTGAATGGCGTCGGAGGATGTCGACGCCTTTCAAAAGGCGACCGCTTGGGTCGACGCCTTTTAGGCCAGATTTCCGTGACCTCTGTTTTATGAACCAGTTTAGGGAGCCTGAATGGCGTCGGCTTCGGGCGACGCGATTCGGGACAGAACAACACTAATTCATGCCAGTAAAATGTATTCATACTGCTAGATAGTTGGTTAGTGCATGCTTTAGTATACATGGATTCTTCATGACTATACGGCACTGCATTGTATGTAGTGCGATCGCGGGCTTTTCACGTGACCGGATCGTACCGTGCCGGGTTTTGGTGTTTTTAGTTACTGTGGACCTGGAGTGACATTGTAGCACGTTATCACCCTGTGCTGGTGGGGGCGTGAGCACAGCGCCGGTGGGGGCGTGGGCGGGGTGACGCCTAGTGAGAGAGGGTCACCTGGTGAACCCCGGGGTCAGCTAGTACCGGTGTCGGAGTGGTACATTCGGAGAGTCACTCATGCTGAGGGAAGTAGTAACCACCTGAGCCAGTTGGGCCGGAGCAGCGAGCGCGCTATCCGAGGGGTTACTGTTTGGTCTCAGCGGGTCGGTGTTTCCTACTGTGCTTGTGTGGTCGGTGTTTCTCACTTACGGCTGTGTGGTTGGTGTTCTCCACTTTCGGAGGAGTGGTTTACGTGTTTTGCCGAGATGGGAGTTGTAGGCTCCTGGATAGGATGATTTTAGGAATATGCATGTTACATTCCGAAGGCACATGTTTCATATCGAGAGCTTAGGAGTAGTGTGTTACAGCTTTACTTGCCTTATTACCTGTATCGTTATTGCTGCACTTGTGGGTGTGTGTGTGGGAGGCAGGGGATCGGATGATCCCTACTGAGCCCAATTCTGGTGTGGCTCACTCCCTGCGTTTTCAGGTGTAGACCTGGTGGCGTGTGGCGGCGCGTGGTGTTCTCCTTGGTGTGCGGACCAGCAGCTGTCTCAGTTCCCGGGGTATGCCCCGATGTTGTTGTACTTTCTTTCAGCCTGTACTTAATTAATTTGTTGGACATGTAATTATTGTTGGACTGTGTACGGACATTGTTACTTTACTTCCTGCGCACTGTACCCCTTGTAGTCCGTGTTAATGTTATATTTAATCTTGTTTAACGCTTACTCCTCCAGATGTGCGAATAAGATCCTGGTATGAACCTACAGTTAATGGGCCGACATCCATTTAGTGACCGGGTCTCCGGTCATAGGATGGCGGGTCGTTACACAATATGTCAACCGTGTCATCAAGGCTGTCGCTAATCTTAGGTTCGACTATATTCAACTCCCAACAAATTTGGAGGATGTACACCCATCCATTCGTCACAATCCGAAGTTCTACCCCTTCTTTAAGGTAAACCAAGATTTCTATTTTCAATGTTTTGATTTTGGTGGAAGCAAATGATGTAACCTAATAGTGTTATTGTAGGATGCCATCGGTGCAATTGATGGCACCCACATCCCTGCACATGTTCCCAAGTCAAAGCAATGTCGGTATCGAAATCGTAAAGGTGAGATAAGTCAGAATGTGATGACGGCAGTGTCCTTTGATTTGCAGTTTATTTATGTTGGTGTAGGTTGGGAAGGCGCCACTAGGGATCAGAAGATACTTTCAACAGCGTTAGAGAGAGGTGGCTCCAGTGTACCATAGGGAAAGTATTACTTGGTTGATTGTGGGTATGCAAACACTGGTAGATTCCTAGCCCCGTACCATGGAGAGAGATACCACTTGGAACAATATCAAGGCCGTGGTAATGCTCCGTACAGGAGCATGCGGGATAAATTTAATCACCGCCATGCACAAATCAGGAACTGTGTGGAGCGTGCCTTTGGCGTCTTAAAGATGCGTTTTACCACGCTTAGGAAAGGGAACAAATATCCTTTTCGTACTCAATTGTACATTGTGCTCGCATGTGTTGTGGTTCACAACTTCATCCGTCAGGAGCAGGGACATGACTTCTACTTTCTGCAAAATGTTGTAGAGGAATATGGTGTAGGCGATGATAATGTCGATCCAACAGTTGTCACCCCAGCAGTTGAAATGAGAGCAGGGGAGGTCTTGAGGACGAACATCGCACGCCAGTTATGGGAGGCAGAATAGGATGCTAATCTATCAATCTTGGTCTACGTTTCTATGAGTGGGATCCTTTTATCGTTTCATCATTATTTTGTTTTTGAGCTAATGTGGTGTTTGAGATGTGTTGTTAGACACTCCGTAAAACATGTTTTTGTCATACACCTATGAATTTTGAGTATATAATCTTTTTTTATGTTCTATGTTGTCTTATACATGTTCCTAACCTATGCTATCCTGTGACAGGAATTTGTGCCAATTTCACCTCTTATCATGTGGCCACTAATGTTTCCCCCAATATGTATGTCAGACTCAATGTACGTAGGTGGCAGGCAGGGCATTAATTGCAGCCCCATCTGCGGCACATATAATGGGTACCGATATGCATAGTTGGCGATGGTGATATTGTGATATCCATGGTTTTGAGGTGAGGGCGATGATGAGGACAAATATGAGATATGTAAACAGTTGGTTGGCCTTCATAGCAACCCTGTTTGACAAGATGACTATACTCACATTAAATCCCTCCTGAGCCCACCAACGAAACACACTAATCTACGACCAACTCAATGGCATCGTTGTCTATTTCAATGGTTGTTTTAATTGATGGATAATAATGGGTATTGCAATGGTTGAGTATGTAATGTTTACTTGTGTTTTATGTTGTCTTACATATGTTCGTCTTGCGACAGGAATTTGTGCCAATTTCACCCCTTATCATGTGGCCACTAATGTTGCCCCCAATATGTATGTCAGACTCAATGCACGTAGGTGGCAGGCGGGGCATCAATTGGAGTCCCATCTGCGACATATATAATGGGTACCGATATGCATAGTTGGCGATGGTGATATTGTGATATCCATGATTTTGGGGTGCGGACGATGATGAGGGCAAATATGAGCTATGTAAACAGTTCGTTAGCCTTGATGGCAACCCTGTTTAACAAGATGATTATACTCACATTAAATCCCTCCTGAGCCCACCAATGAAATACAGTAATATATCTATTTTTGCCAATGGAATTATGTTCTGAATTTTTGTTAATGTATCTTGCGATGATCACCAAAATACGTATACCTGGGTAAGAAGATTGAAGACAAGACACCCCTCTTATGGTATTTTCTTTTTAAATAAGGACGCATCATCCTAGAATGAAATGATGTGAATGGTGGTGTATGATCAACCAAGATAGAAAAGGTTCTTTGTTTTCATGTGTAATACAAATCAGGTGTATGCCTTTTTTTGGTCTGAGTACTTCAATGTTATAGCCCCAACTGATAGCTGGTCATAATAGTTTCAAGGCATTTCAGGTTTATAGTCTCATGTTTTAATGGCTTCAATCTTGGCTTCTTTTTCTCATATCTAGGAAGTGACTATTTGTTAAACAAAAAAATGCTACATGAGATGAGATTATGTCCATTAGGTGGACAACTTACTCTTACAACTGTTCTCAAATTTCTGTAACCCTCATGCTTTGGCTTATCTGTTGACATGGCTTCAAGAGTGATAGGTAAAATCGTCTTTTGCTTCAAAACTGGCAGGTAGAGCTTCTATACCTGTTTTATATATCCACATGTCTATGCATTTGAAACCCAATGTTCTAAGTATCTGTTTTATATTGTAGACATTGTGCTTGTGATGCCATACGAAATTGTATGTGTTGTAGATGGTAATCTTTGTGATGTCCATGATTTTGGGGTGAGGGCGATGATAAAGGCCAAAAAGGTGAAGCAGAGCCTGTGATAACCCGTATCCTAGCGAAACCAGTGCAATGGGTTGGCCCGGGACAAAGCCGAGTTATATGGAGATTGGCCTAGTATATGGTAAGTTTCCTGTGCCTATTGATATATATTTCTTAGACCTGGATAAAGTGAACGAATAATGTCGACACATGTATGAATGTAAAGGTGGATAAAGCCCATTTCAAACTCTGGTAAGATAGAGGTTTTTTTTTTCATTCCATTGGTTCATGTAAGTGCATTTGCCAACTTAATGCCTATTTATGTCATGCATGTCAGGTGCTTTAACAGTTGCACGTGAGGAAGTAAGAGCATTTGTCGAACTTAATGCCTATTTATGACAAAAATGTCAGGTGCTTTAACATTTGCTAGCTTTGCTTGCAAGTGATAAACAGGTGTATAGTTTTGAATTTATCTTCACTTTCGTCATGACTTTGCCTCTTACAGAAAATCAACTTTTTATAATGTGTCATGTTATCAAGTTTGAAGCTCATGACTTCTCTGTTTTTTGGGACTGTTTGATTCAGTTAACTCTTGTTGGATGTCCGCGGGGTTTTTGACTCTCATACAATTAACTCATGATAAGTTTGATGCTTGTGTCTCTTCATGCTTAGGTGACGGATTTTTAACTTTGTCTTTGCTTTTTTCTTAGTTGTGTAATCACCAATCATTTTTGTGAGTTCTAACTTTAACTTTGTTTTAATGGCTTCAATCTTGACTTCTTTTTCTCAACCTTGCCTATTTCAATGCTTGTTTAGTCCATGGCATCCTTGCCTTTTTCAATGCTTGTTTAGTCTATGGCATCCTTGCCTATTTCAATGCTTGTTTAGTCCATGGCATCCGTGCCTTTTTCAATGCTTGTTTAGTCTATGGCATCCTTGCCTATTTCAATGCTTGTTTAGTCCATGGCATCCTTGACTTTTTCAATGCTTGTTTAGTCCATGGCATCCTTGCCTATTTCAATGCTTGTTTTAATTGATTCATTTTCCCTCAAACTTTTTCCCCTTTTCTTAATAATCCTCTATCTCATTAACGTGGGGATCTTTAATTGTCTTTTATGTTTGCATCCCCCCCCCCCGCCTCCCCCCCCCCCCCCCCCACACACACACACACACAAAAAAAAGAAGAAGAAGAAGAAGAAGAAACTATTGCAAGTTGATTTTCTCAGTGATGCTCTGAGGAGCCTGGTGATGTAAATGATTTCGTATACTAACAGCTTATGTTTGCCATGTGTGGCTGTAAACACTTTTTTTTGGCCTTCAGGCCGTTGCAGGGGGATCTCCTTCACTTGCGGCAAGAGGTTTTGGAATATCACAACCTGGTGTGGAGCAACTTCAAATACAAGTTCCCAATGAAAAGGTGAAGATTGTCTGAAAATGAAAATTCATGTGTTGATGCTATTTGCTTACCAGCCTTGAACTTTATGTATGTTATCCTGTGTTCTCTATAGGTTGGCTTGATTATTGGCAAAGGTGGTGAGACTATAAAAAGCTTACAGACTATATCTGGAGCTCGTATTCAGCTAGTGGGGCTTTTCATGTTTTTATTTGATACATGAAGAGGAATGCATTTATTCTTCATGTTTGCGATGCCAAGTACTAAAGCATGTTTATTGTCACTTAGTTGATACCACAACACCCCCCTGAGGGAGAAATTTCTAGGGAAAGGACTGTACGTATAACTGGTAACAAGGAACAAATTGAAGCTGCAACTGAAATGATTAAAGAAGTTATGAGCCAGGTAGATTTCTGAGTTCACTAATAACATAGCTTTTGATATGTATCTTTCTTTATCCAGTTTAAAGCTGGTTATCTCTTTCCTAGTTTAGTTCCATTTACCGTCTAAGAATTTAGTTATCATAGTGATTTTGTTAATTATTCACTTTGTTCTATATTGTTCCATATAACACTTAACTTCATTGCATTTATTACATAAAGTTCTTGGGATACAACTTAATCATGATTGTGTTATTCAACTTGAGCGTGCATAGTTTCTGGATGACTGCTGTGGTCCCATTGGCTTTTGTGTTAATTTAAGACAATTCTTCTAGATGCAGGTTTCTTGGGGGTGAGGTTGTGTTCATTTATAATGAATTTGTGTTAGCTTCTTTTTCTAGGTTTTATCAATTAAACATTTTTGCTCTGAAAGCAACAAAATAAATGACAAAATTAGTGTCAGTAGTAGAGGAAGATAATTGATTTTGTGAAGCCTATGCTGCTGAATCTAAAGTTTTCTAGAGAGAACCTATTTTTTGTACAATTTGCTTGAGGAAAAGCTCTCGGTACCCTCGCGTGGCTGAGTAGAAATCTATCTTCATTTATGAAAAGTATCAGACTATAGCAATTCACTGTCAAGTTGTCGCTAACAAAACATAGAAATCATTGTTGTCGCTAACCAAGTTCCTCGAAGAAGCTCAAAAGGAAGGGAATGAGGCGATATCCAGTCATTTGGTTCGTATTTGAAGCTTTTCAACTTGGACAGCATAGATGCTCCTATGGTGGCTGCTCCAGACCGCTCTAGGTTGAAGTGCACTCGGTTATGTGCTGGTTCGATCAGATGGACATGACTGTCTTTATGGTGTATGTAGTGACGTGCATGGCTCCGTTTGTTTGTGACAATAACTATGGTAAACATGTATCTATTTTCGTTGTGGGGATTCACCCCATCTCCATGTACTCTCTATCTCTTGTTTTTAATAAAAAGTACCTTTCTTGTGTTCAAAAACTAATGTGCACAATATGCCTAATTTTTTTTTGGAAATCTTTGGTGGTGTTTGGTGTGGTCTAAAATGCACTGGGTTAAGTGCTAGTTAGATCGGATCGACATGGCTATCTTACACTGATTGCGATATGTGCGTGGCTCCCTTAGTTTGTGACAATAGTTATGATAAACATGTATCTATTTTCGTTGTGAGGATCATCCCATCCTCGTGTACTCTCTATCTCATGTTTTTAATAGAAAGTACCTTTCTTATATTTAGAAAAGAGCGTGTAAAATATGCTTATTTTTAAAAAAAAATCTTTAGTGGTGTTTGGTGTGCTCTAAAGTACACTCAGTTTTGAGTTCATTAATTTAAACTTCATAGACTTTGCTATACAAGAAATTTGTGTGAAATCAAAGTTCGTCAAACAAATATTCAATGGTCCTGTGATTCTTTTGTGATGCATGATTGTAAATTTGCAGCAAGTAATGTATACCATACTTAGCTAAAGATTGTATAATGTGTTTATAATTCGCATACTTTTGAATTTCGGAATAAAACTCTCATACGCCGCACCAAAATTGACAGATATGGAAAAATGCTCGTTTGCTTGACGTCAACTCATAATGTGATTAATAATTGATTGTTATATCAATATATTTCTTATTTTAACTTTTTAAAACCTTGACAATAAATTTATAGATATCTTGCCAAATATTTTCTCAGTCTTATAATTATGTGACCGATTGTTTGACCGTTTTTTTAAAGTTATAAATCGAATCATATCTGAATGCATTTTTGTTGTATAATAAATTTGGTCCTTGCTGGAGCTGTCCATGCTGAGAAATACGGTACCGGCATAATTTAAATGGCCCGGTGAAGCATGTTATCTTATGTGTCGATATTCAGACCATCAAATGGTGAACATGGACGTTTGATTCTTAATTAATACTAGAGTAATGTGTGTGTATAATAATTTTTTAATATAATTTAACTAACAAAAATAATTTGGGTAATAGAATTAAAGAATGTAAATTTAATTCATAGTCCGTGTAATGCGATTATAACATAAGTTCTAAAAGTAATGTTATAATTATTTAAAAACATAATACTTAAGTTAATTCCATGATAAAGTCAAATAATCTTGATTTGGTTGGGAATAAGAGAGAATTAAATTTGACTAGAAGTGGGCTTTGAAGGGCAAAATAGATATTTTTTAAATGTGTCCGGGGTTAACCTCCACTTACTCACCAAATCAAAGTTACTTATCCCTATGATAGCTTAAGTTAAGTAGATAGGTTAACCGGGAGTTATCAAACCAAATGTGAGTTAAAAGGGGTCTAACCTAATCTTATCCTAATCCTGTCCCTATTCCTATCCCGAAATCAAACAGAGGCTTAGGAATGAGATTCTCTACATCTCAAAAAAGAGCAGAACCTCATGCCCCCTAAGGAAAACTTCAACACGGTCACTTTTTCTTGTCATGTTGTAAAATGATGAAATTATTCCTAAGTGAGGTAACATCTACCCTTTCTGAGATCCCTAGGATCTTATACAAGCTCACAGTGGGGAGGTTAGGAAAAGTACATGGCCAGGAACTTTAGAGATATAGTACTGGTGAGCCTACACTAGCTCAACTTCTGAAAGACATGTCAACTAGTTAGTGGACCAACGGCCCATGATGCAATTTAGCATTTGCTCAACATTTTATTATGTGTATTACAACCTAATCCAAATTTATTTGCTCACCATTAGAAAAATACAACTGAACTTTTTTAGTACATATATATTATTTAATTAAAGAATAGATTTTAAATATTCCCTCTTATGGTTCATCATCCTTAAGGATTAACCTATCCAATCTTGATAATGTCCTCACATTCTCAAGTTGTTTGATGAAACTGCGGCCCAGAAAACTAAGAATAACAATTTAAGTTCTTGAAAAAAATTACTCCCAAAAGAAGAGATTCGACATAAAAACATGAAAATGTAGGAAGACAATTATAATAAGTATTAAGATGAAGAAGGCTAATCTTTAATATGACAGAAACATCTTGAAACCAATTTTAGCTCCCCAAAGATTAAAAAGGATTCTCCACTCAGCTTGAATTTAAGTTTCACTTAGGGTCCGTTTGGTTGCGCGTAAAATGTATTCGAATGGAAAATGTTTTCTAAAGAAATTAATTTACGGGAAACATAAAAACGTAATCGATCATTTGGTACTTTTGAAAACATTTTCCTGAAAATCTTTTTATTTGTTTGTTTTCGTATAATATCTTTTCTTGAAAATGATTTCATACATTTATTTGCTTGTAAAAAAAATTTCACATTATTATATTTCTAACATAAAGATGGCAGAGTCAAAGAATTTTTTTATATAATCAAAATTCTAACGGCAGCATCAAAGGGTATTTTTGTTTTTAATCTTCAGCTAGGAGAATACCCCAACTCGGAATCTAATGGTTCAATTAAGTTAAGGAAGTTATCTACAAATATTGAATCTTTCATAGAGTTATTTGTAGAAATCCCAAAAGAAAAAAGAGGCCAAGGGCTTATGCCCGGAGGGAAGAGGTCTAGTCGACTAGGACTCCTTCCGGAAAACAGCATCTGAACTGCTTTTGGGATGCGCAAATCCGAATTTAGCAGCAGTCAAAGAAACATTTTTCAGGTTGACCGTAATTTTACATGCTACCAAATAACTCACCTATCTCAACTTTTCTGGAAAACTGTTTCATGTGGCATGTTTTACAGGAAACCAAATCGATCCTTAAATGCCCAACGGGTCCATATGGTCCATGATCAATAGCTCTATTCACTTAGCAAAGTGTATGATTGGATAAGTAACACTTGTTGCGCTGCTTCTGGAATCTGCAATGGCCTCCAATCAGCTGAGTAGACGATAGCTGTATTACAGAGGGTGTAGCAAGTATTATTCTTTACTAGATAAATAGGTTACTCACAGATTGAATTGGATGGAAGTTAGGGAATAATTTGACCTGCAGGCCCAATTGGTGGTCTGGGTCTTCCTATATCCTTGTATAATCAGTTTGTTGAGATTTGTGGCAGATTATATATTATGAGTTGAGTAATATTTGCTGCAATACATCCATTATTGCGGTGTGGGGCATTGCACTGGATAAAGATATTTTTATTTTTTTAAGGTCGGGTCCTTCACGTCCTACGTGTCCCTACAATTCGATCTCTGATCAGACGATCTAAAAAATTGTAAAAAATAAAAATAAAAACTATTATTAGACTCGACCCATTAAAGATATTTTTTATTATTCACTGGGGTTCAATTTTTAATTTTTAAAATTTTTTAAGTCGTCTGATTGAAGATTTGTCTATACGGACACGTAAGACATGCACGTGAAACTTGACCTTAAAAAAATTTGAAACATAAAAAGGTAAAATGGAGTTTTTGGAAATAACTCCCTAAAAAATCTCATATTTGTAGATAACCCTTGCATAATTCATATTTGCGTAGAACCCCTTTAACTATAGTGATATTTACTTATAACTCTTTTAATTATGTGATTTGTCTTGAATTTCATCTGAGTTAAAGTATTTTTTCTTTATGATGTTAAATATATACAACAAGTTTATGGGTGATTGTTTATTGATTTTCTTATAAGTTGTTTGTATTTTAACTGAGCATATTATTTGTATTTTCAATTAATGGTTTTCACGTATTTTACATGGGATAATAATATTTTAATATAGGTGAAATTCAAAGTAAATACACGTAGTTAAAGGGGTTGTACGCAAATATCACCTTAGTTAAGCGAGTTATATGTAAATACAAATTATGTAAGAGGTCATCTACAAATATGAGATCTTTTAAGCGATTATTTACAAAAAACCCAAATAAAACTTATCCGCTACAATGCCTAGTACTGTAGTAATAAGAGACATTGCAGTAAGTACTACGCTCATGAATTTATCTTACAATCAAATAATCAATCATCTGATCATTGCAAAATTTAACCTCACACACCCAGATGCCTTAACCTGCTAAAGCGAGATATGTATTTCATCCAAGGTAACTCGTGTTGATAATCAAGACGATGCATCTTTAAAATTCGCGATACCTGACTGTCATTTTCAGCCCAATTAAGTCGTGAAGGTTCCATGAATATTCCAAGAAATGAAGATCAACTTTTGGCTTCCGCGAGCCTGACACGTGTCCACCTACCAACCCTGATAGATGGCAGCAATCTGTCACAGACTGCTTGGATGCTGTACCTAGTGAATCCATCGCTATAAATGTATGGATTTTTTATCATTTTTCTTATGAGATGCATGTATTTTAACTGAATTTATCGTTAATATTTTCATTTACTAACTTGCACATATTTTATATACGCAACAATATTTTAATTTAAGTGAAATTGAAAGTAAACCCCTTTATTTCCCCTCCTCAATCCCCATCCGCAGCATATACTCAACCCCTGCTCTCCCCCTTCCCATCCTTCCCTCCTCTACCTGTAGCTCAATTGCAGATTTCCAAGGAGCTGCCATCTACATCTGCTGCACCTACTACACAGGCAGGTCATCCCTCTTCGTCCACTGTAGGTTTTGCTAGGAAGCATCAAAGTAGCAACTAGTTTTAGGCCGTGTTTAGTTCAGCTTTCATTTGGAAGTATTTTTGTATTTCTATTTAGTTATTTTTTATGAAAATTATTGAATCTTGAAAGTCATTTATGCGGTATTTTATTTGTGTTTTGACTTCTAACCAAAAGTTACAAAGAGAGAGTTTTTAAAATTAAAGAAAAAGTTGACTTTTGTAACAAATTAAAATTAATTATAACTTCTCTCTTTTGACTCATTCTATATAAGAAGTGGAAGCCGCCCTTAGTCTCCCACTATCATCCCCCACATACTAGATCAATATAAGGTATGACCTTTCACCTCCCCCTTGTCATCTAGACGCCCATCTCCGACAGATTTCTTTCCAACACACCACCACATCCAACAACTATAGTTGATTCCGAGGAAGCCACTTCCCTCTCCTATTCTCTATCTTCATCAGGAGGGGAGACCCCACATTGGCTCTTACCGAACCAAGCATCTCCTGCTTCCTCATCATCCCCTCCACCTTAGTCCCAGCAGCAGATCCGATAGGTAGGCTGGCCTCCAAATCCTTCTCAACATTGACATCATCCTCAACAACATAGCAATGCAAGGAGCAGCAAGGATCAACATCCCAGGTCATCCCATCTTCAGCACCAACATCAGTAGCCATCCATCTTCCTTTTCCTTTGTCAAAATGATTAATTTTCTATCTTACTCTCCCCTCTATTTGGTGCGCCGAGCAGCTGTTCGACCATTTGCCCAACGAGTATAACTACACTCATGACATCCGTCTGAGGCCTTCAGCCAGGAGTGGGTGTTGGCCACGACCTATGGGCCACATTACCCTTTGAGCAGCCAGGTGGAAGGCTAGCAGGCCCCTCTCCCTCTTCCATTTAGGCGCTCCAATGTTCGTGCGAGCTGCAGCCCAACATGTGGAGCATAGCCCCAAAACTGCATCGATGACAATAACTCTGACGGCAACTCCTTCGGCTGCTATGCTGCCTAGGGCTCGTCTGTAGCATCACCATCAACCTCAGCCTCTTCTTTTTGAGCTTTCATTTCTCTTCCTCGTTTTTTTTAATGCTCTTCTTGTTACGTCGTAAATATAGTTTATTTATTTATTTACTTTTTTAATTTGAAGTCCGATTACGTGTAATCTCGAAACAAATCTCATCTTAACAAACATATATGATAGTTAAATAGATTACAAGATGATTTAAATAAATTTTATAACTATAAATTAATCTAAAATATTTAAACATAATCAATATCAAAATTCAAAAATTACAAAATTCATTAATTTATATATAAATTTTTAATCTCACCAAATAAAGAAAAATATACCAATCTCTCATTATTCCTACTACATAAAATTTTAAAAAACTGTAAATTTAAATCTAGATAACCTTTTTAATATGTCAAATGTCTCAATCAGAAGTCTCCTCAAATTTTACATTCTTTTTCTCATACTTTGAAAATGTTAATAGAATTTGTAAGTACAACTATTCAGTAAACATCAAACCATCTACAAGACTTAACATATAGTAAATTTTATAAATCACATTATACAATTATACCAAATATGATCTTACATAGTTTTACATATAATTCAAATAAGAACATGATACAAAACATGGTCAATATAAACTTATCAAATCAAATATGTTTTCTAATAGTATGAATAAATCAACTAACATATAGCATATATGACATGATCGAATTCATATTAGACATATCAAATTCTACTAGTCATACTTAGAGCGTATCACATATCGAACAGAGCATATCAAATTCTCAGGACGTTATGTATCGTCGTTCTCTGAGCACATCTCAAATCAAATAGTAAATATTATGGCGTAGTAGCTTATCAAATTAAATTCATATCGTAGATCATATAGTTAAGACAAATTCATATCATTGCAAAGGAATAGTTAAACAGGATGATCAAAGAATTCAAATGACGAAATTGAATTCAAATGAACATATGGAATAAAGATTTCATATTTATGTATCAATCAAACAAATCAAATTAAATCATAACAGACATGCACCTAAATCACAATATAGGGAGCCGAACAAAAGAAATACTAAAGCATCTAGATAAATGATGCAAAGGTCTTGGTTACTGCGCATAACTAGAGAGTCTAAGTCCAATCCAACTTCAAATCTCCAAGATGTTACGTATCGCCGTCCCTTAGTTTAGTCGGCCGAAAATCAAGATTGCACCTATTTGTCCTCCGATTTCAAACAAAATACTATATCAAATATAGATATTTATAATTAAATCGGACCAAATATCTACTTAAGATGGCAATATCCAAGTAAAATTAAATAATTACGCCACAATCAGATTAAATAAAGAATGACGATAAAAGATAAGCATAGATCTCGAATTTAAATTATCAAAGTGTTACATATAAGTATAAGTCAAAATATACGTTTTTATATACAAAATAGTCACCTAAAAAGCCAACAAGGTTCTATATATGAAAAATCACAGTAAAGCTAATTGGAGAATAGAAATATAAGTTTAACGAATTATCTCATATTTTTTTTTGAAAAATAAACATATTTTCGCCATTAAGACTAATTTTCACAATTGAAAAATCAATAAATAGGATCAATATTATTAAATAGATTCATAAAATTTCCAAACTTGGTGAACATGTCAAATGTATCATATGTAAATTGCATACAAAGTTTCATCAATTTCGGGATTAGTTTGATACAATTTTCAATTCCTATTTTGATTCTGAAAATTTGACTTAAATAAAATTTCAGCAAATAAAAGAAAAGGACAAAATAAATAGAAAACGAGGTCAGAAAATTTTAAAACTTTATAGAGAAACAATATAACAAAGGTCTCCATAAAATTTGACATTATTTAGATATGAATCAAGTAAGATTTAAGATCTGCAATTTGTAATTTCAAAATTGTCGGGACATTTTATATAGTCTTAGAGTAGAATTATAGAATAAATATCAAAAGAATTCAAAAAATTATAAAATTTATTGAAAATAAACATAAGATGTAAAATAAACTTTTGTCATACTTTTTGCCAAATTAGACATCGGACGAAGGAGAACAAATATTTATAACTTAGATGATCACAGTTGAAAATAAAATAGATTGAATGGACATATTGCATATGCTGAGATAATAATCATGGAATACATAATAAATAAGATCATAAAAATATGAAACTTGATAATCGAGAACTAGACATATAGATCAAATTTTTTACTAATTGATTAGCTTTTGAAAATATTTAAAAATAATATAATTTTTAATACAAAATAGATTATTCTTAGAGTTATCAACCTACCTTTTGAAAAAAGGTTGGTTCTTAGTTTCTCTATGGCTTACTTACTATCTATCTATGATTTATTCCTCTTTTAAGTACTACTCCACAATCTATAAGCTCTTTTTCACGTTCTCTAAACTTCTAATAATACAAAACATTAATTAAAATCAAATTCCCACAAGAAATAATCATGAATTAACTATATTTTCTCAAGAATATCACATGAACTTATCCTTAAAAGAGAGTTGTGTGCAATAGAACTTATGCACGATCTCAAGACTTTATTTATATTTATTTTTCTTCGTAATACAATCACTAAAACTCTATTTCTTTACTCGAGTCGAATTCCAACTCCTTATGACTTAATTTCTAAGTCAAAGTCACTTCTTAGTGCAAATCGAGATATGTTCACGTCACCTGTAATTTTTTTAATTTTTTTTTTAAAAAAATCAACCCTTTAAATGTCCGAATTAGAAAAAAGTCTTTTCCACAGAATTTTAAAACATTTTATTATCTTTCTAACGCACTCGATCTCACTATTTTTAGACATTTGTACAAATATACCTATTTTATTGACATGCTGTCCTGAGTATTTCGGACCTAAAAATCTAGCCGATTTTCTTCCCATCCTAAGATGTCTTGATTCCAACTAGTAAACAACTTATGTTAAACATATGATCTTACTTAATTTGAAATTTTATACACAAAGTTATTACTTAATTTGAAATTACAACTAGTTTTTTTTAATAGAAGTTGTCTTACTTAATTTGAAATTTTATGTACGAAGTTATTATTAAAATACCTCGACTGTGTCAAGTACATCAGTGTACGAAATTCTAGTTTAAATAGGATTCCAATTATGACTTTTTACTTACTAATTAGAATCTTAGTCATTCTCAAATTTATTGTGTTCTACTTCTAATATAAGTCAAATATATCATACATAGCTTTCCAAGTCGTGATTCACTTTAATTATATTATCTTTTGTTTCTTAATTCAAATCCTAGTCCGGTTAAGACTTATTTTTTATGGGCGACCCTTTCTAAAACTGGTCATCAATATTTTTGGCCCCTAAAATATCAAAATTAGTGAAAATAGTCTTCTACCAAGTTATAAAGATTTTTATTTTCTTTTCAATGACACTAACTATGCCTTAATCTGAATTTTTTACAGAAAGTTATCGTTATTTTTCTATGTTGTTGTCTTACCTAAAATTTTAACTAAAGTAGTGGGTTATTCTTAGTAGTATAATTGGACTAATAGGCTTTCATAATTAGATTAATTAGACTATCAAGTTACTTACATTCAGTAATATACTCTCATAATTAATTAATTGATCTAATTTAAATTAACATAATTCATTAATAGATTGTAAAGATGCAAGGTATAACACTTCTTTCCTTTCAGTTGTCATCTTCCTTATGCCCTAACATTAGTTCTATTGTATTGAATTGTTCACATGCGTCTCGTCAATTAGATTAATCTATGCAACACACACACACAAACACATATATATAGAGAGAGAGGGAGAGGAAGAAGAAGAAGATAATACATAGATTTATGCAGTTCGTCAATAGTTTGTCTATGGAGCTTGTCTCCTTCACCACCGCCTTTGCACTATTGTCTTCAAGTAGATACAACTATAAGAGAGCATCCCTTGAAGGAAATGTCAGCCTCCTTTGTTATTTCTAACATTTAGGGTTCGGTTTGCGCCTTTCATTGCAGTCTATCTAAATAATGATAAATATAAAATGCTAAGTTACAAAGACCATAATAAGGTTTACCAACTCATTCCTTTGCCTTGGCGGTTTGCGCCTTTCATTGCATCCCTCTTATAGTTTTCATCAACTCATTCGTAAACACAAAATTTAGGGGTGTCATTGCCCTAGGCGAAGGTTCAATGTTAGATAATTCGGGCTTGGCCCTGTTATAAATGGCTCCTTTTGATGGTGGGTTACCCACGAATAACCCGGATTATCACACTTCTTGCATGTTTTGTGGTTTGATCGTGGGATTAACTTATCCGGGCTAAAAATGGGCTAAATAGGAGCTAACCTGGTGTTAGCCTGGGCTAACGTATCCCACCCCTAGGGGTGGGATAGAATGGGCTAGCCAATGAGTTAATGCCTCATTTAAATATTATTAAATATTAATAAATGATAAATAATAAATATTAGTTATTATTAATAAATATTATTTTGATAACTAAATATTAATAAATATTAATTCACATTATTAATATTAATTTTAATAAATGTTAATTAATATTGATAATATTAATTAATACTAATATGATCAATTAATATTAATTAACGTCAATCAAAGTTAATTATTTTGATTAATATTATTATGCTCTATTTACCGATAAAAAAATTGATTAATATTAAAAGATAATGTTAACAAATACTTAAATAAATTAATTATTAATATATGAAGCACACTTTTATAATTATGTGGAGAGAGAATGATGAAATTTACTATATTTTTTATTTTTAGTAATGAAACTTATTTACATAAAGTATTTAAATCATATTTTTGTTATTTCCTAAGATACATTTAAGTGTATTTGAGTAAAATAAAATTCATCTAAATATTCATAATTTGCATGTGACTGATTCAAAACACACGTATGATAAATTAAAGTATGTATTAACTTAAAATATTTAAATAAAATTTCTATGTACCTATGTTGGGTTAACTGACAAGTACACATTTTAGATAAACAATAGATGAAATTTACACACTATACTGTCAATTTTATGTACAAAATCACATGGAATGATAGATAAATCGATTATGCTTTCAGAATATTAAGTTTGCAAAATTCGAATGCCAAATATCATCATTTTATGGATTAAATAAGTGTGATAATTTTATTTCCAATAAGAGCTTCTCGACAATTATTTAATATACATTTGAATAACTTATTGATTGCCGCATGACCTTAACTGTTGTTTTATGTGGATATAGGACATGAGCAAGCAGATGGTATAGTTGTTAGAGCACCCAAACGTGGGTGAAGTGACCAGGGTTTGAATCTCGGAAGGAACAAGATTGTATTTTTGCTCTTCAAAATGGGCCCAATGCCAGCTAAGAGAGAGAGAGATGGAAATTTTGAAATTTAAATTTAAAAATAATATTTATTTTTTTTAAGATTTGGATTTCAAATTTTAAAATTCAAATTTCGAAAATAATATTTATTATCCAAAATTCAAATATCGAAATTCAAAATCAAATATCTCTCTCTAAATTCAAATTTCAAAATAAACATTCTTGATTTTTAAAGAGGATCCACTAATCAAGGGGGAGCTTAATAACCTATTTATTACCATTTTTCAAATTCAAAATTTGGGGCTCTCTTCTATAAAACTATGGGAGGGGGGAGGACAAAGAGAACTTTTGAAAATTTTAAACTCTCTCACCCCTTCCATCCAAATATCTCTCTCTCCCAATTTCTCTCTTTCACTTTCTCCCTCTCTTTGCTACAGTACCCGCGGGTATTGTAGCAGCCCCCTCTCTTTCTAGCTTTTGTTCTTTCTCTCTCTCCCTCTCTCTTTCGCTCTCTCTCTCTCTCTACTTCTTTCTCAAATTAGCGGCTGTCAGGGCAAGAGGTGGACTCGAGGCACTGCAACTGACTACTGAAAGGAGTCCAGGGCTGCCAAGGATCCGCGTGAAGGACTACGACGGCTATAAACATCAGTTTTCTCTCTCCACTGCCTCTCTCTCTAGTTTTTGAGTTCTCCATGTTACACTGTATTTAGAAACATTTTCTGTAAAAGTTTTATTATAAAAGTCATGTTAATTTTTTATTTTCAATGTCTCTGTAAAATTTCATATAGTTCTAATAATTAATGACAGTAGCTCTTTTGAAAAACGTTATCTTTTCTCCCTCTTTTTGTTCTACAACTTTTATTTTGTTTTTTGTTGACACTACCCAAATTTTATATTCTAATTTTAATTAGTATTTTAAAGGTAGTCTTAGTTCAATAGATGGTCTGATTATGCTCGTTTAGGAGTGCTTCTTTTATGAGTTCATAGTAAGTCCGGTTAATTTCAATTCTTAACAAATCAAACCATCATGCTCAATCTTCTTTCTTCCCTATTTTTCCTCTAAAAACTCAAGGTTTTCAACTTTAAAAATCTATTTTTCTGTGGATTCGATCCAATCTCACCACTTGCTATTTTTTTTCTTCAAATAATTATATGTGGAAATTAGAATTTTAAGATTGATGTTTGAATATGCTTAACGACACATAATTTCAAGCGATCAATTTTTGGCACCGTTGCCGGAAAATTTAGATTCTTAACTTTGATAATTTTGGGTCCATTGTGTATATCCATACTCACATTTATTCTCTTATTTTGTAGGTACTTTGAAGATAAAATGAAAAAAGGAAGGAGAAAAGGAAATTTGGTGAGTTTGTTCTAACTTATCAACTATTTTCTTTTTATTTTCAGATTCTAGAATGTGATAGAACTCATTAACTAAAAAATAAATAAAAAAAATCAAAAAACAAAAAAACAAAAAAATCATTTCAAGATTAAAAATCAAACCATCATGTTTTAGGACATGCATCATTTAGAAATGCATTAATTTTTAAATTTGTGTCATTTTAATTTATGTTGAAGAGTGCGGGAAGCAAGGTGAGTTCTCTCAATTGTGCCAATAACATGTTTATGCATTGTCATTTCATTTTTGCATAAAACGAACTTGTTTGAATTGTGGTGAGCATCTCATTGCTAAAATAACTTAAGGGCATCTTCATAACAAGATAAGATGGGGATTTTATCACCCTTCCTTGGCCCACAAACCACCAACACTTCATTTTGCATTTCCCAAGCATAATAAAATCAATTAGCAATTGAACCTAGGGTTCACACTGTGATTGGACCAAGTTGTGAATTTGCTTCTACTTTGGACACCGGTGTCTAGGCTAGCGGTTACAAAGGCAAACGCCTAAGCGGGAAAATGGTTATTTAATTAGGTCTTTACGAAAGTAGGGGGAGCCTCCCACTACCCCACCTCTTACCTGGCCGTTGATCTTTTGTGGGTGTGATTCACAACGAATTCTAGTTACTTTGTAAGAAAAATCATCTTTAGGTCTACGTTGCACTTAGGTCATTAGGTTAATTGTTTTCAACTTGTTTGTCTTTGCATAAAAAATTAAAATAAAAAAATAAAAACAAAAACAAATCATCTTCTCTCTCTTCGTCTAGTGTATGCTAGGTAGAAGATCTCAAAATCCATATATTATCAAACCCATTCAAGAAATTGAGAGATACCTACATCATCAAACCAATCTTCAAAATCAAATGGCTGGAAATAATCAAGAAATACCTAAACAGATGAAGGAATATTTCATTCCTCAAGGCTATAACCCTTCATCTTGTATTCAATTGCCCAATACCCATGCAAGCCATTATGAGATCAAGTCCAGTATCATCCAAATGCTCCCATCTTTCTATGGGAATACTAATGAAGATTCATATAAACATTTGGATGAGTTCTTTGAGATTTGTTCTACCGTGAAAATTCAAGATTTCACGGAAGATGCCTTTTGCCTAACCCTATTTCCCTTCTCTCTTAAGGACAAGGCCAAATACTGGCTTGGTACAATAGGGAAGCCCATTAAAACCTAGCCTGAAATGCAACAAGAATTCTTGAAGAAATTCTATCCTATAGGAAGAACTAATACCATGAGACAGGCCATAACCGGATTTTCACAATTACCCGATGAACAGATCCATGAGTCATGGAAAAGGCTAAAAGAATTGCTTAGGAAATGTCCACCACATCATGGACTATCTAGATGGCAAATTATGCAGACATTTTATAAAAGTTTGGATGCACAATATAGGCAAATGGTAGATGCATTTTATAGTGGAGCATTCATGAGCAAAAATGAGGAAGAAGCATATGATCTGTTTGAAATGCTAAGTAAGAATTTATTAAATCATGTCTCACTTTTATCATATGAAATATCAGTGGGAGCATCCAAACGGACTGGAGTTTATGAAATCAAAAATCGAGGAGAATTTGATTCTAAGATGGATATCAATGCACTAGCTCAAAAGTTGGACAAAGTGGACCTTCTGGCCCAATAAATGAGTAAAATGGATCTAATGGCCCAAAAGTTAGATCAAGTTCTAGCTTCGAACAATCAAGGATCTAATATCCAATCACCATCAAGATCATACTCAGAACCTTCTCCATCTTATCAGGAAGCTTGTAGTCTTTGTGCTAGCCCAACTCACCATGTCAGTGAGTGTCCTACGGTAGCCCAATTACCACCTTTCATACAAGAACAAGTCCAAGCAGCCCAAGGTTACTCAAAGCTCAATCATGATCCATATTCTAACACCTACAACCCGGGCCGGAAAAATCACCCAAATTTCTCATGGAAACTTCAACAAGTCCAAACTCCAAACCCACAAACACAAAATTTTCAAAATAGGGCCCATCAACAGAATTACTATCCAAATCAATCTTTCAATAAAAGCCAACATATCCAATCCCAAGCTCAAGCTCCTTACTTTCAGCCCAATAACAATCAGAATATATTCTCTCAATCTCCATATCAAATCCCACAACATCAGCCATCAAATCAAAATAATGACAAATTCAATATGCTGCAATATTTACTCATGAATCAACAACAACAACAGCAACAATTGCAACAATTGGTCATCTTTCAACAACAATCCATTTCGAAATTAGAAGTCCAATTGGATCAAATGGCTTATACAACTATGAGGAGGAAAGTGGGCCCATTACCAAGTCAACTCATTGCAAACCCGCGAAACTATCCTCCGGGTTTTCAACATCAATCAATCCTACCTAATCCTCAAGCCCAACCTCAAATGAGTTCAAATCCACCAAGATGCCCACAGTTAGAAAATGCGAAAGCAATTTTGGCCTTAAGAAATGGTAAAGTCTTGCTAGATCCTTACCCAAACCAAGGATTTAGTCAGCCTAATCCTAAACAGAATAAAGAAGAAGAAGAAGAGGATGATGAAGATGAGAATGAACAACCCAATATCAGTCAAGGAAAAGGAAAAATGGAGGAATGTCATGAGAATTATAAACTAAAAATCCCTTTTCCGCAAGCTTTAGAGAATGGCAAAGAGAAAATAAAGTATCAAATCCAAACAAAAAATGAACAGTTAATGGACTTATTTAAACAAATCCACATTAACATACCATTGGTTGATACAATTCAATATGTGCTGACCTATGCCAAATTTTCAAAAGAACTTTGTACTAATAAGAGAGAGCCCAAAACAAATCCTAAGAGGTCTTTTTGTCTGAAGAAGTGAATGCCATTTTACTCAACCAATTGCCTAAAAAGCTTAAAGATCCTGACACCCATCTCATTTCTTGTGATATTAATGGACTCACATTTGACAAGACACTTCTTGATCTTGGGGCCAGTGTAAACCTTTTGCCCACTTTTGCCTATGAACAACTAGATCTAGGAGAACTGAAGGCCACTCTTGTTATTCTCCAACTGGCAGATCAATCAGTTAAAGTGCCACGAGGACTCATTGAGGATGTAATTGTCCAAATTGAAGATTGCTACTTCCCCGTGGACTTCCTTATCTTGGATATGGCCCCATCCTCATATTTGAATCACACTCCAATCATTCTGGGACGTCCATTCTTAACTACAATAAAGGCAAATATCAATTGTGCGACATGTAAGATGGACATTTCTTTTGGGGACCGACAGATTGGGATCAATATTTTTCAAGCTCCTAAGTATTCGGATTGGAATGAGAGTTGTTATACAGTGCATAACATAGATAATATGGCAGATGATAGTCCGGATTTAGAACATTTCCTCTTTCCCGTAGACGAAAATTTAGAGTTTGAACAGTCTTTATCCTACACCAAGGACATTGATTCACTTCACAATTGGACTCACTCACTTAGTCCTTGGCCTATCATTGAACCTGTACCAGAATTGCATCCTAGGCCAACACTGTCATCTCATATATCTCCTCCTGAATTTGAGCATAATTCCTTACAGCCTGATCGCATACATGACATTCATATGGTAAGACATGCTAAGTCGAGAGAAGAATTACACATAAACCAAGGTCTAAGTGAAGTAAGCATGAATGAGGTAGTCAAATGGTCAAATCAGACAAATCATCACTTCATGAGTAGGAAAAGTATGGCTCTGAGAATATCTGAGTAGGACATATAAAATGATACCAACAAATCAATTGACCCAGGTTGATAAGAACTCACATACGTCTGGCTGAAGACGTTAAACTTAGCGCTTATTGGGAGGCAACCCAATCTTCTCATTTTTATTCTAATTCTTCTCTTTTTCTTTTCTTGTTAAAAACTGAGATCATCTACATTGGTTATATAGAGAAGCCTCTCACATACCTCAGGTTGTACCTTTCCTCATTATGGATTTCATGTTAAATAATTCTTTCCATTACCATACCATTGAGGACAATGTCATTCAAGTTGGGGAGGAAAATCATAGTGCACATTGAATAATTGTTTAAAATAAATAAATTTTTTGAAAAAAAAAATTCTTCATTTTTCACACAAAATTTTCTTCATTTTCATACTCCAACAGAGATTCTTGTCCATCATACTTCATTTAAGATGTCTTAAACAAATCAATATTGAGTTAGGAAGTTGAGTAAAAGTTTGAATTAACCCCCCTTTCCACGAAGAGTCACGACGGGATGATTTTCACACACACACGGTAACTTGAAAAGAATAAAAAATCCTAAAAATGTAGAGTTGCTAGAGTTGACCCAAAGTGTAGGACTACCCATTTTATTTTTATTTTTAGGTCAAAACGAAAGGGAAGTTAGGATTCGTAATAGGAGACCAATCCGCTTAACACTTTAAGGAGGCGGTCATTGATCGCTCGAAATTATATGTCGTTAAACATATTCAAACATTAATCTTAAATTTTCAATTTTCACATATAATTAATTGAAAAATAGCAAGTAGTGAGATTGGGTTGAATCCACAGGGAAATAGATTTTTAAAGTTGAAAACCTTGAGTTTTTAGAGGAAAAATAGAGAAGAAAGAAGAGGGAGCATGATGATTTGATTTGTTAAGAATTGAAATTAATTGGACTTACTATGAACTCACAAAAGGATCATCCTTAAACGAGCATAATCAGATCATCTACTAAACTAAGACTACCTCTAAAATACTAATTAAAAGTATAATATAAAGTTTGAGTAGTGTCAACATAATAAAAAATAAAAGTTGTAGAACAAAAAGAGGGAGAAAAAATAACTTTTTTAAAAAGAGCTACTATCAATAATTATTAGAACTATATGAAATTTTACAGAGACATTGAAAATAAAAAATTAACATGACTTTTATAAGGAAACTTTAACATAAAATGTTCAAAATACAATGTAACATGGGGAACTAAAAAACTAGAGAGAGAGGCGGTGGAGAGAGAAAATTGATGTTTGTAGCCGTCGTAGCTCTTCACGCGGATCCTTGGCAGTCCTAGACTCCTTTCGGTGGTCAGTTGTAGTGCCTCGAGTTCACCTCTTGCCCTAACAACTGCTGGTTTGAGAGAGATGTAGAGAGAGAGAGAGACAACAAAAGCTAGAGAGAGAGGGGGATGCTACAGTACCCACGGGTACTGTAGCAAATAGAGGGAGAAAGTGAGAGAGAGAAATTGGGAGAGAGAGATATTGGGATGGAAGGGGTGAGAGAGTTTAAAATTTTCAAAAGTTGTAAAAATTCAGGAGTTGAGAGTAAGAATTTCAAAAATAAGATTCAAGGTTGTCTTTTTCTCCCACTCTTGGATTTTATAGAGGAGGATTCTTAATTCAAATTTTGAAATTCAAATCTTCTAATAAATGGGTCCTTAATTATTTGCATTAAGCTCCCCCTTGGTTAGAGGATTCTCCATGAATGTATATTTGAAATTTAAATTTAGAGAGGGATATTTTAAAATTCGAATTTTGAATTGAAGAATAAATGTTATTTTCGAGATTTTAAAATTCAAATTTAAAAAATAATATTTTTGAAATTTAAATTTCGAAATTCCCTCTTCTCTCTCTTAGTTGGCTTGTGATTCCCTTTTTAAGACAAAAAGAAATACAAACTTGTTCCTTCTATTATTCGAACCCTAGTCACTTCCTTGAAATCCAGGTAGTTCAAACACTATGCCATTTGCTTGTTCATGCCTTGCATTCACATAAAATAACAGTTAAGTTCATACGGAAATCAATGCACATTAAATAATTGTCGAGAAAATCTTATTTGAGAATGAAATTGCTACTGTTATTCAATCCATAAAATGATGATATTTGAAATTCAAATTTTACAGAATTGATATGTTTGAATGAACAATTGATTTATCTATCATTCCATGTGATTTTGTTCATTAAATTTGTAGCAAAGTGTGTAAATTTCATCTGTTATTTATATAAAATTGTGAACTTATCACATCCCTCAACTTAATCATTGTTAGTCCCTTAGCAATGCAATCATTTGAAAAATTAGGACTACCATGATTAGTAAAAAGACTCAATACTTCATTTTAGAGGATATCTATTGCAAATGGTAGGCAATTTGAATTCAAGTTTTCGTTCTCCCGTCCACTATACTTGGAATCAGGACAGGTGATTGTGCATATCATTTGAGGTGCTTGGAATTCATTTCTATCCTGTTTGATATATCGTTTCCTTCGCTGACCTTTGGTGAAGAACTACCCAGGGGAGAGAAAAGAAAAAGAGATCTTCGGATTAGTTGACTAGGCCCGCTTTTCAGTTCTCACACCAACTCAACACTTTTTAGGATTTGGTCTTATTTTGTTGTGAAGGACTTTTTTAATTTAGCGCGATTGTTTTGTTTTGTTTTTCATTTGGTTGCGCTTTGAGAGTGCGTACTTATTGCCACCCTCTTTATTTTTGTCTGAGGGGAGGTGCGTACTTTTTGCCACCGTCCTTCCTTTGACTCTTTTGAAGCATATTTATTTGATTTTCATGCTTCTGATTGTCCTTTTTCGAAGTGACCGTCTCCTTAAAGTGTTAAGTGGTTTGATCTCCTATTACGAATCCTAACTTTCCGTTCGTTTGATCTAAAAGTAAAAACAGAATGGGTAATTCTACACTTCGGGTCAACTCCAGCAACTCTACACTTTCAGGATCTTCTACTCTTTCCAAGTTACCGTGTGTGTGTGTGAAAATCATCCCGTCGTGACTCTTTGTGGAGAGGGGGGTTAATTCAAACTTTTACTCAATTTCCTATCTCAATATAAATTAAGACTCCTTAGATGAAGCATGATAGATAATAATTTTGTTGGAGTGTGAAAATGAAGCAATTTTTGAAAATTTTGTATGAAAAATGATTTTTTTTCAAAAATTTTGTTCATTTTAAACGATTATTCAATATGCACTATGATTCTCCCCCCAACTTGAATGACATTGTCCTCAATGGCATAGTAATGGAAAGAATTATTAACATGAAATTCATAATGAGGAAAGGTACAACCTGAGGTGTGAGGAGGCTTCTCCATGTTCACCAATGTGTATGATCTCAGTCTCCTAAAAGAGGAAGAAAAGAATTAGAATAAAAATGAGAAAGTTGGGTTGCCTCCCAATAAGCATTAAGTTTAATGTCTTCAGTCAGACGAAAGTATGTTTATTTTAGATCACTTAGCTGTATGGATTCCAATAGACAATTTTGAAGGTTTTAAATGTAAGGTTTTAAGCGTTGCCCATTAACAGTAAATGTTTGTCCATTTTTTGGATCCATGATTTTGACCGCACCATGGTCAAAAGCTTTAATTATCAAGAATGACCCATCCCATCTTGATTTCAATTTCCCAGGAAACAAACACAACCTTGAGTTAAATAGTCAGACTTTTTGATTAGGATGGAAAGATTTCCTCACAATATGTTTGTCATGAAAAGTTTTAGTCTTAGCTTTATAGATTTTTGAATTCTCATAGGCTTCATTGCACATTTCATCTAATTCACTCAATTGTAAGGTTCTATGTGAACCAACTTGGGCTAGGTCAAGGGTGACTTGTTTGATAGCCCAATATGCTATGTGTTCTAATTCCACTGGGAGATGGCAGGCTTTTCCAAAGACTAGCCTATATGGTGACATTCCAATAGGAGTTTTATATGCAGTCCGATAGGCCCACAAAGCATCATCCAACGTTTCGGACCAATCTTTTCTATCGGGCCTAACGGATTTTTGCAAGATATTCTTAATTTCTCTATTGGATATCTCCACTTGGCCACTAGTTTGGGGATGGTAAGGGGTAGCAAGCTTATGAGTAATCCCATATCTTTTGAGCAATGCTCGAAATTGAGAATGAGTGAAGTGTGAACCCCCATCACTAATGAAAGCCTTTGGCCATCCGAACCTAGGAAAGATATTCTTCTGCACAAATTTCATTACCACTTTGTGATCATTGGTTCAGGTGGCTATTACTTCAATCCATTTTGATACATAGTCCATTGCCACCAAGATGTATTCGCATCCAAAAGATGGTGGAAAATGGCCCATGAAATCTATTCCCCAGACATCAAAAATTTCAACCACTAGGATTGGATTTAGTGGTATCATATCTCTTTTAACCATATTACCAATAGCTTGACATCTTAAGCATGTTTTGCTAAACTCATAAGCATCCTTGAAGAGTGTGGGCCAATAGAAACCACTTTGTAAAACCTTTGCTGTGGTTTTCTTTTCAGAGAAATGACCTCCACAAGCAAGGTTGTGGGAAAAGTTTAAAACACTTTATTGTTCTTCTTCAGGTACACATCTACGGATTATTTGATTTGGACAAATTTTGAAGAGTTCAGGGTCTTCTCAAAAATAATACTTCTCTTGAGAGAAGAATTTATCTTTTTCATTTCTTGTCCATCCTTGTGGAATTTGGCCAGTCACCTTAAAATTCACAATATGTGCATACCATGGTGGTAACGTGTGGGAAATGGCTAAGAGATGTTCATCAGGGAATGAATCTCTCATTGGTTCATTATTCGAAATGGGAATTCGGGATAGATGATCAGCTACCACATCTTCAGATCCTTTTTTGTCCCGAATTTCCAAATCGAATTCTTGAAGAAGTAAGATCCATCTTATTAATCTTGGTTTGACATCTTTCTTGGTCAACAAGTATTTTAATGCCGAGTGATCATAATAAATAATCACTTTTGCCTCTAAAAGGTAAGATCGAAATTTCTCTAGGGCAAAAACAACAGCTAACAATTCCTTTTCTGTGGTGGTATAGTTCATCTGAGCATCTACAAGTGTACGACTTGCATAATAAATCACTACGAGCTTTTTATTGATTCTTTGTCCCAGTATTGCCCCTATAGCATAATCAAAAGCATCGCACATTATCTTAAAAGGCAAAGACCAATCAGGCGATTGGAGAATGGGAGCTTTGGTCAGAGCCTCTTTTAAAGATTTAAATGCTTCCAAACATTTTTCATCAATATGGAATGGGACATCTTTGGTTAAGAGCAGGGTTAATGGTCGGACAATTTGAGAGAAATTTTGAATAAACCGGCGATAGAAGCCGGCATGGCCCAGAAATGATCGAATTTGCTTTACCGAAGTGGGTGGAGGAAGATTGGAGATTAGGCTAACCTTAGCTTTATCCACTTTGATACCTCTTCCAGACACTATATGGCCCAAAACTACGCCCTCTTTAACTATGAAATGGCTCTTTTCCCAACTTAGAACCAAATTAGTCTCTATGCATCTTCCAAGTACATTTTTCAAATTTTTTAGACAAATTTCAAATGAATCACCGAATATTGAAAAATCATCTATGAATACTTCGAGGAATTCTCCTACCATATCTGAAAAGATGGCCAACATGCACCTTTGGAAAGTTGCCGGTGCATTACATAGTCCAAATGGCATTCTTCGGAATGAAAATGTGTCAAATAGGCATGTGAATGTGGTTTTCTCTTGATCTATTGGGTAGATAGCTACTTGATTATATCCTGAATACCCATCTAAGAAACAAAAATATTTCTGACCCGCTAGCTTTTCCAAAATCTGATCAATAAACGGGAGTGGGAAATGATCTTTCTTTGTCATTGTATTCAATTTTCTGTAATCAATAAAAACTCTCCACCCCGTGGTTAGCCTAATGGGCATTTCTTCACCTTTTTCATTTGTTACCACAATTAAGCCAGACTTCTTTGGCACTACTTGGATTGGGCTTACCCACTTGCTATCAGATATTGGGTATATGATACCCGCATCTAGTCATTTCACCACTTCTTTCTTAATCACTTTCATCATAATTGGATTCAATTTCCTTTGCATCTCTCTACTATGTTTTGTATTATCTTCAAGATAAATATGATGCATGCATGTGGTTGGGCTTATTCCTTTCAAATCAGCTACTGACCACCCTATGGCTTGTTTATGAGTTTGAAGAACTTCAATGAGTTGTTCCTCTTGGGTAGGGTTAAGATCCGCAGCTATGATCATAGGTAGAGTTTCGGACCGGCCTAAAAAGACATATTTGAGAGAGTCTGGTAAAGGTTTGAGTTCCAACTGAGGAGGAACCTGGAGAGATGGAGGAGTAGGTTCTAGATTGAGTTCAGGTAGAGGTTCAACCTTATTGGGCCGCCAGGCCTTCTTATTCAAATCTGATATGGCCATTAACTCCTCTTCTTCTTCAAATTGGGCCAAAGGGGATGTTTCTAAAATGTTATCAATCACATTAATTGCAAACCAATCTTCCCTATCATGCATATGGCCAGAAGCTTTGAAAATATTGAGGGATAATTTGTGATCCCCAAATGAGATGTCCATTAACCCAGATTTACAGTTAATGATGGTATTTGCAGTAGCCAGAAAAGGTCGGCCCAATATGATTGGGCTATTTCTCAGATGCTGAACGGGCTTCATGTCAAGGATGACAAAATCAACTAGGAAGTAGCAATTATCAATCCTGACAATGACATCTTCCACCATTCCTTTTGGTGTCCTAAGAGATCTATCGGCCAATTGTAGGATCACCGGAGTTGGTTTCAATTCTCCTATCCCAAATTTTTCATAAACTGAGGTGGGCAATAGGTTCACACTTGCTCCAAGGTCCAATAGTGCCTTATCAAAGGTGGTTCCTTCAATAACACAAGAGATAAGTGGAGCCCCATGATCTTTCATCTTTTTAGGCAATTGGTTGAGCAAAATGGCACTCACTTCTTCAGATAGAAAGACCTTCTTAGGATTTGTTTTGGGCTCTCTCTTATAAGTACAAAGTTCTTTTAAAAATTTGGCATAGGTTGGCACATGTTGGATTGCATCAACCAATGGTATGTTAATGTGGGCTTGTTTAAATAAGTCCATTAACTGTTCATTTTTTGCTTGGATTTGATGCTTTCTTTTCTCTTTTCTCTAAAGCTTGTGGAAAATGGATTTTTGGTTTATAATTCTCAAGACTTCCTTCATTTTTCCTTTTCCTTGACTGATATTGGGTTATTCATTCTCACCTTCATCTTCTTTTTCTCCTTCTTCTTCATTCTGTTCAGGATTGGGCTAACTAGATCCTTGGTTTGGGTAAGGATCCGGCAAGACTTTACCATTTCTTAAGGCCAAAATTGCTTTCGCATTTTCTAATTGTGGGCCTCTTGGTGGATTTGAGCCCATTTGAGTTTGGGCTTGAGGATTAGGTAGGATTGGTTGATGTTGGAAACCCGAAGGATAGTTTCGCGGGTTTGCGATGAGTTGACTTGGTAATGGGTCCACTTCCTTCCTCATGGTTGTATCAGCCATTTGACCCAATTGGGCTTTTAATTTCGAAATAGATTGTTGTTGAGAGATGACCAATTGTTGTTGTTGTTGTTGTTGATTCATAAGTAATTGTTGCAGCATATTGAATTTGTCATCATTTTGATTTGATGGCTGATGTTGTGGGATTTGATATGGAGGTTGAGAGAACATATTCTGATTGTTATTGGGCTGAAAATAAGGAGCTTGAGCTTGGGATTGGATAGGTTGGCTTTTATTGAAAGATTGATTTGGATAGTAATTCTGTTGATGAGCCATATTCTAAATGTTTTGTGCTTGTGGGTTTGGAGCTTGGCCTTGTTGAGGTTTCCATGAAAAATTAGGATGATTCTTCCAGCCAGAGTTGTAGGTGTTAGAATATGGATCATGATTGGGCTTTGAATAACCTTGGGCTGCTTGGACTTGTTCTTGGATGAACGGTGACAATTGGGCCGCCGTAGGACACTCACTGACATGGTGAGTTGGGCTGGCACAAGGACTACAAGCTTCTTGATAAGATGAAGAAGGTTATGAGTATGGTATTAATTGTGCATGGATATTAGATCCTTGATTATTCGAAGCTAGGATTTGGTCTAACTTTTGGACCATAAGATCCATTTTGCTCATTTGTTGGGTCAGAAGGTCCACCTTATCCAACTTTTGGGCCAAGGCATTGATATCCATCCTAGGTTCAAATTCTCCTCTATTTCTTATTTCATAAACTCTAGTCCGTTTGGATGTTCCCACAGATCTTTCATATGATGAAAGTGAGGCATGATTTATTGAATTTTCACTTAACATTTCAAACAAATCATAAGCTTCTTCCTTACTTTTGCTCATGAATGCTCCTCCGCATGATGCATCTACCATTTGCCTGTATTGTGCATCTAAACCTTCATAGAATGCTTGCACAATTTGCCATCTAGACAATCCATGGTGTTGACATTTTCTCAACAATTCCTTCAATCGTTCCCAAGATTCATGGATTTGTTCTCTCGGTAATTGTGAGAATCCAGTTATAGCCCTTCTCATGGTATTTGTTCTCCCAATAGGATATAATTTTTTCAGGAATTCTTGTTGCATTTCGGGCCAAGTCCTAATGGGCTTCCCTATCGTCCCAAGCCAATATTTGGCTTTGTCCTTAAGTGAGAAAGGGAATATGATAAGTCGAAGGGCATCTTCCGTGAAATCTTAAATTTTCACGGTTGAACAAATCTCAAAGAATTCATCCAAATGTTTATATGGATCTTCATTGGTATTCCCATAAAAAGATAGGAGTATTTGGATGGTGTTTGGCTTGATCTCATAATGGCTAGCATGGACATTAGGCAATTAGATACATGATGAAGGATTATAGTCTTGAGAAATAAAATATTCCTTCATTTGTTTAGACATTTGTTGATTATTTCTAACCATTTGATGTTGAATATTTGTTTGGTGATGTAGGTATCTCTCAATTTCTTGAATTGGATTGATAATTTCTGGATTTTGAGATCTTCTACTTAACATACACTAGACCAAGATGAGATGAGAATGGTTGTTTTTGTTGTTTTTATTTTTATATATATTTTTATGTTTATTTATGTAAAGACAAACAAATTAACAACAAATTCTTAATGACCTAAGTGTACCCTAGACTTAAGAATGAGATTTCTCACAAAATAACTAGAATTCATTATGAATCACCCCTACAATAGATCAATCGGCCAGGTAAGAGGTGGGATAGTGGGAGGCTCCTCCTACTTTCGTAGGGACCTAATTAAATAACCACTTGTCCACTTAGGCGTTTGCCTTTGTAACTTCTAGCCTAGACACCGTTGTCCAAAGTAGAAATGAATTCAAAGCTTGGTCCAATCATAATGTGAACCCTAGGTGCAATTGCTATTTGATTTTTATTGGACTTGGGACAATGCAAGATGGAGTGTTTGTAGTTTGTGGACCAAGGAAGGGTGATGAAATCCCCACCTTATCTTGTTATGAAGATGCCTTTAAATTATTTTATCAATAAAATGCACACCCCAATTCAATCAAGTTTGTTTTGTGTAATAATGAAATGTCAATGCATGAACATGTTATTTGCAGAATTTGGAAAGACTCACATTGCTTCCCACACTCTTCAACATGAATCAAATGACAAAAATTGAAAACTAATGCACTCCTAAATGATGTATGTCCTAAAACATGATGGTTTGGTTTCTAATCTTGAAATGATTTATTTTTTATTTTAGTTTTCTGATTTTTTTTTTTAGTTAATGGGTTCTATCACAATTCTAAAATCTGAAAATAAAAAGAAAATAGTTGATAAGTTGGAACAAACTCACCAAATTTCCTTTTCTCCTTCCTTTTTTATTTATTTTCAAAGTACCTGCAAAATAAGAGAATAAATGTGAGTATGGATATACACAAATAGACCCAAAATTATCAAAATTAAGAATCTAATTCTCGGACAACGGCGTCAAAAATTGATCGCTCGAAATTATGTGTCGTTAAGCATATTCAAACATCAATCTTAAAATTTCAATTTCCACGTATAATTATTTGAAAAATAACAAGTGGTGAGATTGGGTCGAATTCGTAGGGAAATAGATTTTTAAAGTTGAAAACTTTGAGTTTTTAGAGGAAAAATAGAGAAGAAAGAAGAGATAGCATAATGATTTGATTTGTTAAGAATTGAAATTAATCGGACTTACTATGAACTCACAAAAGGATCATCCTTAAACGAGCATAATCAGATCATCTACTAAACTAAGACTACCTCTAAAACACTAATTAGAAGTAGAATATAAATTTTGAGTAGTGTCAATAGAAGAAAAAATAAAAGTTGTAGAACAAAAAGAGGGAGAAAAGATAACTTTTTTCAAAGGAGCTAATATCATTCATTATTAGAACTATATGAAATTTTACAGAGACATTGAAAATCAAAAGTTAACTTGACTTTTATAATGAAACTTTAACATAAAATGTTCGAAATACAATGTAACATGGGGAACTCAAAAACTAGAGAGAGAGGCAGTGGAGAGAGAAAATTGATGTTTGTAGCCGTCGTAGTCCTTCACGCGGATCCTTGGCAGCTCTAGACTCCTTCCGGTGGTCATTTGCAGTACCTCGAGTTCACCTCTTGCCTTAACAACCGCTGGTTTGAGAGAGATGTAGAGAGAGAGAGTGAAAGAGAGAGAGAGAGAGAGAGAGAGAGAGAGAGAGAGAGAACAAAAGCTAGAGAGAGAGGGGGATGCTACAGTACCCGCGGGTACTATAGCAAAGAGAGGGAGAAAGTGAGAGAGAGAAATTGGGAGAGAGAGATATTTGGATGGAAGGGGTGAGAGAGTTTAAAAATTTCAAAAGTTGTGAAAATTCAGGAGTTGAGAGTAAGAATTTCAAAAACAAGATTCAAGGTTGTCCTTTTCTCCCACTCTCTTGGTTTTTATAGAGGAGGATTCATAATTAAAAATTTGAAATTCAAATCTTCTAATAAATGAGTCCTTAATTGCTTGCATTAAGTTCCCCCTTGGTTAGAGGATTCTCCATAAATGCATATTTGAAATTTAAATTTGGAGAGGGATATTTCAAAATTCAAATTTTGAATTGAAGAATAAATGTTATTTTCGAGATTTTGAAATTCAAATTTAAAAAATAATATTTTTGAAATTTGAATTCCAAAATTCCCTCTTCTCTCTCTTAGTTGGCTTGTGATTCCCTTTTTAAGACAAAAAGAAATACAATCTTGTTCCTTCCAGAATTCGAACCCTCGTCACTTCTTTGAAATCCAAGTAGTCCAAACACTATGCCATTTGCTTGTTCATGTTCTGCATTCATATAAAATAACAGTTAAGTTCATGCGGCAATCAATGCACATTAAATAATTGTCGAGAAAGTCTTATTTGAGAATGAAATTGCTACCCTTATTCAATCTATGGAATGATGATATTTGAAATTCGAATTTTACATAATTGATATGTTTGAACGCACAATTGATTTATCTATCATTCCATGTGATTTTGTTCATTAAATTGGTAGCAAAGTGTATAAATTTCATCTATTATTTATGTAAAATTGTGAACTTATCAGTCATCTCAAAAAAAGGACATAGAAACATGAAAATCAAATAAATATGCTTTAAAAGAACCAAAGGAAGGATGATGGCAAAAAGTACACACCCTCTCCTGAGGCAAAGTAAAAAGGGTAGTAAAAAGTAAGTACTCTCAAAGCGCAATCAAATGAAAAAAAAAAAATAATCGCGCGAAATCAAAAAGTCCTTCACAACAAAATAAGACCAAATCCTAAAAAGTGTTGAGTTGGTGCGAGAACCGAAAAGCGGGCCTAGCCAACTAATCTAGAGATCTCTTTTTCTTTTCTCTCCCCTAAATAGTTCTTCACCAAAAGTCAGCGAAGGCAACGATATACCAAACAGGATAGAAATGAACTCCAAGCACCTCAAATGATATGCATAATCACCTATCCTGATTCCAAGTATAGTGGGAGGGAGAACGAAAACTTGAATTCAAATTGTCTACCATTTGCAATAGATATCTTTTAAAATAAAGTTTGATTATTTTTACTAATCATGGTAGTCCTAATTTTTCAAATGATTGCATTGCTAAGGGACTAACAATGATTAAGTTGGGGGATGTGATAAGTACATATTTTTAGATAAACAATAGATGAAATTTACACACTATACTTTCAATTTTATGTACAAAACCACATGAAATTTACACACGATACGGCTACAAACATCAGTTTTCTCTCTCCATTGCCTCTCTCTCTAGTTTTTGAGTTCCCCATGTTACACTATATTTAGAACATTTTCTGTAAAAGTTTCATTATGAAAGTCATATTAATTTTTTATTTTCAATGTCTCTGTAAAATTGCATGTAATTCTAATAATGAATGACAGTAGCTCTTTTGAAAAAAGTTATCTTTTCTCCCTCTTTCTGTTCTACAACTTTTATTTTGTCTTCTGTTGACACTACTCAAACTTTATATTCTACTTTTAATTAGTGTTAGAGGTAGTCTTAGTTCAATAGATGGTCTGATTATGTTCGTTTAGGCATGCTCCTTTTATGAGTTCATAGTAAGTCTGGTTAATTTCAATTCTTAACAAATCAAATCATCATGCTCCATCTTCTTTCTTCTCTGTTTTTCCTCTAAAAACTCAAGGTTTTCAACTTTAAAAATCTATTTCTCTGTGGATTCGACCCAATCTCATCACTTGTTTTTTTTTTTTTTCAAATAATTATATGTGGAAATTGAAATTTTAAGATTGATGTTTGAATATGCTTAACGACACATAATTTCGAGCGATCATTAACCTCCACTTTAAAACAAGACATACGT
Source organism: Zantedeschia hybrid cultivar (assembly GCA_030544215.1). Classification (NCBI taxonomy): domain Eukaryota; kingdom Viridiplantae; phylum Streptophyta; class Magnoliopsida; order Alismatales; family Araceae; genus Zantedeschia; species Zantedeschia hybrid cultivar. Next base: position 80,691,525 of record JARZZO010000014.1, read on the forward strand.
ATCCCCCGAATAGCCAAAAATGAAATAAATCTAGGCTAACCGAATTGGGCTCCCTAAGGCTTAACCCGGGTTATCCCTATCCTTAACCGGCAATCAAACATGGGCTCAATGTTGGCCAGCCCAGGATGGTCTTTCTTAGGCTTGATGGGCCTCACCTGACCTTTGTTTATGCATCTTTATATCTTTGTAGGAGTAATATTCGTTGCATGTATGTGCACTGCAACAAGTGCTATAGTGCAGCCGTCAGATCGCAGCCCCTCAACTCAAGCTAGAATGGTCTTTCAGTTTGACAATTTTTTTAATTAAAAAGAAAAAAAATGTCTTTGGGCACCGAATTTGGACATTATAATAAGTATTACTCTTTTTATATTAACAAGGGAAATGGGAGGTGGGGGTTACCAGACGTGGGCTGCCAGAGCCTCGGCATACGCTAGATGTTGACATCCTTTTATTTAGGGGTGTCAATGGGCGTGGACCGTCCCGGCCCGTAGTAACCCAGCCCGGCCCACTATCTTGGTCCGGCTTGGTCCGGCCAGCCTGCGTAAGATTTGCTAGGCCCATAGGAGCCCACCAGGCTTGTCCTGGCCCGCTCCCCATCTCTCCCCCTGTGCACGAACTTCGGCGGTTGCAAGAGGAGACGACGATTCTCAACGGATGGCCAAAGTAGCACTGTCCTCCAGCCGTTGCTCGACGACGCCATTCTACAGACCTAGATCACTCACTTCCGATGCGGGGGTGCATCCTTGGGCGTGTCCATCGACCACCTGCTGGGTGACGATGTAGCCCCCGTACACTTGATCAACGTCTGGGCAGACACCGCCCGCAACTTCCTCCCAGCAACCCCGCCATTGCTGGACCAGCCTGTCGTCGCCGCGCGGAACCCTCTTGCCCCGTTGTTTCCGCACCCAAGTGTCGTCCCGCTCTAACCTTGGCAATGCTGTATGGAGCGTCATCTTCGAAGAGGTGGGCATCAGCGAGCTGTTCGGGGTTTAAGGAGGGGCAATCGAAAATACCTTCGACCAAGGGCCCCCATTCGGTGGGGAAGGGCCAGACACCCTTATTCCCCTCCGGTAAAGAGATGAAAAAGAAACCCTCTTTCCAATGGTGGATGGACGAGGGCTTCCCGGAGAAGATCCCTCGGCCGAAGCGGGGAACGAAGCAGAACCAAGAAGATTTTTCCTGGGGTTTGATTTTGAAAAGATAACGGAAGATATTTATAGAATGGACGAAGTCAAGTATAGAATTAAGAGCCAAAAAGGCGTAAATTGTCCGCTAGGAATTCGGAAAGAACTGAGACGGAGCCAACCCATAGAAGCTCAAGAGTTTTACGACGAAAGGATGAAGGGGAAGACGAAAGCCTGTCCGAAAGCTGTGCTCATAAAATGAGAAAGAGCCCGGCCGAGAAGAGTTGGCTCTTGTATGCCTCTAGGGCCGAACGGGTGTCATCCAAGATGGAATCAGATAATAATTAGTTATGCCCGTAAGCTCCTCAACACTGAGGGCATAGGCCACCTCTGAGACCTTCTCGGCCTGATGGCGGCCAGTTGTAGAAGGCTCGGCAGGAGCAGTGATCGATTCTATCTCGTCCGCCATGACGGAAAGGAAGGAGTTCGAGAAAAAGGGAGATGACAGAGAAGATTGAGGAGTAGGTTTAGACGAAGAGCACGATGAGCTGCTCTCGGCCGAAAAAGAACTACTAGACAAGAATCAAAAGAAGAAAAGGCTGGAGCTGAGGCTTACCCTCAGATTAGGAACTCCCCTGCGATTGACAAGACGTCCCCGGACGGCCTCGATGGAACACTCGCGGCCGGAGAAGAAAAGACGTGCGCGGCGCTGCTCGCAGAAACGCTCTGGTGCGGAGAAGAAGAGAGAGAAAGCGAAGGAACAGTTCTAAGGCGAACGAAGCCGATATTTATAGGGGAACCTAAGGGGGTCGGACGGCGAACCGATGGCCGAGATCTTCCAACCTTTCGTCTCCCCCTTGCTCGGATGATTGCCACGTGTCCCGTCCTTTGCCATGATGACGAGTAGGCTGCGGGATTGAAGAGAGGCGATCGACGGCCGGAAGTAGTCTGTGCTTTCGGCTACTCCTCCGGATCCCCGCCACGTGTCCCGATCCCCGTATCGGGGGCCGGAGTGGCGGCGATCCAGGTGAGTTTTCGGACAGAGAGCCGAAACTGTAGTAATCCGAGTGATGACTGTTGACGGTGGAGATCTCTTGTATTTTCGGCTATCCGGTTGGATGTTTGACACGTTTCCTGTGTTTGTTGTGATGCGACCGTGAAGGCGGGAGATTCAAAGTCATTTCCGCCATCACTTGGCGCCCTAAAATGTTCTGGTAACCCTACCTTTTCGCACCTGGGACGAAGGTGTTTGTCACCAAGTCTCGGCCTGGGACGAAGGTGTTTGTCACCAAGTCTCGGCCTGAGACGAGACTGTTTGTCACCAACTCTCGGTTGGCTTTAGACAAGGCCATGACTCCCAGTTTTTAAATAAGAATGTTGATAACAGTTTCAGACGAAGATCATCTATCGGATTTTATCTTTCCGTAAGGGCTTCAAACTTTACTCTCGGCGTTTCATAAAGTTGAGAACGACGAGAGTAGGGGGCCCTGTAATGAGGGAGAATATGATTAGGCCCAGTACTAGGGGCCAGCCCGATATAAGAGAGACAGTCGAATCTCATTCGGCCCATCAAGTAAACCGAACAGAAACGGCCCAGACGCCTTATTGAAATAGTACAGATTCGGCCCAAGCGGTGGGCTCTGTTAACAACCGTAATCGGCCCAGTCATAGCAAATAATAGGCCGAAGTGAGCCCGACCCATTCCGGTTAGCTGCTACCTAGCCATCGGCCTATTAACGGGGTATTTCGGTAATTTTCTCTCAAACCCCAAAATAGTCCTATATCGGCTGCAACAAGAAGAGAACTTCCATCCTCTGCTATAAAAAGAAGGCTATTCATTGCGGAAAATGTACACCTTAAGCATTCAAGCTTCTTCCTTCCTTACTTCTGAATTGAATCTTCTTCAAAGGCTGACTTAACTATCGGAGGGGGTTTTCCTAGGCCGAAACCCGGGACTCTCGCTGACTGGTTCTTCCTCTCGCAGGAGTCTCGGCTTGAATCTTTGCCAACTTCTTTGTCCAGATCCGCTTCGGTAACTGACCTTTCGGTTCACATCCGGATTCTGCTTTCGGAATCTATTAGTGATAGCTTCGGCTACATCATAATTAAATTTTATAAATTTATCGATTGTAACATATGTTTACTGTACTTTCTTATTTGATTATTCCATATATACACAATTGAGTTTATGATAAACACAGGCTATCTGAAAAATGATAAATATAAAATGCTAAGTTACAATGACCATAATAAGGTTTACCAACTAGTTCCTTTGCCTTGGCGGTTTGCGCCTTTCATCGCAATCCTACTCATAGTTTTTATTAGCTCATACTTCAATGACTTGAAAACTTTTTTTTTGCATTTACACGCCCTGTTAACCTATACATTAAAAAAATTGAACATTTTTCCTTGAAAATTTGAAATTAATAATAAAATTTGAATTCAACAAGATTGGTAACTTTTCATATTCATTCTTATTGTAAGGCCGGATAGGACAATTGGGCAATTTTTTTCATGTTACCATTCACACTTTCAAGGTCGATAAGTGAGAATTAATTTTGCAGATGTACAAATTTTAAATTATTTACTTTAAATATTATATCATTATTAATAAATTTAAATTTATTTCAATGATATATTATTAATAAACACAAAACTTAGGGGTGTCATTGGCCCACCGAAGGTTCAACGTTAGAAAACTCGGGCCTGGACCTGTTATAAAGTCTCAGCTGGACGTAGCCTGGGCCCTAGAAAAAAATGTGGGCTCCTTTTGATTGTGGGTTAGCCAACGAATAACCTGAGTTATCACACTTCTAGTCTGTTTTGTGGTTTGATTGTGAGATTAACTCATTAAAAAATAGGTTAAACAGGTGCTAACCCGGCGTTAGCCTGGGCCAACATATCCCATCCCCATGGGTGGGATAGAATGGGTTAGCCCATGTGTTAATGCTTCATTTAAATATTATTAAATATTAGTAAACAGTAAGTAATAAATATTAATGATTATTAATACTATTTTGATCAATTAATATTAATTAACGTTAATCATAGTTAATTATTTTGATTAATATTATTATGCTCTATTACTGATCAAAATTTTGATTAATATAAAAATAAAATGTTAACAGATATTCAAATAAATTAATTATTAATATATGAAACATACTTAATAATTATGTGGAGAGATAATGATGAAATTTACAATATTTTTTATTTTTAGTAATGAAACTTGTTTACATAAATTATTTAAATCATATTTTTGTTATTACCTAAAATACATTTAAGAGTATTTGAGTGATATAAAATTCATCTAAGTATTCATAATTTGCATATGATTGATTCAAAGTACACATATGATAAATTAAAGTACGTATCAACTTAAAAAAAAATTAAACAAAATTTCTATGTGCCTATCCTAAGTTAACCTCCACTTTAAAACAAGAGATACGTATCCCCCGAATAGTCAAAAATGGAGTAAATCTGGGTTAACCTAACCGGGCTCCCTAAGGCTAACCCGGGTTATCCCTATCCCTATCTGACAATCAGGCCCTGTTTGATTTTAGGATAGGAAAAAGGCTAACCTGGGTTAGCCTAAGGGAGCCCGATCAAGATAGCCTTGATTTAATTCATCTTTTACTATTTTAGGATAAGTAGTTCCTATTTTAAAGTGGAAGTTAGCTTAAGATAGGTACATAAAATCTTTATTTAAATAATTTATATAAATAAGTTTTATTATTAAAAATAAAAAATATAATAAATTTCATCATTATCTTTTCACATAATTATTAAGTGTGTTTTATACATTAAAATAAAAACAATTAATGTTAATTGTTATTCAAATTTCTTATAAGTAAATAGAACATAATAAATTTTATCGTAATAATTAACTATGATTAATGTTAATTAATGTTAGTTAATCAAAACAATATTAAATAATATTTAGTAATCATACTAATATTTATTAATATTAAACTTTATTAATAATATGAATTCATGGTTATTAATAATATTTATTAATATTGTTAATAATAATTAACATTTCTTACTTAACATTTTTAATATTTAATATTATTTAAATGGAACATAATAAAATTTATATGAAAAATTAACTATGATTAATGTTTACTAATATTTATTAATCAAAATAATAGTAGTTACTATTTATTAATCATAATAATATGTATTAATATTGTTTAATATACATTAATCACAATAATATTTATAATATTATCAATATTAATTAACATTTATTAATATTAATTAATCTTTATGAATATGTATTAATCAATATAATATTTTATTAATATTAATAATAATAATAACATTCGTTACTTAATATTTATTAATATTTAAATAAAACATTAACATATGGCTAACCCTTTCTATCCCACCCCTGAGGATGGAATACGTTAGCCGGGCTAAAGCCTAGTTAGCACCCATTTAACCTATTTTAATTCGGATAAATTAATCCCACAATCAAACTACAAAATAAGCTAAAAGTGGGTTAACCCGGATTATTCACGGGCTAACCCACAGTCAAACAGGGCCTCAAAAATGGGCTCAATGTTTAGCCAGCTCGGTATGGTCTTTCTTAGGCCCGATGGGCCTCACCTGACCTTTGTTTATGCATCTTTATATCTGTGTAGGAGTAATATTCGCTGCATATAAGTGCACTGCTGCAGGTGCTACAATGCAGCCGTCAGATCGCACCCCCTCGACTCGAGGTAGGTTGGTCTTTCAATTTGACATTTTTTTTAATTAAAAGGAAAAACATGTATCTGGACATCGATTTTGGATATTATAATAAATAAAATAATATTTGCTGCAATATTATATATATTGTAATCTACGTGGATTGTAATGCATGACATAACAGCCGTCTAGATTTAAGAGCGGGTGTTTGGGGGGCAGTTTTTATTTTTTGTTCAGATTTTTTTAAATTTTTTGGAGCCTTCGAAGTATAATTGGGTTACTCGAGTCGGCTCCGATCCGACAATATAACTTTTTTTAAAAAAAAATATTTTTTATACATAAATCGAGGTTTGTGTCGATTTTTTTTAAAAAAAAATACAGTCGAGTGGGAGTCGACTTGAGCAACTCGGATGTACCGTCCAATTTTTGATCAAACGATTCAAAAAAATTTTAAAAATTCAAACATAAAATCAAGAAAAATAAAAAAATGCCTGACTTTTTAAGGGGGGTGTTTTTCATTTTTTTTGTTTTCTTGTCAGATTTTTTTAATTTTTTTAGAGTGTCCGATTAATCCGTCCATACAGACGGGTTAGTCGGGCGGCCCCTGACGGGACTGTACACTTAAAAAAATATTTTGCATGTAAATCGAGTTTGTGTATATATTTTTTTTTAGAAAAAATATACAATCGAGTCGAAGCTGACCCAAGTAACCCGAATGTATCGTCGAATTTTTGATTAGACGTTTCAAAAAAAATTGTAAAATCCAACAAGAAAACAGAACGAAAAAAAAAAAATTTTTGCGGTGAGCGTGGATCGAACACGCGACCTTCAGATCTTCAGTCTGACGCTCTCCCAACTGAGCTATCCCCGCTTCGTGTTAACATTGGATGAACTACATATAATAAACAAAACATTAGACTTTCTTCTTCTTACTCCCCTTGTCTGCCCCCCACCAGTTCCCAGTTCCGGAAGCATGGCGGACGACGCGTCCTCCGCCGCCGCGGAGCGCCGCCTCCTCCCCTCCTCCTCCTCCTCCACTGCCTCCCCCTCCGCTCGGTCCCGTCCGGCGCCGCGACGCTTCGTGAAGTCGCACATTCCGGAGTCCATCCTGTCGGACCCGGCGCTGAAAGCCGCCATCGCTCTGCTCCCTTCCAACTACAACTTCGAGGTCCACAAATCCGTCCACCGTGTCCGCTCCTCCTCCGCCCGCCGCGTCGCTCTCCAGCTCCCCGACGGCCTCCTCATGTACTCCCTTCCCCTCGCCGACATCCTCCGCTCCTTTGCCTCCGCCGCGGATGTCGCCGTCCTCGCCGAACCCACCTACGGCGCCTGCTGCGTCGACGACTTCGCCGCTGCCGCCCTTCGCGCCGACCTCCTCATCCACTACGGCCACAGCTGCCTCGTCCCCGTTAGCGCCTCTCGCGTCCCTTCCCTCTACGTCTTCGTCGACATCCGCATCGACGTCCCCCGCCTTGTCGCCGCCGTCTGCTCCAACTTCCCGCCCTCCACCAGGCTCGCCCTCGCCGGCACCGTCCAGTTCAACGCAGCCGTCCACGCCGCCCGGGCGGCGCTGGCGGAGGAGCACGGCTACGACGTGATGGTGCCCCAGGCGAAGCCGCTGTCCGCCGGAGAAGTCCTCGGGTGCACTTCCCCGGCGGTCCCCAAGAGCAGGGGCGTTGAGGCGGTGGTGTTTGTGGCCGACGGCCGCTTCCACCTGGAGGCCTTCATGATCGCAAACCCTGGGATCAAGGCCTTCCGATACGACCCGTACCTAGGGGTTTTGTTTTCGGAGGAATACGACCATGTGGGCATGAAGGCGGCTAGGAAAGATGCGATCTTGGCGGCGAGGGGGGGGAGGAACTGGGGAATTGTGCTGGGTACCCTGGGGAGGCAGGGGAGTACCAGGGTTTTGGACCGGGTTGTGGGGCGGATGGAGGAGAAGGGGCTGGACTACACAGTGGTGTTGATGTCGGAGATCTCTCCGGCGAGAATGGAGCTGTTTGGGGACTCGGTGGACGCTTGGGTGCAGATTGCTTGCCCACGATTGTCGATAGACTGGGGGGAGGAGTTCAAGAAGCCTGTTTTGACGACGTTTGAGTTGGAGATTGCTCTGGGTTTTGTACCGGGTTGGTGGGAGAAGAAGAGGGCGACGATGGTGAAGAGTAGTTCAGGTGATTGCGGTGGTGGTTCGTGTGGTTGCAGTCGGGAGGATGGTCAGACAGGTGAGGAAGAAGAAGAAGAAGTTTATCCTATGGATTATTATGCTCAAGATGGAGGAGATTGGAACAGCTCATATGCCAAGCATAAGTTGGTGAATGGCGGTAGGAAACCTGCTCGGGTTCAGAAAGGTAAATCGGATGTACCTTTACCATGCTAGATATTTTAGTTCATCTTCTGTTCCCTTGCATATTAGTCTAACATTGAATTTTGTGTGTGATTTGGCTTTAACAATCATCTACGCTTAATTCAGATTAACACTAGAGCCCTGTTTGGCTACAAGCATAAACGCGGTTATGTTTATGATAAATGCATTTTCTATCATAACCTCAGTTTGGAAGGTACAAAAACAGGTCTCATAAACTCACTTGAGTTTACCATAAACACAAAACAGCCTCATAAATGCATTTTCCATAAACCTACTAGGAGTTGGTTTACGCTGGAGCCTCTCTCAGATTTACCATAAACTCACATAAGTTTATGCAAAACAACCAAACGCTAGTTTAGAAAAACACCTTATGATAGATGGGTTTATGATAAACGTGTTTCCGATAAATCTGTTTGCGTTTTCTTAAGTTGCATCCAAATACGGTAGAACTTTGAAGAATATGCTTATGGAATGGAAGGCCTTTTACCAACATCATGAGCTTTTCATCGAAAAAAGTCACATACTTATATAAAGATTATTATAGAAAGCACTTTCAGACAACACCAGTAGTAACAAATGTATGGTAGGGTATACTGTGTTGTTTCTTAGCAGGAAAACTTTCCTTTTCTGGTCTTTGGTGCATTTTAGTCATTTCTGCTTTCAGTCAAGATAAATGGGAAGTACTAATAATACAAGTTGAGTGGTTTTATTCTACCGTTGTTTCAATTTTTAACAGAAAATGTTGAGAATATTTGTTATTGGGACATTTTGTTTCTGATGTTGGTCAAGCTGGTTACTTCCTGCAATCTTCATGAATACACTGGACACTGAGCAAACCATGTTTGTTTAAATTGTTCAAATATCCATAGTATGTATCTGTCAATATACTTGGAGACTCTCATAAAGTTTTAGGGTGTCTGGGGAACTCTATCTTTTGCGGAGTCTGCTTCTAAACATTGATTTATTTTAATTTTTGTCCTAATCTTTAGAAAATGATGTATCCTAACTCTTCACCAGTTTGACAAAACAAGGACAGCGTTTAAAAATTGTGCTGTTTTAAGTGGGATGACCCATCTTCTCTGCTCTGACCTCCAGTCTTATCTGTCCTTCCCACAGGAGAAGATGTGGGGAGCAAAACCAAACTCCACAACATCCATATCCAAAAGAGTGACGCTGCAAGGGGTTCCTTCAGCTGCCTGCCCAGGCAGAGTACAAGTCCCTCTTTGTCACCCGCCTCTCCCCACTCCACTTTGTAGCACTAGCACCATGAGTGATCTTCCCCAGTTTGAGTATTTGAAAGATCCTCCGAGTATTCAAATCTGAAGAAAGGGGCATGATGTTGGGGAATGATGTTGGATTGGTTAAAGGCAACTGAGATTTCTGACCATTAAGGGAAGGGTCCTTCCACTCATCAGCACTAAACATGAAAATTTAGCAGCATTGGGATTCAGTTTGGGTTCCCTGTGGTTACCTTACCAAGTGATGGGACAATTTGGGATGAAATGTTGGTGGCATGGGAATTAATTTGGATACCTGAGTCTATTTGATGTGGGCATCTACGGTAATGATCTGACTAAGGCAAACTATTTGAGATCAGCAAGGTGCAGAAAATGATAACAAATATAACACCGGGCAGCCACAACAAATCCATGAAATAAACTGCATGAAATAACAAGAAGCCTGCTGTAGAACTGTCCCTCGCAGTGAGGAAACATGGAATGTAGAATCAATCGATTCGGATCATGATAGGCACTAGCCGATCCGATTCTAGGGCTAATATACCTAAAAAATAAAAAGAAAAAGAAAATTGTCCGTGACTGATCAGATTGGAATTGGCCGAATTGCTGATCCGGATTTGGCAAATCGCCCAATCTAGCCCGATCCAGGGGGATTGAGGCAGATCCAGCCAAAAGGGGATTTTTAAGCCCCTATTCTTCTACTGTCTGCTGTTCTTCTAATTTAGTCGATCCTGAATCGACCTTTCTTCCATTGGATCAGCATGAATCGTCTGATCTTGATCGGATTGGATTAGGATCACGACCGGCCAATCCAGGGAGCCGATCCGATCCTATATTCCATGTGAGGAAATGTAGGACCGAACCGTAGTAGGGACTACCTCTAGTCTAGAAAATCAAATCCATAATCAATGATTCGATCTGAACCAGCAGGTGGGTTCCTTTCGTGCACACAATGGACCATGGTTATTGCATAGTTACTAACCACTAAATCCAAACTTACACTAAATCATAGTTTATTTTTTGGATTTTAAATCCACTGTCATCGGGTCAAAAGTGACTTGTCCAATGCAACTATTTACATCAAACATAGTCCAAATTCTCGTTAAGATGTGTAACGGAGATCTCCAGTAATGCACAATTCAGAAACAAAATAATAAGATGCAACAAATAAAAGTTTAAAAGCGAGGTCATGTTCATTGTACAGCAGCAAAAGAAGGAAAATTAAACACATACCCAAGAAAATAGAGAAACGGGCCATACCTGAAAGATTTTACTCGAATTGATCCTATATCCTGCAGCTTCTGTTTTCTGAAAAATATGTTTTATAATCTTCATGAGAACTCATATTGAGATCTTATTAGGGATCATTTATATCCCTACTGTCATCCCGCACTCACTACTCTGGTTTGCTCGTCCTTTTATAAGAAATATTTTTATATTCATTTCCATCATGCAATGGATTAATTCTACACTTGAATTTCATGAGATGGTTCTTTAAAATGGAATAGGATGCATCTATCATAAACACTACAGGAAACAATGGGTAAAAAAATTAACAAGAATCTAGCACATTTACTTTTTCTTCATTACTAAACAGTTTGCATGCTTAGGATTTCTTGTTTCTTTTTCTTCTTTTGTAATTGGCGGTATTTATAATGCAATAGTAATTAATATTAATATTAAAAAGATATAAAAATACTTATTGGAAGTAATCGTCGTAGGGTCGCAAGGATGAGTCATTTCATTTCTGATCTTTAACTGGTCTTTAAATTCATGGTTGGTTGCCTCACCGACAAGGTGACCCACCCTTTGACTTGAAATGGCGGGGATAACCTTTCATTGGCAATTGTAAGTGGCTGGGCAGACTGTCCACTGACAGTCCTCTTAGATCCACACGTCCGCTCCAGAAGGCCTCCAGATACCCACTGGGTTAGGTGAAAAAATAGACTAACCCGGGTTTGCAATCTCATGACCACATTGTCCATGTCCTAGCTGACGAGTGAACTCAAGTAGGGTCTCTATCCTCTGCCTAAATTGAGGTCCTGAATCTGGACTTTGAAATCGTAAGAAAAGAGATGCTATGTGCCTTGACATCACACAATATAAGGAACTTGACCCATGTGTTCCTCTATTCCCAAGAAACATATCAGATAAGCCCGTCTTGCTAATGAAGTGATGTCACTTAAATCTTAAGAAATCAAAACATCGTAAGGAATCATCGTTCATCTTAAAATGTCTTCTTGACTTCGATACATTTTAGATGATCTTTATAGGAGTACACTAGAGCATGCCTCCTAGCATTATTTTACCCCCTTTTTGGGGTCATCATCATATATAAGTGTTCTTGTATTTCGTGCTAAAGTCATAAAAATATCAGTATAAAAGAGCATAAGGAATTTAGAAAGCTTCACTCTCTTCATTTCAGGATAAGTCTTCAAGCTCATGTGAGCTAGTTCTAGATGGACTTGTTCTCATTTTCATTTTCATTCATAAAGAGGAATATCTTGTGGTCATTAAGTTTAGACATGCTTGATTTCTTTTTATAAAATGGGTCTCCATTTGGAGAACAGGTTCATGTTTGGGTTAAACTAAGGTCCTTAAAACAGTTGTAAAGTTTCTTACATGAGATCACTAAACATCAACTAGTGGCCTTCTTAGACAATAGAAGGTTTTTCTTTGTCATAATTCATGCTGAAAACAAGGGGAAAAACCAACAGAAAACAACAATAATAAACATGAAATTTCATCGGGTTTTTAGGGGGTGCCCAGGTGTCGAACCTGGTGCCACTTCAGGAGGGACCTCAAAAGAAAAAAAAACACAAAAACTTTTCATTACTTCCCCATAACAGAAATTATTTTGAAATAGTTTCCCCTGTTTTCCCATGTTTTTACACCCTTCATAACCCCTGTTAAATCCAAAATAGAGGAGGAGACAGTAGAGGTATCACTCTACTTTAAAAAGAGAGTCGCCGCCGGACCCCTGCCGGCCAATGCCAAGCTGCCACCGACCGTCACAGCCACAGGCTGCCCCTCACTCCGTTCTCCCTCTTCTTCTTCTCTCTCACTGCCTCTCTATCCCTTGCTCCCTCCTCCTCTCTCTCTCTCTCTCGCCGCCTATCTCTTTCTCCCTCTCTTTCGCCGCCTCTCTCTCCCTCTCACCTGCTGGATAAACTCAGCAGCTCCCTCTTGTTATTCTTCTTTCACACGTCTAAATCACACCCATGAACCTTCACTTTCTTTTAGTTTTAAATTTTCTAAGGAAACATAACCACCAATCTTTAACTAATCATTTGTTAAAATTGAGAATTTGTTGTTCATTTTCCAACTAGTAGATAGTCAAATAGGGTTGGTTGCGGACCATTACAAGATGGCACTGTCCACTCTACTTACAAAATTGTAAATGCTTCTTCATTCATAAATTCAAGCATTTATACTTTTTAAGAATTTAAAATGACGAGTATAAATAAAGTATATACATAAATTTTCACATTTTGTTTATTTATAGTTAGATAGCATGCACTGTAGACATATGCAGTATGATCAAAATATGCAAAACGCGCAATTGCCACCAAGTGAAAATAATAGCTGAGCAAAATTTATTACTTATTGCATGTGTATTTTTTAATTTAAAAACTACCGATGATGCCTTGTAGTATAGATTATCAAAACAAGATAGTTCTAATAGTATAGCATAAACATACAAGTACGGTTATGCCATATGTTCAATTTTTTTTACACAAGGCATCATATTGCATATGTCTACAATACGTGTTACCTATCTATTAAACAATAAAATGTGAAAATTTATATATGTATCTTATTTATACTTGACTCTTGTTGTAAAAATTCTTAAAGGTTGCATTAAGTACTTGAATTTGTAAATAAATGAACTATTTAGAAGTTTAGTAAGTAGATAATGTCATCTAAAGGAGAATTTGGACCTTGTTTGATGTAAACGTCCACATTGGACAGGTCGCACATTACTTTTGAACTGAGGATAATGAGATTAAAATCAGGAGATTGAACTACGGTGTAGTGTAAGGTGAGATTAGTAACTCCCTAACTCTTCGGTAATTGTGCAATAACTAAGGTCCATTGCACCCATAGTTGTCAAGGTGGTAAGGCGACCAAAGCGTGCTTGGGGTTCTGGACCGCCTAAGCGCTTAGGCGCCAGCCTAGGCGCCAACTTTATAATATAATATTTTAATTATATATATATATACATATATATATATATATATATATATATATATATATATATATATATATATATATATATACACTACATATACATATGTATATGTAGTGTATATATCTATCTACCTATCTATCTATCTATCTATTTATGTATATATATACATTTAGATTTACACACACACACACACTATATATATACACATATATATCTAAATGTGTGTATATATATATATATATACATACACATATATATGTATGTATAAATGTATGTATGTAATAGGTGTATATGTCTAACTGTATAATATATACATACATATATATACACATATATATCTAAATGTGTGTATGTAATATGTATATATATGTATTAGTATGTATTTATAGAATTATATGTGTATATATATACATATATGTATATACACAAAGAGAGGGGCAGGGACCTTAGGTTTCAGCAATGTGGGCACCTTGGGTGCCTTTTCACCTGTTGGAAAGGCGCCCAGCACCTTGGTGCTGGAAAAGCGCCTAGGCGCCTAGGCGGGCGCCTTTGACAACAGAGATTGCACCATTGTCCAAGTGCATGGATATTTTCTATATGTATAGTCCCTAATGTCATAATTTGGATGATATTCGTACTTGAAAGCAGAAACATATATGTGAATTTACATTCTTTTATATAACTATATTGCTTAAAGGAATTTAGTTATAAAGTAATTCTAATGCAATCTAATTTAGTATGTCAAATAAGCATGTTTATATGAATGAGAATTTTTTATGCACACTTAAGCATTTTTTAGGATTATATATTTAACGCACTCGTTTTTTATATGTATGATAATGTTTACAATTTAAGCAAAAATTTATTATATGAATTCAGGTTTGGAAAACATATGCATTTATTTGTATATTACATACATGATACACATATCATATTTAAATGTATACATATACATACATATATATGTATGTTTGTATATATAAATCTAAATATATGTATGTAATATGTATATATATGTATTAGTATGTATTTATATAATTATATATATACATATATGTATATACACAAAGAGAGAGGGGCAGGGACCTTAGGTTTCAGTAATGTGGGCACCTTGGGCGCCTAGGTAGGCGCCTTGGCGCCTTGGGCGCCTTTTCACCTGTTGGAAAGGCGCCCAGTGCCTTAGTGCTGGAAAAGCGCCTAGGCGACGCCTAGGCGGGCGCCTTGACAACAAAGATTGCACCATTGTCCAAGTGCATGGATATTTGCTATATGTATAGTCCCCTATGTCATAATTTGGATGATATTCGTACTTGAAAGCAGAAACATATATGTGAATTTACATTCTTTTATATAACTATATTGCTTAAAGGAATTTAGTTATAAAGTAATTCTAATGCAATCTAATTTAGTATGTCAAATAAGCATGTTTATATGAATGAGAATTTTTTATGCACACTTAAGCATTTTTTAGGATTATATATTTAACGCACTCGTTTTTTATATGCATGATAAGGTTTACAATTTAAGCAAAAATTTATTATATGAATTCAGGTTTGGAAAACATATGCATTTGTTTGTATGATAAATTATAAGTATAGTCTTCAATGATTCATAATCATGGTCGTAATCATAAGATTGTAGTGCACCTTTGTAGCGTGCTTGTCAAGGTGGACACCTAGACGCCTAGTCAGAATTCAATCTGTTAAGTGCTAGGTCACCTTTCCCAAGCATCAAATGATGTGAATCCAAGACCACCGCAAGTTTCGTTGCGCTTAGAAGCTTCCCAAAGCCCGTTTGAAGTGTAGATTATTTTTAGAGGAGTCCATAGGTATTTTATGTGGCCTATTTGGAGCCCGTTTAGCATATTTTTTATTTTTTCTAAATTTTAGATATATTTTTCAGGAATTTTTAGTGTGAATTTTTGCAATAATTATCTAATTAGAGATGTTTGAGTCCGTCTTGGAGTTAGGTAGTCAAGTTTGAGTCAGAAAGGTCCATAAACACTATACATATGGCTGTACTCTCTCTTTTCTAATTATGGATGAATTTTAGTGCGAATTTCGATTAATTTCTGGTGTTTCTCTTTGTGACGGAGAAGATGGCCTTGCGACGGGGTTAAATTTGCCCTATGACGGGGCCATGTGTGATGCCTAAGCTGTTGGTGCAACGTTTGAAGCCTCCCTACTGTCAGGGCGATGCTGGTGGTCTCTCCAACCCTCTTCTTATTCTTTGCTAGAAGAATAAAAAGAGTAGAAGAAGAAGAGGTCGGAGGAGAGGGCCGGACCTCTTGCCGCCGTCAGCAGCCCTTGCGGCCAGCGCCTCTGCTGCGTACGTCGCAGCCCTCTATACTTGCAGCCACCATCGCCTGTCCTTTCTGGCGGCGACCGCCCGTGCCGTCCGCTTACTCCGCCACCGCAATCGCCCTTCCCCACTCTCTCTCTTTCTATCTCTCTGTTAGGGTTTGTGGAGTATAAAGGTGGAGAAGGACGAAGAGAAGGGTCCGTGCCCTTTAATTGTTAACTAGGTCAAGGCTGGATCACCCGATTCCCACCTGCTTGGTTCGGACCTAGGTGCCCACCGGTCCAAACCAGATCCATCTAATAAGGCCGAACCCTAAGTTCTTATATGGTCTGACCAAAGTCTGACCATGATTCAAACTAGTTCCATCAGTGGTCCGAGCCACGTTCATCCAAATCTATGCGCCTAGATCCAGTTGCTGTGAGCCATGGTCCATTGCACTAGGCAATGCAGCACAAGTTATTAGTGCACCGCCCTTGTTTCGGACTCGTCCAGAATCTAATTCACGTGCCGTCTGCGTCGTTGGATTCATCTCAATGAGGCCAACCTTGTTCCAACATGCTACTGCCCCGACTGCACCTTATTTTGTGTGCCCACCTTTAAAGGCCGTGTCAGTCACTTAAGGGCACCTCAGTGCTCTGTTTTGCATGTCAATCGCATTGGTGGCATCCTTGCAACCAGGTAGACTTCATCCAGTACCCCACTCACCAGCAGTGCATCATTTTACGTACTGCTCCTATATGTTGAGGTCCTACCTTTTGTCCTTTAGCACTATGAGCTCCTTTCTATTCACAACAAGAGTTTGTTTACCTAATGGGACAAGCGCCAACCTGATTTTTAATAACCTGTTCAAAGAAAGCTCCATGTCCACAGGTGTCGTTGATTTACTCTCCCAACGGGTGAAATTATTGCTGAAATTGATGGTGTCTTTATGGAGCTTTACAAGCAATTCGGGAAGGTTCTGGACTTCAATGGTAGATGGGCTAACGTCTTCTCTTCAGATAATCTTACATTATTGTTGGCCAAGAGTGGATGGAAGAGCGCCATGCCACTTCAACTCGGAGCAACCCAGTTATATTCTTCAGCTAGTACGCTTGAAAGACGATTCTAATTTGATTAACGACCAGTCAACTTCTCTAGAGGAAATGGAAGAGGTAATTTACGAGGCTGATCCAATGTTGATCGAGGAGTATGAAAATCAAATGATATGAAGCTGATCTAGCACTTGCATATGAGTATTTTGAAGAGGTAGAATCCAAGATGTTAGATATGACTCCTGAAGTCTATTGTGAGGCTAGTTTCACATTTATAACTAAGCAAAATGAGCCAAAAAAGGAAGAGACAATCAAGGATGTGGTCAGTCAGCCAAAGATTGTTCAAGACACTATTAGCTAGCATGCTTTTAACCACATATGGAGTGATATTAAGGCATACTTTTCACCTTGAGTTGGAGCTTTCTTTTGCGTGGTGATCTCAACAGCATTAGCCGTACATCATTGCTTTGCTGTTTTCATCATCTCCCCATGGATATTGTCACACTTCAAAACTTGAGGACAAGTATTCTCCAACCATGGAGAATGATGGGAATCTAATATCCCCTCCCCTTTTTTTTCTTCTCATCTTTATCCCCTCCTTCTCTTTTTTTTTTTTTTTTTTAATAGAGGACTGGTGGGGGGGCCTAGGGCCGGCCGGCTTCTTCTCTCCCTCCCTCCCTGTGGTGCAGTTCTCTCTCTGCTGGTTGTTGGCGCTAGGGCTGCAACATTGGGCGGGCTAATCCGAACTCGTACAGGTAAACCCGACCCACGAATCCAACTGACCCAACAAATGATGGGTTGGATTGGGTTAGGGTTATGACAGTCACCAACCCGAGGCTAGACGGATCAGGTTGGGTTAAGCGGTCGGGCAACTCGGACCAACCCGAACCCGTTACTGTAAAAGCTATCTTATAACCCTAGTATCTTAAATGACAATGTGCATGTGGATAGATTCCTATAGGAAATCATGTAAATAAGTAGCTATGCGTTTTTTTTCATTATGTGGTTAAGGTGGATAATATTATGACAGGAAATATGCTTAGGAATGTGAGTTGTAACCCGGCCCAACCGATCAACTCGACCCAACCCGATGAGGGTCGGGTTACATGGGTTGGGTTGGGTTGAAGGATTTATCAACGGGCTGGGTTAGGGTTGATAGGGGTCGGGTTGGATCGGGTTAGGGTTGAGATCCTTTATGCATGGGTTGGGTTAGGGTTGATATTAACCCGGGCTAACCCGGCCCGAGTTGCAGCCCTGGCTGGTGCCCCTGCTGCTGCTGTTGGAGGCTAGTTGCTGCTGTTGTTGGTGCTCTGGTGCTGCTGTTTTGCTGTATTGGTGCAGATTTTGCTGCATTAGAGGGACTGCTGTCAGGTATTTCTTCGTCCCTCGCTCCTTTTTTGTATCTCTTCTTTTCTTGTGCACAATACACATTCATGTTTATGTATTTTTGCATGCATCTCATTAATTCCATGAACCCTAGTGGCCATGTTTTTTTTTTTTTTTAAGGTAAAACCCTAGTTTTTTTCTTCTTCTTCTGCATGGAAGCATGCACACATACACATATATGTGACTGCAAAAATTTTGTTTCAACAAAGGCATAGAGTGCGAGAGCTTTGAGAATGATGAGTTTAGATTTGTATACGGTGTCTCCATTGCAAAAGAGTGGCATTATTGATACCCACTAGAGTAGAAAGAGGTAAAATAGCTAAGAAATGGAACTGGACTAGATGCAGAGATTGGTGCAAAAGTGGTAGGGTGAAGTCCAGGGAAAGGAAGGCCACTGAAATGCTCAAAAGAAGTTCTAGATGAAGAAATGGACAACTCTAATAGAGTTAGTGTTTAAAAACCCCTGGGTGGATATTGAGCAAATAAGCCTGAAAAGGAAGCCAATGGACAGCAAAATGGATCTAGTACCTCACGGACAGTGCATCAAATGGGTAAACAAGCCGGACCAATGTGTCAACATGTCGAAATACCCCTATAGAGCTATAAATAAACCATCATATGAGAAACAACAATCGGACTGCTTAACAGTGCCAAAGACTTCACAAATAGGGCATCAAACAGATAAATACCCTAAGTCATTCTGGTACAAAGTTGTGCTGACCTGGCATGAAAATTGGGTGAAGTACTGCACAAAATCAACAAAAGAATTTGTAAACTGTAGACTTGAATCATTGCAAAAATATGCCTGAATCAGACCTTCAGATGCAAGCCTTCAACTTGTCTCAAGAGGATCTTTGAACCAGCCTTCAGAGAAGGATGAACCATCTGTAAAGCCATGTTGAACTGCAACTAAAAATTGACTTGAACTGGCAAGCCAAGAATCTGTAACCAGTGGTTTAAATGAGAAGCTGAACTTAAAGAAAAGGCCACATTACAGGTTCAGATGAGGACAAACTTGTGCTGAAGAAAAGAAGCCACTTCTTCCCAATTTGAGTTGAATCCATTCTTAAAATGGAGCCAAGTTAGAGAAGGAACCCTAAGATGCAGGAACCTTAGTTGCGAGGCAGACACAACGACACTGCAAGTAGCAAACCAAAGCTGCGTTGACATGGTTTTTATGATGACAGCAGCAATGGTGGAAAAGGACGAGGTTGAAAATACAGCAGTAGTGGGCAAGAGTGATGCATGAACGGACTCACGGACAGCGCAGTGCAGGCCGCATTGTGGCTTGGAGATATTATCTTTGGCTTTTGATGCACTTTGTATTTTATTTGAGTCTTTTGAACATGAATAAAGCCCACTTGAGGCCCATTTAGTCTTTTCCTATTTTTTCCTTTATTTTCTGTACTTTTTCATATTTTTAGGTGTGTAGAGATAGTATGGTCATTTGGGGATCCTAGGGCTTCCCATTTTGGAGCTTATATATACCTATGTATGCCCTATTGGGAAACCTAATGATTGCTAATAGAGAAAAGTTCCTTTGGCCACTGTGCGTTTGTGTGTGAGAGCCCGTGATGGGCCTGTGAGCAGAAGAGGGGTGGGAAGCCCCTGTGTGCTACGTCTTCTTCCTCTTCCCCTCCCTGTTCTTCTCGGTTCCTTCCCCTGCTTCTTCCTCGCCTTCTACCCCTGTCGTCCTACTCTCCTGGGCCTCCAAGCCCTTCCTCTGGTCTCCCCTTCTCTGTCCCGCATCAAGGAGAATGATGTGGAAGGCAGATGCAGTTGATGATGGTGAAGTAGGTTAGGCGGGCAAAAGGCAGGCGACCTCACTGGCTGTCTCCAACAATAGCAGCAGCCATGAACATGGCAGAGATAAACAGCAGCAGCAGCAGGGATGAAGACAGACACCCACCATGTGGAGACAGCTTAGCTCTAGAGATGCAGGACCCTCAGCTGCCGCTGTCACGACCCAGCTATGCGACATATGCCATCCCTTTTGACCCTCAGCTATGCTGTCACGACCCACCATATGAAGACAGAATGACCCTAGATGCAGGGCCTATGAAAATTGATGGGTCTTGATGGCATAGCCGACAAGAATGAGGCAAGAGCGTTTCAAAGGCTTCAATGTCACAAGAACAGTGTTGAGACAGGTGGCAGCTGAAAATGTAACAATACAGAGAAGAGCTGTGTTTGGTGTTTGCTAAGGAGAAGAGAACACCAACCCACCGGCACCCGAAGCGGCAAGTGGGAAGGTTGCAAGGGATACAATGTTTACGCTGTGTTTGGTGGCTGTAATACCATGCTAAGAGACATAGCAGGGAAAATAATGAAAGTTTCTCCATTGAACTTGATGGCAATGGCATGATGTATATAAAAGTGTACAAGGATCCTAATACAAGGGGGAATGGGACATCTTCCTAATATTATTATGAACAAGAAACATATATTAAAACTAGGATCCTAATACACTCCTAACAGGACTATGAATCCCAACAAAAGTAGGAACATGCACATGACAAATCTCTGTAACACAGTCTATTAACAGTGTATGACATGATTCTTTGTGCTGATTGTTGTGAACACTATCATCATAATTGATGGTGCAAGTTGATGGTGACAGTCTTCCTCTATTTGAATGTACATTTAGGTGACTATCTTCCTCTTTGGAAATGTAAATTTAATCAGAACTTTAATTTGTAGATGTTGATAAGTCTAGCATTCGCATTATTTTCTTTGAAGTATATGGGCATTGTTAATGTTCTTTCTCATGCAGTGATGTAGACATGGTGGAGAATTGTTGAATCGACTTTCAAAAATCTGTGATCCTCCTGAAAATAGTTACTTATTACACCTTTTCTGATGTTTTTTCTCCAGTTAAGCCTATCTTTTGGCCATAACATGTATACTCGCCATAACATGTATCTCAATAAGCTAATACTAGCAACTTTATATACTCTATGTTTAAAATGACTAGTCATTTTGTTTAAACATATTTTAATACTAAATATCGATTGCACACCTTAAAAAAATGCTGAATACAGATTGTAATTACCTTTTGAAATATAGCCAATTCTTTCTCTATGTCTCTCTGGGCTATTACAATTGTTGTCAATTGGAAATTTTTCATTTGATGATTCAATCTCAAATTGAACTTTAGGACATGGTGAAGCGGTACAATGAAAAAAAAGAGGGAACAAACTCACACTGGTACTAGGGCAGCACACTCCACCCTATCTCAGGGCTTGTGGATCTCCATCTCAGAGAAGTCAGAAAATATGCAAAACTCGTGGTCAATAATTCATTAAAAATTAAACACTCTTACATCAATATTTATGGAAAAGCTAAACCCTAATGAGACTCCTAACCTAGTATAAGATTGAAATAACCCTAACCACAATAAATATTACGAATATCGCACTTAAAATCCAGAAAAAATAGAAAACCCACTAATTGGGTTCCAAATGGGCCAAACAAATAGTCTACGGACTCCTCTAAGGTATCATATCCATCAAAGAAGCTATGGCAAGTCTTTGAGCCACATCGAAGTTGGAACAACTATCTGACGGCAGTAGATGCACTCCATCATATGTAACACATCCATGCGTTGGTTTTAGATCCCCATCATTCTCTCTCAGTTTGAGAAAAGTTGTCTTTGAATTTTGAAATGCGGCAATATTCATGAGGAGATGATGACCGCAGCAAAGTAAGGACACATGGTTGATGCCACTAAGATCACCATGTGGAGGAGAGGCCTGCCTCGATGTGGAAAGTATGTCTCAACATCACTCCGTACCTGGTCAAAATCATGTTGGCTGAGAGTGTCTTGGACAATCTTCGGCTGACTATCTTCAAAAAGGTCTTTGGAAACCAAGTCTAGCCTTAGTTCAGCGGAGAGGACATCATCACATGTTTCGATCATTTGCGGCCTGTTCGAAATACTCCTCAACTAACAGCAGATCTGCTTCGTAAACTACTTTTCCATTTGGTTGTAATACTCCTCAACCAGCATTAGGTTGGCCTCGTAAACTACCTCCTTTAGTTTGCTCATTCTGGAAAGTAGGCTCTTAATGTTATTCTTCAATGTAATCCACTCCATGTCATCCTTTAACGAAACCCCACTCATGCCCGAATAGTCTGTGACCACCTTCTCAGGAAGCATGGGTATTGCACATGCTACTAGGATGTTGTCTTGGGAAGTGTGCCACATAGTTGGAGGTGTCTACAAGTTAGCACATGAATTGAGGCAACTGACGTAGGCCTCAAGATGTGCAGAAGGGCGTCGTCGAGATGCGTGAAGGGATGATACGTAAAATGAGATGTTGTGGTGGTGACGGCACACTGGATGAGTCGGCCTCATAGAGAGAAAATTGGCAGCGTGATCAATTTGCAAAATGGGTCTTGGATGTGCTCGTAGCGGCAGCACTGCGATAAGAAGCCTTGATGTACCGCCTGACGCAGAGGATTGGGTCATACAAGGCTGTTGGTGGGGCCTCCCGTTCTATTGTGCGCGCGCACGCACACACACAGAGGGTGGTACTGTTCACAGTGAACAGTAACCACAATTACTGTAGCATCATGGACAGTAACCATTTTTTAAAGAACAATGGAGAGAAAGGTGTGTGTGTGTTGGGGGGGGGGGGGTGTTGAAGGGGGAGGAGGCATGGGGGGGAAGGAGGAAGGAGGTAGCGACGGTGGCAGGAGGTGGCGGAACGGTGACGCAGTGGGGGATCAAAGTTTGCTCTAACATCAAAATTGATGCAGGACAACATAGAAGAAGAGGGAACAAGCGATGTCAAAAAAAAAAAAAAAAACAGAGAGAAGAGACAACAAGGTGAAGGTAGAGGCCTCTGACGTCACACCGGGGACGGGAATGCAGCTTCCGATACTACCTCATCTCAGGGTTTGTAAATCTTCATCTCAGAGAGGCTGGAAAATATGCAAAATTCGTGCTCAATAATTATTAAAAATTAAAAACAGTCTTAAATCGATATTTAAAGAGAAGCGAAATCCTAATGAGACTCCTAACCAAGTAAAAAATTGAAATACCCCTAACCACGATAAATATTGCAAAAATCTGACCTAAAATTCATAAAAATAGAAAACCCACTAATCGGGCTCCAAATGGGCCAGGAAGAAGTGAACCAGGAATCAAGATCGACCAGTAGATTTAATGATCGCATACCTCGTGAGATGGTAAAATTGTGAATTTAGTTTGGTTTATAGAAAATTATTACTTCTCTCTCGAGTATATAAGCTTTTGAGCTTAGCCTGTAATCTGAGTGCTAGCTATGTTTGCGTTTGCCACTGGTTCAGAAGCATGGATTCTGTTTCAGCAACTGCAACATATGCTGTTCTTCAGTTCTTTATTGTTTCTGATACATAGTTGCAACTTTGATTCAGGGTTTAGTCCGAAAGAAGAAAATGTCTAGCAACGAAGACTCTGGTTTAGAGCATGACTCAGGTCAACAGGTACAAGCGGTGTTGGTGGAAATCCAGGCATAATTATGCAATTCCAAAAAATCTTGGAAGAAAATTGAGCCTCAAAGGCTAAATTTGATCTTGAGAAGTGTTCTCTAGGTTTTCAGAATTGAGCAGTGTGGTTCAGATTCTTAGCAAATTATTGAAGAAGAGGCATGAGAGCTTGATCTTCTTTTCCGAAACAAACTCAACAGAGTTTCTGAGTGAGAAAGATTGATATACCTTTTTTGTTTTAACTGGTTACTCATGTTACAGTGTCTTTATCAAAAACTTCAGCTGTTGGTCAATCCTTGAAAGCATGCAAGGATTGTCATAAATACATTTTTTTAGTATCTCTTATTTTTGTGTTGGTCTTTGGTCTTTATCAATTAATTAATCTGAATGCAATCTCTCGTTTCTCAACAAGCTTTAGAGCTGCTTTATTTTGTTGCTTTTCACTTCCATCAGCTCTGTTGTTTAGGATGTGGGCATGGCTAGTGTTGCTGTGGTTTAATTCTTGCTAATCTTGTGTATGAATATGGAAAATTCAGGAGCCTTTCCTGCCACACTTGAAACTTTCCCGAGTCCACCTCTATCTGTAGATTCTCGTGGAGCTATTTCATGCAATTTTTCTTGAACAGTTGCACTTGAGGTGAGGCTTAATCGAACCCAGGTCCCAGCAGGTTTTGGTCGGCGTATCTGGTTTTAGGGTGTGGTTCCTGTATTTTTTATTTCTTGAATAGTTTGATCTTAATTTCCATTATGATAATTATAGCAAGCCATTGACACCGGCTTGATGTTTAATAATCTATACGTCTATTGATGATCATAACATGACGTCTAGGGTGAAGCCTTCTTTCTTTAAGGCCCAATTTGATAGCTGGATTGTTTGTTCAGCAGAAGCAATCTAAGATTACTCATTTACTCATTTTAGTTTGGTGTCTGATGACCCTATTCCAACTTCACTTAAAATAAGCTATCTTAATTAATTTAAATAAATAAAAAATAAAATATGAGAAAGGGAAACATCAGTAATGCTTATTTCAGTTGAAATAAGTAATTCAATTTTTTTTTTGCTTGAATTATTTGTTTTCCCTTATTTCAGAATAAGCCATTGTCGCTCGGTTTAAACAAGTCACACGATCAAAGTGTATGAGAAAGAATAACACCGATAAGTCATCTTATTTTACCTTATTTTTGGAATCAAAACTAACCCGTGTCATTAAGCGTCCTCTTTTGCTTGGAAAATTTTGACTTATTTCTTGGCCAGGGCAGCTGGGCAGGGAAGTCTGCCAGGTGCATGTGGCTCGTGAGGTCTTCGAGATTAACTAGGTCTGCTTAAAAGTGTTCTTATTAAAAGAAAAATCTCAAGATATTATTAAAAGAAAAGTCTCAAGCATGCGGCCCTTCCATCCGTAGATTAGCCAACTTTGAGCTCGAAGAGGCAGTCATCATTTATACTTGAACTAACTGATCGACAGAGATGATCGTCTTCATTACTATAGATCCTTGGATTAATGCAGCTGAGATTGTCGGCACGCCGAGATTTTCTTTCCACAGCATCACCACCAACTTCTCTAGTTTTCCCCATCCGGATCAAGATCAGATCATTTTCTCTCTCTTAAAGTTATTGGGTCATCTAATTCAAAATCTTAAGACAATGAGTAGAGTAAGTATCATCTATATTATTATGTATTGTTTCTTTTCTCATTTTCTATTGTAGAATTATTCTAACATGTCTCTTTACGTGCAAGTTGATTTTAGGTTTTGTCACGTGTACTACAAATACGGAGTGTGTGGCCCAATTCGCAATCATAAGCTCTGATACCGTGTTGAAGTTATTAGACCATTGAATTCAAAATCTTAAGACAATGAGTGGAGTATGCACCATCTATTTTAAGTATTATTTCTTTTATCTCTTTTCCGATGTGAAACTATTCTATCATCTTCTACGTTTAAAGCCGTAATGTTCATTGCCACTATAGAATTTAGTTAGAAGATCACGTTGGTCTGGATTGGAAAGGGGTGTGAAACAATCGATCTTGGTCGTGTTTGGTTGACCAGTATTAGTACTATACCTGTAAAGGGTATCGACTGATACCGGCCGATACTAGGCCGGTACCGGCCGGTACGTATCAATACTGATGCCCACTGATACCAATACCGATACGGTATTGGTACTGCCATCCATGATCCCAAGGTGCCCCCAAACGTATAAAACTACGTTGGCAACTCGCCTAGGTACGTATTCTTCTAGGGTTCACATTGGCTTGTTCATCGTTTTCCTCGTCTTATAAAAACCTGGATGCATGTTGTTTCGATGGGTTAGCATACATTCAAACGATGGAATTTTTAGAAATTATTCCTTATATTCTATCATACCACACTTTGTATCACTCTTTTGGCCACCGTCATCGAAAGTGCTCTTGTTAAGTGTATTAATCAAAAAATTTATATCCGAAGTAACTTTATGATAACCATTAATTTGATCCCTCCTAGTTAGGAGTCTCAACCGGACGGGCCAACTCATGGTCCAGTCTAACTCAGTCCATATTAAAGAAAATTAGGTTGACCCAAGTTATATAAATTGGGTTAGACTAAATTTAGATTGACATTAGTTAAATCTAGATTGAGTTGGACTGAAAACGGACTGACCCAGTTTAAATTATTGATTTTTGCAATAATTCATACAAAAAGTAAAATACTCTTAAGAAATCATTTATCAACAGGGCCAACTGAATCCAACCCAACCCAACTTAACCCACTCATTATTGAATTGGGGTTGAATTTCAGCTGAATTTAGATTAAATTGAAGCTGAATTTGAGTTGGACTGGACTGTTTTGAACGTAGATTAGATTCAAATTATCACATAACTCAGGCCAACCCGTCCAATTTACATCCCTACTCCCAATAAATATGGTAAAAACAGTGATAATGAGTATCTTGTAATAGCATTTCTCCATATTAAAGGTCAACTCCTCAAATTCTATTATTTATTTATAATCTCTTACAATTACATAGCTAATATGTACCTGATCTGTGAATCTATAGCCCTATCTTTCGTCATCGATCTTCTTGTAAACACACGTACGTGTCAATCGTAATATTTGTGACATTAAAACTAACTTGGTTAACAAAATATATGTTCTACTTGATGTGTAGAATGTCATACTAATGTGCACAAACCAAAATTCAGAAATATATATAAAGCAAGGTGAACATACAAATCCAAAAAAATGGAGAAGAAAGAGAGGCAAGCTTGGAGGACTGTTAAGTTGTCATTATGAGATTATTATAATCTTGAAAGGACTGTTTATTAAAGCCACGTACAGGACTAGGGCCCCGGATCCCCGACAGATACAGTGTCTTGATCTACCTGGGGTTCATTTTGTTTGAAGAATAACTTAAATCAGAATAAGATTTTAGAGATTTCTTGAATCAGAATAAGAGATATTTTGATTTAGTAAGTTGTTGGTATTCTACTCAGAATAAGAAGAATTACACTGCGTTGTTATTCTAAGTGATTTGATAGAATATGTGAAATAAGGAGTGAAATAAAAGGTGAAATTGAGGGAATTGAGAGAATTAGACATTCCAGATAGAATTTGGAGAGTTTGTGGAATTAGATGAATTAAACATCCCCGCAATCAAATCAGAATCGAATTTTTATACCAGTTATTCCGGCCCTATTCCGCAAACAAAGTGCCCGCATGTGAGGTCGACTAGATAAAACGACCAAAGTGTGCTTAGCTATCATTTGTTTAGGTGTCTTATTATTTTTTTATCAGGGTAACTTATGTTCGAACCCCGTTGAACTGACCAAGCAAAGCGTGAACATTTGGGTAGGCAGACCTTGTGAAAAATGTCACGGAATAATCCATTCTTTATGTAAGGATGTGATCATTAAGACACTGACACGCGTAGGAACATGAATAAACTGGTAATTGTGTCCCATACTTCAACTCATTAATTAATTTCAACCCCTTATAATTAATTAATTAATTAGCTAGCTGAAGACTTAATTCGTAGATGTGGGTGGGTGGCCGTGGATGTATGGGGCGTGCGAGGTTACCTCAGCACGGCTTCACCGCTCCGCGTTGTCCTATTTTATAATATGACTTGCCCAATGCTGACGTGGGGCCGCTTAATTGCGGGGTCGGGCCACCGCCTGGGAGATCGGAAGTAATAATAAATAATTTCTTTACAAAATTTTTTATATGTAAAAAAAAGAAAACTTCTGTAAGATATGCATATGTAAAAAAATCTCTATATAATTATTGTGTATATAAAGAACCTCATGCCATTAAGTCTACTATCAGTATTCTCTATGTTGGAGATTTCCTGACACATATCTTTAGGGGATTACCTGTTAAACATCTAAGAGTAATACTTGCTTTGCTGCGAGCAGGCAACCCTCGATCTAGATTGATCGGACAGTTGCATTAGTAGTAATTTTTTTTTTTTTTTTTTAGGTCGGTCTCATTATGTATGATACGTCTGTACAATCTGATAATTGATCGGACAATTCAAAAAAAAATTGAAAAATAAAAAATTAAATTGATCATTGGCCCTAATTTTTTACTTTTTAATTATTATTATTTTTAGATTGTCCAATCGATGATTGAATTGTACGGACGTGTCAGGCATGATGAAGTCAACCTAAAAAAATTTAAAAAATTTAAAAACATTAAGCTGCACGCCTACATCTCATGTGATACAACAAGTATTACTCAACATCTTATACACTTAAGAGGGCCCTTCCCTCACTAATGACGCAGATTTAGCTAATATAATACTGGTTTCAAGCATGCATCGACTAGTTAATAAACCCTCAACGAATTGCTCCTCTGTTTTTTTTTTCTTTGTTGGTAAGGAAGGTCAGTGGGACATGTCCGAGATGCACGGTGCATTGCCATAGCTAGCCAACAAGGTCCAGCCATGTGTTAAGAATCTCTCGGTGGAAGTCTCTAACTCACCCATGTTATGCACGCCGGTGCGTACAAGAGGGAGAAGAGAAGCTGCTAATCAAAACTGTGCATGTGTTAAATGCCCCTAGGTTAAACTAAAAGAAATTAATTACTATACCTTCACACATAAGCTTCAAAAGTGAATCAATCATATTATGAGATAAAATTAATGAAATATCATATTCGCTCTTGTCCCTTGTGAGTGGAGATATATTGAGATATTCAGAATAAAATTAAAAGCATCCTATCTCTAAACTATAAAAAGTTAAGATTTTCCTGATGGTGAGGTTAAAGGGTCGGGCCTTGGCGATACAAATTGGTGCAGGCTAACTCAATTGTGAACAAGTTAAAGATCAAGTCAAGTTGGGTTCAAAATGTGTTCTAAGTCAATTCATTCCCTTTCAAGTAAAGGTAAATTTCAACAAAACTTGAAGTATTCTAAAAATTAGGGTTGGGCTTGAATTAGATCTTGCAAATAATGATTTTATTCCGAATAAACCTAACCCATCTACAGTGCAAAATAGATCTATCAGGCATAATTAGGTGTGTATGTCATTAACCCTGTAGCTCATGTCCTTAACCTTATAGTTTGGTCAAACTCTCCTCATCCAAGCCTTAAAGATTTAAAATCCAGCTAGCTGCTGCATGGTCCGATCTCTTACGGACTTGTGCAGCTTCTACTCATGAGATATTCATCTTTAAACTTCCATAGTCCTGATCAATTCGATTATTAAGGAGAAGATGTTAGATCTTAGAAGTCATTTATTTGATGTTTAGCTTCATGTCAAGAACTATCCTAAGTAGCAAAAAAAAATGAGGTCACTGGGGTGAGGTTGGAAGATAATAACTATCCAAAGTTAAATAAATCCACTTAAGTGGAAACCCTTCCAGCGAGAAATATTTTGGATAAAACATACCCTTAAAATGAAAACATGGATCCACACAAGTTCATCCAAATATATGGATCTATGTACTGTTTAAACATTTTTCTGCAAGATCAATCCCTGTTTTTGTCCTCAAATTTTAATGTAAACTTCTTTCAAAAACACTATCTAATTTCCTCCCCTTCTCATGAAGAGAAGACACACTTTGGTTTAGACTTCAGTGGAGTGTTGTTTCGTATAGCAAAGGTTCTGTTTGTGTTAAACAGAACTTTTAATTAGATGTTATTTTTAAAGCATTAAAATATTAATGAAAGTGATTATAATGTTGTTTGGGTAGTCGTACTAATTTTCTCTAACAACTGCATTTTTCTTTCATTCTAAAAACTCCAGTTTGGAGCTGTTGATTAAAAGCAAAGAAAATCATACGGACATGGCTTACACGTTCTAGTTACTTTCAAAGTAAATTGAACTAAATTTATGGATGTCTAAGGGTAAGTTTCGTAAGATATTTACTTAGAAACTAATTTTAGCTCACTTTTAATATATAGAATATTAAATGAGAGCAGTTAAAAATTGATTTTGAGTAGCCACGCAAGTTAAACATAAAAATTAATTTTGAGTCATTACACGAGTAAAACATTCCTTAACAACCTCTGGTTTTACTTCAACATAGAAAACTTTACTTTGAAGTTTCTGACCGAAGGCCAAAAATCTACACATAATTTTCAAGATCTAATGCCCTTTCCTCAAAATAAATTGACTGAAATTTGTAGAAGTTCAATAGACTTCTTACAAACCACAAAACCTAGGTGTTGAGTTTGAAGGACCTAGGATCATAAGCACTTGCCACAACTGAAATTAATCGATGTAAGACTATTATATAGTCGCTACAACACTCTCCCTCACGGCCAAAATGGACTGTGGAAGCTAGTGAGAGGAGGAGGCGACGCAAATTAGAAGATAAATTTGAGAAGATAAAATTAGGTCAAACCCCTGCTCTGATACTATCTTACAAACCACAAAATCTAGGTGTTGAGTTTAAAAGGTTAAGATCATGAGCACTGGCCACAACTGAAATTAACCGATGTAAGACTATTATATAGTTGCTCCAACCAGACTACAACAACTTCCAATTAGACGTTATATCAAATACACTCTACTTGATCAGTTAGAGTTTGATCATCCCAGTCATATTGCTCCATTAAAGAGCATCAGGGTCACAAGATCAAAATTTTCCCTTCATTTTCTACCAAGGCTCTGGTGATGAGTGTGCAAAGCTTGAGATGGAATAGATGGATGGAGTTCTACCACAGAATCCCATTTCTGTTCAGAAGGCCTTCATTAGCGGATGTAGTAGTAACACCAATCGTTTCAGTGAATGAAACCCAGATACACATGAGCTCATGGAAGTGCAAAAGATGATATTAAATAACTGTTCTTGAACTCTTTCTCGTCTCAGTTATTCAGAGAAGAAGGTGGCCTCCGTACATGGAGTATGTGCATTGGATATTTTCAAGTCGAAGGCTTCCCAACTCCTAAACAATTAAAAAAAGGGTTTTGTGCATATAAACTCCTATAATCTTGTGATATTATAAATAAGTTTCTCTAATTTGACTGTTCACAAATAAATCTTCACAATCATAATTTTCTTACAAATAAATTTTTGTAGAGATTTATTTGTAACATTCTAGAAGACTTATTTGTAAGTTTCAAGAACCCTTCACTAATTCACAATAGATCATAAGGGTTTATTTGTAAACAGTCCTATTAGAGGAATTTATTCGGTACTAATCTACTTTCTCTAGACTAATTGTACTCTACTTTATTTTATTGATTAAGAATTCTTGAAAATAAGAGACTCCTTTCTCTTCACTCTCCATTTCTGTCTTATTATGACCAAGTGGATCAATAGAATGAGATGAAATGCAAATAATGTGAAAAAAAAAATAGAAGAGATGATTTAATGAGGATGTGTCGCCTTCCCATTAGCCGAGAGTACTGCACTATGGCACATAGAATCTCTCTCATATCTAGCTAGTGAAATATTCTACTTTCCAAAACAAGTGCTGATGCTAAGTTTATGGAGATGACCGCAAACTCAGGCCTGCCATCATCATCTCTCATCTCACCAAGTTCCATTTAATTTAAAGGAAGAAGAGAGAGGAAAGAAAAGGATATGTTACTTAAAAGTCAACTGAAAACAAACACTTCCAGACGTCCCAATCTGACATGCATCATCCCTCCACTCCATAGTTTACAAATCAGGGGTCCTGTTTTGCTGATTGCAACTTCCAACAACCCGTCTGTTATTTTGGAAGAAACCAACAGCTAGCTAGATTCACATATCATCAAGGTGATGCCATTTTTTTTGGATTTCATGGCATCTAAACTGACATGTTTGCAGCTATTGGTGGCTAGGTTGGAGCTTTGGACATGGTTGGCTGGAACTGTTGTGTAAGCTGCTATACATGATTAGAAATTGAAACGACATGAGATGTATGGGTTTCCATTCTTGCAAACCTTGTATCATAACAGTTCCAGATGCCTCACAATCCTTGTCTCATAAAGCAAATGTGGTGTATTGTTTGCAGAATAAGTTATTACGTGGGATCCACTGACAGAATAACGTATACTATAATAATGGGTGTTTTGATTTGATAGTTTTGTGGGGTCCGTTGACGGAATAAGAAGAATAAGTAATTCTTGGGTCTAGGATGAGACGACTTATTCTCCTTATTCTCTGAATACACTATTCTACACCGGTATAAGTCACTCTGCTTGTCAAAATAAAATTAAGTTTATTCTCCCCATATTCGCCATCATTCTTCTCCTATTCTCTAATCAAAGTGGCGTTAAAGACTTTAAATTAAAAAAAGATAAAATGGTGCTTTTGTCTTGTCTCATTAATCATGGATCTAGTACCTGCCCATCAAGACAGCTACTTATAATTTGATCTGTTATAAATACTTCCATATTTCAACAGGAATTGCCATCCCTACCCCTTTGGCCTCGCAATCACTTTCTTCAACCTAGAATGATCGATGTGCTCCCAAATAAGAGTGGAGTTCAAAAAAAAAAAAAAAAAAAAGGCACGTCAAAAGGTCATCCTAGAGGTGTTACGTACGATCTAATTCGATTTAGTTTTTTTCCATTTTTATGAAATTAAATTAAATCCAAGTATAGTCCAAAATAATATCAAAAGGAATCAAAATTTGTTCGCACCAAATTAAGCTAAACTTCCGTTTGGTTTGATTTCCATTTCGGTTTGAGCTAGCTATTTATCAATGGGTTAATGAAGATGATCAATTCTTGCAAACTAATTAAATATCCTAATTACCTTTTTCCAACATAAATGTCATTATAGGTATATATGGGACGTTTAACGTACTAGCCCTTAAAATGAAAACAATTTTGCCATGAAGTCATGAAACTCCTATGCCCCAAAACCCGAATTAGCTAGTATTAGCTGGTAGACCTACCGACCGGAAAAGGAAGTTTGAAAGTAGAACATCTGTTTTTTTTTTTTTTTTTTTTTCAAGGGAAAGTAGTTAACATCTTTTGAGGCTTTCCGAAATCGGGTTTGTGATCTTCTATACCTAAAAGCTGGCACTTGAAAGGAAAGTTGGCTCATAATTTCCGTTTGCTTATTCGATACTGATTTGATCGAGGAATGCTAATATGACGGAAATTTTTTCTCACTTTTCTTATCAAGTACTAAGGGAAAGGAATGGATGCGAGTGTTTTTCACAATTTAGCAAATGCAACCACGTCAGCTAATTAAAAAAAATGAACTTTTTCCGTCACACTAACAATTTCGGATTTGATCACTATCATTAACTCAGTTCTCCACGTGGCTAAAATGAACAGCCACTATGACCCGTTGGATGAGTCCATCCCGCACAAACTCTCCTATTTTAAAATACCCGAATGTACATGGTTTGTTATGTCTTTTCTAAACATGGAGGATATCGTTTCAAAAATTATTGGTTACCTATAATATTGTTTCTTCGTGTAAGTTGTGCATTCTACGAGATTAATATCTTATAAAAATCAGACCAGACCTGCTGGCTCATCGAAGAAAGTCAAAATCAGTGGGTTTTCCAGTCTGATTTATCAAAAAAATGTCACCTTCTGAAAAACCAAGGGAACCACTTAGAAATCGTCTGACTCATCATATGAATATCTTGGCTGGTTTAAAGTCAATTACTGTACTTTTTTCATGAAATGTCATTTGAAAGGATTATAATTTGAACCGCATTCAGCTCACTCTTGAGGTGATCAGAAGGTACATTTGGACGAGGCCGAAACACATCCGACTCGCTGTAGTAGGTGAGAAGGTTTGCACGGCTGCAGTGGCGGTGGCGGCGGATGCAGCTCATTTCAGTGGGGTCTCAGGACTCTATTGAAATTTTAAAATTTTATTAGAAGAGTCTTAGTTTAATAAGGTAAATTTTAAATTTAGGTATAAGATGACCCCACTGAATTTTTTAGATGACCCATAGGACCCCAGTCTCACTCGGAGCTCAGTTCCACTGAATTTTTTACATAGTATTATGATTTATATTTATGATTTAATAAAAAATTTGTTTAGTATATTTGGAAGAAAAAATTCTCAGTAACGAAGTGTATCATTTTTATTAAAGTATATCATTTTTATAATGATTAAAATATATTTATTTTTATTTTTTATTTTAATATTTTTAATATAACAAAAATAAAATATCGATAAATTTAATAATGATCTGAGTGACCCCACTGGACAAAGTTTCTGCGTCCGCCACTGCACGGCCGAGTGCCGCTCCCAACGCTCACAGGAGAGATGGTTTACGCAGACAAAGACTATGGATGCTGAAGCTGGTGTCTTTCTCGGCTCTGCTCCTCTTCCCTTCTGAACCTCTTCCTAGATGAATCGAAGTTATCTGGTCACTGGCACACGGCCGAAAGAGTTACTGCCGAGGGTGACTTGGTTATCTTCTTTTCCTTAGCCATCATCAATGTCTCTCGGCTGATATTTTGTGTGCACGTGCCACAAGATCTTATAATGTCGGGGGGATGCCTCTTCCCAATAGAACTGAGTAGCCCTATGTCGGTGCAGCCATTAATCACTATCAAGACTACGATGGAACTGTTGAGGTTAGGGATCTGTGAGGCCTCGGTATGGAACCTGGCGAAGTAATCTCAAAGGGTTTCGCTCGGCTCCTGCCAAATGACTAGCAAGCTAGCAAAGGTCTCGCATTGACGAGTGGCATTATAAAATTGGTTAATGAATAGCTAACTAAGATGCACCAAGGAATGGATAGAACCAGTAGCCAGAGTTTCAAGTCAAATGGATGTAATTTTTTCAACTGTGAGGGGGAAAAGCTGACACCGGACAGCTTCGGGTACCCCTCGAACTGAGAGGTACGAGTTAAAATGCTGGAAGTAGTTAACCGGATCAGACATCCCATCGTACAACGGCCCTTTTAGTAGCTTCACATTCGGTGGAACGTTGGCTATCAGAATTTCTAGAGAAAAAGGCGATTGCACCATAATGGTACTAGCCAAAAGTGCTTCATAAGGCTGGGATACTATCTGTTGCATCTTCTTACTTATCTCAGACAACCTCCAATCAAGCTTTGAGGTTAGCATCGTGGTGGCCACAGCAGAACGCCCCTCGCCCCCAGTCAGATGAGTATCGGATGAGGCATTGTTAGGTTTAGTTGTGGGCGTTCACTGATGTTACCCTCCATGCATGGTGCGTGGAGCTTGAGTCTGAGGCACGGTGTAGAGATTGTCGTAGGCCGACATCCCCTCGGGTGGGTATCTTCAAGAGTGGCCCGCCTGGCCAGCCGAGAACTGGCCTGGAGGAAAGAAATGAGGCTGTTGTGGCAGTGATGACTTGGCCGGCGGGTTCAACAATCTCATGTGCTGGACGATAGTAGACACCATATTGCGTAGAGAGGAAAGTGAAGAGATTGTAGCAGTTAGATAAGCTACATGCTGAGAGAGCTCCTGCATCCTGTCATCTCAAGGAATGGCGGGATCCTACCCTATCGGGAGTGTCGGTCCATGCAGTAGAGTTGCGGGCGCATCCTCGGTCTGACCAATGGACAGGGTGGAGGCCACTCTCAACTTGGGTCCCTCCTGCTTGGATTGTCCTCTTGTCATAGGTCGGTGAGCTATGGTTGCGTCTTTCACACACACGGCACCAAGTGATACAGCCGCGGCACTCACAGGTTGCTTGCAGGTCACAGATGGACAATCCGAGACCTTTGAAGAAGATCTGAGACTAAGGAGATATCCAAGATCAAAGAGTCCGCCTGCAGGACGAAACAATTGGTCAGAAAAAGCTCTGGGTGTGGTTCCAGAGGAGTCCTCTCCGACGGTTAAGTTAGTGATCAAGAAAGAAGATAAGGATGAGAAATATTGGTAAGATGATGGCACATGTCACCTATCTTTTCTGACGCAAGTAGTATTCTATACATAAGGAGTAGGTGAGAAAATCTTCTTTGTGCCAGATAATGTAGGACTATTCATAGACATAGGGGTAAACACTTTAAAACACTGACTGTCTTTTTTTGGTATTGGGCCGAAGGTCTATGGCCTGCTTCTTCCTTCAACTTTAGATTCGAAATTGAGCGGCATGTACCCCTTTGGTTCACTTGGCCCAGCTCTCAGCAACATGAGAGTTTCACACGTCTCCAATGCACAAACTAC
This sequence comes from Zantedeschia hybrid cultivar, assembly GCA_030544215.1. Lineage (NCBI taxonomy): Eukaryota > Viridiplantae > Streptophyta > Magnoliopsida > Alismatales > Araceae > Zantedeschia > Zantedeschia hybrid cultivar. The sequence continues at coordinate 80,727,859 of JARZZO010000014.1, forward strand.
GCATATATGCTAGGCAACCCTTGATGCCGAAGATCGTCACCAATGGTTGTGTTCCTTTCTATTGGGCAACTAGGGCTGTATTTTATGTTCTATGGGATGTATTTTATGTTCTATGAAGCTTTAAATTTAAATGCGTGTATAAATTAATTTCAACATTATAAAGAAATATTATGATATATCACTAAACTAGAAATCTCTAGCACATGTAGGCCCACTCCAACTAAAATAGGTTGTGGAGTATTATTACTTTAATTCACGTCTTTAAGATACTCTTTTTTATGATACGTACTCTTTCATGTTATGTCATTAATTAAGAATGTGACCTATCTTATTAATGAAAAATAATAATACATTCAATTCATGGGCGGTTCGTGTGTGACGTAGACAGAATATCTTAAAAGGCCATATCAATTAACTTCAACAAATCACAGCTGCAAAACATATCAACCGTCCAAATGGAAAGAGAAATGGATTGGATGTAGATTCCGGAAATGCCCCTGTCCCTGTCCAGCCGCAGGGTATCGTATTCCCATTCCTTGCGGATTTGTCATCTTCCTCGGCCATGTCGCCAATAAGAACCGGCACCCTGCAACACCCCGGAGCCTATCATCTCCTCCTCTTCGTCACCTTCTCCATCTGCTACCTCCATCGTCCTCTCTCTCTCTCTCTCTCTCTACAGTCCGCGCGACACACGTAAATAACCTACCCGACACGCATTCTTACACGGAGAAGAGAGGGTGGAGGCGAGGAGGGAAGAGGAGTCATGGCCGACCAGACCTGCTCGGCCTTGCTCCTCGGCTTGGGGACGGGTGGCCGCGGCGCCGCAAACTTCTCTGCAGCAGCGGTGAGCTTCATATGCGGGCGCTTCAACAACATCACGGCCCAGTTCGACGCGGTCTCGGCTCAGCTCACTGACGCCACCACCGCCGTCGACAGCACGTACCTGCTCTTCTCCGCCTACCTGGTCTTCGCCATGCAGCTCGGCTTCGCCATGCTGTGCGCCGGCTCCGTGCGCGCCAAGAACACCATGAACATCATGCTCACCAACGTGCTGGACGCCGCCGCGGGGGGCATCTTCTACTACCTCTTCGGGTTCGCCTTCGCCTTCGGCGCCCCCTCCAATGGTTTCATCGGCCGCCACTTCTTCGGCCTCAAGGACGTCCCCTCCCCCGCCCCTGGCTTCGACTACCCATATTTTCTCTACCAGTGGGCCTTCGCCATCGCCGCCGCAGGCATCACCTCCGGCTCCATTGCCGAGCGCACACAGTTCGTCGCTTATCTCATCTACTCCTCCTTCCTCACCGGTTTCGTGTACCCCGTCGTGTCCCACTGGTTCTGGTCCCCCGACGGGTGGGCCAGCGCGTCCCGCCCGGACAGCCTCCTCTTCCGCAGCGGCGCCATCGACTTCGCCGGGTCGGGGGTCGTCCACATGGTGGGTGGCGTCGCGGGCCTCTGGGGGGCCTTGGTGGAGGGCCCCCGCATCGGGCGCTTCGACCACACCGGCCGCTCCGTGACGCTGCGTGGCCACAGCGCGTCCCTCGTGGTGCTCGGCACCTTCCTCCTCTGGTTCGGCTGGTACGGCTTCAACCCGGGCTCCTTCCTTACCATCCTCAAGTCCTACGGGCCCCCCGGCTCCATCAACGGCCAGTGGTCGGCGGTGGGCCGGACGGCCGTCACCACCACCCTCGCTGGCTGCGCCGCCGCCCTCACCACCCTCTTCGGCAAGCGCCTACTGTCGGGCCACTGGAACGTGACCGACGTGTGCAACGGCCTCCTCGGCGGCTTTGCGGCCATCACCGCCGGCTGCTCCGTGGTCGACCCGTGGGCCGCCATCGTCTGCGGCGTGGTGGCGGCCGCCATCCTCATCGGCTGCAACAAGCTGGCGGAGAAGTTCAAGTACGATGACCCGCTGGAGGCGGCGCAGCTGCACGGGGGCTGCGGCAGCTGGGGGCTCCTCTTCACGGGGCTGTTCGCCAAGGAGAGGTACGTGAACGAGGTGTACCGGGGGAGGCCCGGGCGGCCTTACGGGCTGTTCATGGGCGGCGGCGGGAGGCTGCTGGCGGCGCAGGTGGTGCAGGTGCTAGTGATCGCGGGGTGGGTGAGCGCCACCATGGGGCCGCTCTTCCTGCTGCTGCGCCGGTTCGGGCTGCTGCGGATCTCGGCGGAGGACGAGATGGCGGGGATGGACCTGACACGGCACGGCGGCTTCGCCTACGCCTACAACGACGACGACTCGCCCAGCAGTAAAGGCGGCGGGTTCATGCACAAGTCCTCCAACGTCAGGGTGGGGCCCACAGCGTCCCCCAGGTCAAACTCGTAGTTCCGAACAGCAGCCGTTAAACTCTGCCGAGGCTGGGTCTTTTGGAAAATAACACCCTTGAACGACCATATATATGTAATTGACCTCATGAGAGTGAGATTAAAATCCAAACTGACCGGGTTTCCTCTGGTTGAAATATGAGGGGGGGATATATTTTAGTTTTTTTTTCTCTCTCTATCTTTTCGATGGATTTTTACTTTTTGAGAGTTGATGGGTACTGGAAGCTGCACGAAGAGAGAGCAGGGCCTTCAGATGAGTGTTGTTGTATTGGTATAATCATGGACCTGTTTCCTCTTTACATGCATGCAAAATCAAATGTGACCAGTGGCTCTTGGAGGACCTCTTGTTTGATGTTTGAATTTCCCATCTGCTTGCTTCTTCCTCCTGCATGCATGCTGCTTGTTCCTTCTATAAATTTCTGATCAATGATCGTGATGAATCCTGAGACGGGGAGAGTGGATCAGCTCCTCTTGACAGGGTGCATGCAGGCTGTTAGGGTCAACAACACTTCTGGATCGAATACATGTACTGGGAGCACTGGAGTGGAGAAGAAGACTTGACGCTGCCGGCAAACATTAATTGCTCACTGCTAAGCTGTTTCCTCTTGGCAGCTGAGCATCTTGAGTACTTGCTTAGTGCTTAATATCCCTCTTAACTGTGTTCCCTACGCGGCCATGATTGGTTCGCTACCATGAGAACGGGTTATTTTCTTATCGAGGTTTGATTCAGTGAGCTTGACCTCTGAGATCGAGTGCCTACGTATCTTTTACTTTACTTCTTCCGCCTTTTATGAAAAAAGTAAAATGAAAAAAATCTCTCTCACTGTAAAACTCGACCTCACGGTAAAGTCGAGCTCACGTAATCATTTCTCTCATCGTTTTGAGTCAGCCATGGGAGAGCCACCGCTGCATTGGCCAAGGGGTCTGTAGATGCATGCATGGTTCTCTATGAAGTGCGCGTGAAGGAAGGTTCCCCCTGCATTGATCCACCTGTTGTTGGCTTAGCCTAGGAAAACTTTCTATGGGGTTGGCCTATCTGATAGTAAGAACTAATTAAGAGAGGAACCATCTGAACAATGTGTCTAAACTTACAGGGGAGAGAGATCAAGCTGGGGTGGGTTCAGCTGTACAATATTTGTGAATGTACTGTGGAATCTCAGGATTTACCTTCGTTTGCCTTGAGAAAGGGCAACTTCTACCATGTAGAATAGTGTGTATTGCTGCTGTTCCTGTTCCTCCGAAAGCACAGGAATCAGATCAAACGATGGTTTATTGGGTGAAGATCGGATGGCCGTGACTGAACGGCACCTAATTTACCTTAAGTAGATCACAGGAACATGGAGAAAAGAAAGGGAACAACTGTATTAGATTGTTGTAATTAAAGGAAAAAATTTTATAGTTAAACTCTTGTGAGCTAATCTCCGCTGATCTGGGGCAGTGAAGGAAGAGAAAGCAGCTAACGGGTGGTGAGGATCTACGATATCATAAGGATGCATCAAGAAAGAAGAGTATTTCTCATAAGGGTATATATAATGCCCTATGTAACATGGAAAATATACAAGCAACCTGATCTCAAAGAAGGACCTCCCTTTTCATCCACTTTGTATGAACAAAGTTCACTGATTTGAGAATCTTCTTGCAAAGAAGGGAGTTTGTGTCACTTATTGTTAGACAAGTCCGTATATATTTTGTTTAATTTATTTGCGATTCGTTCAGGTCTTTTGCTATTTTTTAAGAATTTTTTTGTACTATTTTTTTTATATCAAAGATATTTTTGGTCCAGAATAAAATTTAGAGAGTCATTAGAGTTTGTTTTCTCTTTAAATAAGACATATTTTTATTTTTCAATGAATATTTGCTGCAAATTTGAGATATTTTCTAGACTTTTTTTTTTACGACGGAGAAGACGACTTTGCGACGGAATTGAATCTGTACTGCAATAGGGCCGAGTGTGATGCTCAAGCTGTCAGTGAAATATCGGAAGACTCTCCACTACCGGTGCGACACCGGTTGTCTCTTCCATCCCTTCTTCATCCCCTATCAAATTTAGTATAAGAGTTAACTTCAATCCCTATCCTGCCACTATTTCATTCCGTCTTTACCACCGTTGTCCCACACACTTCTTCATCCTCTCTCTACACCCCAAATTGTTTTTTTTCTCTCGACGGCCCTTTCATCGGAATCACAAGGAAAAATAAAAAAATAAAAAAAATAAAGACAAATGGAGGTTACTGTTCACAATGAGCAGTATCCGTGATTACTCTTCATGGTGAACAATAACTGTGATTACTGCTCACAGTGAACAGTACCCACAGTACAGTCCATGCGAACAATATTGAATAGTACCACGGTACTATTCATACCGCCACTTTCATTCTTCCTTCTCTCTCTCGGTCTTCATTTTGTAACTAAAAAAAAAAAAAGAGAGGGAAGAACCCCCTTCCGCCTGCAACCCCAACAGGTGGCACTGTCGCCAACAGCTCTGTTGTCTACATCTACATCACTGCCACCCAATCAAACCCAGGCTGGCGCCACTGCAGTCATCCTTGTCGTGTGCTACAGCCGCCATCTACTTCTATCGCGGACGTTGCTACTGTTGAGATCTGGGTAATATGTGAAGAACGTAGCGGAAACTAGGGCTATAAACGGGTAGGATACGGATACGGAATCAGGTGTTTCCGTTTTCCGATTATGATAGTCTATTTCCGTTTTCGATTCCGATAAGATCAGAAAGTGCATTATTTGTTTTCGTTTCCGATAAAATCGGAAAGTCTATTTTCCGTTTCTGATTTGTTTCTAATTCCAATATTGGAATCGGATATTATTTCTGATAATTATCGAAAATTAAAGATTTCTTGATTTATTTGTTTAAAACATATAAAATGAAACCTAAATATAACCAATACGTCTTAATATATTAGATAATGATTAATAAGATTAAAACAATCTTAAAGTTAATATTATTCTTAATAATAAATTTAATAACAATCGGAATCGAAAAGCGGATACAGAAACAAGAGTTTCTGTTTCCGATTTTGATAGCTTATCGAAAATATCCGATTCCGATTCCGATAACTATCGGACGGATATTTTTTATCGGAAATGGATATTTCTTTTCGGTAACGGATCAAAAAAATCAGATAATCAGGTATCCGTTGACAGCCCTAGTGGAAACAGAAGACAAAAATTGATCTCATCCGTTTCCCCCGATCCGTTTCAGAATAAAACAACGATCAAACCAAAAAATCTAAGGTGATCACATTACCGTGCGCGGATTCGGATCCACATCCGTCTCAGTTTTATCGAGTCAATTTTATTAGCCACACAAATGCCCGGTCTCCAATAGTATTCACATGATCCTCGTCAGCAGTTCGTCCTCGCTCCCTCGTCCAAATTAGCACGCCCGCCGATCGTTCTTCACCGCAACAGCGTTCGCGACAAGTGGACGGAGAATTCCCGCATTCGGGAAGTGCGTGTGGTGGAGACGAAAAGAACCCGACGCCCAGAACGGGGCTCCCAGAGGAGGAGAGAGAGAGAGGGGCGACATGCATGGAGAAGTCTTAGAGCTTGGTCCAAGATTTCTACATAGTGTATATCTATATTAATCTGATACAACTTTTCACAAAAGTCTCGGAATTAATATAAAACCTACTAAAACACCATTTACTAAGAATCTTTGTGCGTGTGACCCTCTGGGCATATTTACCAGTCCGATTTTCATCCCGGTAAGTCCGATAACATATTATCAACTTATTGTAATTAATTAATATCACATATTCAATTAATTACTTAATCGAATTAACATATTTATGCATGTGACCCTCTAAGCCCATTTACCAATATGATTTTCAACCTGTTAAGTCTGATAACATATTATCGACTTAGTGTAATTAATTAAATATCACATATTCAATTAATTACTTAACTGAATTTACATCTCATGTAAATTCGATTGGACTTCGGATTAAATTGAGTGCCAAACAACACCGCATGATCTTAGAAGGCAATGAAGTTCAGCAACCCACTCATGGAACTTGTCCGTCCACAGTTACCGCTTGGCTTTAATCATTCATTCGCACAATGCTATCGAGTGAACTTAGGATATGGTCAACTGTCAAATCCTAAATAGTCAACTAACTTAGATCAGATACCGCTGTATAATATCATAAAACACATTTTCTGATATTGTGTCTACTTTGGTCAGAGACTCCTGTGGATCTTTCTTAGAGTATTCTCTGTTCAATTACTTGAGAGCGAATGATCCCATATTAAATACACAATCGCTTTGGAAGGTCTTCCGTTGGACCGATCCTTGACTATTAGAAATTCCGTAAATAGAGATTTGTGAGCCAAGGTCAAAGTCCAGAAGTCTACTGACAAGGTATCTTTAGTGTCTCAGGTCTGAGGACCAACCACACTATTGTGATGATAGATTAAGCTGGTTGATAGTTAAGTAAGTTACCATCTAGCGATCCAAGTCAGATCAATCAAGTGAACTCATTCTCTAATGAGCACCTACAGGTTCACCATAATGTCTCCACACAAGTGACTAATGACATCAATCACCCTCATCACATGAGTTAGAGTTATATGTACTAGTCTCACCGAATGTTTGATGTTTTTCTCAAATATCCTCCGACTATGAACAGTTAAGAATGTGTATTTATAAGTCATCAGTCTTATTATTATGATCTCATCATAATCTGATGACTATTGCAAACATTTACAGACTTCATTATGCGCAATGACAAACTCGTCAATCTTCATAACAAATTAAGTGTCATTTATTAGTGAATTAGATTGTAATAGGTGCCTTATAATTAGCTTTGGGGACACCTATATCCAACAATGCTGCTGCCGCCCATAATCTTTGTTGTCGACCTTCCTGTATCGTTTGTAATCATGACTTCCTCATTCTTCTACACTAGGGTTATGTAGTCTAACAAGGCATATGCCTCCCTTGTATTTAATAGTGAACTGGATAAGAATTTTATTTCACAAACAATTGTTGATTTACTCTCCAAGATTAGAGAAATTATACTCGATGGTGATCAAGTATTTATGGAGTTCTATAGACCTTTCAAGGGTGTTTCTCATGTTGATGGAACATGGTGTACCATTTTTCTCAAGTCAGGACCGTATATTAGAGTTGGTAGAGATTAGATGGAGGAACGACATGCCACCGTGGATCATGAGCGACAGAGATACATGATAGCTTGAGATTATGTCGTTAAAAATCGTAGCTAACAATTATAATTTAATCGGCTCATTCATCTTAAATTTAACCATAGTAAGGGTGAGTCCGAGTTGAATCCACAGGGAAATAGAATCTTAATTTTGAAAACCTTGGATTTTGATTAATCTAGAAATGAGAGCTTGACTTAATTGCACTAATTAACTAATTACCTAATCAATCAACAATCTAATTAATTAGATTTATTCTAAAGAGTTTATCTCTAATTTCCAACATGAAGAAACTATAAAAAAAAAATTAATTACATGCACAAGTTTAAAGGAACTAACATACCTAAAAGAAAATTTCCAACAATTGAAATACAAATGTTATTCTATTTAGAGACTTAAAACAGAATTCTGCAAAATAAATTAATTACATGCTATGAATTAAATACATGAGAGAAAGCTTAACATCTAAACTAAATAAACTAAAAATAATAATGCAACAAAGGGGCTCATGTGGGCAATAGGGGTTCTGTGAAGGTGCTGGGGGGCTCGGCGCAGTGGACCGAGGCGGCGCGGGCGCTGCAGGCGAGGCAGCAGCGCGGCAGGCGGCGCTGCAGGCGAGGCGCCGGGCGGGAAGAGGCGTCCGCGCGACGCGTGGCTGGGCGGTCCTGCCGCTTGGCACGGGCGACGATGCCCGCCGGCGCGAACGCGCCTGAGGCGCCGCGTGGCGTGCGACGGCGACGCTGGCTTTGACGGAGGACGGGCACTGCAGGCGAGGCGTGGCGGCGCGAGGCAAGCGCTGACGCGTGTCCCGTTGGCGGCTGTGGCGCGAATTCGCGCAGGGCACGGGCGACGATGCCCGGCCCGGCGAAACACGCGGTGCTGCCGCGTGGCGAGGGAGGCGGCGGCTCACACGCGGTGCCGACGCGTGGCTCGGCTGGGCAGGTCCTTCTGGTTGGGCGACAGCACGTACAGAACCCCCCTCGGGATCGCTTCTTCGTTCAGCAGCAGAGCAGAGAGAAAGAGAGGCAGAGAATAAAAGAGAAGGAGAAAAAGTAAGGGAGAGAGAGAGAGACTTCGGGGAAGAGAACAACAGAGAGAGAGAAGGACTGGGAGAAAGAGAGTCAGAGAGAGAAAACTCGAAAGAGAGAGAGAAAGGCTTAAAAAATTTCTGAAAATTGGGTTCCCCCCTCCCTTTGACCTTCTCCCTTAGTTTTATAGAAAAGATGAGGGGTTTGAATTTCAAAAAGAGATTTAAATCTTTTCATTAAGTCCCCTTTGATTAGGGGATCTTCATAAAAAACGTTAATTGGTGATTTGAATTTCGAATTTTTTTAGATGGATCCTCCTTTCTTCGAATTTCAGAATTCCCTCCTTGTTTCTCTCTTAGTTGGCACGTGGGCCCCAGTTGAAGCTAAAATACGAAAATAAAATGTTGCTTGTGCCAGGATTCGAACCCTGGTTGCTTCCTTGAAGTTCGGGTGGTCCAACCACTATGCCATCTGCTTGTTCATGTCCTGTTTCACATAAAATAACAGTTAAGTTCTCATAGCCATAAATCATTTAACTGCGCATTAAATAATTGCTGAGGAAATGAAGTTGCTACCCTTATTCCATCCATGGAGTGATGATATTTTAAAATTTAGATTCTGAATGCGCAAATGGTTTATCTATCATTCCATGTGATTTTGTCCATTAAATTGATAGCAAATTATGTAAATTTCATTTGTTATAGCCATAAAATTGTGGACTTATCAAAGCCCCCAACTTAATCATTGCTAGTCCCTTAGCAATACAATTATTTGAAAAATTGGGACTACCATGATCAGTAAAAAGAATCACACTTTTTTTAAAGGATATCTATTGCAAATGGTAGGTAATTGGAATTCAAGTTTTTCGTTATCCCGCCCACCATACTTAGAATCATGACAAGTGATTGTGCAAATCATTTGAGGTGCTTGGAGTTCATTTCTATCCTGTTTGGTATATCGTTGCCTTTACTGCCTCTTGGAGTAGAATTACCCAGGGGAGAGAACAGAAAAAGAGATCTCTGGATTAGTTGGCTAGGTTCGCTTTTCGATTTTCGCCCCGACTTAAAACTTTTTAGGATTTGGTCTTATTTTGCTGTGAAGGACTTTAGCACGATTGTTTTGTGCTTTGAGAGTGCGTACTTTTTGCCACTCTCTTTATTTCTGTCTGAGGGGAGGTGCATACTTTTTGCCACCGTCCTTCCTTTGACTCTTTTCAAGCATATTTATTTGATTTTTATGCTTCTGATTGTCCCTTTTTTTTTTCTTTTTTTTTTCGAAATGACCGCCTCCTTAAAGTGTTAAGTGGTTTGATCTCTTATTACGAATCCTAACTTTCCGTTCGTTTGACCTAAAAGTAAAAATAGAATGGGTAATTCTACACTTCGGATAACTCCAGCAACTCTATACTTTCAGGATCTTCCACTCTTTCCAAGTTACCGTGTGTGTGTGAAAATCATCCTGTCGTGATTCTTCGTAGAGAGGGGGTTAATTCAAACTTTTACTCACCCTTTTACCTCAATTTTTTATCAAGATTCCCTAAATGAAGTGTGATAGATATGAATTTCTGTTGGAGTGTGAAAATGTAACAATTTTTTCTTTTCTTTTGAAAATTTGTGTGAAAATTGAAAAAAAAATTTCAACACTTTTGTTCATTTTAAATGATTTTATTCAATATGCATTATGATTCTCCCCCCAACTCGAATGACATTGTCCTCAATGGCATAGAAATGCGCAAAAATTAATGATGAGGAGAGATACAACTTGAGATGTGACGAGGCTTCTCTCTGTTCGCCAAGGTGGATTTTATGAGTTTTCTAAAAAGAAAAGAAAAGAAAGAATAATCAGAATAAAAATGAGAAGATTGGGTTGCCTCCCAATAAGCGCTAAGTTTAATGTCTTCAGCCAGACGAAATTATGTTCATTGTGGGTCACTTAGCTGCATGGATTCCAATGGACAATTTTGAAGGTTTTCAATGTAAGGTTTTAAGCGTTGCCCATTAACAGTAAATGTCTGTCCATTTTTTGGATCCATGATCTTGACCGCACCATGGTCAAAAGCTTTAATTACCAAGAATGGCCCATCCCATCTTGATTTCAATTTCTCAGGAAACAAACGCAACCTTGAGTTAAATAGCCAGACTTTTTGATGAGGGTGGAAAGATTTCCTCACAATATGTTTATCATGAAAAGCTTTAGTCTTGGCTTTATAGATTTTCGAGTTCTCATAGGCTTCATTTCTTATTTCATCTAGTTCGCTCAATTGTAAGGTTCGGTGTGAACCTGCTTTGACTAGATCAAAATTGACCTGTTTAATAGCCCAATAAGCTCTATGTTCTAATTCCACTGGGAGATGGCAGGCTTTTCCAAAGACTAGTCTGTATGGTGACATGCCAATAGGAGTTTTATAAGCAGTCCGATAGGCCCACAAAGCATCATCTAACCTTTCGGACCAATCTTTTCTATCGGGCCTAACAGATTTTTGCAAGATATTCTTGATTTCTCTATTAGATATCTCTACTTGGCCACTAGTTTGGGGATGGTAAGGGGTAGCAAGCTTATGAGTAATCACATATCTTTTGAGCAATGCTCGAAATTGAGAATGAGTGAAGTGCGAACCCCCATCACTAATGATAGCCTTTGGCCATCCGAACCTAGAAAAGATATTCTTCTGTACAAATTTCATCACCACCTTGTGATCATTGGTTCGGGTGGCTATTGCTTCAATCCATTTAGACACATAGTCCACTGCCACCAAGATGTATTCGCATCCAAAAGATGGTGGAAAAGGGCCCATGAAATCTATTCCCCAAACATCAAAAATTTCAACCACTAAGATTGGATTTAGAGGCATCATATCTCTTTTAGTGATATTTCCAACCGCTTGACATCTTAGGCATGTTTTGCTGAACTCATAAGCATCCTTGAAGAGTGTGGGCCAATAGAAACCGCTTTGTAAAACCTTTGCTGCGGTTTTCTTTCCGGAGAAATGACCTCCACAAGCAAGGTTATGGGAAAAGTTCAAAACACTTTGTTGTTCTTCTTCAGGCACACATCTCCGGATTATTTGATCTGGACAAATTTTGAAGAGTTCAGGGTCTTCCCAAAAATAATATTTCTCTTGAGAGAAGGATTTATCTTTTTCATTTTTTGTCCATCCTTGTGGGATTTGACCAGTCACCTTAAAATTCACAATATGTGCATACCATGGTGGTGACATGTGGGAAATGGCTAAGAGGTGTTCATCAGGGAATGAATCTCTCATTGGTTCATTATCTGAAATCATGATTCGGGAGAGATGATCAGCAACCACATTCTCAGACCCCTTTTGTCCCGAATCTCCAAATCAAATTCTTGGAGGAGTAGGATCCACCTGATTAATCTTGGTTTGGCATCTTTCTTTGTCAACAGATATTTCAATGCCGAGTGATCAGAATAAATAATCACTTTTGCCCTCAAAAGGTAAGATCGAAATTTCTCCAAAGCAAAAACAACAGCTAACAATTCTTTTTCTGTGGTGGTATAGTTCATTTGAGCATCTACAAGTGTACGACTTGCATAATAAATCACCACAGGCTTTTTATTTATTCTTTGTCCTAGTACTGCCCCCATAGCATAATCAGAAGCATCGCACATTATCTCAAATGGCAAAGACCAATCAGGCGATTGGAGAATGGGAGCTTTGATCAGAGCCTCTTTTAAAGATTTAAATGCTTCCAAGCATTTTTCATCAATATGGAATGGGACATCTTTGGCTAAGAGAAGGGTTAATGGTCGGGCAATTTGGGAGAAATTTTGAATAAACCGGCGGTAGAAGCCGGCATGGCCCAAGAATGACCGAATTTGCTTTACCGAAGTGGGTGGAGGAAGATTGGCGATTAGGCTAACTTTAGCTTTATCCACTTCGATACCTCTTCCAGACACTATATGGCCCAAAACTATGCCCTCTTTAACCATGAAATGACTCTTTTCCCAACTTAAAACCAAATTGGTCTCTATGCATCTTCCCAGTACATTTTTCAAATTCTCCAGACAAATTTCAAATGAATCCCCGAATATTGAAAAATCATCCATGAATACTTCAAGGAATTCTCCCACCATATCTGAAAAGATGGCCAACATGCACCTTTGGAAAGTTGCTGGTGCATTACATAGTCCAAATGGCATTCTTCGGAATGCAAATGTGCCAAATGGACATGTGAATGTGGTTTTCTCCTGATCTTCTGGATATATAGCCACTTGATTATATCCCGAATATCCATCTAAGAAACAGAAATATTTCTGACCCGCTAGCTTTTCCAAAATCTGATCAATAAACGGGAGTGGGAAATGATCTTTCTTTGTCATTGTGTTCAATTTTCTGTAATCAATACAAACTCTCCACCCCGTGGTTAGCCTAGTGGGCATTTCTTCACCTTTTTCATTTGTTACCACAGTTAAGCCAGACTTCTTTGGCACTACTTGGGTTGGGCTTACCCACTTGCTATCAGATATTGGGTATATGATACCCGCATCTAGCCATTTCACCACTTCTTTCTTAACCACTTCCATCATAATAGGATTCAATTTCCTTTGCATTTCTCTGCTTGGTTTTGCATTATCTTCAAGATAAATATGATGCATGCATGTGGTTGGGCTTATTCCTTTCAAATCAGCTACTGACCACCCTATGGCTTCTTTATGAGTTCGAAGAACTTCAATGAGTTGTTCTTCTTGGGTAGGGTTAAGATCCGTAGCTATGATCACAGGTAGAGTTTCAGATGGGCCCAAAAAGACATATTTGAGAGATTCCGGCAAAGGTTTGAGCTCTAACTGAGGAGGAACCTGGAGAGATGGAGGAGTAGGTTCTAGATTGAGTTCAGGTAAAGGCTCAACCTTATTGGGCTGCCAAGTCCTTTTATTCAAATCTGATATGGCCATTAACTCCTCTTCCTCTTCAAATTGGGCCGAAGGGGATGTTTCTACAATATTATCAATCACATCAATTGCAAAACAATCTTTCCCATCCTGCATATGGCCAGAAGCTTTGAAAATGTTGAGGGATAATTTGTGATCTCCAAATGAGATATCCATTAACCCAGATTTGCAGTTAATGATGGCATTTGCAGTGGCTAGAAAAGGTCGGCCCAATATAATTGGGCTATTTCTCAGATGTTGAACGGGCTCCATGTCAAGGATGACAAAATCAACTGGGAAGTAGCAAGTGTCAATCCTGACAATGACATCTTCCACCATTCCTTTCGGTGTCCTAAGAGATCTATCGGCCAATTGTAGGATCACCGGAGTTGGTTTCAATTCTCCTATCCCAAATTTTTCATAAACTGAGGTGGGTAATAGGTTCACACTTGCTCCAAGGTCCAATAATGCCTTATCAAAGGTGGTTCCTTCAACAACACAAGAGATAAGTGGTGCTCCAGGGTCTTTCATCTTTTTAGGCATTTGGTTGAGCAAAATGGCACTCACTTCTTCAGACAAAAAGACTTTTTTGGGATTTGCTTTAGGCTCTCTCTTGTGAGTGCAAAGTTCTTTCAAAAACTTGGCATAGGCCGGCACATGTTGGATTGCATCAACCAATGGTATGTTAATGTGGACTTGTTTAAATAAGTCCATTAACTGTTCATTTTTTGCTTGGATTTGATGCTTTCTTTGCTCTTTGCCATTTTCTAAAGCTTGTGGAAAAGGGATTTTCGGTTTATAATTCTCAGGACATTCCTCCATTTTTCCTTTTCCTTGAATGATATTGGGTTGTTCATTCTCATCTTCATCTTCTTCTCCTTTTTCTTCTTCATTTTGTTCAAGATTGGGCTGACTAGATCCTTGATTTGGGTAAGGATCCGGCAAGACTTTACCACTTCTTAAGGCCAAAATTGCTTTCGCATTTTCTAACTGTGGGCCTCTTGGTGGATTTGGGCCCATTTGAGGTTGGGCTTGAGGATTAGGTAAGATTGGTTGATGTTGGAAACCCGGAGGATAGTTTCGCGGGTTTGCAATGGGTTGACTTGGTAATGGGCCCACTTCCCTCCTCATGGTTGTATCAGCCATTTGACCCAATTGGGCTTCCAATTTTGAAATGGATTGTTGTTGAGAGATGACCAATTGTTGCAATTGTTGCTGTTGTTGTTGTTGATTTATGAGTAATTGTTGCAGCATATTGAATTTGTCATCATTTTGATTTGATGGCTGATGTTGTGGGATTTGATATGGAGGTTGAGAGAACATATTCTGGTTGTTATTGGGCTGAAAGTAAGGGGCTTGAGCTTGTTGGCTTTTGTTGAAAGATTGATTTGGATAGTAATTCTGTTGATGGGCTCTGTTCTGAAAATTTTGTGCTTGTGGATGTGGAGCTTGGGCTTGTTGAGATTTCCATGAAAAATTAGGATGATTCTTCCAACCAGGGTTGTAGGTGTTAGAGTATGGATCATGATTGGGCTTTGAATAACCCTGGGCTGCTTGGACTTGTTCTTGGATGAACGGTGGCAATTGGGCTGCCGTGGGACACTCACTGACATGGTGAGTTGGGCTGGCACAAAGACTACAAGCTTCTTGGTAAGATGAAGAGGATTCAGAGTAAGGTCTTGATTGTGCATGGATATTAGATCCTTGGTTATTCGAAGCTAGGACTTGGTCTAGCTTTTGGGCCATAAGATCCATTTTGCTCATTTGTTGGGCCAGAAGGTCCACTTTATCCAACTTTTGAGCCAAGGCATTGATATCCATCTTCGGTTCAAATTCTCCTTTATTTCTTATTTCATAGACTCCAGTCCGTTTAGATGTTCCCACAGATCTTTCATATGATGAAAGTAAAGCATGATTTATTGAATTTTCACTTAGCATTTCAAACAAATCATAAGCTTCTTCCTCACTTTTGCTCATGAATGCTCCTCCACAAGATGCATCTACCATTTGCCTGTATTGTGCATCTAAGCCTTCATAGAATGCTTGCACAATTTGCCATCTAGACAATCCATGATGTGGACATTTTCTCAACAATTCTTTCAATCGTTCCCAAGATTCATGAATTTGTTCTCCTGGTAATTGTGAGAATCCAGTTATAGCCCTTCTCATTGTATTTGTTCTCCCGATAGGATAGAATTTTTTTAAGAATTCTTGTTGCATTTCGGGCCAAGTCTTAATGGGCTTCCCTATCGTTCCAAGCCAATATTTGGCTTTGTCCTTAAGTGAGAAAGGGAATAGGGTAAGTCGAAGGGCATCTTCCGTGAAATCTTGAATTTTCACGGTTGAACAAATTTCAAAGAATTCATCCAAATGTTTATATGGATCTTCATTGGTATTCCCATAAAAAGATGGGAGCATTTGAATGGTGCTTGGCTTGATCTCATAATGGCTAGCATGGACATTAGGCAATTGGATACAAGATGAAGGATTATAGTCTTGAGGAATGAAGTATTCCTTCATTTGTTTTGGCATTTGTTGATTGTTTCCAGCCATTTGATGTTGAATGTTGGTTTGGTGATGTAGGTATCTCTCAATTTCTTGAATGGGTTTGATAATATATGGCTTTTGAGATCTTCTACCTAGCATACACTAGACCAAGATGAGATGAGAATGGTTATTTTTGTGATTTTTATTTTTATATATATATATATATTTTTTATGTATGCAAAGACAAACAAGTTAATAACAAATTCCTAATGACCTAAGTGTATCCTAGACTTAAAGAAGAGATTTCTCACAGAATGGCTAGAATTCACTATGAATCACCCCTACAATAGATCAATCGGCCAGGTAAGAGGTGGGATAGTGGTAGGCTCCCCCTACTTTCGTAGGGACCTAATTAAATAACCACTTGTCCACTTAGGCGTTTGCCTTTGTAACCTCTAGCCTAGACACCGTTGTCCAAAGTAGAAATGAATTCAAAGCTCGGTCCAATCATAGTGTGAACCCTAGGTGCAATTGCTATTTAATTTTTATTGGGCTTGGGACAATGCAAGATGGAGTGTTTGTGGTTTGTGGGCCAAGGAAGGGTGATGAAATCCCCACCTTATCTTGTGATGAAAATGCCCTTAAATTATTTGATCAATGAGATGCACACCATAATTCAATCAAGTTTGTTTTGTGCAATAATGAAATGACAATGCATGAACATGTTGTTTGCACAATATTGAAAAACTTACCTTGCCTCCCGCACTCTTCAACATGAAATAAATGGCAAAAATTTAAAACTAATGCATTCCTAAATGATGCATGTCCTAAAACATGGTGGTTTGGTTTCTAATCTTGAAATGCACATTTTTTTTTTAATTTTTTTTTTCTGATTTTTTTTTTATTTAATGAGGGCTATATCTATTTTAAGCAAATCTAAAAATAAAAATATCAAAAAGATTGGAACAAACTCACCAAGTTGAGCTTTCCTTTTGTCTTCTTTTTTTTTAAATTCCTGCAAAAAGAGAAAATGAATGTGAGTATGGATTTATACAAATGGACCCAAAATAATCAAAATTAAAATTCTAATTCCCCGGCAACGGCGCCAAAAATTGATAGCTTGAGATTATGTCGTTAAAAATCGTAGCTAACAATTATAATTTAATCGGCTCATTCATCTTAAATTTAACCATAGTAAGGGTGAGTCCGAGTTGAATCCACAGGGAAATAGAATCTTAATTTTGAAAACCTTGGATTTTGATTAATCTAGAAATGAGAGCTTGACTTAATTGCACTAATTAACTAATTACATAATCAATCAACAATCTAATTAATTAGATCTATTCTAAAGAGTTTATCTCTAATTTCCAACATGAAGAAACTATAAAAAAAAAATTAATTACATGCACAAGTTTAAAGGAACTAACACACCTAAAAGAAAATTTCCAACAATTGAAATACAAATGTTATTCTATTTAGAGACTTAAAACAGAATTCTGCAAAATAAATTAATTACATGCTATGAATTAAATACATCAGAGAAAGCTTAACATCTAAACTAAATAAACTAAAAATAATAATGCAGCAAAGGGGCTCATGTGGGCAATAGGGGTTCTGTGAAGGTGCTGGGGGGCTCGGCGCAGTGGACCGAGGCGGCGCGGGCGCTGCAGGCGAGGCAGCAGCGCGGCAGGCGCGGCAAGCGGCGCTGCAGGCGAGGCGCCGGGCGGGAAGAGGCGTCCGCGCGACGCGTGGCTGGGCGGTCCTGCCGCTTGGCACGGGCGACGATGCCCGCCGGCGCGAATGCGCCTGAGGCGCCGCGTGGCGTGCGACGGCGACGCTGGCTTTGACGGAGGGCGGGCACTGCAGGCGAGGCGTGGCGGCGCGAGGCAAGCGCTGACGCGTGTCCCGTTGGCGGTTGTGGCGCGAATTCGCGCAGGGCACGGGCGACGATGCCCGGCCCGGCGAAACACGCGGTGCTGCCGCGTGGCGAGGGAGGCGGCGGCTCACACGCGGTGCCGACGCGTGGCTCGGCTGGGCAGGTCCTTCTTGTTGGGCGACAGCACGTACAGAACCCCCCTCGGGATCGCTTCTTCGTTCAGCAGCAGAGCAGAGAGAAAGAGAGGCAGAGAATAAGAGAGAAGGAGAAAAAGTAAGGGAGAGAGAGAGAGACTTCGGGGAAGAGAACAACAGAGAGAGAGAAGGACTGGGAGAAAGAGAGTCAGAGAGAGAAAACTCGAAAGAGAGAGAGAAAGGCTTAAAAAATTTCTGAAAATTGGGTTCCCCCCTCCCTTTGACCTTCTCCCTTAGTTTTATAGAAAAGATGAGAGGTTTGAATTTTAAAAAGAGATTTAAATCTTTTCATTAAGTCCCCTTTGATTAGGGGATCCTCATAAAAAACATTAATTGGTGATTTGAATTTCGAATTTTTTTAGATGGATCCTCCTTTCTTCGAATTTCAGAATTCCCTCCTTGTTTCTCTCTTAGTTGGCATGTGGGCCCCAGTTGAAGCTAAAATACGAAAATAAAATGTTGCTTGTGCCAGGATTCGAACCCTGGTTGCTTCCTTGAAGTTCGGGTGGTCCAACCACTATGCCATCTGCTTGTTCATGTCCTGTTTCACATAAAATAACAGTTAAGTTCTCATAGCCATAAATCATTTAACTGCGCATTAAATAATTGATGAGGAAATGAAGTTGCTACCCTTATTCCATCCATGGAGTGATGATATTTTAAAATTTAGATTCTGAATGCGCAAATGGTTTATCTATCATTCCATGTGATTTTGTCCATTAAATTGATAGCAAATTATGTAAATTTCATCTGTTATAGCCATAAAATTGTGGACTTATCAATGCATCCTCCAGCTGCCTCACTTGAAAGGAAAGTTTATTTTTCCAATCAAGTATCCTTCAAATATGGCAATATCTCAATCTAAAGATTCAAACAAGGTCACGAAGTGTGAGGCTAACTCGACAGTCATCCCAGCAAATGCAAGTTCTTTGAACACCATCAGTAGTGCATCATCATGATCTCCAGTCTTATCTTCTGTGAAGTCAAACCTTAATGTGCGTCTTGCCGCATCAATTGTAGTGGCCCCTCTACCTCCATTTAACCCACTTGTACAGGATCAGGCTATCATAGTTGCAACCGGTCTTCATTTGCTGGAAGATTCTCTATTTGTAGAGCCGGTGGATAGGCATGTTTAGCCGACCACCCTCCCAGACAAGAACCTTGCCACTAGACTGCGTATTTTCGATTAAGTGTGATGCAAATTTTCAAATGATGCAAAGCAATACTCTACGTACTTTGATGCAATTGTTAGTTTTAGATTTGTAGTGTTATTCGCACATGTTATAGTTACTATTATAATCCTACAACACTGCAAAATTCGAGCACAAATTTTTTTTGAACCGGGAGAGAACAATGAGAATCCAAGACCATCATACCACTGCATTGCACATAATAGAGTGCATCTACTACCGTTGGAGAGTTGTTCTGACTTTATTATAGCTAGAAAACTCAACAAACTTTATCTGATGTGTAGCTAATTGTTAGACGAATCCGTGGATATTTTTTTAACCCATTTGAATCTCGTTTAAGTCTTTTTCTATTTTTTAAGAATTTGTTTGTGTGATTTTCGTACTATTTTTTCATGTCAAAGATATTTTGGTCCTGAGTAAAGTTTAGGGAGTCATTATGATTTAATTTCTCTTTAAATACTTTTATAAGACGTATTTTTATTTTTCAATGAATATTTGCAGAAAATTTTGAGATAGGTGTGACGCCTAAGTCACCGATGCGATGTTGGAAAATTCTCCACTGCAAGTGCAATGCCGATAGTCTCTCCCATCTCTTTCTTCCTCTTCATCCCTGTCACTTTTCATCCACTTTGTATGAACGAAGTTCACTGATTTGAATCTTTTTGCCGCAAGGAAGTTTGTGTGACCGGTACACTGGCCACCCTGTGGAATAGGTCACTGGGTCTCCTTCCTAACAAGTTTGACGTGGCGCAGCCGGGGCCTCAAGATTACTGAAAATATGTGATGTAGCCGAAGCTATCACGACCGGATTCTGAAGCTGGAATCCGGTGAAATGGATCCGGAGCTGGGTCGGATCGGTGTTTGGAGGCCCGACGGGGATCCGGAAGGCGAAGGACGCAGAGGCGAAGCCGAAGGTCTGAGGCCGAGAGCCGCTCGGTCGGAAGCTGGCTAGTACCCGGAAGGCGGGGCCGAATCTCCCTTGGACGAGGAGCATCCGGCGCACGGCGTCGAGACCGGGGAGAGGAGTCCTAGGTCGGCGGCCGAGACCGACTCGGGAAGGTCGGCGATGATTCGAACCGAGCCCCTGTAGGAGGGAAAGAAGAAGAAACCGGTCAGCAGGAGTCCCGGGCTTCGGCCCCAAAGAACCTCCTCCGACGGTTAAGTTAGCTTCTGAAGAAGAGTCGATTCAGAAGGTAAAGAGTAGCTTTAATGCTATTTGGACTATAGTCCTTGAGGGTCTCGGAGACATACCTTTGGCAATAAATAGCGGTGTATTTATAGCGAAGGATAGAGGATGGTTAACGGTGACAGCCGATATAGGACTATGTTCCGGGCTTACTGGTAAACCGCCATAGTGCCTAATCCTCCACCGGAGTGGGCCGAATATGGCTGTTGGGCCGAAGGGGGTTGGGCCGCTGATGGGCCGAAGCCTGTTGGGCCGAAGGCTGCTGGGCCGAAGGCTATTGGGCCGCTGATGGGCCGAAGGCTGCTGGGCCGCTGATGGGCCGAAGGCTGCTGGGCCGAAGGCTGCTGGGCCGCTGATGGGCCGAAGGCTGCTGGGCCGCTGATGGGACGAAGCCCACTAGGCCGAAGGCTACTGGGCCGCTGATGGGCCGAAGGCTGCTGGGCCGCTGATGGGCCGAAGCCTACTGGGCCGAAGGCTGCTGGGCCGCTGATGGGCCAAAGCCTACTGTTGTTGGGCTGATCTCAGTGCTGGGCTTGTTTTAATGGGCCGAATCGGATTCTGCCTCATCACATAGCCCCCTACTCTTGTCGTTCTCATTTTTGAGACGGCGAGAGTAAAATCCGAAGCCTCCTCGGAAGAGTAATACGGTATGTGCTTCATTTGAAACCTTTGCTTTGTAAAAAAGTTGCCTTAGGTCGGCCGAGGGCTGGTGAAAAACAGCCTCGTCTGAGGCCGGGACCTTGTCGGAGATACCTTCGTCTTAGGCCGAGACTTGGTGTACATATAGAAATGATCTCCGTTTGCTTGCTTCATGACATGTCTTCGAGTAGATAGCCGAATTTCGATTATGTATGTGGCCGAAGCCATGCCGCTCCCGATATAGTTTACACGAACTTAGAGAATATCATGCCGCTCCCGATACGGTTTGCATGGCCGAAGCCACTCCCGGTACAGTTTACACGGACTTAGAGAATACCATGCCGCTCCCGATACGGTTTGCATGGCCGAAGCCACTCCCGGTACGGTTTACACGGACTTAGAATAGCATGCCGCTCCCGATACGGTTTGCATGGCCGAAGCCACTCCCGGTACGGTTTGCATGGCCGAAGCCACTCCCGGTACGGTTTATACGGACTTATAATACTATGCCGCTCCCGATACGGTTTGCATGGCCGAAGCCACTCCCGGTACGGTTTACACGGACTTAGAATACCATGCCGCTCCCGATACGGTTTGCATGGCCGAAGCCACTCCCGGTACGGTTTACACGGACTTAGAGAATACCATGCCGCTCCCGATACGGTTTGCATGGCCGAAGCCACTCCCGATACGGTTTACACGAACTTAGAGAATACCATGCCGCTCCCGATATGGTTTGCATGGCCGAAGCCACTTCCGGTACGGTTTACACGGACTTAGAATAATGGGACCCGTCGATGTAAAGTTACTATGCGCCGACGAAGGAGCCGAAATGGATTCGGCGTCAATAATAGCTTTGACTTCCGACTGAGGGGCCGAGGATGCTTTGAGAGTGAGTTCAGCAATAAGGTCGGCCAAAGCTTGAGCTTTCATCGTGGTTCGAGCGCCGGAGATCCGAAGCCGAGGGGTGCCCGGACGGGGGCTCGCCGGGAGCGAAGCCGAGACTCCCTCAGATGGATGTGTGCCGGCCAGCCGGGGCAGGGTGAGGCCGAGGCTTCTTTGGACGAAGCAGGCCAGCCGGCGCAAAGCGAGGCCGAGGCTCCTCTGGACGAAGCAGGCCAGCCGGCACAAGGCGAGGCCGATGCTTCTTTGGACGAAGCAGGCCAGCCGGCGCAAGGAGAGGCCGAGGCTTCTTCGGACGAGGCGGGCCAGCCGGCGCAGGGCGAGGCCGATGCTTCTTTGGACGAGGCGGGCCAGCCGGCGCAGCGCGAGGCCGAGGCTTCTTTGGACGAAGCAGGCCAGCTGGTGCAAGGCGAGACCGAGGCTCCTCTGGACGAAGCAGGCCAGCCGGCGCAAGGCGAGGCCGATGCTTCTTTGGACGAAGCAGGCCAGCCGGCGCAAGGCGAGGCCGAGGCTTCTTCGAACGAGGCGGGCCAGCCGGCGCAGGGCGAGGCCGAGGCTTCTTCGGACGAGGCGGGCCAGCCGGCGCAGGGCGAGGCCGAGGCTTCTTTAGACGAAGAAGGCCAACCGGCACAGGGCGAGGCCGAGGCTTCTTTGGACGAAGCAGGCCAGCCGGCGCAAGGCGAGGCCGATGCTTCTTCAGACGAGGCGAGCCAGCCGGCGCAGGGCGAGGCCGAGGCTCCTTCGGACGAGGCGGGCCAGCCGGCGCAGGGCGAGGCCGAGGCTTCTTTGGACGAAGCAGGCCAGCCGGCGCAAGGCGAGGCCGAGGCTCCTCTGGACGAAGCAGGCCAGCCGGCGCAGGGCGAGGCCGATGCTTCTTTGGACGAAGCAGGCCAACCGGCGCAAGGCGAGGCCGAGGCTTCTTCGGACGAGGCGGGCCAGCCGGCGCAGGGCGAGGCCGATGCTTCTTTGAACGAAGCAGGCCAACCGGCGCAAGGCGAGGCCGAGGCTTCTTCGGACGAGGCGGGCCAGCCGGCGCAGGGCGAGGCCGAGGCTTCTTTGGACGAAGCAGGCCAACCGGCGCAGGGAGAGGCCGAGGCTTCTTTGGACGAAGCGAGCTAGCCGGCGCAGGGCGAGGCCGAGGCTTCTTTGGACGAAGCGAGCTAACCGGCGCAGGGCGAGGCCGAGGCTCCTTGGGACGAAGCAGGCCAGCCGGCGCAGGGCGAGGCCGAGGCTTCTTCGGACGAGGCGGGCCAGCCGGCGCAGGACGAGGCCGAGGCTCCTCTGGACGAAGCAGGCCAGCCGGCGCAGGGCGAGGCCGAGGCTTCTCTGGACGAAGCAGGCCAGCCGGCGCAGGGCGAGGCCGATGCTTCTTTGGACGAAGCAGGCCAGGCGGCGCAAGGCGAGGCCGAGGCTTCTTCGGACGAGGCGGGCCAGCCGGCGCAGGGCGAGGCCGATGCTTCTTTGGACGAAGCAGGCCAACCGGCACAGGGCGAGGCCGAGGCTCCTCTGGACGAAGCAGGCCAGCCGGCGCAGGGCGAGGCCGAGGCTTCTCTGGACGAAGCAGGGCAGCCGGCGCAGGGCGAGGCCGATGCTTCTTTGGATGAAGCAGGCCAGCCGGCGCAAGGCGAGGCCGAGGCTTCTTCGGACGAGGCGGGCCAGCCGGCGCAGGGCGAGGCCGATGCTTCTTTGGATGAAGCAGGCCAGCCGGCGCAAGGCGAGGCCGAGGCTTCTTCGGACGAGGCGGGCCAGCCGGCGCAGGGCGAGGCCGATGCTTCTTTGGACGAAGCAGGCCAACCGGCGCAGGGCGAGGCCGAGGCTTCTTCGGACGAGGCGGGCCAGCCAGCGCAGGGCAAGGCCGAGGCTTCTTCGAACGAGGCGGGCCAGCCGGCGCAGGGCGAGGCCGAGGCTCCTCTGGACGAAGTAGGCCAGCCGGCGCAAGGCGAGGCCGAGGCTTCTTTGGACGAAGCGAGCTTTGTTGAAGTTGCCCGCGTCTCTGCCTCGTCTTGTCCGGATCGTCGGGTTACTGGACGATGAGACATGACTTCTTGCTAGTTTCCCACAGACGGCGCCACGTGATGTAGTCGAAGCTATCACGACCGGATTCCGAAGCTGGAATCCGGTGAAATGGATCCGGAGCTGGGTCGGATCGGTGTTTGGAGGCCCGACGGGGATCCGGAAGGCGAAGGACGCAGAGGCTAAGCCGAAGGTCCGAGGCCGAGAGCCGCTCGGTCGGAAGCTGGCTAGTACCCGGAAGGCAGGGCCGAATCTCCCTTGGACGAGGAGCATCCGGCGCACGGCGTCGAGACCGGGGAGAGGAGTCCGAGGTCGGCGGCTGAGACCGACTCGGGAAGGTCGGCGATGATTCGAACCGAGCCCCTGTATGAGGGAAAGAAGAAGAAACCGGTCAGTAGGAGTCCCGGGCTTCGGCCCCAAAGAACCTCCTCCGACGGTTAAGTTAGCTTTTGAAGAAGAGTCGATTCAGAAGGTAAAGAGTAGCTTTAATGCTATTTGGACTATAGTCCTTGAGGGTCTCGGAGACATACCTTTGGCAATAAATAGCGGTGTATTTATAGCGAAGGATAGAGGATGGTTAACGGTGACAGCCGATATAGGACTATGTTCCGGGCTTACTGGTAAACCGCCATAGTGCCTAATCCTCCACCGGAGTGGGCCGAATATAGTTGTTGGGCCGAAGGGGGTTGGGCCGCTAATGGGCCGAAGCCTGTTGGGCCGAAGGCTGCTGGGCCGAAGCCTGTTGGGCCGAAGGCTGCTGGGCCGAAGGCTGTTGGGCCGCTGATGGGCCGAAGCCCACTGGGCCGAAGGCTGCTGGGCCGCTGATGGGCCGAAGCCTACTGAGCCGAAGGCTGCTGGGCCGCTGATGGGCCGAAGCCTACTGTTGTTGGACTGATCTCAGTGCTGGACTTGTTTTAATGGGCCGAATCGGATTCTGCCTCATCAATATGTATGATTTTTTTTATTTAGAATCAACAGTGAACGCCTTGGCCATCATTGGATGTTGTCATTTGACAATGTTTGTTCAGTGGCTTATGTTTTGAAGCCATAAGACAACCCTGATACAGACCACCCAAAGGGGGATCCAGTCGAGTCTGAATCTTGTGCATGTGATCGAGAAGTGTGATTTTCCCGACTGTGAAAAAAACCTAATTTTGAACCGGAAGAATAGAGGCATCCACCCCCTCCTGAGTACTGTGATAACTGACCATGGTTCATTGACACAGACGCACAGAATAGAGGTCTGTTTAGCTGAATACAGTCACTGGATCCAAGATTAACCCTAGATTCCATTGACAGTAGGAATACAGTTTTAGGTGTGTAATTCCGAACCCAAGCTGGTCAACCCAATAGTTAGATAAGGATAAAATCAGTAGCCTAGATTGGGTATGGTTAGAGTTGAAAGGTTATTAAGCCAACCTTCATCTACTTGGGTTGGGTTCAAGGGTGGGCCAATTTGACCTAACATGACTCCGTTGCTAACATATATAACTGATAATTAGATCACTGACATGTGTGTCATTTAGTTTTGTATCTTTGAACAAGAAGTTAGGTTACAACATACATACTAAGATGTCTTCAAATAGTCACAAACTTTATTTTTGTTGTTTTGTTAACTTAGAAAGATGATTCATTCATCTCTTTGTACGGAGTGTTTTGACAATGAGGAAGGAAAATAAAAAATATAGATTGATAAAGTTACAATCCAACTCGAGTTCAATGAGCTGGATTGTGTTGAGATACTAGTGAGTAAGTTGAATTAGAGATGAGAAATGGTTGGGTTAATTTCGAGTTGAAGGTCTTTGACATAAGTTGGGCTACGGTGGACCTCAATCCGGCTTAACACAACCTGACTTGCAGCCCTACTTGATAGTAGCTGGATGGGCCTAAGATCAGGTGGGTGCAGCACCCTAAACTTGGAAGGTACAATTTGGTGAACACTTTAAGATGCACTAAAAAGCCACATCGGATGAAATTTAGATATGACACCACTTTCAGATACTTGTATTCTGACATTTTATTTTAAGATTCTAAAATGAGTACCAACAATTCTAATATCAACATTCAATAAGCCAACTAATGTTTTATTTATATTCTTACACTTTTTTTAATAATTTTTAATAGTTATATTTTATTGTAATATATAACTACATGCAAGCACACACGTACATTTCATATTTTCTTTAATGTACATTCGATGTCAGGATGGAATTGGAACAAATTTGCTGCAGTTTTCCATCCCAGTCGTAGCATTTTCGAATTGGGCTGTGACTGCAGTTAGAACGAAGACTATGGGATCTAGGTGACCCTCTAAAATGACCTTTTTTAACTGTTCTTCAAGAGACCCTGTTTTGCAATTTTGAGATGGAAGGCGGTCCATTGGAATCCTGAGAAGAGACATGAATTCAAATGCAGCCTTCGGTTCAATCCCCCTTCTTCCAGGTCAGAGAATCTGAGTACTCTTAGAACCAAGACCACTTCAAGTGGGCTTGTTATTGTCCTCGCTATAATATTTTCCCTAGCGGCAACTTTACGAGCAGCGCTCCTTTGGGATCTAAAAAGATGGACTGCGGCCAGACTGGGAAATCATAGATGCCTGAGACTCCGTAAAGAATCCAATGCCCCTGCCGCGAAGGAATGAGTTTTCGGTGCCATTCTTTAAAGGATGTTTCAGGATTTGGTAATAAATTTAGAAAACGATAAGATTCCATGCAGCTAACAACCTCACAATGCTCTAGCTAGCAACTTAGCCTGGTTGGACCACACGCTCGTGAGGGCATCCGACAGAAAAACACTTTCTTGACCAAATAGTTCTTCCCTTCCACACCTCCCCGCCCCTGTTGAGGGGAGGAATGGGATCAACACAGAAGAACTTGAGCTAGTGGACGTAAGCACGGATTAGATCATTAGCTAGTAGAATGATCCACTGCATGGAGCAAGGGGAACGCAAAATTCAAACGAATGGGGCACACCCATTGTTGCGAACCTGCAAGATGAACACCCAAAAGCTGATAGACTGTAAACTATGAAAGGCTCAGATCTATGAACTCCGCCTTGTTGGCCCAGCATAGTTCCACAACATCGCAACATAAGCTCATTGCATTAGGGACAAGTTGGCAATCCAGGAGAAACAAGCTTACTCATCTATAGCCAAGTTCCACATATTTCTCAAGCACTACTAAGGGATCACAAGAGATCCGACAGGTCACTCACGAGTTTATAGACCATATTTCTCTGCAGCATACCGGAGACAAAAGGCCAACATAAAGAGACTCGCCCTTGTTCCATACAGCATCAGTAGTTCGCATTTATGCCTGCGTGTCAAGCACACACCGGAGGCAGCCTCCCTCGTGCATGAGATGAAAACCCTCGTTAATCTCTCCCAACGTCAGATTATGGGTGATGTACTCGTCAACTTTGATTTCCTGGAAGAAACAAACAAAAATGAAATGCCATATATATATTACAACTCTAATTTAGTGCTGGATAGATTAAGGTGGCGGAACAAGATTCATGTAGCCGACCCCAAATAGTTGGGAGAAGGCTTTGATGATGATGGTAATGACTACAACTATGTAATTAAGTTCTAGGGGAATGCCTTCTCTGTTTGGAAACCATAATTTTGACAATTCTGTTGGCTAGGGAAAAAGAAGAAAAGCACGATGATTGTGATGGGATTATAAAGGTACCTTCTTCATGTACTTGTCAACAAGCCAAGGTACTTGGGAACGGCTTTTGAAGCCACCAAAGGCCGTTCCCTTCCAAACACGCCCAGTCACAAGCTGGAAGGGCCTGGTGGAGATCTCCTGGCCTGAAGCTGCAACACCCACAATTACAGATGTTCCCCAACCCTGATACACATAACGTGAAGGATTCTGTCAGACGTAATGCATGCATATAATGTATATTGATACCCCATCATCAAAAATACCACCTTATGACAACATTCAAGAGCAGCCCGCATCAAAGAAACATTTCCAACGCACTCAAAACTGTAATCGACGCCACCATCAGTAAGGTCAACAAGGACTTGCTGTATTGGTTTCTCATAATCTTTCGGGTTCACGAATTCCGTGACTCCAAAATTCTTTGCTGCGGAGATGCAGTGAGGATGATATGGAGGTTAGAACATGTATTTCAAATGAAATCACTACAAAGCTGGTAAAAAGTCCCTGTGCATGACACTAATTATAGATCCTTAATTACGTAGAAAAAAATAAAAAGCAGGTATCTTTATTAGCTAAACATAAGCATCACATACACTGCAGTGTAACAAGAAAAGGATTAAAAATTACCTCCACCAATGCATAGCTTGCTAAAAGTAAATAGCATGTACAATTTTATAAATAAGGCAGAGGGAGGGGTACCCTAAAAAGAACTAAAATACAAAAGTATCTACATGCAATTGCATGCATTCTGTATGTATATACAATTTTCAAAAGCTTGGGAGGCCAAGGTCCCTGCTGGCCCCTCACCTCTGCCACTGACCGCATCTATTTGTACATTTTTTAGTACAGGATAGACCATGACATAAAAAAGTTGGGCATACAAAAAGAATCTCATCAGTCAGCATTTACCAATTTTATAGGATCCTCTCGAATGTTTGCCCAACATGACAGTCACTGCCATGACAGAGACAGATGTGTATCTGTAAATGTCCGATTAACAATTATGTTTAACTGGATCCATATCTATTTGTCAACATATCAGATTAAGGGGAGTATTTGCAAATTAAATTTTCCCATGTTTTTATTTCCAGAACTAAAAAATAGTAGATGGAAAGACATTTTTCAGATGCTCAGAATGTTCCATTTCTCTGGATTCTATTTTCCCACCTCCCCCCATCGGCAAATAGAAGATGGGGAATATTTTCCCACCCACACCCCACTGCCCCAGCTATCTCCATAACCACCCCCCACCCCACATGCCTTTTCCCATGTCAGTTAGCATTTACCAATTTCATAGGATCCTCTTGAATGTTTGCCCAACATGACAGCCACTGCCATGACAGAGACAGATGTGTATCTATAAATGTCTGATTAACAATTATGTTTAAGTGGATCCATATCAATTTGTCAACGTATCAAAATAGGGGAACTATTTTTCATGTGTTTTGCAAACACATGAAAATAGTAGATGGGAAGACATTTTTCAGATGCTCATGATGTTCCCTTTTCTATGAATTCTATTTTCCCACCTCCCCCATTGGCAAATAGAAGATGGGGAATATTTTCCCACCCACTCCCAACTGCCGTGGGCCATGGCTATTGCTCTCAACACCCCCCCCCCCAACTTTTCCCATGTAAAAATGCAAACATGTGTTTCTATTTCCTGATCTTCTACCTACAAAATTTACAAGTGCATTTTTTTCCTTTCCAGTAATTATTTCCCGAGATTCCATACCTTCCAGGATAATATTTCATGTTATTCTTTATTTCCAGGAACATGTCAGAATGAAGTCTACTTTGTGTTGTAGTACTATTTTCTTCCTATTGTAATATGTTTGATCCTATGTTGTACTCATCTTTTCTTTCTAGTTTGGATAGTGTTTGCACTCACTCTTTTGGGTAAAAATTGCCTTAAAAGATCAAATATCTCCGTATCAAACCAGATTCCTCTTCCTTGTCTAGACCCTTTTCTTGAGATTGCTCCCAGTTTGTATGAGCTTAAACTGCAACCGAGGTAGTTTTACACTCACTAATTGGCCCCATAAACCTACGATAGACTCTCCTATTGTAATCATTTTTGACCAAATACTATGCACCACCTCATAGGGGTTGACATCATGAAGGCCAGTCAGTCAGAAAACTTCATCAAATCTTTGGATCCTTCAATGGATCTAGCCAAACCCGATTAATGTAACAAGGCTAATGATGTTGATGCCGAAAACATAAAAGACACTACAATCACGCAACTGATCATAAAATATATTCACAAACTGAAGTTGTTATCTAGAAGGCAAAGCTCCTGCAAAATATCATTTGATAAGCAAACCAGTAACCGATCCAGAGGGTTGTCTGAGATATGGGTCATGACTAAGTGGAAGATGTTGCTAGGCTTGATGTTCCACAATCCACCATGGGTCAGAAAAACAAATTCAGCTCAAATCATGCATTTTACCATCCCTGTCTTAAACAAAGATCTAGAAAGTTTGATACATTTTACATATCCAATAAACTAGCCCATTGCTGTTGTCATAAAGATGACCTGTCACTCTAGTGGGATACCTGGCAATCAACATGCATGCCTATTCAAATGTGATCCAAGGCCTAGATCTCCTCTTGCTTTGCATCAGAAATTTGCAACTTCCAACCGATTGAATAAAGATGGGAAAAACAATACTTGAATCAGATATTCTAGCCCTTCTCAGAATCGTGTCTCAGCAGTGTAAGTCTCCCATTTATGAGTGAAAGATCAAGCAGACAGTTGACCTAAAAAACATAAAGCAATTGCACAAAGTTTAAAGACAGCTGATGAATGAAAAGCTTCCAAGCAACTTATCTAGCAATCTTGTACCATGATACCCAACTTAAGAGTTTGATTTGCTTTCAAACACGTTTTGATTCCCTTCATCAATGAAAGTTGGCGCTACATGAAAATTTCTGGTATTTTTAAAACTATAAAGGAAGAAGTCTTCAAACATCCTCTGCAATTGCCCAATCCTATTGATCTTCTCTAATCCCAGATCAACAAATACCTTGCCTCAAATTTCAAACACATGCCCCCTTGGCCCTTCCCCTTGAAAAGACAAACTGCTTTAGTCCCTTAACCTCTTTTTTTCCTTTCTCCAACTAGTGAGGGACAGCATCTCATCTGTCTCATGTCAAAACACTAAAGATGACAATCTCTTCATCATGCCCTTCTTCAAATAGCTGGATCCTCCCTAGTGTCCCAGCAAGAAAAAGAGGGGAGAAAACTGCTGCTGATCTTTGGGGCCATGCACAAAAATTAAGTTGCATTCAGTTTTCATCTACAATAAATGCCATACATTTTATTGCTTCCTGGATTGTTGTACACTGCTGATATTCTAGCTCAGCACAAGAAAACTTTCAGTCTCCCTCATTAACTACGTTCACATGTTTTGCATGCTGATTTTGTTATTCTCTTTTTCTAGACATCTACTTAGGAATTACAAAGTACCATATCCCAAATTTATGCGAACATGGTACATATTCATATATCCTACTTCCAACTTGACAAAAAAAAAATGACAATCTAAAGAGGCAATTTTTTACGGTATTTCAAATAGCACCAGCAGCTGCACTGGCATGAGTTTTAAGAGTTTCAAAAAACATTTCAAATCTCCCAAAAAAAAGTCTCAGCAGCACTACAGAACCAGTCCCAAAACTCAAATTTAGAGTAAGCCTAGCTAAACATGCTTCCAAGGAAAGTAAAGAAAATACCAATATCAAACTTTTTGCTGTCAATGTCGACACCAATAATTCTTGAAGCACCTGCTGCTTTGGCACCCTCTGCAACCTATAAAATTGTCAAACAGCTTTAATTAAACACTACAGCAAAAGACAATTTCATTGAGAATCATGGGGGAAAAGTAAAGTAATATTGCTAACTTATAATGTGGGGAACTTACCGCAAGCCCAACAGTTCCAAGGCCAAAAACAGCAACTATAGAACCTGCTTCAACCTTCGCAGTATTCCAAACAGCACCAAGACCTATAAAAAACAGAAATCTTCATTATCCTGATAGTTGAATATAACTAAATCTTTAATATTAAGTGACGGTAAATACACTCAGGTGTTTTGGCATATACACCTTCTTCAAAGTTGGAAACAGATTAAGGTACAGGTAAATTCAAGTGAAAGATAGTAAAAGGAATCGATGAAGAATAAGATAGTTTGCAATGAGGAGGAGGGATACAGCTTTTCTAGGTTTAAATATGAATATGTCATTAAGTAGAACAATGAGGTGGGTCAGGATTTATGCAGCTGACCCAAATAAGTGGGATGAGGCTCTGATGACAACGATGATCATCGTGTTTTAGCCTACGAAATGGATCCTTGCTGATGCTTGAAAGAACCCATGGGTGGAAGCCTGATCACTATAAATGCTTTCTCCACCCTACATGAGATAGCTGCTGACCATGATGGCTGAATGATGGAGTATCGGGAGATCACAGAAGAATTTGCTAGATTCATGATGTACCACTTTTAATACGAGCAGGAAGATTAGGACCTCTTACTGGTCTGCTTGATCAGTGAGCGTTGACTCTAACAGGAAGGACAAAGATGGACGCAATCCGGGCAACAATGACATCCTACTCCCAGAGCGTTGCTTGCTACTAGATTGTGGAGATTCATCCTCTTGACCGATGACTCTTGAAAATTTTGTGGGGTGCAGTTTGAGACAGTAGAACATGTGCCCCTAGGCAAACAGCTTCTTGGAGCAAGTTAGGACTTGGGAGACAATTCTTGAAAAAGACTGGAGTTCAATATCCCCATTGACATACTCTGGGTGATTTTGTCCATGAATGGCTGAAAGGCTAATTCAGCTTGACTGTTTGCATTCATATTGTTGGCTGAAGAATATGATTGGAATTGATTGTTGATTTTTAAGGGAATATGAGATTTCTGATGCATCGGAGTAGCCACACAAAGCATGTTCTAGAATGGGAGCTGATCCAAAGATGTTCAACACCAATCTTGTCAGGGTTCTACATCTGCCAGAGCTTACATACTACCGAAAATGAGACAGTATAAGACATTGCTGATTGTGTAAAGGGATAAGAACAGAAGTTTGCTTGTACAGAAGCATTTGAGAGGGGCATTTTCTCTGAGCAAAGATCGCAGCCAGGAAGGCATCCCACCTTCTGTTATAGGCATTCCTTTACGGGCATCTTGGGGATTTATTTTACTAGAATTTGTAATTTTTAGCGTATCTTGAACTTTCTTTGCAGAACTGGTATGCTCAGCTTGGTCCTTGAGGAGCTAGTCACCTTCTGTACATCCATTCTTTATTATTATTAATTAACAGTAGCATATCCATATTTCCAAAAAAAATTCTTCTGTTCACAATTGACTTTCAGATCAAGTTCTCAGACAGAATTTCAAGTGCAACACTTGTCACTTGCTGCTGAAATCCAAGTCATAGACATGTTTCAAAAAAAGGCACCATAAAATTTAACTTCAAGCACAGCACTTGTACCATGGCTCTCAACTGGAATTCAAGACACATTGCTTGAATCATAACCATATATTGAATTTTTTTTTTCAAGTGGACGGCACCACTGAATAATATTTTAAATACAGGAAAATTTAGATGCAAAGTTAATCTTCTTGAAAATGATCAAGAACTGGAAAATCAGAGCAGAATTCTAGACTAACCTGTTGGGACACCACAACCAAGCAGGCAAACTTTCTCAAGAGGGGCTTTTGGATCAATTTTTGCAACACTAACATCATGCACAACCGTGTATTGACTGAATGTTGATGTTCCCATAAAATGATAAATAGGTTTGCCATTAATTGAGAAACGGCTTTTCCGGTCGTTCATCATTATACCGACTCCAGTAGCTGCCCGAACTTTCCCACACAGATTGGTCTTTCCTGACTTACAGAACTTGCATTCTCTGCATTCTGCTTGATAACAAGGTATAACATGATCTCCAGGTTGAACCTCAGTCACTCCTTCACCAACACTTTCAACAATTCTAAGGTAAATATAAATGAAAATAAAAGTTAAACCATGGTTAAAGGTGAAATTAAAAATATATTGTGTGCACAAAACAAGAGCATACCCTGCAGCTTCATGGCCAAGAATACAAGGAAAAAGCCCTTCAGGGTCCTGCACACCACTCACAACATTTCAGAACAGTGAAGGATGGATTTTGTACATAGAATGATGACAGAAGGATCAATAAAGAAATCTCACAAACCCCATGTCTCAGGTAGGAAGAGCAACAAAGCATAGAGGAACGCATCGTAACGGGCCAGGAATAATTGGGAGGCATTAAAAAGATGATTCCCTAAGACCATCATCTTTCACCAAGTTTCTTCCCCATTAGTACCTTAAGATTTTCCAACATGTTCCCTCACACTTTCATTTCAGAGAAATAAAATTACTTTCTATGATCTAAATATCTGTGTTTCCAATGTTGGATCCAGTGTATACTAATAGTTTTATGAGTACATGTCAACAATATAAAGGGCTCATTGATTATCTGATAAAGGTGGATCTCAATGGTTTGCTATCAATATTGAGATATTTGTAGATTATACGCATCAGCATGTTCTACTTTAAATTGAATAAATTATAAGCAATGCACTCACATTTTTTTCAGCAATTATGTGTCCTCAAATCTTGAGGAATTATAAGATGAAAGTCGCAAAATACAAAGCAAGAAAGTCAAAAATAGGTCACATTTTTTCTCTTGATGCAGTGGATAACCAAACTGATTTTCTGCAGGCAAGTCCTTTCATCAAGGTAAAATTTGCTAGAAACACAAAAGAGACCCATTACTGGTTCAGTTTCTTAATCGAATTTTCAACTTGAGCTTCTCAAGTTTATCTTCATTCTTTTGTAATCTAAGCTTTTTGTCTGCAAAGGTGCATTCTCCATCAACCCTTAGAGAATATGTAATGTAACAATATGCCCCACCTCTGAAAAGAGTGCCCCTCATTTTCACAAGCAGTCATCATGTTACATTTTCTAGACGCTGTGGATTACATCACTTAAGATGCTTTTGCAGACCTGATCACCTTAAAATTCAACCAATTGAACTAAGTCTGCTTTTCAATATCCACTTGACGTATCTTCTATATTTGACCCGTTATTTCTAGCTAGAGGATATCTGTGTAGTTGAGCCATAACTTGGGTGCAAGTGTTAATTCAAAATTCATACAAGGCCTAGAATACTTTGATAGTCTAGATCATTTTTGAGAGATTAAGTGGTCTAGAGGTGAGAAAGCTAAGGAGCACATCCTAGACAGCATGCTAAAGAGATTATGCTGCCCATTTTTCATAACTCCCAAAGTAGCACATCTTTGAGCCTCAAAGCAGAAAGACTGTATGTTCCATAAGAAAAAAGGATTCACTTTATTCTAAGGCCTTGAGTGAGACAATGAGATGAGAGGTTGAAAGGCAAAGAGAGAAAAGGAAGGTTACTCACATTTATGCCTCATCAAATTATCCATGTATGTTGATTCCTCAAAATACAAGTAATCTATGTCAGTTGTTAAACTACAGCTTTATTGTCCGTGTACTAAATAATTTTGAGGCCAGGACTAAAATAACATGTTTTCCACTTTAATTTGTGTTTGACTTTTACTTATAACCCTCACAGATCCTTTGTATACATTTTGTTCTTTAAAATGAGCTTTCTATCTTTAAAAAAAAAATCAACTGAAAATGATTATATAAGATTATTTTCTTTGAAGCCTAATTACGTTGACAAAGAAATATTAATGAAAAACAATTATTTCTTACTTTATTTTTTAGATATTAGTGAGCAATTTTCCATATGAATCAGAGAATGAATTTCTGGATTTATTGACTGTAATGTTTAAAAATTTACCTTTTAGACTCTGAAGTGACTGACAGTTGACTGATTTAACGGGTTGCCTTAGCTTCAACAAAATCCTGACTAGTGGCATAGGAACATGTGTTTGCAGGCTTTTGAAATGATACTTCTAGACACATGCTTTGGTGCGTCCCCCTAGTGTCACTTTGCTCAAGCCATTCATGTGAATTAACAAGCAATGTTTTGTATCACCAGAACTATGAAGTGGTAATTTCTTTTCTTAATCAATTTCAGAAGGCTTGTTGGAATCTTAACAGGTAAGCTGTTGATTATATAGATAGTTTCATAAGAATATTGGTTTTAAAAGAGTGTATTCAAACACGAGATGAGTATATAACCACAAAAGAAAGGTTTTCAGTAGTATTTGTTTAATTATGTACCCTCAAAGTTTGTTTCAATTGGCACCTACTTTGCACCCAATCAAACAAGCAGGGGGCCTGGGTAGTGGCAACAGCACACTGCAAACCTCCCACGTTAGAGGGAGAAGATATGTGGGTCATCATGTTGGATGCTGTTGTGCTCCCCAGTTGTGCCCAGTTCAGCATATAAGAGCTAGAGTGGTTATAACTCGATGTCACATGAAAACAGTGAAGAGGAGTATATGACTGGATGACCTGACCTAAAGTGAGGATACACCTTGAAAGAGTACTCACTTTGGACATGAGAATCAATTAGATCACTTAACTAAATCCAGTTCAAACACTCACATAAAACAGCCTTTATATTGCATACAGAGGCATAAGAATTGTGTATTTTTGGCAGCTAAAGGTGTTGTTTTCCTTGGCTGAAAATTCAGAAACCCTCACAGGAATGAAAGTCATTTCCTTTCAAAATAAATAAAGCATTTGTTCCAGCAAGGCTTACTTTCTTAAAACAAAAAGAAGAAGAAAACACAGCTGAAACTCAATATTCACTTACAAAAATGAGCTTTCAGTTTGAAGACAAATATACTTATGGATTATAGTAATATATTAATTAGCAGCTTAGAAAGCTGAATCAATGGTGGTGCATAGTGTCAAGTCAGATTCAATGTGTTCAAAGGGAAAATAAATAAATGGTATAATATATGTTCAATGTTTTAAAAACACCTAGGCAAAGGGAGTTGGCCGACCCCCCTTCTTACCCAGGCGAACTGCCTAGGTGGCAAGGCAAGCGCCTCAATTCCGAGGCAATTATTTTTTTCAGGCCTTTTGTTTTGAATTTCTAATGTATGTCCTCTGCTAATTGGTAATGCTATTAACCAAGGTAGGCCAACTCGTGGGTCGGACTCGGATCGGTCCGGTCCTGACCGAGTGGATCGGCCGATCCGACCCGATCCCGGACCGGTCTGGCCGATCCAATTTTAAAAAAGGGAAAAAATAGAAGAAAATAGGGAAAAATAGAAAAACAAGTCTAAAAAATAAGAAAAAATTTAAAAAAATCAGAAAAAATTATATTTACCCAAAACTTATCTAGGACCTTGGGTAAGCCCTTGAATTTTTATTAACTTTGAAAAAAACTTGAATACAATACATGGGGGGGTGGGGGGGGGGGGGGGGGGGGGGGGGGGGGACATAAAACCTTACCCCTAAGTATTACATGATAGTAAAAAAAAACACACACACACAAAGTGACAGAACAAGTAGACATACATTTATTCTAGCCTTACATTGTAGGTGCTATACAAATGTTGCACATAATCGGCTCAAGACATATAAGCTTGGTAACATTGTTCTTTAAATTAAAATAGATGATTAGATCCAATCAGTTTTCGGCCAAATCGATCTGATCCCGAACCCTGACCCCCCATTCCCTTATTGAGATCGGGCTGATCAGCAGGGATCGCTCCGGATCAGCCGATCCTCCGATTGGATCGGCTGATCCGTAGCCTCACGGCTAGCTACGAACTAGTCGTTGTAAAACGGCTAGTTCGCAGCTAGCTGTTGGGAATGAGCCCAACGGCTAGCAAGGGCCTTAGGGGCTTATAAAAAACCCCCAAGGCCCTCCCCCATCCCCACTAACTCACTTCCTCACTTCTCTCTCTATCTAAGTTCTTTCTCTCTCTTCCCTCTCTCTCTTCCCTATCTCTCCAAGTTTTATCCTTCTCTCTCTCAATTTTTTATATCTAATGTATAATAATTGTATATTATTATTGATATATTTCCCTCCTCTCTTTAATATTTTTACTTTTTATCTACTTACTATTTCTCTCCCCCACTCTCTTATTTTTTTCAATCTAATGTATGATTGTATATTGGTATATCTCTCTCCCTCTCTTTCCTAAATCTTTTTTATATCTACTTAATTTAAATATTTCTTCATCTCTCTAATGTATTTATCAACTTATTTTTCTTCCTCTTTCTAAAACTTTTCTGTGTAGTATTTCTCTCCCTCTTCCTAAATGACATTCTAATATTCTACAACGTTCAAGTAGATGGTTCAAGTTGTTTTTTTTTAATAAGTTGTCTTTCTATCACACAAACACACTCTCTTTCTAACAATCTCTCTAAAATTCTCTCTTTCTTGTTCTTTTTTTCTTCCCTTAGATACATTAGTATTAACAATCCTTAATAGTAAATAAAATTTATAAGTTTACCGAGTTGTGGTTTAGAAGAAAATTAAGAAATGTGCATTATTACTTTTTTTCTGTTGAGGATGATTCGATTTTAGGTATAAATGACAATAAAGATATTGATTTCTATCATCGACAAAAAATATTTAGCTTTCTTATTGTCGTTTGTACCCAAAACTAAATAATTATCAACAGAAAAAAGAATTGGTGTATATTTCTTAATTTTCTTCTAAGACACAACATGGTAAACTTATTTATTTTATTTAATGAGAATCGTTAATATTAATGTATATAATAATAAAAAAAAATAAGAGAAAGAAAATGTAAAGAATGAAAGATAGAGAGTGTATGTTATAGAGAGACTAATTACTAAAGAAAAACAAAACACTCTCAAGTGAAGAAATCTAGGTAGAGTTGCTTATTTTTCTAAATTTTATACATATTTTTAAAAAAAAAATTAAGGAGATCAGATTGGATAATTCTATTAATTCTTCTTTTGCCAACGTCACGTAGGCGACGTCATCTGACATGGGACCATGGGTACGCAGTCCCAAGAGATCGATGGATCTATTGTCTTTATTGTGGATACCTTGTAAACGGGATCCATCATTTCATGGAGCATCTTGCGGTAGCACGTAGAGATAGCATCACATGTCCTTTAGTCTCTCATGATGTATGTGTAAAGTTCTAAAGGTTTCTACGTCAAAACGAAGGATCATCTAGTACGATACGTAGACAGCCGACAGCTAGGCCACTTACATCATGATGGGGGACGAAGAGGATGAAGGGGATGGGAGAGACTACCAACGTTGCACCGACGATGGAGAGTCCTCTAGCATCGCACCGGTGGTTTGGGCGTCACACCCGGTCCCGTCCTAGGACAGATTCAACCCTGTCGCAGGATCGTCTTCTCCGTGAGTAACTCTAAAAAATAACTCAAAATTCGCAGCAAATATTTATTAAAAAATAAAAATATGTCTTACAAAAGTATTTAAAGAGAAAACAAACCCTAATGACTCCCTAAATTTTACTCTGGACTAAATACCCTTGACATGAAAAAATAATGTGAAAATCGCACAAAAAATTCTTAAAAAATAGAAAAAGACTTAAACGTATCTCAAATGGACTAAACAAAATATCTACGGACTCGTCTAACAATAAGCTACACATCAGACAAGCTTCATAGAGTTTTCTAGCCACAATGAAGCCAAAACGACTCTCCAACGGCCGTAGATACACTCCATCATGTGTAATACAGTGGTACGTTAGTCTTGGATTCCCATCATTTTCTCCTAATTCAAAAAAACTCATCATCAAGTTTTGTAGTGTTGGAGGATCGTGATAGTAACTGCAACATGTGAGAACAGCACTGCAAATCTAGAACTAATAACTGCATCGAAGTGTGTAGAGTATTGCTCTACACGATCAAGAAATTCTCACCACACGTGATCAAAAGTACGCGATCTAGTAATAAGGTTCTTATAGGTGAGGATGGTTGGCTGAACGTGCTTATCCATCGGCTCTGCGAATAGAGAAACCTCCAGCAAATGAAGACCAGCTGCAACTATGATAGTATGATCACATACAAGTGGGTTAGATGGAGGTAGAGGGGCAACTACAACTGATGTGGCAAGGGACACGTCAAGGCCTGACTTTACATAAGATAAGACTGGAGATCGTAATGACGCACTACTGATGGTGTCCAAAGAACCTACATTTGTTGGGATGGCTGTCGAGTCAGCCTCACACTTCGTGACCTTACTTGAATCTTCAGGCTGAGACATCGCCACACTTGAAAGGTACTTGATTAGAAAATTGAACTTTCCTTTCAAGTGAGGCAGCTGGAAGATGCACCTCTATCGCTCGTGATCTACGGTGGGCCGGTGGCATGTCGTTCCTCAATCCAATCTCTGCCAACTCCAATATGCGGCCCTGACTTGGGAAGGATGGTACACCATATCAACATGAGAAACATCCTTGAAAGGCCCATAGAACTCGACAAACGCTCAATCACCGTCAAATATAATTTCTCTGGTCTTGGAGAGTAAATCAACAATTATCTGTGAAATAGAATTCTCATCCATTCCACTATTAAACACAAGGGCGGCATGTGCCTTGTTGGGCAACATAACCCCAGTATAGAAGACTTGAGGAAGTCGTGACTACGGACGATGCAGGAAGGTTGACGATAAGGATTGTCGGCGACAGCAACAACAACAACGGTAGAAGCAAATGGCAGTAATAGTACACGACGGCGATGACTGCAGCGGCGCCAGCCCAGGCTTGTTTGGGTGACGGTGATGGGAATGTAGAGAGCGGAGCTGTTGGCGACGGTGCCGGCTGCTGGGGCTACCGGCGGATGGTGGTTCTTCCCTCCCTCTTCTTTTTTTTTGCACTTTTTTTTTCGTGTTACAAAACAAAAACCGGGAGAGAGAAGGAATGAGAGGGGCTATATGAACAGTACCATGGTACTGCTTACGTGAACAATAATTGTTGGTATTGTTCATCATAAACAGTAATCGAAGGTACTGTCTACTGTAAACAGTAATCGAAGGTATTGTCCACTGTGAACAATAATCGCAGGTACCATTCACCGTGAATAATAATAGCGGATACCGTTCATCATGAACAATAACCTCGTTTTGTCCTTTTTTTTTTTGTGGTTCCGATGAAAGGGTCACCGAGAGAAAAAAGAAATGATATGGGGCGAAGAAAGAGGAGGAAGAAGGGTGTGGTGGCGGCGGCGGTCGATAGCTACTGTAGCGGGACAGTGGTGGTAAAGACAGGATGGAATAGTGGCATGGTAGAGATGGAAGTTTACTTTGATACCAAATTTGATGGGGGACGAAGATGATAAAGGGGATGGGAGAGACTACCGGCGTCGCACTGGCAGTGGAGAGTCCTCCGGCATCACACCGGCCGCTTGGACGTCACACCCGACCCCGTCGCAGGACATATTCAAATAACCATTCTATCTTTTCTTGACATTTTGCAGCCTAAAGTCTGTTTTGTCCCGAGAGGATACAGTATGCCAAATATTCCTTTGCTGTCTTTTGAATGGGGTTTGGAAAACCTTCTATAATTTGATTGACATTACAAGGTTGATGTTCATACTTACAGAACAGAAGACTATACACCAACAAGATATTGAGAGAATTTCATATAGACTAAAATACAAAAAATTATTGCAAAAATGGCTCCCACAGAATACAAGCACAATCACCAGAAGCTCTCTATACAAACCAGTATTAAATAAGCCCACATCAAGGTTTACCGTATCGTACCGAATCGGGCCGACTCGTCCGAGTCGACTCGTATATGGGCCGACCCGATCCTCTGATACGCACCGAGTCAGACCGGATCGTACTGATTCATACATGCTTAATGGAATGTTTTAAGTTGAATTTCTCCTATTTGATAAGTAGAATTTTATTTTTATATCAATTAATAAGATACATTTATCTAAAATGTGACTTAAACTCATTAATTTTAACAAACAACTCATTGATTTTAACAAACTCATTGGTTGGACTCGTGCGACTCGTATGAGTTGGCCCGAGTCGGATCGGTATCGTACCGTATCTGGGAAGATACGATCCGATACAGATCAGCGATATGGCGAACCTTGGCCCACATACAATCAAACTAAGCCAAAATTTATGTACAATCAAGGAGAATGAGACAAACTGCATTCTTAGCATCTTTGAAAACTAAACCATTTGCAATTTTTAATTAGTACAAGAGTGCACTAGACATCGCACATGGCATCTTTTTTTATTATTATTTCTCCTTCATCGGATATCAACCTATCAATTATTCTTGCAAGACGACACTCCTAATATTGGTCAAATTTCCAAATGTACAACCACAAAATTCATAACTAGTGTCTCGGGTCTTCATCCGTGGGTCGATTCAACATTGGGTCCATCAAGGAAGTAAAGTATGCTTTCTGTCTACACCAGATTTCGAACCCATTGAACAAATCTAACTCTTGTTCAACAAATAATTTCTCCCTCCAGCTGCCATGTATAGGGGCATAATTTCACATCACCTTTCAAACAAGTTGTTTAAGAATTTGAGCAAGTAATGAGCAAAAAAAGGAGGAAACAACATCAGAAACAACCTATGTAGTCAAAGGCGACATTTAAGCCAGGGGTTCACCTTAGCCCCAATTGCATAAGGCATTCATTGATTCATGTAAGTAGTGGATGGTCTTTAGAATCATCGAAAGTAAGAAAACCAAGGCATTAGCCTCTTTAAAACAATTTAAAATAAGAAAAAGCCGTACAAAAGTAGTACCACATAATTAAAGAAGATACAAGCATTTGGCATAAACAACATCGGTGTGTGCCTAGGTGAGTGAGACAAACATGAGGTGATGAGAGGCATTTTTCTCTCCTCTCGCCCTACTTCGTCACCTAGGCATGCAGGGCGATCACATTTGATTACATAGCTGGTGGCTAGAACATTCACCACTCGATGAAGGTATCTGAAAACATTCCCATTCCTAAGATGCCCCGCTGGTCGCTGGTCCTCATGTGGCAGATAGTGTTTTCATAGTGAATACCCAAAGAATCTAATAGACTTTAAAGAACTTTTTCGGGATGATAGCGCTAACGTAAACAAGATAACGAAACCGACTTCAGAATGAACACAACTACAAGAATCATCCGAAGTAAAAGGGAACACACACAACATGAGATTTCTTAGCCACCACCAGAGAAATATGTAACGGATCCGTAACGATAAAAATGAAACGGAGATGGAAAAGACCTTCCCGCTCCAGGTGTACGCGTCGGTGTGGCACAACGCCGTGAACAGGATCTTAATCCTGACCTCCCCGGCCTGCGGCGGGGCCACCTGCACGTCTTCGATCACCAGCGGCTTGTTCGCCTCCCATGCCACCGCGGCTTCATCGTTCCGCAAGCATCACGCGTACACACACAAAAAAATGTGAGATCGATGAGTAAGAGATCAACAGATTTGCGCGCTCATACGCACAATTGAGAGATCGAGGTGTGGGAGATCATCAAATTTGTACTACAAACAAACAACTGGGAAAGAAATTTCCGAGAAACATCGCGAGAGTACGCATCCATGGGAGGGGGGGAGAGATCAGTGGATGCTAACGGGGAGCTCGTCTGGATCTTGTTACCTTTGCAGGTGATCACCTGGCCCTGCGTCGCCATGGAGGAGGACCGCCGGAGAGAGGAGATGATGGGAGCACAGCGCAGCGAGCCAGCGAGTGTGTAGAGGAGAAGAGGAGGGATCACTCTGCCTCGCAGCCGGCGGCCGCGGTCGAGATAATAACGCGAGAGCCCTCACTTCTGCTGTTCCGCAGGTTTGCTTACATCTTAA
Organism: Zantedeschia hybrid cultivar; assembly: GCA_030544215.1. NCBI lineage: Eukaryota > Viridiplantae > Streptophyta > Magnoliopsida > Alismatales > Araceae > Zantedeschia > Zantedeschia hybrid cultivar. The sequence goes on from JARZZO010000014.1 coordinate 80,771,217, forward strand.
CGGGATGCCCGTCCTTTAAAATGTAATTTTTAATGATTATCCGAATGGAGATGATGGGTTCCGTTGCGTACCTACAGTAATCGAGTTATGTTCACTGCAGTGCACGGTGGGAAAAAATAAATTAAATTAAGCCCCTCAATTTTATTTCGTCACTTAGCCCCCTTTGATTGTAAAATAAACTAATTAAAATTATTTATCCGGAATAACGTATATTACAATAAGAGATGTTTCGGTTTGATAATTTTATTAGACCCACTGACAGAATAAAAAGAATAAGTAATTCTTGAGTCTAAGGGGAAATAGATTATTCTCTTTATTCTGATATAAATAATTCTAACGCGATATAAGACTATAAGTCATTCCGTCTGTCAAATTAGAGTTAATTTTATTTTAAGAATAAAAGATCTTATTCTTCTCCTATTCTCCAATCAAAGTGGCACTTAGAAAAACTATGTGGAGACTGTTTCTTTTATTAAATATATGGAAAAATCACTTGCGTGTCAACATACATGAGAAGGTTAGATTTAAAAGATAAAAAAATTTACTCGGCAAATTACTTTTCAAGAACATAAAGCATCATGTTCCAGATAGTGTGATTGTATCTTAGAGAATTTGATCATGTTCTCAAAAATATGATGCTCCGAAATATTATTGAAAAGTAATTTAACAAATATTTTTTTTAAATCTAACTCTCCCGTACGTGTTAAATATGCAGATGATGTCGAGGCATATTTCATAAAACTGAGGCAATTCGCGAATGAGTTTTTTATGTAGCAAAATTGGATTAAGAAGCTCAAAACTCACTTTTTTATTTTACGCAGAAAAAGTGCAACAAATATTGTTCCTACTAATCACGTGACAGGGGGAATCCCAGAATATGGACGTACATACATAAAAATCTCGTTCCAAATAGACGCTTGTGAATTTCAAATTTCTGGAGGGCTTTTGTAGAGTTATCCCCTTCCATTTTGGAGGGAGAAAGGTGCCATGATTTTTTTTTGCCTCTTCCGCTGTTACCTTTACAGTGGTCCGTTGACATTCCCCCGTTACCGCCAAAAGTAGATTAACATTTTCCCCTTCTTGAAAGAGTGATTGAATTGGTTACGTATCATAAAAGAATCTTGTGGTATTTTGACCAGTCCGTGTCCCTGTCCCATCATCTTCTGTAAAGGTAAGTTTATATAAAAATTACTTGTTTCAATGTAAAATAATATAATTTAAAATAATTATTTTAATTTAAAGTATTTTTAAATATTTGGACTGACGTAAAATAGTATATAATAAAATCATGTCGGAGTCTTGCCACTTAGTAGTCCAATATTCTTATTTTGATTTACAAGAGTGACTCACGATAAATCAAAATAAAAAGATTAAACATTCTCTTCTTTCAGTCCACAAATAACTAAACAAAAACTCTCTGATTTTAAAATTATAAAATTTCACTTGTGTTAAAATAGGTGATTTTGAACCCGATGGGTCTCAGTTTTACATTCAAACGGCAAAACCTGTTTGGGTGAAATTCTTCTTTCATGTAAGACAACAACTAAGATGTAAAACGGTATAATTTAAGATAATTATTATATTTTACAGTGTTTTCAAATATTTGACTGATGTAAAATAATGTACAGTAAAATCATTTTTAGTCTTTATCTGCCTATTTGGTAGCCCAATCTCTTTATTTTGATTTACACGAATGACTCACTGTAAACAAAAACAAAAAAATTTAAGCATTTTCTTATTTTGTTTTACAAGTAATCAAGCAAGTCCTCCCCGATTTTAAAACCACAAAGTTTCACTTGTTTAAAGTGGTGATTTTGAAACCTATGAGTTACATAGTTTTACATTGAAACAAACAACCTAAAATCTGTCTATATGAAATTCTTCTTTCACTAAGACAACAACTAAGATTTAAGGTTGATCAGTGTGCTGTAAAATTCCATAAAATATCAGTTTTCAAATCGTTAGCTTTAGAGCTGAGGATAATAAAATCGTTAGCTTTAAAGTTAAGATAATCCCTGTAATAAAAAAATAATATAAGCCTTGTAATCAGATTTAAGTTAAAGAATAGTTAATTAATAGAAGTCAAGTAATTGAGCTCAGTTAACTGATAATCGAGCGACAAAATAAGCCACATAATCGATTAAAATAAGGGTTAAGATAAGTGTTATAATCACTACTAAGTTTAGGTGATAATGAAAGTGAGTTCATCAGATAATTGCAGTTAAATTAACTTATGAATTGATTAAATAAAAGTAGATAATTGAAGCTAAGTTAGACCTATAATTTAAGTTAAAAATAACACATGTAATTGATTATCGACGACACATAAAATCGATTGTAAGAAGATATGGAACTAATTAAAAGAAGAGCATAAAATTTATTATCGGAACAAGACGTAATAGCTAGTCGAAGAACTTGTAATCGATTATAAGAATCAATTAGCTGAATAATATGTAATCAATTAACTAAATCATATGTAATTGATTAATTAATACAGATGTGATCGATTAACAGAAGTGAATATATTCGATTAACTAAAGAACTTATAATGGATCTACTATGACAAAGGTGATCGATTAACTATGATAAATGAAATCGATTAATTGATGTGGACATAATCGATTAACTAGGATAATTGAAATAAATTAATTGATATAGATGTAATCGATTAAATAATATGCAAATAATCAATTATTTAACCATATAATTGATTAACTGAGGCATGTGTATAATCGATTGGATGATTCTTTTAGTTATTAGATATAACTTAATTAATTCTTTTATGTCACTTAATGGGCAGCTCTTAAGGGACACGTGACTTCTAGGAGATGCTCATAGGTGGTGCTAAGGGTCTAGATTAATTTAAGTTAGTTGAACCATGATTAGGTAGGAATATTATTTTATTTCTGCTACAAAATAATATAGAAAATTAAAAAATAGAGAGAGACATAGTAGAGAAAGGGTGCAGGCGATGCTGAGATAAATTCAAAGAGCTAGAAAATTTCAGAGGTGGCTAGGATTCTTCAATTTCAAGATAGGTGCAAGATAAGCCAGTTCATGTTATTTTTCTATTTACTTAATTTTAAATTTATTTTGATAATTAGAAAATTGTGTAATCTTCATGCGTAAGAAGTTAATAATTGATTAAATATTACTTAAAATACATGTATTACAGTTCAAATTTGTTTCAGATTATATATATATATATATATATCATTTTTTAAGATTTAATTAATAGATTATATATATTAAAATTAAATTGTAATGATACTATTTTGCATTCAAACATCCTTTTATCTGTTCTAGAAAATTGTAGTATTAAACTTTAAGAAATTTAATAGGCATGGACAGAGCCATCTTAAGGGAGTTGTAGAGATGAACCTACAATAAATATATGATGTAGTAGTAGTTAATTGTATGACCTACGGGACGATAAGTTGTAGGAAAATCATAAAACTGAACTTTAGTTTGGCAGAAGGTGGGATATTGACCTTTGATTCTGCACAGTTATCAAGACCAGGGCACTATTTCATCTATGTGCCAGGATGTTTGTAGGACCTCTTATAATTGTGATTTGGATACTTGCCACAACAACTTAATAATGATTTGTTATGTTAAATATAGTTGGATTCTCTTAGATGAGACCTAGTCTGCTAGAAAAGTGTGTATATGATTGCCACGTCAGTAGGCCTTTGATATGAAATTCACTTATATTATGTGAATTTTTGAGGGAAAGCCATTTTGTTGTTATCTATCATTTATTTTGGCTTATGTAGCATATGTAGAAACTGTGAGATTCAGCTAGTAGGCTATCATGTGATTGAAAATTTTAATTATTGGCATGACAAGCATGTTCTTGGTTTTGACACCTGCTGAGTTCAGACTCATGTTAGTTAAATGGATATGTTTTCAGAAGATTATGGCAGGGAGCTTTGAAGCAAGCTAGACTGAACTTTTAGAACTTGGGCATAGATTTTTCCTGTACTTAAAAAAGGTAGGTTTAGTTGTGTAAATTCTGAGACCATGATGTAAATATTTAAAGACTTTTCATGTACATTATTTATATGTCAATAGTCATGTTTTAATATTGGATTTGGTATAGTTATTATTGGTGTATCCTGGAATGTATGAATGGTTTGGTAGCATTGTCTTGAAGGCTGCCTAAGTACCGTAACAGTCGGATGTTAGGTGGCATTTCTCGAAAGGAGGTGTCACAATCAAAATGGTATTAGAGTTACGAATTAGTCAGATGTTTAAGAGTTAAGTATCACACATGGTAAAGTGTTACACCATGAAAGGACTACATGTAGGACGGCGATATATAATATTACGGTGTAAAGTTATTTGAAAAAACATCGTCTATATAAGAGAGGTAGAATCCTCAAATATGGTTACTTGTATCTCTAATTATTGAGATGTCTTTTTGAGTATTAGCTTGACTCTTGTAAAAAATTCCGTGACTAAATGTGTTTAGTGGAGAGTAGTACCAGGATAAGTGACACAAAGTCTCGCGAATTATCTCTAAAAAAAAGACAAAAACGTGAGATCTTTAGACTAAAGCGAACAATACGTTGATGATGGAGTATAAGAGTTTACATACACGCTGTAATTTTCTTAGCTCATTAATGTAGATAGATTTGTTTAGAAATGGGATCTACTCGTAAGAATGTTTAGGTGGAGATTCTTTTGCAAAATATTCGCACCCTTGTCTCTGCACTCACCGACTTCCATTAGTGAGTGCAACAAGGGGGTTACTCTCTAGATCATGCGGCTCATAACAAAATGGAGGATCAGCACCCCGCAGCAACGTCCGGTGGACCCTCACGTGATGGACGGTTCAGATGGGATTATAGCGCCCGTGGGGCCGCTTCGACGACGTCCTCCCATTTCGGCAGTTGTAGTGCTACACAGAAACCACCACCACAGCGATGGCATCCCTCCTGTTCTCGCCCCCGTTCCTCCCCAGCTGCTCCCGTTCCTTTCCAGCCCCTTCTTCCCGCCGGAATCTTTCCCCCTCCCCCGTCGCCCTCCCATTCCCGGGCAAACACCTCCTCTGGCGAAGAAGAACCGCCGAGCAGCGGCGCGTCGCCCTCCGCTTCGCCCTTGCGGGATCGGAATCCGCGAAGCTCCTCGACCAGGAGGAGCCCCTCCTCCCCCTTTTCCAAGAACTCGCCGTAAGCAACCAACCGGATGTGTCTCCAATCCTAGGTCTAGGGTTTTGGAGCTCTGATCACCGTGTGTGCTTGTGCTTCTTGGTTGGTTGCTGCAGGACAGCCTCGACCTCCGGGGGGATTACCTGGCGAAGCTGCCGCGGGACCTCCGGGTCGATGTAGGTGTGACATTTTCGTATAAGCCTTGGGTTTGTGGAGTTCTTTTGGTCTCTTTTCCGATCACTCATCTTTGTAACTGAGGAATTTGTGTCTTTCTTTTTTTTTTCCCTGGGGGAAGCTGAATGATGCGGCGTTCGATCTCTCCAATGGGCCGGTGCTGGACGAGGTCAGTCGTTTCCCCCCCTGTTAGTTTCCTCGTTTGAGAAATCTGAGCTTGTTGTGTGATAGTTGTGCCAAATTGGCATTTGAAGGAGGCTATCTTCGGTTCATTCGTGTCCCACTCTCCGTTGCCAACTGTGGTGGCAATTGGGCGGGCTGGGCTGGGCTGGGCTGCGGCTCAAATTGGGTCAGCCCAGTTTGAAAACAGGCCAGCCCAAATTCAGCCCAGCCCAGAATAGGCACAGATTATTGTAGCCCAACCCAACCCAAAATTAAATTGTTAATTTGGGTTGGGCTGGGCCTGGGCGGCTGGCCCACCGTGGCCCAACTTCTTATAAACTACTGCAGTAGCCAAATCATTAATTTTTACATATCAATCCTTCAAAATTAATCATATTAATCTACAAGAAATACTTGCTGTGACTGCCATCTGATCTACACTAATTGGACAGCAGCTGGGCACAATTTTTTTGTTTTGTTTTTTTTTTCTATGTCAATATGATTATATTCCTGCAACCTTCAAAGAGCGAATAGTCAATCTTTTCCATCTAAGGGGTCGTTTAGTGTGTCGTAAAATGCCGGGAAAATTGTTGTAAACAAACGTAAAATGGTGTTTACATTGGGATTGCTGTAAATCATTTTATGTTACTTTTCTGTATGTTTGGAGTATATAAATTATTATATTTCAAAACCAATTGATGCCTAAAATCCTGCTTTTAGCTGATTTTGGTTTTCACTTTTCAATGCAAAACCATCGTTAATTGAAATTGATAATTGCAAAATCGGTGATTCTAAAATCAAAGATTTTATTTTTACTCATTTTAAAATTTTTATAATTTCAAAACTGAGATTTTAGGGCACTTTATAACGCACCAAAGTGCAATGCACCAAAGGAGCCTTAAAGTGAAACTGGCATTAACATCTAATTCTGAATACGAATCTGCAATTTAGCAAAGACAGCATCAAGCTTCATATTAGCATCTTTAAGTCATAAGATTGTACAATCTGATGGACAAAAAGATCGGACAAATACTTGCTGCAATGGGGGAGTTCATTTTTTTTGTTTTCTTCTTAGACTTTTTAAGTTTTTTTTTTTAGCATTCGATAAAAAATTGGATGGTATAGAGTTCCGAGCTCATTGTATATTTTGTTGAAAAAGAAAACTTTTTTGCGCACACAAATCGAGGCATATAAAAAAGTTTTTTTTTAGAAAAAAAATATTCTGTGAGCTCGGGGCCAAACCAAACTTTATGATTGTACCATCCAATTTTTTATCAGATACTCCAAAAAAATTAAAAAACCCAAGAAGAGAACAAAAAAAAAAAGAAGTCGGCTGCTGGAGTTCATATGCAGGCTACTGCTGATCGCTATCAGTGGCCAGTGTGGGCTGGCCCATTTTCAGCCCATATTTGAATGTGGTTGGCCCATATTTGACCCAACCCCCAAATTTGTAATTTTGGGCCAGCTTAACTCTGGTGAAATTGGGCTGGGCTGCGCTGCAGGCTGGCCCGCCAATTGCCATCCCTATTGCCAAGGAAATCTATAACGTAGATGGCATTGAACTGACAAAATTGTGTCGAGTTTCAGAGTCTGATTCCATGAAGATTTTGGGTTGGATGCGCAAATTCTAGCTAGGACTGGATGGATCTAACTATGTTTGGGCCTACTCTCTGTGCCACTGCAATAGTTGGGTCTAAAACAAATACTGTCAAAGGAGTTACATGTTTCAACGTTCCAGTAAATCAGATAACCCTGTGATTGCCCTAAAAAATAACCTTTTTTCATTGTTACATGACTAGAGGGTGTAGTCTGCTGCGTCTTATGGACATTGAACCGGATCCATTCATGTATGGGTGATGTTTGTGATTTCTAGCTCTGAGTTGTGAAGACAAAGTCAAATGCTGACAGACTTTGCGATATTGTGTACTCCAGTGTGGTCAAGAGCTGGGAGAGATGCTCTTGAATCTAGCAAGATCATGGGAACTTGCTGACACATCCACTTCGCGTAGCATTGCAAGCAAGCTCCCACTACTGCAGGATTCATTAAATGATAATGTTAAGGCAGGCAAGGATTTGGTCACCTGTTAACCTTTTTTTTCATTTTTTGCCTTTCATAGAAATCATGGTACGGATGTATCCTAATATTATGGCTGCCATTTTTATTTTCTGTCTTCTTGCAGCTTTTGGTAGGCGTTTGGTATCTGCAGGAAGGAGATTTCAGTCCATGGGGCAGTATGGACAGGGGGAGCTGCAAAGGGTATATGCCTCTAGCAAACAGTTTGGTTTTACACATTTTATTTTTGTGTCCCTGCTCAACCATAATTTTCTGAGCAGTTGTTTAGAAATATTCTTTTTATTTGTGGATTTGCATATGAATGCCCTGAAGTTCTCTACTTTAGGTCTCTCTGATTTCTTTTATGATTTTTGGAAGGACGATTATTATTTATACAATTTAAGGCAACTGCATCTAGGATTATATTGAACCATCTTTTGGATACTCATTTTTTTCATATTTTTGTTGCAATTGCTTTTCCTAGTCATGAATTAGACTCGGAAGCATTTCATTTGTTAAATAGAATGCAGGACCACTGCTTTATATCTTAATATTGGTCGTCTTTTTCCTTCTCATATGGTATCCCCATTAATAGTTTTTTTAATGCATCTAGTTACTCATTATGGTTCAACCGTAGCATAAATAGATCTCTACATACTTAAATGCTTGGGATTGACCGCATTATTTCCAGAAGAGGAGGATCATTGATATATGATCAGTTCATCAGATTGCTACACAGCTGAAGTCTTAATAAAAGAATGGGTGGGGCCATCCTTTTCCTTTGACCACTCCTTTGTATGTTATTTCTGTTTGCCTGCTCCAACCTGTCCTGCGTCTTCTGCCAAGATCTTGTATAGTTTTTGGATTTAAGCTGTCCTAGCAAGTATATTACATCATAGAAAGTATTATACTAATCAGTGGGATAAGGCAGGTGATGATGTCAACCCCAAGTGGCCTAATTCAATCTTCAGCAAACATATAGTTAGTTTCCTGGCTGAGGATTTTAACACCTTCAATAGAGTTACTTTTCCTTTAGGTGTCTTGGAAAGATCTAGGTTCACTGTCTACTGACAGCCATAAAAGTATGACGACCTTTGTTAATTAGTTAAGTGCGAGTGGTAGCATCCAATGACAGAAAGGACAGTGAAATGGATGTGAAGTCGGTGGCTTAATGGCTGGAGCATTTAGGGGCTCGATTACTCTCTGTTAGAGATTATAAAAATGAGTGGTTCGAAAATGTCCAGGGACCGGAAGGGAAGAGTTGCATCAGAGAATGCTTGCTAGAAAAAGAAAATACATGTGACAGGTGATACATTGGGACTTTGTGATATTCAGCTTTCTAAAATGTCTTCTCCTATGCAAAGTCGGTGCTAACATGCTGAGCTACACTCTATGGTGTTGTTGTGATTTACATTTTGAATGAATTAGTTGACATCCCTGGAATGCTCTAAAAAAACGGAAAATAAAAGATAAAGACATTTCTGGATAGTGGAGATAAACAACTTTTAGTTGACATTGAAGAAATGTTTAGATGCTCAATTGCAGCAACCAACTAATAGATCTTAAAAGGTTGCAGACACATACTAGTCAATACAAACTAATACAGTTCAGATCATCGTTAAAAAAAAGAAAAAAAAAAGAAAAAACATGCTGTGCAGACGTTATCTCTACATTGATGATGTCAACACCAAATTGTTAACTGAGACCTTGAGAAATTGCATGACTGGATTCTTTTTTCTTGTATGAGTTGGACTTCACCTCCTATATCAGGTACCTCTCTTTGACATAAATGCTTCTCTTTTGTTGATCTAATTGACTAGTAACGGTAACTATGTGGTATAGCAAATTAGCTAGGAATATCCTAAAGTGGTGCACGTGCTTATGTCAACCTTTTATGAGATTGAATTTCATTGCACCATCTGGTTTTGCTTGGCATTGCCCTAAGTTGTGTCGCTCCCCATAAATGCGGAATATTTCAGTGTCCATATTTAAAAAAATGTAATTGAGTTTTGCATAATACACTGCTAAAAACCAAAAAGTGGGTCGTATCTTCTATATTTGCTCTGATTATGTCGCTCTGCATCATGCTTGTGGTTAGACAGGTGAAGCATTTTGTTTAACTAACACAATGTGTTTGAACATTTAGCTCATCCTTTTGTAGATTGCAAAAGCCATGATTAAGGCTGGGAAGGTTCTCTCCGCAAGTCCGGTAACTCTCACTGATAGAGAGCCGAAAAAGGAGACCAAAGTGTTGAAGGTGATCTTGTTTTCTTTCCTTTTTAAATTCCTTTTTCTTCATGTGGTGTTTGGGAATGTTATTGGCACTGTTTCTCTTCCACTAATTGATTCCTTGGGCCCTAGAATGTTTCCAAATCTCTTTTGGCCTTTCTCACCACAATGGATGGCCATCTTTTAGTACCTCAAGTTATTTTCTTATGCATTACATCCCTCCCTGGGAAGCTGCACGACCTTCCTTGATGCATCTCATCTCCCTATGTGTTCACAAGGAATTGGGCAATTGTACGACTTCCAACATTTATATTCTATTGTTATTGCCAAGCTAGGTTTAACAATGTCAGTTTACTCTGCAGTTCGGAGAGTTACAAGTTGAGTTGACACCACAGAAAGCCAATATTGGCGCTGTGATAGGTTTTGCTTTTGGGTATAGTTCATTACTCTGCGACTTTCTTTTATTTCCTGTTTTCTTCTCTTTTCCTTCATTTACCTTATCCTGTCAGCTTGCACTCGTGGCAAACTTATTATAACCCAGTTATTGACATGGATTTCTTACACTTTGTTATAGGATCCTTTCCTGGCAGCTGAGCCAAGGCGTTCAAGGCATACCTGAAAGCTCATTGCAATATGCAAATGACAATGCACTGGTGCTAGCCAAGGTGTACACAGACTCTTTGCCATCAGATGTGAAATTCAGATAAATATTAGAGTTTTTATTTCATTTCCCATGGTTAACTCAGACGTTTCTTTAATTATGCAGTCATTAAGGGGAGCCCTGCTAGCAATTTTCTATGCGTCCACTTTCTTGTCTGCCTTTGCTGCTCTTGGGCTGGTCGCTCTGGGAAGACAACTAAGCTCTAGTTCTGAGGGCAAGTCCGAGGATAAGTAATCTTCTGAGCATGCTGCTACCTCGTACCTGTAAAGAGCACTTAGTTTTTGTTATTACTTTGCATTGTGCAAGGGTTTCGACCATATGTATGTTCGATAACGTATGCAAATAAGTGCTAATTCTCAAAATAAGATCACATGGTTGGAGGAATTCAAGTTCTACTTGCAAAAGAATGGTTTTGGGTAACTCACAATACGTAACGTAGAAACTTTTTTTTTCTTTTTTTTTCAAAATTTGGGTAACTCTTTTGTTAGACATAGAGCAACCAACCTGTCCTTGTTAAGGGGTAGCAGACGCCAAGCGAACTTATCCTTGTTAAGGACACAGGCACCAAGTAAGTATGTACCATCACCAGTGGGGGTTCCATATGCAGCCATCCGCTCCATGCTGGTATGGACAAGGTCGAGTACAACAACCATATCCTTATTTAATTTCAGAAGAAAACTTCGACGAAATATGAAATGGCAAAATGTCCCAAATTATGTTGAGACCTCTTCTGTTCTGTTGATGTGTGAGAGACGATGATGAGGATTGGAGGAAACGTATGGGGATTTCAATTGCAAAGATAAGTCGCAGAGGAGCGTATAGACCAACTTAAGAAATAGAGGGAAGGTTGAGCAAGTGTAGACTTGAACCTGTAGTAGAGGAAAGTTACTTGTTGGATGGCAAAACAGTCTAATTATGTAGCCACTAGGTTAAGGGGAAGGACCTGTCACGGAGAGTGAGGAGATCCCCTTTAGAGGAACAAAGGAAATTATTTCCGCCAGAAGGAGAGAGGAGGAGGAGGTTTTTTGGGGGACCTCGGAGCAGGGTAAAGGGTCGTTTGTTTTAACATAAAACTATGTAATTCACCCGTTTCAAAATCACCAGTTTTAGAACAAGTGAAATTTTGTGATTTTAAAATTGGGGAGCACGTTTGGTTGCTTGTAAAATAAAATAAGAGAATGTTCCAATCTTCTTATTTTAGTTTACATTGGGTCTTTTTTTGTAAACTAAAAACAAGTAAATTGGACTGTCAAGTGCGCACACAAGGTCCAAACAAATTTTAGTTTATACTGTTTTACATTATTCCAAACATTCAAAAATACTGTAGAATAATAATTATTTTAGATTACGTTATCTTACATTGAAATCCAAACAACCCTTAATGAGAGGGAGAGGTGAAAACCAACAAACAACCCTTAAGTAAGGAAATCTGTTCTTGTACGAATCCATCTCCGACGTAGAAGACGAGGAGCACAGAAACTTACAACATGCGTGCAGCATAATATCGTCCATAGCTATTAGTAGAAATTAATTAGACTCCACTATGACATTATTTCTCATATCATGGAATCTCGTCCATAGCTAATAACAAAAATTATTAGACTCCTCTATGACATTATTTCTCATACCATGTCACCTCCACACATCTGCTTTTCATCTGACATTATTTTTCATCTCCTTTTTGTCATTTACTTGTTACATAATTTTCAATTTAACCTCTCATCTTGTTGTTTGATAACATAGAAATATATTAATGTAATAACATATTAACATAGTAATGTATTAATTATCAATACATTAACCTATTGAAGTCCTAGCAAGTGTCAACTTTAACATTACTACGTTACTAGGTAACATGTTGCCATGTTCACACGACATTAATAGACAGAGGTTAATGAAAAAGAGAATTAAAAAGACAACTTGGTCACGGTCGATAGAGGAAATTAAAAATTAAAAGAACCTTCACTCAAAATTGTTAGTAAATTATTTTTAGTATATTCTTGAAGTTGAAAATTAGAAGATAAAAGCTGGAAAAGATGAAAAGAAGAGCAAATGACAAAGGCCACGGAAAATATGCTGTAAGAATATGAACTGTAACGAAAACTTAGAGTTTAACAAATAGACGTTTAAAAATGCAAAACCATGTGCTATTTTTGTGAATTGATTAAACGTGGCCTTAGTCATTGTAATTAATAGCAATTAGCAGATAATTCGTCTTTTCCATTAGTTAGTTACCCAATTTAATGATCTTATATGAGACCTACAACATATTAGTTAACTTTTGGGAGGGCAAAAAGATCTTTCTCTAATAAGTGAATGCAATAAATAGCAGAAGCGGATATAACGCTGCAAGGCCGTGCATGAGCTAGTGTCTCGGAAGATAAATAGCAAGTCCAAGTTTTTTTTTTTTTTTTTGCTAATTTTAGACTCCAAAAATAGAGATGAATTACTTGCACATTCGGGTTGGCACATAGTTAGTTAAACACGATACGGATAGTATACGGCAAAAATACAACACATTCGATTATGTTTTGGTTCAAAATTTGAATAGGACGGACAAAAATTCGGTCAAATAATTAAAGATTAAAAAAAGATTCAATGAGGTATTTATAATTTTTATTAATAATTTTAAAAAGTTAAAATAAAAATTATAATAGTATAATAGACAGTTATTAATTACTCTATGAGTTTTTTTCAATGAAAAAGTGAATTTTTTATCATGTAGTCTCCATGTTCTATGGTATTTAAGTGGTAAAAGTCTTATTTTAATTCAACGATATAATATATTAAATAGGAAGTATTAAACAATTTTGTATTATATTTGAATAAAACTTAGTGGTAAAACTTATTTAAAGTGGTAAAAGTCTGTGTTCTATTTTCATTCTGTGTCACTGCATTCTCTACAGAGCTGTGGGTGGAGATGAACTTCCCTAACGTGCCACTTGATGCAGTCACAAGTTGATACGAAGGCATTCATATTCCAATTGTGAACAACTGCGGATGCAGAAATTTTGTTCAATATAGTCATTCGGATCATTATTAAATCTATCGATACTTTGTTTTTGTTATATTAAAAATATTAAAATAAAAATTAAATATAAATATATTTTAATCATTATAAAAATGATATACTTCAATAAAAATAATACACTTTGTTACGAGGAAGTTTTTCTTCCAGATGCATCCAACAATTTTTTTATTAAATCATAAATATAAATCATAATAGTATCTGAAAAAATCTAGTAGAACTGTACTCCGAATGAGACTAAGGTCCCAGGGGTCATTTAAAAAATCCAGTGGGGTCACCTTATATCTAAATTTAAAGCTTGCCTTATTAAATTAAGACTTTTATAATATAATTTTAAAATTTCCGTAGAATCCTAAGATCTCACTGAATACAAGCTGAGTCCGCCACTGGCTGTGAAAGTGAACCACAGTGAATACATGAGGAACCTGCCTTACAGTATCACAACATTACTGAGCCAATACAACTAATATGCATCAGTGCACGCCCATCTCGTGGACGAGAAAAAGTTGAAATACTACACCATCCAAAGTAGAAAAATGAGCCAGGGAACAAGGCAGCCCACTCTGTAACCACAGCATCTTTGTACAACGCTTACACATCTGGAACATGGTGATGGCGGATATAGGGAGATGCTGACCTGAATCATAGGAGGAGAGGGGAGGAAATAATCTCCCACTCTACCATAGGAAAGGAGGAACTAACTATTGTCTCGCAGAGTGAATCATTCCCACCTTGTACTTGTTTTCTTATTTGACTGCCTGGAGCACACACTTGGATTCTCTTTAGGAACGCTTGCCCAGAGCCAAACTGATTCGAATCGGTCGGCCTCCAAGCTCCTGAAAATCCACGGAAAATTCATGTTATAAACAACGACCAATGTAATGGTAGAGAAAGCACATACTAATTGGGACAGACTCAGTGGCGGAGGCAGAAATGTTGTCCAATGGGGTCACTCGAACATCAGGTCATAAGCATGGTTGGGTCAGTAAAGTCTTGGGCTAGGTCTTGGGTTGAACCAGTGGGATCCTGAGCTAGGTCAATAAGGTCCCGAATTAAACTGTTTGAATTGGGCCAACAGATTTGACAAAATCCAATAGGATCTCAGGAACCCACTAGATGAATGCTGGATCCGCCACTGGACAGACTGACAGATGGGAATTGGTCTGTGCACAGGCATATTGATTTCTTTTAAAAGTTGACAAAAATACTGATCAATCTGCGAATGTCAAGAGAAAATACCAATCCATTGAGAGCTTCAAGGGCAGCTTCCATCTCTGACTTGCTTGAGAAGCAAACGAAACCATAACCACGTGATTGGCCAGTGTCACCATCATAGATAACCCGAGCTCCAACTATATTCCCATAATCTTGGAATACTTGGATCAGGCTTTCAGATGTTACCGTCCAAGCAAGGTTCCCAACAAAGAGCTTGAACTCACTTTCTGGATGCAAAGGTTCTTTGGCTTTGGGCTTGTCCGAAAAATTCACCTTCAGGGTACGCCCAGCGTATTGCTGAAAACGAAGACATGACATGTTTTTTTGGGAGAGAAGAAAACAAGTATGACACCAACATGCACAAATTTAGGGCGTGTTTGGTAAAAACTTCTACTTGAAAGTTACTTTTGGCTTTCACTTCTCACGTAGAATGAGTTGATGGAGAGATGCTATAACTAATTTTAATTTGTTACAAAAATCAACTCTTCCATAATAACCTCACTTTTTCTCCAATTTTAGAAGCTTCACCCTTATAGCTTTTAGTTGGAAGCCAAAACACAAATAAAATATCCTATAAATGGCTTCCAACATCCGATGACTCCCACAAAAAATAACTAAATCGAAATATAAAAGTGCTTCTAATTAAAAGCTACGCCAAACACGGCCTTATTGTCGGTATTAAATGGTAACAAGAATGGAATAAGCAGTCCATATTATTTACAAATGTCCACAATCTGTGCCTCAGTAGTCAATATGCCTCAAAAGAAGGGCATTTTTAGGTTTACTTGCACATGAATCATAGATGTAACTATCAGGTTAGGGGCTCATCACATGAATGTGGTCTATGCATGTTATTAGTGCTGAACTGTACTGTCTAAATTCAGAAACATAAATGCTTAGTACCCTCTAAAAAAGAAGGAAAAAAAAGTGCTTAATTCTTGTACATTGATCATATGCATCTTCAGTTTTGGGGGATATTGCTTACACTTCCATCAAGGTTCTGGATGACTGCTTCACAATCTTCGACAGAGCTCATTGTAACAAACGCAAATCCCCTACTTCTACCAGTTTCCTTGTCGTAAAGCACCTGTGGCCATTGAAAAACCTGAATCACTTTGATGTCAAAAACCAGTGAAAGAACATGGTTTCATTCATGTACGGGGATTCCAAAGCTGAATTTGGAGCTCGTCACATTTTAAACCCTTGTTCTTTCCTCTGCAGGGTAAAGCAACCACCCCAAAAAGGAGAAGTTTTTTTAAATGACTACAGGCTGATGCGAGGAAAATGCCGAATATTGTATAAACTTGGAACTTGTTACACATCTGAGAAGATGTAAGGAAAAAAAAAAAAGAACCTTTAATTTTGTATTAACAAATCAATGACGCAAAATTGCTTGACAAGATGAATACAAATTTAAGCAAAACAATCTCACAAAAGAAGATCTGTGAATCAGGGGAAGAATTGAAATGGGTTGGTAAACCATCAGCCCTGTTTTTCTTTTCAGATTCCTCTCGTGGTTCTGACAGGAAAAATGAAATATTCACAAAACAGACAGGATTTATTTGATCACATAAAGAATGTCCATGGAAATTGCAGTTTAACAAAATTTCCAAACAACAATCTGTTTGCTTTCAGAGAAACATGAATTTCTATCTCCTGTGTGATGCTCATGAGCTAGCTAAATTACCACATGTGGAAAATGGATGGCGACTTCTCATGGTTCAGGTGAATCTTGAGAACCTTCAAAGAACACTAACTTCAGTGTCTGTGCTAATTTTAACATGTGTAAATGAACTTTACATATGAATTTGATTGGGGAAACATTAATTCAACAATATAGAGCAATTAAAAAGAGGCACTGAACAGAATACACTCAAAGTTACCTAGTGAAAAAAAGTATCATAAAGTCGAACACTGTCTCTCAAAATGTTCTTGGATACAATTCCCAGCAGTTTTTTTTTTTTCATCGTACCAAAGCACATAAAGCCTTCCTTTACTGCTATAAAGGTCAACAACAATTTTCCAGAAAAAGGAAACAACATATCATGTTTGCCTCGATAGAAAAACATGTATTTCTTATGAAAGGATAGAACATGTTGTGCAATCTGACCGTTCCTTGTGCAATCCGAGATATATAGAACCAGTACCATTTCGTTCAAAGGTAAGTAAAATAGTGGACCAGAAGCTTCTGAGCTTTCCAGAGTCCTTAGGATGTTTCATTAGAGATTCGATTTGTGAACAATTGACCCACAAGGTTATGACTCAAGACAGATGGATGTGCTTGCTGTCCTGCAGGAAACAAGCATACTTAGAGCAATTTGTCGAACATTTTCTGAACCGACAAGACCTGCTCCACATCAAAATCTCCATAACTAAGGATCTACTTAAAGTTTGAACAATCGACAGGCACAGAGCACCAGAGCTGCTCATCACACTCACCTCGACCATCTCCGGGGTCGCATAGTTCACGATGATCCCAGCCAACTGTGCACTGTCGCAGCTATAGGGAAGATTACCGAAGTAAAGCTTGGTGTTGACCTCGCCCTGCGCCTCCGAGACTCCATCCTCTCCACCCTCTACTCCGGCCGCGTCCAACCCTTCCTTCTCCTTCTCTAGGGCATCCGCCTCCTCCACAGCGGCCGCCTCCTCCTGAGCCAAGGCAGCGACCCTGGGCAGCCGCCACCTCTGAAAGGTGGCGCCGCCGACTGTGGACAGAAGATCGACGCTGCAGGCGACATTCAGCGCTCGCAGCGGGCGGAGGCCGGCGAACCTTGCGACGCTGTCGGAGGGCGGGTGCCGCGGCTGGATGCTCGGGGTGACGGCGGCGGACAAGAATGAGCGGACGGCTGCGGTGGCCGCCATGGTTTAACGTAGGACGGCTTGCGCCGGGAAGAGGGGTGGTGGCGCTGCGCCTGTGGTGAGCGGCGAAGTGGAAGCAGTGGCTTAACAGAGAGTACAAAGTAGATATGAGAGGGAGGAGCGGATGGGGGGTGAGGTGATGTGGCGGTCCAACGGCCAATGGATGAGAGGAGGACAAAAGCGGGGGAGATAAGGTGGCGTCTCCACGTAGGCCCCACTCCGGACTTGACGTTTCGTGTTGCGTTCGTAAATACCGATAAACACCCCAGGGAAAGTATCCGCATTTTGAGATTTTTGCACAAACAATTTGTCGTTATTTATGTTAAATTATTTAAATTTTAAATTAATCTTATATATATATATATATTTTTTTTTTGAATGTGACGTAATAGTCGGATATGTACAACTATTTACAAGCGACTGAAGTTCTAATCCGAAATCCGAATTTTTTCTCTAGAATTGGAGATAATTTCGGTCAGGTCGATAGATTCACGCGACAATTCCAAGTCCGTCTGATTTATAGAGAAGTAATCTTACACACCAGAGAATAAAGATCCCAATAGCACCGAAACTACATAACTGAAGAGTTTTTAGACTCTAACCAAATTCGAATATGAGACCTCTCATTTGAAAAAGAGATGGACAGTTGGTTCAATTAATCTTATATTCTTACTTTAGGCTGCAGATATGGATGGATAAGCCATCATCGCCTTCGGGTTAGAATAACTGCCCTATTGCTCAGATGGAGAGAAAAACCAATGATTAGTTTTTTGAAAAAAATTTCAATTTAACCTTATATTCTTAAATTAATCTTAATTCTCAATATCCATCATATATTGCCTTCGGTTTACATTTCTTTAACGAGCAATACTTGCTTCACTGTCAAAGTTTTCAATCAGGTTAAGTCGGACTGAAATCGTCTACTTTATTTCTTTTACACCACTTGTATTCCATTCATTATGAGTAGCTCAGTTATTGTGGTGAGAGGAAAATGGAACTTAAAAAAGAGAAAAAATTTGATTTTTAAAGATTCTAGATCAATCACAATAAGTAGAAAAAATGGAATAATCAATCCCCAGTATGCATGGTGTATGTATGGTGATGAGGCAGAATCCGATTCGGCCCATTACATCCAGCCCAAACCCCATTCAGCCCAACAGCAGCAGTACCAGGCCCCCCAGCAGCCCTCGGCCCGGTAGCGGCCCAGCAGCCTTCGGCCCATAAGCGGCACCGTCACTCCCGGCCCAACATGCTTCAGCCCGTCAGCGGCCCATTAGCCTACGGCCCGGGAGCGGCGCGGCAGCCCAGGGCCCAACAGGCTTCGGCCCATCAGCGGCCCAACCCCCTTCGGCCCGGTAGCCGAATCCGGCCCACTCCGGTGGCGGATCGGGCACTATGTCGGTTTATCAGTAAGCCCTCATTTAGTCCTATATCGGCTGCCACCGTTAACCATCCGCTATCCTCTGCTATAAATACCCCGCTATTTATTACCAAAGAGAGGCAAGGAGATCGATGCTTTCTCAAGCCTCCGAAACCCTCCCGGACTATAAGTCCAAGAGCATTAAAGCTACTCTCTTTGCCTTCTGAATCGAATCTTCTTCAGGAGCTAACTTGACCGTCGGAGGGGGTTCCCCAGGGCTGCACCCGAGGATTCCTACTGACCGGTTTTCTTCTTCTTTCCCTCCCGCAGGAGCTCGGTTCGAATCATCGCCGACCTCCCCGAGTCGGTCTCGGCCGCCGACCTCGGACTCCTTTCCCTGGTCTCGACGCCGTACGCCGGCTGCCCCAAGACAGGAAACTCAGTCTCGCGCTACCCCTCCGTCCGCCGAAGGGGCCTTGGGCTCACTATCCAAGAGAAAGCTGAGCTTGAGTCACCTACGGTCCCGGACCTTCGGCTTCGGCTCCGTCGCCTGTCGTCAGTCCGGCCGAGAGAAGCTTCGTCCGCGCCGCACCTTCGTCCGCCGAAGGAGTTTCGGCTCACTATCCAAGAGAAAATCCAACGACCGACCAAGCCTCCCGCCAGCTGGTCCAGGCCAATCAAGGAAACCTCGTCTTCGCCTCGTCGCGGATCCCCGTCGGGCCCCTTCAAACATCGATCCGGCCCAGCTCCGGACCTTCTTCTTCGGATTCCAGCTCCGGAATCCGGTCGTGATAGATCCAGTCTACATCACGTGGCGCCGTCTGTGGGAATCAAACAAAACAAGTCATGTCTCAGCGACCTGTGACCCGACGATCCGGACAAAGCGAAGCAGATGCGCGGGAGGCCTCGGCGCAGATGCTGCCTTCCGAAGGCGCACCTTCTGCCCCGCCGAACCTGTCTCTGCCGACCATACCGGAGTCCTTCGGCTCGGAAGATCGAGTGGGGGTGCTCCAGCAGCAGATAGCAACGCTGGCCGCTGCCGTCACGTCCCTAGCGCCTCTTCAGGAGATGGTGTCCGCCATCGCCCAACGCATGGGACTGACGGGGCAGCTTCCTCAGCAAGCGCCGCTCCCCCCACTCTGCCCAGTACAAGACGCCCGGTTCCGACCGGTGCCTGCGCCGGTTTCCCTCGACGAAACCGCGGCGGCGCGCAGCGAGCCCTCGGCGCTACCCGCCCGAGCTCCCCGCGCCGATCGCCTGACGGAGCAGGATTATGCTTCGTCGGAGTACCGTCCGGCCCGAACCGGAGGACAATCCGTCGCCACCTCGACCGCCCCGGACCTGGACCGGCGGCTGACGGCGATGCGCAAAGAGATGCAGCAGATGGTGTCCCGGCCTCACGGGGCGCCCCTCGCCAGCAGCATCCTGGAGCAGACCCCGTTCACGGCGGAGCTCCTGGCCACCGAGGTACCCCCCAACTTCAAGCTTCCTAAGGGCCCTCTCTACGACGGAATGATACATCCGGTCTGTCATTTCCAGAAATTCAATACTTACCTCCGGGTCCGAGGGATCTCCGAGGCAGTCCGCTGCCGTCTTTTCCCCCTCACCCTTGAAAAAATCACCCTCACCTGGTTCGAGACACTGGCCCCCAACTCCATCCACTCCCTAGTCCAGTTGGGCCAGTTGTTCATCGACCAGTTCTATGATGCCATCCGGCAATGCAAAACTTCTGCCAGCTTGCTGGCCATCCGGCAAGGCCCCACCGAAACTCTCCAGGAATACTTCACCAAGTTCCGGACCCAGGCCGCCCAGATCCCGAACCTCGACAGCTCGATCGCGGTCTCGGCCGTGATCAGCGGGTGCCAGGACGAGGGGCTCCTCGGCTCCATTGGGAAGCTCCATCCCCCTACCTTCCAGGACCTCGTAGCCAGGGCCCATAAATACATCAATCGAGAGGCCTTAATGCTGTCCAGGGGTAAAGGCGCAGCCGAATCCACCTCGGCACCTGCTCCCCAGGTGGTCCGGACCCGGCCTGAAGACCAAGAGCCCTCCCGAAAGCACTATCGCCGGGAGGACTGGGACAGGGAGAGGCGACGGGACCCGCAGCCGCGATACCTACCCTTACCTGCTCCCCCCTCCCGGATGCTCATGGAGGTGAAAGGCATGCTCCGGCGGCCTGATCGCATCAAGACCGACCCTCGCCGAAGGGACCCCGGCAGGTACTGTGAATACCACCGGGAGATCGGCCACACGACGGATGAGTGCCGGCAGCTCCGGGAGGAGATCGACCGCATCATCCGGGAGGGGAGATTGCCGCAGTACCGACGGGAGCAGCCGCCGCAACAGAACCGGGACGCCCCTGCAGCACCCAGGCAACAGCAACCCCCGGCGATAGAAGCCGCTCCTCCGCCAAAAGCCACCTCGGCCCCGGTAGAGTCATCCCATCAAAGACCCAGTTCTGGGTCTATCATGATAATATCCGGAGGGCCGGGGGAAGGATCAAGGCCTCGGCAGCGCAACACCGTGGCGGCGGTTGACGGCGAACCGAAGCGGCCTCGCCTGGAAGACATCACCTTCGGCGCCGAGGACTTGACTGATGTTCAGGTCCCACATGATGACGCCCTCGTTGTCAATGCTGTAATAAATAGTTATGATGTACATAGAATCTTTGTAGATAATGGAAGTACCCCAAACATCTTGTTTTATGACTGTTTTGAGAAAATGGGATTGAGTGAGGCTAATATGAAGCCTCACCGGGGCCCCCTCTTCGGTTTTAACGGCTCGCCCTGCCGAGTAGAGGGTATTGTCCGACTACCTGTAACCTTAGGCTCCGCCCCCCGGCAATTAACCGTTGAAACGGACTTTGCCGTTGTAAAAATCGAGTCAGCCTATAACGCCATATTCGGCCGAAGGCTCATCGGCGGAGTCGGGGCCGTGCCTTCATCCTTCCATCAGAAGCTGAAGTTTCATACCAGCCATGGAATAGGCGAAGCCAGAGGGAACCAAGAAGCAGCCCGGCAGTGCTACATGATTTCGGTCAAGGGGAAGACCGCGGCCGAAACCCTAACGATCGAATCATCAGCCGAGGCATCCCCGGGAGAAGCACTCCTCGCCGTCCCTATTCCGGGAGGCGAAGGACGAGTCCTGATGATAGGCTCCGGCCTAGAAAAGACTGAAGCAGAGAAGCTTACCGAGTTCTTGAAAAAGAATCTCGATGTCTTCGCCTGGTCTCCGGCGGATATGCCCGGGGTTGACCCGGAGGTAGCAGAGCATCGACTCCATACCAATCCCGACCAGCCCCCGGTAAAACAGAAGCGGCGCACCTTCAATCAGGAAAGGAGGGCCGCCATCCAAGCCGAAGTGCAGAAGGGTCTGGACACCGGACACCTCCGAGAGGTACACCATCCAGACTGGATTGCCAACGTGGTCATGGTGCCTAAGAAGGATGGCAAATGGCGTATGTGCGTGGACTTCACCAACCTCAACAAGGCCTGTCCGATGGACAACTTTCCGCTGCCTCGGATAGACCAGGTGGTGGACGCGACTTCCGGCCACGAGCTGCTAAGCTTCCTCGACGCCTATTCAGGCTACCACCAAATCCGGATGCATCCGGACGATGAAAGCAAGACCAGCTTCACGACCGATTTGGGCCTGTACTGCTACACCCGAATGCCCTTCGGTCTGAAGAACGCCGGCGCAACATATCAGCGACTTGTCAACAAAGTGTTCGCCCCACAGCTCGACCGAAACATGGAAGTCTATATAGACGACATGTTGGTCAAGAGCCGCGCTGCTGCAGAGCATCTAGCCGACCTGGCCGAGACTTTCTCCGCCCTCAGGCGGTACAAGATGAAGCTGAATCCGGCCAAGTGCGCCTTCGGGGTAGCCTCCGGCAAGTTCCTCGGCTATATGGTTACTCACCGAGGGGTGGAGGCTAATCCCGAGAAGGTTTCGGCCATCATGCAGATGCGACCCCCGGCAAACCTCCGAGAGGTGCAGAAGCTGAACGGGAGGATCGCAGCCCTCAGCCGCTTCATGTCAAGGGCGGCAGACTACTGTTTCCCCTTCTTCAAATTGCTGAAGAAGGCTAACAACTTTGACTGGACGGAGGAGTGCCAGACAGCCTTCAATCAGCTGAAGGCCTACCTCTCCAAAGTCCCCATCTTGTCTAAACCGGTTCCCGGGGAACCTCTGAGCTTGTACCTTGCAGTCTCTGAGACGGCTCTCAGCGCCGTCCTCGTCCGAGAGCAAGATGGCGTTCAGAAGCCCGTGTATTACACCAGCCGAGCCCTTCAAGGAGCAGAACTCCAGTACCTTGCCATGGAGAAGTTGGCTCTGGCCCTCGTCTCGTCTGCGAGGAGGCTCCGGCCATACTTTCTGGCCCATTCTGTGAAGGTCCTCACCGACCAGCCCCTAAGGCAGATCCTTTCCCGGCCGGAGGTGTCCGGCAGGCTGGCGAAATGGGCGATCGAGCTAGGGGAGTTCGACATCTCCTACGCCCCTCGGATAGCGATAAAAGCCCAGGCACTGGCGGACTTCATCGCCGAGCTTACCCCCGGCGCCTCCGCGACACCTCAGCCGGCACCCGACGTAGTCGAAGCCGAGGCTACTTCGGCTCCTGCGCCGGCAGACGAATGGCGACTGTTCGTTGACGGCTCCGCGTGCTCCACGGGCAGCGGCGCCGGATGGATCCTGGCCTCGCCCGAAGGGGTCGTCACGGAATACGCCCTGCGCTTCTCCTTCCCAGCAACCAACAATGCCGCCGAGTACGAAGCTCTCATATCCGGCCTCCGGGCCGCAAAGAAGCTCGGCGCCCGGAAGCTAAAAGCCTTCAGCGATTCTCAGTTGATCGCCAGCCACATCTCCGGGAAGTACGAGGCTCGGGACGCGATGATGGCGTCCTATCTCCAGATGACTCGCAAGATCCTCACCCAATTCGATTCTTATGAAATCGTGAGGATCCTGAGAGCCGAGAATACCCGGGCCGATGCTCTTTCCCGGCTGGCGTCAACCCAAGACGGGGGTTGTAAGGACTGAGACTTTCGGATCCGGTTTTCGGGGTTAGACCCTGTAGTTCAGGCTCTAGTGGGGCTGAGACTCTGTATTGATTCGCGTCGAGCCCACTCGACGCGGTTTAAACGGCGTCCAGCTATGCAGACGCGTTTTAGCCTGTGCCACGTGGGCTGGCTTTGGGCCACGAGAGTACGGCCCTGACATGTCGTCTGAACGGCGTCTGTGAGGCACGACGCCTTTCAGACTGCGACTCTGGGTTGTCAGAGTACGGCGCCAGTCTTGTCGACTGAACGACGTCCTTCATGGAAGACGCGTTTCAGACCTCTGCCAGGGCGTTGCAGAGTGTTGTCAGAGCAGCCGTCACATCGACTGATAGGCGTCCGTACATCTCGACGCGTTTCAGCCAGTTTCTGGTTAACCCCGCGAGCCCTCCTTCTTTCTCTCATTTGCTCCTCCTCCTCTCTTTCTCTCCTTCCTTCCGGCGACTCCGGCATCGACCCTTCCTCCTCCCTCTTTTCCTCCCACTACTTCGTCCTTCCCTCCACTCCAACACTTCCCTACCTCTCACCTCTACCACCACCACTTCTTTCACGGCGTTCCATTCTCCGGACGGCGGCCGACGTCCCGGCGGAGTGGCGGCGTCCTCGAGGGTACCGGCGGCGGTCTGCGGTGCGGCGGGTCGGAGGCACGGAGCTTGGAGGAGTTCAAGAACCGGTAGGGTGACGGTTCCCACAGTGTTGTGTTCTAAATCATATTTTTCCCAGTTTAAAGAATGCTATGGATCGATGGTTTTGGGGTAGAATGAGCATGTTAGGGGGTTTTTCCTTGATGGGAATGGGAGTTTCTGTGGATGTGAATTCTTGATACTTTGGTTGCCCTCTTTCCCCTCTGTTTTTTGGGCTTTTTCGGGGTATTTGGGGTTAAGGGAGGAACCCTCGGATCGAACCAGGGAACCAGGTTTATGGTACTAAACGGCGTCGTGCCTGGTCGACGTCTTTCAGAAGGACGTCAGGGCAGTACGACGCCTTTTAGGACAGAAATCCCCCTGTTCGAGGTTTCAAGAGTCAGGGACTCTGACGCTAAATGACGTCATGGATGGACGACGCCTTTCAGAAGGACGTCGGGCCATCATGATGCCATTTAGGCAGGAAATCACCCCGACTGAGGGACTCAGTTCGAGGATTCTGGGACTAAAAGACGTCATGGGTGGGCGACGCGTTTTGGAATAGCGTCGAGCCACCATGACGCGTTTTAAGGCAGAAATCCCTCGATCATTGTTTTATGGAATTCCTGGTTTTTCAGCGTGAACGGCGTCTGAGGATGTTGACGCCTTTTAAAAGGCGACCACTGGTGTCGACGCCTTTTAGGCCAGATTCTGAGGCCGGTATTTCATGAACCAGTTTAGGGTGCCTGAATGGCGTCGGCCTCGGGCGACGCGATTCAAGCCAGAACTACACTAATCCATGCCAGTAAAATGTGTTTACACTGCTAGATAGTCGGTTAATGCATACAGTTAGTATACTCGATGTGATGAACTCTTCGTGACCGGATGGCATTGCGTTGTGTGTCGTGCGACCGTGGACTTTCTTCGTGACCGGATCACACCGCGTCGTATTTTATGTTTCGGTGGACCTAGAGTGACAGTTGTAGCGTTCTACACCCTGTGTCGGTGCGGAGGGACACAACGCTGACGGGAGCAGTGGCGGGGTGACGCCTAGTAGAGAGGGTCACCTGGTGAACCCCGGAGTTAGCTAGCTTGTACCGGTGTCGGAGAGGTACCTTTGGAGTGTCACTCGTGCTGGGGGAAGGAGTAACCACCTGAGCCAGTTGGGCCGGAGTAGCCAGCGTGCTATCCGAGGGGTTACTGTTTGGTCTCAGCGGGCCGGTGTTTGCTGAGGGAAGGAGTGACCGCCGAGGTGGCCCGTGTGCTATCCGAAGGGTTACTGTTTGGTCTCAGCGGGTCGTTGTTTTTCCCACTCTCGTTGTGAAGTTGACGTGTTTTAAGGATACGCCGAATTACGAGTTTCCTGTTAGATTGGGATTAGGCATGTTAGCTATACTTGAATGCATGTGATTCGTATTGAGATGTAGACATCGAAATCATTGTATCTTCATGGTTATTATATCCCTACTGTACTTTTCACTTGTGGGTGTGTGTGTGTGGGCAGTGGGGATCGAAGGATCCCGACTGAGTCTTTTCGTTGAGACTCACCCCTGCGGCTTTCAGGTGAGGACTCCAGGCAGACCTAGCGAGGGTGGTGCGGCTGAGTGCTGAGCGTCGTCGACTGTTGTTCCGGGGTATGCCCCGATGTAGTTGTTATCTTTATTTCTGGCCTGTATGTATAATCATTTCTTTTCTGTTGGAGTATGTAATTATTTGCTGTATCAAGTCGCATTGTAATAACTTTTAATTTCTGCATTTTCCCTTCAAGTCAATGCGATGCGAATGATTAGCTTAGTTGATTATTTATTTCCCAGACTTACTCGGATCCTGGTTTGGTTACAAGTTAATGATTCGGTACCCATTTAGTAATCGGATCCCCGATTATAGGGTGGCGGGTCGTTACAGGGGTGGAGGCCGAATGATCCTCGTCGAGGAGCTCGCCGAACCCAGCCTCGGCGAAACCGAAGCCATGCAAGTCACTGAGGCCGAGGCCGAGACATGGATGACCCTCCTCGTCGCTTTCCTTCTCCAAGGAGAAGTCCCGCCATATCCGAAGGAGGCGAAGCACATTCGACAGCGCTCATCCCACTTCCTTCTTCTGGACGGGGTGCTGTACAAGAAATCCTTCGGCCGACCACTGCTGCGGTGCCTCGGCCCGGCTGAAGCCGACTACGCCATAAGAGAAGTCCATGAAGGAGTGTGCGGGGCGCATGCGGGAGGAAGGGCCCTGGCTCACAAGCTCCTAAGGCAAGGCTACTGGTGGCCCACGCTCCGAGAGGACGCTTTAGCCCTCGTACGGCGCTGCGACCAGTGCCAGAGGTTCAGCTCCCTCATTCACCAGGCGGCCACCCTTCTAACCCCCTTGTCCGATCCCTGGCCTTTCGCCCAGTGGGGAGTCGACCTTCTGGGACCTTTTCCCGTCGCCACCGGCCAGAGAAAATTCCTCATCGTGGCGGTCGATTATTTCACTAAGTGGGTCGAAACCGAACCCCTCGCGTCAGTAACCGATAGCAATGCTTGGAACTTCGTGTGGAAGTCCATCATTTGCCGGTTTGGCATCCCTCGGGCCATCATCTCCGACAATGGAAAGCAATTCGACAGCCGGCGATTCAGTGACAACTGCGCCAGTTTTGGCATACTTCACAAATTCACCTCGGTAGCGCATCCCCAAGCAAACGGCCAAGTCGAAGTCACCAACCGAAGCCTCCTGCAGGGATTAAAAACCCGCCTCGGCGAAGCTAAAGGCCGATGGGTAGAGGAGCTGCCTAGTGTTCTGTGGGCCTATCGGACGACAAGCCGAACCCCCACCGGCGAAACTCCCTTTCGCATGGCCTATGGGATAGAGGCCGTTATTCCGGTAGAAATCGGCCTTCCCTCTCCCAGGGTCGTTGCCTATAGTCCGGAGGCCAACGAGGAAGGGTTGAAAGACCACCTGGATCTCATTGAAGAGACCCGAGACAAGGCTCGTATCCGGCTGGCGGCTTATCAACAGCGCATGGCCAAGTACCACAACACTCGAGTCAAGCCTCGAAGTTTTGAAGTAGGGAGCCTCGTATTAAGGAACGCTCACGCTTCCAAGCCAGCCGAAGCCTCAGGGAAGCTTGCCTCCAACTGGGAGGGGCCCTATCGGGTCAGAGAGGTAATCAGGCGTGGAGCTTATCGGTTGGAGACCCTTTCGGGCCAGCCTCTCCCCCGCACCTGGAATGCGGAGCGCCTTCGGCGTTATTATATGTAATTCACCTCTCCCCAGGCTTTCAGCTGGGGGGTATGAATAAAGATCCCTATTTTCAGAAAATCTGTTGGTTTTCTCTAAGTCCGTGTAAAACCGTACCGGGAGTGGCTTCGGCCATGCAAACCGTATCGGGAGCGGCATGGTTTTCTCTAAGTCCGTGTAAACCGTACCGGGAGTGGCTTCGGCCATGCAAACCGTATCGGGAGCGGCATGGTTTTCTCTAAGTCCGTGTAAACCGTACCGGGAGTAGCTTCGGCCATGCAAACCGTATCGGGAGCGGCATGGTTTTCTCTAAGTACGTGTAAACCGTACCGGGAGTGACTTCGGCCATGCAAACCGTATCGGGAGCGGCATGGTTTTCTCTAAGTCCGTGTAAACCGTACCGGGAGTGGCTTCGGCCATGCAAACCGTATCGGGAGCGGCATGGTTTTCTCTAAGTCCGTGTAAACCGTACCGGGAGTGGCTTCGGCCATGCAAACCGTATCGAGAGCGGCATGGTTTTCTCTAAGTCCGTGTAAACCGTACCGGGAGTGGCTTCGGCCATGCAAACCGTACCGGGAGCGGCATGGTTCTCTTATAGTCCGCAAGTCCTTCGGTCCGACGAATGGCTTCGGCCATGTAATCCGGATCAGGACGCGGCATGTTATTCTCCAAGTCTGCACAAGGCCAAGCAGGAGTAGCTTCGGCCACACGAGCCGCATCTAGGGCGGCAGGATACCCCTTCAGATCTTGTGAACTACACTAGCGAAGGCCCCGGCCATATCTACTGGCGATATTCTATCAACGGCCTATCCGAACCTACATCGGGTCTCGGCTTCGCAGGCCATAGCAAACGACAGAAGGATCTCGGATTTCAGAAAGGCCAGATCCAGTCAAGTCATACAGAAGACATCAAGGTAAAGCCAAAAACCTTCCTTGTATTCATAAGCGAGAGGAAGTACAAAACTCGGCCGTATGCCTGGCCGAAGGCTTACAAAAGTGAAAAAAAAACAAAAACCGAGGGGAACCCTCGTATCAATCCTCGACGACCCTCTCTTCCTCCGTTTCGACGACGTTCCGGCCAGGAGAAGGAGAAGGAGAGTCAACGATCTGCACCGCTTCAGAAGCGGCTCCTTCAGCGGGGGCGCCCTCGGCGGGGGCGTCCTCAGCAAGGCCCTCCTCAGCAGGGGCCTCCTCGACGGTCACGTCTTCATCCTCAGCAATTGGAGGCGAGGACCTCTCGGCCATGAGATCCTTCCACCAGGATAAGAGCTCCCTGGCTTCCGCGCCCATCGGTAGGGCGACCCCGGTCAAATCAACGCTCGGGCAGGCCCTCTGGGCAACAGCCAGCCCGAGGTCGAAGACCGAAGAAGACGCTAGCAGCTGGGCTCGGAGGATCTCTTGGGCGTAGTCACGACCGGCCTTATAGTCGGCCACGGCCGACTCTGCCGCTTCTTCCAGCTCCTGCTTCAGAGCCGAGACCTCCTCGGCGTGGCGGCGCTTCTCCAAAGCTCGCCGGGTCTCCTTGTCCTGGATCTGGGCCTTAAGGGCCCGGATCTCGGACTGAGCCGCAGCAAGCTTGCTCTCGGCCTTCTTCTTGGCCTCGGCGGCGGCACGGGCCTCTGCTGCCCTCTCCCCCAGCTGCGCCCGCGCCCGGGTGCTCGCGGTTACGAGCCCATCGACTAAGGGCTCGATGCGGGGAGCCGCCGAAGTACCTTCACCAGCACCAGCCGGATCCTCCACGGCCTCCAGAAGCTCGAGTCGGAGCAGCTCCTGACGATGCATCAGGACGCTACCCGTCATCGCAGCCTGCGGACCGAAAGCAGATAAAGGTCAGAAAATCAAAAGACAGCTAAGGAAAGATAAGTTGAGGCACTTTCAGATTTCTTACCTGGACCGACAGCCGGGCACTCATCGCCGCCAGGTCGGTGATGGAGTGGGCCTTCAGCTCTTCGAAAGTTGAAGGGAGAGTGAGGCTGCGGAGCAGACGGAGGCACGTCTGCGAGTCCTCCATGCTCTCGTCCTTATACACCCCCGGCGCGGGGTGCCACCACTCGCGTTGCGGCCGCGGCGCTCGCGGCCCGGCCCCTTCTTCATCGGCCCCTGCCGATACGGCCGGAGGGGAGTCGCCCCTCGGCGCCACGGGAGACGCCAGCCTTGCAACCCTCCGGGCTCCGGCGCTGTTCCTAATCATCGGAGTCTCCTCCGCCTCTTCGGCCTCCTCAACCCGGGGGCGCTTCGACGCTCGGCCGCCTCTTCGAGCGGCGAACTTCGTCTTCCGCTCCCTCTCGAGAGCGGCGGCGGCAGCACGGCCTTCGGTGGAGGCCGCAGTCCTTGGAACCCCGCCTCGGGTCCTCGGACCTCCAGCGCCTCGGCTGGACCCGCCTGCCGCTTGCGGGGCCGGTGCCCGACCTGAACCACGCTGGTCGGATATCAGGGAGAGAAGGTCATCGAGCTCGGCCATTGCTGCAAAGCAAGAAGAATATGTTAGAAGCAAAACGACGATCAAATAAGCAAACTCAGAGCCGACTTACCCTCGGCCGAAACTTCATCAGCCTCCTCAGCCGGAGGAGCTTCGGCCGAAGGAGCGGCAGTCCTTCCCCCGCGGCCCCACGAAGTCTCCCCGGGAGGAAGGTAAGGGAAGGCCCGCTCCGGATCAAACTTGGGGTCCGGCCAAACCCCGGCATTTATCAGCCGCTCTGCATCAGTGAGAAGCCCCCAAACATTATACGGGGCCTTGGTCTGAATATGGCCCACTAGGGTGCTCTGAACGGAGGTCAGGACAGGAGGATCCGAGAGGCCTGCGGCCAGTGGCGCCCATTCGGTAGGGAAGGGCCACACACCCTTATCGTTCTCCGGCAGGGAAATGAAGACGAATTTCCTCTTCCAGCCGTGGATGGACGAGGGCTTCCCGGAGAAGATACTTCGGCCGTCCCGAGGGACAAAGCTGTACCACTCGGATTTCCCTTGCCTCTGGATCTTGAAGAGGTAGCGGAAGACGTTGAGGGAAGGAACGATCTGTATACGGGCGTAAACGGCTAAAAAACCGTATACGGTGCGCCAGGAATTGGGAAAGAGCTGAGACGGGGCCAGCCCGTAGAAGCTAAGGAGATTAATGACGAAGGAGGGAAGAGAGAGACGGAAGCCCGCCTCAAAGCTATCAACATAGATGGAGAAGGAGCCCGGGCGAACAGTATTTGCCCTGGTGGCGGAATCGGGCCGATAGGGGGTCGTCCAGGAAGGAAGCTGAAAGTAAGAAACTAAATTTCTCACCTCTACGTCCGAAAGGGCGCAGGATGCTTCCAAAACAATGTCCGGCGGACGGCGTTCCGAGGTGGAAGCCTGGCCTGAGTTCCGGACCTCCTGGGTAGCCTCGGCCCCGGAAGCCTCGGCCCCAGAAACCTCAGCATTGGAGACCTCGGTCCCAGAAGTCTCGAATCCCTCGGACCCGGAGTTTTCAGGCTCCTCGGACATAGCGGAAGCAAGAGAATCAGAGGCGAGAGAATCTGACAGAGAATATTTTGGAGAGTGGGAAGGAGCGTACTCCTCGTCCGAAGGAGTAATCTCGCTGGAAGGACTCTGGACCATAAGGCCGCGGAAGGAAGGAGGCCAAAGCTTACTCGCAGGAATGGGGAGGGATTCTCTCCTGAACCGAATGCTGCCTCAAGCCTCCAAGCTCCACCGGCGATGCGCTCTGAAGAACGGAGAACTTCCCACGGTGGCCGGCGAGCTTGGACGAAGCCTTCAGGAAGCTAGCCTTTCGCTAGGAGAAGGAAGAAGAGCTCGGATGATCGCAGGGGAAACGCAAGCGCAGCAGCAGGAAGAGGAACAGTGAAAATCAGATGAAGAATCTAAGGTATTTAAGAAAAGATAAAGATGAAGAATCTCGGCAAAGGAAGGCCAAGTGAAAATCAGATTCACATCAAACTCATGCATATCCTTGGGATTTTCATTCATCTGTTACATATTGCTGGTGGGTTTCAATCAGAGTCATTGTGAGCCAAGTGAACGACTAAGCCGGGTTGCTTTTTTTCTTAAATTCCTTTTGGCTTGACTTTAACCATAAAATTGAAGTTTGAAATGTTGTTCATATTATTAACCCGAGTCACAAATTTCCTGATTTTCCTTTATCCCATGTCATGGGCTTCTCTATCATTATTGTATGTTCATGGTTAAGCAGTCTCCGATGTGTATAATTTGTATGGGAAGCTAAGATTTGAAATTGTATAATTGGTATGATTAACATTTTATGAT
The DNA here is from genome assembly GCA_030544215.1 of Zantedeschia hybrid cultivar. Classification (NCBI taxonomy): domain Eukaryota; kingdom Viridiplantae; phylum Streptophyta; class Magnoliopsida; order Alismatales; family Araceae; genus Zantedeschia; species Zantedeschia hybrid cultivar. Next base: position 80,803,253 of record JARZZO010000014.1, read on the forward strand.
TTATGGGCAATGTGGTTGATTGAAGCTAAATGTCAATTATCTCCTGAAGTTCTTCTCATTCCGTTTTAATTAGTTCTGCAAATTCCTTGAAACTTATATACATGCTATATTTTCTATCTTTTCCATGATTCCATTTTCTGTTATTTTGTCTCTGCAGGTCACATTTTTGTTATATATTTTCTCTCTTTTCCATAATTCCCTTTTGTTATTTTTTCTCTGCAGGTCACACCACCTTTTCCATTTGTTTTAGCAACTTGTCCGGTTATACAGTTTGAGGTAAGTATGCATTGCTTTATGCACATGCACATGCATGTGCAGAGTCTTATATTTTAAGTTTCCCAACTTTGATATAAATATCCTCCACTTACGATCTCTTTGTTCTGCCATATTTTAAAATGGTGAATGTATGAATATGAACCTTATTGTCGCTTTTCTGAAAATCTACTGTATTAAGAACTTTTGTGGCAATTTCTTTTTTAGGACTCATGCCTACTGCCGTCTGTTTTGGAGCGCAGTTTAGCCTTGGTTGCCCAATCATCCTACCTCCTGAGAGCTTCCTTACACTGCGACTACCCTTCATATATGGCGTGCAACTGGATGATGGAAGCCTAAAGCCACTTCATCATTTTGAGCATCAACCAGAACTCACTGCCTGGCTTGGCGAAGGCACCGTGTTGCAACTTATGTCAAAAGAATTCAATTTCATTGATGATTTTAACATGGAATAGGAAACTTCTTGACAAAGAATTCTTTGTATCTTCTGTAAGCCTGTGGGAATGAGTTGAAGAGAGTATTTGCCACATAATTCAGCTGCAGCTTTGCAGGTACAACTTAGATGCTTCTATTTCAAGTCTGTCCTCATTATTTGTTAACGAACTTGTCTAAGCATTAAACTTGCCTCACTAATGCAATATGTAGGATAAAAGTGGAGGACTGAAGTCGAAGTTCATGGGCTACTAAAGCAGAAGAGATGGGATGAACTTCGTCCAGGTTACCAAAGGTATGAAATGAATTTTGCATCGGTATTGGGCAGGGTTATGTCCCTTGAGGGACGAGATATAATTATGTACTGTTGCCAACTTAGTTGGATGTGTCTTGGGTATTGTTTATGTTGATTTATACATTCTGTTAGCTAAGTTAAATTGAAGCAGAATTATGATGTTTCATATTATATATTCTTTTCTTCTTGATATCTTATTGGAATCCTATGAATCCTCTTTTCAGAATTTTATAGATGCCCAAAAAGGTCAAAAGCAGGAAGTCTCCATTTCAACAAACGCAAATGGGTGATAAGGTAATCAGGTTTTGAAGTTTCAAAATTCTCTATTTAGAGCTGATCTTGTCACAATCCTGAACAATCATCTAGTCTTCTGCAATCTGTCAACTTGTGGAATGTCATTTTCTACATGTAGTTATTATATGCTGTCTCACATATAAAGATGTCAGATTAGGGGATTCTATGCATGCTTCATGATCCATGTACAGTTAACGATGATCCGTGTACAGTTAACGATACCTGGATTTAGTCAGATTCAATTTGAGGGATTTTGTAGGTTTATTAATCAGGGCTCGTTGGTTGCCAAAAACATTAGATACTTAGCCGTATGAAGTGATATAGGTTAGGACAGACAATGGTATATGCTGTGAACAAAGAAAAAGCTTTGACCTTCAAAACATCAGGTCTGTCATGGAGAGCAAGAGCAATGTCAAATTTTGTTATCTTGTTTCATCATCATCAAAGCCTTATCCCATTGTTTGGAGATGGCTACATGAACCTTGTCCCACGAGTTTATTCTATCTAATGCTTGATGTGGGACAATAGCAAGCGCAAGAATATAAGGGGGAACCGATAAACTCAGGAATGCCCAGACACACCAGAATTTCATAGTTGTGAGTATATCCGACCGGAATGAGGTGCAAGCAAACGAAACATCTCACACGAGGTTAAAGTGGGTGGAATGACGGTAGAGTGCAGAATCACCGACATATGTAGGATACGTCCAACTCTAACTTGTCAAATGCGGCAAAACCAGGGTAACAGGAATCGGTCCTGACACACTTTCAAACCAACAGCGATCACACAACATTAATAAAGAATGGATGGGCACTCAGTCACATGCATGACTGGATATCAAGGATATTAAATTAAACAAATAATTCCAAAAAGAAACCGAAGAGAATAGGATGCACTAACCATTTACTCGTGAAGATTCAAATGGCTCAACGATGAGGAAAGATGATGCTGTCCTATGTGGGTGCACGAGGCGATGTAGCAGACAACTTGGATGTCACAAATGTTGAAGCACTCCTTGGTGTCATGGACGGCGAACGGGGCATGGATGTCTTAGAGGCTTAGCATCATGAACAATGAGGCAAGGTGTATGGGGCAACGACGGTGTGGGTGCTGTAAATCCTGGCATAGTTGACGGTGTTACCTTGGTGGGTCTGCTAGAGCGGTGTGTGCGAAGGGCAATAGCTACGTACCAGGCCGGTTCTCTGTAACGGTCCACTGCAACCCCTGTAAGATATTGTCTGTTTTGGGCCAAGCCCTCGTGATTTGGTCCCTAAAAGACGCCTCACAAGTTATGGATATGGCCCCTTCATATATAGCCCAATAACTTTTTCCTATTTTTTGATACAAAACTAATTCGGTTCATTCCCACCTCAACCCCAGTTGCAGTGATAGCTCCACACATTGGTGGTTCCACACGTGGTGGCTCTACACCACTTCACTTGCGACCTTTTCCTTCATGTAGCCCCTTTCTATAAGCAGCCCTCTCCTCCTACTTGGCTCATGACTAGGTCATTATAGGCCCACCAGCTTCTGCATACAGCCCGCATTGTACTGCACGAGTCTTGTTCTAATACTATTCTATAACGGTCCGCTCCAACCTTTGTGAGGTATTGTCCGCTTTAGGCCAAGTCCGCACAGTTTTGTCCCCAAAAGACGCCTTGCAAGTTATGGATACAACCCTTTCATATATAGCCCAATAGTTTTTTCCCATTTTCCGATACATGACTAATCCGGTTCATTCTTATCTTAACTCCGGTTGCAGTGGTAGCTCCACACCATGGTGGCTCCACACCATGATGACTCCACATCACTTCACTTGTAGGTAACCCTTTCCTACGTGTAGCCCTTTTCTATAGCTAGTCTCCTCCTTCCTGACTCGTGATTGGGTCATTACACCTTCCCATCCCATGGTTGACCATGGAAGAAGAAAGAGATGGGAGAAGAAGGCAAGGAAGAGGGGAGTGAGGCAGGGCTCAACAAGGCCTGCCATTAGATGTGGCACGGGCCAATCGGGAGTGGGAAGAAGACGAGAGAGTGGGGAGAAATGGAATATGAGTGGCAGTTGGAGGGCCCACTTGGCCACATGCCTATGGCACATATGGTGAGGACATCCGAGCTACGATCCGATTTAACCCGGACTTCGTCTACCGCCGTTGGAGAGGTCTTTCGGTGTCCTTGTGGCTTAGAGACGAGTTAGAGCCTATGTAAGACATGGAGACACATTTATTTGCATTTATTAGGTCCATTTACAATCCATTATGTATTTTTTTTATTTTTCTAGGATTTTAGGTGCGTGGATCGTAATGGTAGAGGATGGGAGTCCCATGGGACAAGAGTTACATATCTCACTATTTATATGTATGCTTTTTCAGAATAGAAGATGAATGATTAAGAAAAAAAATTACCTGAGTTTAGGTCCCAAACCGGTTCTCTGCGACGGAGAATACCCTCCTTTCTCTCTCCTCGGTGCGACGCCGAGGATCCTTTACCCCTGCTCCGGTGTGACGCTGACATACTTCTCTTTCCCTCAAACCCCCTTCTATTCTCTCCTTCGTGCGAGTCACTACAGCAGGTTTTTCCCCCTTTTCTCCCTCTCTCGGTTCTCACAGAAGAAGAAAAGGAGAAAGAAGAGGTTGGAGCAGACGCATCCCACCAGCGCAGCCCGTCGGCGAAGCCTGCCGGCAAAGCCCGGCTGTCCGCAGCCCACCGACGTAGCCTCTTCCGCTGCCGTTCGTTGCTAGCCGCTGGCACCGCCGTTACCGCCTCGTCCTGCCGCCAATCTCCTATCGTCGGGCCACAACGCTGTCGTCATTGGCCGCTGGCATCGCCATCTCTACCTCGCCCGCCCGCTGGAGCCCAAACCCTCGCAACTGTTTGCCTGGTTAGGGTGAAGAAGGAGAAAGGAATAAAGAAGGGGGGGGGGGGGAGGGGGCACGTGCCCTTTCAAAGGGTCCAACCTGCTCAAGCCAGGTTGATCAGATCTGGGTCCATACCTAGACCTGGTCTGATTCGAGCTAAAGACCACCTTGGTCCGAGCCACCTTTCTTAAAGACTCCTCTAGGCTTTAAATTTTACTAATTGATCTAACCAGGTTCTGAGAAGCCAGGTGGTCCGAATCTTTTAGTCCGAGCCATGCTCAAACAGGTCCAAGCCAGACTCGACTTGGTTCAGGCGGGTGCGACAGGTGGTGCAATAAGGTCCGTTAGTGCACTGCCCTCATATCGAGCTCGTCTGGACTCCGATTCGTATGCCGTCTACATCGTTGGATTCGTCTTGACGAGGCCATCCCAGATCCAACAATTAGTGTCTCTGACTTGTCTAGTTTTGCGTGCCATTTTTGCACGCATATCGAGGACCTCGATCGCGCATCTTGAGACCCGCGTTAATCGCCTCGATTTACGTACCAGCTTCTCGGCGCACTCACTTCGCAGCAACTAGCATCTCGACTTGTCTCGTTTTACGTGTCACTTATGCACGCATATCGAGGATCTCGATCGTGCATCTCGAGGCCCTCATTAGTCGCCTCGATTTGCATGTCAACATCTCGTCACTAATTTCGTAGCACATTTCCCAAGACATTCTTCTAGTGACATTTGCGCCGCCGCTGACCCGTCAGCTACTGTGATTACCACACCGGATCATTTTATTGTGTTTATTGTAGCCTTTTACCTCCCTGCGTGGAGTGGGTCATTATTTTATTCTATTTGGAGGGTGGTACACAAGTAGCAGGTGATCTTCTCTCACGCACCAACATGGAGGTACGTGCTAGCCATCTCTCCATGATTTGCTTGTCACGTATTTGCTTTTATTTGCCGCCGAATCGTGAGATAGGACCTAGCCTGTGATTCATCATCACTGTTGGCTGTGAGTTTGTTATACCGATCTCGGGTTCCGACAGAACTTTGGGTGGATTTAATTCCTAGACTTATGATAGTTCCTCAACTACCAAACGGTCCCACGTTTTCTCATCGCGAGAGGGATGGCTATTCAACTACTTCTATTTGATGGCGTGGTTATCTAACAAAATAACTGTGCAACTAGACGACATCTATCTAATAATTTAATGCTTGTTGCTGATTCCTACCATCGCTTGTGAGTCTGTTAGCTGTCCCGCAACATCTTTTGGTATCAGAGCACATGTTCTACTTGTTTAGGGCGCTAGTTGAGAGTCTTGATTGGGTCATAGTTGTTTGCATGCCTACGAGTAGTGGTACATATTACCATCCATTTGTAACCATGTCTAGGTCACCAGTAGAATCTCTCGTAGAGACTCAAATTGGATCTAGAGTTCAATCTGCTTTTGATTTATCGGACATGGTCTGTGAGCTCAACAATACTGTAGGTCAGCGCTTTAACCAAATAGAGGGATCGCTTAAAACAATTCATGATAGGATGACTCAAACTGATCATTCACTTTAGGGTTTAGCTGATCGAGTCACCGCCTTAGAAGGAGCTCCCCAAGGACCACAAGATCATGTAAGAATCTCGAATCTAGGACCCGTGAGGGTTGAGCATCAGCCACGCCGACCTCTCTCGGTCGGTCGTTCGTGCCGTTCGCCACCCAGGTTATGAGCACGATCCGTTTGAGGCAGTTGATGACGGATTTCGAAGAATTCTGCTTGCACGGAGAGGTCCTCGCCCTGATTTTAGGCGAGCCCAAGACTATGCGTACGAGTGTAGTCCCTATCATGATCATGGGGATTTAGATTATTAGGCTATCAAAAATGTTAGAGTGGATGCGCCTATCTTTGACGGATCCCTGGATCCTTAGATCTATATAGATTGGGAGGTTGGTATGGATCATTATTTTGATTGGTACGAGATGTCTGATAGTCGACGGGTCCGATTTGCCAAAATGAAACTTATGGACCAAGTTAAGACTTTCTGGTCTAATGTGGAAACCCTTCTTAGGCAGCGATATCAGGAGCCCGTTGAGACATGGGATGAGATGAAGGTGAAACTTCGTGAGAAGTACCTTCCTGTCACGTACCGTCATCGTCTTATTGATAAGTGGGAGAACCTCACCTAGGGGAACCGTACCGTGGCTGAGTACATCTCTGAATTCGATACTTATCTTTTAAGATGTAGTGTTTGTGAGGAGAGTGCGATGACCCTTTTACGCTTTCGGAAGAGTTTACGTCCAGCTTTTCAGCGTGAGTTGTTCATGAGGGATGTGTCTACTTTAGAGTATGTCTATCAGGTGGCGTTAGAGGCCGAACATTTAGAGATTGAGAGTGAGTCCTTCCAGCGCCCGAGACCCCCTTTTCAGCGTCCTCTTGACACTTGAGGTGCACCTGCCTACCCACAGAGAGGACCTATGATTCGACCCTAGGATCTAGCTTGTTAGGAAGTTTCTGTTCTCAAACCCCGTTTTTCTATCCGGGAGCAGCTGTTACCACTTCCTATCCCTCCCGCTCGCCCCCAGGTAGCAGCCCCATCATTTCGACGGGAGGATAGAGGGAAGGCTCCCTTGATTGGAGAGTCCTCTATTGCTGGTCCGCATACTCTGTGCTTCCGATGCCATGGGTATGGCCATTATGCATCTCATTGTCCTACCCGTACCTTGACCTTAGATGGCATTGAGTCTGAAGGGCCGCCGTTAGTCACTAAGGAAGTCCAGTATGAGGCAGGTGAGGATATGGCCAATGAGTTTTGATGTAGACTGGATCTATCACGACCGGATTCCGGAGCTGGAATCCGAAGAAGAGGATCCGGAGCTGGGCCGGATTGGTGTTGGAAGGGGACCCGACGGGGATCCGCGACGAGGCGAAGATGAGGCTTCTTCGATTGACCAGGACCGGCCCGCGGGAGGCTCGGTCGGTCGCCGGATTTGTTCTTGGATAGTGAGCCGAAGCTCCTTCGGCGGATGAAGGTGCAGCGTGGACGAAGCTTCTCTCGGCCGATCGGTCGACGGGCGACGGAGCCGAAGCCGAAGGTCCGAGGCCGAAGGTGACTCAGAGCGGGCTTGCTCTTGGATAGTGAGCCCGAAAGCTCTTTCTGCGCGAGACCGAGTCTCCTGTCTTGAGGGCAGCCAGCGTACGGCGTCGAGACCAGGGAGAGGAATCCGAGGTCAGCGGCCGAGACCGACTCGGGAAGGTCGGCGATGATTCGAATCGAGCCCCTGCAGGAGGGAGAGAAGAAAAAAAACCAGTCAGCAGGAGTCCCCGGGTGCAGCCCTGGGGAACCCCCTCCGACGGTCAAGTTAGCCTTTGAAGATGATTCGATTCAGAAGGCAAAGAGAGTAGCTTTAAAGCTTTTCGGACGGTAGTCCTTAGGGGTCTCGGAGGCTTGAGGAAGCATAGATCCCTTTTTTTCTCCCTTTGATAATAAATAGCGGGGTATTTATAGCAGAGGATAGCGGATGGTTAACGGTGGCAACCGATATGGGACTAAATGAGGGCTTACTGATAAACCGCCATAGTGCCCGATCCGCCACCGGAGTGGGCCGGATTCGGCTACCGGGCCGAAGGGGGTTGGGCTGCTGATGGGCCGAAGCCTGTTGGGCCCCGGGCTGCTGCGCCGCTCCCGGGCCGTAGGCTAGTGGGCCGCTGACGGGCTGAAGCCTGTTGGGCCGGGAGTGACGGTGCCGCTTATGGGCCGAAGGCTGCTAGGCCGCTACCGGGCCGAGGGCTGCCGCGGGGCCTGGTACTGCTGCTGTTGGGCTGAATGGGGTTTGGGCTGGATGTAACGGGCCGAATCGGATTCTGCCTCATCACATAGCAAGGACTGCGGCCTCCACCGAAGGCCGTGCTGCCGCCGCCGCTCTCGAGAGGGAGCGGAAGACCAAGTTTGCCGCTCGAAGAGGCGGCCGAGCGTCGAAGCGCCTCCGGGTTGAGGAGGCCGCCTGCCGCTTGCGGGGCCGGTGCCCGACCTGAACCGCGCTGGTCGGATATCAGGGAGAGAAGGTCATCGAGCTCGGCCATTGCTGCAAAGCAAGAGAAGACCTGTTAAAAACGAAACGGCGACCGAATACAAACTCAAAGCCGACTTACCCTCGGCCGAAACTTCATCAGCCTCGTTAGTCAGAGGAGCTTCGGCCGGAGGAGCGGCAACCCTTCTCCCGCGGCCCCGCGGAGTCTCCCCGGGAGGAAGGTAAGGGAAGGCCCGCTCCGGATCAAACTTGGGGTCCGGCCAAACCCCGGCATTTATCAGCCGCTCTGCATCGGTGAGAAGCCCCGAGACGTCGTATGGGGCCTTAACCTGGACGTGGCCCACGAGAGTGCTCTGCACAGGGGTCAGAGCAGGAGGGTCCGAGAGGCCTGCAGCCAGCGGCGCCCATTCGGTGGGGAAGGGCCACACGCCCTTCTCGTTCTCCGGCAGAGAGACGAAGGTGAACTTCCTCTTCCAGCCGTGGATGGACGAGGGCTTCCCGGAGAAAATGCTTCGGCCGACCCGAGGGACGAAGCAGTACCACTCGGACTTCCCCTGCTTTTGGATTTTGAAGAGATAACGGAAGACATTGATGGAAGGGCGGATCTTTATGTGAGCGAAGACGCTCAAAAATCCGTACATAGTACGTCAAGAATTGGGAAAGAACTGAGACGGGGCCAGCCCGTAGAAGCTAAGGAGATTAATGACGAAGGTGGGAAGAGGGAGACGGAAGCCCGCCTCGAAGCTATCAACATAGATGGAGAAGGAGCCCGGGCGAACAGTATTTGCCCTGGTGGCGGAATCGGGCCGATGGGGGGTCGTCCAGGAAGGAAGCTGAAAGTAAGAAACTAAATTTCTCACATCTACGTCCGAAAGGGCGCAGGATGCTTCCAAAACAATGTCCGGCGGACGGCGTTCCGAGGTGGAAGCCTTGCCTGAGTTCCGGACCTCCTGGGTAGCCTCGGCCTCGGGAGCCTCGGCCCCGGAAGCCTCGGCCCCGGAAGCCTCGGCCCCAGAAACCTCAGCACCGGAGACCTCGGTCCCAGAAGTCTCGAACCCCTCGGACCCGGAGTTTTCAGGCTCCTCAGACATAGCGGAAGCAAGAGAGTCCGAGGCAAGGGGATCCGAGAGAGAAGATTCTGGAGAGTGCGAAGGAGCGTACTCCTCGTCCGAAGGAGTAATCTCGCTGGAAGGACTCCGGACCATAAGGCCGCGGAAGGAAAGAGGAGGCTAAGGCTTACTCGCAGGAAGGGGGAGGGAGTCTCTCCTGATCCAAATGTTGCCTCAAGCCTCCAAGCTCCACCGGCGATGCGCTCTGAAGAACGGAGAACTTCCCACGGTGGCCGGCGAGCTCGGACGAAGCCTTCAGGAAGCTAGCCTTTCGCTGGAGAAGGAAGAAGAGCTCGGATGATCGCAGGGGAAACGCAAGCGCAGCAACATGAAGAGGAACAGTGCCCTGCTGACGGCTGGTATTTATAAGTCCATTCGAAGCGCCTCCCGCCGAAGCCAACGGCCGAGATCATCCCGCTCGTCCCCTCGCTCCTCTCGGATGCCCGCCACGTGCACCGTCCTTCGGCAATGATGACGGGCCGGCTCCGGGACTTGAAGCAGAGCGATCAGCGGCCGAGAGCGCTCCGACCCCTCGGCTAACCTCTCGGATGCCCACCACGTGTCCCGATCCGCGTGCGACGAAGGGAACGACGGTAATCCGAGTGGAGCCTCAGGCAGAGAGCCGAGGCGATCCGCGACCCGCGAGCGGTCAGGATCCTCTTGTGTTTTTGACGGAGCAGCTGGATGCGCGACGCGTGTCCCGTACTTCCTCGCGAGGCGACGCGCCATCCCGTCCATTTAATGAAGCCTGACACGAATCAGAGGGCTCGGCCCTTCGGCTTCTGAGCTCTGAGCCTTCGTCGTTACTCCGAGCGAGGACGAAGCAACCGCATAGCCCTCGGCCGACCGAGGGCATCCGCTTCCCAGTGAAAAGAGAACAGAGCTTCGGGTAAGACACATGTTATGATATTCTTCTAACAGCTTCGGGCTATACTCTCGCCATCTCAGAACTAAGGAAGACAAGAGTGGGGGGCTATGTGATGAGACAGAATCCGATTCGGCCCATTACATCCAGCCCAAACCCCATTCAGCCCAACAGCAGCAGTACCAGACCCCCCAGCAGCCCTCGGCCCGGTAGCGGCCTAGCAGCCTTCGGCCCATAAGCGGCACCGTCACTCCCGGCCCAACAGGCTTCAGCCCGTCAGCGGCCCATTAGCCTACGGCCCGGGAGCGGCGCGGCAGCCCAGGGCCCAACAGGCTTCGGCCCATCAGCGGCCCAACCCCCTTCGGCCCGGTAGCCGAATCCGGCCCACTCCGGTGGCGGATCGGGCACTATGGCGGTTTATCAGTAAGCCCTCATTTAGTCCTATATCGGCTGCCACCGTTAACCATCCGCTATCCTCTGCTATAAATACCCCGCTATTTATTACCAAAGAGAGGCAAGGAGATCGATGCTTTCTCAAGCCTCCGAAACCCTCCCGGACTATAAGTCCAAGAGCATTAAAGCTACTCTCTTTGCCTTCTGAATCGAATCTTCTTCAGGAGCTAACTTGACCGTCGGAGGGGGTTCCCCAGGGCTGCACCCGGAGATTCCTACTGACCGGTTTTTTTCTTCTTTCCCTCCCGCAGGAGCTCGGTTCGAATCATCGCCGACCTCCCCGAGTCGGTCTCGGCCGCCGACCTCGGACTCCTTTCCCTGGTATCGACGCCGTACGCCGGCTGCCCCAAGACAGGAAACTCAGTCTCGCGCTGCCCCTCCGTCCGCCGAAGGGGCCTTGGGCTCACTATCCAAGAGAAAGCTGAGCTCGAGTCACCTACGGTCCCGAACCTTCGGCTTCGGCTCCGTCGCCTATCGTCAGTCCGGCCGAGAGAAGCTTCGTCCGCGCCGCACCTTCGTCCGCCGAAGGAGTTTCGGCTCAGTATCCAAGAGAAAATCCAACGACCGACCAAGCCTCCCGCCAGCTGGTCCAGGCCAATCAAGGAAACCTCGTCTTCGCCTCGTCGCGGATCTCCGTCGGGCCCCTTCAAACATCGATCCGGCCCAACTCCGGACCTTCTTCTTCGGATTCCAACTCCGGAATCCGGTCGTGATAGATCCAGTCTACATCACATGGTGTCCATACAAAGCCACTAACCCTTATCCAATACCAAGGCTATGCTTCAAATCACCACAAATCCTTACACGTGCAGACGCCATGCACAAATCTGTGGTACCTGTTAACGTCTCTCACCACAATCTCCCTGTCCACGGCGACACTCACGTACTTGAAAGGAAAATGGAACTTAAAAAAGAGAAAAATTTTGATTTTTAAAGATTCTAGATCAATCACAATAAGTAGAAAAAATGGAATAATCAATCCCCAGTATGCATGGTGTCCATGCAAAGCCACTAACCCTTATCCAATACCAAGGCTATGCTTCAAATCACCACAAATCCTTACACGTGCAGACGCCATGCACAAATCTGTGGTACCTGTTAACGTCTCTCACCACAATCTCCCTGTCCACGGCGACACTCACGTACTTGAAAGCCTCGTGACAGTCCCCACAAGTCCTCAAGTTCTTCACCACCCTCAGGGCCTTCCCCCGGGGAGCCGCCCCACTCACCAACCCAAACGCCATCGCCAGCTTCTCACTGTGATACCAAAGCCCCTCGTCCCCCGCCCCCCGGTACCCCAGCTTCCCTATCTCACCCATCAGCTCCTCCACCTTGGCGTAGATCTCCGCCTCCCTGTGGTGCCCCTTGTCCCCGGCTAGAAACACATGCATCTCGCCGCGCACCTCGACCCAGCTCCGGCCGCCCTCTTTCTTCACCCCCCGGTCCCTCATGGCGGTCCGCAGCCGCGCTACCTCGTCCCTCTCCCCCGCCGCCGTGTAAACGTTGGCGAGCATGACGTACGCCGAGTCGTCCTGCGGGTCGAGCTCCAGGAGTCGCCGGGCCGCCGCCTGCCCCAGGGCGGCCTCCCCATGGGCCACGCAGGCGGAGAGAAGCGTCCGCCAGACAGCGGCGTCCGGCTCCAGGGGCATCGCCAGCGCGACGCGCTCGGCCTCCTCGAGCCGCCCCACGCGCGCCATTGCACCCACCAAGCATGTGTAGTGCTCCAGGGCGGGCGACACCCCGTGCTCTGTGCTCATCGACGTGAGCCACCGTTCTGTGTCGTCGACCAGTCCGGCATTGCTGCAGGCGGTGAGGATTGCCAGGAAGGTGAGCTCGTCGCCCTTGAGTCCGCTGGCGAGCATTCTTTCGAACGCCTGGACTGCGCGATCTGCCTCCCCGTGCTGAGCGTACGCCGACATTATGGCGTTCCATGTGACCACGTTGGCATCTTCCCGTAGATCGTCGAAAGCGCGCTGCGCATCGGAGACGAGGCCGGAGTTCCCGTAGGCGTCGACCAGCGCAGTTCCGACGACGAGGTTGGACTCCAGCCCCACGACCACAGCGTGGGCGTGAATCACCCGCGACTGCTCCAACGCCGCCAGCTCTGCTGCCGCGCGCAGGGCGCCCGACACACTGTACATGGTCGACTCGAAGGCAGTGGCCCTCATCCCCGCAAAGAGGGACAGAGCCTCGGTGGGTCGCCGGTTCTGCGCGAGACCCACAACGGCGGCGGCGTAGCAGACCTCGTCTTTCTCACGGATTTCGTCGAACACCTTGAGCGCGTCGAGGGGAAGGCGGGCTTTGGCGTACGCCGCGACGAGAGCGCTCCCGGAGAAGGGGAGGTGAGAGAGGCAGAGCTTGAAGGAGAGGGAATGGAGCTGGGCGACGGCGGAAGGGGAGGAGGCGCAGGTGCGGAGGAGGGTGGCAAGGGTGCGCTGGTTGGGCCAGGTGGGACGGCGGAGCATGGAGATGAAGAGGCGGAACGCGGCGGCGGGGTCGTGGGAGAGGGCGGCGATGGCGGCGGTCCAGGAGACGACGGTGGGGCGGAAGGGGAGGCGGTGGAAGAGGCGAAGGGCGTCGGGGAGGGTGGAGGGGTGGCGGGAGTAGGCGGTGATGAGGTGGTTGTAGAGGGAGCCGTCGTCTGCGGCGGTCTTGATGAGGCGGGCGTGGGTCCGTGCGGGGTCCTCGGCCGCGGCCTCCGGGGAGCACGTCGGGCTCGGAGGTGGCGGAGGCCGCCAAGGTGGCCGGGGAGCCGGTGAAGGGGAGGACATAGTGTGGAGGTGGCAGAGCTACCTTCCCAGCTCTGCTGGGGTGGCGGGAAACCATCCTGTCCTGTCCTGCTTCAACGTGGTACAAGTGTAAACTAATTAATTATTTAGTCACAGAAAGATAACAATGAATTAAGTATTAAACTTGTTCTTAACTCATGTTACTAAGCAGAGTATCAAAAGACAGGGAAAATGTTATCCCATAGTTCGTAAATGTATTTGATGGTAAGGGTTTCTTGCGTATATACTCCTAAAAAATATCGCACTTATATCTATACTCCTAACTCTCATATATTATCATCATTAGTCCTAAAATCTTCAAAAAGTTATATCTATATTCTTTCATTTGAAAATTTTACATGAATATTCCTAAGTTAACTAATATTTTACATATATACACCTCAATGAGTCAATTCACTAAAATTTTACATATCATGATTTATAAAATCTTTATAACATATTTCATTAAAATTCACCTTGGGCTGCATTTGATATTCCTCGTTGGCTCAAGAGAAATGGCAAAAGCAACATACCGAGTACAGCATCCCTGCCAACTTGCCTCCCTTTCTCCATTCCCCATGCAATTAAAGTTTTTTTTATCTCACTGCACTGCAAAAAAACATGCCACAATTACTTTCTTATCCAAAGAACACCACCATCATGTCACTTCTTTCCCTCTATCTTTCAATGGGCAAAAAAGGTATTTCATCCCAAAAGCACCCAACCCAAGCACACCCCAGAAGCGGCCCTTCTTCCGCTTTTTTCACTTCCATCCTCTCTCTCTCTCTCACTGCACTGCAAAAGACATGCTACAATTACTTTCTTACCCAAAGAACACCACCAACACGTCACTTCTTTCCTTCTATCTTTCAATAGGCAAAAAAGGTATTTCATCTCAAAAGCACCCAAGCACGCCCCAAAAGCGGCCCTTCTTCCGCTTCTTCCACTTCCATCCTCTCTTTCTCTCTCTCTCTCTCTCTCTCACTGCACTGCAAAAGATACACCACAATTACTTTCTTACCCAAAGAACACCACCAACACGTCACTTCTTTCCCTCTATCTTTCAATGGGCAAAAAAGATATTTCATCCCAAAAGCACCTAAGCACGCCCCAAAAGTAGCCCTTCTTCCGCTTCCTCCACTTTTCTCTCTCTCTCTCTCTCTCTCTCTCTTGTATTACATATGAACCCCTTTGGACCACAAGCTGAGGTCCTTTGGACATTTGGAAACGCTTAAAGGGTTGTCCGGAGTAGGGCTGGCAATGAGCCAAGTCGCTCGGGTTCGGCTCCATTCCAGCTCAGTTCGGCTTGACTCGAAACCTTAAACGAGTCAAGCTCAAGCTTAGGTTAAAGCTCGAATGACTTAATGAGTCGAGCTCAAGTTTACTGTGGCTCGACTCGTGGGCTCGTGAGCTAGCTCGATATATTTAATATATATTTTTTAATTCTCCAAATTAGGTCAAGTGGAAATAGATATCTCATCCTATATGAGTGTGACTATGTAACTGTCCATATTTGAGTGGTTCAAGCTCGAGCCGAGCCGAACTCGAGCCTGGCAAAAACAGGGAGAGCCGAGCTCGAGTCCAAATTTGGAGCTCGAATCGAGCTCGAGCTCAAGCTTGAGCCAACATTCTTTGACCCGAGCCGAGCCTGAGCCATATAAAGCTTGGCTCGGCTCAACTCATTGCTAGCCCTAGTCAGGAGTTAGAGCCTCTCAAAATGAGTTTCCAAGTGCACCCTTAGTTTGATGGGTATCAATGCAACATTTTGAAGATTTCAGAGGTATTGATGGTGATATGTGAGAGTTGGGGGTAGATGGAAATACAATGTTTTCATGAGTGTATATGCCAAAAGCCCTAATACTAATTCTACTGAAAAATCACTAGATCTAAAATCAGCAAGGCCACCTATTTGGATTTCATTCCTTTTAAGATTGAAACTTTTTTTTATAAAATAAAGGATCCTGATTTTAGATTTTGACATTTTATGTCATTCCAAAAATATTTTGATATTTCACAACATTTTTGAAAGAGATGAACTTTGCCCAATCCAAAAAGCCAATAGGCCGGCCCAATGACCTCGCCTGTAAACTATCAAATGTATTTCTACAGGGGCTCGTTGTTATACCCTAGATCTTGAACCCATTTCATTTAGTTAATGGGCCTTGAATTATTAATTTAATTTAGTTAATTAAGTAGATTTTGGTTAATTAAACCCATTTAGGCTAATAAATGGACTAGAGTGTTTTAAGTTCATTTAATAGTTAATTAATTATTTAATAATAGATTTAGAAAGGAGGAATCATTAGTTAAGCCAACTAGGACCATTAAACCTATTAGTGTTCTTAGAGGGAAACTAGTGTGTTGTGAACTTAGTCAAATTTCTGGATTCGTAAGGTGTGTGACAGTAGCCCAGTACATCGACAATATCTTTATGCTCGGTTAATAAACAATTATGATCTTAGTACCGTTGTAAAGAAAAAATTAAGTTCTACAACTTTGTTAAAAATAGTTTTTACTAATTCTAACGTTATGGGGTCAAATTTAAGCACTTTCATATTATGAAATAAAGGGCTGCAGAGGAATCGAATCCTAGTTGCATTAGGAGAGCTCTTTAACCTGGCCACTAAGACTTTTCTGGTTGAAATTCGACTCTGTTGTCACCGAAATTGTGATTAGTTAAAGCCCAAGAATCTTAAAAGGGCTCAAACAAGAAAAGCAACATAGGCAGCAATAGGCCCATCCCTTTTATGCTCAAAGAGGCCCCTAATGTGACGGTTTGGGCCCAATAGGGGCCGGACCAACCCAGTTATGTGGGTTCTGCAGAACAAGAAAAAGGTGACCCATAAAAGGCCATTCATAGACCTCCCATACCTTTTTTCACCTTTTTGGCACATGCCCAATCTGCCCTAGGCTTGGGGAAGAAGAAAGCAAGTCGTCCCCATGGCCAAAAGGCTTCTAGAAGGTGATAGGTGGGAAAAGCAAAAGTAACTAATGAAAGCCTCCGAAATGCTACTATCCCATTGGTTGTCCTATTATTGGGGCATATTCCTTCTTATCTCTAGAAAAATGGATACCCAAAGTACCCCCCAAAAGCTATGCATGGCCTATCTATAAAGGGAAGAGGTTCTACACCAAGAAAAATTTCGAGACATGCCCACCCACAGCAAGAAGAAGGAAAAAGAGAGGAAGAAGAAGAGAGCAAGGAGGATTGGTCTCCCTCCCCTCCATCTCCAGCCACCCAAAGCAAGAGAGCAGGAACAAAAAAGAGAAGAGAGAGCAAGAGAGAAAGGAAGAGAAGAGAAAGAAGAGAGAAGGAAGAGGAAGCTTGAGGGGCCGTCCGCTTCCCCATCCAATCCCCAAGGTAAAATGGGGATCGAAGATGGGGTTCTTTTATGTTTCTTCTTTCTTTAGTTCTCCATTTCAATGAATGATAGCAATACCTTATATCTCTCTCTTGATGTTCCTCCTTGGTGTTTATATTTGAATGAAATGAAGTTCAGATTTCTGTTTTCGTTTGTTGTGAATCTGTTGATTTTTTTTCATTTTAAATGCCATTTCATGCTTCATAGTGTTAGTTTTTCTCTTGATGAATGATTAGATAAACTTTTTTACATCATAGAAATAGTTTCCTTAAGCCTTAAAACCCCCTACATATGGAGTTATGACCCAAAATTCTCTTTGCTGTCCAAATTTTTGAACTGCACGTTTTTTGTTGTTTGAGCTTTGGAGAGCTCTTTAAGATGTCATGGCTTCTTTATGTTGTTTGGAGAGGGTGTTCAACCCATGGACAATGATCCCCCATGGCTAAACATCTCAAAGAACCCCTCAAATCCAACATATTTTTCATCCAAAGTTTATGTTTTTATAGGTCATGCAACCGGTTTGGTTTTATTTTGATCTTCTCCTATCATTGCTCAGGATTTCGGCCCTAGAGATTCTCAAAGGAGACACCCCGCCGGTTGGGAATCAGCTTCCGCGGATGTAAGTCTTCTAACATTAAACTATGTAGGAAAGATCTACCATTGAAATCGAAATGCGTTTTCATTTATGTTCAAGTTCTTCATGATTTCTTCTTGGATGATGTCTCTACAATATACCTTAAATATTTCTTGAGGTTTCATGTCCTCCCCCTCATATTGTCTAATACATAGTTTAATTTTAAGTCTATGTTTAGCCAAGTTCAGGTTTGCAGTTTTGAGTCTGCGCCTCTATGTTGGATGTGATCTTAATCGAGGTGATGTTTTAATCCTCTTCCAACCTGTCTAAATGATCCTTGTGCTTATGGCTACTTCTTTAGAGCCCAATGAAGGCATTAAGTGGCTTGAGTTTCATGTTATATCAAGTACTCGATGTTTTAACCGAAATCATGTCATATTTGTTAAGATTTTTTCGATATTTCTTCTAAAAGAAGCCCCATTCAAGGGTGGCCAGCAATGACAATGCTTGGATGACCCATCAAAGGGTTTCTTACAGAAATAATATCATCATTAAATCCCCATTTCATGTGGGTCAATTTAGATGACATGTCCCAAATGTTCCAGCTTAAGATTTAGTGGAGTTCCGCGTTCCCCACATGTAGAAGTGCATTGGGTTATTCCTCGTGAGTTTCCCTTATACTTTGAAGGCATCAATTGTACCAAATGGGTGAGTAACTGCGCTCGGCGAGTTTCCCTTGGCAGCCATCCCCCTATGGTTGATGGTCATACATGATCCATTTAGGGTAAATAGTCTTTCGGTCCTTTCGTGATATGGTTCTTCATGAATATCCAACACCCCGGTTAGGCTCCCCGCTGCCGGTGACCTGCCCAGTAGGCACCAGCCGGCGGGGCCCTGCCCTGTGAGGACCAGCCCGGCGGCCAAGGGCCCTGGTGACGGGGCCGGTGACCTCTGGTTGTCGGCGCTCAACAGTAGTATCCGAACCAAGTTCCACTATGTTCTTCGCCGTTTCGGTCTCCAGATTGACAGTTATGTATTTTATTCCACGCATGTTATTGATTTTAAATGATAGAATGTTGTTCATTAGATGAACATGGGTAATTAAATGTTAATTTATGTGTTAAAATCGTTTCTTTTTGTGCATTTTTTAGTTCTTCGTGGGACAAAGAACGGTTTTTTCGTTCATCCCGTAAACGGCACCCAAATTGTTTGGGGAGGCTCGCCAGCGCCTCGAATCACCATGGGATGGCCGCTGGCATACTGTTGGGGACGTCGCCGGCGCCGGATGGGGTGGCCGCCAGCCCCTTCTCCTCCTCCAAGTTCCTGCCGGTTAGAAAAAAAAAAAAAAAGGGGGGGGGGGGGGGGGTGTACGTTAAAACCGCACAAATGGAGGCCCTTGGCCGCTGGGTTGGTCCCCGCAGGGCAGGGCCCTGCCAGCCAGTGCCTACTGGGCAGGTTGCCGATGGTGGCGGGGGCGCCTGCTTCACCTTGCACGCAGCTAGGGTGTCCTAACTGCGTCGGGTGAGGGGGGGCGGGCCAGCCGCTGGATCGGGCTGGGTCCTAGGGCCCGAACCAACCCGGCACCCGACCCGGCCAGGCCTACCCCTTGGGGTGGGTGTGGGCCCGGACCAGGTGTAGACTGGGCTCGGCCCAGGGGCCGAACCGGGCTCAGCTTGACTGAGCCCATTAGCCCCTATTTCTCTTTATTGTTGCCCTTTTTAAATTTTATTTAAAACATAATTTAAATCCAACTATAAAATGAAATTTTAAAAGTAGTTTGAGTTCAGTTTTATAATAAATAAGGACGTGTAAATAGATTTTATTTAATCTATAGGAATTAACAAGTTGCTGTTAATTTGTATTTAATCTAATTGTTAGATTATTTGACTTTAATAATTGTTAATTTAAATGTTAAATTAATATCTTTAATGTCAAATTATTCAACTTGCATGAAATATTATAGATATGTCAATTTGGTATATATACACGTGATGTGATGTGCATGCTCTTTAAATATGATTTAATTAGCATGTTTCTCAAAATATATATATTTTTCGAAAATTCAAACTTATCTAAATTTTTGTTTGGTCCTTAGTTTCTGAAACCAAAATATTTATTTTCGAGAATTTATTTCTTTAGCCATGTGATGTGCTAATTCATGTGTGGTTTGATTAATAAAACACACGGTGGTCATGGATAAACACTTGATAAATATTTCATGTGATGATGTATGGATGTGGATTGATGGTGTATGATTTATTAATTATTAATAAATACAAGTCTATGAACCTCTCCCTCTCTTGTATCTCTACCTCTGTATGGACTGAGGTTTCAGATCCGGTTGTCAGGTCAGTTTCGGTGTCAGACCCCTTGGTTTGGACCCTTATGGGGCTGGGACATGGCGTCGACCAAGGGGGACGCCATTTAGGAGTCATGCGGAGGTGCCACGTGAGGTAGTGTTGGGGCGCGAGTGTAAGGCCCCGGTCTAATCGTCTGAATGACGTCAGCCATGGGAGATGTCATTCAAAGATCTGCTAGTGTACGACCTGCGTCCTATCGTCTAAACAACGTCTTCCTAGAACGATGCGATTTAGGCTTGTTCGGTTTGACGCCCGAGCCTTCCATCCTTTTCCTCATTTCTCTCCCTCTCACTCTCTCTCCTCCTTCTCTCCGAACCTCCGACGTTCCCTTCCCCTTATCCTTCCCTTCCTCTCCCCATTCCTTCTCTTCCTCCACTCCATCAACCTCCTAACTCCCACCACTACCACTACCATCTCCTCCGCGGCGCATTTCTCTCCAGACAGCGGCCGACGTTCCAGTGGAGTGACGGCGTCTACGGCAGTACCGGCGGCGGCTCGTGACGTGACTGCTCGGCTGCTTGGAGCCAGGAGGAGTTCAAGTAACCGGTAGGGTGACGATCCTCATTGTGTTTGGTTTAAAACTATGTTTTTCCCGCTTTGAAGCATGCGATGCGTGTAGATATTTTTGGGTCGAAAGTATGTTTTAAGGGGTTTTTAATGAGAATAAGCATTTTTAAGAAATGGGGTTTTGGGTGATAATTGTTATTGGACTTCTCCTCTTGTCTTCTTTGTGTTTTTGAGAGTTTTTGGAGAGAAGAGAGGCCCTTCGGTTTGGCTCGGTTTTGGGCGTAAAACACGTCTACTCAGGACGACGCTACTTGCTATAGGCGTCGACCTAAGTCGACGCCATTTACGACCAATTTCTTCTAGTTGCCGAGGCCAGCGCGGGATAATGAGCTTAATAGCGTCGGCCATGGGCGACGCCATTCAGGCCAGTATCCCTGGTCCCAATTACTCTGCGGAATTTGAATCAGTTTAGGGGTGTTGAATAATGTCGGCCACGGGCGACGCAATTCAAGACAGAACTCCATTAATTCATGAAATTAACATGTATTTACATTATTAAATAACTCGGTTAAATGCATGTTCGAAATCGTACTTCGAGGACGAAGATTTCTACGTGATCGGATCGCACTGTATTGTGTTTTGTGCGATCGTGGACCTAAAGTGACAGTTGTTAGAGTTTAGGCACCCTGTGTCAGTGTGGGAGTGACACGGCGCCGATGTGGGAGTGGTGGGGTGACGCCTAGAGAGAATGTCACATGGTGTACCCCGGGATATAGCTAGTACCGGTGTGGAAGTGGTACATTCGGAGTGTTACTCGTGCTAAAGAAAGCAGAAGCACCTAGAACTAGACAGGTCGGAGTAGCCAGCACGCTATTCGAGGGGTTGTTGTTCCGTCCCAGCGGATCGATATTTTCTACATTCGGTTGCGTGGTTTGTGTGTTTAGGTGAGACGCTGGTTGTGGACTCCGTGGTGGAGTGGTTTCAGAGTTGTGCATGTTGCATTTACAAATGCATGCGTTTTATATCGAAATTTGAGAATCTTTGGAAGTTCTGTTTACTGCTTTACTTATTTAATTGCCTATATTTGTGTTACACTTGTGGGTGCGTGAGTGGGTGGTGGGGATCGGAGGATTCCTACTGAGTCCATTTCGATGAGACTCACCCATACGGCTTTTAGGTGAGGGTTCCAGGCAGGCGTAAAGTGGAAGATTTCGTCTCAGGTTGCGTACAAGTAGCTACTCTTCCGGAGTATGCTCCGATATAGTTATTATTTCTTTTTTAGGTCTATACGCTTAATTATTTCTTTTAAGTTGGAATATGTAATTATTTGTTGAGTCTAGTCGAATTGTAATAATTTTTAATTCATGCACTTCCTTTACAATTCGACGTGATGTGAAATGTTTAGCTTAGTTTATCATTTATTTTTTAGACTTATCGAGATCCTGGCTTGACTTCAGTTTTTAATGATTCGGTATCCATTTAATAATCGGATCCCCGATTATAAGGTGGCAGATCGTTACAACCTCCTTCGTTGATGTACTTGCCATAAGGCTTTCTATTAAATTATCATGTACATTCAGAATTTATTATATAATTTGATCGAGGCAACTGAGCATGGAGCGAAGACGATCTACAACTGCAACTAAGAAAGATATGAAGGGGTTTATTCTGCCTATGAGTTTGTAGACTCATAATATAAATGTTGTATTGTGTATGTGTGTGTATTTAACTGTCTGGCTCAAGTCAAACCACAATGCTATCCATGACCACACCATGATATGTATGCGATATGTGAATTTCTTTTAATTGCGAATCAAATTTTTAGGTTATTAGTATATATAATATATGCGATATATTTAAATACTATTACTTAGGATGAGACCAACATAAATAAATAAAACCTTCGTTATAAAATCTATTTCTGCGAAACATCATCGATCCGACTTTATTTTTTCGTTGCGTTTTATTCGGATCTGACACAGTGAATCCAACAATGGTATCCGACATAGTCAACCCAGATTGGAAGACCTTGGCTCCCTCAACTCAGTCCGACCGCTACTCAGAGTAGATCAAGGTAGACTTGACAATCCGACTCGGGTTTAGCCCTCCTGAAACGGTCCTTTCCGACTCAAAACCGCCCTTTGAACCCTGCTCTCATGAACGTGGTCAGTTTCTCGCTAGATGCTACGCTATTATGTAAGGACCTCTAGCTCAACAGGCTAAGGTACATTCCGATCAGCTCAATTTTTCTCTACTTTTCTTTTAGACCTCCAGTCTTCTAACTTAGGCATCAGAAGGAGATCCTCCAGATTACCACCGGGGGCCTTTAACAATATTCTCTTCTACAAGAACAACTGATTCTCGGCCCTCTGATCATAGGCGGAAGACCCTAATCGTCGTGAACGAGATTTCGACCAACCAATTCCGAACAGAAATTGCCGTATTGAGTTGCTCAATTATCTCAATTTTGACTTCTGCTCTATCAAGTTTGATATTTGTAAATTACTAGAAGATATTGCTAGAATAAAACTAATACAAGTCTCAACTCTGAACCTATAGTAAAACTGTTAAGACTTTAGTCTTTGACTTCAAAAGACCCCCTCTTCTCTCGCTTCCCACTTTTAACTCTCTTTCTCCGTCACTCTCCTTCATATTTCTTCAATATTAGTATCCAAACTAACACTACCAAAACTCAATATTTCCGACAGATGAGGCATTAAAAAAATGTGCGCTGAAAGCAATGATACGCAATAAAAATGTGGAGGAATATACGGATATTTATTTGTCTTCTCTGTTAGACTATTTCCTAGGTTGCATTTAGTTACACTATTGATATGCTGATACATTTCAAAGTCCTTGACCATGGGAGAAGCTAAAAGAGGAGGCAATATAATCAAATGAAAGGAAGCTGGATTTTGGAATCTCCCAAAAGTCAATTTTTGAAGATGAGATAACTGTGACTATCGTATCTAGCATCTACACTCTTCAAAATTTTGGGAGAACTCTTTAAAAAAAAACAAAGGATGTCGAGAGTCATAACTTGGAATACGGACAAATGCACCCCAAAGCAAAGGAAAGACAAGTATGTAACTCTTTAATTTTTTACATCAAAATAAGAAAATTGTCAATACTAGATAAATAAGAATGATACACCTGTTACAAACCAATCTATTTAATTATTCATCTCGAATAATCTTAAAGAATAAGGATACATGAGAAAGAGATAAAGAAAATTACACTCTTTTTTGGATAAAATATCCGATCATAGTCAAAATGAATCCTTCTAGCTTTATTTTTGAGAGAATGGATATCATATTTGAGAACAACTAGCTGCACCACCAGGCAGCAGGTATGCCGCCTGACGGTTATCTTAAATTTTTAAAAAATTATTTTTTAAATTATTTTTTAAAAAAGTCTCAACCCAACTTACATGATCGTATAATTCACCCTTGAAACTTGAAAACTGACTCCAAATAAACATGACCACAGAATCCAATCTTGGATACAACAATCTTAAAATGTCATCTTTTTAAAGGTCATCCGATCCAAGGTGGGATTCTACGGTCATATATGTCATCATGGGGTCCTTCCAAAAAGAAATCAAAAATAATTTTTTAAGATTAAAAATATTGCCAGGCAGAGCAACACCAACTGACGGTGCAGCAAGTTGTTCTCATCATACCTTGGGCACAGAGGTAGGGCTGTCAACGGATCTAGATAATATCCGACTCCGATTTGTATCCACATCCGATTAGTTGAATATTTATCCGATTAAAATATCCGACAGACATATCCGAATATCCGTTTAATTATTTGATTAACATTTGAAGCGGAAACAGAAAATAGATATCCCCTCCGATTATTATCCTACTCATTATGTATTTTGATAAGTTCTTCTGATTTTAATGACGTTTATATGTTTAAACAAATGGTAATTTGATATTTGAAATATTCTTAAGATGTGTTGAACGATAATAATAAAGTTTATTACGATTTTTTATTTTTTATAATTTTACTAATTTAGATAAATTATTTAAGTCATTTGTTATTATTTAAGATATATTTAATAAATGATTCAAATTATTTAAAATTTGTCTAAACATTTATAACTTGAATATTTATTAATTTAAATATATGATATTCATATATTATATAAATAATAAAATTTACAAATCATGAAGTTACAAGACAAAGTTAAAATATTTAAATATTCAAATTATTATCCGAATTCGAATATTATCCGACAGAATCTAATTCGAATAGAAAAATTTATTATCCGTCAAATAATATCCAGAGTCGGATATTCGGATAATACTAAATAGAACAGAATACACATGACAGCCTTACACAGAGGTCGCAACGTTGGCTTAGGTCACGGTGGACTCCTACCGACACTGAAGGTAACTAAAAAAAGGGGAAAAAAGCTTCATACGGATTCGATCCAACCCAGGTTCCGGTCAACATGTAGACCTATATCTTTGACCTGGGCCAAAGTAGGTGGTGCGTTAGAGACAAAGAAAAAAAAAAAAAAAAAGGCACCATCAGGATGAGAGGAATTTTCTGACGATAACCCAACAGATAAAAAATTTGTGGCAAAATTATTTTGACTCGAACTTTGCCCACCATTAAAATACCTGACCTGTACCTATTTTTAAGGGTCAAGTCAGATCAACAGGTTGGCAGATTCTTTGTTTCCAAAGACAGAACACCTTCCTCCAGTTCGTCCATCTCCTCGTACGTAACAAAATGCAATATTGATGTTTGGATGGGACTAAAATTGTCAATCGAAATCTGTATTTGCTAATCAAAAATTATATTTGTTAATTTAAAATTATATTTGTTAATCGTATTATGTATTTGTCAATCCAAATATTATATGGATGGTCATGTCAATTCGTCCAGTTGGCTAAATTAATCATGTGGTCCAACCACACAAAATTGTGTAATGTGACTGAACTTACTGTACAACCTGATTGTGCAACAAATATTACTCTTATTTGAAATGGACTTCTAATAGTATACCACAAATTAAAACAGGAGGATTGAAATTGACTAGGAGACATATATC
The DNA here is from genome assembly GCA_030544215.1 of Zantedeschia hybrid cultivar. Taxonomy (NCBI): domain Eukaryota; kingdom Viridiplantae; phylum Streptophyta; class Magnoliopsida; order Alismatales; family Araceae; genus Zantedeschia; species Zantedeschia hybrid cultivar. The sequence continues at coordinate 80,828,484 of JARZZO010000014.1, forward strand.
ATGAAGTATGACGGTTACTTGTCTGGCAAAATAAAACTTGCAAACGGGAGCTCCCATTGTCAATTCCAAATTTATCTACAGCCACTGCAGGTCGGTGCCCAAGTTGGAAACTTGAAACAAGAAGGAATAAGAGGCATTTTGATTTGATAACAAGGTGGAATACAAGGCGGAACATCATATTCTTCTTTGGTGGAGGGACAAATGGCTTCTTTAGCTTATTTGTGGAATAACTAATTCGACAGCAAAATACCATGCCCCGAACAAGACCCTTATTATACTGTCACATTGAGAATTGTTGGATATTAGAGCTTCAGTTTCAAAGAACTACCCTGGAACTTTAACTATGAGAAAATGACGAGGATACCAAAATTCAAAATGCATTAAGGGGGTTAACGGGATGAAGGGAGCTAAGGGAAGTGCTACTGCGTGTCCTCGATTGAACTTACTGGCGTTCTACATCTACCTACGCTTGGAAGCGATGAAGTAGACGGATTAGAATGGCTCCCTGATGCAAAAAGGAGAACTTTCCTGCAGCTGCGCTTACATCAGAGAGTTGGAGCATGGTTAGATAAACCTTCAATGTAAAAGAGGCATTTAAATTCAAACATTCTTGAACGAAGAGGGTGAGTGGGATAAAGGCAGCTTAGAGGAGTGCTTCTTCGAGTTCTTAATGAACTCATTGTGTCCTAACTAGGCTGACCGATTACAGTGGCTCCGACCCAAAAGGAGATTTTTCTTGCTGCGGTGCTTTCAAAGGTATAAGGGAAAAATAAATGTTTGCTCAACAGCCCAGTGCTGCAATCCAACCTTCCATCCCATCTTGAGGATTGGAGATAGCAGTGGCCCAAAAAAATCAAAAGAAAATAGTTTGTCAACGTTGAGGATCACCTAAACTTAACTTCTATACCGTCCGATCAGTGATCTCACGATGCAAAGAAAAAGGGACCACCCCTTGCATGCCATCGGGCGCAATCAGAGACTTCGCAACCCGTTGCAGCAGGAATAAGAGGAAAAGAACTTCCAATAGGCAGATGACTAAGGCCTTTTGAAGGACCATCCGGAAATCACCCTGACCACAGAGGTGCAGGTTCCTCTACTAGAAAATGGCTCAGAGAAGCCTTCCCAGCTCCCACATGCTTGTACTTGAAGAAGTGCAGAATCTTGCCTAATGATAGATGCCTCAGATGCGGCCAGACCGGGAAGATATATTGCGTGCTTTCTTCAAGTGCTACAAAGAAGAGAGGTATTGGATGAAGTCGCATCGCACCTACACTGGCACAAGGGTCCTGAAGTTTTTGAAGCCATATGGAGGTACTGCAGTTCAGGGGATGATAACAGATTCATAATCCTCTACACAAAATGTGTGGCGGCAGTTACATTTGAAGCCATATGCACTGATAGAAACAGTTGGAACTCAAGCATACAGTCAGAGGAGAGTAATAGCAAATTCAGATACATTGCACCCACCGTAAGATGCCACATGGCAGAAGAAACTTCCAATAACAAATGGGCAGGGGGGAAAAAGCATAAACGGAGATCTGCCCCACGTGGAGATTCAACATGCAGGTGAAGCGACACACTGAGAAATGGCTGAGATGGAAGCTACCGCCGGTGGGGTGCTACAACTTGAATTTTGAGGGAGGAAGAAACGAGGAAATAGGGAAAGCAAGAGCAGGTGCCATCATAAGAATTTAGGAGAAGTGATCTGATTGCAGCGGATGCTTTCTATGTAGAAGAGGAAACAACACAATGAAAGCAGAACTGAAGGAATTGTTTGAGGGTGTAAAGATGGCTAGAATCTGACTACAAACACAAATGTACATTGCTTGATAGAGGAGGACAATTCATTGAAGATTGTACTTATAAAAAATCCAACCAAGGCGCAGACCTGAAGGAGGAAAGCTCTAAACTCATTCCAAATCTTCAACATGCATCACAATAGTAGAGAGGGAAATCACACAGCCGACTGGTTGGCTGTTGAGGCAAGAAAAGTGGCATTCACTGGCACATGGACTATAGCATCATCGGAAGAAAGGAAAATCTGTGTAAGGTTTTAGCGTGCTCTCTGTTTCCCTTTTGTTTTTTTTACTGCTCCCGCAACAACCAAGGAAAGGAACAACTCCAAATGTGCAACTTCTATTTTATAGGAAATTAAACCATTCAATTGAGTATGATAAGCACATGCACCACTCTTCTTCAAGTGACTAAATCCTTGCGCAGCTTGAGTAAGTTGCAGTTGGAAGAAACTGCAGGATTCTATGCCACAAAGCCGAGAGGGGTTCTTCAAAGATAAAGAAGAGGACAAAATACATGAAAGGATTTTTTATAATAGAGGCACAAATGCAGCAAATAGAAGCCAAAAGAGGAGGCCAAGAAGAGTAGAAGGTAGCATGCACCTCACTCACCTTACTGCCATTCGCACAGAAGGGAAAGCAAACCAACAAGGTATCGGGTTGTGGGGGTTAGAAAGTTTAAGGGCATTTATCAGAGAATCCCAATGTTTTCAATTTTAAGTAAGTATACTTGAGACGGGCATAGCAAATGGTACCCTATGATTCAACTCTCATTGTTAAATATTATGTAAGGCTTCACTTTAAGGATAAAATATGAATCGGCATAACAAAATCTGGTTGACATCATCATCAACACTATCATAGTCATCATAACCTTATCTCATCCATTTGGGTTCAGTTGCATCAAGCAAAGCATCAAAAAAAAACCTGGCAAGCTTTCCAAGCTGCCAGCCTTGCGCACTGTCAACCCTCTCTGCATGTCATGCCTCACCAGCTTCACATCCCGTCACTGGGATTCTACACATTCTATCGTTGCACAATTTAAGCAAATGGAAATAAGGAGCGACCATTGAAAGTTTCATCAAGCTTTGGAAACATTTTAACCAAGATGCAAGAAACAGTTTAATGTGTGTATATGAAATCATTTCCAGTTCAACTAAGAGCAAAAATGCATATGGACAAACAATTCTATGTATGGAGAGCCTCAATGGCCAGAAAATGAGTTCAATATAATACTTAAAGGAAAGGTGGTATTGTACCACCAACTAGACTCATTAAATCTAATGTGAACACATTGTTGTCAAGGTGCCCGCCTAGGCATAGGTGCCAAGGTGGAATTCCATCTGCTAGGTGCTGGACCGCCATTCCATGGGCCCAAAAGGCAGTCGCCAAGGTGCCCGCCTAGGCATAGGTGCCAAGGTGGAATTCCATCTGCTAGGTGCTGGACCGCCATTCCATGGGCCCAAAAGGCAGTCGCCAAGGTGCCCGTATCAGACCTACTGACCCATTTTGAGGTTCTCACTCTCTCATTGTATATTTCATCCAAATAGCATTTCTTATTATAAAACTTCATTTTTTGTTATGTGTTTTACATTATTGCATCATGTATATTGTTGTTGTAGGCATTATGTTTCAGATTTTGGAAGAATAAGCTGACAAACATCTGGATGAGTATTTTTTTATTATGAAACATCATTTTTTATAATTATTTATCAGTCACATATTTAATTTTGATATTTCAATCTAGTAGACTATCTATTAGTTTTCATATTAATGTCATATTAGTGCTATTTTCTTGTATTTTTTATATTAATGTCATATTAGTGTAATATTAAATATATTATTATCAACTAGGCAGCTAGGCAAAGCCTAGGCAGGTGCTGAGGTGCTCGGGGATACCAAGTACACCTTGGGTCGCCTTAGTGCGTTGACAACTATGGTAAAACAATTTAGATAAAGGAGGAAACAGAAAAAAATCCAATTGGAGCTTAAAACCATAATTCAAATGTCAACAACCATACTCCTTAGATGACCTGCTTCCAGTTAACGCACAAAATGAGGAACCAAAAGAAAGCAACAGCAGAAGTGCAGCCCTTTCTCGACCCTTGTATGATAAAGTGTCTATTGAAAACAGTCTACCTCTACCATTATTGGGCGGGTCATTTGACACAAATCAACAAGTATTGCATGCCCCAGAACCCTCCGCACATTTTTCTTCCAAAGGACCACCAGATTCTTTTTCCAGGCCAGCTTTGCAAAAATCCCAATTAGTCTATGGACTTTCACCGATCCTCATCCACATTACCAGAAAACCACTGTTTACTACATCTGAAAGACCACGACAAAGGAGAAAACTATGAGCCACTTCTGCCCCAGCACATCATTGGGGTGTATTATAGACAACCACATTTAACTAATAAGCGAGGGTAGTAGCTCATAACTTGAGGTCATATATCATCATGAACTTCGACGCTTTAACATCCCTCTCCTTTGCCTTATTGTTCACCATTCATTCATTAAAAATTAATCTCTTCTGTGAAGCCAGTATCCCTTTCCAGCATAACATGGCAAAATACCATCTCTCACCTCATCACTTTGTGTGACAGAATCGCCACTTGTAGAGGTGACGACGTAAAGGTAATCCTCCCCACAATGCACCGGCAGAGAATAAGAATAGTTAGATCTTGTCCCTATGTGGTCGAAGTGCCAAAGCTCAATCTTCCATGACCATGACCCACTTAATTCCATGATGTCTGTGTAGCCTCCTTGGATGCCTAAGGGAACTCATCCATATCCTCTACCATGAGAAGTGTAACCTGTGTTAACATTATGTAGTTGACACACACCTCAACATCCCATCCTTTAGGAGGTGTGGTTGAGGAGCCATGTATGTTGTCAACCCCCTTGCAAGGCTACACCCTTCATGCCTCTGTTTAAAACAAGCACCTGCATTGACTCGCCTGTACCTAGGTGAAATCTCATCCGCCACTGCTGACTATCCATTATACTCGATCAAATTCAGATATCAAAAGAACTGGATGATTGGTGTGTCCAACTTCATCAATTAGATATAGCTCACAACTGAAATAAGCTACCTCGTCATCTTCTTCCTTTTGACCCAATGTTCAACCCGCTTCCAATTGGCCTTCTGACGTGTAGATCTGCCCCTTTACAAGGTAAACCTGGCTCTTCGGCTTCATCACCTTGCACCTTCACAACAACTTTTAATCATGTAACAAGTCCACATTTCAACCTAAGATCACCCTTGATGCAGGAACTTCAACTTTAAGGGAACTTATGCAGCCAATTCCATAGTAATCAGGGCACGGAATCGAATACTTATTGTACCTTTCATTCCCATCCCATCCACCTCCACTACATACTCTGCAACTCAACCTATACTTGGTGTGATTCTTTTCTCACGAGGAGGAATTTTCTTAATCAAGGTTTACCCAGAGGACACCAGACCAAAGTGTTGTCCCATTGTCACCCCCACCCTTCTCCAATTCTCCCACTTCTAGACACCAGTCCTGCGACACGTGGTGTCGGCACACCTTCTTGTGATCCTTACAGCAGAAAACTAATAATGATATCAGGATGCTCCATCACCCCTGATATATCTTCTCATCTTGTCAACACCGACTGCTCTAGATAATAGAACCAAAGACAAATATCCAACTCATACCTTTCCACCTTCCTCCACCTTAAATGATTATCTCTTGTACATGGTCCACCCTTGTCCCCCTCCCCCCTCGTAACACCTCAAGACACTGAGGCATATGCCTTGAGGCGACGCGCTAGGGAAACACCTTGAGGCATGTGCCTTAGGCTGTTTACTTGTGGCATACGCCTCATGCCATTACTTGAGGCTTACGCCTCAAGGCGATAAGACAATAAGATGCTTTAAGGTAGACCTAAGGCTTATCCCGCCTTTATTGTCCTTGAAATATGATTCAATGATGACAATTCTGTTAGATAAACAAAATAAAAAGATGGCTTTTGCTCTTCATTCATTTGTATGGATCCTATTATGAAGTAGAGATAGTATTACCAATAGCTAATCAGCATTATTTAATTTTATTTGATAGTTTTAGCATCCCTTCCCTAAAATAATGAAGCTTAAGCCTCATGATGCCTCAAGGCTTACATCTTGTAAGGCTCTTGAAAAGTGCCTCACCAGTCACCGCCTCAAGACCTTTTAAATTATGCACCCACCCCTGCATGGGCTAAATTGAACTGTTTGGATCGGGTTGGATTTGATCCAAGTTTCAATTGCTGGGCAAACACAGTCAGCTCGAAATAGTTGAAGATTTTATGCAGTTGTTAAAATTTTCATTCTTTGATCTTCTCTAGTTGTCAACTGTCACCAAATGATACCGATTACCATCATCCACTTTCAAGCTCACCTATTTGCAGCCGTTCCCAAACAGCAATTTATTATATGGTAACAAGTTGTGGTCTTTTTGGTCTGATCAAGTTACACAAGTGGACACACCCAGATAGAGCCTACCCAACCCAAATTTGAATTTGACTGTAGTTGAATTGGATCATTGGGTTAAGTCCGTATCATGTAGAATTTAGGTCAATTCTTCAGCAAATTTGGTCTGGACTTGAGAGCCTTCGGCACAGCCTTCAGCAGGCCATAGTCTCCAGAACGAAAGATGTAATGACAAATAACTCATGTTTTAGTTTTATTCCCTATCGTGCACTTCCAAGAAAGAAAAAAAACATAGATTCCAGAACACAAACATCGTATGTTAAGAAAAAGAGTTTCCCCTAGTAGCAAGCAATAATCCACAAGCCAATGGCAAAACTGTTTCGAAAAATTCCATTCATAAAACCAAATCCTCAAATTTAGAGAATCTTTACTTCTTTTATAATCACGAAGCGAGACAAAGAAGAGCAGCCCCGCACCATGGCGCAGAAACCATCCCTCGCACGCCAGCGCATCCGGAAGAAACCCTAGCGAACCCCTAAATCGCCCAACAACTCTCCGAAACGAACAAGAACGACCGCCTCGACGAAAAGGAAGACTGCAGCGAGGCGTCGGTGATCCGCACCTGAGGCCTTCACTTGGGCGGGGGCGGGGGCGGGGCCCCGGCCATGGACAGCGGCGGCGTGCCTAGGAGGCTGGCCTGCTGCATCTCCAGCTCGTTCAGCTGCTGCTCCCGGTCCATCTCGATGATGAGGGGAACCACGAGGACGAGGAAGGTGGTGCCGGCGATCCAGGCCGCCTTGCCGGTGCTGCGCAGCAGCTTGTGCGCCACCGTCGCGGCGTCCGACGCCGCCTTCTTGCCGCGGTACACGACTGGCGACTGCGAGATGGAGTTCGATAGCCTCGCCAGGACGCCGCCGCCGCCCTCCCCAGCCCCGCCGCTGCTCGACCCGGCCAAGCCGCCCCTCCTGATCTGAGACGCCATGTGTCTCTCTGCTCTCTGCTGCTCTCTAGGGCGGAAGAGGGGGTGGAACCAGGAGGGCGCACCAAAACAGCGCCGCAACTCGACAGGCGCCCTCGGTCGGAGATGGAAAGACCTAAAAGCCAATTTATATTTATATTTATAAATATGTTTAATTTTATTTAAAAAAATATATAGGAGACCCAGATTTCATTACCACCCACCCGTGACAAGCTACCTTTGTTAAACGTTATTGGCCGTAGATTGACGTTAGATTGTGGAATAAAAGTACAATAACTAGCTAAACTGTGGAATCGTGTTAGTATTAACAATTAGATTTTGACGTCAACATTGCACTTTTTTAGCTCTTTAATACTTCTTGAAATCTACCCTGGGCATGTGATCTACTCTTGTGATTTCTCGCCCCATTAACCAAATTCTCCCGCTATCTAACTTTTTTTAGATGGCACAAATTTTGATGAGATGAATTACACACCTTAATGTGGTGGTTTAGATTGTTCACACCGATGTGGACTTACCCCACCCACCTTACTATGAATTAGGGAGGGAAACACTCCAAAACACTCTATTAAGGTATGTAATCCACTTCATCAAATTTGCATATTAAAGTGTGCACTAAGCATCACTCTTTAGATACTTAGTTAGGGGTTCTTGTCATAAGAGATCCGAATATCTAAGTTATTAGATTCAGTAAGATATTTGTAAAAGTAATTGAATGTTCAAGTTGTGATCATTTGCTCTCGATATATTTAGAGAGAGAATGTCTCGAAGACAGATACTTGAAAATCCATGGTTAGGATAAGTGTGGTATGTCAAAAGAAAAAATTTCAACATAGTGTCCATTAAGTGAATTAGAAGGTTTGACAGTTTAACTATACTTTAAATTCACTAGGAGACATTGAATAAATGAGGGATTATTGTTGTTTAGTAATTGATGACGGAAAGGTTTCAAAAAGATATTTATTTATCTTTGAATATCTTCTAAGATCATGAGGTGTTGCATGGTGTCGTTCATGATCAGAAAGTCCGAAGAAATAATCATATGATGATTATTTCTTATTTGTTTAATTATCTAACTATTTGTTAATTTGATAAATAATAGTTCAGATTAAAAGTTAATTAGATTTTAAAATTTATAAAAGAGTTTATAAATTTTATGGACTTACAACCGGACTGATATTTGGGCCTAGAGGATCATACATATAAGAGTATTAATCAGTTTGAATAAGAGAGTTAATTTTATATTCTCGTGGGTTTTATGAAAAACCTCGAAAGGAGTATAAAAGATAGCGAGGGACAAATCCTAGCCATGTGCAGTGTTGCGGCCATCGCACTCTCTCCCTCTCCTCTCCTCAGTTTGGGCGCCCCTTCGGTGCTCATTCTCTCTCTCTCTTCTGCTTCTTCTCTAGTGAAAGAAAAATGAGACATCGTGGACATCGCGGAGAGAATCCTACTGTGTTGGTGTTCGTGTAGATACCGTTAGAGACTGGATATTTAGATGGCTTGTGTACCCGTGAGGTCTCTACATCAGATTTCGAGAGTCTTCTCTACTTCGCAAAGGTGAAAGATCGTATCTTTCCTCTAGTTTTTGTTTTTAAACGGTAAGAACGAAGCGATCCGATCCTGTTTACTCATTATTTTAATTTTTTGTTGTATCGAACAAATTTCTTACATCTCTAATTATAAGATCCTAATCAGTTAAGTGATCAAGTTTAACAAAATATCTTTGAAGGTAATTGAATGTTCAATATGTGATCATTCATTCTGGATAATTAGAAAAATAATGCTCTAGATAAGATGTAAGAGAGTATCTGACTAAGGCGAATACTATAAAGGAAAATGAATTTTCTGATGTCATATGATAGTATCTAATTCAATTGAGTTGGCTAGTTAATATTTGACAACTGACTATATTTTAAGTTGACTTGAGAGTATTGTACGAATGAAGGATTATAGTTACGCGGTAACTGATAACGGAAAAATTCCTTAAGTGGATTGTTGAACTCCAATGTCTTTTAAGATCATGGGGTGTTATTTGACACCCAACTTGATCGGAAGCCTGGTCGATTATCATGAGATAATAGATCGATTAAGTAATTATTTAATATGAAATATTAAATAAATTACTTTAAGTTAGTAAGGGGCTATTGGACTTATTGGATTGAAAACTTGATTGACACTTGAGCCTAAAAACTCATACATACAAGGTTCTCAGTCGATGAATATTAAGTGAAAATTTATATTAATTCAAAGACTTTTACAAAAACTCGCTAGAGATTAATATAAATATACGTTAGAGGGGATCCTTGGACTAAGCTCCAGGGTTTTCTCAGATTTGGCCGTCCCCCTCCTCTCTCTCTCTTAGCTGGCCTCCTTGGAGAAGGGTGCCTCCTTTCTCTCTCTCTCTTTTGCCTCTATTCTCACGTGGATCGAGGCACCACTCGTATATCGCAAGCGCTAGTGACGAGAAAAAGGATAAAGAATCAGACAACTCCTTCTAGAGACGAAACGAGGACGATCTTTCAATAAGAGAATCGCATGGATATCGCTGAAGATCGAGTACCTGTGCGGTTAATAGCATCACTTAAATGGAATCAAACTTCAGTCACGGATTCGAATCTACTTAAGATGAAGAATTATTCTTCTCTCTTTCTAATTCTCAGAAACTGATAGAAATATCACGGGAAAGTTTTAATTTCTACTGGGTAATCAATTTGTGATATCTTGTTTGTTCTCTCCATGCGATCCTTACATTGGCTACATTTGGGATTGCATAGAGATGATGTTGCACACATGTACATGCACATGCGAGCTGGAAATGTTGTAAACCAACGTGAATTTGTCACTGGTGCACAAACAGGTCGCCGACATGGGCCTTATGGTAGCCGCATGCATGACGTCTTGGGGGTCCAACGACCACCTCGACATGTTTGGCGAAGGCCTTACGGATCTATATATGGTCTTCGGCCAAGATGATGTCCGCTATATCATATTTCCACTCCTTGCAATGTTGACGAATTATGGAGTGGAAATTGATGTCTAGATTACACTTAGTACTTGCTTACATAAATAAGTTGTTGTTAACGTCAAGTCTAGACAAGTCTTGCTTATTAACTTAATGTCATGTTTAAGTTGGTAAAGTTATCACTAATAATTTGTTTGAGTTTATGTAATCATGAATATTTTATAGTTAATAGATGTTCACACGTTTTTGGATAAATAACATGCCATATTTTTTCTGAAAATATTCATAATATTCATACAATTGTATAGTTAACATATTTTGCACGACTCAAGTAAACAAATAAAATGCATGGATATGTCATAAAAATAATAAGTTTGATCATCATACGAATGAATTTTTTATTGATATTTTGTTGTTTTATGATAACATAATCATGCCAAATGATGTTTAGATTTTGAATCTATCATAAAAGGTTGATTTTTGTCAAAATTTTCATGATCAAATTATTTTCTTAAGAGAAATCATTTCATTTTTAAGTTGATAATTACATGTATTACTTGAGTATGTCAAATAGCTCATTATTCGAATGATCACGTCATTAGTAGTGATTAAAATTAAATATTTAACATGTCCTCTAATTGAGAGATGTTAGTTCTTCCCATTTTAAAAAAAATATTTTTAAATCATTCTATTAATATTAAATTATCTTATACCGATGATGGACGATTATAAGATCTTAGACCTATTTTTCGATCTCGTTAAGATAAGAGAGTTTAATATTATTAGTCTGGATTTAGTAAAACAAATATATCATGTGTAAATTTAGTCAACTTAGTCTCCTGTTTGTTGTATATGTAGTGATTTTGACATGGCCACAAAGAATGTCATTGCTGACTTGACTAAGGGTAACAAACTTGATGGGAATAACTATGACATATGGTAACGTAAGATTTTGTTAAATGAACAATAATTGCTTGAGCATTTAACAACTAGCATGACTGAACCCAAGGAAGGAACCACTGCCCAACATCGTCGTAACCAAGAGGCCTCTAAGTAATGATGTAACAAAAATCGTAGGCTTCACTATGCTTAGGAACATGCAAGATGATCTCATCGACGAGTTTGAGAAATACAAAACTGCTAAGAAAATGTGGATCAATTGAAGTTCACTTTGTGGAACTTCAACTACTAGACTAAGGGCTCTAGTACTGAAGTTTGAGACCTACAGGAAGGACCAGCACCAAAACATGCCTGAGCATATGAGGGTTATATCCAATATGATTCGTGAGTAGAAGGCTACACAGGATGATCTCACGAATGAACAACAGGTGCAAGCTATAATCAAGTCTTTCCTGGACCCATATGAAACAAATTTTGACACATAATAAAAATATCAAGAATTTTTCTAATATTTCTCGTCATGTGATCTTGGAAGCTGAGCGCGAATAAGCTTTCCGCAATACTACCTGATGCAAAGGTAAGAAGGGTCCAAGGAAGTCCAAACAGTAGAATAGATGGGACATTTCGCTCGTAAGTGCGCTGAGCTGAAAAAGGTATCCCCTTATTTATAACTCATTGTCAATTGATGTTTGTTCACGTGTATTAGTTACTCAAACCTATCCTGAGTGGATTATGGATTCAGAAGTGATCAAGCACGTAACACAAGACTGAGAGGGATACATAGATTGTCACCAAGTCCTAGTAGGCACGCGAAGAGTCTATATGGGGAATGGTATGATCGCTCGAAGTTATGTGTCGTTAAGTATATTCAAACATCAATCTTAAAATTTCAATTTTCACATATAATTATTTGAAAAATAACAAGTGGTGAGATTTAGTCAAATCCACAGGGAAATAGATTTTTAAAGTTGAAAACCTTAAGTTTTTAGAGGAAAAATAGAGAAGAAATAAGAGGAAGCATGATGATTTGATTTGTTAAGAATTGAAATTAACCGGACTTACTATGAACTCACAAAAGGAGCATCCTTAAACGAGTATAATCAGACCATCTACTAAACTATGACTACCTCTTTTTTCAAAGGAGCTACTGTCATTCATTATTAGAACTACATGAAATTTTACAAAGACATTGAAAATCAAAAATTAACATAACTTTCATAAGGAAAATTTTACAGAAAATGTTCGAAATACAATGTAACATGGGAACTCAAAAACTAGAGAGAGAGGCGGTGGAGAGAGAAAACTGATGTTTGTAGCCGTCGTAGCCCTTTACGCGGATCCTTGGCAGCCCTGGACTCCTTCCGGTGGTTAGTTGCAGTGCCTCGAGTCCACCACTTGCCCTAACAACCGTTAGTTTGAGAGAGATGTAGAGAGAGAGAACGAAAGAGAGAGAGAGAGAACAAAAGCTAGATAAAGAGGGGGCTGCTACAATACCCGTGGGTACTGTAGCAAAGAGAGAGAGAAAGTGAGAGAGAGAAATTGGGAGAGAAAGAGAGATTTGGATGGAAGGGATGAGAGAGTTTAAAATTTTCAAAAGTTCAGAATTTTAGGAATTGAGAGCAAGAATTTCAAAAATAAGATTCAAGGTTGTCCTTTTCTCCCACTCTCTTGGTTTTTATAGAGGAGGATTCTTAATTCAAATTTTGAAATTCAAATCTTCTAATAAATGGGTCCTTAATTGCTTGCATTAAGCTCCCCCTTGATTAGATAATTCTCCATGAATGCATATTTGAAATTTAAATTTAGAGATGGATATTTCAAAATTCGAATTTTGAATTGAAGAATAAATGTTATTTTTGAGATTTTGAAATTCAAATTTAAAAAAATAATATTTTTGAAATTTGAATTCTGAAATTCCTCTTCTCTCTCTTAGTTGGTTTGTGGTTCCTTTTTTAAGACAAAAAAAAATACGATCTTGTTCCTTCCAGGATTTGAACTCTGGTCACTTCCTTGAAGTCCAAGTAGTCCAACTACTATGTCATTGCTTGTTCATGTCCTGTATTCACATAACATAACAGTTAAGTTTATGCAGCAATCAATGTACATTAAATAATTGTCGAGAAAGTCATATTTGAGAATGAAATTGCTACCCTTATTCAATCTATGGAATGATGATATTTGAAATTCGAATTTTACAGAATTGATATGTTTGAAAGCACAATTGATTTATCTATCATTCCATGTGATTTTGTTCATTAAATTGATAGCAAAGTGTATAAATTTCATCTGTTATTTATGTAAAATTGTGAAATTATCACATCTCCCAACTTAATCAATGCTAGTCCCTTAGCAATGCAATCATTTGAAAAAAAGCAGGGCTACCATGATTAATAAAAAGAATCAAACTTCATTGTAAATGATATCTATTGTAAAACGGTCTAGCACTTTGAATAAAAATTCTCATTCTCCCGCCCACTATACTTAGAATCAGGACATGTGATTATGCATATCATTTGTGGTGCTTGGAGTTCATTTTTATCCTGTTTATTATATCGTTGCCTTCACTGACCGTAGGAGTAGAATTACCCATGAGAGAGAACAGAAAAAGAGATCTCCGGATTAGTTGGCTAGGTTCGCTTTTCGGTTTTTGTCCCGACTTAAAACTTTTTAGGAGTTGGTCTTATTTTGTTGTGAAGGATTTTAGCACGATTATTTTTCATTTGTTTGTGCTTTGAGAGTGCATACTTTTTGCTACCCTCTTTATTTTTTAGAGTGGTTATAACTCCTTCGTTTCTTGACTAAATGACTTAAAATTTTGATCATATATTTATTTTGATGAAATCTAAGTGACTGAAAATTTTTACATTTTTTAAAATTTTATTTCTAATTATTATACTAGTTATGGGCTAAAATCTACTCAAGTTCTTCATATGCAACCCAATGCTCGATTTGCTTGAAACTTTGTTCACATGTTTCATTCAACATATTTGATATGTTCATGAAGTTTGACAATTTTCTAAATCTGTCTGCTATTTCTGGCTTTATTTGTTGATTTTTCAGTCCTAAAAATTATTTTAATTGGTCAAAAATTATGATTTTTTGTCTGAAAAATCTGATAAAATTTCAGTATCATATTCTTCTGTCCAATAACCTACTTTGATCAGGTATACTCTAATTTTCTTTAGATGTGATCTATTTGACTCTTAAATGGCTATTTTGTATATAAAAGAAGTATATTTTGACTCATATGTATATGTATCATTTTGTCTATTAAATTTTCAGAGTTTAAAATCTGTATAAATATATTTTTGCCATATTTGTTTGATATGTTTGAGATATTGTTATTTTACGGAGATTGAGGCTTATTCTATAAACATCTATAAATGAATTCTACCCGTGGGTAATGAGATAAAATCTCAGTAATTGTGTATTTGTTTGCAGTCATCCGAAGTGGGATAGTGGACCCTCCAACTATACATGTTACATGTGTTAGTCTTAGGTGGCCTACAAGCCAATCTGACTATGAAAATCTCGTTCATTTATTAATATAATGGCATAATATTCATTGTGTCTAAATCGTATTAATTATCGTCTCATAATGAAGTCCGTGAATATGTGCGATAGTGATCAGATTATGATGAGATCATACTAATGAGACTGATCACTTAAACACACATATTCTTAATCGTTCTTAGTCGGAAGATATCCGAGAAGGACATCGGATATCCGGTTAAACTAGTATAGATTACTCCTGCTCATATGATGAGGGTGACTGATCTCATAAGTCACTTGTGTGGAGACACTAAGGTGAATTTGTAGGTGCTCATTGGAGAATGAGTTCACTGAACTGATCCGACTGAATCGCTGGATGGTATTGTACCTCACTGTCAACCAGCTTGATTCTATTATCGCAGTTGCGTGGATGGTCCTCGGACCTGAGACACCAAGGATACCTTGTCGGTGGACTTCTGTGCTTTGACCTTAGTTTATGAATCTCTAACCACGGGATTCTAAACAGCCAATGATTGGGTACAGCGGAATATCGTCGAAGGGAATTGTGTGTCAATAAGGAATCATTCGTTCTCGGTACTTAGAGAGAGAATGCTCTAGGAAGGATGCGCGGAAGTCCTTGGCCAGGGCGGACGATAATATCGGGAAAGGAGTTTTCTGATATTCATCAGTGGCATCCAATCCAAGTGAGTCGACCGGTTAGGGTTTGAGAGCACGCCATACCCTGAGTTGACTCGAGAGCATTGTACGAATGAAGGATTATATCCACGCGGTAACTGTCGATGGAAAGGTTCCAAGAGTGGGTTGCTTAACCCCGATACCTTCCAGATTCACGCAGTGTTGCTTGGCATCCAATGTGATTGGAGGCCCGGTCGAATTCGATGTGCGATATCAATTCGATTGATTAATTAATTAATAAAGAGTTATTAATTAATTAATAAAGCCAGTGAGAAGTCACTAGACTTATTGGGCTATTAACCGGACTGGTAATCGGGCCTAGAGGGTCACATGCAAATGATTCTCAAGGTGATGGATAAATAAGTGGGTTTTATACAAATCGGGGGGTTTTATGAAAAACCGCGCGGTTGGTATAAAATGTAGCAAACGGGCTGAGCAGGCCAAGCTGCTGCTAACCCTAGCCGCCCCCTCCTCTGTTTCTCTCTCTCTCTGGCGCCCCAGGCCAGATCCGGATCCCCGGATCTGCTCCGCCGCTTCTCTGACTCCCATTCGACGGGATTTCGTCCGCATGTTGCGGCGAGCGTTGCGGCGAACGGCGAAAGTTTTCGTGGGTGCGAAGAACGAGGAACGTGAAGATTTCTGTCGCGAGGAGGATCGCGTGGACTCCGCTAGAGGCCGGGCGCTTGTGCAGCTGGTGGTGTCGCACCGATGGAACCGAACGGTAGCGGATTTGAATCCGCACACGGTAAAATTCGATAATCTGATTATCGTAATTTTAGATTTTTCGAAACGGGAATGGATCTCTGTTTTTTAATTTTATTTCCGCTGTGCGGGAGATCCGGAGAAACACGCAAACCCAACAATGGTATCAGAGCCATATTCCACTGTTTTTCGTCCCGTTTCGGGTTCCGAAATTAATTATTCTATGATTTATTCCATGCTTAATAGATCGATTATTTGCTGGATATGTGTTCATACGATGAACACAAAATTAATTTGATTAATATTATGCAATTTTGGAAATTTTATTTTGTGGTTTTTGGTGTTCTTTATGAGATGATGAACCGAGGCTTTTCTGCGACTTCATACACGATTCCCAAGCATTGGGATGGCGGCCCGGATCAAGATGATAGTCACCACTATCCATCGGGCATCATAGCCGGCGCCGGAGTGGTCTTAGAGAGCTGCAAAAATCAAGCCCTAATTCGGTTTTAAACCCTGAAAATCAGATTTTTAAGGGGAATTTTTGGGCTCGGTTTGATCCTTCAAAGGGGCTCTGCCGGCGCTAGGGTCGTCGCCGGCGCAATGGGGCATCGCTGGCAGGGTCGGCGCCACCAGGGGGCACGGCCGCTGGCGCCCCAATCCCTCCACCGTCGCCGGCCTCTTGCATGAAACCTGCACTTGTTAGGGTTTCTGTTTTAGGGGGGCGACAGGTTAGGGAGGAGTGGTTCACGTGGCCAGGCGGGCCGGTCCGGCCGGGCTAGGCCCCTAGCTGGACTGAGCCCGAGCCAGGCGCCCCTGGCTCGGGCCCAGGCGCGCCTGGCTCAAACCCAAGCCCTGCAGGGCCTGAGCCAACTTGGCTCTAATGGGCTGAGCCCAATTCCACCTTGTGTATTCCCACTTAAAACCCACTTAAACCCCAAAATTAAACCCCTATGGCCCTTTTAATAAAAGAAGACTGGATTTTAATTTAAGTTTAAAATATGTTTTAAAATTTATATTATTATTATCCAGTTTTATTAATTTGGGAATTAATGTTTGAATCATGTTAATTGACAATTAGTTTTAATCAATTAGAGTTAATTATTAAATTAAATGTTAATCTAATAATTAACTTTGATTTAACTAATTTAACTGTTAAATTAGTGATTAATAATTATTAGTCTAACTGTTAGATTATTAATTATTATTTCATCTAATTATTAATTAATATTTGAGTTAGTTATTAATTTAATTGTTAAATTAATAATTAATTTAAATGACTAATTTAAATGTTAAATTAGTAGTACTTGATTAATTATTGTTTATTATTAATTTAATAGTTAAATTAATGATAACTTTAATTATCTAATCTAAGAGTTAGATTAATTAGTTATTAATCAGTTAGTGTTAATTATTAGTTTAAGAGTTAAATTAATAATTAACATTAATTAACTAATCTAAGTGTTAGGTTAGTAGTTAATAATTAATTACAGTTGATTATCAATTTAAGTGTTAAATTATTAATTAACTTTATTCGACTAGTCTAAGAGTTGGATTAGTTATTAATAATCTAATGGTTAGATTATTAATGTGGTTTAATCTAAGTGTTAAATTGTTTAATTATTAGAATTGTTCTAATTTGCATGGAATAATCTGGAATTTATTAATTTGGAGTGTGTGCACATGTGATGTGTATTTTATGCTTTTAAATTTGATTTAATTGCATGTTAAGTTATTTAATAGAGTTTTTAAAATTCTAATACCAATTTTGATTGAATCCCAACTTTTTGAAAGCCAATATTATTTATTTTGAAAACTCATTTGTTTTAGCCATGTGATGCATTGAATCTTGTGTGGATTGTTTAAAATACACCGTAGTCATGGATATGCACTTATTTGATTATTCATGTGATGAATGATATGTGTGGATCGTGGATGTTTGTTTTATGAATATTTATTAATTGTTAATAAATAGAGGTCTATGTACCTCTCTCTTTCTCAAACTCCAATGTACTTCTACCTCCCTCTCTCTTGTACTCGCCATAAGGCATTCTTCTGTTTACATGTAATTCTAGAATTCAATGTAATCTAATCGAGGCAACCAAGGAAGGAGCGAGGACGATCCGCTGCTGCAATCAAGAAGACGATACGATGGAGATCTTTTGCCTTTATGTTTGCAGGATTATCAAATATAAATGTTATGATTAGATTGTGTGTGCGTTTGACTGTTAACTCCAATCAAACCTACTGTGCTATCCATGACCACACTAATGACATGTATGAGATGCATTGTTTTCTTTTGATTATGAATCAAAGCAGGTATAGTATTTAGTAAATATATATGATATATTTATACTATCACCTAGGAGAGGCCAAGATAAAAGTTATATAAATACCCTCGTCTAAACTCTAAGACGTAACGTGAGTAGTTAAGAACTTATCGCGTAGTCCACCATCGTTATCGTCATAGGATTCAAATCACTTTAGACAGGTTTGTTGTGTTACCACAAACCCTGTTTAATTGTGAGGAGAGACTGTGTCTATGACATTAGATGCCTATATGATCGGGGTAGAGGAACCATGTAATTTTGTTGTGCTATCCACAAGGGCTGCATGCAAATCTATGCTCGTCGCGTAACGATGGTTAGCTTAGACTAGAATTAGTAGCTTGTTGTGCTATCAACAAGGCCATTAAACCTCTGGGGACCGAAGCTATGATCGGATATTGCAAGGAGTTTCAAGTCCCATAAGATGGGTGCTCTTTGATTGTTTTACAACTTTCTTGTGCTATCCACAAGGTTGTAGAGCAAGTCATTGAGATTCTGATCCCCACTAGGAGATTGTCGGCGTCTCCCGTTCTGTATAGCTGAGGGTTATACAGTCCGTTGAAAATTAGTGGGAGTTAAAACTTGAACAAAAGACCATGTCTTGTTTTATATTTAATATTTGAATGTCTGCTAAAATAGAACTTATCTCCTGTAGGAAAATATGTCCTCGAATAACCCAATCTGTGGCATACTTGATGCCAAACTTATGACTAGCCTCAACTATTCGGATGAGCTCAGAAATCTGAAGAGTGTCTTCAGATCTGAGCACATTGCCTATGTCCTTGAATTGATCCTCCTGTTGAACCGGCATTGGATGCCCTAGACGCAGAGATGATAGCTAACGATAAAAGATCGAAGGACAAAGGCAAAAGAGTAGTAAAAGATGACTGCTTCTACTGTAAGCAACATGGTCACTAGAAGAGGAATTGTAAGGAGTTTCTCAACGATAAAGATTGTGGAAAGATGAAGCTGTCTGAAGCTTCAGATATCTATATGATAGATATCAACTTGTCAGTTAGAGATTTCACATCTTGGGTATTAGATACCGGATATGCTTCTCAAATCTGCCATGATGTACAGATGCTGACAAGTAAGCGAAAGCTGAGAAAAGGCGAGGTGGAATTGAGGTTAGGAAACGGCGCAAAAGTTACGGCTATTGTTGTTGGGACAGTAAACCTCAGGCTTCCATCTGGTGACGTCTTATCATTACAAGATTGTTATTATGTTCCTAGCATAATAAAGAACATCGTATCAGTGTCTTGTTTAGACAAGATAGGATAAAGGTTGACGATAGAACATAGAAGTTGTTCGATTTATTATGGTAATAAATGAATAGTTTCGGCATCTTTAGTCAACGGTCTATATCTATTAGATGTTTCTTATTACAATCTCCATATTGATAATGCTCTTAAGAAGAGCAAGAATTGTTTGAACCAAGCCTACATGTGGCATTGTAGACTTGGACACATCGGTGGAAGCAGGCTGCAAAGGTTGCACAAGCATGGTTATTTAACAACATTCGATTATGAATCATTTGCGACAAGTGAATCCTGCCTTATGGGAAAGATGGCAAAATCTCCATTTACTGGACATGGAGAACGTGCCAAGGACATTCTGGAACTAATACATTCGGATGTATGTGGTACAATGTCCACCCAAGCAAAATGTGGCTTTTCATACTTCATCACGTTCATCGATGACTTCTCAAGATTCGGCTATGTGTACTTAATGAAGCATAAGTCGGAAGCATTTGAGAAGTTCAAAGAGTTCAAGAATGAGGTAGAGAAGCAGTTAGGAAAGAGTATTAAAGCTCTTCGATCAGATCGAGGAGGAGAATACTTGAGTACTAATTTCACACAATTCTTAAAAGATAATGCTATCTTTTCTCAGCTAACCCATCCATATACACCACAGATGAATGGTGTATCAGAGAGGAGGAATCGCATCTTGTTGGATATGGTGCGATCCATGATGAGTTTTTCGGGATTACCAGTGTCCCTCCGGGGGTATGCTCTAGAGTCAGTAACATCCTTACTGAACAGAATACCCAACAAGTCTGTGGCCTCTACTCCATATGAGATATGGAAAGGCAGGAAACAAGAATTTAAACATGTTAAAGTCTGAGGTTGTCCTGCTTATGTAAAGAGGCATGATCCAGACAAGCTGGAATCACGAACTGATAAATGTAGGTTTGTGGGATATCCAAAGGTCTCCTTTGGATACTATTTTTACCATCCTGGTGAACAAAAGGTGTTTGTCGCCAAAAAAGTTGTCTTCCTAGAAGAGGAATATCTTCTCCAGGAGGACAGTGGGAGTAAAATAGTACTGGAAGAGGTTCCAGATCCCCAAACAGCTGCATTAACATCAGATGAGATATCAATTCTTGAATATGTTCAGGTGCACACACATGACCCTCGTAGATCTGGTAAATTACCTAGACTACCCGAACGATATGTGGGACATATCGCTGAAGGTGAGTCTAAGGTAGAATATAATGAGGATAATGATCCTAAAACTTACCAGGATGCCATAGAAGGCGCAGAAGCTGGAAAATGGCGAAAAGCCATGAACTCAGAAATCCAGTCCATGTACACCAACCAAGTTTGGAACTTGGAGGACTTGCCCGAGGGTATTGTACCAATCGGATGCAAGTGGATCTTTAAGAGGAAGATCAGTGCTGATAGACGGATCGATACTTATAAGGCAAGGTTGGTGGCAAAGGGATATCGTCAAAGGCAAAGAATTGACTATGACGAGACTTTCTCACCAGTTGCCATGATAAAATCGATCAGAGTTCTACTCGCCATTGCTGCACATTTTGATTACGAGATCTGGCAGATGGATGTGAAGACTGCCTTCCTCAATGGTAACCTTAAGGAAGAGGTGTATATGATATCACCGGAAGGCTTCACATCCAAGGAATCTCCAGATAAAGTGTGCAAGCTTCAGATGTCCATTTATGGATTGAAGCAGGCTTCCCGGAGCTGGAACATAAGATTTGACGAGGCTGTCAAGTCATATGACTTCATTAGGAATGAAGATGAGCCTTGTGTGTACAAGAAGACCAGTGGGAGTGCAGTCACCCTCTTAGTTCTTTACGTAGACGACATACTACTCATTAGGAATGATGTAGCTATGATGTCGTCGGTGAAGATCTGGCTGTCGAAAAACTTCTCCATGAAAGATTTGGGAGAAGCATCCTACATAATGGGAATACGGATCTATATAGATAGATCAAAGAGAATGCTTAAAATGACCCAATCCTTGTACATAGATACCATAGTCAAAAGGTTTGGCATGAAAAATTCCAAGAGAGGTTTCATACCGATGAGACATGGAATTAATCTCTCAAAGGTGCAGTCTCCTAAGACTCCTAATGAGAGGGCATTCATGGATAGAATACCCTATGCTTCTGTCATAGGATCTATCATGTATGCCATGCTATGTACACGGCCTGATGTTACATTTGCTCTAAGTGTTACGAGCAGATTTCAGGCTAATCCAAGCGAAGAGCACTGGAAGGCAGTGAAATATATCCTTAAGTAATTTAGAAGAACTAAGGATATGTTTCTTGTCTATAGAGGAGGTGACTTAAAACTGCGAGGCTTTAATGACTCGAGTTTCCAGTCAGATCCAGATGATAGCAAGTCTACATCTGGGTTTGTGTTTACATTAAACGGAGACGCAATGTACTGGAAGAGTTCCAAGCAAGCAACCACTGCAGATTCGACGGCTGAAGCTGAGCACATCGTTGCAGCTGAATCTTTCAAGGAAGTAGTGTGGTTGAAGAAGTTCATCACCGACCTTGACATAGTTCCTTGCATATTTGATCATGTTCCGTTGTTGTGCGACAACAATGGGACTATTGCACAAGTGAAAGATATTCTGAGACGCTTTCAACTTATCAGAGAGATCATATCCAGAGGAGATGTAGTAATGGAAAGAGTTCCATCCGTCAACAATATAGCAAATCCACTGACAAAGCCGTTGGCTCAAATTGTGTTTGAGCGTCACCTAGATTCTATAGGCTTACTATATAAAGGTGATTGGCTTTAGTCCAAGTGGGAGATTGTTAGTCTTAGGTAGCCTACAAGTCAATCTGACTATGTAAATCTCGTTTATTTATTAATATAATGGCATAATATTCATTGTGTGTAAATCGTATTAATTATCGTCTCATAATGAAGTCCGTGAATATGTGCGATAGTGATCAGATTATGATGAGATCATACTAATAAGACTGATCACTTAAGCACACATATTCTTAATCGTTCATAGTCGGAGGATATCCGAGAAGGACATCGGATATATGGTTATCTAGGATTAATTTTACTATTTTTCTTAGATTTGATGTAGGGCTTTGAGAGAGGGGCATGTACTTGTCTATTTCTTTAGTGAGTTGAGAGATTTTATTATGATGCATGTTTAATGCAATTTGAGGATTCTGGTTATGACAATATAATGGAATATTTGGATTTATCTGATGATAAATAGCATGTTTATTGCTTAGTTTTTTGTCTCTCATCTTTCATTTAAGATTTACATCTTATTTGATTTCATTTACGTAGCTTGAATCTAAAGTGAGTCCGAATGATTGAACCGAATCAGGGACTTAACTGTAGTCAAATGAGAGATGCTAGGTGTATGAACTTAAGCCCATTAACTAATGTCCATCAAAGTGACCCACGTATAAGAGGAGAGAGTGGGTGGGACCCAATAATTAATGGGATGATGTAAAGGAAAATGAGGAACCATACTTGTCTCTTCCTCTCCCATGATATGGTATGTTGCTTGAAGTTACAAGTGAGAGAGAATACAAAAGGACAAAGATGTACCATCTTTTTCTCTCCCTATGGGGGTCTACACCCATTATATAAATGGGTGAAAAGAGAAACATGGAGCACTCTTTTTCACTCCCTCCTTTTGGGACATTCTTCTCTTTCTTCCCTCCAACACAAGTACATCTCTAAGAAAGACTCCAAAAAGGGACATGACAGATTCATCCGAAGGATTTGGAACATAAACTATTTGAGGAAAACTATTGTAATTTTTCTCACGATGCACGGGAGAATATTCGTGGAACCAAGAGTGTTCTACAAGTATTATTTCTATATCTCTAATATAGTTAATCAACTTATTTTTATCGTCAAAAATAAAGAATTATGAATGTCTAATAAGTTGGCTAATGTAATACATCAATAAGAAAGAAAAACCTAAAGATGCACAAGGTATGAATAATGGTTAACATATTTGAAATTTTAAACAATTTTTTAACTAGGTGATTAATGATCAAGGATGTTTTGATATTTGTTAAGAGAGATTGAAGAACATCTACCTTAATACAACTAAAACTTTTATCAATATGTCGAGTCTAAAATATGCTCACACTCATGTAGACGATAATCAATCAGTCACTATGAGATGTCCTTGCACGTCAAATAATTTTATATTCGAAATAAGAACGAAAAACTATCTTCACTTCTGTTCTAGATACCTCTTCTTTTCTTTTTTTTCCTCTTCTTAAAATGTTGGAAATAATGTTTGATGAAGATTTGAAGTAAAAGTAGGGTTTACATAATATTGATTAGGTGTCCTCATAATCATTATAAAGGGAATAAAGTTGATTAGATGTCGAAGAAAAAGTCTAATGTAATGCAATTTCATAGAGGCTGAAATTTAGAGATCTCTTTTTTTTATTATTGTTTAATTAGCATCATGAGGGTTACTTGATGGCCAAGCAAACTCTAGAACATTATGAAAAAGGTCAAATAAATATAATCCATTAAAATTTATCTTGAAGGCTTAATTATCAAGGTCCAATAACCATGCAACAAATTGCTTAAACAATTTATATAATAGCCCCTATTCTTTTTAATCTTTTACAAAGAAACCTTTCATCATTCTTTTTTTAAAAATTATTTCAATTTTCTTCATCACTAATTTTTGACATTTTTTATTGTTTGTATCATATGACATACAACTTTAAAAGATAAAAAAGATTGTGATTGAACAATGTTTAGTATAGAATTCTTTTTATTATTATTATTATTATTAATAATAAACATATTTTTAAATGTTAAATTTAGAGGATTTGATAAATTAAGAGGAAAGTTTAAAAGAGTATTATTTCTCAAGATGCAATATCCAACATATATTGATATTTGCAAAAGGAAAGGATCATGATACAAACTATGTTGACACATATTAGTATTCATATTTATATTTTGTATACATGTATGAATTCAAATAAAGATAAGTATTAGCTTGAAAATGTATTTATAATAAACAAATAAGGATGGAGATTAGATAACATTAATTACTCATGTTAAAAAGAAAATAATCTTAAAATATAAAATTTTTGTATGTGTATGATTTTATAAGAACTAAAACCATGTTAAATATACTATCATTTTCTTTCTATGGCAATTTTGTACATACATGCATTCTATTTCAATATAAATATTTTAAAATTATATGTATCACTTAAAAAATCAAAATTATATGTATCACTTTTATCATATAATTAAAAGTTTTAAAATTTAATTTTAAGTTCGAAAATAATATATTTTCATCAAAGAAGATTTTCCATCATTTGTCAACCTTTCGTCGGCTATCTAGCTCACTTTTTTTTGACATTATATTTCACTCTCTCTTTTTAATTATTCATTATAGACCATGAAAGTATTAATATAAATAATAAAAATAATATACTAATTTAAATAATATAATGATATACTATTATAATGATAAATTATGCATGAAATTTATAATAATGATGGGAGAATGCCATACTTTTTTGCCACAATTTTTAACGAGATGAGATCTTTTAGACCTCTTTCTCTACACCTTTGTATATCCTTAGACATATGGAGATTAGGATAACTAAGTCACTTACCATAAAAAGATGGTTCGGTAGCATACTAAAACCTTTTGTATTTTCTTGATTTTTAGGCATATGTTTGTGTTTATCTGTTGTGTTTTCTTGATTCTCCAGTTCTTTAGCTTTTGTGGTGGCTCTGTCCGCAGACCTTTCATCCTCCTATTGTTATCATTGTACCTCTATTCTATGCTCATTTCTGAGCTTTGTGTTTTCTTTTTGTTTAAATTTAATAAAAGTAATTTTTTCATAGTCGAAAAAAAGAAAAAGAAAAAAAGATTGAAGAGTATCAAGTATACATCATCCCTATGTGTCTAAAAAGCTTATAAAAGTCTAGAAAAAGAGGTCTAGATAATCTCATCCTTTTTTTTTGTCATTTACAAAAGACAAGTACCACATGAATTCTCGTAAGTCTTTCTCACATAGGAGGTCAATAATAACTTACAAAGCATTTATATGACATTTTTTTTATAGGTGGCAAAGTGATGTAACTAGCATTCTTTTTTATGCCAAATTGAGAGAGAAAATAATGAAGGTACAAGTAAACATTAGACTTAAACTATAGACTTGTTATTCTTATTTGCCCTTTCTTACCCTGCTTTTTTCCTTCACCCTTCTTTTATAGATAAAAAAGGTAATAACGAGTGTTACAATTATTAAGAGCATCTTTGACGTATTTATGATACAAAAATTAAGAATCTTAAGTACAACAATAGTAGCAATTTTTGCTACTACTTTTATTATTGATGTTGACATATGTACTAGAGAGTAAAATAGCTCTCCGAGATTCAATCATACAATCACATACGTTAGAAAGAGAATTTTTTTGTCAAAGTTGATAGAGACATTTTTTTATTTTTGGTCGTCTATGTAGTGGCTGAATAGTGAGTTTTTGGATAGTTTGAAAATTCTTCTAAGATAGTTGTAGTTAACTGTCTTGATCTTTGTCGAAGAGTTTCATTCTATATATTTCTTATATTTAACCCCCATATGGTTTAATTGAAGATCAACACTTTTTTAGTTTAAGAAATGACATCTGATTAAACAAGTACCTAATCTGACACCATCAAACCACTATAAACACTCATACAAAATAATATCTCTACAATTTTCTTAAAAACTTAGCATTTTTTTCTTCATGATAGAAGTATTCATCCTAAACTTATTTATTAAAGGATTGTTGCATTTCATATTTAGTATTTTTTTTAGATATTTTTCGTCCCTTGTCGACTTTTTATTAGCTATCCAACTCACTTTTTTTCTAACATCATGTTTCACTCTCTCTCATTAATTCTTCATAACATACCATGAAAGCATTAACATAAAATAATAAAAATAATATATTAATAAAATATAATGATATAATAATATAATAATTAATTAGGCATAAAATTATAACAATGATTGGAGAATACCGTACTTTTCTATCATATTTTTTGTCGAGATGAGAACCTCTAGACCTTTTTGTACCTTTACACATATGTGGATTAGGATAACTAAGTCATTTGTTATGAAAAGATGAAAGGACATTAAGTACACCCCATCTCTATAAATCTGGAGAACTTATAAAAATTCAGAGAAAAAGGTCTAGAGAATCTCATCTTGTTTTTTATCATCTTACTTTGCCAATTATAAAAGACAAGTGCCACATATAAATTCTTGTAAGTTTTTCCAACATAGAAGGTCAATAATAACTTATAAATAATTACGTGACTTTTTTTTATAGGTGGCAAAGGGATAGAATTAGTATTTTTTTTATGCTAATAGTTCTTATATGATAAAAGACAAAGGTAAGGTTAGAAATCAGGTAAAAATCAAATAATTATTAGTGAGAAGGATAAAAAATAATGTTTGACAAACAATGGGAACTAGACGCAATGAAAAATTAACAGGAGCTAGGAAATAATATTAGACTTAATATCATTGGGAAAAGAAGGTAGTGGGCTCTTGTACAAGAGTTACAAAAGGATGAAAGTAATTAGAAGAGATCAGGAATGAAAAGTGAGGAGGAACAAACTCTTGAATGAAGGGAATATGTATTGCATAAGGAAGAAATGAAGGTTACAATAAGGGCCATTAGATTTCCTGCACTAGCTTTAGAACTTACTTGATTTTACTTTACTTCACTTGGCTTCACTGCTTGGTAGGGGACCCTATTTGTAGACTCCTTGGAATCTTCTAGTTACAAGATATTTTATGTAGAAGGAGCACTCTCTCTAAATTCTTCCTATTAGCACAAGTTTTCATTAATGCAAAAGTTTAGATATTTCTTTGTCTCTATATAAGTCTAGCACTTGTGGATGACTCTGAAAAACTATTTCTAAATCATGTGTTGCTCTTTTTAGAATATGAATCCATGTAAATAGATTCAGCTCAATACAAAAAAGTGGGTCCAAGATAAATTAATCTTTTACAAAATTATAAATAACCTTTTAACATATATTAGACATTTGACAGGAGGATTATATTTTGTAGAATATGTATATAAGCATCAAGTGTCGACATTGATATGTGTGTCAAATGTGGCAAATCTTTAAAATTGAGATATAAGTATATTATAAGTATATATATAAACATACGCATATTCATATATACTTATATATACATATAAAAGGAGTGTATGATTGTTGAAAGTTTTTTAAAATATAAATGAAGTATATTAAATATTAATAAATAAGTATTTTAAAAATATAGAGTTTTTATTTTGACATTTTAAAATAATGTGTTAGATGCGGGTTTCCAAAATTCATATGATGTCTAAGGTGCCAATTGGAAATAAGAGGTATATAACATATTTTGCCTAAAATTAACCTTTAACCTAATCATTGGAGAGATAGAGATTTTGTAGCCAATTATTGAAGTTGTAAAAATTTTGTTTAGATGACAAGAAATAAAAAAGTGGATTTAGAATTTTATTTACGAAAGTATCCATACCTTTTGCTTAACTTTCAAGAAGATAATGGGCATTTTGGTCTATTTCTCACCTTCAGATCAGTAGAATCACTTTATTTTTAAAAGCCACCTTTTTCTAGCTTTTCAACTTCTCTCCTCTCACCTCTTTGTTCCTATCTCTCTCCTCTTCTCTCTCTCCATCTCTAAAGATTTTAGATTTTAAGAAAGTCGAGATGAATCGACTGTGAGTGCTCAAATTAGGGGTGTGATTATCATGAAAAATTATGTTGTTTATGTGACAAATAAACATATTAAAAACTAAGTGAATGTGATCGCCAGAAACTTTTAACTAAAAAGTTCCAAAAGACAAGATTGATCGCCTACCTGTTTTTGAATTAGGAGATGTTGGAGTCCTTTATTCCCCTCCTTCAGCCGGCTGAAGAAAAATAGCCTTTCTGACTTTGTTCTTACTTTGGATGCTTATCGGACTTTGAGGATCATCCAGATCTCCTTGTTGATGATGATTCTCTCCTCTTGATCTCCTTTTGTACCTTGCAACAAACAAAGATAAAAGAAAATAATAAGAACTCAAGCAGAGGTAGTATCTATTCTAATGAAGATTCTGATCATGCAACTTAAACAAAGAACTCACTTGTTTTGATGGTCTTTTAAACCCCTTAAACAAATAGATTTGAAATTATGCTAGTGAGTGTGTTGCATGGAGTGATGTGATGAAAATATGATGCTAATGTGATGAAAATATGAGAAAGATGTAGAAATTAATTAAGAACTAGGATGGATGGCCCCTAGAACGCCTTGGTTCTTGAATGGATCTTGAAAGGATGAAGAAAGGATGTAGACTCCGGGAGGTAGCAGCGCTTCGATCCTTCAGCGTTTGGACGTCGTCTCTCTCAAGAATCGTTCCAATAATCACTAATCTTTCAAGAATTATCACTAATAATCACTAATATCACTAATTTTTTAATGACCAAGGGGTTGTGTATTTATAGGCTTTAAGTTCATGCATCCGCAGTTATTAACAGATTAACATGAAGGAGTTTGAAGTTTATCCAACTAAGAAACAGATAAACACAAATTAATTCATCATTATCTGTAACTATCTAAAACGCGTCGTTCATAGGAGACGTCTTTTAGACTAATTAAGATAAGGATAAACATCGGGAAAAAGAGACAGAATCAGCTTAGAAAACCTAAATGGCGTCGTGCATGGCAGACGTCTTTTAGTTTATTAATTAATTAATTAAAAATCAGATTAAAAATCGAAAATAGGAATAAACTCTAAATGGCGTCTCTACAGGTCAACGTCTTTTAGAATTCTTTTATATTTGATTAAAATCTGAGTTAAAATTAATTTATTTAATGAACTTAAATTATGTCTGTCTGACTGATGTCATTTAGATAATTAATTCAAAAAGATTAATAAAAATTAATTAATGATTAAATATCAGACCATTTTGCTATATTATTATATGACATGAAATTTACTCAAATTAATGTCAAAATTAGCGTGTCTACATCGACATCCTTTGAAAACACCCACTAGATTCTAATGATTACATATGATTGAACCCATAAAAAAACTAAATAGTACCTAAGTATCGAATATCTATCCAACATAAAGAGAAGTCTTTATCAAACTATGGCGGTGAGATTAATTGCTTTTTTTATTTATTTATAAAATAGTTTTATTACTACGAGCTGCAAATAAGAGTAGCATCACTCATTCCAAAAACAAAGTATTTGGATTTAAACGTCTAATTTGAATTATTATTAATTTTTTTATTAAAATAACATCATTCAATGACTTGTATACATTAAAACCAAATGTTCTGTCAAATATATGGTTTTTCATCGTAAAGAAGGCTTAGTAACTTGGATTAAAAATTAAAAGAAAAATAAATAATTAAACCACATGTCAAAGTTGGGACATTGTTTTTCACTCCCTATTAGAATTTTTTGTATCAGCAGACCTTTGTTTTCACTTCTCATAAAGAATAATATTTGTTGCACCGCATGTGATGTAATAAGGATGACGTGGAATGTAGTACTTTCCTTGCACTACCTGTCCACTTTTTTTTCCACCTTTTTAACCTTTTTGAGTGGAGAGAAAAAGAAGTTTCAACTTTTCTAAAAGTATTCATTGTTGTCCTTATTCTCTTACTACCAAAAAGATAAGAAACCCTTCCTATTTAACCCCAAACACATTCATGTTTATTACTTCCTAACGTAGTTTTGGCAGTTCTAAAAAAATTATCACTTCCAAGTATTTTATCACTTCTTATACAAGTGAAGCGATAAAATGCTTGGAAGTGATAATTTTACTTTAGAAGCGATAATTTTGCTTGAAAGTGATAATTTTGCGTAGGAAGTGATAAAAATGTGTTAAGAAGTGATAAAATTCAATTACATAGGAAGTAATAAAAATATATTTTGAAGTGATAAATTTGCATTAAAAGTGATAAAATTGAACTACATAAGAAGTGATAAATTTGCACTTGGAAGTGATAAAAAATATGTCTTGAAGTAATAATTTTGCGCTTGGATGTGATGAATTTACGTTAATGGGAGGTGACCAAGTTAAAGCAAAAAGGATTTTATGCCTTTTTAAAAAAGATGTGAGGGAGAATGAACAACAATAAATAATGTTAGAAAAGATGCATGCTCTCTTTCTTTCCAATCAAAAAGGTAAAAAAAGTGGAAAAAAGGTAGACAAGTGACACAAGGAGGTGCCATGTTGCATTCCATGTCATCCTTGCTACACCGCATGCGGTGCAGCTAGCATTACTCTTTCATAAAATGACAAATTTTACCCCCACCCTTTTCTCCTTTTCTTTTCCTTTTCATTCTTCTACCTATTCGAAAGCATTTCGGCTTAACTAAAAGAAAAAAATAGAAAAAATAGACTTAAGTAATAATGTAAAGTCACTAGATTATTAAAGACTTATCTCTTTAGTCCGTGATAAAAACCTTAGAGTCCATGATATTAATGTGTGAAGACCTTAAGGCCCATGATATTAATGTTAAGATGCTATTAAGTTATCTTATTAGTTTTGGGTCCTTATAATCTTTCATTATTTCGCATTAGTCCCAACAATCTATTTTCTTTAACCTCTTCCACACACCCGACAACAATCTTTGAAAAATCCCTTCTGTTAGTAACTAACAAACAAATGATGGTAGAAATATGATAAATGAAAGAAATATTATGTGAATATATATTTTTGACAATTTCTAATCGGAGGGACTTTTTAAGGTGGGTTTAAATTGCGGGGGGTTTAAAATAAAAAAGAAATTCAAGGGATAATGTAAATATTGAAAAATTATAAGGATAAAAAGGAAAAAGACCCAAGTCATTATCATATGTGTTTAAGTCGTTATCATTTTCATCAAATAGGTTCTTACATTTGTCGAATCTATTTCTATTGTGCTCATCTTCCTTTTTTTATTAGGGGTCCAAATCGTTTGTATGTAGTTGTAAAATAGCATCTCGAAAACTAGTTAATATGTTGGTTGTAATAATAACATACTATTTGAAAATGTTTTTGGTTTATTAGTTTTCGTTTAGATTATTTTTAAATTTAAATTTCGTTGGACATCAAGATGAGCTCCTTACATCGAAGATCTTCTTCTTACAATCCTCCACCGAAGTTCTCCCTCCTTGATCTTCCTTTTATGTTTCTGAGCTGTGTTTATTCATTTTATATGGGCCCTCAAGATTTATAGTTAAAGGTCTAGCTTATTGGATATGGCCTTATTATTTTCATATAGGCTTTTGTCAGTAGATATTCTCCCTTTCATCTTATATGTACCGTCCAATATATAGGTCAGTATAGTATTTTTGAAATTTAGCATATAATAGTAGTCACTATAAATTTTTTCCCTAACAAGTTTAATACATGTTCAAATTTATATTAAAGATGTGAATTAATCTTTAATAAAAAAGTCCAAATACCTTTTCTCCTATACCTTTCCCACCTTTAATTATCTATTTCCCTTTAAGTTGCCCTCATACATACATTTTCTAATATTAATTTTAATATGGGATTTTTGCAAAAAACCTTAAAAGATGCCATATTTGTAGATTACCCACTGTATGATTTATATTTGCGTATAACCCCCTTGACTGTGGTGGTATTTGTGTATAACCCCCATGACTATGTGATTTATTTTGAATTTCACTTGAGTTAGAATATTTTTACTCCACATAAAAATAGAAATAAATTTTTGATGTTAAATATATAGAACAAGCTTATGAATAGATGTTTATGTAATTTTTCTTATGAGGTGTATATATTTTAATTAAAGATGTTATTAATATTTTCATTTAATAACTTTCCCATATTTTATGTAAGTAATAATATTTTAATTTAAGTAAAATTCAAAGTAAACCTATATAGTTGAGGGGGTTATATGAAAATAATATAAGAGTTAAGGGGGTTATTTGTAAATACGAATCATGTAGGGGGTTATTTACAAATATGGCATTATTTAGGATGTTATTTGCAAAAATTCCCTTTAATATTTATGTTATAAAATTTTAAAATATTCATACTATATCAAAAATTAATATTGGAACCAAACAAGATATTACAAGTTGTATTCTTTTTAACTTTTTATAAAGAAACCTTTCATCATTCTTTTTTTAAATCATCATTTTTTTTTGCACCACAAATTTGTGATATTTATCATTGTTTATAAAAGGTAAAAAAGATTGTCCTTGAAATTTTTTTAGTGTATAATTATTTTAATGATAATAAAATAAAAATAATTTCAAATATTAAATGTAGAGAAATTGGTATGCTAAGAAGAAAGCTCAAAAAAATATTATTACTCGGGATCCATTCTCCAATACATATTGACATTTGTATTAATATTGTATTCATATTTTGTATGCACGTATGAATTCAAATAAAGATAGCTATTAGATTAAAAATTGTTTATCCATATCTATAATAAACAAATAAAGATGGAGGTTAGCTATAATAAATTATTCATGTTTAATAGAAAATAATCTTAAAATATAATTTTTTTTATATTTGTATGATCTTGTAGGAGCTAAAAACATGTTAAATATGCTATCTTTTTCTTTCTATGGCAATTTTGTAAACACAAATACATTATATTTCAATTCAAATATCTTAAACTTTTGTAAATGGGTCGGACTCACTCAAGTCCAGTCCAAGTCCAAAATAAATCTAGTTTTGGGCTCGGGCTTCGAGCCAGAAAATATGAAATATTGCTTCTCTTGTTTAAAATATAACTTGTCAACTTGACATGTTGGCTATGCACTTATTCATCTTTCTCGCAAATAATTAAACATAATTGTACATATATCAGAAGCACCTTTAGTTTAGGATAAAATAAAGGATACAAGAAATAATTGCAACTTCAATTGAGAATATTAAATAGACACCATACTTTCATAATTAACCAAAACACAATAGACACAAATGATTTCAATGTAAAAACTAGAAATAACAAAGATCCAACGGACATGAATAATAGATCAAACGGACATGAATAACTCATGAAGCAACATTATAACAAAGATCTAATAGACATAAATAACTCATGAAGCAACATTATCAAGGAGTAGGCTCGTCGCGCTTATGAGCTTGAGTTCAGTCAAGCCTAACCTGAAAAAAGAAACCAGCTTCAAATTTTTTAAGGTCAGCCCACAATTTGTCTGGGCTCAATTTTACTACCTAAGTCCGATTTTTAGGCATCACATTGGGTCAAACTTTCATGCTTTAGGGGCTCACTGACAGTCTTAGTCTTAATGTCACTAGTGGTAAGATAAAGATAATGTCACTTACTTCAAAGCCATGTATTATAATATCAATTTTTATTTTTTATTATCAATTTTTTTATCTAAAAATTAATGTATAATAAAATATCAGAAATCAAATTGTGAAGTCATTTATTTTATATTCATTAAATAATAAAAAAAAGTTTTAAAAATATGATTTTTAAGTTTGTAAAAAAATTATTCACAATAAAGAAGATTTGGTAATGTAGATTAGAAATCAAAATTTAAGTCATGTATGTTTAAAATAGGTGACATTATTTTTATATGGTCAACTATAGCAATGAAGACTTCTTTTTTATAAAAATTATATGCTTTTATTTAGAAAATTAATTAGACCCTTCTATTGAAAGTCTGATATTATTTTTCATCCTTCAACTTTTGTTAGCTATCCAACTCATATTTCTTGTCCGACATTATTTTCCACTCTCTCCTATTAATTCTTTATAACAGACTATCCAAGTGTTACCATAAATAACAAAAATAAAACAATGATAAAAATAATATAATAACATGGCATTATAATAATAAATTAGACATGAAATAACATAATATTGATTGAAGAATACCATACTTCTTTGCCACAATTTTTAGTGAGATGAGATCCTCTAGACCTCTTTCTTTAGACCTTTTTATGTTTTTAAACACATGGGGATGAAAGTACTTGGTCATTTATCATGAAATAATGAGAGTACCATATACGCCTCATCCCTATATATTTAGGTGGCTTATAAAAGTCTAGAAAAAGAGGTCTACAATATACCATCTCTTTTTTTACCATCTCACTTTGTCACTCACAAAAGATAAATACCATATGAGAACTCCATGGGACTGTCCCCATATGGGAGGTTAAACAATAATTGTCAAATTATTTATGTGGCACTTGTCTTTTGTAAGTGACAAAGGGGCATGGCAAAGTGTAATATGATAGAATTCTTCTTGATGTTAATAGTTGTTAGATGATTATAAATTAGGTAAAAATTAAAGAATCAATAATGGAAGGATGTGAAAATTAATGCCATATAAATAATGGGAGCTGGGCAATATGAAAAGCTAACAGAAGTCAAAAAATAATTTTAGACTTTTGTCAAGGAAACTATATTTTATAAGACATACATAAGTATCAATGATCGATATAGGCATGTGTATCATATGTGACAAACTTTCAAAATTGAGATATAATTCAGATGAGAAGCGTATGCATAAAATATATAGATATTCAAATATACTTATACATACAGATAAAAGGGTATGATTGTTGAAGTTGTTTAAAGTATAAATGATCTAACTAAAGTATATTAGATATCAATATGTAAATAAATATTTTTAAGAAATATCTGTTCATTTTGAAATCTTAAAATAAAGCGTCGGATGCGGATGTCTAAATACCATGTCTTGTCCACGCATGTGTTTAGAAACATTGTGAAAAAGTAAGATTTTAATGTGCTGATGATTAAGTTAGTTGTGGGTTCCACAAGACTCATTATATTCCTTTTGAAAATCTCCAAAAATTCCCAAACTTTCTCTCTCCTTTCCCCCCCTTCTTGTGTCTATTTCTCTTTTCTCTGTTGTTGGTAGATTATGAGTATAGATTTTAAAAAAGAATAATTAAATGAGATTGTCTTCTTATCATTCCTTACTTTCGCATCCCAAATTATTGGAGGTTCCGTAGCTAATGCAATTCAAATACGCTCTAAGGATCTATTTGTTTACCATTTTGGTCATCTTAGCTAATGAGCCAAACTAGTGGGGAGATGATTCCCTTGATAGAATTAGGTGGCCTCAAAGCCAATCTTTCTTCATTTATAGTTCTCGCAAAT
The DNA here is from genome assembly GCA_030544215.1 of Zantedeschia hybrid cultivar. Classification (NCBI taxonomy): domain Eukaryota; kingdom Viridiplantae; phylum Streptophyta; class Magnoliopsida; order Alismatales; family Araceae; genus Zantedeschia; species Zantedeschia hybrid cultivar. The sequence continues at coordinate 80,864,192 of JARZZO010000014.1, forward strand.
TAACTATCGTAATAAAGGTCCGTAGACAAATGTATAGGATATTGAATCATGATGAGATCAAGATAGTGAGATCAATATTCTTAGTAACTTGTCTTAAATAGTTCTCAATTATAGGATATTTGAGATGGACATTAAATATCCTATAAGATCGACACAAGTTATTTCTGCTCATGCGATGAGGGTGAATGATCTCACATTCACTCGTGTGGTGACATTAAGACAAACTTGTGGGTGTTCATTAGATAATGAGTTCAGTGAACATATCCGAATAAGAATTCATGGATGGTCATTATACCTAATGATCAACCAGGGAATTCAATCGTTGCAGTAGCGCAGTTGGTCCTTTGACCTGAGTCACTAATGATACCTTGCTTGTAGACCATTGTGTCTTGATTCTTTGACTTGTGGACTTAACCATTAAGTCCATGATTGTAAGGATTGAGGTTTCGGATCCGGTTATCGGATCAGTTTTCGGGGTCGGATCCCTTAGTTTGGGCGCTGGTGGAGCTGAGACTTAGTTTCCTTTTCGCGTCGAGCTTGCTCGACGCGGTTTAAACGGCATCCATCAATGTGGACGTGTTTTAGGCTGTGCCACGTGGGCTGGCCTTGGGGCGCGAGATTACGGCCCCGGTTTTATCGTCTGAATGGCGTCTTGTATGGACGACGCCATTTAGACTACGACCCTGCTTTGTTAGAGTATGGCCCGGTCTTGTCATCTGAATGACGTCGGGCTTGGACGACGCATTTTCCCCAGCTTCTGTTTGACCTCGCGAACCCTCCCTCCTTTCCCTCATTCTCTCTCCTCTCTTCCCTCCGATCTCCGGCGAGCCCTTTCCTCTCTCCTTGCTTTCCTCTCCCCATTCCTCCTCTCCCTCCACTCCAGTAACCTCCTAACTTCCTCCACTACCACCACCACTTCCTCTGCGGCGCATTTCTCTCCGGAGGGCAGCCGACGTCTCGGTGGAGTAACGGCGTCCACGGCGGTACCGGCGGCGGCGTGTGGCGAGGTGGATTGGCGGCTTGGAGCTAGGAGGAGTTCGAGTAACCAGTAGGGTGACGATCCCCGTTGTATTTCGTTTAAAAATCATGCTTTTCCCGCTTTGGAGCATGTTTAGGGGTTTTCTTGGGGCGAAAATACTAATTGCATGTAATGAGAATTTAGATATTTTAATGGGTATTTAGGTTCTTCTCCTCCTTCTCCACTTTTTTTGTGTTTTTACACTATTTGGGGGAGGAAATCCCACCCCGTAGATTGGGTGACGGCGGAGGAAGAACCTGTCTGTAAGGGTTAAATGGCATCGGGGGACAGCGACGCCTTTTAGAAAGGCGGCTACCACCCGTGACGCGATTTAGCCCAAATAACAGACTCTGTCTCTGGACTGATGAGCGTTCAGGGACAGTGACACCTTTTGAACGGCGACTTCCATGCCCGACGCGTTTTAAAGTGAAATTACCCGAGGTCTGTTTCTGTTTCTGTCGTTATCAGGCGACTAGGGACAGCGACGCCTTTCATAAGGCGGCTACATATGACGATGCGTTTTAGGCCATTTTCTAGGGCCAGTTTTTATATAAACCAGTTTATGAAGCTTGAATGACGTCGGCCTTGGGCGACGCAATTCAAGCCAGAATTCTATTAATCCTTGCAATTAACACGTGTTTACATTGTTAGATAGTTTAGTTAATTGCATGCCTAGAAATGTACTCGATGACGATGGGTTCTATGTGATCGGATCGCACCATGTTGTGTTTTGTGCGATCGTGTGTAAGGACTGAGGTTTTCGGATCCGATTTTCGGGGTCGGACCCTGTAGTTCAAGCCCTGATGGGGCTGAGACTCTGTTCAGTTTCGCGTCGAGCCTGCTCGACGCGGTTTAAACGGCGTCCAGCATTGCAAACGCGTTTTAGATTGTGCCACGTGGGTGCCACGTGGGCGGACTTTGGGCCGCGAGAGTACGGCCCTGTCGTGTCGTCTGAATGACGTCCGCGATGGACGACGCCATTTAGACTGCGACCCTAGGTTGTCAGTGTACGATGCCAGTCTTGTCGTCTAAACGGCGTCTTGAGTAGACGACGCGTTTCAGAGTTCTGTCTGTACAGCCCGTCATGGCAACTGATAGGCGTCCGTACAGCACGACGCGTTTTACCCAGTCTTTGGTTACCCCGCGAACCCTCCTTCCTTTCCCTCATTTCTTCCTTCCCTCTCCCTCTCTCCTCCCTTCCTCCGACGATTCCGGCGACACCTCCTTCCCCTCCCTCTTTTCCTCCCACCATTTCATCTCTCCCTCCACTCCATCGACCTCCTAACTCCCACCACTACCACCACCACCTCCTCCGCGGCGTTTTCTCTCCGGACAGCGGCCGACGTCCCGGTGGAGTAACGACGACCTCGGCGGTACCGGCGGCGGCGTGGGGCGAGACGGGTGGGCGGCTCGGAGCTTGGAGGAGTTCAAGTAACCTGTAGGGTGACGATTCCTAGTGCATTTTCATTTAAATCTATGTTTTCCCGCGTTTAAAGCATGTTTTGGGGTGCTTTTTTTTTGGGTGAAAATGCTAAGTATATGTATGAGAAATTGGGTGTTCTAATGGGTAGTTGGGTTCTCCTCCTTCCCCTTTATGTTTTGTGCCTTTTTTTATGCGTTTTGGTGGAGAAATCCCACCTCGAGGATTGGGGAAAGCGAATGAGAGAACCTGTCTGTCGGGGTTAAATGGCGTCGAGGTTAAGCGACGCCTTTTAGAAAGGCGGCGCCCACCTACGACGCGATTTAACCCAATGACAGACCCTGTCCCGAACTGATAAGCGTCCAGGGATAGCGGCGCCTTTTCAATAGGCGACTTGAGTCGACGACGCATTTTAGTGAAAATCACCCCATGGCCTGCCCCTGTTTTGGTCGTTATCAGGCGACAAGGGACAACGACGCCTTTCAAAAGGCGGCTACTTGTGGCGACACGTTTTACGCCAGGTTCTGTGGCCGAGTTTCTGTGAACCAGTTTAGGAGACTTGAATGGCATCGGCCTTGGGCGACGCGATTCAAGACAGAATCACACTAATTCATGCCATTAAAACATGTTACACTGCTAGACAGTTGTTTAGTTGGTTAAATGCATGCTTTAAATTATACTCGATGGTGATGGATTCCTTGTAACTGGATCGTACACGTGGTGTTGCGTGCGACCGTGGACTTCTTACTGTGCTGTGTTTTGAGCTACTGTGGACCTAGAGTGACAATTGTAGCACTTTATCACCCTGTGCTGGTGTGGGTGGAGCATAGTGCCGGTGTGGGTGTGGCGGGGTGACGCCTAGTGAGAGAGGGTCACCTGGTGGACCCCGGGGTTATCTAGTACCGATGTGGGTGTGATACCTTTGAAGTGTCACTCGTGCTGAGGGAAGGAGTAACCACCTGAGCCAGTTGGGCCGGAGTAGCTAGAGTGCTATCCGAGGGGTTACTGTTTGGTCTCAGCGGGTCGGTGTTTTTCCCCACCTTCGTTTGTGTGGTTAGCGTGTTCTACCGAGACGTTGGTTGTGGGTTCCCTGGTAGACTAGTTTTAGAAATATGCATGTTAAATATATTTTGAATGCATGTGATTCATATCGAGATTTAGGAGTAGTAATTACTGCTTTAATTGCTTACTGTACCTTCAGCTGTGTTTTACACTTGTGGGTGTGTGAGTGGGCAGTGGGGATCGAAGGATCCCTACTGAGTCTTTTTATTGAGACTCACCCCTGCGGTTTTCAGGTGAGGGTTCCAGGCAGACTTAGCGAGGAGTGTGCTGCTGTGAGTCGCACGCCGTCAGTTGTTGTTCCGGGGTATGCCCCGACGTAGTTGTTATCTTTATTTCTGGCATGTATGCTTAATTATTTCCTTTCTGTTGGAGTATGTAATTATTTGCTGTATCGAGTCACATTGTAATAACTTTTAATTCCTGCATTTTCCTTTCAATTCAATGCGATGTGAATGTTTAGCTTAGTTTATTGTTTATTTCCCAGACTTACTTAGATCCTGGTTTGGTTCCAAATTAATGATTCGGTACCCATTTATAATCGGATCCCCGATTATAGGGTGACCACTTGGAGCCTGTCAGGTCGGAGTAGCCAGCGCGCTATCCGAGGGGTTGCTGTTTGGTTTCAGCGGGTCAGTGTTTCCCGCGTTCGACCGTATGGTTGGCGTGTTTTGCCGAAACGCTGGTTGTGGACTCCGTGGTAGAATGGTTTCAGAATTGTGTATGTTATATTTCGAATGCATGTGTTTTATGTCGAATCTAGGAATTGTGTTTACTGCTTTACTTGCTTAAATTATCTATAATTGTGTTGCTATACTTGTGGGTGCGTGAGTGGGCAGTGGGGATCGAAGGATCCCTACTGAGTCTTTTCGATGAGACTCACCCTTGCGGTTTTCAGGTGAGGGTTCCAGGCCGGCGTAACGAGGAGAGTGTTGCTTTGGGTCGCGCGCCAGCGGCCGTTGTTCCAGGGTATGCCCCAATGTAGTTGTTATTTTATTTTCTGGCATGTATACTTAATTATTTCCTTTCAGTTGGAATATGTAATTATTTGCTGAGTCGAGTCGCATTGTAATAATTTCTAATTCTTGTACTTCCTTTTGAATTCAATGCGATGTAAATGTTTAGCTTAGTTTATTATTTATTTCTCAGACTTATCAAGATCCTGGTTTGTTTTCAAATTAATGATTCGGTACCCATTTAGTAATCGGATCCCCGATTATAGGGTGGTGGGTCGTTACAATGATAGTCAGTCTCTCAGACACAGTGGAAAGCTTGCGAAGGTAATTGAGTGAACAACAAGGGATCACTCACTCTTAGTATAAGACTGGAGAGAGAATGTCCTATGGATGCGTACACAGAAATCCCTGGCCAGGGTCAACTGAAAGAGATGTCCTTTTAGAAGTTAACTGAGTACTGGAATCCATCTAAATAATACGATAGAGAGTTTGACTGTAAAACCATACCTTTGCGTTATTGGGACATTAGATGAGTGAAAGATTTTATCTATGCGGTATCTACAGACGGAAATGTTCAAATAAAGGGAACAGTATCCCTTATATCTTATGGGATCATAAGGTAGTGTTTGGTGCCATTCATGGTCAGAAGGTTAAATGGATTAATCATCAGATGATAAACCACTTATTTATTAAATTAATTAATTAACATATAATGTTTAAATAATAATTAATAAATATTAAACTTTAGAATTAGTTCTAAGTTTAATGGGACTGAAACCGAACTGATATATGGGCATGGAGGGTCACACACATAAGAGTTCTCGTAAGACGGTGAGAGATGTTAAATATTATAGTTATCTAGGTTTTTGTGAAACGCCGCAGGATAAACATGAATATTCAATGGAGAATTATCCAAGACTAAACTCTTGGATAATCATGACAATTAAACTTTATGTTTATCCTTATTTCTTATAAAAGGAGGCAAAGGGGAGGAGTTGAAAAGTTGTTGGACGTACACTACCATACACCCTTGGAGTTTCTCTCTCTCCTCTCTCTCTCTCTCCTTCTCTCTCTCTTGAAGTAGATCCCTCTCTCTTTTCAACTGCATGGTGGATTTGAGATCGGATCGAAGCACTCAAGCCGAGGAGGAAATCGCGTCTGCGTCGGGAGCTCGTGTGGATATCTCTAGAGATCGTGCGCGTGCGTGATTACCGAAACGATTGAATCCACGGGAGATTCGAAACCCCGCAAAGGTGAAGAACGATTCTTCTGAAATTTATAATTGTCTGTTTTACGATCCCAGCAACCGATACATAGGAATCATTTTATTTTTCCACTGCGCTTCGGCGATACTTTTCATTCCTTACTATTCATCTTTTTTAGAATTCTAAAGGAATTCATAAGGGGGTTGATTATGGCCTTAGTATTGACAAGTGTCCCATATTTAAATTTCAAACTTTTGAAAAAATCCAAGAACTTGATGAGACACATGGTCATTTGTTTACACTTCTCAAACTTTTAGCTTTTTCAAGAAGTTGAAACTTTGAAATCTAACTCAAAAGTGTAAACAAACGTTGCTTGAGTATCTGACAGAGTGTCCATGAAACTATAGTAGGGATATGAACATTATGAACCTTATCGAATGATTTAAAAAGTAGTAATAGATTTTTAATTAACTTTCATGAATCTTCGTACCTTTTCACTTTACTTTCTAAAGGTTCATGCATCTTGAAGTCTTTCTACTCTGCTTATCCATAAGACTTTTTAAATTGCTCTCACCTAATATTTGGAGAAAAACTCTTCATTTCTTTTTGTTGGGTCTACTTCTCCCATCTTAAAAATACTTAATTTTTAATTCTATTTAAAATAAAAAATAAAAAATAAAAAATTTTAAGATAAGAACTGTTTTAAAGTTGGTTCCTAGCAATGACCAAACTTGAAAGGTAAATAGTGAATAAGGTAAATAATATCATATTATTTTTTTAAGTTAATGTAGAGGTAATCCTTATCCTAGAGAATGGGGTCCAATTATATTTAGGTAACGAAGTTTTCTCTCAAGAGGAGATTTTTTTTGCATAGAAAGAAGTTGTCAGAAGATATAGATATAGGCCATTAAGCCCATAACCTTCTTACCAAAGGGAAGGAGGGTGCCACCAACCACGCTATGCATAGGGGACAAATGTTTTTTGTTGAGGTGAGAGGTAAGTGAAGGAATATTGTGAGCAAAGATTAACAGAGTGAGATGTCCACCACCATCCTTTGGATTCAATAGGTATTAAATAATAATGGACAGTACTTTTGTTGAAAATTTAATATTATAGTCATTTCAATTGTTGATAATGGATGGATAAATATTAAGAAAGAAGAGTCAAAGTTTTTTTTTTTAATCTATCCATTCTATTTAAACAAAGAATTTGTATAAATCAGGATCAACCATTTTACACTAAAAAATCTTCTTAGTGTAGTCATCCTTTCTATCTATATCCATCATGTAAACTAATGAAAGACTCGAATTTCTTTGGATTAATGCAAAATGTCGAAATCCGAATTCAAAGCCAATCATTTTATGAAAATTATTAAAATTTTCTTCGCATCAAAGAAGACGTAACGTCAAAAAAATTATGTGATTTTATCTCCAATAAGAACTTGAAACTAATGATGTCTAAAACCTAAAGAACTATTTTATTTTATAAACACTCCAATAACGAACAATCTATTAGCATGTGTTTGCTTATATTGTATCAATTTGGGCATTCATATGTTACAGGGTGTTTGGTTACATTTTTTTCTTGTGTTTTTTCTCCTAAATTTTATTTTGAGGAAAGACTGGGACTCACTAACCATTTGGATCCTGCAACATGGCACCTCATGGGGAACGACCTTCTGGGATCCACCACAAATGTCATCTCCCTCATCACAGTTCATGCCTTGGGCTGCATTCTCTGAATCAATAGTCTGATGCATTGGAATCCAACTCTTGGGCACCATCCCTTTCCTTTTTCTGCTCTGTTATGAAGTCCACTATAACGACTTCACCAGTACGCTGCTGAGACTTCTCTTCTTTCACGTAGGAGTCTTTCTTTGCTTCTCCAGCAAACTCCATGGCCAACAACATTGGCTATTCTAAGATCACCTGTCACCATTGCGCCAGATTTTTATTTGTTTCCTCTTGTACAAGATAAAAGAAGGCAAGAAAACTTGCCAAACAGATCTTCATAATTTTCAAAAACAATTCAAGCCTCACTTTGTTTGAGAAGAATATGACCCATAATTCTAATTTGACGGGCCAAATGGCTTATACCACATTAGAATTACTTACACTAGAATAAGGAGAATAAGTAATTCGACCCTAGACCTAAAAATTGCTTATCCTTCCTATTCCACCGGTAGATCCCACATAACTATCAAAGCTAAATACCTCTTATTCTAATATACGTTATTCTAGATAAGTAATTCCGGATAACCTATTTTGCAAACAAATTGAGGACGTCTTGCCAAGCAAGTTAACCGCAAAATGTGTTATTTTTAAAATTTAGATGGAAACTTTAACTGAGATAATATTTAATAGCAAAAGAGTATCCAGAAAAAAATTGCTCCAAATGGCCCATTAGTAATGTGTCTTGTCATAACAAATTATGAGTCATTACTCTCCAGGTTGATGTTTGGGACGGGGGGATAGCCCACCAGGGTTTGAACCCTAGTGAGCTAGGGGTAGGCTAAAAGCCTATACCACTAGGGTAGAAGCAAGTGAAAAAAATACCAAATTGTAATAATTTGAATAAGTATTCTTGCATGTTAAATTTCAAAAATATTTGCATATTATCTTATGTACCCTCCAATACATATATTGTTTCAAAATTACAATAGCGATGGCACATTTGATACATCTTTTCTTTTTTTAATGTGGCCCGGTGGCTAGGTATGCACAACTATTTACAAGTGACCGATGTTTCAATCCGGAACTCGAGATTTTCTTCTAGAATTTGAGATAATTCCGATCAGGTCGATGGGTCCGCATTCCACAGACGAGGGAATAAAGATCCCAACAGCACCAAGGCTGCATGACTGGGGAGTTTTTAAGCTCCAACTAGATTCGAACTTGAGACCTCCCATTTGGAAGGGAGGTGATGAACCAACTGCCCTAGGCAGCTGGTTCACATATTCGATACATCAACATTTCATATATGCCACTCAAATAATATTATTTGATTGACACGTTATTTTACAATGGTAAATAAAGTAATATATAGGTACCATCCTATATATAGGTATTTATGAAATCTAGCATACAAGAGTGGATAATAATCCCCAACAAATTTAACACACGTTCGAATTTATATCAAAGATGTTAGAATTTAATTTAATCTTTAATAAAAGAGTTTCAAGACTTTATTCCCCTTTCCCTTTCCAACCTTTGATTATCTATTTCCTTCTTAACTTTCCTCCTCCATATATTATTTAAGATCAAATTAATATTAATGTTATAAGATTTTAAATATTAATACTATGTAAAAAACTAGTACATTCCAAGGTTTTAAAAGCTGTATTATATTTTTTTTAATGTCACTCCTTCGGTGGAATCAGAGTCCTCTGCAGCACGTTCACATAAAAATCTTGTTGACAACGATGCTGCCGAAGTAAGTTCCAAACACCCTTCCGCCTTCCACGGTCCCTTCTTCGCTTCCGTTTTTGGCTTCTCTCACCACCCCAAAACCCTAACCAGCCATGGCCACCTCCGTCGCCGCCCGCCTCCTCCGCGCTGCCACCTCCCTCCGCCGCTTCTCCACCTCCCCCTCCGCCGTCCTCAACCCCGCCGACCCCGCCACCCCGCTCACCGCCAAGCAGAAGTCCCGCGCCGCCATCGCCCTCCTCAAGACGGAGCGGGACCCCGCCCGCATCGCGGAGATCTGCACCGCCGCCGCCCTCCACCCGGACTTCCACCTCGACCGCGTCGCCTTCTCCCTCGCCATCTCCAAGCTCGCCGCCGCCGGCTCCCCCGCCGTCGTCCGCTCCTTCCTCGACGACCTCCTCGCCTCACGCGCCGACTTCCAGAACGAGCGCGCCCGCGCCCACGCCATCGTCCTCTTCGGCCAGGCCGGCCTGCTCGACGACGCCATCCGCGTCTTCGAGAGCTCGCCGGAGCCCCCCACGGCCCGATCCCTCAACGCGCTCCTCTTCGCCTGCGTGCTCGCCAAGAAGTACGACGAGGTGGGGCGGCTCTTCCGGGAGATCCCCGCGCGCCACGGGATAGCCCCAAATCTGGACACCTACAACACCGTGATCAAGGCCTTCTGCGAGTCGGGAACGTCCAGGTCGGTGTACTCGCTCCTGGACGAGATGGGGCGGAAGGGGATCAAGCCCAACATGGCCTCCTACACCACGCTGCTCGGGGGGTTCTACGGCGAGGAGCGCTACGAGGACGTGGGGAAGGTGCTGGAGCTGATGCGGTCGAACAACTGCGCCCCCGGGCTCAGCACCTACAACGTGAGGATACAGTGCCTCTGCAAGCTCAAGAGGCCCGCCGAGGCAAGGGCGCTGCTGGAGGGGATGCTGGAGCGGGGGATGAAGCCGAACACGGTCACCTACTACCATCTGATCTACGGGTTCTGCAAAGAAGGGGACTTGGAGGAGGCGAAGCGGCTATTCCGTGTGATGAGGAGCAAGGGGTGCGTTCCGGATAGCAGCTGCTACTTCACTCTGATCTATTACCTGTGCCAAGGTGGGGACTTTGAGACGGCGCTGAGCGTGTGCAGGGAGAGCATGGAGAAGAACTGGGTGCCGAGCTTCTCCACCATGAAGGCGCTGGTGAAGGGGCTGGTGGGGAGCTCCAAGGTGGAGGAGGCCCGGGAGATCGTGGAGAAGATTAAGGGCAGGTTCTCCAACAATGCTGAGATGTGGAAGGAAGTGGAAGAGTGCTTGGCATAGAAGCACAGCTGCAGAGCCATTGTCAGACCATATCATACCTTGACAAGGTATGATTTATGGGTTTCCCTCTCTATGCCTAGGCAGTATAGCCATGAAATAAGGGGGGAAATCCTTCAATCGATGCTGCTTTGTATGAACCAGCACCTGAAACGCTAGAGTAATTTTTTTTTTTTTTCTCTGAGGAAGTTAATGTGATCAACTAGGCTAGCATAAACCCCCTTTTTCTTCCTGTCCATAATGTGCATCAGAGCAGAGGTTGCTGTTCATCCTTCTGTTTATTATTACTCTTTTGATCTTGGAGAGATTTTGCGATGATGCAGAATTTTTCTAGTGTTATCAGATAATCCAGTTGTTACTTGAAGACCATTTGGGTGTGTTTGTTGGGTATAAATTTTTCCAAAAGATCACCTTTTTGTTACCTGGGAGGTTCTGCAGATGTTAAAGTTCAGTGGTGCAGATGAGCTCTGTTCAAGTTTTTTTTTTTTTTTTCTGCCGAGAAAAAATTGTTCCTTGATGAAATCTTCCTCTGATTGAAAAGGTGAAATCTGCTTGCCGTGAATTCTGAGAAATGAAAGGATATAGTGTCATGTTTGGTGGGATTGCTATTATTATTGCAGGCAATTAATTGGAAATGGGAGATTTCCATAGGGCAGTCCTTGATCAAGATGTGAGCAGGGCATGCCATCCAATGTAGGTTTGGCTTTCATAATTCATCTCTTGCTGGAGTGTTGGCACATTGTTACTTTCTTCTATGTTATGACTTCATATATCTTGGCTAATTTTTTTATTAGTTTTTAAAATTCAAACAATTGGAATCTATGTGTCCTTGCCCCATACATACTTCAGGCTTAACGGGTGCCATGCCTTGTAAGTGTATCCAAAGTATGCAAAGTTTAGTTTTATGATTGTTTACATCATATTTCCTAAAACATCCACATGTGCCTCAACTTTTTCTCGCGAGTAATACTTGCTGCAATGTCTTAAAGTCTACGTGCACACGTACACAGAAGACGCGAGAGAGAGAGAGATGTCAGCTAATCTATTGTTATTTTCATCATGCCCCCATTTAACTTCCGCCCCACGTTCCAGATCATGTTATCAGATTCCATCAATTCTTTTTTGCATTCGATTGCAACTTGGAAAGCTAGCCAAACAAGCATTTGCAAAAGCGAAATAAACGTGTGATCCCCATGGTACGCACCTGAAAACTATGAACGTTCCCAATAGAAAATCTTGCTTATTAGTAGCAAGTTACTGCTCCGGCTTATACCACCAAAATCTACGCCCGCAGTTAACCACAAGTTTCTATTCTCACACCTTTTTTCACCCCCACTTGCTACAGTCATAAAGAGATGCATGATTCCGACAACTCTTAAGTGCGCAAATTGGGAAGGAAAGTTGCTAAAAGTAAGTTTAACATGACCACTCTTCCAATGATAAAGCAGTTCTCGAGTGATAGATACAACGGCATTTCTCACTAAAGTAATACATGTCATCAAGTGCAGTCCTTTTTTTGTTTTTTAGCCTCTATAAATTTTTGATGTAACAAACAAGTCCTTTTAATCCAACTATTTACAAATAAGTGCTCACGATCTACCATGAATTGGTGAAAGGTCTTTAAAACTTACAAATAAGCTCATGAGAGTCTTACGGAAGTCCATAGAAGGAGCTTATTTGTAAAAAAGTTGTGATTGTGTGAACTTATTTGTAAATAATTGGACTAAGAAAATTTATTTGTAATATCAAAAATTTATAAACTTAAATAAAAATTCTTTTTTATTTTTTAATTTTTTTTTAAGTTAAACTCGTTATGCCTGACATGTCCATACAACTCAATGTCCGATCGAATGATTAAAAAAAATTTAAAAATCAAAACTCCAATGAACAATGAAAAAACATCCTTAATGAGCCAAGCCTAATGAAAGGGGGCTCAATTCTTTATTTGTCAAGTTCTTTGATCATCCGATCAGATATCAGATTATAGACACATGATGGGTCCAATCTTAAAAAAATTAAAAAGTAAAAAAAAAAAAAAATTTAGTTGCACTCCATACGGTGCCGCTAGTATTACTCTTCGAAAAAAATGTGCACTTAAGAGTTTTCCCGATTTTGAGCCCATAAATGGTCTTATTTTGAAATAAGCCCTCCAATTGTAACTATTAAATTACAACTTTTAAAAATCTTGTATTATTTGATAAAAAAATTAAAAAGCTCATTATTTTGGGAAAAATCCAAAAAAGGGCCTTTCCAAATAAAGGTGAAGTTACGAAGACCTTTTACTAAATAGACATAGTTACAGACTATATGGAAATGTTCCTAAAATTAACAAGACTGAGGGACTGAAATCCGAAAACCCGTTTTTTGTTTGATTTCCGGACGCTAAGACTGTTCTTCTCTTGATATCAAGTAAGCACTTGCTTCGTGGTTATTCATATTCTATCTCCCACCGAAACAAAAGAAAGAAAGCTATCCGTTCGGCCACCATAAATTTTATTTCAGATATCATCAGAAAAAATACTGCAGAATAAATACTGCAGGATACTTTCTTAAATGTTATATTTAACTATACACACATACTCGGGGATTTAAGGAATGAGTAAATTTTAGAAGGCTACCCTAGGAAGTGATGATCCATCTCTCCCATGCATTGTTTCCCATCTTGCCTTAAAACAGGGCAATTGGGTAGTATCTTCAGGTCCTTCTAATTTCTAAACTGAAAACAATAAATAAAGAATGATCTAATACGGACACTCAGACAGACAGTGGAGATGTCATGTCACCGTCTATGAAATACCCATGATGCAGGTGCTGCAGCCGGTGGTAAGTCTTCCTCCTCCTCCACTTTGGTGATTATGATGCATAATAGACACTCATATGGTAATTGCATAAACTCAGATGGGAGACTTCATTCAGATTGCTCTCAGCTGCCATGGAAGCATCCTGCCCTCTCTTCTTCTAAACGGCAACAGATACGCCAGCCAGCCAATTCAGAGGGCCATATTAAGTGAGATAACTTGATGGATGTGTGAAACCCCAAAGCTGCAAAATGTAAAAATCAAGAGATTAATGTGTGAAAACTGTGAATTGAAAAAGTTTAAAATCAAGAAATGCCTTGCTTGCTTGTCGCTCTTTTCAATGAAAAAGAAAGCAATGTGGAGATCCTTTGTCTAAGACAGCAAATATGGACAACAGTCCTGTTCTAACATTTCCATAAACCCAATAGTTCATAACAGATGGCATCACTGACTTCTAATTATCTTTCATTAATGGAATTTTTTCTACCCTTTTCCCAAATTAAACTCTATATATAAAACTCTCACTTCATTGTACATTCAGAGATTACGTGTATGAACTCCTTCCAAATTGACACACTGGTATTCTGTTACATCTGGTACATTTGAGGCTGAAGCTTTTAACAAGATAATTTCAGCTCAACAGTGCTCTGCAGTGTAAATACAGTAGGTGAATGCTCCCAGAAAGAAGGGTTATGTGATATGATATGCAAGACCATGAGACATGAGTGCTAAATGGTCCACAGTCACATCAGACAATCTCTTAAACAGGCATGGCCCAAAAGGCTAACTTTTTGTGTTGCCCTTCCATTATAGAATAAGTATGCAAGGTTTGTCCTTTGACAAAGGGTCATACTCAAGTTGGTTGCAACCCGAGTCTCCATATAGCTGTTGTATGTGCATGTGCATTTGCATGTATGGGCGTAATTGAGGGTCTTTTTGCCCATATACAACATAACTAAGGGTAATATTTTGAGCACCCATAGAAACAATAAAGATAATGACTGGCAGGATATGGAGTTATGGCTACTTTTATATACATTGGTCATTGAACTGCTGTATGGCACTTATTTGTAGACTTGAGAAATTGGGGGTGCTCTGTGGTGTCAGGGATGGAGAAAATGAAGCAATTATTCTGGGCCTCTGGCAGCAGACATAGAAGTACCGACAAGAACTGATGAAGTCATTTTACAACACGTTGAACTGGTAAGGGAAGTCAGTTTACCACACATTGAACTTCTCACACCTAGTCGCACCAATGAGAAACCAGGAAATGCAAGTTCTGTTATGGAGCCATGTGGTACATATATAATGATTCTATCAATGCACCTAATCAAATATGGAGCCAAACCCTGGATGGATTTTTTTCATGATGAATTACCAACAAATAAACAGTTTGTCAGACATAAGCACTTTAGCAGAAGCTTTAACCAGTTCAACTGAATAATGTAATCAGGTGGTCATCATTTTCCTTTGCTTTGACCCAGATCTCATCAAGAACTCAAAGAGGGACCTCCAGATTCACCAAAGTAAAAGGGTAGCCACATCGATCTTATCAATGCATCATCTGATCTCATCTGAGGGGCAAGCTCAGCAGCCCAATTTTGACACACGAGGTCATCGTCCCCCATACATGTTGTGCCTGGATGTGTCCAAGGCCAGGACATTACAGTTGCACTAACAGGAGGACAAGAAAGGGTGGAGAGGTCTCCAGAGGTGAATGTGGGAGAGGCAAGTGCCTGGAGAACTGATAAAGAGTTCTCCGTTGGAGATGTTATGGTCAGTAAAATCAAGTCTTTCTCGCTAGTTTGAAGGCATATGATTGAACAGGCCCGATGAGGATCTCTAACACATCCCAGCTGGATCAATGACAGGCTGAAGAGAATGAAAGATTAATTGTTGACTGACTTAAAAGCTGAATGAGGTGACAGTGATGGCAAATTTCGTATATCAGCATGCAGTGAGTTAAAGATAAAATGTGGCCGAGTTATAGCTAAATGAGATGACAGTGATGGCAAATTTTACATATTGGCATGCAGTGAGCATATAAGCAAATGCACTTTTCACAGTGGCGATATGCGATTAAGTTTGAAACAGTGTGTAACTATGTATGCAGAAAGCCATTTATCAATACAACAACAATTATAATTTCTGTAACACTGACACCAAAAAGATGCTTACCACTACTCAATATAATTTTGAGTTGTAATAAAAGATGATTGGATCAATTATGCTCTATATTTTTCTGCTGAATGGAGCAACAAATGCTAATAGAACCCATGCTAATAGAAAAATATTGTCGCTAATGGACCTTCCTCTAAAGAAGCAATAAAGAAAATTTGGAGAACATCTTAAACTTGAAAAGTTTAAAATCTACTATGGTATTACAGGTCAGAAATAACCAATAATTAGTCTAGAACACCCACAGTCATTACCTCAACATTCCTCAGTTCAAATTCTGGACTATAAGCCAAACACAAGTTGCCAAAAGTGTCAGAGGGTCCACTTGTTCCATGCAACCTTGCAGCAAAACTTGAGTTAGGAAGATCATCATAGATACATGAGATTTAAATATTACACAAAATTTAACCCCACACAATTCCAAAACATGAACAAAAAGGCAGTCTAATAGGCACAACTGTAAAATGTCATTCATGGACCTGACCCACCTCCCACAAAAAGAAAGAAAAAGGAATGAACCAAGTAACTCACAGGTCCTCATCCAAGCACAAAGCAAAGCTGCCACCACCACCAAATGCCAGCAATTCATTCAAGCACAAGTAATAATACCTGTTTGCACCTATACATCTTGCAATATTAGTCTCCTGAGGAATTTAAGGTGCTAAGGTAACAAGGCAACATAAACAAAGAAGCAACCATAAAAAACATCATTTTGAGAAGGATGGTCCAGTTGGAATCACTTTTCTTTTCCCAGTTTGTATTTGTTCAGTGCACCACTTTGCTATAAGGTTCTTAAATCTTCCTCTTTATACTTCAATAGATTATTTTTACCTTCAGGTTCTCATTGTGAGACTTGCATATATGGAGAAAAGTGCTGGTTTTTGTTTTGCCTATGTTGTACGTCAATGTAATATAACAAGAAGAAGAACATTAAGCATTTACCGCAGTTAGATCTCTGAACCACAGTATAAAATCTGTAGTTTACCAACTGCTGATAATTTGGTATATTAGTGCCTTCATTGAAGTAAATCACACAAATGATTATTAATTCCAAACACTAGCAACCATCCATCAACGTTGAAGTGTATAGGTGTTATAGAGGAAATCTGTGTATGGATATGGCTAATTTGATAAATGATCATCATGCCCTAGTTGCTTGGACATTTTTCAAAATGTCTCCCTACCCAACACACCGCATTCAGCACAAGTACTTGCATTAATGCAGCAGTTATGACTATGTTGACAATAAAATAGGTGTGCACATGAGATTCTGTGAATATTTCAGATAAAATCCAAAGGTGTGTTTCAATTGTTGTATGAAAATATTGTCTGTGAGCACCCTAGTATACCTAATAAGCAATGATATTTAAAGAGCGACTGAACCATCAATACATTACCAGTTGGTCTAAAAAGTCTTGGATCACCATATATTGTTGTGAATACAAATGATTGACTTGTTCCCTATAGCAAATAATTGAAACATTCAGAAGCTTGACTGGAATGCAAGAGACAAAATCTCAATAGGCAAATAATAGGAACAAGAACCTTCCACAGGTTTAATGGAGAACTTACTTGATATTTTCTTTTTGCTGTAGGCTTTAGAGGAGCATCTAATAACCCACCAAAGACAGCACCTTGCATGTCTCCAACGATCTGGCAAGCACACAACCCTCTCATAAGGAACCCACGAAACTTACAAGTTCTGGAAGTGCTTGGAAAAAGGATAAACCAGAGTTCTCCTAGTAAATAAACCACAAAATAATTTTTGGACTCTGCAAAAACCATTGTCAAGGAATTTGCACGAAAGCCTGATCTCACCAATAAGCACGGGCCAGGAAGATCTGCACTTTTGCGGATAAGTGTATGAAGTGATATCCCATGTTTCATCGTGCTGCCCTTCATTCCAGTGGAGCAAGATTAACCAAAAGCAGATAAAATTAAGCTGAAATAAAAAGCTTATTCAATGCTATATTACCTATACAACAAGACCCATTGGCATCCCTTCACTAAATTTGGAATAGATGACTCTAAGAACTCAAACAAGTGTGAAGATATAAATGAAGATTGATCAACAACATCAGAAAGAAAGTTTCTCAAGCCATGTGAAATGGGTGCTGCTTCATTTCCATGAAAACCACCTGTGTTCCTTTCAGGAACATGGTCTAGGATATCCTCGGGGATCTCAGTTGGTTCATTGCATGTGTTTTCAAGTCCACAATCAGCATTTTGATCCAATGATCGACCTTCCCATGTAAATCCTTTATTTTTCCATCTCATTGGAAGTGATTGAAGCGGTATAGGTCTGAAACCATGCTGATTTCCAGGCTTGGTCAATTTCTGCTGATCGTTATTGGAGCCTGTAGTAGGAAGAAGAGACAACAAGAGGGACGAAAAAGATGATCTCTCATGGGATGATAATTCCTCTGCAGATAATGGAAAGGCCTGCACGAAAAAGACAGCTCAGTTTACAAAATGAATAAAAAGCACAGACAAAGAATTAACCATTAATGTCTGAAACTGAAAGCTTTCCTTCTAGGACAAGTAACAACTTTATTGTTTCCACCAAAGTTCTTCCACTTTGAAGGAATGGATGGAAACAATTTCAGCGATGAAACAAAAGGAAAAGGCATGGTGGAGAGGGGAACTGAAAGCTAAGATACCAATGAAAACAAGAATAATCAGAAAAGAAACAGAAATAAGACTTGCTGGAGAAAAAGTGAACATTCATTGACAGTCTATGAGGAATTTAACTTTTAAGGCATAAAATTTTGTCCAAATGTTTCATTCTCTTCGATAAGTATAGGTCAATATCTAACTAAGTTTAGAGAGACATGGCAAACATAAAGAGCAGGGGCTGATACAACTGATCTGCCTAAATTGAATAATAGAATAAGAGATCCATATCAAGATTGGTCCATAATGAGCAAAAAATAAGGAAATGTGGGATAATCATGAGCAATGCTCATGGGTAATAAACAGAAGCAGCAGCCCTTTGGCCCCTTTCAGTTCCATGAATATAACTGACTTAATTGAGCTTGTATTATTTGTTGAAAGAACACATTAACACATCAACCCCTCCCAACTACACAAGAATAGAAAACTTAAAAACACGGATTAATTGGTGTGACAAATGCTTGAAAAATGGCATATTACAAGTTATATATTATCGAGCTAGAAACCAATTCTTGGCTCCATCTATGTGAAATATGTGGATACTACTTCATAATTGACCATTCTAAGTGAAGAAAGCTGTACAATAATATTACACACAATGCAGAGGGGACCCCAGCTTCCAGGTTTTCCTTTTCTTTGCACATGTTTCATGAACTGAATTCATGAGAGCCACTCACACGAGTCAAATTGACAATATGAAGTCAGAATACCTTTACACCTTGTAATAAAGAGACACCGCAGACAAAAGGAAGAAAATAGACATGTACTTTCATTCCCTATAGTCGGTCCAAATTAAAATAGGAAAAAACAGATAATCTGAATCAGGAGTCTTTGTCTACTCCAATAGTTAGTTTAGGCCAAGCATTTCTTTGAAGGGAGAAACCTAGTATAACATGAAAATATTCGGACCAGTGATAAATTGCAGGAATTCAGACATCAGAGAAAAACGGTGAAGTAAGACATCTAAAAGTAACCACTTAGCAGACTGTAGAAAACTATGCAAAACAGTGAAGTAAATGTGACTATATCCATGTGGGATACTGAAGGGAGCTGAGAAAATGAACATCATAAAGACATTCATATAGGACATTTTGACAGTTGATGTTAGATGCTTAGGCAATTGGCTCTAGATATTTTAGCCCAAGAGTGTCAAAAGGGACATTAGAACCATAAATGCATGGTTGTTACACATACATACCAATGTGCAACTTACAATATTAGTTCACTAGATTTAAAGGATTGACAAAGTATAGGTAATCAATTCAAAGATGTGATTACCCATAATACGACAATCTATGATTCAGACATCTGAATGCCAATCTACATCAACAGTAAGGCTACTACAGAGGCAAATATCAAATCACGTATTTGCACATAATACCACCCAGAAAACTAGACCATGCAAACAAAGGCGTGACCGCGTGAGTACACATGACTCGACGTGACGCCCAACCAAATAAATCCTGTTTCTTCGGATTCACATATTATACACAGATCGTGTATCGCACGGATCTGACGCAAAGCCCAACAACACTTGCGACATAATCAAAGCGGCCAACGATCGAAGCATGTGAGCATGAAAACCTAACCTCGACGAAGCCAAATCTAGAAACATCGCCATCTCCGGTTTCCTTGCTCACACCAAAGGGCCAGGAAACATCCAGACGAGAAAATTTCCAGAACACAAAACCTCAAGTGGAGATGGACCAAACTTCCTCAAAGAACATAAGATTCGAACGCAACAGAATGCCGTATTTCTTCAACCAAATCATCAAAATTCTCCAAAAAAAGCGGAAAAAAAAAGAAGAAAACCTGAGGCTCCGATCGGACGGCGGGAGACTCCCTGGCGACGCGGGAATGGAAAGACGGCGAGTCCGCGAGGAGGCGGGAGAGCTTGTCCGCGACCTTCTCCTTCCATGAGATCATAATGTGGCTGTGCAGGTGGAGATCGAACCAAACCCCAGCACATGAACTGCGCCTTCCTCCTCAAATAATTTTCTCCTCTTCTTTTTTCTATCTTCGACGATATTAATATTAGAGAGAAAAATAAGAAAATTACTTTTCGGTCCCTATAATATTTCAATTTTCTTATGAGCTCTTAGTATCTTTAAATTCTTTACTAGCCTTCAAAATTATTTTAAAATATTTTAAAAGGCCCCTCAACTCTTCTTTAAAGAAACCCATCAAGAAAGACATTATAAGGATGATGTAAAGATTTTCAGGGGCTTTAAAGAAATATGAAGATTATAAAAATTATATAAACTATTAGAAAATTATAGGGACTGAAAAGTAAAAATCTCCCAATAAAACACGGGTTCTCCAGTTTCCACGAACGGTCAGTGGGACGGTGAGGAGAACAGGGGAGACCAACAGAAAAAGATGCGGCCCATAAATTTACGGTTTTACCCCCGCGTCACGCGAGTCCATTGCGTGCACATCTCTCTGTTCCGCGCTTTACGGAACTGATGATTAGGGTTATACCCCTTTTAGGAAGGTTCGTGAGAAATTTTATGAAATTAATATTAGTTTGAAGGAGACATCAGACTAAATTATCTGTTTCTGAAACTAAGTTGAATAATTTGGCTAACTTTTGCAATGGCTTCTAAGTCCCAATTAAGGTTCAACAGTTTAACAACTTATATAATGGACAGATATATACTTTGCGCAGGTGAATATTAAGTACTTTTAATGATTCTGCCATCTAAATTTCTAATGGGTGATTTTTGCAAGTAGAAGATAAAACCTTTTCTTTAATAATAAGTATAGGCTAAACTTTAGAAAGGAGGACCATATCATCCCTTACACTGAATAAAGGATGATGGATCATAATGTAGCAAATATTAACAATTTATATTAAATTTACGCTCCTTTAGGCAATTCAATCTTTTCAGTTTGGTTTGATTTATAAAGAAGAGAATGGACTAAACAAAAAAATAATAATTGATTTGGTTTCAACACAAATCAAAACTTTTTAGACTTCAAACTGAACAAAATAAAATCAAACCAAATGAAGTGGTTCGATTTGGTTTCAATTTGAATTAAATAGTAACATCTCTAACCGTTTCAATTAGGGATGTCATCCATTACTGCCTCCATTAAGGGTCATTTTTATCATTTTTGTCGTTTGTCAATTATTGGAAAATTTTACATCTGGAACTTATTTTTAATGTAAAAAACAATTATCAATGACTTATTATATATTTTCCAATAAACAAGAGTGCTTATGAAACTCAAATTTAAAACACGAATTAGGCCATAAACTACTCAAATGTAAAGTTAAACTTAAAGAAAAAATAAATATTGTTAAGAGAATAAAAAATCCACTTAAACTTAAATCTATCTCTTCATATAATATGATACTTTGATAATTATAATAGCCCAATGCTTCTTTTAAAATCAATGCTTGAATTTTATCTTGAAAGTTGATGCTAATAATATATAATTTAAGACTTATTTGATATGCGAGTTAAGAAATAACACTATCTACTTTTATATTTGTTGAAATTTATATTCTCCGCATTCATTAATACCTTAGTTTCAATGATAAAAAGATCATTTGATTAAATCTATAACCTATGTATAAGAAGTAAATTATTGGGTTTTCGTCATCATCCTCCGGCTCCAGCTAACACCTCACATGTTTGCCATGTTCACCTGTTGGTTCAAGGCGCATTCCCCATTGGTCACCAATTCACACAAATGAGAATGGGCGGTGACCACCAGGTCCAGCATCATTTGTTTGTGGGGTGGGGGGTTAATACCAGATGAAGCAATCAAAGGCTCTGGTAGGTGTGCTTTTCTATGAAGAGACAACAAGCAACTCAGGAACTCCATGCCTCAAATCTTTCACTTGATATTACAGTTCAGAAAAACTAATATAAATCGCATCCAGATCAGTGCATGATTCAAAATACGTTTACTCAAAAATATACTTTTCAAACCTAATGTTTCATATCCTTTTCAAACGTAATATGGAGTTTAAATCACACCCATCATGCTAGACGTCATTTAAAAGGCATCCACCTGCATGGACGCGATTCAGACTGCTTGTCTGCTATCAGTTTTGAAAAACCAGATTTAACTTATTTTGGTCATAACTCTTCAAATATTTATCCAAATGATCTAAAAATTTGTCCAAAACTTGTTCTAGATGTCTATTTTATGATCATTAAATTTTATAAATTTTAAATTTTATTTAATATTTTTTCAGTAATTATTATCTCAACCTATGCAGTCTGTCTAGACTTTGATGACAGTTTGAATTTTTAGATGAACTTTGATTAGCCATAACTCCTTCGTTTCTTAGTCAAACGATCTGAAATTTTGATCACAACTCTTTTATATTGAACTCTATGTGTCTGAAAATTTTTATAATGTTTGAAAATTTATTTATAATTATTCTACTATTTATTTCATTGACTAAAATCCATTCAAGTTTGACATATGCAACTCAATGCTTTAAATCATGCAAATGATGTCCGATTTACTTGAAACTTTGTCCACATATTTCATTTGACATATTCAACATGTTCACTAAGTTTGATAATTTTCTGAATCTGTTTGCTATTTTTTACTTTATTTATTGATTTTTTTAATTCTAAAAATTAGTCATATTGGCTGAAAATTATAATGCTTTGTCCGAAAATTTTGAGAATATTTCAATAGCATATTCTTATGTTTAGAAATCTATTTGCTTCAACTATATTTTAATTTTCTATATATATGACATATTTGACTCTTAAATGATTATTTTTTATATAAAAGAAGCATATTTTGACTCATATATATATGTATTATTTTGTCTATTAAATTTTTAGATTCATGATAAGTTTGAAATCTGTGAAAATATGATTGTGCCATATTTGTTTGATATATGTTTAGACATTGTCATCTTAACGAGATTATAATTCATTCTATAAGCGTACGTGGATGAGTTCTACCCGTAGATAACGCGAAAATCCCAGTAATTATACTTTGTTTTCAATCATCCGAGATGGGACAATAAACTCTCCGACTATGCATGTGTCATGACCTTAGCATACTTACTTATATGCTATGATATTTGTTTGTTCGGCTTCTTATACAGTAGTTGGATGCATGTTTATTTGATATATTTGAATTTGATTTGTTTGGCACATAATAATGAAACATAATTTACTGTTTAGATCTATTTGATTTAACTTATAATTTGCTTAGTTTGTTCTTTTGACATCTATAGTCAGTTATTTTGATCTCAGTCTATTTGATTAAAAATCTATGTTTATTCTGATTAGTTGTTCTGACAATATGAACTTTGATTTGATAAACTACCATATCATGATAATATGTTCACTCCGATATGTTCAGTTTAATATGTTAATATGTTTTGATCATGGCTGGTAGACATATTCAGTTAGACAAGAACATGATCATGACTTATATGCTATATGTTAGTTTGATTTGTTCCTACTATTAAAAAACACATGTGATTTGGTAAATCTATATTTGACTATATTTTGTATCATGATATTATTTGAGTTATATGTAGAACTGTAAATCACATATATATTTAATATTATCACTTTTCAATTATTATATTGTTAGCATTTGGTAGGTTTGATTTGCCTACTGAATGGTTGTACTCATAAATCCTACTAACATTTTCAAAGATTGAGGAAGAACAGTTAGTTGTGGAGGAAGGCATTGCTTAAGGGATTCTACTTAGACTCATTTAGAGGTTATCTAGGATTAGAGTTACTGTTTTCGTATACTTAATGTAGTAGGGAATTGAGAGATATATGTAATTTTATATTTCTTTAGTAAGTTGAGAAATTTTATTTTCACTTCATATTTGATGTAATTTGAGGATCCTGATTATGACAATATAATGGAATATTTAGATTTAGTGATGGTAAATAGTATGTTGATTTCTTGGTTATTTATCTTCATCATTCATCTTCGATTTGTATATTATTTGATTCTATAGTTACATAACTTGAATCTGAAGTGAATCTGAATGATTGAACTGGATCAGAGACTTAACATATAGAGAGATGGGCCTCTATTCGCTTGAATCATAGAGAAATCATGATAATGCGATCAATCTTTTTTAAATACATATTCTTTATCGTTCCTAATTAGAGGATATTTGAGAAGGACATTATATATATGGTGAGACTAGTACATGTTACTTTTGCTCATCAGATGAAGGTGACTAGTATCTTAGTCATATGTGTGGAGACACTAAGGTGAACTTGTAGGTGCTCATTAGATAATAAGTTCACTGAACTGATCCACCACTAAATTACTAAATGATAATTTACTCAACTATCAATTAGTTAATTCATCATTACAGTAGTACGGTTGGTCTTTAGACATCAAAGATACCTTGTTGATGGACTGAGTCTTGACTTTGACTCACAAATCTCTAATCATGGGGACTTAATTAGTTAAGTGATCGGATCCAGTAAAATGTCTTTGAAGATGATTGTGTGGTTAATAAGGGATCATTCGCTCTCAGTAATTAGTGAGAGAATATTTTATGGAGAGATGTCCAGGGATTCCTAGCTAGGAATGTACAACATATTAGAAAATTAATTTTCTGATGATACTTTGAGGCATCTTTTCTATGTGAGTGAACAAATTAGGGTCTAACAGTTAAACACACCCTAAATTCACTTGAGAGCATTAGATTATATGAAGGATTATAGTTATATGGTAACTGATGACGAAAAGGTTCTATAAACAAGTTGCTTAACCCCAATGCCTTTGAGGATCATGCGTGTGGGTGCCGAAAATGACCTCGCGCTCAATATGTGAGCAGAAATCGATCCCTGGAACTACAAACCCCAAAATGAAATGAATGAACGAATCATGGCAAGATGAGTAAGAAAAATGCCTAAAAAGTAATGAAAACTGAGGATGGATGCTCAATTAAAGAACAAAAAAGGTGATCACCAGAGTGTTTTACCTCGACCTAGATGGACTACCTTGATCGTGAATAGCACTCCAAAGACCTCCTCATGCACGGTATAGCTTGCGGTCAACACTCCCTCCCCCTCGCCTGACTAAGGAGACTAGGCCTCACGCCTTGATTTCCTACAAATTTAACGTAACATAGTAACCCATTAGACTTGTGATTAAGTGCAGAATTTTTTAATCAAATAGTGCCTCAATTGGAGGATTCACTTACCAGTTGCATGGGTGAGAAGGATGAGTGACCAAGTGTTATGGCCACCTACCTTCCTATTTTTAGTGTGTTGGATCAAAATAAACCCCTTGCCTAAACATGCAATGGTGTGTGCGTTTGAGTGCTTTAAAGAATGGAAAAACCCTAGCATGTATGTGTGTATGAAATTTAACAAGGAAACAATAGAAAGGGATGAATAAGAGAGGAGGGTAGGGTCCCCTTTTGAGGTGGAAGAAGGGGATGCGTGGATGTCGATTCGATGAAGAAGTTCCTCCCTCCTAGAGCCTCCAAGACATTATGGTCGTTCCTTCCCACGAGCTCCAAGAGAGAGGTGTGTTGTAGGTCATGGATTCTCTCTCTCTCTCTCTCTCTCTCTTTGACATAAAATGAAGCCCTAACTCTAAGGATCCTCCTAGCTTCACCTAAGGATGGAAAAGATGTTAAATAGGTGGCGGAGGCAAGGCTAAAACCTTTGGAAGCAATTCCTACATGAAGAAATGGATGGAAATGAAGGAGAGTTGAAGGAGGGGCTTCCAACCAACCCTAGCTCAAATCCAATCAAACTCCGCCACTTATGCCCTAAATAAACCTCTTCCCAACCCCTTAGAACTAGAAGATGTAGAGGGAATGGTCAAAAAGCCATGGGAATAGCGCATGTAAAATATGAGAGCAAAGTTGTAACAGAACCATTAGACAACCAAGTAGGTGGTTTGTCTGGCCGTTTGATGCATCAGACAAAGACGACCATCGACTTGGCTATCTGATGCCGTTGACTCAAAAGGTTTAAAAACCTTAAAAAAATGTTTAAAAGGATTAAATAGGTCAAAGCTTTTTTAAATAATGGATTTTTTAAAAAATCCATGTGGGTTGAAAAAAGAACGAAACAAAGGACTTTCTTCTAATAAAAAAATGGTCAAGAAGAGTTTTGAAATTGTGCATTTTTTAAATATGGAAGTTTTATGACAACTGGTTGTCTGCCAGCTAGGTGGCCATCTGATGCATCATACGGGCATTGGTTTGGCCTTATGATGGACTTATTTAGGAAGGTTTAAAAGAGTTTAAAAAGTTAAAAATTAAATTTTAAAGGGTTCAAATGGGTGAGAAAAGGACCAAATAGGTCAAAACAAAGGCTCGTTAAATAAGTTCAAAATAGTCTATAGAATGGGCCAAAATTGATAGTATATAATGTGGTGTTGCTTGGCATCCAACTTGATCAAAAATCTAATCGATTAATTATGAGATGATAAATCGATAATGTATTTATCTAATATTCGATATTAAATAAATTATTTTAAGTCAGAAATGGGTTACTGATCTTAATGGGCTCAAAATCGGATTGACATCTAGGCGTAGAGGGTCTCATACACAAGATTCTCAGTCAATGGGAATTAAGTGAGAATTTATACAACTTTATGGATTTTTGTGAAAAATAACTATAAATTAGTATAAATATAATCTGAGAGAGAAATCTTAGGCCAAGCTCGAGGATTTCTCTGAGTCTCTCTCTCTCTCTCTCTCTCTCTCCCCCCTCTTTGGTTGTCCCCCCCATAGTAGGGGGTGCCCTCTTCCTCTTTCTCTTCCACTTTCCACTCTCGCTTGATCCGAGACACCACTCGTATGCCACGGGCATCCATGAAGAGCAGGAGAACATGAGATTAGGCAGTTCCCTCTGGAGAAGCGAGGAGGATCCCTCGATTGAAGAGTCACGGAGATACCACTGGAGGCTAGACACCTGCACAACTAGGGACATCTCTCCGATGGAACCAAGTTTCGGTTGTGGATTCAACTCTGCGCAAGGTGAAGATCGAATCTTCCCTAGTTTGGTTTATCAGAAGCGGATTAGAGGAGTCACACGGGATTTGTTTTTCTGCTGCATATTACTTTTAATTTTATATCTTTGTCTCCCATGCAATCCTACACTAACCGCTATAGATGCAGATGGCAGATTGCCTTTTAGTATAAGCATGTTTATTGGAAGCAACACTTCTGATTGTTTGAAACATGGGTTTATTTATATTATATTTGCATCTTTTCTTTGATGCAAGCAAGTCCTTGGTTGTAGGTGTTAGTCTTAGATGGCTTGCAAGCTAACATGACTTTGTATAATCTCGTTCATTTATTAATAGTATGACATTATTTCATTATGTGTAATTTGTTTTATTATCGTTTCATAATGAAGTCCGTGAATATGTGCAATAGTGATCAGATTATGATGATATCATATTAATGAGACTGATCACTTATACACACATATTCTTCATTGTTCTTAGTCGAAGGATATATGAGAAAGATATCAGATATCTGATTATACTAGTATAAATTACTCATGCTCATATGATGAAGGTGACTGATCTCATAGTCATTTGTGTGGAGACACTAAGGTGAATATGTAGGTACTTATTATAGAATGAGTTCACTGAGCTGATCCGATTGAATCGCTGGATAATAATGTACCTAACTGTCAACCAGCTTGATTCTATTATCGTAGTTGCATGGATGGTCCTCGGACATGAGACACCAAAGATACCTTGTCAGTGGACTTATATACTTTGACCTTGGTTTGAAGATCTCTATTCACTGGATTCTAAATAGCCAAGGATCGGGTACAGCGGATACCGTCGAAGGGAATTGAGTGTTCAATAAGGAATCATTCGCTTTCGGTATTTAAAGAGAGAATGCTCTAGATAGGATGCGTAAGAGTCCCTGACCAGGGTGGACAATAATATCGGGAAAAGAGTTTTCCGATACTATACGGCAGCATCTGATCCAAGTGAGTTGATCGGTTAGGATTTGACGGTTCACCATACCCTGAGTTGACTCGAGTGCATTGTGCAAATGAAAGATCAAATTCACGTGGTAACTGACAAAAGTGGGTTGCTTAACCCCAATACCTTCAGGGTTCATGCGGTGTTGTTTGGCACCGAACGTGATCGGAGGCCCGATCTAATTGAATGTGCGACATTAATTCGGTTGATTAATTAATTAATATGAATTATGGATTGATTAATTAAGTCAGTGAGGAGTCAGTGGGTTTATTGGGCTATTAACTGGATTGGTAGTTGGGCCTAGAGGGTCACATGCAAAAGATTTTCAAGACGATAGATTAAAAGTGGGTTTTATACTTTTTCGGTATTTTTATAAAAAATTGCGCGATAAGTATAAAATATAGCGAGTGGGCTGAGCAGGCCAAGCAACTGCTCAGCTCTGGCCACCCCCCTCCTCTCTCCCTCTCTGGGGTCTGCTTCGCCGTCTTCTCCGACTCCCGTGAAACGGGAATTCGACTGCGTGTTGTGGCAGTCGTCACGGTGAACAATGAATTGTTCGTGGGCTGCGAGGAACAAAGAACGTGAGGAAATCCGTCGCGAGGAAAATCACGTAGACTTCGCTAGAACCCGGACGTCTGCGCAGCTGGCTGTGTCACACTGACGGAACCGTTCGAACGCGGATTCGAATCCGCGCGAGGTGATAATTGATCACCCATTTTTCAGTTTTCATTTATCGAAATAGACAAGGATCACAGTATTTATTTTTATTTATTCCTCTGCGTTCGCGATCTTGAGAAACGTGAGAACCTAACAATGGTATCAGAGCCAGGTTTCATTGTTTTCTTGTCCGTTTCGATCTCCGAAATTGATATTTCCATGATATATTCATGCATCGTTTCAATTTTTACATTAGATCTGTAATCCTGGGATGATTGTTGCGATTAGATTGCTTATTCTACGTAAAAATTGAATTTTTGGAGATTTTTCTAGAGTTCTTCATGTGATGAAGAACGGTGCTCTTGCCGGCGCCGTTTAGAAGATCTTGGTGGCCGAGGAAGATGAATGGCTAGCCTAGAGGGTCCTAGGATTCTGACCAGTCACTACCGGCACCAAGGCCGCCGTCGGAGAGGCCATTGGAGGGGATTCGTGAGGAGGGGGGGGGGGTCTTCTTCTTCTTTTTCCTGTGTTGAAAACGGGGACGGGGAGGTGAACTAGTGCCCTTCGGGGACTCCACTAATGTTGTAAAGGGCGTCGGTGCCCAATCGGCACCGGTACCGCCGCCGAAAGGGACAACCCTATAGACGTCGGAAATGACCCTGCGCTCAACTGGTGAGCGGAGACCGACCTTCGTGGCTATGAATCCATAATTAGGATAAAAATAAAGAATAAATGACTTGATGAACTAAAACATCAAGAACTAAAATGGTGATCGCCAGGGGGTTTTATCTCGACCCAAAGGGACTACCTTGATCGCGAATGACACTCCAAGACCTCCGTGCGCAGCAGAATTTGTAGTCCACACTTCTTCTCCTCGGCTGGCCAAGAAGACGGGGCCTCACGCTTTGATTTTCTGCAAATTAACCACAAATTAAAACACCCATTAGACTCTTAATTAACATAGCATCTATTCATTAAGCAAAAGAAATGCATCAATTAGAGGTGAGCTTACCGAATGTGTGGGTGAGAAGGATGAGTGACCAAGTGTTATGGCCACCCACCTTCCCATTTTTTGGTGTTTTGGATCAAAATAAACCCCTTAGCAAGGATCTAAGGTACCTAATCATGAGTGCATGTGTATGCAAATAGAATCTAAACATGGACAAAATCCTAGACTAGTGCATGCATGCATGGGACTATGAAGAGAATGATAAAAATGATAAAATGAGAGAGGAGAGTAGGGTTCCCTTTTTGACATTGAAGAGAATGTTGCATGGGCACAAGATTGACGGCACATTCTTCCTTCCTAGAGCCTTCAAAACTCCATACTTGTATTCTTCCCACGAGCTCCAAAGAAGAGGTCTAATGCTAGACTTTGAAATCACCCTTTTCTCTCTCTTTTGATGTAAAATGGCACCCTCACTCTAGTGAACCCCCCTTTCTCCCGTTCCCAAGATGAAGGAGAGCTTAAATAGGCAAAGGAGGTCAAGTTAAAACCTTAGGAAGCCCTCATTTCGTGGGACAATGGATAAGGATAAAGAAAGTTGGATAGAGATCTCTTCAACAAAATCTAAGTCAAAACCAATTAAAAGTTGACACTTAAGCCCTAAATCACCTTCATCTTAATCTATTAGGGTGAAAAAATATGAAAAAAATGGTCAAAAATCCGAGAGAAAGGCGTAAAGACTTGGATAATCACGGAAAACCAGACGATCAGACGATCAAAGAGGTGGCCGTCTAAAGTATCATCAGACGGCCAGAAACCTGGCCGTCTGAACTCAGACGGCCAGCAAGGTGGCCGTCTGAAGGATATTCAGACGGCCAGCTGTCTGGCCGTCTGAACTTCAGACGGCCACTAGGATGGCCGTCTGATGGATCAGATGGCCAGCACTCTGGCCACTTGATGGACTTGTAAAAAATGAATATTTTTAAAATCCAAATGCAAAAGATGAAAAAGTTTTGAAATCATGCACTTTTTTTTTGAAAAATGAACGTTTTGAGACAACATTTCAAGGAATCTAAATGAGCGGGAAACGACAAAAAGATCAACACAAAGGCCCGTTAATACAATAAAACTCAAATTGGTCTATGGAATGGGCCAAAAATAGATGTCTACAAGTCCCTGCCGCCAAACTCCCTGCGTAGCAGGGAGCCAACGGCGATGCAGGGCACACCCGTCGGGGGGCTAGGGTTTCCTAGCCCGCTCGACGGGTCCAGCCTACTGGACTCTGGCCCGGACTAGCGGGTCCGAGCCAAGCCTAGTAGGGCTCGGGCCAAGTTTTCGGGCCTCGGTCCGATCCCACGGCTGGACTTGGTTCGACCTTGATCCGAACCAGTGATCCGAACCAGGGGCCAGTGGGTTGACCCCTTTTTGGGCCTAATTTCCCCGAGGCCTGTTAAATTTTTTAAAAAATGGATTTTGATTTTAATTAATTATTAATTTAATTCTTAGATTAATCAATTAAAGTTAATTACTAATTTAACACTTAAATTAATAATTAATTCTAATTAATTAACAACCATTATTTATTAAAATAATTCAAAATCATTTTAAAGTTCAATTAAATAATATTAAATAAAAAATTAAATAATTAATACTCTAATTGTTAGATTATTAATCATGATTAATGTTAGATTATTTTTAAATTATTATAAGTGTTCTAATTGACATGGAATATTATGAAAATTATCAATTTGGAGTGTGTGCACATGAGATGTGTGTTTAGTATTTTTAAATTTGATTTAAATTATATGTTTAAGATAATAAAAGAAGTTTTCAAAATTCAATCTCAATTTCAATTGAAACAAAATTTTTTAAAAATTAAAATTATTTTTGAAACTCTTTTATTTAGTCATGTGATGTACTTTTCATGTGTGGAATGAATAAAACATACGGTGATCATGGATATACACTTTTGAATATTTCATGTGATGATGTATGAATGTGGATCGTCGATGTATGTTTGAATATTTATTAATTATTAATAAATAAAAATCTGCGTATATATCTCTCTCTCATACTCCGATGTATTTTTTCCCTCCTTTTTTGGTACTCGTAATAATTTTTTTTCTATTTTACGTATAAATTTAAAATTTAATGTAATTTAATCGAGACGACCAAAAAAGGAGTAAGGATAATCTACATCTGCAACCAGTCAAATTTAAACAACTATTATAGATATGAGGCTCAAACTGAACTTGATTAAAATTAACCAAACTAAAATTGAACCATCGGCACGACTCGTTTGTACGCTAAGTCGTCGGGCCCTGCCAGTCTGATCCGTGGAGCTTACGAAGCCTACCGGCAGGATGGGTTTTCCGATAAATGACGGGCATAGGGGAGTGGCATTTCCGTAACTTAATAGCGTGACCCGCCGCGGCCACCCTAAAGAAGGCCCAGTGGAGCTCGCAAGGGGTTTTCTGTGCATTTCCTGTTGCATTGGCGGGCAGCCGCTGCGGCGGAAGAGCTCCAGGAGTCCGCAATGGTGAGAATCTCCTCCTCCTCCCTCCTTGATGCCTAATCCGGGGTCCTCAGTTTGCTCCCTGGTTCGTCTTTCTCGAGGAGGACGGCGATCGCGCTAAACCTAGATCTACTCCATGGATTTGTGCAGGGGAAGGGTACGGGAAGCTTTGGGAAGAGGAGGAACAAGACGCACACGCTCTGCGTGAGGTGCGGCAGGAGGAGCTTCCACCTCCAGAAGAGCACATGCGGCTCCTGTGGCTACCCTTCCGCTCGCATCCGCAAGTGTGAGTGTTATATCTCTCTTGGCTTCCCCATCAGGGGTCTGATCTGTAGCTCGCGAACTAATCACCGCTCTGTGCGTCCTTAATGTTAGTCTGGTGGTGCTGCCATGGTGCTTTCGGTGTCATTATTGGTGCTCTTTGATTTTTCATGTTAGTGTCGTCTTGCAAAGATTGTGTCTGTGTGCCTGTTTGTTTTGGTGAAAATTTATTGGAAAACGATGTATTGTGTGGATCATCCGAATGGTCGTACACTTTGCTACCTGTGCATTATCAGTAATTTACTTTCTTCTTGAGCAACTGGGGAACTCATCAGTTATAAGACCACAAGTTTCATCAATTACTTGGCATTACACATGAGTGTTGGAGAACTTGAATTCTGAGCTCCTGTTAGGATGTTTATGATTACTCCATGTCGGCCCAGAAGTGTGGGATCACCTTCTCCCACTAACATGAAGCTAGATAAAAATCCTGGGGTGGTAATGGGGAATGTTTATGGGCCATAGATTGCTTCTAGAATCTGACTTTGCCCTTTCTTGCCTTCGCTACTTCCATCTGTCTGGAGACATCCATAGAAGGTCTAACAGATGTAGTCTCCTTTAAAATCGGCATGTCTCTCTTCATTGTTTTTCTAATCTTCCTCTTCTTCTAAAGTTTGTCCTATTTCTTAAGGCAGTGGAAGTGGAAACAAGAACATAGATGTTAATCTGAGGCGAGTAACTGTGGGATACCTTTCTTTCCCCCGAGGTCAGGGAGTTCCCCTCCCCCCGAACCCCAAAGTCCTACATATTTTATAACCCAATACACATGAGTGTACTCAGGGGACTCACCCCCCGAACCCCCAAGGTGATGCCCAGTTCCCTCTGTAGAAACTGGAAACTGCTCCTCTCGATCTCGCTTGATCTCGATCTCGATCAGGTTACACTTCATGAGGAAACCAGAAGTCCCGCCACTGAGGATTGAACCTGGCCCCCACCCCCCTATCTTGGTACCAAGTGAGCCGAGCTTAGTTGGTGTGAAGAAGTATTCAGATGAACTGGTGATCAGAACAGAATTGGCAGCACCATGGGTAGACAGACATGTGGATAACACTGCTTCCCACGACCCTCCGTTTCATATCGCAAGAAAGAGATAATAAAATCATTGAAGAAGATGTCAAGAGCTCATTTAACATCATCCAGATCATGTATTCAATTTATTTTTCAATGGCACTGTTGTAATAAAGGGGACTAGGGTTGGACAGTCTTCATTACTCTCAGGATCGACAAGTGGAAGAAGTTTATCACTCGAATGGGGGTATCCACTTGGGAAGGGGGACTTCTTATGCATTACACTGCCATGTTGGTTCCTTCAGGTTCCTCCATGCTTCTTTTGACTGATAGTTGTACCCATGTTTTGTTTCCTTGTCAATGACTTGTTGACAGTTCGCCACCTTCCAAAAAAAACCAATGATACTAAAACTAAAACCAGTGGTGCCTAGGTTGATTTTAGACTTTTGCTAAAAAAGATTCCACACAAAAGTAGGAAGCTCCAAGATGTCTCTCCAGTTATGATTGTACTGCCTCTTTTTCTTTTCTAATAAATTGGTGCTCCAATCCAAACCATTTTTCAAAAAGACAGTTAGATGTAGGCATACATATAGATTTGGAGACAAGTATATTTGTCTGTGTGCCTGTGCATGTGTTAGTTGTCAAATATTATCACCTTGCTTGGGTGTGTAATTGGATGTGGAGTGGGGATGTAATTTTGTGTTACCTTTTGATGACTATGATCCTGTAAATAATTGCAATAAAATGTTATATAATAATAGTCCCCAAGTGTATATACATTTTTGTGAGGTCTTGCACTTAGATGATGGGAAACAAGAAGCTTCTTTCTCATAAAGGCCCAAAGGTAAGGCAGTTAGATGAGGGGGTTAATTTTGTCATTTTACAATAAAATTTAATTGTACAATTTCATGTTGGTTTGTTCAAGCAAGATGTTTTTAGTTCATCCGTTTCTCTTTTCATGATTGTTACAAGGCATTCACCTTATCTCTTTTTCACTATCGATGCTAAGCATCTCAAACGCTCTAATAGTTTCAAATCGAAGTCTTCTTTACTTAATGTTTCTTTGTTAAATACATCTTTGCCTAGTCATGTTATTCCCGGTACATTTTTATACCTCTTTCGTTTCTTTCTAATTGAAGAGAATGTTATTGCCTGCCCATTGTGTGTCCTACGTTGCTGGTCCATTTATGACGCAGATAACTGGAGTGTGAAGGCCATCCGGAGGAAGACAACAGGTACTGGAAGGATGAGGTACCTTCGTCACGTGCCTCGAAGATTCAAGACCAATTTCAGAGAAGGTATTCCTTTCATTTATCAGAACATTTATGTGAAGAGCAAGCTTGAAATTCCTAGATTCCTGACTTCACTTTTTATGAGGATCTTCAGCTAGGCTAGGTATTCAGCGGTTTAGTGCGGTATACTTTTTTAAGGATTTCAATTTCAACTAGCCTGCCTAATTCAGCGGTTTAGTGCAGTATCAGGAGCTGGACTTTGTTGGTGCTCAAGTGTTGTGGCATTGTTTTCTCTCCTGTTTTCAGGTACTCAAGCACGTCCAAGGAGGGCTGCTGCTGCGCCAGCTTAAATTGTTTGACTTGCTTCAGTTTGAAGCAAAAATTCGCGTCTCAGTTCCCTTTTTTGGGTTAGCTGGATTTTTGTTGTAGGGTCAGTTTGCATATCTCTGTATTAAAAGGGATGGCCTTTGTTGTGGTTAAAGCGTTGTGACAGCTTCAAAGTTTTCGTAAATGGATAACTTTTCCCATCTTGTTGTTGACGTTTTCGTGTTATCATATTCTTTACGTTTCTTCATATATAAAGGATTGTGTAGACAGAACCATAAGTCAAGGAAATAAACCGCCTCCATTGTTGTTGTCGACTAGGGTCAATTAAGCTTGCATTTCATAGATTATGGGATGGTGTGGTGCTGGTTTAGAAACGTTTGTTTAAACCTCTGTAAACTTTTGATATTACAAATACATTTTTTTAATTGAACTATTTTCATAGAAGTCCTCATAATCTTTTTGAATATTTAGAAGAATATCTTTAAGAATAATAGACATTTGAAGTAGAGAATATGCGCGAGAATATTCTATCCGTTCAACTTTTCAGTTGTTCATTGTTGCTATTTTAGGTGATTCGTCTACTTTGTGGCGGTGCTATGATGGTCGATCGTCCCTTTGCCTTGCTCTGCTGCTTTGCTATTCCATGTGGTTAAAATTGTCAGCCACTGTAGAGTAGAATAGACTACTCACTTGAAATAGCAACGGTAGGTAATTAGGTAGGTAATTAAGTAATTGGACGGATGAAATATTTTTTTGCATATTTTTTATTTCAAATATCTGTTAATTATAAAAATGTTTTTATAAATATTTAAAGATTATATGGACTTTTGAAAAAATAGTTTGATTAAGAAGATTTTTGTAATATTGAAAGTTTATAAGGACTAAAAAGTAAAAATCTCTTTCCAAAAATCCTAAGAGGGATGTTAAGATCCCCACAGGGGATTGAGAAGAAAATCCGGATGGGTCTTTTGCCAGCTATGTTATAGGTTATTTGGAGAGTAACTTAACAACAGAATTTTCAAAAACGAGTTCGGAGGATTTATTGTTATTTTCAGGCATTGCATTTGCTTCGTCTTTGATTGGAGTTTTAGTAGAACAGAGGAGAGAACTATAGACTGACTTCTCCTGTGTAACATGTAACGCCCTTTTTGCTGGCTCAGTTCGATTATGCCAACTTAATGTAAACTGTCGGTGGGGCCGTGAGAGTGGGAATAACCCAAACATCTTACGTCGATAATAGATAGTATGTGCATGAGATAAGACATGAAATAGATAATAACTTGTTGTACTATCAGGGATTATTACGCCGTATGGTGGTATAGCCAAGTTAACTTTTCTTTTTTGAAACCCTCATGGTGTCCGACCCGACCATACAATTCGATCTTGGATCGAACGAGCCAAAAACAAATGAACAATAAAAAATTGACCCCAAATGAACAATAAAAATAGTTCGATTTTTCAGCTTTTGTTGGCTTGTCCAATCTAAGATTGAATTGTAGGGTCGGTCGATTAGGAGGTTCCAATTTTTTTTTTTTTTTTTTTATGCATCTCCAGGTGGCGTAATAGTACCTAGCGGTGCAACAAGTTATTCTCTATGAAATAATAACACAACCTTTAGAGTCACAAACAAATCAAACTATTAACCTATTAGTAACTGAAATAAGCAACTATTAAAATTGTTTAAGATCTCTCTAAATTCTAATAAAAAAAAGATACATCTCATAAGCTGAAATAAATCTAATCTATATATCTCTTACTAACCTATAACCTACTATAGATATCCACGAATTTGAAAATCAAGCTTCACGCTCAACTCGAGCTCAACCTTAGTCTTACTAACAAATACTATCTGACCATAAAAGAATCTTGCTATACATCTTATCTAACCATAAGTATCAATTCTAGTATATAGTAACCATTCTTCATCTTAGCATGCTTTTTTAACCTTACAACATGATGACATAAATAACATACATGAACTTCACTTGGTTTAGTAATATGAATGTGAACATGTACATCATATTAACATCTTAAATATGACTAATTTCAACAACTAAATATGCGTTTTAACTTACAAATTTAATATGGAACAACATACAAACTGACTAGTATGATTTAGCATCATATGATCATTCTATACATGAACGTAAACATGAATTTCTAACATACTATATGACAGGATTTCATGTATTAACATCTGAAACTTAACATCATCTTTAACCCTTGAATATTACATATGATCACACATATCATATTTTTCACTTTAACAAAGGACAAGCAATTATACAATAACATCAAGTAACTTCTTCTTCTTTACTTAGTGGTTATGACAAACCTATTAGATCTTCGGTTGCGCAGTCGGAGGATGTTTTCAGATCTCACCAAGATAACATATAAACATATTTCTAAGATTTAACCTATTGCCTCAAGTCTCTTTCATAACTCCTTAGTCATTAACCGAGCATATGAGGAAATCTAGAGGTGGCCCTTATAGAATCAAAAGACGTTGCATCGCACTTTGGTCTTCAGGAAATCAAGAGATGGCCTTCACAACGTAGAACGTTGGACCTGATGCATCCACTTAACATCTTAAGCACATTAATCAACCTTATACATGCATGAACTCTTCTATTTAGTACAAGCATGATCTAATGCATAACAGGTACTCAGGGCATGAAACTAAATATGTAATTAACAGAAATTACCTATAATAATCAACTGTCTAAATCGCGTCAGGCTCAATTGATGCGATTCATGACGTAACTCTAAACATGTTGTAACAAGTCAAATCATGGTCTACGTATGCTCATGACATATTTATAGAAATAAACTAAAGTTATCTAGCATGATGACATGAATATTTTAAAGAATAATAATAGTATAAAGCACGATTTTTCTGCAATAACATTATTATCTTAGCATGGAATCTAAACAGGAAATAACTAACTTTGCCTGCATGATTGATTATCACAGGATCATAACATCAACATTTTCATGGATTAATCATGGAGATTATCATAACTAAACCTGCGGGAGAATGAATCACGTCGTTTATGGCTGACGCGATTCATGAATTGTGTCAACCTACACTGAAGCATTTTAGCACCACACCAAAGGTTTCCATAATGAAGAATGAAGAAGGAGGAAGAAGAAAGAGATCTAAATATGTTGTACATTATTCCAAAATATTGCATACACGTCCATGCATCATATACTTTGTAGTATATAGGAAAATAGGGTTTTGTACATAAAGATATTATGTTTCTGAGGTTCTTCATCACTTGTCTCTCAAACGCAGAAAATCCAAGCGAAAAAGATTGCCTCCGACAAGGCAAGGGTCTCAGCAACACACCAAGATTGTGCTCACCACGCGTCGCACGCCACTCGGCGCGAAGAACACGAAGAACTGACCATGTCTCCCTCTCCTTATCTCTCTCAAGCTCTCTCTAGGATTCCGGACAACTGGGAAACAAATAGAAGGCTAGGGACGCACTCAGGGGCTTAAATAGGCCCCTCACAAGAGTCCCATGCAAACTTAAATCGGATACAGAGAAGAAAAAACTGGCTAGGGGTCGGACTCAAGAAAACCATGCATCGCATCGGCTCGACCTGACGCGATTCAAATGAGTTGAATCGCGTCAGCCTCAGGTGACACATTTAAGAAAATCAGCGACATTTCATAGAAAATCAACAAAATTCAATAAATCCGTAAACCAACCCCATTAATGGCCTACCAGAGTATTAACGTGTCTATAATGGATCCACTAAGATGTTATATGTTACACAACATGCTTTCAGATTCTCTGTGCAATTGGGTGTCAGGGTGCTTGAGCAATGACTTGTAGAGATAACATGAGAAGATGGATGTTAGATCTATCTTAATCTATCTAAAGGAGCTTTTTGAGTAGCAGAGCATAAATGATAGATATGATATATCCAAAAACCTGTTCAGAGCTCGAACGGCGGAGGGATCTTCAGTGCAAACCGATGTGCTAAAGATGATTGAGTGGATTGAGAGGTTGGGTGTGTTCAGGGTTGAGTTACCTAAAGAGATGTGCACGAATCTTGTCCTCAACTCACTTTTAGATTCATACTCCCAGTTCATTGTCAATTTCAACATGAACAAGATTTAGGTCTTGCTGACAGAGTTGCTTAACATGCTGAAGTCTACAGAGGACAACCTTCAAAAGGAGAAGCCTCCTGTCCTTTTGGTTGGTAGGACTAACAAGAAGAGGAAGGCAATCCAAGCCTTAAAGAAAGGCAAAGGGAAGAAGTGGTACAAGCCAAAGCCAACAATAAAGAAGGACAAAGGCAAAGGGGGAGAGAAGGGTGATGCTTCCACTACCACCAGAAGGATAACTGGAAGTGGAACTGTAAGGAGTACCTTAAGGAGAAGGCTCAAGAGAAGGTGAAGTCTAGAGAAGCTGATAGATACAGGTGTCCTCTAAGCCAATCATTAGGCACCTATTATAATCTAGTTCACTAATAAATGACATTTATTTCATTATATAGATTGTCGTATTTATAATTACGCATAATGAAGTCCTCGAATGTATGCAATAGTCATTGGATTATAATGAGATCATAATAATGAGACTGATGACTTATAAACACATATTCTTAAGTATTCCTAGTCGTAAGATGTTTAAGAAGGACATCAAGCATCCAGTAAGACTAGTACAGATTATGCTAGCTCATATGATGAGGGTGACTAATCTAGTTAATCACTTGTGTGGAGACAGTATAGAGAACTTGTAAATGCTCATTAAGAAATGAGTTCACTGAACTGATCCGACATGAATCGTCGAATGGTAATTTACCTGACTGTCAACCGGCTTGATTCATCGTCACAGTGGCATGGTTGATCCTTGGACTTGAGACACCAAAGACATCTTGTCGATGGACTTCTAAACTTTGACCTTAGCTTACAAATCCATATCCACAGGATCTCTAATAGTTAAGGATCGAGTCCAGCGGAAGACCTTCGAAGATGATTGAGTGTTCAATAGAGGATTATTCGCTCTCAGGTAACTGGAGAGATAATGTCCTATGATAGATCCGTAAGAGTCTCTGGCCAGAGCATACACAATATCAGAAAAGTGTTTTCTGATATTGTACAGCGGAATCCAATCCAAGTGAGTTGACCATCTAAGATTTGACAATTGACCATACCTTAGGTCGACTCGAAAGCATTATGCGAATGAAGGATATAGCCACGCGGTAACTAAGTGAGTTGCTGAACCCCATTACCTTCCAGAATCATGCGGTGTTGCTTGACACCCAACTTGATCGGAAGTCCGATCGAATTTACATGAGATGTTGATTCAATTAAATAATTAATTAAATATTAGATATTAATTAATTACTATAAATCAATAAATAGTTATTGGACTTAACGGGCTGAAAACTGGACTGGTTAATGGGCCTAGAGGGTCACATGCAAGTTGATTCTCATTCGGTGGTACTTAAGTGGGAATTATATTGACTCGGGGACTTTTATGAAAAGTCGCGCCAACTTAATATAAATACGTGTTGGCCGTCCCCCTCTTTCTCTCATCCTCCTCTGGGCGCCCCTCCGGGGGCGTCGGGTACTGTCTTGTCTCCACCGCGTGCAAATCTCGAAAGTCGGGAATTCATCGTCCGTAGGATTCGGACGTCGTTGTGGCGAGAATTCTTCAGCAAGCGTGCTGATCTGGACGAGGGAGCGAGGACAAACCACCGCGGAGGATCACGTGGATACCGCTGGAGGCCGGACACTTGTGCGGCTAGCGGCATCGCCTCGACGGAATAAACACGGTGGCGGATGCGAATCCACGCACGCTAATTCGATCTCTCTCGGTTTTTCGGTTAGCGCTTTTCGTCCCGAAACATATCTACGGGCATCGGGTGGGATTTTATTTTCTGTTTCCGCTGCATTCTTCGCATCTCGCTTAGATCTCAACAGAAGTTTCATATATCTATATGATAGATATGAACTTGTCTGTTAAAGGTTCGACATCTTGGGTATTAGATATAGGATATGCTTCTCATGTTTGTAATATTGTGCAAGTACTCACAAGTAGACGAAAGCTGAGCAAAGGTAAGGTGGACTTAAGGCTTGGAAACGCGCAAAGGTTGCGACGCTCGCTGTAGGAATAGTCGACCTTAAACTTCCATCTGGACAAATAATTAGTTTACTAGATTGTTATTATGTTCTTAGCATAATTAAGAACATTACATCTGTTTCTTATTTCGACAGACTTGGGTACAATTAACTATTTTGAATAATACTTGTTCTATTCATCTTAGTGATAAATTTATTGCTAGTGTTAATTTGGTTAATGATATGTGCTTGAAAAGATTAAGGTTTTGGATTCAGTTATCGATTTTGGTGTCGGATCCCCAAGTTTGGGCCCTTGTGAGCCTAGTGCATAGACTCGACTTTTGAACGGCGTCGGCCGTGGGCGACACGATTTAGGAACCATGAGGGTGTGCCGCATAGATGGGCGTTGGGGCACGTATGTACGGCCTCGGTCTTATCGTCTGAGTAGCATCTAGCATGATCGACGCAATTCAGACGTTTGCTAGTGTACGTGTAAGGACAAAGGTTTCGGATCTGGTTATCGGGTCGGTTTCAGTGTCGGATCCCTTGCTTTGGGCCCTTGTGGGGCTGGGGCATGGGTTCTTTTTCGCGTCGACATCATCTGGTAAGGGGGACGCGTTTTTGAATGTGCCACGTGGGCTGGTTTTGAGCCGCGAGAGTACGGCCCCGGTCTTATTGTCTGAATGACATTTTTCATGGTCGACGCCATTCAGAGTACGACCCTGATCTGTCAGTGTATGACCATGTCTTGTCGTCTGATTGGCATCAGTCTTGGACGACGCGTTTTGGTGAGTTTCGGTTGACACTCCGAAGCCCTCCCTCCTTTCCTTCATTTCTCTCATTCTCTTCTCTCTCCTCCCTCTCTCCGATCCATCTGCTCCCCCTTCCTCCTTCTCCTTCCTTTCCTCTCCCCATTCCTCCTCTCCCTCTACTTCATCAACCCCCTAACTTTCACCACTACCACCACCATCTCCTCCGCGGCGCATCTCTCTCCGGACAGCGGCCGACGTCCCGGTGGAGTAACGACGTCTACGGCGGTACCGGCGACGGCTTGTGGCGTGCCGGTTCAACGGCTTAGAGCTCGGAGGAGTTCAAGTAATCGGTAGGGTGACGATCCTCGCAATGTTTTGTTTAAAATCATGATTTTTCCACTTTGAAAGCATGAAACATGTGTGGGTGCTTCTGTGGTAGAAGCATGTTCTAAGGATTCTTTATGAAAATAATTAGGCTTCTCCCCTACTTTATCCATTTGACATTTTTGTGCGATTTGGGGGAGAGATCCCACTTTGTAACTCGGGGGAGCCCAGAAGGGGAACCTGTCTACGAGTGCTAAATGGCGTCTGGGGACAGCGACACCATTTTAAATGGCGGCTTCCACCCGAGACGCGATTTAGCCTAAATCAGGAGATTCTGTCTCTATATTGAATGACGTCTAGGGACAGCGACGCCATTTTAAATGCCGGCTGCCAAGGGCAACTCGATTTAGGCCATCTTTCGAGGTCAGTTTTCATATGAACCAGTTTATGGGTCTTGAATGACGTCGGCCACGGGCGACGCAATTCAAGACAAAATCTCATTAATCCGTGCAATTAACATGTGTTTACATTGTTAGATAGTTTGGTTAATTGCATGCTTGAAAACGTAGTCGAGGACGAGGATTTCTACGTGATTGGATCGCACTGTGTTGTGTTTCGTACGAATGCATGCATTTCATATCGAAGTTTGAGAATCTTTGGGGGTTGTGTTTACTGCTTTATTTATATAAAATGCCTATATTTGTGTTGTTGCACTTGAGGGTGCGTAAGTGGGTGGTGGGGATCGAAGGATCCCTACTGAGTCAATTTCGATGAGACTTACCCCTGCGGTTTCCAAGTGAGGGTTCCAGGCAGGCGTAGCGTGGTGGGTGTTGTCACGGATTGCGCGCCAGCGGCCACTGTTCCGGTGGGTGTTGTTATTTTTTCTTTCAGGCTTGTAAGCTTAATTATTTCTTTTTAGTTGAAATATATAATTATTTACTGAGTCAAGTCGAATTGTAATAATTTTTAATTCCTACACTTCCTTTACAATTCGATATGATGTGGAATGTTTAGCTTAGTTTATCATCTATTTCCTAGACTTATCGAGATCCTGGTTTGGCTCCAAATTTTAATGATTCGGTACCCATTTAGTAATAGGATCTCCGATTATAGGGTGACGGGTCGTTACACTCTCTCTAGGCGTCACCCCACCACTTCTACACCGGCGCCGTGTCACTCCCACACCGACACAAGGTGCCTAAGCGCTAACAACTGTCACTCTAGGTCTACGGTCGCACGAAATACAACACAGTGCGATCCGATCACGTAGAAATCCTCGTTCTCGAGTACGTTTTTAAGCATGCATTTAACCAAACTATCTAACAATTTAAACACATGTTAATTACATGGATTAATGAGGTTCTGTCTTGAATCGCGTCGCGCATGGCCGACGTCATTCAAGACCCCTAAACTGGTTCATACGAAAACTGGCCTTGGAATATGACCTAAATCGCGTCGCCCCTGGTAGCCGCCATTTAAAATGGCGTCGTTGTCCACAGACACTATTCAAGACAGAGACGAAATCCCCTGATCTGGACTAACTCGCGTCTCGGGTGGAAGCCGCCATTTAAAATGGCGTCGTTGTTCCCAGACGCCATTTAACACTCACAGACAGATTCCCCTTCCGGCCTCTCCCAAGTTACAAAGTGGGATTTCTCCTCCAAATCGCATAAAAAACGTCAAAAATAGAAAAAGTAGGAGAGAAGCCTAATCATTTCCATAAAAAACCGT
This sequence comes from Zantedeschia hybrid cultivar, assembly GCA_030544215.1. Taxonomy (NCBI): domain Eukaryota; kingdom Viridiplantae; phylum Streptophyta; class Magnoliopsida; order Alismatales; family Araceae; genus Zantedeschia; species Zantedeschia hybrid cultivar. The sequence goes on from JARZZO010000014.1 coordinate 80,908,044, forward strand.
TTAGAACATGCTTTCTACCCTAGAAGCACCCACACATATTTCATGCTTTCAAAGCGAGAAAATCATGGTTTTAAATAAAATACTGCGAGGATCGTCACCCTACCAGTTACTTGAACTCCTTCGAGCTCCAAGCCACCGAACCGCCACGTTCACAAGCCGCCACCGATACCGCCGTGGATGTCGTCACTCCACCGGGACGTCGATCGCCGTCTGGAGAGAGATGCACCGCGAAAGAGATGGTGGTGGTAATAGTGGAAGTTAGGGGGTTGATGAAGTGGAAGGAGAGGAGGAATGAGGAGAGGAAAGGAAGGAGAAGGAGGAAGGGGGAGCGGATGGATCGGAGAGAGGGAGGAGAGAGAAGAGAATGAGAGAAATGAGGGAGGGTCCACGGGGTCAAGCCAAAACTAGCTAAAACGCGTCGTCTAAGGCCGACGCCAATCAAACGACAAGACAGAGTCGTACATTGACATACCAAGGCCGTACTCTGAATGGCGTCAACCATGCAAGACGCCATTCAGACGATAAGATCCGGGCCGTACTCTCGCAGCCCCAAAATCAGCCCACGTGGCACATTAAAAAACGCGTCCCCCTAACCGGACGCCGTTTGAACCGCGTTGAGCCCCATGCCTCAGCCCCACAAGGGCCCAAATCAAGGGGTCTGACACCGAAACCAACCCGATAACCGGATCCGAAACCTCAGTCCTTACAGAGAGGGTCACCTGGTGTACCCCAGGGTATAGCTAGTACCGGTGTAGGAGTGGTACATTCGGAGTGTCAATTGTGCTGGGGAAGCAGAACCACCTAGAGCTAAACAGGCCGGAGTAGCAAGCACGCTATCCGAGAGGTTGATGTTTGGTGTTTTCTGCGTTCGGCCGTGTGGTTTGTGTGTTTAGCTGAGGCGCTGGTTGTGGACTCCGTGGTGGAGTGGTTTCAGAGTTGTGCATGTTGCATTTACGAATGCATGTGTTTTATATCGAAATTTGGGAATTGTGTTTACCGCTTTATTTATTTTAAATTGCCTATATTTGCGTTGTTGCACTTGTGGGTGCGTGAGTGGGTGGTGGGGGTCGAAGGATTCCTACTGAGTCCATTTTGATGAAACTCACTCCTACGGTTTTCAGGTGAGGGTTCTAGACAGGCATAGCGTGGAGAGTGTTGTCTCGGGTTGCGCGCCAACAGCCACTGTTCCGGGGTATACCCCGATGTAGTTCTTACTTTTCCTTTCAGGCATGTACACTTAATTATTTCTTTTCAGTTAGAGTATGTAATTATTTACTGTGTCGAGTCAAATTGCAATAATTTTTAATTCATGCACTTCTTTTACAATTTGATATGATGTGGAATGTTTAGCTTAGTTTATAATTTATTTCCTAGACTTATCGAGATCCTGGTTTTGCTCCAAATTTTAATGATTCGGTACCCATTTAATAATCGGATCCTCGATTATAGGGTGACAGGTCGTTACAGTACGACCCATGTCTTGTCGTTTGAATCGTATCGTCTTGAGATGACGCAATTTAGCTTGTTCGGAGTTGACACTCCGAGCCACCCTTCTTTTCTCCCTCCTTTCTCTCATTCTCTCCTTCTCACTCTCTCTCTCTTCCCTCTCTTCGTCCCTCCGATCCCTCCTCTTCCTCTTCCTCCACTCCGGCTCTCCTCTACCACCTCTCACCACTTCCACCACTATCTCCATCGCGGCTTCTTCACTCTCCGGACGGCGGCCAACATCTCGATAGGGTGACGACGTCTACGATGGTACCGGCGGCGGCTTTCGATGTGGCGGTTCGGCAACGAGGAACTAGGAGGAGTTCAAGTAACTGGTAGGATGACGATCCTCACATGTGTTTCAAATGTTTTAATTCATGATTTCCCGCTTTGGAGCATGCTATGGATGTGTAGGGGTTTTGGGGTAGAATTGAGCATGTTCTAAGGAGGTTTGATTGAAATGGACATTTTTTAAAGTAGGAGTAGCATGTTATTGTATTCATGGATTTTCCCCTATCTCTATTTGTGTTTTTCATGCGTTTTGGTGGGGAGGGGACCTCGTGTTGTGGCTCGGTGGAGATCGAAGGGGAGCTTGTTTTCGGGCGTGAAACGAGTCCACTCAGGGTGACGCGATTTGAAAGGCGTCACTCAAAGTCGACGCGACTTGCGGCCCGTACCCCTGGGTCTCGAGGCCAGAGAGTGGGATAGGACGCTGAATGACGTCAACCATCGGCAACGTGGTTCAAGCCAGTATCTCCGGGTCCCGAGGCTTGAGAGTGAGGAAAACCAGTTATAAGGTGTTGAATGATGTCAACCTAAGTCGACGCGATTCAAGCCAGAGCTTTGAATTTTCCTGCATTTAATATGTGTGATTATTATACATTATGTCAATTTGATTCTTGTATATTCTTAGATAATTTTGTTAATGCATGCTTGAGATCATACATTGGGGTGGAATTTTTCATGTGATCGGAATCATATTAAATTGTGTTTATGCGATCGAGGTCCTACAGTGACAATTGTTAGCGCTTGACATCCTGTGTCAGTTTGGGAGTGACGCAGTATCGGTGTGGAAGTGACAAGGTGGCGCCTAGGAGGAGAAGGTCATCTGGTGTACCTCGGGGTAATAGCTAGTCCCAGTGTGGGAGTGGTACACTTCGGAGTGTTACTCATGACTGAGAGAAAGCAAAATCACCTAGAGTCAGACAGGCTAGAGTAACCAACGCGCTATCCAAGGGATTGCTATTCCGTACCAGCGGGTCGGTGTTTTACTGGTTGGCTTGGTAGCTTCTTGTGTGTTTCTCTCGGTAGACATATGGTTTATTTACTGTTTTACTTGTGTTTACGATGCCTGTATATCCATGTTGTGTTGCGATAGTGTGTGCGTGTGTAAGATGTGGGGATCGAGGGATCCCTACCGAGTCCATTCTAATGCGACTCACTCCCTGCGGTTTCAAGTGAGGATTCCCAACAGGCATAGCAGTTGTTGGTTTTGTCTCGGGTTGCGTGCCAGCAGCCACCGTTCTAAGATATGCCCCGATTAGTTGTACCTTTAATTCTGGCATGTACGTATAATTATTTCTTTTCAGTTGTGGATTATGTAATTATTTGCTGAGCCGAGTCGGACTGTAATAAATTTTACTTTCTTTACAGTTCGATATTGTGTGGAATATTTAGCTTAGTTTATCATTTATTTTTCAGACTTATTTGAGATCCTGGTTTGACTCCTAATTTTAACGATTCAATACCCATTTAGTAATCAGATTCCCGATTATAGGTGTAGACACGTTAATTTTGACATCATTTTGAGTAAATTTCATATCATATAATAATGCCTAAAAAATAGTCTGATATTTAATTATTAGTTAATTTTTATTAATCTTTATGAATTAATTATCTAAATAGTATCGGGTCAGACATACATATTTTAAGTTAATTAATTAAATTGATTTTAACTCAAACTAATCAAATATGAAGAAGTCTAAAAGACGTCGACATGTGTAGACGCCATTTAGAGTTTATTCCTATTTTGATATTTAAATTTGAATTTTAATTAATTGATTAATTAGTTAAAAGACGTATGCCAGGCACGACGCCATTTAAGTCTCCTAAGCTGTTTCTATCTCTTTTTTCGAATATTTATCATTATCTTAATTAGTCTAAAAGACGTCTCCCATGGGCGACGCGTTTTAGATAATTACAGATAAAGATGAATTAATCTGTGTTTATCTGTTTGTTAGTTAGATAAACTTCAAATTCGTTCATGTTAATCCATTAATAACTACGGATACGTGAACTTAAAACCTATAAATACCCAACCCCTTGGTCATTGAAAAGAAAATGATGATAGTGATAATTGAGTGAAATTGAAGCAAAGAATCTTGGCGACGACGTCCAGGCGCTGAAAGATCGAAATGCTGCTACTTACAGGAGTCTTGAAGCAAGCTACATCCCTTCTTAATTCTTCATCATCATATTAGTTCAAAATCTCATTCATCACATCACTCCATGCAACACACACTCACTAGCATTATTTCCCAATCTCAATCCATATTTTAAGGGGTTTAAAACACCATCAAACAAGTGAGTTCATTTGTTTAGTTGCATGATTAGAATTTCTACTTGAATAGAAACTACGTCTATTTGAGTTTTTATTGTTTCCTCTTTCTTTCACTTTTTGCAAGGTTCAAAGGTACAAAATGAGATAAAGAGGAAAGAGTCAACAAGGAAAAGGAAATCTGGATGATCCTCAAAGTCCGATAAGTATCTAAAACAAGAACAAAGTCAGAAGGACTATCTTTCTTCAGCCGACTGAAGGAGGAGAATCAAGAACTCGAACATCTCCCAATTGCAAAACAGGTAGGCGATCAATATTTTCTTTTGGAACTTTTTAATTAAAAGTTTCTGGCGATCACATTCACTTAGTTTTAATAAGTTTTATTTGTCACATAAACAACAAAATTTTCATGATAATCACACACTCACTTTGAGCACTCACAATAGGGTGACAAGTCGTTATAGTACTTATTGGATGTGGGCTTACGATTCGCTTGACCTTGATAGAGCTCCCAAGAGGAGCAAGAACAGTGTGAACCAAACTTACTTATGGCATTATAGGTTTGGACATATTGGTGAGAGCAGATTGCACAAGTTGCATAAACATGGATTCTTGAATCCATTTGATTATGAATCATATGCAACATATGAGTCATACGCGAGAGAAGAATAGGAGGAGAGGCTTTGATTAAACTAGTCGAGCTCGAGTTCAAATAGAAACTCGTTTAATCAAACGAGCCGAACTCAAGTTTTACTCAAGGTTCGCGGACTCAACGAGTCGAACCGACTCGGATCTCCCATGATCCGATACGAGTCGGGTTGATTCGTGCCGACTCGTGCCATCTTGTACGAGTCGCATGGTCAAATCATACAGACTCGGTCGAGTCGCACCAACTCAAATTCGTCCTGATACGGTACGAGTCACCCAAGTCAACACGAGTCGATCCGGTACGGCAAATCCTGGTATTACCAAACTCGGCTCGATCGGCTTGCGAACAAGCTCGAAATAAGAAAATATAAAATATTATATTTATCTTTGATAGTTTTTAATAAATTATTAATAAAAACAAAACCCAATTGTTCAGAGCTCACCTCCAATACCGAGTCGAACTCGAGTTACATGAATATTTTTTGGAGCCGAGTTCGAGCCTATAAAATAGGCTCGAGACGAGTTCGAACTCGAATATATATGAACGAGCCGAGTTCAAATAGTCGAAGACTCGACTAAGCTTGACTCGTTTGCAGCCCTGATTTGACCTGAGAGAACGAACACGGATCCACTTCCCAATGATGAAATTGGGGAATCAAGCACAAGGCCGCCGCTAGAAAAGGCCAAGAACAAGAACAGTGTTTAAAAGCTTCACGAGAAATTCACCATATCCAGGTACGGTAAGATAAGAAGCAGAGGCTATCGCAGAAGGGCCAACCTGTTACTGGGCTCAAAGCCTGGGCCCAAGGCCACTTGTAGGCAGCTAATAGATAATCTTTTAAAATCAATATGTATAGCAGATAAAATAATGATTCTAACTGGATGTCTATGGTATATTAAGAATCTGATTATTCGATTTATTATTAGCTTATAGGTCAGTTGAAAAAATAGTTGTGCTTCTATAGCAGATATGGTAATATGTCTGCCTTAGATCTATACCGAATCCAACTCATTTACACCCTTGTCACAAAGTTAAAGAGCAGGAGTAGTACTTGCCTGCCTATACATTGCGACTACAACTGCTAACTAGATCCGTGGACTGGACTGTGCCCTTTAAGACTCACCGTCTGCCTTGCAGGATAGTGCAGCGACACTGCATCATCGGACGATTTTAGGTCATTGCAGCAAGTATTTCTCATAAAAGAGTTTTTTTTTTTCTTTTTCGCTCTGTCATTGGGTCTTACATAGAAAAGCGAGTTTTCTCCATGCTGTCATTGGACATTAGGAGTCTAGGATTGTACTTTTGTGTTTATTATCGTTTACATGATAGCATCTAAGTTGACCTGTAATCGAGAAGATATGGTGGAGTAGTTTTACATTAAGCGAAGAAAAAGTAAATTATAAATATAATATGATGCTTTACTTTTACGTTGAATGTAGACAAAAATAAATTATATAATGTGAATCTCTCTTTATTCTCAGCCTTAAGATTTGGAGGTGATCGACCTAGTAACTTTAACGTGGAACATCATCGTCCACATTAGAATCTTAGACCATATATCTTGTATTTGTTATGATCTATATGATAGAGTTAGACTCGGTACATAAAAAAGATATATTAAAATAGTAATGACAAGGTCTAAATATGGGAAAGTTATTATAGTAATTTGTTTTTATAATTTTATACACAATGCAGTAACACTTCCATGCATCTAATTATCAAAAAGGCATATCAGATAGCGCATTAAAAAAGTTCAACTTAAGTGCCAATTTAAAATATATTTTTGAAAACCAAGTATGCACCAAGAAATGAAACCACAGAAGTTATGTGATCCACTAACCAGGTTATTTGTGTTGGAGCCTGGACGGATCTATTGTACTTGGTACAAGGAGTAAGATATCGTAAAATTCTGTTTTAAAATCAATGTAAAATCATCACAATTTTTTCTTTTATTTTTCATGACATCAGCTATAAAACCTTTAAACATTGATTTTTGATACTTTTGAACCGAAAATTGAAATTAGGTAAAAAAAGATGTGATGTAAGCCAGCGATTTACAGCATTTTACATGTTCAAAAAAATTAGCTTAATTGAAATTGGCTAGTGCGTGTGATTGAGGAGAGAGAAGATTAGGGATTGAGATAGTCTACTCTATTTTTGTGCACCGTTCATACTTTATGTTATTGGACCACTTCCCATGATGGGAGAGAAATAGGCAAAAGAGATTAAAATTTTCTTATTTTCAAGGGACTTGACCAATAGGATAAGGCGAAGATATGAATAGTGCAGAGAAAGTAAAGTAGACTGATCTCAACCCATAGACTACAAGAGAGAGAATGGGGGACGCTAGTCTACAAGTTTGGCCTCATCAAGCTGAGCTCTGGTCTACAAACTTGATGTATCGAACTAGGCCAAAGTTGCTTTATGGGTTTCATTATTTGCCTCAACTCTTAAGTAAGACGTAAAATTTATCAAATAAAAGTCATGTGATTGTTTTATCTGTCTATTCCTCGCAAAGATTGTTGAAGGATCACCCAAAAATGTGAGAGCGGGTGAGGTATGCACACTTCGATCGACGTTGACTAGAATCTGCATTTTGTTCTGTGGTTATGTCTCGTTCCTCCATATATACATTATAGGGGTAACTTAGCCATTTTTATGAGGATATCAAATATAAAAAGGAATCTTGTCATCAATCATGCGAAAGTACAGAGTTTTGATAGCACCAAGGGAGATGGGTGACTTGCCCTCTTGTTCTTTTTGCAACAATGACATGCTTTGAACTGATTTGTGACCCACCAATGCTTATCTTAAAGGGAACCTTGTAGACAACGTAATAGAACTATTCAGCTGGTATCACCTCTGGAGACCAAAACTGGGAAGCCCTTCTATGTAGAGTTCGAATCTTCTTAGTACAATGACTGATCCAGTTCAATTAATAATCCTGGAGGAGGGGGGAGGAGGAGTCCGCCAAACTTTTCAATTTTGACAGGAATTTTTTTTCAAAAATCCGCCCCCACCTCCAACTTCTTTAGTGCATTGACTGAACTCGGTCAGCCAACGTACTCAGGGATCCGGATTCTTCCATGTATGGTTCATGTGCGGATAGTAATCGACTGACATCATGTTGTTAGGCCAATCATTGGACCATCTCCATTAAACCAACACTCGGAGTTCATTCCCAAATTAGTTTTTAGTGTCTTTTCTTGTCCTCCCATTGGGTGCATTCCTCCATCGCTGTCTTCGGACGTTGGCCACCACAAGCGAATACTCTAACATAATTGGATCTTAAGCTTCCCAACAAAATAACATCACTTATCACTTTCTTCGTAACAACAACACGTAGAAGATTTGGAGAATTCTAAAGGATAACAATGTCTATGTATCCCATATTTTATTACAGAATTTATAAATGTCCTCCGGTCAATGACTATTTTGGATAAGTGGGAAATTCTTGCCAACATGCTACCATTTTGCCCCATGCTATCACAGTCTGATGCATCTAAGTTTAGTGCCTTGGAAAATTCTAACGGTATATATATATGTAAGAAATCTTCATCTCTTCATGTGCATGATATGAGTAAATATTTTTTTTTTAAAAAAAAATTTACGGCAGTAAGGAAGTGAAGAATCTGGAAATGAGTATGATATGGACTCCCATGTCATCGGGGTAAGATTTGCATGATGTAGGCAACTTTGTTCGCAATAGTGAATGTGCTAAATTAATAGTGGAGGGATTTTTCTTTTTTTAGAATTTTTATAAAAGCTAAAAGGAGAAGAGATGTTACATGTATGACTGCCATCTGTTCTATTCTCGAACGTCAAACTTTTGAGAGAATTCTAAATGCTTGCATGATTGTTTTCTATTTGTTTATATTAATATTTTTATTTTTTAAATATTAAGAGGCCTTAAAATTTCAATTAACAATGCAAACAAAGTTTGCAGCTTAATTGTGCCAAAATTTCTCACAAATCTAACTAAGCTGACATGGAGCTTGAATTTGATACATTTTCACAACAGTTAATGTATATACAGTTGTAGGCCTAGATTTAGTATGTACAATATTGCATTGTTCTGGATCCTTGTACTTGTATATATATGCACATAATACAAAGGAGAAGAGTGTGCTCTCACATTCACCCAATTGTCACATAGTATCAGAGCTAGCTTCCTAATTTTTTCTTTTTTCTCTCTGCTTCCGTCCCCCCGGCCATCGTCGACTCTTTTGCACAGTTGTTGCTGTCAGCCCATGCCACGCAACACGATCTTGTCCGGACGACTGCATGGTCCCTCTGGCTGCTCGTCACCGTGTTGCGCCCGTGTTGCCCAGGTCCTTTTACCCAGCTGCACACGGTCTTGTCGTCGTCGTCCCCGCCACATCCTCGATCATCTCGCCGTCGTGGCCTGCCGTGCGGAACGGTTTGCCTCTTGCCTACTGCCCATTCGTGTCCGAGAACGCTTCGAGGATTGCCCAGTGCCGCCCGTCCGTGTCGGGGGGGAGGGGCTCGAGGACTGACCGTCACCACTCGTCTGTGTCTGGGGGCTTTGAGGACTGCCCAGGCCATCGTTGATGATGCAGTGTTGGGCCAACTTTGAATCTACGTCAGTAGCAAGGCGATCCGTAGGACTGGCAATGAGTCGAGCCTCTTGTGAGCCGATCAAGCTTGGCTCTAGTTTGGCTCGACTTGGCTGGACTCAATGAAAGAAACGAGCCGAGCTCGAGTGTAAGATGAGGCTCGCTCCTTTAAACGAGCCGAGCCTGAGCTTGGAGGAGTTCGGCTCGCAAGCCGGCTTGTGATATAAAATAATATATTTAATTTAACTAATCATGTTTATTACTACCCTTCTCCAAATAACTTGGACCTATACGTCACTTACAGCACGTGGAGAGAATGGGAAGGTTAAGAACTGTAACGTTTCGGGTCCTTTTTTTTTTTTTTTCAACTCAGAGTCTGACTGCGTAATCTCGGAACAAATTCCACCATAACAAATATATATGATAGTTAAATAACTACAAAGTAATTTAAATAAATGTCATAACTATAAGTTAATCCAAAATATCCAAACATAGTCAATACTAAGGTTTACAAATTTTAATATATATTAATTTATATATAGATTCTCAATCTCACCAAATTAAAAAAAAAAATACATCAATCTCTCATTATCCCTACTACATCAAATCTAAGAAAGTTGCAAATTCAAATCAAGATAACCTCATGAAGATGTCAAATGTCTCAATCAGAAGTCTCCTTAAATTTCACATTCTCTTTCTCAGACTCTGAAAATATTAATAGGATTTATGAGTACAACTACTGAGTAGGTTTCAAACCATCCACATCACTTAATATATAGTAAATTTTACAAATCGCATTATACAATTATACTAAACATGATTTTACACAGTTCTACATATAGTTCAAATAAGAATATAATACAAAATATGATAAGATATAAGTTTGTCAAATTAAATGTCTTTTCTAATAACTTGAATAGATTGACTAACATATAGCATATACGTCATGATTAGATTTTTATCCTACTGAACAAATATGTTAGCCATGAACAAAACATATCACATATCAAATTGAACATATCGAATTGAACATATAGCAAATTTATTATGGCATGGTAGTTTATCAAATCAGAGTTCATATTATTAGAATAATTAATCAGAATGAACATAGATTATTAATCAAATTAACTGAGATCAAAATAACTGAAGATAAATGTTAAAAGAACAAACTAGGCAAATTATAAGCTAGATTAAATGGATCTAAATAAAAAATTATGTTTCATAATTATGTACCAAATAAATCAAATCTAAATATATCAAATAGACATACATCTAACCACCATATAAGGAGCCAAATAAACAAATAACAGAGTATATATAAGCAAGTATGTTAAGGTCATGGAACATGTATAGCCAAGGAGTCTATTGCCCACCTCGGATGACTGAAAATAAAACACAATCACTGTGATTTTTCCATTGCTTACGAGTAGAATTCATCTACGGACGCTTATAGAATAAGTCTCAATCTACTTAAGATAGTAATGGCTCAAATATATCAAACAAATATGACATAGACATACTTTAACAGATTTTATAATGATCATAGATCTAAAAATTAATTTGACAAAATCATACTGGCATATAAGAGTCAAAATACATGGTCATATATATGAAAAATCAGAAAAAAATTAATCAAAATAGGTTTCTGGTTAGAAACGATAGCCAAGGAAATTTTCTCAGAATTTTTTTTGATAAATAAACATATTTTTTGCTACTAAAACTAACTTTCAGAATTAAAAAATCAACAAATAAGCCAAATATTATCAAACAGATTTATAAAATTATCAAACTTGGCAAACATGTCAAGTATATCATATGTAAAGTGTGGATGAAGTTTAATAAATTTATGAATTAATTTGATTTGATTTTGAACTCGCGCTTTGATTCCAGAAATTAACAACTTAATATAGAGGATAAAATAAATAGCAAACATGGTCAGAAAATTCTCAAACTTTACATATAAGTCAAAAACAATATGAAAAAAGTCTTCACAAAATTTGGTGTTATTTGTGCATGAATCAAGTGATATAAAAAATCCACAAGTTGGAATTTTAAAACTACTTGGACATATTATATAGTCTGAGAAGAAAATTACGGAATAAATATCAAAAGAACTCAAAAAATTATGAAATGTGTTGGAAATAAATATAACATGTAAAATAGACTTTTAAAAATATTTTAGATTAATTAGACATCGTACAAGGAAGAACAAATATATGTAATTCAAGTGATCACAGTTAGAAACAAAACAGATTGAATGGATAGATTGCATATGCTGAAATAATAATCATAAAATAAACAGTAAATATGATCATATTGATGATCATAAAGTAGACATATAAATCACGTTCTCTATTAATTAATTAATTTTTAAAAATAATATAATTTTTAATATAAAATAGATAATACTTAGAGTTATCTACCTACCACTTGAAGAAAGATCGGTTCTTGATTTTCCTATAGCTTCCTTGATATCTATCCATAATTCTTCATATTCTAAACTCGTTTTCATATTCTCTAAACTCTTTTCCACGTTATCTAAACCTCCAATAATACAAAATATTGATTAGAATCAAATTTTCAAAAGAATCAACGAAGAAACATCCTCTTTCTCTCAAAAGAATAATATGTTCTTACCTTAAACTTAGAGCTACATGCAAGGGGACTTCTGTTAGATCCCAATGCTTTATTTATACTTATCTCCCTTTATAATACAACTATTAACATCTCCGTTCCTTGTTGGAGTCGAACTCCAAGTTCTCATGATTTAATCTCTAACTCAAAGTCACTTCCTAGCACAAATAGAACTATGTCCACACAACCTGTAATTTCTTTTGAAAATCTTTAAATTCGATCCTTTAAACGTATGAATTAGGAAAAAATGTCTCCTAAAAAGTTTTATAACTTTTTATTATTTTTTCAATACCACCAATATCACTACTTTTGTATATTTGTACAAAAAGTTATCTTTATTTTACTGACCTATTATCCTAAATACTCCGAACTCAGAAATCTGGCAGATTTTCTTCCCGTCAAAAGATATCATAATTTTAACTAGTAAACGACTTATTTTAAATATATGGTCTTCATAAAACTTCTAGAATTTTGAACTATTTTTTTAATGAGAGTTGTCTTACTTAATTTAGAATTTTATTCACAAAATTCTGCTTAAAACATCATGTTTGTGTTAAGTAAATATGTGTACAGAATCCTAGTTCAACTAGGATTCCGGTTATGACTTTCTGCCTACTAATTAGAATTTTGATCATACTCAAATTTATTATGTTCTAATTCTAATCTAACTCAAATATGTCTTACATAACTTTCTAGGTTGTAGTTAACTTTAATTATATTTTCTCTTGTTCTCTAATTTGAATCCTAGTTCTATTAGGACTTGTTTCCTATTGGTAACCCTTTCTAAAATTGATCATCGGTACTTTTTATCTCTAAAATATCTGAATTAGTAAAACTAGTCTTCTTCAAAGTTATAAATATTTACATGTTCTTTTCAATGGTGCCAACCATGCCTCAATCTGATATTTTTGCAGAAATTTGTCGTTATTTTATTCAGATGTTGTCTAATGCACTTAAACTCAGAATTTTAACTAAGTTAGCGGATTGTTCTTATTAGTATCATTGGGCTAATGGGCTTTCATAATTGGATTAATTTGACTAAATCAAGTTATTTAAACTCACTAATGAACTCTTATAATTAGTTAATTAATCTAATTTAAATTAACTGAATTCATTAATGGGTTGTAAAAGTACATGACGTAACATGAACGCAACCAACTTTTTTTGGCCAACGATATCGGATTAAACATCCTCCCATGGTTACTTCATGCAATGATGCTCACACACGTCTTTGGCACTTTTCTTGGGACATTTAGTCCTAGATCGTCTACAACTCAACTCTAGTCGATTTAACAGCTTCTTCAGAACGCTGATTTTCTCTCTGACCCTTCTGCTATGTATACTGCCACCGGTAATGCTTCTGCCTGGATTTTGGACTCTAGGACTTCCCAACACATGACCTTCAATGGCTCTATTCTTACAAATTGTTCTCATGCTCCTCCACATCCTAAAATTCACATTGCTAATGGCACTTTTCTTCCTATCTCTCAGTGTGGTTCCATCGCCCCCAGTTCTGATCCCTCTGGTCGTCTCACTCTTTTCTTTGTGCTTCATGTCCAAAAACTTTTTATTAATTTAATTTCTATTAGTCAACTGACTGATACTGGTTATGAAATCTCATTCATTTCTCCTTCTTATATTGTACAGGATCCGTGTACCGGCCAAAGGATTGGGAGAGGTCGTAAAGAGGGAGGATTATACTATTTGGACAAATTGCATCTTCTTTCAACCGCTCTTATTGCATTCCCTCACCATGGGTACCTTTCTTCTAGTGCTGACTTGTGGCATCGCCGTTTAGGTCATCCGTTCGAAGCTCACCTTTGTTCCCTATTCCAGTCTGGAGTCTTAGGGTCATATTTGTTCTTTGCATTTATTTCATTGTGAGGGCTGCAAGTTAGCCAAACACGCTGCCCTCTCTTTTTCTTCACGAGAGTATGTATCAGCAAAACCTTTTGACTTAGTACATTATGATGTTTATGTTGGGTTTCTCCGGATCGCTCACGCAGCGGAAAATAAAATATTAAAACAGCGATCCGTTCCCGTTTCGAAAACTAAAAACTACAATTATCGGATAATCGATTCTCACCGTGTGCGGATTCGAATCCGCAACCGTTCGGTTCCGTCGGTGCGACACCACAAGTCGCGCAAGTGCCCGACCTCTAATGAAGTCCACGCGATCCTCCTCGCGACGGATATCCTCACGTTCCTCGTTCTTCGCAGCCCATGAAACCTCCACTAGTCGCCGTAATGATCGCCGCAGCACGTGGACGATTTCCCGTCAAACGGGATTCGGAGAAGCGGCGAGCAGATCTACATATGTCTGGACGCCAGAGAGAGAGAGAAACAGAGGAGGGGCAGCTAGGGTTAGCAGCAGCTTGGCCTGCTCAGCCCGTTCGCTATGTTTTATACTAACCGCGCGGTTTTCATAAAACCCCCCAGTTTGTATAAAACCCACTTATTTATCCATCACCTTGAGAATCATGTGCATGCGACCCTCTAGGCCCAAGTACCAGTCCAGTTAATGGCCCAACAAGCCTCGTGACTCCTCACTGGTTTTATTTATCAATTAATAACCCTTTATTAATTAATTAATCAATCGAATTGATGTCGCACATCGAATTCGACCGGGCCTCCGATCACGTTGGGTGCCAAGCAACACCGCGTGAACCCGGAAGGTATTGGGGTTAAGTAACCCACTCTTGGAACCTTTCCACCGACAGTTACCGCGTGGATATAATCTTTCATTCGTACAATGCTCTCGAGTCAACTCAGGGTATGGCGAGCTGTCAAACCCTAACCAGTCGACTCACTTGGATTGGATGCCGCTGATAAATATCGGAAAACTCATTTCCCGATATTATCGTCCGCCCTGGCCAGGGAATTCCGCGCATCCTTCCTAGAGCATTCTCTCTCTAAGTACCGAGAGCGAATGATTCCTTATTGACACACAATTCCCTTCGATGGTATTCCGTTGTACCCAATCCTTGGCGTATTAAAATCCTGTGGCTAGAGATTCGTAAACCAAGGTCAAAACACAGAAGTCCACCAACAAGGTGTCCTTGGTGTCTCAGGTCCAAGGACCATCCACGCAACTGCGACAATAGAATCAAGCTGGTTGACAGTGAGGTACAATACCATCCAGTGATTCAGTCGGATCAGTTCAGTGAACTCATTCTCCAATGAGCACCTACAGATTCGCCTTAGTGTCTCAACACAAGTGACTTATGAGATCAGTCACTCTCATCATATGAGCAGGAGTAATCTGTACTAGTCTAACCAGATATCCGGTGTTCTTCTCGGATATCCTCCGACTATGAACGATTAAGAATATGTGTGTTTAAGTGATCAGTCTCATTAGTATGATCTCATCATAATCTGATCACTATAGCACATATTCACGGACTTCATTATGAAACGATAGTTAATGCGATTTACACATAATGAATATTATGCCATTATATTAATAAATGAACGAGATTTACATAGTCAGATTGGCTTGTAGGCCACCTAAAACTAACAATCTCCCACTTGGACTAAAGCCAATCACCTTTATACAATAAGCCTATAGACTCTAGGTGACGCTCAAACACAATTTGAGCCAACGGCTTTGTCAGTGGATCTGCTACATTGTCGACGGATGGAACTCTTTCCACTACTACATCTCCTCTGGATATGATCTCTCTGATAAGGTGAAAGCGCCTCAGAATATGCTTCGATTTCTGATTAGACCGCGGCTCTTTCGCTTGCGCAATTGCTCCATTGTTGTCGCACAATAGTGGAACAGGCTTAGAGATGCTGGGAACTACGCTGAGGTCGGTGATGAATTTCTTTAACCACACTGCTTCCTTGGCGGCTTCAGCTGCAGCGATGTACTCAGCTTCAGTCGTCGAATCAGCAGTGGTTACTTGCTTGGAACTCTTCCAACACACTGCGCCTCCGTTCAACGTAAACACGAATCCAGCTGTAGACTTGCTATCATTTGGATCTGACTGGAAACTCGAGTCAGTAAAGCCTCGTAGTTTCAAGTCACATCCTCCATAGACAAGAAACATATCCTTAGTTCTTCTCAAGTACTTAAGGATACATTTCACTGCCTTCCAGTGCTCTTCGCCTGGATCAGCCTGAAATCTGCTCGTAACACTTAGAGCAAATGCAACATCAGGCCGTGTACATAGTATGGCATACATGATAGATCCTATGGCAGAGGCATAGGGTATTCTATCCATGAATGCCCTCTCATCAGGAGTCTTAGGAGACTGCTCCTTTGAGAGATTAATTCCATGTCTCATCGGTATGAGACCTCTCTTGGAATTTTCCATGCCAAACCTTTTGACTATAGTATCTATGTACAAGGATTGGGTCATTCCAAGCATCCTCATTGATCTATCTTTATAGATCCGTATTCCCAATACGTAGGATGCTTCTCTCAAATCCTTCATGGAGAAGTTTTTCGACAGCCAGATCTTTACTGATGACATCATAGCTACATCATTCCCAATGAGTAGTATGTCATCTACGTAAAGAACTAGAAAAGTGACTGCACTCTCACTGGTCTTCTTGTACACACAAGGCTCATCTTCATTCTTAATGAAGTCATAAGACTTGACAACCTCGTCAAATCTTATGTTCCAACTCTGGAAAGCCTGCTTCAATCCATAAATGGACCTCTGAAGCTTGCATACTTTATCTGGAGATTCTTTGGATGTGAAACCTTCTGGTTGTATCATATACACCTCTTCCTCAAGGTTACCATTGAGGAAGGCAGTCTTTACATCCATCTGCCATATTTCATAATCAAAATGTGCAGCAATGGCGAGCAGAACTCTGATCGACTTTATCATGGCAACTAGTGAGAAAGTCTCGTCATAGTCAATTCCTTACCTTTGATGATATCCCTTTGCCACCAACCTTGCCTTATAAGTGTCGATCCGTCCATCAGCACCGATCTTTCTCTTAAATATCCACTTGCAACCGATGGGTACAATACCCTTAGGCAAGTCCTCTAAGTTCCAAACTTGGTTGGTGTGCATGGACTGGATTTCTGAGTTCATGGCTTCTCGCCATTTCCCGGCTTATGGGCCTTCTTTGTCCTCCTGGTAGGTTTTAGGATCATCATCCTCATTATATTCTACCTTAGGCTCACCTTCAGCGATATATCCACATATCGTTCGGGTAATCTAGGTAATCTACCAGATCTACGAGGCTCATGTGTGTGTACCTAAACAGATTCAGGAACTGATATCTCATCTGATGATAATGTTGCTGTTTGGGGATCTATAACCTCTTCCAGTACTATTTTACTCCAACTGTCCTCCTGGAGAAGGTATTCCTCTTCCAGGAAGACAGCTTTCCTGGGGACAAACACCTTTTGTTCACCAGGATGGAAAAAATAGTATCCAAAGGTTTTCTTTGGATATCCCACAAACCTGCATTTATCAGTTCGTGATTCCAGCTTGTCTGGATCATGCCTCTTTACATGAGCAGGACAACCCCAGACTTTAACATGTTTAAATTCTGGTTTCCTGCCTTTCCATATCTCATATGGAGTAGAGGCCACAGACTTGCTGGGTACTCTGTTCAGTAGGTATGCTGTTGACTCTAGAGCATACCCCAGAGGGACACTGGTAATCCCGAAAAGCTCATCATGGATCGCACCATATCCAACAAGGTGCGATTCCTCCTTTCTGATACACCATTCATCTGTAGTGTATATGGAGGGGTCAGTTGAGAAAGGATACAATTATCCTTTAAGAATTGTGTGAAATTAGTACTCAAGTATTCTCCTCCTCGATGTGATCGAAGAGCTTTAATACTCTTTCCTAACTGTTTCTCTACCTCATTTTTGAACTCTTTGAACTTCTCAAATGCTTCCGACTTGTACTTCATTAAGTACACATAGCCGAATCTTGAGAAGTCATCGGTGAACGTGATGAAGTAAGAAAAGTCACCTTTGGCTTGGGTGGACATTGGACCACATACATCTGAGTGTATTAGTTCCAAAATGTCCTTAGCACGTTCTCCATGTCGAGTAAATGGAGATTTTGCCATCTTTCCCATAAGGTAGGATTCACATGTTGCAAACGATTCGTAATCGAATGCAGTTAAGTAACTATGCTTGTGCAACTTTTGCAACCTGCTTTCGCCAATGTGCCCAAGTCTACAATGCCACATGTAGGCCTGGTTCACACAATTCTTGCTCTTCTTAAGAGCATTATCAATTTGAAGATTGTAATAAGAAACATCTAAGAGATATAGACCGTTGACTAAAGATGCCGAAGCTATTGATTTATTACCATAATAAATCGAACAACTTCTATTCTCAATAGTCAACCTATATCCTATCTTGTCCAAACAAGATATTGATATGATGTTCTTTATTATACTAGGAACATAATAACAATCTTCTAATAGTAAGGCGTCTCCCAATGGAAGCCTGAGGTTTGCTGTCCCAACAACAATCGTCGCAACTTTTGCGCCGTTTCCTAGCCTCAATTCCACCTCGCCTTGTCTCAGCTTGCGCTTACTTGTCAGCATCTGTGCATCATGACAGATATGAGAAGCACATCCGGTATCCAATACCCAAGATGTGGAATCTCTTACTGACAAGTTGATACCTATCATATAGATATCTGAAGCTTCAGACAGCTTCACTCTTCCATGAGCTTTATCATGAAGGAACTCCTTGCAGTTCCTCTTCCAGTGACCATACTGCTTATAGTAGAAGCAGTCACCCTTCACTACTCTTTTGCCTTTGTCCTTCGATCTTTTATCATTAGCTATCATCTCTGCTTCAGGGGCATCCAATGCCGATTCAGCAAGAGGAACAGCTCCAGGAACAAAGTTATTGTGCTCAGATCCGAATACATTCTTCATGTTTCTGAACCAATCCGAGTAGATTAGGTAAGTCAAAAGGGCATTAAATATGCCACGGAGTGGGTTATTCGACGACATAATTCCCTACAGGAGATAAGTAAAATCTATTTAGTAGATGTTCAATTATTAAAATTTAAAACAAGACATGGTCTTTTGTTCAAGTTTAACTCCCACTAATTTTCGACGGACTGTATAACCCCCAGTATACAGAACGGGAGACGCCGACAGTCTCCTAGTGGGGATCAGAATATCAATGACTTGCACTACAGCCTTGTGGATAGCACAACAAACTGTATACAATCAGAGAGCACCCAACTTATGTGACTTGCAACTCCTTGCAATATTTGATCATAGCTTCGGTCCCCAGAGATTTAATGACCTTGTGGATAGCACAACAAACCACTAATTCTGGTCTAAGCTAACCATCATTACGCGACAAGCATAGATTTGCATACAACCCTTGTGGATAACACAACAAAGCTACATGGTTCCTCTACCCCGATCATATAGGCATCTAATGCCATAGCCACAGTTTCTCCTCCCAATTAAGCAGGCCTTGTGGATAGCACAACAAACCTGCCTAAAGTGATTCAAATCCTATGACTATAACGATGGTGGACCACGCGGTAAGTTCTTAACTACTCGCGTTATGGCTTAGAGTTTATCTGAAGGTATTTAAATAACTTTTATCTTGGTCTCTCCTAAGTGATAGTATATATAAATATATCGTATATATTTACTAAATACTATACCTGCTTTGATTCATAATCAAAAGAAAATAATGCATCACATACATGTCATTAGTATGGTCATGGATAGCACAGTGGGTTTGACTGGAGCCAACAGTCAAACGCACACACAATCTAACACAACAATTATATTAGATAACCTGCAAACACATAGGCAAGAGATCTCCATCTTTTCGCCTTCCTGGTTGCAGCTGTGGATCGTCCTCGCTCCTTCTTCGGTTGCCTCGATCATATTACATTAATTGTAGAATTACATGTAATTAGAAGAGAGCCTTATGGCGAGTACAAGAGAGAGGGAGGTAGAAATACATCAGAGAATGAGAGAGGGAGAGATACGCAGATCTCTATTTATTAACAATTAATAAACATCCATCATTCATCCACGATCCACACAAACACATCATTCATAACATGAACAATTAAATAAGTGCATATTCATGACCACGGTGTGTTTTAAACATCCCACACATGAGTCAGCACATCACATGGCTAAAATAAAAGAGTTTTCAAAATAAATAATTTTCGACTTTTAAAAAGCTGGGATCCAATCAAAATTGGTATTTGAATTTTGAAAACTCATTTTATTAACTTAACATGCAATTAAATCAAAATTTAAAAGCAATAAACACACATCACATGCGCACACAATCCAAATTAATAATTCCATATTATTCCATGCTAATTAAAACAATTCTAATAATCTAACACTTAGATTAAACCCCATTAATATTCTAACAATTAGACTATTTAAAGACTAATCTAACTCTTAAATTAATCTAACAAAGTTAATTAATAATTTAACACTTAAATTAAAAATCAACCAAATTAATTATTAACTACTAATCTAACATTTAGATTAGTCAATTAATGTTAATTATCAATTTAACTTTTAAATTAATAATTAACACTATGTAATTAATAACTAATTAATCTAACTCTTAGATTAAATAATTAAAGTTATCATTAATTTAACTATTAAATTAATAAAAACAATAATTAATTAAGGACTACTAATTTAACATTTAAATCAGTCATTTAAGTTAATTATTAATTTAACAATTAAATTAATAACTAACTCAAATTAATAATTAACAATTAGATGTATTAATAATTAATAATCTAACAATTAGATTAAAAATTATTGACTACTAATTTTAACTCTTAAAATTAGATAAATTAAGGTCAATAATTAATTTAACACTTAAATTAATATTAACCTCAATTAATTCACAACTAATTGCTAATTAATAATAAATCCTTAATTGACATAATAATTCAAAATCATTAAATACAAGCCCAATTAAATAAAATTGAACAATAAAATTAAATTTCAAAACAATTTTGAATTTTAAAATCTAATTCAAATTTTATTTGTAATTTAAATGGGCTCATTGGGGTTTAATTTTGGATAATAGGGAGGAATCAACCAATGGCTCAACTGGCTTGAGCCACTGGTTCGGGCTGGTCTGAGCCAGGGCCCTCCTGGCTCAGCCAGGGCCCTCCCGACTCAGCCACCCGGCCCGGCCTGGCCTAGCCGGGCCTGAACCCCTGGGCCGGCCCAGCCCCGGACCGCCGTCCCCTACCCGAGCCCCTTCCCTGCAAACCCTAATCCTGCACTATGCAGGTTCGTAATCGGCGGCAAGGAAGGGAGTTGCAGAGGCCTCGACGGCCGACGGCCACCGCCGCCGATCCTGCCGGCGACTCCCCCGGCACCGGCGAGATCGCCAGAGGACTCGCCGGCGGCGCCCAAAGACACATTAATGTGCTCGAGCCCCTCCCCTTTTGTTTTTCTGGTTTTTCTCAAAAACCAAATTAAGGAGAAGAAAAATGAGCAGATCTTTGTGCCCTGTCCGGCTCGGGCTTTGATGCCTATTGTGACCAACCTAAGCCCTAGATCCTACTAGGCAAGTCAGTCAACATCCTGGGCATCAAAAAACTCAAAACAGCGTCGGGATGAACCCTGTTCTTCATCGTATGAAGAACACGAAAAATTCTCAAAAATTTGATTTTCCCATATCTAAATTAATCTAATTAACTGCATTCATCATATGAATATCGATCCAGCAAATAAATTGAATAGGTGCATGAAATAACATTTGGAAAATTAATTCGGAGATTGAAACGGGACGAGAAAAAGTGGAACCTGGCTCTGATACCACGGTTGGGTTTCTCGGGTTTCTCCGGATCGCTCACGTAGCGGAAAATAAAATATTAAAACAGCGATCCGTTCCCGTTAATAAAAACTAAAAACTACGATTATCGGATAATCGATTCTCACCGTGTGCGGATTCGAATCCGCAACTGTTCGGTTTCGTCGGTGCGACACTGCAAGCCGCGCAAGTGTCCGACCTCTAGCGAAGTCCACGCGATCCTCCTCGCGACGGATATCCTCACGTTCCTCGTTCTTCGCAGCCTACGAAACCTCCGCCAGTCGCCGTAATGATCGCCGCAGCGCGCGGACGATTTCCCATCAAACGGGATTCGGAGAAGCGGCGGAGCAGATCTAGATATGTCTGGACGCCAGAGAGAGAGAGAAACAGAGGAGGGGTGGCTAGGGTTAGCAGCAGCTTGGCCTGCTCAGCCCGTTCACTATGTTTTATACTAACCGCACAGTTTTTCATAAAAACCCCCAGTTTGTATAAAACCCACTTATTTATCCATCGCCTTGAAAATCATGTGCGTGTGACCCTCTAGGCCCAAGTACCAGTCCAGTTAATGGCCCAACAAGCCTAGTGACTCCTCACTGGCTTTATTTATCAATTAATAACCCTTTATTAATTAATTAATCAATCGAATTGATGTCGCACATCGAATTCGACCGGGCCTCCGATCACGTTGGGGGCCAAGCAACACCGCGTGAACCCGGAAGGTATTGGGGTTAAGTAACCCACTCTTGGAACCTTTCTGCCGACAGTTACCGTGTGGATATAATCCTTCATTCGTACAATGCTCTCGAGTCAACTCAGGGTATGACGAGCTGTCAAACCCTAACCGGTCGACTCACTTGGATTGGATGCCGCTGACAAATATCGGAAAACTCCTTTCCCGATATTATCGTCCGCCCTGGCCAGGGACTTCCACGCATCCTTCCTAGAGCATTCTCTCTCTAAGTACCGAAAGCGAATGATTCCTTATTGACACACAATTCCCTTCGACGGTATTCCGCTGTACCCAATCCTTGGCGTATTAAAATCCTGTGGCTAGAGATTCGTAAACCAAGGTCAAAGCACAGAAGTCCACCGACAAGGTGTCCTTGGTGTCTCAGGTCCGAGGACCATCCACGCAACTGCGACAATAGAATCAAGCTGGTTGACAGTGAGGTACAATACCATCCAGCGATTCAGTCGGATCAGTTCAGTGAACTCATTCTCCAATGAGCACCTACAGATTCGCCTTAGTGTCTCCACACAAGTGACTTATGAGATCAATCACCCTCATCATATGAGCAGGAGTAATCTGTACTAGTCTAACTGGATATCCGATGTCCTTCTCGGATATCCTCCGACTAGGAACGATTAAGAATATGTGTGTTTAAGTGATCAGTCTCATTAGTATGATCTCATCATAATCTGATCACTATAGCACATATTCACGGACTTCATTATGAAACGATAATTAATGCGATTTACACATAATGAATATTATGCCATTATATTAATAAATGAACGAGATTTACATAGTCAGATTGGCTTGTAGGCCACCTAAAACTAACAGTTTAGGGTCCTTCCTCTCTTCCATCTATGACAGGCTTACTGTACTATGTCAGTTTTATTGATGATTGCACTTGTTTTAGGTATATCTGATATATAAGCATTTTGATCTTCTCTCTATTTAGCGTGCCTTCTCTAAGATGGTTTATACACATTTCCATTGCCGCATCAAAGTCCTTCATACAGATGCTGCTCGTGAATATCTTTCCTCAAACTTTTGCAGTCTTCTGGCCTCTCATGGCACGCTGCCTCAACTCTCCTGTCTATACACTCCTCAACAGAATGGGGTTGCTGAGTGTAAGCATCGCTACATTCTTGATACTACTAGGACCCTTCTTTTCTCTACCTCTGTTCCTCGTGCATTTTGGGTCGAAGCCGTTCTTACTTTCTTCCATCTCATTAATATCACTCCTTCTTCTATCTTATCTGGTTGCACTCCTTATGAGCGCCTCTATTCTTCTCCTCCCGACTATCAGCCTCTTCTCACTTTTAAGTGTACATGCTTTGTGTTGCAACCTTCTCATAAACGTATGCCTTCTCATAAACATACGAAATTATCACCTCGCGCTACTAAATGCATTCTTCTCAGCTACATTACAGAGCATCTCGGCTATCGATGTTAGGATCTGATTGCTCGCGATCTTCGCATCTCTCATCATGTCACTTTTCTCAAAGATGTTCCCCACTTTTCCTTTACTAATCAGGATATTTCTTTTCTCAAAGACCTCCCTTCCTCTATTACGCTTGGTCTTTTGGGCTTGTTTCCTTCCATTGATTCTCCTTCTTCTCCTGCTTCCTTGCCTCCTTTGCCCTTGGAGTCCTCTTCTCCTTCTCTTCCATCGGTATTCGTCCCTCGCCACCTGTTACCCAAGTCTATCATCGGCGTACCTCCGGTTTGGGTGATGTTCCTAGTACCTCGGTTGATGATGTTATTACAGATACAACTCATCTCACCCCTACTCCTACTCATGCTCTACCGTCCGTAGATCCTCCTCGTCCCTATCCTCAACGCCAACCATTGCCCTCCTAATAGGTTTGGTTATGATGCGACTAACTTTTACTATCCCCAGTTTTTTGCCTTCCTTACAACGATTCACACCCATCAAGAGCCCAGAGTTATAGACATGTAGTTCAACTACCAGAATGGCGTAAGGCTATATAGGAGGAGCTTCAGGCACTTCAGCAGACACACACTTGGGATCTTGTGCCCCTTCCTTCTGGCGTCTCTCTCGTTAGTTGCAAGTGGATTTACACGATCAAGACCAAGGCTGATGGCTCTATTGAGTGCCACAAAGGCGCGGCTTATGACTCACAACCTCACTTAGTAATACGACATTGACTATGAGAAGACCTTTGCCCCTGTGTCAAAGATGACCACTGTTCGTGTTGGGTTCTCATGTTCTTCCAAATCTCCCGCGCAGCGGAAATAAAAATAAAACGGAGATCCGTTCCCGTTTCGAAAAATCTAAAAATCTGAAAATCGGATTATCGAATCTTCCCGTATGCGGATTCGAATCCGCAACTGTTCGGTTCCGTCGGTGCGACACCGCAAGCCGTGCAAGCACCCGGCCTCTAGCGGAGTCCACGCGATCCTCCACGCGGTGGATATCCTCACGTTCCTCGTTCTTCGTAGCCACGAAACCTCCGCCGTTCGCCGCAACGATCGCCGCAACGCGCAGACGATTTCCCGTCGAACGGGAGTCGGAGAAGCGGCGGAGCATATCCGGGGATCTGGTTTCTTCTGGGGCACAAGAGATAGAGAGAAAGAGAGGAGGGGGCGGCTAGGGTTAGCAGCAGCTTGGCCTGCTCAGTCCGTTCGCTACATTTTATATCAACTGCGCAGTTTTTCATAAAAATCTCCCGGTTTATATAAAACCTACTTATTTATCCATCGCCTTGAGAATCATTTGCGTGTGACCTTCTAGGCCTAATAACTAGTCCAGTTAATAGCCCAATAAGTCCAGTGACTCCTCACTGGCCTTATTAATCAATTAATAACTCTTTATTAATTAATTAATCAATCGAATCAATGTCGCACATTAAATTCGATCGGGCCTCCGATCACGTTGGGTGCCAAGCAACACCGCGTGAACCCGGAAGGTATTGGGGTTAAGTAACCCACTCTTGGAACCTTTCCGCCGACAATTACCACGTGGATATAATCCTTCATTCGTATAATGCTCTTGAGTTGACTCAGGGTATGGTGTACTGTCAAATCATAACCGGTCAACTCACTTGGATTGGATGCTGCTGATGAATACCGGAAAATTCCTTTCCCGATACTATCGTCCACCTTTGCCAGGGACTTTCACGCATCCTTCCTATAGCATTTTCTCTCATTGTACCGAGAGCGAATGATTCCTTATTGACACTCAATTCTCTTCTATGGTATTCTGTTGTACCCGATCTTTGGTTGTATAGAATCCCGTGGTTAGAGATTCATAAACCAAAGTCAAAGTACAGAAGTCAACCGACAAGATGTCCTTGGTATCTCAGGTCTGAGGACCATCCATGCAACTGCGACAATATAATCAAGCTGGTTGACAGTGAGGTACAATACCATCCAGCGATTTAGTCGGATCAGTTCAGTGAACTCATTCTCTAATGAGCACCTACAGATTCGCCTTAATGTCTCCACACAAGTGACTATGAGATTAGTCACCCTCATCTTATGAGCGGGAGTAATCTGTACTAGTCTAACCAGATATCCAATGTCCTTCTCGGATATCTTCCGACTAGGAACGATTAAGAATATGTGTGTTTAAGTGATCAGTCTTACTAGTATGATTTCATCATAATCTGATCACTATCGTACATATTCATGGACTTCATTATGAGACGATAATTAATACGATTTACACACAATGAATATTATGCCATTATATTAATAAATGAACGAGATTACAAAGTCATATTGGCTTGTAGGCCACCTAAGACTAACAGTTCGCACACTACTTACAATTGCAACAGGTCGCCGTTGGCCTCTCTATCAACTTGACGTGATGAATGCTTTTCTTCATGATGATCTCAAAGAGGAGGTCTACATGCAGCCGCCTCTGGTCTTTCTACTCCATCCGAACATATATGTCGTCTTCGTAAGATTGTTTATGGTCTCAAGCACGCAACTCGTGCCTGATTTGAGCATTTTTGACGTACGGTTCTTAAGGTAGGCTTTCATGAGAGCGCCGAAGACTATGCACGCTTTGTCCGTGATTCTCCTCATGGTCGTGCGGTCCTACTCTTCTACGTAGACGACATGGTCATCACTGGCGATGACTCGACTGCCATTGCCTCCCGCAAAGTCCATCTTCAGCAGCAATTTGATATGAAGGATTTGGGGTTCCTTCGCTACTTCCTTTACCTTGAGGTTGCCTATTCCTCTCGGGATATTGGCTGTCACAATAGAAGTACATTGCATATATTCTTCAGCGGGTTTCTCTCTTCGACACTCGCTCGGTGGATACTCCTATAGAGCTACATGTTAAGCTCCGCTCGACTGATGGTGTTCCTTTGGATGACCCCATGCGCTATTATCAGTTGGTTGGCGCCCTAATTTACCTCATTATTTCGCGCCTTGACATCGCACATGCTGTTCATGTCTTGATCCAGTCTGTCAGTGCGTCTACCTCCGTCCACTATGTTGTTCTTCTTATAGTACTCCGATATCTGCATGGCAGTATTCATCACTCCCTCCTTTTGTCTTCCACTTCTTCACTAGAGCTGCGTGCCTACACTAATGTTGACTGGCTGGGGACCCCATAGATCGTCGCTCGACCACTAGCTTTTGCATATTCCTGGATTCCTCACTCATCTCTCTTGGTCCAACACTGAGGCAAAGTATTAGGCTACGGCTGACACTTCTACTAAGGTTATTTGACTATGACGTCTTCTTCGCGCGTTCAGGGTTGATCTTCGTACTCTGACTCCTCTCCACTACGATAATCAGAGTGCTTTTCAGATTGCTAGCAATCCTATCTTTTATGAGCAGACGAAGCACATTGAAATTGATTGTCATTTTGTTCATCAGTATTTTCTTTCTGGCAATCTATCTCCCCCTCATGTCTGTTTGGCCGAACAGCTTGATGATCTATTCACGAAATCACAGACTACTCTACGATTTCGTGAATTAGTTGGCAAACTCTTGATCTATGAACCATCGTAAATTTGAGAGGGGGTGTTAATGTATATATAGTTGTAGGCCTAGATTTAGTATCTACAACGTGTTGGTATGCTAGCCTCTTGTCCTGTTTTGGGCCCTTATATTTGTATATATGCACATAATACAAAACAGAAGAGCATGCTTTCTCATTGACCTAATCGTCACAACAACTCTGACATGCACCTTCTGAGGTAGGGTAGGTAAAAATAATGGAGAAAGCAAAAAAAAAAAGAAAAAAAGAAAAAAAGAAAGGACGCGCGCAGCTTCTTGTTTAGTGCACCACTTGGGAGGTTGCTTTTGGCCTAATAAACGAGAACACAAACCCACTCTCCAATCAGGAAAGTGGGGAATCACGCATGAGGCTGCCGGCGGAAAAGGGCAAAAAAAAAGCGCCGCGAGAAATTCACGGAATCACGATAAGATACGATACGTAGGGGAGATTTTGGTACAAGGGCCACGCCACTTCCACTTAGCTTGTAGGCGTTCCACGTTGCCATGCCAACTAATGCACATTTGAGTATTACGTTTTGGGATAATTTCAGATTAATCATTCTTATATGCAAAATTTCAAAAGTATTATACTTATTTTTATATTATTTTATATACCTTATAAGTTCACATATTTATCAAGTATGCCATCTCGGTGGCATATATGAAATATTTATATATATCAAATATACCATTAAAGTAGCAATTTTGAAATTATATATATATATATATATTAAGATGGTAAATAAGATAATATGTAAATAAGTATGTCATTTTTGAAATTTAACATGTAAGAGTAGTTAATATGAAATTAACCCTTACATTTAATATAATATTAAACTTTATATGAATATTAAACAAAAGCAAAGTATTGATATTGTATATTAATTTTGAGCGGGTATGAAGGGCAGAAGGTGAGAGAGCAGAGGGGCAAAAGAAGGATAGGAGGGAGAACTTTTATACTCAAATCATGAATTATGATGTTTTTACCATAAGCCCGGAGTCTCAGACCTTTGATATGTGAACAATAGTATATCCAAGCACCTAAGGGTTAATTTCATAAATCTTCCTAATATACAAAACAACAGATATATTCCTCTTATTTACGCAATATTATATATACTCTTGTTACGACACATTTACTCTCTGTTATTTTAACCAAGGTGATAAAAGATGATAATGTCCTTTGTCTAACTGTTGATGGTTACTTTCTAACGATTATAGAGAATAATCTAAGTATACTCTCACAATCTTGAACGGACATTAACCTTAGTGGTAATTTTGTTTTTTATATTATTTTAACGAGGATATATATATGATATTTCGTAAATAAGAGGAATATATTTAATATTTTACTATAGGGAGAATATATATGAAATTAACCCATATAAATATTTCCAGGCAATGCTTGGAAATGCCCCGTCTAAATGTAAATTTTAACAGATTTATAAATTGACAAATCTTAAGAATCTACCCAAACTCCATACCCAAACATTCGACCTGAATGCTAGACTAGATTGAGGATTAGATGGGTACTTATGTAATTTATCTTCTACTCGCAAGCAACAATGCAAACGTGTCAAACTCGATGTGTGATTCAATCATTCAAGATATATGTGTGACCTTATCCACCGTACTATCCATTAAGAAGGATTGTCTATTCATTGACTTACAAATTAATGATCAATTAAAAAATCAAGTTATTGATGTACTATATACATTTGATTTGCAAGAAATTGCAGCTATTATCTTATTCACAATATATATTAATTTTAAAATAAGAGTTTTTACAAATAACATCATTAAAGATTATATATTTATAGATAGTTCCTTATATAATTCATATTTAGTACTAACAAATTTTTGGATAGATGTTTATGCTTTTTTTCTTGTAAGGTGTTTGTATTTTAACTGGGGCTATTATTACTATTTTTATTTAATAACTTTCATATATTCTAGGTAAGATGACAATATTTTACTTCAGATGAAATTTAGAGTAACCCACATGATAAAACGGGTCATACGTAAATACCATCATAATTAAGGGGGGTTACATACAAATATGAGTCATACAACAAGTTATATACAATTACAAAGTCTTCTAGGGAGTTATTTGCAAAAGGTCTTAAAAATATTTGTTAACTAACTTATAAACTAATGATAATGGATCCAATAATCACATTACGCGCCAGGCGTATGAATTCTGTCTTTGAAACTGTGTGCTGACCAAAAGATCGCAAAACCCTCCCTCTCTCTCTCTCTCTCTCTCAGCCTTCTTCGTTGCCGGCGTCGTCGTGCTCCACCCTGCTGCCGCCGTCGCTGTAGCAGCAGCTCACCATCTCCTCCCTTGGCTTTTCCTTCCATCTGGTAACTACTCGCCGAGGGTCCCTTCTGTTCTCCGCCAAGGCCGACGGAAACCCGATGCTTTGGTTTCGTCGTAGCCGTTTGCTTGCTATTTCGTCCTCTTCTCCATGCGTGGAATCCCTGAACAGCGGCACCCTTTGTTCTTTTTCTAGTTCAATCGGCAGAAATGCCATTCCTTTTTTGTAATGATCTCCCTCTTTCTTATCTACAGCCAATTTGGACTGGGAAGTTTCTGGGTATTTTAGCATTTTCGGGGGACCAAGGAAGAACAGCAAGCGGGACTTTTAGAGGTGGTTTTAGGTGCACGTACTCAGCTCAGGGAGGGAGCTGGTGTTTGGAGATTCCAATTCCTTTCAGCTCGTCGTTATTTTCTCCTTCTTGGAGTATTTCTGGTCGAGGAATGGTAGAGATGGGAAAAGTTTCTGCTTATGAGATTACAGCTAGGTAGGGAGTTCTCAACTTGTCTGCCACAGTCTTGTTCGGGCGATTAAAGGATATGCTTTTTGGGGCGTTTAGTTTCCTCCTTGCTGCTGTCTGGTTTAATTTGGAGCGGTGGGGTATGCAGATTCTCAATTGGGTTTTCCTTTTGTAATTGGTCGTCTTTTTTCTTTTGGTTTCGGAAGGGGTAGAAAGATATTACTGATCTCATTTGAGTTCTTAATTTTTAACTTCTTGATAAAAAAATGAAGCCTTTTTTTCTTTCATGTTTTTTTCCTGTATTATATGTCCATGATCGTATTGTGTTACAGAATCTGGATTCCATTTTGCGTTGTCTGTTTTCTCCTGCAATTGGTGGAGCTGCTCCTGGGGCTTGATCCTCTGGGAAAAACGAAAGAGTTGATGTTGATGGTATCTGTGTTAGTATTGTTCAATGCTTATTCAACTTCACCGCTGGTTCTGATTAGTTTCCTTTTCTTTAGTTATCTTTTGACTTGTTGATTGTGAATTGTGATTACTCAATTATGTTGGGGCCGGCTATAATGTGCTGCGGGGCGCATCTAACTTAGATGTCCTCCTCCCCGAACCCCCCTCCTCCCTATGTTTTTTTTTTAAAAAGTTATCAAAAAATTTAAGATATTCAAGTACACCCCCCCCCTTCCCAGCATGTTTCCATCCCTTGGGTTTTAATTTTCACCGTCCGATCGAAAAACTCAACTGTAGCTGTTTAATCGAGAGCGTCCTTCATTGGGGGTCAAAACTAAAATCCCAAGGGACGAAATCAACCCTAAGTGTTAATCTGACTAATTTCCTATTTTTTGACTATTTTTTCTAGACTTTTTAATAATATTTTTGGCATGCACTCAATCAGATGGCTAGCGATTAACTTTCACGATCGGACGGCTGAAAATTAAAGTCCCAGGGATGGGAATAACCTTAAAGGGTCTAATTGAATATTTAAAAGTTTTTGACAATTTTTATTTATTTTTTAACATGGAGAGAGGGGGGGGGGTGTTCGTGTGTGTGTGTGTGTGTGTGTGTGTGGTGGGGGGATGGGGAGCATCCAACTTAGATGCACCCCAGAGAGCGTTTGATCCTTTCCCAGAAAATTAAAGCCCCAGAGATGGGAACAACCCTAAGGGGTCTAATTGAATATTTAAATCTTTTGATAATTTTTATTTTTTTAAAACCATGGAGAGGGAGGGGGGTTGGGGGGGTGGGGGCATCTTAGATTGAGTGTGCTCCAAAAAATATTGTTAAAAATATTAAAAATAGTTAAAAAATAAATAGTTAGTTAGATTAACCCTTAGGATTGATCGCATCCCTTGGGGTTTTAGTTGGCCAATGAAGGATGCACTCAATTGGATGGTTGTGATTGAGTTTTTCAGTCGGACGATGAAAATGAAACCCCAAGGGGTGGAAACAACCCTAAGGGGGTAATTGAATATTTTAATTTTTTTAGTGATTTTTCTTTTTTAAACATTGGGAGAAGGGGGATCTGAGTTGTATCAGTCCAAGTTGGTACAACTTAGCTTAACTGACATGAGTAGCCTGAGTTAGGCTGATTCATGCCAATTTCTCATCAAATTGGGCCTTCTTTTTCAAATTCTTCAATTTTATAAGTAAATATGACATAAATGGCCTTGTAATGTGAGTGTTTCAATAATGACATGACTTTAAAATTTAAACCAAATTTAAGAGGATTCTAGCCTATTAAATGAAATGAACTTAAGTTACTAATTATCATACGAACTAAAATTTATGAGAAATAGTCAACATGTACATTAAAGATACAACAAACTCATCAATCATGGAAATGAAAGATATAACAAACAGTACAAACTTAATTTTAATGCAAAGTCCATGCAAGGGTCTCAGTCATCCTCATCAAAGTCATCTGATGAAACAAAGGATCCCTGATATGGTCCACCAAAGTCTAACTCTAGCTAAGTAGGGGGTGGTACATGTGGTTGCCTCTAGATGGATCTCATCATTTGAACAAAGGATAGCGAGTTTACAACAATATATGGAATATGAAAGTCCAATAAAAGGCTCTTACTGCATCCATGACCTCCATCATGGAGCCTCTTGCTGACGAATATGAAGACGAAGACAGTCAATTGGAAGATGTAGATGGTTTAGTGGAGGTTTGTGCGGTGTGCTCTATAGTGTAATCCTTGCCCTTGATGCATGTGTCTCTGAAATTGTGTGACAGGAAGATGTACTGTTGCTTTCTTTTTTGTATTTTAGATTTTTTTTAATAAAAAAGTGATTATTTTATTAAATTATTTAATTGTTAAATAAAATAAATTTTATAAGTTTAACTTTCATATAAAAATTTGTACCATTAGCATATTATTTATTATTTTTAGATTTTTTTATAATTTTAATATAAATCTATAGCCTATTTCCATTTATTTGTACCATTAGCATAGTATTTGTAATTTTTAGATTTTTATAATTTTAAATTTGGTAATTATTCAATCATTGAATAAATCAAATTTAGTAAAACTGAAGTTTGATGATCTACAACAATGCGGAGAAAGTAGATTCATGGCCATTTGTACTGTATTTCTATTTTTCTACTTTTAGATTTTAGATTTTTTATTTTTTCAAGATTTTCTCTAAAATTCCCTTATCCACTTCAAATTCATTGAAATCTAAGTTCTTGATTGTTTCAAATGAGTAGAAATGTCATATAAGTAGATTATCCATCCTCTTACATCTTTAATAATATCACAAAAACAAAAAAAATGAGACCTAGTTTAAACTTTTTTGGGTTCGGAGGAACATACCTTGCCTTTGAATCCAAAGAGAACTGGGTGGAACGCCCTTCAATGTTCTTGAAAGTGGATGCAAAGTGACCCCAAACCTTGATTCAAAGTTTTCAACTGAAAATATAGTAAAACGGGGCTTGGGCGAAGGGGGAAGGAGGAGAGCTCTGATTGTTTCCATTCACAGTGAAATGTGCAAAACAGAAACATCACAGACATAGAGAAACTAAACATTTCGAGGTATATCATATTGGATTGTCGTGTTTCGGTCCATATCATGCTGGATTGCAACGACTCAAAACGTTTCAAATTGACTCAATACATATTGTGTGAGTTGATTCAAGTTGGTTGAGTCAAGTTGAGCCATATAAGGGCCCGGCCGAATCCACAAGTCAGAGTGTGCTTATGGCTTAGAACCTTGAAAAACCAATATGACACACGAGGCATACTAAGTCGCACCCAGTCGGCAAGCCCTTGTATATATAGCAACACCCCCCCCCCACCCCACCCCACAAAAAAATAAAAATAAAAATAAAAATGCAGGTACGTTCGATCTACCCCCTTCAGCAAATGATATTATACAGTCAGGGCAGTTGTAATTCCCCAATCATCCATAATCAACCATATGTAGCATGTTTAATGATTGGATGCCCCACCGCTTGTTGGAACCTTTTTTTAAACAAAAAGGGGGCAAAAGGGAGGGGGAGAAGCCCCCCCCTCCCCCCACCGGTTGGGGAACCCCCCACCGGTTCCAAGAGGGAAACCGGTGGGGGGGGGGGGGGAGAGAGGCTCCCTCCCTCTCTTTCTCCTTTAAAAAAATTCAGAATGGGGGGGGAGTTAATTAAAAAGAGGGGAGTTAAATGGGGGATCTTAACCCCATTCACATGGGTTGAGAATCCCATGCAGAAACCCTCCTAAATCCTATCCCAAACCCCTTTCACATGGGGCCAAAACATAAAGTTAATGGGGTTAAACCCCTTTCACACCTATCCCAAACCTGCAATTAATGGGCAAAACCCCCTTTCACACTTGGCCAAAGTCTGAAATCAAGGGGCTAAACCCCTTTCACACTTGGCCAAAACCCAAAACCTGGCCCAAAGCTCATTAAGAGCCAAAAAGGAGGTAAAAGAGGAGCATGGGGAGGGGAGAACCCCCCCCACCGGTTGCCCAAAACCGGTGGGGGAGACCCCCCACCGGTTCCCAACCGGTGGGGGGTCCAACCGGTGGCCATCCCCCCACCGGTTGGAACCGGTGGGGGTGCCCACTTTCCCCCCTCTCTCTCCTTTATTTGCTCTCTCTCTCTCACTCCTGGGCCACCTATTGGCTATTGGAAAATAAAAAATAAAGAGAGGGAGGAGAGATAGTGGAACCGGTGGCACCCCCCACCTTGGTTCATCCCGGTGGCACCCCCCACCGGTTAAGGCTTTGAAGCCTATAAATACCCCCCAAGGGGTAAGAAGAGGTCCATGCCCATTTGGCCCAAAATTTCCTAGGGGAAACTCTGCCAGTTTGAAGACCAAATCCGGTGCTCTTGCCCGGGTTTGCTGCGATTTGGAGGCGATATTTTATTGGAGGGCTCTCTTCCTAAGGTTTATTCCTAAGGGGAAGTTCTGCCAAATTTATGTTGTAAAATCACCGTCCTATAAGACGGGATTATGCCGAAATAATGAATGAAATGCCCATGTTGTTCTTTGAGCATATGTGTGTGCATGTATGTTCATGAATCTATTATTTAAGTAACACTATGTTACTATATTTTCATATATAAAATAATTAGTTTTATAACTAATTAAAATACATAAAACCTATAATTAAATATTCTAAAATATCATTGGCCTCATCTCATAACTAATCTTAGACTCATAATTAAAACTTAATAATGAAGCATTGAGACATAAAATAATATACTTAAGTTAAAAAATGACTTAAATACCTCCATACTTAATTAATTAATAAAATCTGCGAAAATTATCTAAAATTAATAAAATAAATATAAAAATCAGAAAAATTCTGTGAAAATCAGTAATACTCAGTAAAAATCAGAAAACAAAATCTGGAAATTACATAAATCCAAAATATAACTTAAATATCCTTCATATACCTAATTAATTAATAAAAATCAGTAAAATTAATAAGAAAATTAGTAAAATTCAGTAAAAACCAGTAAAAAACAGAGAATCAAATCTGAAAATATATAAAATTCTGAAATGACTAAAATGCCCCTAGAGCTTAATACAAATTACAAAAATACCCTCATACATGTTAAAAATCTGTAAAAATCACATAAAATTCTTAAAAATATCAAAATCTCTCATATGTCCAAAATACCCTCCAAACCTTAATAAGATGGGTAAAATTACCAAAATACCCTCAATATGATAAAAGTAAATAAAAATCTCAGAAAAAATATAAAAATAGACTTTAAGTCTAAAAATTCAATTTGGGCAAAATTACCAAAATACCCTTATAATCCAAACACACTTGAAATAACTCTAAAATACCTCCTAAGGTTTTGAAACCTTCCTAAATCATTAAAACTCATTTCATATACTTAAATAACCATAATCTCCCTATACCCTCCAACTTGACATAATTACAAAAATACCCCTATGGGTCTAAAATACTTGGAATCAATCCATAATACTTGGAGTCAATCCAATATACTTGGAATTAATCCAGATAGCTTGGAATCAATCCAAAATCATATAAACACATCCTAAACTTGGGTGAGGCCAAGAGTTTAACCTAAAAGATATCTTCATATGCATGCGCTGCCTATAGTAGTAGTTTTGCATGATTAAGGGCATCATACGGACGGTTAATCAAGGGTTGCCGAGCAGTTGCTCGGCGTAATTAACACTGACCGAGGTTAGTGGAGAGAGGTCATATACTCGAATCTTCGCCTGATTCGAAGTCCCGGATTCCCTGAGGGCTAATCCCAAGCTCTCATAATCCGATAATAAAATATAAAACCGACCTATAAATCCTCTAGGTAAACAAAAAAAATGGATTTCCGAATAATCCGACATAGGAGAGATGTGTCTAGGTCAGGTTCCAAACAGATGGCACGCCCGGTGGGACCTCTCTTTCCCTTCATCTCTCCGTCCGGTGATGCCCTCACCACAACTCTACTACTAACTTTGTCATGTCTTATGCAGGTGATCGAATTTCTGCTTAAAAGACGACGATGGCGGCAAGGGTCATGTATGGCCCACTTGTGGTGGCGACCCACGTACGGTGTGGATATCTGACCACACCAACATGCTTCGGGGACTTCCCCGCAGTGATAGGATCTCCATACTTTTTGGGGGTCGTTCCGGCACCGGAGCCTGCTCCGGAAAAGAAGAAGAAGAGGTGCGCTTCTCGCGCCAGAACATGCAACAACGGCAGCCGATATGAGCGAGTGCTTGCCGTGAATACCATCAGCATCTCTCCAGCCTCCTCGTCCAACGGGGGGCAAAAGCGGAAGGTTCTAACCGCAAGTCCGTCTAGGACGGGGAAAACTATGTTGGTGGGGAACCTGCATATTCGTCTGGATGGCGGGCAACCCATCATTCCTAAGATCCATCATATCCCGACAGTTCCTGTCCAGAATCGGTTCGGGATTCTATTGAAGGTTTGCCAAGATGGGGCAACGTTCGAAAAGAAGAAAAGGACTCCAAAGGACACTGCTTGTCGGGAGCCAATAACTCCATGCCTCGGAATGGGGGCAAATTTATGCCTCGGGCTGGGGGCAATCTATTGGAGGATAGGAGGCTCCGCATAAAGGAAATGTGGGTAACCAAAAAGGAAGCCCGCAAAATTCGCCAGTCTAGGGATACCCTAGCAGAACAACAGCCTCGACAGCTCGTAGAGTCTGAGGGGCAGATAACCAGCTCAACTACCTGGCCTCGTTCTTTACAAGGTCAAAGGATAAAAAGTACCTATAAGGCACAGGAACAAGTCTGGCAACAGACATCTGTCCTTGAGTGGTTGGGCGCATTGGTCCGATCGACTCACAAAAAGAAGAGAACTGCCAGAAGGACAGAGAATAGTATACGGGTCTACACATGCTACACCTCCAATATCACCAACCGGCAGCCTTCCCAGCCGGAAGACCCAAATGATATCATCAATCTGATGCAACGGGTCGGGCCCATAACCAGTCAAATGGAGCAGGCTATGCGCTTGCTGAATCGAGGAAATCAGGGGGCAGAGCCACCCCAAATTGGCAGTAGCAATGCTGCTGGAGGAGCTGATGAAGACGGAGCAAATGCTTCAGATATTGAAGCCGCTCCAGAACAACCTCAAGATCAAATACAACCTCAGACTATAGAGGAGATGATGCAAGAAAATCAACAACTCAAGGCTTTACTCTATGGCCTAATACAAAAGATGGAGCAGCAAAGGGTAGCTCAAGTCCCCCTAATAAATGTACCACCTCCAAGGGCAGTGCCTATGCCAGCGGTGATAAGACC
The DNA here is from genome assembly GCA_030544215.1 of Zantedeschia hybrid cultivar. Classification (NCBI taxonomy): domain Eukaryota; kingdom Viridiplantae; phylum Streptophyta; class Magnoliopsida; order Alismatales; family Araceae; genus Zantedeschia; species Zantedeschia hybrid cultivar. The sequence continues at coordinate 80,945,458 of JARZZO010000014.1, forward strand.
GCAAGCTACAGATGTCAACTTCAACCCTGATGAGATACAAGAAGATCAAGTTGTGGAGCCCAATGCTCAGCAATCTCATGCTCCTGCAGATGATGCTACGGCATTGCAGAAGCATCTTATTGAGCAAATTGTTGAAGCCAAAATAGCAGAACAAGACGACGGAATATGCACATTCGACTTATACAAAGTGCCGTTTCCAGTACGTCATATGTTCAAGAAGCTCCCGCCGGATCACAATAAGTGTCCCAAATTCATCAGGTATGACGGGGAAGGTTCGGCCCAGGAGCATATTGCCCACTATATGAGTGACTTGGGAGAGCTGGCTACTGATGAGGCCTATCTTCTGAGGTTCTTTTCTACCTCTCTCACGGGCATTGCATTCCAATGGTATGCAAGGTTGAAGCCTAACTCTATCAACAGTTGGGAGGAAATGCAGAAAAAGTTCATCGACCGTTTCAAGGTGTCGGAACGAAAGGTCACCATCACTGAATTGGTGACACTAAAGCAAGGCAGGAATGAATCCGCCACCGACTATATCAAAAAATGGCGGAACCTCTGCATGAAATGCGACAATCCGCTGACCCACGAGGATGCGGTACGATTGTGCAAAAGGGGCTTAAAGCCTGAAATAAGTGAAAAGCTGATTGGCGCAAATGTCAAGAACTTTGATCAACTAAATAACATTGTGACGGAGGTCGAAATATTCTATGCAGACCATCCAACCATTGCCTCCATTGGGGGGACAGTCCCAAAGAAGCAAAATATGGATACAGAAGAGGCCAATGCTATAGACTTCGCCTCAGCTGTAGAAAATACAGGGGGCAAGAACAATGTAAATGCCTCAACATCTAATAGAAGGGGATCATATGCCACCCTTAATGAGAGGAGGAAAATGGCTTACTCTTTCATAAGGGAGGATACAAGAGAGTTGTTTAATGTCTGCATGCGGGCCAATCTCTTGATGCTACCCGAACCAAAAAGACCAGCAGAAGTTGGTAAAATAGATGAACCCAACTATTGCATGTACCATCGTATGTTGGGACATGCAATAGAAGATTGTTATATCTGCAAAGGGGAAATTGAAATGCTTATCCGAGAAGGGGCCGTGGAGATGGGGAAATACCTGGTAGACCCGCCTCAACCACATCGAATGCCCAGACAAACATTTACAGCAAATGTCGTCCATATGGATGAAAACTCCTCAGAAGAAGAGCCTACAAATAAGAATATAGATGTCCCTCCAGAGCATGAGGCAATACCATCATACGCTCCAACGACTTCCACTCCAGAAAGGTCTATCATGGCGGCACTGGAGGAGATTCAGATGAATATGTCACAGCTCTCCCATCAGCAAGTTTCGCCAGAACAGGAGGCAATACCATCATATGTTCCAGCAACTTCCACTCCAGAAGTGTCTATCATGACAACATTAGAGAAGATTCAGATGAGTCTGATACAACTCTCTCACCAGCAAATCTCACTGGAGCAGAAGATAACTCCATCATATACTCCAATAATTTCCACTCTCGAGGGGTCCATCATGGCAGCACTGGAGGGGATTCAAGTGAGTCTGGGACAAATCTCTCATCAGCAGTATGAACTCACTCAAGTAATGGAAGGTCTTGCAAGACAATGGACAGAAGTCATGTCAATGGACAGAATCAATAGGCCTTTCTCCTTTGAGGAACCAGGACCAAAATGCAGTCGTCCTCTAAAGAGTAAGGGCAAACTTATCATAGACTTAAATGAAGCACCAGAAGCCCAGTACCGAGAGGGAGTGGTGCTCAAATGCAAAGGTTGTGAAAGTCACGACAATACTCTCGAGGCCACCTTTGCAGCTAGGCAAAGCTCTCGGGGAAAACAAGTTGCTGGTGCAGAAATAGGGATAAGTTTTAAAGATACTGAATCCCTGGCAAAAAAGCTCAAGAAACCATACTCATTTCCAATGGAAAAGACCAAAGAACTCTTCGAGTTATGTATGAGCAGAAAAGCAATTATTCTGCCCAAACCAAAAAGGGAAGAAGAAATACATCGGGTATATGCACCCAATTACTGCCCATACCACCGCTTCATCACCCATCCAATTGAACGTTGCTTTATGTTCAAAGATGAAGTAGAAAAGCTTATTCAAGAAGGAAAGATAAATATGGGGAAATACCTGGTAAATCCCCCACAGCCACATACGATTACACATTGAGTGTAATTTGCAGATCCATGAGCAAAAAAAAAAAGAAAAAAGAAAAAGAAAGAGAGTGTGGGGCTTAAAAATGAGGTGCCCCGACAGACTTGATTGGTCCCGCTCCTGTGAGGGGCCAATTAAGGGCAAAAAAGTCTAAAAACCCAGCTGAAGTGAAAACCCGAAAGGGCGCTTCAGGCAAAAATGGGTTAACCCTGCTGTGTGAAAACCCGCAAGGGCGCACAGGCAAAAATAAAAGGGGCTAGCTTCGGTGAAAACTCGTAAGAGCGCCGATGTTAGTATTATATATTAAAAAAAAAAAAAAAAAATCATCCTGCAACCCGTCGGGGGACAACGCGCAAAAGTTATTTGCGCCAAGAAAACCCAATAATGTTCGTGCGCAAATACATAGGCTCATAAAGCCGCATATTTGTTCCCCGACGGAGGGAGAACTCTCTCAGCCTGTTGAGGGTAGAGGTCGAGTTTCCCCACATCCCTACCCAGGGAGGATATCAGAGTCGCCAATGACGAATAAACCCTTGGTACCACACTGGCGGTACAATAATGTCCCATCAAGGGCTACGACCGAGGCGATGATGACGATGACCTCCCGACCCGGTAAGGAAGTGGGAAAACTCGCTCTTCTGATCGATACAGCCTGAGGGGATGATCCCCGTTCCTGTTATACTCAAGGCAAATACACAGGCATATTCTTGAAAGATGTCACATAATTGTGGGTGATTCACCTCGAAAGAAAATATTTGCCGTCAAGAATATCATGCAATGCGGAATTCATATTCGCCCACGGAAGGCGTTAAACTCCGGAATTTGCCTACGGGAGGCATTAAATCCCGAAATTCATATTTTGCCGACAGAAGGCATTAAACCCCAAAATTTTGCCCCGAGGAGGCATTATGTACCAAGTCCCCCCTGGGCATATGCCAGTCCCACTGGCATACCATAAGAGGGTCGAGAATTTCCCTATCGCCCCAAGGAGGTAATATATCCGGAATCTCCCCGGGGCATAAACTAGTCCCACCACGGGGAGGCGTGGTAGCCTGAAATTTTTCATTGCCGCCCCGAGGAGGCGTTATATCCTGAATTTTTCCCTTCACATACTCTAGTCCCACTGGCGTGTCACGAAGGGTAAAGATTTTCTCGTTCGCCCTGGGGAAGCAATACGAAAATATTATTCGCGTCCTTGGGAACGGTATACCCCAAAATTCCCCTGTAAGTCATAGTCCCACCGGTGTGCCTCAATGGCCGAGAAATTCATATTCCATATTCGCCTACGGGAGGCATTATATCCTGGAAATTCATATTCCATATTCGCCTACGGGAGGCTTTATGTCCCGGAAATCCATATTTCATATTCGCCTACAGGAGGCTTTATATCCTGGAGATTCATATTTCATATTCGCCCACGGGAGGCTTTATATCCTGGAAATTCATACTCCATATTCGCCCACGGAAGGCGTTAAACTCCGAAATTTGCCTACGAAAGGCATTAAATCCCAGAATTCATAATTCGCCCACGGAAGGCGTTAAACTCCGGCATTCGCCCACGGAAGGCGTTAAACTCCGGCATTCGCCCACGGAAGGCGTTAAACTTCGGAATTTGCCTACGGGAGGCATTAAATCCCGAAAATTCATATTTCGCCCGCGGAAGGCGTTAAACTCCGGCATTCGCCCGCGGAAGGCGTTAAACTCCGGCATTCGCCCGCGGAAGGCGTTAAACTCCGGCATTCGCCTACGGGAGGCGTTAAACTCCGGAATTAGCCTACGAGAGGCTTTGAATCTCGGAATTCATATTCGCCTACGGAAGGCGTTAAACTCCGGCATTCGCCCGCGGAAGGCGTTAAACTCCGGCATTCGCCTACGGAAGGCGTTAAACTCCGGAATCTGCCCCGGGGAGGCGTTATACCCTGAAGATTTTCATATTCGCCCTGAGAAGGCAATATATCCTAAATTCTCCCCTTGGCTGAAACTAGTCCCACCGGTATGCCATAAAGGGGTTGAAAAATTCCTTTGCCCCAAGGAGGCATTGTATCCTAAAGTCTTCCCTGAGCATACGCCAGTCCCGCTGGCATGCCATAAAAAGGGTTGAAAATTTTCCTATCGCCCCGAGGAGGCAATGTATCCTGAATCTTCCCTGGGCATACATTAGTCCCATCGGCATACCCATATGCTATAGTCCCATCGGCGTGCTGAAGGCGGTCGAATTCGCCCCAAAGGGACATTATACCCTAATATTGCCCCTGGTATACGCTAGTCCCACTGGTGTGCCTTGGTGGCCTGGAAATCCATATTCGCCTACAGGAGGCTTTATATCTTGGAAATTCAGATTTCATATTCGCCCACAAGAGGCATTATATCCTGGAAATTCATATTTCATATTCGCCTACAGGAGGCTTTATATCCTGGAAACTCATATTCGCCTACAGAAGGCTTTATATCCTGGAAACTCGTATTCGCCTACGGGAGGCTTTATGTCCTGGAAATTCATATTTCGCCTACGGGAGGCTTTGAATCTCGGAGTTCATATTTCGCCTACGGGAGGCTTTGAATCTCGGAATTCATATTCGCCTACGGGAGGCTTTGAATCTCGGAGTTCATATTCGCCTACGGGAGGCGTTAAACTCCGGAATTCGCCTACGGGAGGCTTTAAATCCCAGAATTCATATTTCGCCTGCAGGAGGCTTTGAATCCTGAAGTTCATATTTTGCCTACGGGAGGCATTAAACCCCGGAATTCGCCTCCGGGAGGCATTGCGTCTCAAAATATCCAGTCTTCGGGAGCCGTTGTATCCCAAGCCTGGCTACCTAGAGCCCCCGTTTCTCGAAAACTACATATAATTCCTTATCGGTTCTCAGGGAAGACTCAATTCCCTACATATAAAATTCATTATCGGTTCTCAGGGAAGACTCAATTCCCTACATATATTCCTTATCGGCTCACAGGGAGGCCTCAGTTCCCTACATATACTTCTTATCGGCTCACAGGGAAGACTCAGTTCCCTACATATAATTCCTTATCGGTTCTCGGGGAAGACTTAGTTCCCTACATATTTCTTATCGGTTCTCAGGGAAGACTCAGTTCCCTACATATATTTCTTATCGGCTCAAAGGGAGGCCTCAGTTCCCTACATATATTCCTTATCGGCTCTCAGGGAAGACTCAGTTCCCTACATATAATTCCTTATCGGTTCTCAGGGAAGACTCAATTCCCTACATATAAAATTCATTATCGGTTCTCAGGGAAGACTCAATTCCCTACATATAATTTCTTATCGGCTCTCAGGGAAGACTCAGTTCCCTACATATAATTTCTTATCGGCTCACAGGGAGGCCTCAGTTCCCAACATATAATTCCTTATCGGTTCTCAGGGAAGACTCAGTTCCCTACATATAATTTCTTATCGGCTCACAGGGAGGCCTCAGTTCCCAACATATAATTCCTTATCGGTTCTCAGGGAAGACTCAATTCCCCACATATATTTCTTATCGGCTCTCAGGGAAGACTCAGTTTCCTACATATAACTTCTTATCGGTTCTCAGGGAAGACTCAGTTCCCTACATATGATTCCTTATCGGTTCTCAGGGAAGACTCAATTCCCCACATATATTTCTTATCGGTTCTCAGGGAAGACTCAGTTTCCTACATATAACTTCTTATCGGTTCTCAGGGAAGACTCAGTTCCCTACATATGATTCCTTATCGGTTCTCAGGGAAGACTCAATTCCCTACAGATATTTCTTAGCGGTTCTCAGGGAAGACTCAGTTCCCTACACATACTTCTTATCGGTTCTCAGGGAAGACTTAGTTCCCTACATATATTTCTGAGCGGTTCTCAGGGAAATCGTAATTCCCTACCAAAAAAAAAATGATGAAATGAAAAAAAAAAAAATAATAATAAAAAAATGGGGCTTAAAAATGAGGTGCTCCGACGGACTTAATCGATCTCATCCTCAAAGGGGTCGGTTAAGGGTAAAAATGTTTTATACCCAGCTAAGGTGAAAACCCGAAAGGGCACCTTAGGCAAAATCGGGTAACCCCGCTGTGTGAAAACCCGCAAGGGCGCACAGGCAAAAATAAGAGGGGGCTAATACTGGTGAAAACCTGAAAAGGCGCTGGTATTAGTTGAAAAAAAAAAAAAAAAAAAAAAAAAAAAGGGGGCTTAAAAACGAGGTGCTCCGACGGACTTAATCGATCTCACCCTCAAAAGGGTCGGTTAAGGGTAAAAATGTCTTATACCCAGCTAAGGTGAAAACCCGAAAGGGCACCTTAGGCAAAATCGGGTAACCTCGCTGTGTGAAAACCCGCAAGGGCGCACAGGCAAAAATAAGAGGGGGCTAATGCTGGCGAAAACCTGAAAAGGCGCTAGTATTAGTTACATAAGAAAGAGAGAATACATGCAACATATAATAAATGGTCCGTACCACTCAAACTTAGCATTTATCTTCAGGAGAATATTTGCGATACACTGGAGCAATGTTGGGGTTCGAGATGAACATGCAGGGTAGTTCGAGTTCTTCAGCAAATGGAAAACTTCAATCATGTTGAAGAAATTCGACTCCATCTCCGGAATATCAGTCGAAGCGATGTTCGATGGTCGCCACAAAATAGGAATTCTCCCTCCAGTGGAGCCTCAGGAACATATGCATTCTGACGCAGAGCGGCGATATGGGCGTCCGCGGTACCAGAAAGGACAATGTCCTTCTGATATTGGAGCATAGGAGTTTCTGCAACCCGGGCTGCACAACCTGCCTCAATAGTTTCAGTCTCGGCCCGCTTTGGCGGAGAGTTACTCAACAATTAGCAGGAATGGGATATCGTCCTCCCCATGCCTTGCCATGGGAGGAACTCCTATGAGAGCCATGAAGACAAAAACAGCAAGCTACAAGAAGATAGAGAAATAAAATCAGCGTCAGAGAGCTACAATAAAAGTCTCGAAAAGCCAGAATTGACCAAGTCCTAATAAAGTCATAGGACAAAGTCAAATTGCTATGAACCAGATATTAGGCCAGTCCAGAACGCTTCGTGCGGAGCTCCTGGAAATGCCAATATAAGGTACTGATACCCCAAGGTAGAGCAAATGCCGGAAGAATTAAACGACTCGCCTGTATATTCTTAAGGAGTCTCCATGTCGTGAAGGCCAAGAGATCTCCTAGAATCCAAGTAAACGTCGAAAGATTCAAGCGGCATCAACTCTCGCAGAACCTCCAAGTCGCGAAGGCCAAGAGGATTCCCATAATCAGAGGGGTAGACGCTTTCAAATATGTTCGGAAAGTCGAAAAGTTATGAAAACAGGACTTCCTGGGCATAGTTTGAGGTGTCTAAGTACCAAAATTGAGGGTCATCGGGACCCAGACAAGCTCAGATGGAGCATATGCATAGCAAGCCAAAGCAATGTATCGCCTGGCATATATGAGACAGCGGGTGACTTCCCCCAATAGCCGTAAATACATAAGGCGAGAAACGGGAATTCACCAAGACAATACCGGCATGCCGCATTTGAGAATTCCTCAAGCATGCAAAATGATGATTCTTGTAGCCGAATGGGGCACGGGACATGCACCGTCGTCTTCACCTCCGGCACATGTCCCGTGGGGGGCATTTGTTGGAACCTTTTTTAAAACAAAAAGGGGGCAAAAGGGAGGGGGAGAAGCCCCCCCCCCCCACCGGTTGGGGAACCCCCCACCGGTTCCAAGAGGGAAACCGGTGGGGGGGGGGGGAGAGAGGCTCCCTCCCTCTCTTTCTCCTTTAAAAAAATTCAGAATGGGGGGGGGGGGGGAGTTAATTAAAAAGAGGGGAGTTAAATGGGGGATCTTAACCCCATTCACATGGGTTGAGAATCCCATGCAGAAACCCTCCTAAATCCTATCCCAAACCCCTTTCACATGGGGCCAAAACATAAAGTTAATGGGGTTAAACCCCTTTCACACCTAGCCCAAACCTGCAATTAATGGGCAAAACCCCCTTTCACACTTGGCCAAAGTCTGAAATCAAGGGGCTAAACCCCTTTCACACTTGGCCAAAACCCAAAACCTGGCCCAAAGCTCATTAAGAGCCAAAAAGGAGGTAAAAGAGGAGCATGGGGAGGGGAGAACCCCCCCCACCGGTGGCCATCCCCCCACCGGTTGGAACCGGTGGGGGTGCCCACTTTCCCCCCTCTCTCTCCTTTATTTGCTCTCTCTCTCTCACTCCTGGGCCACCTATTGGCTATTGGAAAATAAAAAATAAAGAGAGGGAGGAGAGATAGTGGAACCGGTGGCACCCCCCACCTTGGTTCATCCCGGTGGCACCCCCCACCGGTTAAGGCTTTGAAGCCTATAAATACCCCCCAAGGGGTAAGAAGAGGTCCATGCCCATTTGGCCCAAAATTTCCTAGGGGAAACTCTGCCAGTTTGAAGACCAAATCCGGTGCTCTTGCCCGGGTTTGCTGCGATTTGGAGGCGATATTTTATTGGAGGGCTCTCTTCCTAAGGTTTATTCCTAAGGGGAAGCTCTGCCAAATTTATGTTGTAAAATCACCGTCCTATAAGACGGGATTATGCCGAAATAATGAATGAAATGCCCATGTTGTTCTTTGAGCATATGTGTGTGCATGTATGTTCATGAATCTATTATTTAAGTAACACTATGTTACTATATTTTCATATATAAAATAATTAGTTTTATAACTAATTAAAATACATAAAACCTATAATTAAATATTCTAAAATATCATTGGCCTCATCTCATAACTAATCTTAGACTCATAATTAAAACTTAATAATGAAGCATTGAGACATAAAATAATATACTTAAGTTAAAAAATGACTTAAATACCTCCATACTTAATTAATTAATAAAATCTGCGAAAATTATCTAAAATTAATAAAATAAATATAAAAATCAGAAAAATTCTGTGAAAATCAGTAATACTCAGTAAAAATCAGAAAACAAAATCTGGAAATTACATAAATCCAAAATATAACTTAAATATCCTTCATATACCTAATTAATTAATAAAAATCAGTAAAATTAATAAGAAAATTAGTAAAATTCAGTAAAAACCAGTAAAAAACAGAGAATCAAATCTGAAAATATATAAAATTCTGAAATGACTAAAATGCCCCTAGAGCTTAATACAAATTACAAAAATACCCTCATACATGTTAAAAATCTGTAAAAATCACATAAAATTCTTAAAAATATCAAAATCTCTCATATGTCCAAAATACCCTCCAAACCTTAATAAGATGGGTAAAATTACCAAAATACCCTCAATATGATAAAAGTAAATAAAAATCTCAGAAAAAATATAAAAATAGACTTTAAGTCTAAAAATCCAATTTGGGCAAAATTACCAAAATACCCTTATAATCCAAACACACTTGAAATAACTCTAAAATACCTCCTAAGGTTTTGAAACCTTCCTAAATCATTAAAACTCATTTCATATACTTAAATAACCATAATCTCCCTATACCCTCCAACTTGACATAATTACAAAAATACCCCTATGGGTCTAAAATACTTGGAATCAATCCATAATACTTGGAGTCAATCCAATATACTTGGAATTAATCCAGATAGCTTGGAATCAATCCAAAATCATATAAACACATCCTAAACTTGGGTGAGGCCAAGAGTTTAACCTAAAAGATATCTTCATATGCATGCGCTGCCTATAGTAGTAGTTTTGCATGATTAAGGGCATCATACGGACGGTTAATCAAGGGTTGCCGAGCAGTTGCTCGACGTAATTAACACTGACCGAGGTCAGTGGAGAGAGGTCATATACTCGAATCTTCGCCTGATTCGAAGTCCCGGATTCCCTGAGGACTAATCCCAAGCTCTCATAATCCGATAATAAAATATAAAACCGACCTATAAATCCTCTAGGTAAACAAAAAAAATGGATTTCCGAATAATCCGACATAGGAGAGATGTGTCTAGGTCAGGTTCCAAACACCGCTATAAATAGTTTTTGTCTTTTTGAATTCAAAACAGTTTGTAATTTAGAATTATGTTGGAAATTCATTTTAAATTGGAATTGCATGAGTAATTCATTACCTTAATTAATTTAAAAAGGAAAATAAAGTAGAATGCTTTATTGCCTTCCAAATACACTACATTGTGGCGTTTACACTAGATGCACATTATGTAGGAGCAGAACGAATGTGCTATCAATGATCAGGGTGCATATCCTATATATGAACCACTAACTCATTTCCTAAAATAAAATGTCAAGGATTTCGTTGATCCAGGTCATTTCTCATAGATCAATATTTAGCCAATTTGGCTGATTCCCACTGATCTTTGATGGTTCCTCGCTTGGAATGTCCTATCTGGATTAGCCTCTGGTCACTCATTCCCTTGTTTTGAAACATTGCCTTAAAGGAGAAGGAGAACATAAACTGGGATGAGTCTGAGATATAAATCGAAAGAATGAAACACTTGATAGAAAATTTCACGGAAAATTGATGATGTTGAAATTTGAGCACATCAAGGCATGATTTAACAAATTGTCTATTCCTAATTCGAGTTGGCAGACTCAAATTGTAATTTTTACCTGGCCACCCAGCGATATAGAATTGCATTGGCAGAGACCCACAGAAGAAATAAAAAAGAAAGACAAACATGGACCAAATCAGGCACGTCAGGTCAATTTATGCTGATTCAACCTGAATTAGGGATGATATGGCCCATTTCATTGTTGTGTTTCAGTAGACCATGAAAGAAGAATGGGAAAAAGGGGGGATAAGGTGAGGGGGAGCCATGAGAGAGATAAAAATAGCCATGGTAACGGTGGTGGCGCAGAAGAAAGAGGAGGAGGAGATTGTCTATCCTTTTGTTGTATTTTTTAAACATTTCCCCCAACTTTATCTTTTTCCCTGCTTTGGAGGGAGAGGAGGAGATATCTTTCTTTTTTTCTTTTTTTCTTTTTTCTTACCAATTTTATCTTTTATCATTGCTATCCATTTCGATGTCATATTTTTCTCTTTTTCCAAACTTTTGTATCGTCATTCCTAGGTGGCCTTGGTTTTCCCCAAGTCTGACAATTTGGTTGGTCTGATCCAAGTCAATGAACCATGTATCGAAAAAATTTCTTATTGTTGGACCTATGGAATGGGTTATACGAGGAAGTACCCCACAAATATTATGTTTGTTGACATATTTCTTGTTGTTTATTGGTGGATTACACTGGTATTTAACTATTTTAAGATTAAAATGATAAGATTTTCTTAGCGCGCAAGTCATCGCTGCATATGAGACTGAGAAGCTTAGCCACATCATTAGTAGAAATTGATTGGTGTAAGAAATGTTATCATATGGGTTCTTTTGAATGAAAAACTGTGCATATCGAGTTTTGACTTAGCTCTTATTCTTCAATAGGTTCATTTATGCTTCTTGTGTGGATGTTTGCTTTCAAAGGTAAATTTCTGAATTGAGCATGTGGACATTGCTGAACCATTGGGTTTCTTCAGGTTTAGTCTCCATGTTTTGGTGATAACAAAATACAAGTAAAGTGATCAATCTTAATATGTGTTGACTAATTGAATAAATTAATCGAATAACATGCCTAGATTCCATATGTTAGTTAGATCCCATTCTTACAGAGCTCTGGGAGACTGGGACAGTCGATTTCAGGGTGTTAGTTGCTCAATGACTATGTTCAAAGATTAGGTTAATCGATTAACCTCTCATGAGAATCGATTAACTCAGCTAGAACAACAGATTGCTTCTCATTGCCTTAATTGACTGACTGACTGAAACTTCGATTAAGTTGCCCCGACCTAATTGATTAGCATAGCGAATGTGTTGGTGACAGAAGGCCTAGTTAATCGATTAACATAGCACTTGCTCTTGTGACTTACGGCCTAGTTAATTGATTAACTTAGCGATTAATTAGTCTATTTGTCTTCTGTTATTTGATTAACTCATTCAATTGATTCTCTGATTGAAACTTTGATTAAGTTGCCCCAACCTAATTGATTAGCATAGCGAATGTGTTGGCGACAGAAGGCCTAGTTAATCGATTAACATAGCACTTGCTCTTGTGACTTACGGCCTAGTTAATCGATTAACTTAGCGATTAATTAGTCTATTTGTCTAATGTTATTTGATTAACTCATTCAATTGATTCTCTATTTCTTTTTTATTATATGGCCAAGTTAATTGATTAGCATAACAGTTTTTTGTTGTGCACTTCTGAAGATTTATTATCATTGCATTCGACATATTAGATCTTCAGAAGTTGAAGATGCTCTTAAAAGAATGAGAGTGGGTAAGACCCTTGGATCAGATGGGATACCTTTCGAAGTTTGAAAAAGTGTAGGTAATATAGGTATTAAATGGCTAACTGGACTTTTTAATAAGATTTTAAAAGAAAGAAGAATGCCAGATGATTGGAGAAAAAGTATTGTGATTTCCTTCTTTAAAAATAAAAGAGATATTCAAAATTACAATAATTATCGTGGAATTAAACTTATGAGCCATAACATGAAACTTTGGGAGAGAGTAGTAGAGAAGTGTCTTAGGAATGTTACTAGTATTTTAGAAAATCAATTTGGGTTCATGTCCAGTAGATCTACTACACAAGTTATTTTCTTGTTGAGACAATTGATGGAGAAATATAGAGAGATGATAAAAGATTTATACATGGTTTTCATTGATTTAGAAAAAGCTATGATCGTATACCTAGGAAGCCAATTTGGTGGACTTCATAGAAGAAGGGAGTATTGAAAGATTATATCTATGTGGTTAGAGACATGTATGAAAGGGTTTATACTAGCATAAGGTCTATTGCCGGAGAGACGTCTGAGTTCCCTATTACTATTGGATTACATCAAGGGTCATTTTTAGGTCCTTATCTCTTTACTTTAGTTATAGATGAAGTTACTAAACACTTATATGATGACATCTCTTAGTGTATGTTATTTGCAGATGATATTATTCTGATTGATGAGGATATTAAGAATTTGAATAGTAAATTAGAACAATGGAGGCCTGCTTTGGAATCCAAAGGCTTTAGGATTAGTCGAGTTAAGACAGAATACATGAAATGTAATTTCAGTAATAGAAATGTTGATCAAATAGATTTAGTCACAAGTTATTCTTAAAAGTGGCAACTTTTGATATTTATGATCTATTATTCAAGATAATGGAGAGATCCTAGAAGATGTCACTCATAGATCAAGGTAGATTGGTTGAAGTGGAGAAGTGCATATGGAGTCCTTTGTGATCGGCGGGTCCTCTAAAAACCCAAAGGTAAGCTTTATAGGACAACTATGAGACCTGCTATGTTATATGGTTTCCAGTGTTAGGCTGCAAAAAAGGATTATGTGCAAAAGTTGTGTTGATGAGATGAGGATGTTAAGGTGGATGTGTGGTAAAACTAGAAAAGATAAAATTAGGAATGAATATATACGTAACGATTTAGGTGTAGCTCTTATTGACGTTAAGTTTAGGGAGAATAGGTTGCGGTGGTTTGGTCATGCACATCGTCGTCCAAGTTTAGCTCCAGTTAAGAGGTGTGATAGAATTAGAGTGGAGGAGGGTAGAAGACATTGAGGAAGACCTAAGATGAGATGGTTAGATGTTGTTAAGAAGGACATGACATTACTACGTGTTACCTCAAGTTTGACATTTGATAGATTAAGATGACGGGATATAATTCATGTAGTCGACTCCAAATAGATGGGATAAGACTTTGATGATAATGATGATGATGATGATGATGATGATGATGATGATGATGATGATGCTTCTGAAGATTTATTAACTTGCTGGTTAACGATTAACTTGCGTTTTCTGTTTTCAATTATCTTGATAGTTTCTAAACTTTTTTACCCCGCCATAAATTGATTAGTGTGTTTCTCTTTGAGTTTACTTTTGCTTCTCTCAATCAATTAAGCTTGGGAATATTATACACTTAAGCGATTATCTTGGTATATCATGCCTTATCTGCAACATATCTTTGTGATTCTATTTAAGCTGTTACCATTCAAATTTTCGGTGCCATAAATGAAGATGTCTCCACCTAGTCTGCTGTCCTGTTTGTGCGGATCTCTGCTACTCACCTACCTTTTAGTCAAAGAACAAATGGGTTTCTATTTTAAGCTGTGTAGTAGGTAAAGTAGCAGAGTGTGTGTAACCAAATCAGGTAGTACCAGCCGACTAGGAATGAAAGCTTCTATGATAATAATACTAAATTCTCCAGCACCTATGTGCTTTCAGCTCTATTACAGACTTTAAAAAGTTAATGTTAGACTTAACAGCTCCTCACCGCCTAAACAGATAGCTGATGTGTCTAATGGAGCAATTGGAACCAAGGATGGCAGTACCGGTACCGGTACCGGTGGGTACCGGTACCGGTACGTACCGGTCCGGTACCGGCCGGTATCGGCCCAGTACCGGTTGGTACCGGCCCAAAACCAGTCCGGTACCGGCCCGGTACCGGTCGGTACCCACGGTACCGGTGCCGGCCGATACCGGTACGTACCGGTATCGGCCGGTACTGCCAACCATGATTGGAACAGAGGACTATATATTGAAGGCTGCAGATGAACAAAGATATCTCTTAGAATATACAAGAACACAAGAACACTTCTGCGTACAAACTCACTCAAGGTCAATAAAGAAAAGAAAGAAAGCCTCAAAGCAAGATCTCACTCTCAAGCACTCAGCGCCTTTTCGTTTTCTTCATCCTCTGCTGTGCTTGCTGAAGAAGCTCTCGGGCCATCCATAACAAATAAGACTCTGATTCTTCATTCTCATTCTCTGTCTTGTTTTATTTCTGATTTTCTTGTACACATTGTAGTCTTCAAGAAGCATTTTCTATGTAACTTTGATATATCTGTGGTTCCGCTTTCTGGTTGTTGAAGGGGAAGAGGTACTTGGTACCTAGTTGCTTCCAAAGGGAAGTGCGTCTGCGTATCAGGCGGTTGGAGTTTTGGACCAGCAGGAGGCCAGTATCCACTATCCTGCGTTCCCTCTGTTGAGAGGAAGACCAGCTGAGGTTGGCTGTGTTTGTTAGCTCTATGCTAGCAGAATCTCAAGGGGGTTGCCTTAAAGAGTGGACGTAGATCTTGGACCGAGCCAGTATAAAAATCTGTGCGCCCTGTCTACTTTGTGTGACTAATCCATTTCTTCTCATCTATTTCTTCAATCTGCTGTGATTTAGTTATCTACAAGTGCTTTTAATTTTAGTAACCCATTCACCCGTCTGGGTTCGGCCATACCCTGGGAAATAGGCATTAGTTTTTTAAGTATCTTTCTTGTTGGTTCTTGTTGGAACACATTTCATTCAATTGTATGAAGACCTACAAGGTCTTTTTTTTTTTTTTTTTTGGAAGTGGCATCAGCCACAGTAGATTTAATAGAAAAGTGAGTACATAGGGTAACACTGAGTACACAGAATGATGTGAGGACATTCACCGTCCCTCAGCATCACAGAAAATGACAAAAAGGCAACCAAAACACCTTCAATTTATCAAGAAAATAAAAGGAGGGGACCCATACAAGTAGAGTCTTTCCTGGTACACTAAGAAATGACTCTGGAAAATCTTCATATAATCTGTAGAGTTCTTTGAAGAAATCCTGCCTATGCTGTTGATTATGTAGTCCATACACGGAGGTGATCACCAATTGGCTGTTTGCATTACTCAAAGAGAAATTTGACTGATATGTAATACTCTAACACTATACATAGAGCCTGACCAGTAGCTGTCATTCTGTAAAACCATTTGACCCCCACTAGTCCCCACTGCAGGACTGATGGCCCATGCTGACATCCTAGACCCACCAAGTATGAAGATCTACAAGTTAATGTTTGCATGGGCGAGTCAACATATAATGATCAAATGTTCCGATGGCGGGCAATCATGATTCCTCAACCAAATAAAAATCCAAAAAAAATCGGTCGGATAAAAAACGACTGTCAACACCGGCTTCTCACGTGTGATAGGTTGGCTCAGTTTTTAAAGGAGATCCAGACCACATGTAGTCTACATGATGAGGATGAGGAGATTGTGGACCATATTTTTACTAGATGCTCTTTCACTATGGAGATTTGGTTGCAGATATTTTGGAGGATAGATTGTGTCCACCATTCCCTTGATGTAGTGGACATGCTTCTTTTGGGTGGAACCAAAGCCGCCTTGCAAGGGCGATCACGTTGTGTGGCGTACGTACTATTTTGTAAGTGACATTTGGGCTATTTGGTGGGAAAGAAATATTAGATGCTCTTTTACAATCGTGATTTGGTTGCATATCTTTTGGAGGATAGGATGTGTCCACCATGGCCTTGATGTGGTAGACATACTTCTTTTGGGTGGAAACGAAGATGGCTAGCAAGGGTTATCTCTTTGTTTGGTGTGCTGTTTTGTATATGACATTTGGGCCATGTGGTGGGAAAGAATACTTAAAAGGGAGAGCATGGTTTGCTGTATCATACCGCATCGTGCCGACTCGTACGAGTCGACTCATATCTGGGCGAGTCCGATCCTCTGGCACGCACCAAGTCGGACTGGATCGACTCGTCACTTTAACAAATTTAGTGGCTTGACTCGTTCGACTCGTGCAAGTCAGACCAAGTTGGGCTTATCGTACTGTAACTAGGAAGATACGATCCGATACGGATCAGCAATACATCGAACCTTGAGGGAGAGTAGGCCCACCGAGAGGGTTTGTTGCTTTTTTTGGCATCATGTATTTGGATGGCTAAACTCTTATGATGTGAAGAGGGTCAATATTGTTCTTTTTAGGGGATTCTCGAGGTGCAGAGAGCCCTCCCTCATCTTGGTGACAGTAGTGTGCCTTTTTTTTTGTACATAGAGGTCTTTGGGAGCTACACCTCTTCTTTTTGGTGTTTATTGAATTTGTGATACTATCTACCTCAGAAAAGAAAAGGTCATGGTTATATGCTCAACTAATTGTACTGTAAACCATACACCAGGTGCCACCTTCTGCCCTGCATTCCATGATATCCTGATGGATGGACATATGTAGCCACTTTCTAAGGCACTGCCTTTGACTATTTTCAGCCACAGCTATCCTTAGAAAGAGACTATATAGAAATCTGGATGCTGATGTTGTTGCTCGGACTGTAGTCAGTAAGACCCTTATGTCTTTCTCGGTTGACGTGTTTCTTTTAAAATAGTCAAATTGATTTTTTAGCTATCTTTTCTTCTTGTCATCTCACTGTCCTGAATGTTGGCTTAGCTTTTTCAAGTTGTTCTCTTATTTAGCATTTATGTTTTTATTGTTGCGGCTAAAAAAACTTCAAGACCAATTTCTTACACGCAAAAGTGATCCATAATAGTTTTGGTGTATACTTGCAAGAGCATATTACCTTACCATAATTCTAAATTTATTAATTTAGATGGGCATCATGAATCTTTCATTGGTGCCCCTTAAACCATGGATTGCGGAATCGGCCGATTCCGATCCGAATCGGCGGGTTCCGATCCGATTCGGGGGGAATTTCACTGTTCCCCCCCCCCCACCGATTTTTTTTTTATTTTAAAAAAGGTGTAAATTGGTCAGAATCGGACCAAATCGAGCGCTCCCGGATCCCCCCTTAAGGGGGGATCGGGAGCTGCTGCCCTTCCCCCAGCCCCTCCCCCGGCCACCGCTGCTGCCGCCCCCCCCCGGCGCCGCTGGCCGTCCGCTGCCA
This sequence comes from Zantedeschia hybrid cultivar, assembly GCA_030544215.1. Classification (NCBI taxonomy): domain Eukaryota; kingdom Viridiplantae; phylum Streptophyta; class Magnoliopsida; order Alismatales; family Araceae; genus Zantedeschia; species Zantedeschia hybrid cultivar. The sequence goes on from JARZZO010000014.1 coordinate 80,963,301, forward strand.
TCTTCTTCTCTCTCCTCTCTCTCTCTCTCTCTTTCTTTGAGATCTCGACCGAAAGAAGGGGATTTTCACCCCGTCATCGCCAGCCGCCGTTCGGGAGCCACCGCCGCCGCTGTTGTCGCCGTCACTGCCGCCGTCGACGTCGGATTTTGTTTCCGCATCCCGATCTGAGTTTAGGTATATTTCGATCTTTTTTTTTTAAATTATCAAAAAATTAGAAGTGATGTATGATTGTGTACATTGTGTAGATCTATTAATATTTAGATTCAAAAAAAAGTTAGCATGTTGATTAGACAAAATCCCCAAAATTAACCTTAATTAGGGATTAAAAATTGGGGGTTTTGTATAATTAGTGTAATTAGGGTTCAATTGAGTGTGCCAATCACTCAATTGAACAAATTAGAATCTAATTGTACATTTTTTTGCATTAATTGCTCATTATTAGTACTAATTTCTCATAATTAACCTTAATTAAGGGTTAATAATTAGGTCTTTAATGTATATTTTTTATGGATGTACATGAATTGCATTCATTTTTTCTGATTTTTTTTAATTTTTTATTATTTTTTAATCCGGCCGAGTCGGACTGGCCAGACTTCATATGGATCGGCCGACTCGGCCGATCCGATCCGGGTCGGATCGGGATCGGCGGGTCCCGATTCGGGGACCCGATCCGATCCGGAATTCCTTGCCTTAAACATCTTTGTTTAGAATCAGCGTTGGGTCATCTGTTGTTAATACTATACTGTCAGGTTTTGTAGCAAGTGACCATCGAACTTGTATCATTTCCTTTTTTTGTCATTATTATATGGTTTAATCTTGTAACATAACTGGAATCAAGAATGCATCCAAGCAGTTATTTAGTGTCATCATTTCCCCGTCTCCTGTCAAATGTAATATGGATTATGAATGCTCTATTATTGCAGGTGGCTGTGGCAAGAATTTATAACCTTTGCAGGTGAAGATTGTCTCTGTAGAAGAAAAAATTTGGTGTAAAGCAGTCTAAATGCATGGAAGGGAATGAAGCAGTCTACTTCATCCTGCCCGGGCTCAGATAAAGAAGAATTTTGTAGTTCACAAGTTTCAAGTCTGATGTCATCATCTTTACCGGTTCGTCCTTCTCCCATGGAAGGGAAATATCCTAAATTGCCTGACTTCCAACTGGTTTCCATGGAGAGGGAACTTAGAACCAACATATTGTCTCCATCCCCTACTCATTTGGTCCCCAGCAATGGTGCTGTTGGACCTTTATTTTCAGTGGATTCGGGAAATTCTTCGAATCTCCATTTTCCCCCTACTTCTCATGAGAGGCATTCAAGTGGTCTATACATTTCACAACCATCGAACTGTGGAACATCATTCCCTTTGATTCACTCCTCACATTCGGTGATATTTCAACCCTCAACCACAAGTACTCACTCCAAACAAACTAGTGAAGTCATCTGGTCAACAGATTCGATTGAGGAGTTTCTTGCTGGTGATGTTGCACCTGTGGGAAATGGTCAAGTTCAAAACGATGCTGTTGTGGCTTCTGAAGACCTCACTAAACAAGATGATTGGTCTGGCTGGGTGAGCAGTGACAGTCTGGGAGTAAATTGGAGTGACTGTCTCCTCAACACAAATGCAACCGCAACTGACTCAAAGGTATTTACTTGATACCCATGGCAAGCATCCGAACTATATTTTGGTGGTGTTTTTGGAACAATTTTTGTGCACGATCTCGTATCTGGCAGCCTATTAACACTTCACTCGATGAGCCTCCACAACCTAAAAAGCATGCATCTGTTATTGTTAGCCTTTGACGGATGACATACTGCTGTTAGTGTTTCATTGGTGTCAAATATGTTAACAAAATTTTCTGCATAGGGAGTATGTTCGATGGGTCTATATATATATATATATATATATATATATATATATATAGCCTTGTATCTCATATCATTTTGTTGCTTTTTATTTTCTTTACTTTTTCACAGGCTCTATATGCAGTGCCGCAACCGCTTAGACAGATTGCTGTGCGCCAACCACAAATTCATCAACCACCATCTCATTCTGGGGATGTTTGTGCCATTGCTAGCCCCTCAACCTCTGCAAATAGTGCCCAAGCTAAGCCACGAATGCACTGGACGCCTGAACTCCATGAATGTTTTGTGGAAGCTGTCAATAATCTTGGTGGCAGTGAACGTACGTTACACTATCTCACTTCCACTTGTTCAACAGTCAATAAGTAGTTACTTTTTATGACTTTTTTTTTAGGAGCTACTCCGAAAGGTGTTTTGAAGCTCATGAAGGTTGATGGCCTGACCATATACAATGTGAAAAGTCACCTTCAGGTATGCGCATCAGTTTTACCTTGATACCGGTTTGTGGGAGCCCATTTTGATTTCATTATTTTTATGGCGGCTTCTATGTGCAGAAATACAGAACGGCTCAATACAGACCAGACCCATCTGAAGGTCAGAGAGTAAAAGTAGCTGCTTTTTATGGCGAGTAGAACTTTTAAATGTGTCTTCTTTTCCCTGTTCGAACGAGTCCAGTTCCTTTATCTGTAGCCATGGTCTCACTCCTCTGATGTTTCTGAACAGACACCCTACCTAAGATTCTCAAGAATTTCACACTGTTTTTTGTTGCTTTGCTAATTAAACTCCCTGGATTTTACAATTTTGTGTTTTTTACCGATAGTGCATCTGTGGGATAAAAGGCAAACAAGTGTTATTCATTACACTGATGGAGTCCCGACTTCTTCTATTTTGTGCAGGTACCTCAGAGCAAAAGCTCAATGCTCTTGAAGAAATATCATATCTTGACGGAAAGACGTAAGCTTCCCGCAACTTATCATGGATAATGTTGACATTGAATGATACGTCTTCATCAATATCAATGCCTTGTCCCATCACATTGGTGTTATCTGGGATTTGAGAGTCTCAATCCCTGAGGATTTTAGTAAACTTTCAAGCTAGTTTCCAAGCCTATGAGCCCCTACATTTATTATGCCATAGATCTATCTATGGTTTCTGGGGTACGAAAAGCCCTGCTCTTATTTGGTAGATTCCTAGATATAGTTTGTTAGCAGGTAGAGAAACTACTACATGATGTGAAACTGTTTGGATACTAAATGTACCCATGCAAATGGGAGAATATGCGTATACGAGAAAGATAGAGCATTGCAATTGGTTTTGCTGGGCATGCACCTGTGCGAATGAGCCGGAGGGAGGGAGGTAAACATAATTAAATTTTGGAGCTGAATCTAACAGATAAAAAAAAGGTGAAAGGAGGAAAGATAAACGACATCATCATCACCACCATCATCAATTGAAATTAGTTATGGAAAAGAATAAAGTAACTTGTTAGTTGGCACTCAATCATCAAATGTTATTGTGTCTTGTCTTTTCTTGTTCAAAGATTATAATTCTGGTTTTCTTGTTTTCACCCAACTGTTTGTAAATTTACTGTCCTGTTTTCCTGTTTCACATTTGCTGAAATATCCACGATGATATTTCAACTTGATAAGCTGCATTTCCATTTTGGGGGAAAATAAATTGTGGTGCTCCCTTTCAGGTGTCTGGAGATTACTGAAGCATTGAGGCTACAGATGGAAGTACAAAAACAACTTCATGAACAACTTGAGGTGCAGCTTTTTCTTCTTTTATTTTGTACGTTGGGATTGCATGTACTATGTAGGATCTCAAAATTGCCAAGATGCTGATCATTTGGTTGATCCGTGGTCCAAATGCTAGATTGTTATGATGCATTGGACAACCATATTTGTGGATGCTTATCTAATGGCCATAATTTGTGTATCAACATCAGAATGTCTGTCAAACTAGGAAAGCATTCACAACATCAATCTTATTTACTCATTTTTTGGGAAACTCCATATAGTTCTGATTGCATATCCAAAATAAAGTAAAACCAGCATTTTTTTTTTTTTCTGAAATTGCAATCTGATCTGCAGATTCAAAGACATTTGCAGCTGCGAATTGAAGAACAAGGGAGGTACCTGCAGATGATGTTTGAAAAACAGCGCAAGTCGGGAAATGAAAGATTGGATGTCCCTTCTGCTCAATCATCGGATGTAACAGATTCTTCTGCCAAAAATGAGACTTTTGAGAAAGATCAGGCTGTAGCAGAAAATCAGGCTGCTACACTAGAAAATTCCAGGAAAATGGGCAGCAAGCAGAAGATGCCAGATTCAGAGCCCTCCAGTGATGTTAACTCAGATTCAACTGGTGGATCACAATCTCCACTTGCCAAGCGGTTGAGAGGAAGGGATGCAGATATCACCTGCTGCACCAGTTTAACATAACCCACCTCACCACACTTTGCTCATCATGAATTGCTGAAAAAAAGTGGCCAATTTGGTGAGCAGAAGAATGCTTTGCTAATCATGGTGGATCTCTATTCTTGCTTTAGAAGTAAAATGGGGCTTAGAATCTGACATTGATGGTGGGGCAAAAGATAGGGTTTGAGATGTGATCTAGACGGTGGGTAGAATCATGATCCTTTTTTTCAGTGTCAAGCGAGCACTTCAGGGCAAAAATTTCTGACTGTTATCTTCGTAGTTGATGACATGCTTGTGTTGGGAAAGGGGTTGTCTGCTGCAATTCATGCATGGTGTATTTTCTGAAGAGAGGTCTATGGTTAGAGCTTCTCTTTTGCAAATAATTTAAGCAAAAAATTAATCCTGTATAGCACAGTGTATTTGCAGTATAAACACACGATTGCCACAAGTTTGGAATTAAGGCCATGTTGGACGCAACTTCTAATTAATAGCATTTTTAGATCTTCTCAGATTTTAGTCCAGCTATTTTGAGAGCATTAGGCCTTGCAAGTTATATATGCACGTTTTAAGTTATCTTTCGTCTTCAGTCAAAAGTTTCAAAATGATTTAAAAAAGAGAGTAAAAATAAAGTTGTTGGAGCAAGCTTGTCTAGCATGGCTATCCAAACTCGGTAATAACTACTTCCCTCTAATATTTTTCATATTAAAAGCAGAAAATAAAAGCAATCTCTAATTAAAATTTCACCAAGTATGTTCTAAATGTGGCAAATAGTATGTAGCCAAAAGTATTTCCAGCACTATGTCAGATGCAAATCCCAGTCGGAGGAGGTTCAAATGTAGTTAGATGAAGTATCTATTTTCTTTCTGAGTACGTTGCATGAGGTATAAGGTTGCCTTAGTGTTGAACGCCTATTAATTCTCTAGCTCTCTAGCTTTTGCTGATGTATCACTAAGGAAGCATCACGAAGAATTGTTCATAGGGCCCCACCTACGCCTGAAAACTGAGCCAATGATAGACGCTGTACCACGAATTTTATTCTTTTTCTTCCTTCTTTTTTCAAGAAAACATCGTTAATTGACGAGGATACAAGGATTTGAAATAATAAGTTAGAACAATGAAAGGATGTTTTAGAATCTAAAAATTATAAACTATCGAACCAAAAGTCTGTTTGGTGCAACATAAGGGTCCTTACGTGCATATTTTTTTCAGAGAACTTGATCTAATATGAATGCCAAAATTCGAAGACAACTAGGAAGTGTATTTTTTGGTTGTCTAAAGTTTTCAAATAATCAAATAATTCTTACCATTAATTTTTCCAAAAGAATTGTGCATATAACAGTTTCTTTGCTGCTCCAAATGTACTTCAAGCCAAAATATGCAAAATATAATTTCAATAAACTAAAAGGGTTTGGTTACAAACGATGGTCAAACTGCTACGAAGAAGTCAAACTATTCTTAAAATAACAAATTCTAATATTTACGTTTGATTATTCGAGAGAATAGAGAGATCTAACAAGATCCCGTATACGGGACAAATTGGTTGAAGAGAAAAAGTTAATTTTTTTTTAAGACCTGTTACGTTGTTATATGAGACCGAGTGATGGATTGTGAGAAGAGAACGCAAATAAGAATTGTGTAGCAGATATAAAAATATTGAAATAGATGTGTAAAGACTAAAAAAGATAAGATTTTTAACCAACATATACATGGAGATCTACATGTAGCTAGTGAGCTTAGAGAAAATAAGCTCAAGGCATTTGATAATGTGCATGATGGCTAAATTCCGTGTCAGTTAAAAGATGTAATCCTATTCGAGTGAGACAGAATTAAAGAACTAAATGAAGGCCTACAATGAGTTGACCGGATAAAGTAAGGATTTTGTTTTCTTAAATTTATCTACAAAAATAACATTAGATAAATTAAAATGACGAGGCAAAATTTCGTGTAATTAATCCTTAATAAATAGATAAGATTCTAATGATGATAATAAAATAAATTGGCCAGGTAAGATTTATACATTCGACCCTAGGTGAGGGGGAAAAGACTGATGACTGAGGATTCAATAATGAGTAATACTTGCTATATTAGTAGCCGTCTGATCAAATTTGATCGGACAGCTGCAGCAACAAACGTGTTGTTCTTTCCATTTTTTTTAATTCAGGAGTGGAGACAATCTTAATGAGGTCATGAGTACTGTTTGATGTTTGATCAGGCGCTTATAAAAATAAAATAAAATAAAATAAAATAATTTTTAATTTTTTAATTGTCAAATTAAAGATTAGTCGGTACAAATGATTCTTTTACGGGAATCCACACCTTTAGATTTTAAAAAGTAAAAAAATTATTACATGCTGCCGCAGTCATCCCAGATGGGACTCTGCTGCACTGCTTGGTATCACTCTTCAATAATTTGACATACCAGGGACATAATTTCCCCATCCTTTTATATAACAGGTATAAAAATTTTGTTCAAAATTTTATAACCAAATTTTTATATACACAGGCGTATTTAACTGCCTTTGGACTCAGGTCGGATGGTGCTCTGTTCAGAGAGAGAGAGAGAGAGCCGTATGTTTCATCTTCCCCGTGGAAGTCTCTTCGTTCGAAAGCTTGGTTCGTCGCTGTCGTTGCACATCGGCGTCGTGGAGGCTCTTCACCTGTGCCGGCAATAGAGGTCATTAGCTCTACTTTCGCTTCTCCCCCCGTGGCCCGTCGCAGCACTACTCCCGCTACATGGGGCCCCTCTCTTCTCTGTTGCCAAGTCCCCTTCCCTCCCCTCCTCGCAGCACAGCCTGCTGCCTGCGACGGGGTAGACCCGTAGCCCCCGACCGAGGAGGGCAACGACCCCCTCGCAGAAGTCAGAAACGCTCCCCCACCCGTTGGAATAGGGGTCAGGGTTGATTGGGGGATTGATTGGGCTTTCCAGTTTTGCTGTTATCCGGTCGACGCAGCTGCAAGAGGAGTGGAGTCCTTATTAGGTCCTCCAGTTTTGTTGTTATCTTTTTTTTTTTTCAAAAAAAAAAACTCTTTTCCTGTTTTTGTGCTACTTTCCTCCACCCTCTTCTCCTCCCCAGTGATGACACGATTACCCCCCCCCTTTTTTTTTTTTCCTTCCCTGCAATTCGAGCAGTGTTTGGGGCCGACTTTGCTCAGTTACTGACTAGTCAATTGACTTCACGATGGATTCTTACTTAAAATTCACTAATAAGATATGAATTCAATTCCTGATGAATTCTTGCTTAATTCACTAACATGTGAATTTTAATTTGCAATTAAAACACCCGTGGAACACTTGTATTGTTGATGAAACACAATTCATAGGTTTCGGTTACACATCTCACTAGGGTTTACTTGTGCAAGACGTCCTATCTATCTGTATGTTGATATATAACAGGTACTTAAGTAACATTTGCCATTTGTTATTGATGGTTTCAGTTGGAGACATAATAATCTCAGGCAGTGAGGAGAAGAGGAGGAGAATCAGAGATGCTGTTCCAAGTGGGAGGGCAGGGGTCGCGGCCCACCTTCTTCGAGATGGCGGCTGCCCAGCAGCTCCCTGCCAGCCTCAGGGCTGCCCTCGCCTACTCCCTCAGCGTAAACATCTCCTTTCTCTGGCCCCCCATCACTGCATTTTCTATCTGTATTCTTTCCCCCCTTCCCTTGGTTGGTTAGCAAGGATATGGATAGAAGAGAGCAAGTTTCTACCATGTTTTGTTCATATGGCTGAGCTGAGTAACATATGATGGTCTTTGAAATCCTAAACATGTTCCTTCTATCTAAGTTATAGACATCATACACACGCACTAATAGAGGCTTTTTCCGTTATTTTATTTTATTTTATACACATGCATATCTCTCTTAATTGTAATCAATGCCTTGACCTCTAAAGGGAATTCACGCTCTTGCAGGTCTTTGCACTAAGAAGACCATTCTTTCACAAAATATTAGACTATGAAGATGAGTTCTTTGCATTGCTCATGCTGGTGCTCGAAACCCACAGCCTGAGGACAACAGGTTGGGTTCTATTCTGTGTTGTTAAATTGCAATTTATGATATGTTTTAAACTACTGCTTATTTGCTTTTAAACTACTGCTTATTTGCTGGTTGCAGTCAATACCACATCTCATTGTTGGGAAGACTCCCTTACAAATATAGTCTTTGAAGATGGTTATCGTTACAAGTCACTAAATTAAACTATGTATCTCCCCCCTCCCCCCTTCTTTCTCTCTATATAAATACCTATGTGTGTGTGTGTCACAAAAAAATAAAAATAAAAAAACAATGGTGTTTCCATTAGCTTTTGATTTGTACAAACCTCCTTGATAATCCTCAGCTTCCTTCATCTCATTGGAACTGCTGTAGTTCCTTTACATGTCATGTTCTTCCCCTTCTACCAAATTGCCCATAAGTTGCACATATGGCATATTCCACGCCAAATCCTGTTTTGCTTGGACGTGTTTTCTTCTATTGCGGCATGAGCACAATAGGTCCTTTGGTTCTATCCATCTCCCTAGAAACACTTAGCTGTTAATTTCCTGGATATATTTGCAATTTATCTGATTAATATATGGTTTACTGTCTCTTTGAAAATAGTGTAGAATAGGCATCAAACTTTGATGTCAATTAATACTTTTTTCTGCTGTCACAAGTTGGAAGCTCTTAAATGAAGGTATCAAGCCAATTATTTGAAGAGTTTTTGAACAAAACATATCTTTATATTCCTTTCAAATTTCTTTTGTCCACATCTCTTGTCTTCACACTTGTCCTTTTACAATGGTTAAGTTCCTTCTTTATTTTTCACGTAATGACCTGATCCAACCCCTGTAAGGTATTATCCACTTTAGGCCAAGTCTGCATGATTTTATCCTCAAGAGGCGCCTCACAAATTATAGATACAGTCCCTTCATATATAGCCTAGTAGCTTTTCCCATTTTCCGATACTTGACTAATTTGGTTCATTCCTGCCCAACCTTTAGATACGGTGGTAGCTCCACACCGTGGCGGTTTCACACCGCTTCACTTGTAGATAGTTCTTTTCTACGGATAGTTCTTTCTTATAAGTAGCCCTCTCCTTATGCTCGGCTAGTGACTAGGCCACCACAGGCCCATCAGCTTCTACATGGATCATCCCCAAACCATCTCATATCATACTACACCTATGTAGTTTGTGGCAAGAAGCGAGCAACGCGGTCGGGTGTTCACCTGTTTGGAGGACATTTTTATATCCTTTATCATTTTGTTCGGGTAGACTCTAAGGACTTGGGATGAACCCCCAGGGAGTCTAAGACTTCGGATCATGCGAGGATCCGAGATTTGGATCTCTTCCCTGCTGACCTCGATTAGTGTTAATTACGCCGATCAACTGATCGACAACCCTTAATTAACCGTCCAGTGATGCCCTTTAACACAAATTAAGCACTAAGTCATGAGTACAAGCACATGTAATTCAAGCATAGGAAACACAATTTAGATCAAGCCCAAAGCTTCACCCTGACTTAGGATAGGTTTAAAATGACTTGATGTGGTTTGAAAGACTTTTAAGGGGCTTTGGATTGATTCTGAACGTTTTAAACCCAAAAGGGTAGTTTTGTAATTATGGCAAGCTGAGGGGTACAAGGGCGTTATAATCATTTTAGTGCTTGCGATGTGTTTCAATGGATAGGAAAGGTTTTAGAAGCCAAGGGTGTGTTTTTGGGCTGTTTTAGGACGGCAGGGGTATTTTGGTAATTTTTAAAAGTTTCAGGCTTGATGGGTATTTAGCCTGTTTCAAGTGATTTAACATTTTTATGATTTTTCTGAAATTTTTGATGTTTTTCGGTGGATTAGGGATATTTTGGTAATTTTCCTCATTTTTTAGGGTTTTGAAGGGATTGAGAGTATGCTGGGTGATTTTTATATTTTTTAGGATTTTTCTGAGATTTTTATTGATTTTTTTTTTAATCATGAGGAGGGTATTTTGATCATTCTTAAGGTTTTGGGGGGCATTAAGGTCATTTTTAAGATTCTGGGGGTATTTAAGGCATGTTGGCTGACTTTTCATATTTTTTTTCTGGAATTTTCTGTGATTTTTACAGAATTTTGTCACTAGAGGGGTATTTTGGTCATTTTGGGTTATTAGAGGCTATGATGGCATTTGGGTCCCTTTGGAGCCATTAGAGGTGTGTTATTTAAGTTAATGAGAATGTGCTTCATGTTTCATTAGTTAGTTGTTTGTTCAAAGTTAGGGGTAGGACTTTGGTTCATTTAAATAGGGAGGCACAGGGCATTTGAGTCATTTGGACAGTATTAGGATTAGCCCCAAAATCATGGGCCAGCTTATTGGGCTTTAATAAGTTACACCCTCATACATCAAGCGTGATGGACTTATTCCAAAATCATTTAGATTCACTAAAGTATAGTCTTAACGGATATTTGTTAAAAGGGTACAAAAAAGGTCATAGACCTATTAGACACCCATTAAGTATCCTTTAGGGCTTCATTATGGATGAGAGTCTTGACCATTCAACCATGTGCATGGTTTATTATCATGTCAAAACATAGGTCATGCATACTTTAATAATCATTTGGCATCACCCATAATAAAACATCCATGTTCATTTCATTTGAGTGCAACAAGTCCTTCACATGATAGTTTTATTAAGGTTCTTGGGAAACTTTTGGCAGCATTTTTCCTCTTCAAAGAATCTTAAAACATGCACAAAGAGAGCCTCCGAATAGTAAGTCCACCAAAATCTGCCGCAGAGCCTCCTTCTTTCTTTAGTGCTTCGTGCATTGCCTTCATGTTTGAATGCTCCCAATGGGGGCAATTTATGGAGTGGCAACCTCCTTAACCGGTGGGGGGTCAAGGAACCGGTGGGCACCCCCATCGTTAACTCCCCCTCCAATGGGGAATGAGAGGAAGAGAGAGATGTGAGAGAGAGTGAGAGAGAGGGGGGGCCGGTGGGCACCCTCATTAGTTGTGGGAATTGGTGGGGGGTGCCACCGGTAAGGGTGCCCACCGGTTGCCACCGGTGGGGGTGCCCACCGGTTGCCACAACCGATGGGGTGGTGCCACCTGTTGGGCACCCCAGTCAGCCTCTCTCCTTCTTTTCTCTTAATTAATAGAGAAAGAACCCCCTCTTCCCTCTTTAATTTAATGAGGAGAAAGCCCTCTCCATTATTGGGGCAATAAAGACCTCTGAGACCACTTACTTGGGAGCTCTAATGGGACATTAAATGCACCCTCTTCAAAGTTATTGATGGCCATAAAAACCCTCTCATCCTCTTTTTCTTATTTTTTTATTCTCTCCAAGGGAAGAAGACCCCCCTACCAGCGGAGCATTTAATGTCCACTGGTGGGCGACCATGGAGCCATCAGCGGTTCCCCTCTCTCTTTCTTTTTGTTCTTCTCTCTCTCTTCTTGTGTTCTCTCTTCTCTTCTTTTTTTTTTTTAATGGGAGAGAGGGTACAAGGGAGAAGACTCCCCCCACCGGTTCTCCTCTTCTTATTTTTCTCTCTTCTTTTTCTCCTTTATTTAATGAGGGAGAACACCCATTAAAGGCCACCGATGGGGGTGCATTGGAGCTTTTTTTTTTCACCCCTCTTTATTTATTTTTTTGCTTTTGTGCCCCCCATAAAAAATGTTCAACAAATGCCCCCCATGGGACATAGGTCGGAGGCGAAGATGAAGGCATGTGTCTTGTGTGTCATTTGACTTCCCCGTTTGATGGCTTCTTCAGGTGCAATTGGCTTGCATCGCTTTTGATCTTGGGATTCTTCTTCGACTCAGGGCTCATAAACCCTAGCTTGAGCATAAGAGCACTTTGAAAATGTTGTTGTCTGCCCGAACTGCCCTTGAAGCTTTGGGGTAAATTACCTTTTATGGGCATTGAACGATGTCAGCCCACTTGAACTTTTGCTTTCTTTTGGGCTCTACATAGCCCTGTTTCAAGTCTTCTGGTGAACTCGAGGCGCCCAATTAGACTCACATTTGTGGCTCTTGGGTCGGACCTAGTTGAATAACTTTAATGGATCCCAGCTTGGTACCTTTCGGACTTTTGAGACTTTTCTCCCACTTCTTGAATACACCAAACAACATCATAACCTTCTAGAGTCTTCTAATCTTCAGTTTTCGCACCTTCATGTCTTGGGAACCCCTTTGGGAATGTCCGGAGGCGGACAATGTCCTTTATCTTTTGACACTTACCAAGCTTCAGGATTCTAGGGTGTGGAGAACCTCATTTTGACTTTTTCAGGCACGCTAGGAAGAGCGCCCTGAAGTGGCCAAGGCTTAGACTTGTGTCGAGCCGATCCTTTGTAGTCTCAAACTACATTGACTCACTTTACTCCTCGCCCTCCGACAACATTTGAAATCTTAAGAGTATCAATTACTCTTTTTTCGGCTTCCCGAACGTGTCGAGAAGTATTTGAAATAAAGTGAATCTTAGGCTTGTAAATATTGGGTAATGTCGGCTTTTGCCATTTCTCGACATCTGTCTAAACTTCAGAGTCTTTGGGTAAGGAGCTATGTAGTCAGAGGCGAGAGGCGACCGAGGCGACCAGGGGGTCGCCTCAGCCTCAAACGCCTAGGCGATGGCCTAGGCGTTTGAGGTAACATTTTTAAAAAAAATCTTTATAATTTACTTATTATACAAAATGTCAAAAACACAAATATAATCATACATAATGACATATTCATTCACTCAAATTATCAAATATAACCAAATAATTTTAAATCAAATTAATAGAAATAAATTTTAATCATTCAAAGATGTAATCAACAAATTCATGGACATTTTGCTACTAATTAAATCCACCATAATGAAAATTTATCAATGAAATGCTAAGCAAACATAATATAAACGTACAAATGTAAGGTAAATAAGTTTATTACAACATTCAAATGTTCCTTAAGAAAATAAGTAGCCAACATTTCCAAATAAGGCTAACAAACCTATGAATACATTCCTTTACAACTCTTAAGCCTCACTCATTCATCAGTCTCAGAATCCTCATCTTGCCCAAGTGGAAGTTCACCCTCAGAGTCCTCCGTTGTATCATCAGACCCAACTTCAAGCTCATTAATAGACTCTAATGTGGAACTTGTTGCAACCGCTTTCCCCTTCCCTAAACAACGTTTCTTTGATGTTGTCGTTGTATGTGGACCTTCTTCTTCACTAATCCCTACAACAATCTCAACATCTAACCATGTGAGGTCCTCATCCTCATGTACAACATCTTCATTATCATGGGGATGTGCTATCCACTCATTACAATCATCAATATCTACCAAGCTTATAGGATCAAGGTCACTTTGTTGGAAACGTAAAAAGCGATCTCAAAGGCATTAGTTGTATTGCACAAACACGAGATCATTCAGCTTCTTTTGCTCCAACGTATTCCTTTTCTTAGTGTGTACCTAGAAAAATATTATTATTATATTAATATAGAATAAAAAAATATAAGATGTATTATTTAATAAAAGTTAATAAAAATCTAAACTTGTTCAAATGTACTCCAATTGCGTTCACAGCTATATGCACTACAAGTGAGGCTCAAGATGCGAATGACCATCTTTTGCAGATTATGAGTTTTGCTCCCAAAATCCACCCACCAATTAACTATATAAGGCATTTAAATAGTATTTAATTTTCACATCATAAAGAAATTAATGAATAAATGTACTATTAGTAGTCCATATAGAAATATACCAGGATTAGATGTAGTACGTTGCCTTATGGCCATTTCTCTCCCAAAGAAGCCCATAGCATTCCTATAACACGCCAATTCCTTGGTAATCTCATCTTGTACATTAGGATCATGAACTAACTTCTCAATGACATCATATAGTCCTTGCTTCACTTCATCATCAGAATTGATCTCTGGATTTGCATCATAAAATTGAGGGTTAAGGTATCCAGCTGCATGTAAAGGACAATGAAGCTGAAAATCCCATCTCCTATCAATGATCTCCCAAAGTGGACCATACTTGTCCACTTTTCCATCTAGAGCATTCTTGATACTTTCCTTGGTGCGTTCCATGACTTCATAAATGTAACCCATTGACGGCTTCTCTCCATCAACCAACCGCAGAACCATGACAAGGGGCTTGAATATCTTTAGTGCATGAATAACTTCCTTCCAAAATTGAGTCTTCAAAATTATATATTGTGCTTTCTTTGCTTCAATTTTTCTTGCCCACTTATTATTGGTTGTCCATTTACTAGATGTAAATATTCTTCTCAAACCATCTTTACAATCTAGCAAACTTTGCAGATTCAAATAATTAGTGGCAAAGCGGGTCACAGCTGCACGGACAAGATTCTTTTAATTTGTATGTTTCCTCATTATAGCAAGCACCCTCGTATGTACATAAATAAATGTAGTAACCATCCTTGCCCTCTGAATGGTTGACTTGATTGGAGATACCTTGGAAATGTCCTCCAATATCAAGTCTAGGCAATGGGCAATACATGGTGTCCAAAATAAGTGACGGTGGGCTGCCATCATGGTTTGCCGTATCGTACTGAATCGGGCCGACTCGTACGAGTCGACTTGTATCTGGGCCAACCCGATCCTCTGATACGCACCGAGTCGGACCGGATCGTGCCGACTCATACATGCTTAATGGAATGTTTTAAGTTGAGTTTTTCCTATTAATAAGTAGGATTATGTTTTTATATCAATTAATATGATACATTTCTTTAAAATGTGGCTTAAACTCATTAATTTAACAAATAACTTATTGATTTTAACAAACTCGTTGGTTGGACTCGTGCGAGTCGGACCGAGTCGGCCTGAGTCGGATCGGTATCATACCGTATCTGGGAAGATACGATCCGACATGGATCAACGATACGGCGAACCTTGGCAACCATCAACATTTTCCTGCAGCAACATAACTTGCTTCATTATCCGTGACAAGCTATATTACGTTCTCCACACTAACCTTTATAACTATCTTGTTCAATAAGTCAGCCAACAACTTTGCATTTTTGACATATTGAGATGCATCAATAGACCTCAAAAACACAGTTCCAGTAGGTAAATTGACTAAAAAAATTATCAAAGTACGGTCTTTCTCGTCTGTCCATGCATCAGACATGATAGTACAATCAAACTTCACCCAGTTGGATTTTTGTAAATCTACTAATTCTTGAATCTTTTGAATCTCCTTTTGGAGAAGGGTCTCACGAACTTCATGGTAGCTAGGGCCTTTTAATCCCGGACCGAATTGTCCTATAGCTTTTAACATTGTTTGGAAACTATTTAGACTCACGGTATTGAATGA
Organism: Zantedeschia hybrid cultivar; assembly: GCA_030544215.1. Lineage (NCBI taxonomy): Eukaryota > Viridiplantae > Streptophyta > Magnoliopsida > Alismatales > Araceae > Zantedeschia > Zantedeschia hybrid cultivar. The sequence continues at coordinate 80,978,849 of JARZZO010000014.1, forward strand.
GATTCCAACTTGATACATCCACCTAGCTATGTATTGGATGACCCTTTCTCGTGCTTCTTCTCATTCTTCTTATCCTTGATAGATTTGTTCTTTGAATCTTTAGGATTAGGAGTACAAAATCTATCTAACGGACCTTTCATCCGAGGAGGCTTTGCAAGAATGTCATCAACTTGATTCACCTTAAAGGATGAATCTTTGGAAATCGAATCTCTAAAAATATCATCTCGACTCTCCACTTCCCTAATCAAACATTTCTTTTCAATCCTTGCTTGTTTTGATTGCTCCATATATTGTTTAATTTCTTCTTTTGCCTCTGGTGTCACCTTCAAGCAAACTGTCATATTTGTAGAAGTCCCTGCTAGATGTTGCTTCAAGCGGTGGATCCCTCCTTTACAATCTTTTTGACAAAAATTGTATTTTACCCAGTCCCTATTATTTGGATTCACCAAAGTACCATATTTCCAGCCTGAGTCTTTATTTCTTCCCTTCCCTTCGGTAGGCCCTTCATTAGACGAATGAGATGAACCTCTGGTTGGTGTGATTATCTTAAACAATTAAATCAGTGTCCACCTGTAAATAGTAAAGACAGAGAGAGTGAGGCAGACAGAGAGAGTGAGGGTCGGGGGTGAGGCAGACAGAGAGAGTGAGGGTGGGGGGTGAGAGACAGAGAGAGAGAGTGTGAGGGTCGGGGGTGACTGGTGAGAGGCAGACAGAGAGTGAGGGTCGGGGGTGAGGTAGACAGAGAGAGTGAGGGTGTGGGGTGAGAGACAGACAGAGAGAGTGAGGGTCGGGGGTAAGGCAGACAGAGAGAGTGAGGGTGACTGGTGAGAGGCAGACAGAGAGAGTGAGGGTTGGGGGTGAGAGACAGAGAGAGAGTGAGGGTCGTGGGTGAGGCAGACAGAGAGGGTAAAGGTGGGGGGTAAGAGGTAGTTAGAGAGAGTGAGGGTCGGGGACTCGGGGGTGACTGGTGAGAGATAGATTGAGAGAGTGAGGGTCGGGGGTGAGAGACAGAGCTGGAGGGATTGAGAGAGAGAGAGAGACTAAGAGAGATTGAGAGGGTCGAGGGAGGCGAAGAGAGAGAAAGGGTCGGGGGAGGGGAGTGTGCGTGAGACAGAGAGAGAGGGACGAACAGTGAGACAGAGAGAGGGAGAGACATAGTGTGCGTGAGAGAGAGAGAGCAAGAGAGAGTGAGAGTGAGACAGAGTGTGCGTGAGACAGAAAGAGAGGGACGATGAGTGAGAGAGACAGAGAGGGACGAAGAGACAGAGAGTGAGAGTGAGACAGTGTGCGAGAGAGAGAGAGAGCAAGAGAGAGTGAGAGTGAGACAGAGTGTGCGTGAGAGAGAGAGAGGGGCGATGAGTGAGAGAGACAGAGAGAGTGTCGAAGAGACAGAGAGTGAGAGCAAGACATAGTGTGTGGGAGGCTAAGAGAGGGCTTACCTGCTGTCGCCATTGCCGAAGAAGTTGCTCACTATTGCTAGAGATGCTTCCCGCCGCTACTGCTTCCGTCCTTGCTGGAGAAGAAGCCCACTGCGCTCGTGTCGGGGGTCTCGGGACGCAGGGAAGGGTTAGGGTTCAATGTGGAGGGGGGAGGCTTATTAATGCTGGGCCAGTTTAAGTCCGAAATGAACCGGACGTGGTTTGTTCATATTGGGCTATGTGGGCTTTTTTTTCCCCCTAAATTGGACCCGATAAGGCGCCTAAGGCATTGAAGGCAGCAAAGGTGAGCCTAGGTGAACGCCTGGGCGACTGAGGCATTTCCCCTGATCGCCTAGGCGAAAAGCGGAAACGCGAGGCGCCATACCAACGTCTCGCCTTGCCTCGTCGCCTAGACGTTCACCTCGGGCGCCTTTGATAACACAGGTAAGGAGAACCTTAACTAGCCGGAACTTTTACCCATACTGAGCTGAACTTTGTACTTCCACCGTAGCCTGTGGACTTTCACTTTGTCCCTTTGCACCTTGAATCCTTTGTGGTGAATGACTCTTACTTCCTTCTTTCCTTCTTTGCGCCACTATTGAGGCAGGAGGCCTTCCTGATGGCGCCTTTGGACAGGAGCGTAGCGTGAGCTATGCAGAGGTTGTTGACTTGCCTTACTGCTTCTGTAGGCTCCATAGACACAGGCATTGCCCCCCTTTTTGGTTGTCGACTTGACTGAGAGCTCCTCAGCAGATTTTGCTATTATGAAAGCATTTTGCAATATTGAAATTGCCTTTAGGAGGGAGGGAAATTGAACCCACTCGGCTTGATTTCTATCTTTGTACTTTCACTGAGGAGAACTTTATGTCCTACTTTTATCTCTTGCAAGGATGAGCTCTTATAGCTTTACCTGCTTCATTTTCTTTTCCGTCTGAACACAACTATCCCATAAGCTTATCTTAGGACACGTTGACACTCCTTCTTGAATTATTTTTTATTTTATTTTTTTAATGCTAATTTCAGCGCCCTTATGGGTTTTCGCCAAATAGTTCCCTCTTATTTTTGCCTGCATGTCCTTTCAGATTTTCATGCAACGGGGTTATCCATTTTCTCCTAAGGCTCCCTTTCAGATTTTCATGCAACGGGACTATTTTGCCCTTAGCCGATTCTTTTGGAGAGAAGAACCGGTTAAGTCCGCCGGGGCACCTCGTTTTTAAGCTCCTTTTTTTTTTTTTTCCTAACTTCTGTTTCTTACCCTCCTCATCTTCTGGCAGCTGAAGCTTCTTTGCTTGATTATGCCATTCGAGTGGCAACCTTGGGAGAAGGTCTCACCATTGTTACAGAGGAAGGAGCTGCTCTCTCTGCCAGGGTGGTTGCGGTTCAAGAGCGACGAGACACCATTGCTTCTAAGGTGGAAAACCAGAAAATCGATATTGCAGCTTTACGCCTTCGGCTTCAGCCGCTTAAGGGGTTGTTGGAGGCGAACTTACGTTCTTTATCCGACTTGGGCTATTAGTTGGGTCAGCTTCGCGAACGTGCCACCGAATCACTTCACGAGGCAGGAGTTCTTTGGTTGGTTGTAGACGAGCCTACGTAGTCTCCAACGGGGTCTACGTCGCCCATGCCTTAGAGTAAGCCGTATCTTGTTGTCACCCTTTCTTCATGCTTGTGGGTGTGTGACCCTTGGGGTACCGCGAGGGCATGTCTCGGGCCATATTATTGTCTTAGTGACATGACTTTGACATTGTTGGAAACTTGAATTGTTGTGCGAACCTCCACTTTCCTTTCTTATTTCTCTCTTTCTCTCTTTCTTCGTGCTTTTTATCTTTATTTTTTTTAACTAATACAGTGCCTTTTTAGGTTTTCGCCAGAATTAGTTCCCTCTTATTTTTGCTTGCACATCTTTTCGGATTTTCATACAGTGGGGTTACCCATTTTTGCTTAAGGCGTCCTTTCAGGTTTTCACCTTAGTCGGATTTAAGACTTTTTTATCCTTAATTGGATGATTTTGAAGGAAAGCCAATTAAGTCCGTTAGGGCACCTCCTTTTTAAGTCCCTCTATTTTTCCTGGAACTTTTGATTCAGTAGGAAATTACGGCTTTCCTGAGGGCTATGCTGATGGGATTCTATTTTGCAGTAAGGAATTGAGGCTTCCCTATGGGCCAATGGGAATTAGTTTTTGGTAAGAAATTGAGACATTCCTGGGGGCTAATGGGAATTAGTTTTGCGGTAGGGAATTTGAGGCTTCCCTGGGGGCCAATGGGAATTTTAATTTTGCGGTAGGGATTTGAGGCTTTTCTGAGAACCAATGAGAATTAATTTTTTTTGTAGGGAATTCAGCCTCTCTGAGAGCTAATGAGAATTAATTTTGCAGTAGGGAATTGAGGCTTTCTTGAGGACCAATAGGAATTAATTTTGTGGTAGGGTATTGAGGCTTCCCTGAGGACCAGTGAGAATTAATTTCTTTTTTTTTTTGGTAGGGAATTTAGGCCTTCTTGAGAGCCAATGGAAATTAATTTTTGCGGTAAGGAATTAAGGCTTCCCTTAGGGCCAATGGGAATTAATTTTCAGTAAGGAATTGAGACTTCCCTGAGGATCAATGGGAATTAATTTTGTGGTAGGGAATTCAGGCTTCCCTGGAGACCAATAAGAATTATTTTTTTTTGGTAGGAAATTCAGGCCTCCCTGAGAGCCAATGGAAATTAATTTTGCGATAAGGAATTAAGGATTCCCTGGGGGGCCAATGGGAATTAATTTTCAGTAGGAATTGAGGCTCCCTTGAGGACTAATGGGAATTAATTTTCGGTAGGGAATCGAGGCTTCTCTAAGGACCAATGAGAATTAAATTTTTTTGGTAGGGAATTCAGACCTTCCTGAGAGCCAATGGGAATTAATTTTGCGTAGGGAATTGAGGCTTCCCTAGGGACCAATGGGAATTAATTTTCGGTAGAAAATTGAGGCTTCCCTGAGTACCAATGAGAATTAATTTTGTGGTAGGGAATTGAGGCTTCCCTGAGGACCAATGAGAATTAATTTTTCTTTTGGTAGGGAATTCAAGCCTCCCTGAGAGCCAATGGGAATTAATTTTGCGATAGGGAATTAAGGTTTTCCTAGGGGCCAATTGAAATTAATGTTCGGTAGAGAATTGAGGCTTCCCTGAGGACTAATGCGAATTAATTTGGTGGCAGGGAATTGAGGCTTCCCCGAGGACCAATGGCAATTAATTTTCGGTAGGAAATTGAGGCTTCTCTGAGGACCAATGAGAATTAATTTTTTTGATAGAGAATTCAGGCCTCCCTAAGAGCCAATGGGAATTAAATTTTTTTGGTAGGGAATTCAGGCCTTCCTGAGAGCCAGTGTGAATTAGTTTTTGATAATCATGGTGGGACTAGTATTCTTTTTTCTTCTTCCTTTTTTTAAACTTTTCGAGGATGCAACGGCTTCTATGTGCCGAATGTTGATCTTCTAGGCGGTAAAGACTCGAGGCAAGCATGAATCTTTATCTTCCATGGGTAAGGGCTCTAGGCAATTATGAATCTTGATCTTCCAGAGGTTTAAGGCTCCAGGTAGCGCTATGAATCTTGGGGAATTTTAAGATACAATGGTCTTGGAGCCAAGGATTTCAGAATACAATGGCTTTTTGAGCCAAGGACTTTGGGATACAATGGCTCTCGAGGCCAAAGATTTTGGGATACAACGGCTCTCAGGGATGCTACTTCGGCGAACCTTGGTAAAATTGTTGAAAGAGATTTTTTTCGGTGGGACGCGAGATCTTAATGAAATGGTACTTTGCCCTCCTTAACCTTAACAAGTGAAGAATCAAGTTTTCTCACTTTCTTATCGAGTTGGGAGGAAGTCGTCATAGTCGCCTCGGTCGTAGCATTCTATCAAATGATTCCTATGTCACCCACCAAATGTAGAGTGACACTAAGGATTTTCTCGTCATTAGTGACTCTGACATCCTTCCTGGGTAAGGATGTGGGAAAAACTCAATCTTTACATGAGGCAGGCTGAAACAGCTCTACCCCCACTGGGTGTGATATTTGAGCTTTGCACCCGATGGATTGGGATGGTTCTCTCCCTCTCTCTTTCTCTCTCTCGACTAACTTCAGTGCCCTTTCGGATTTTTGCCAAAGCTAGCCCCTTCTTACTTTTGCATGTGCGCCCTTGTAGGTTCTTACACAGTAGGGTTTCCCATGTTTGTTTGAGGCGCCTCTTGGGTTTTCGCATCCATCGATTTTTATTATGACCTTTTTGTCTTTAATTGATCCCATTTTTTTGAGTGGGAGGATCAATTAGATCCGTCCGGGCACCTCACTTTTAACCCCCATTCTTTTCTTTTTTTTCCTTTCTTTTTTGAAGACTCAACAAAGCTAAGACTTTTTTTCTTATCCTTTTTTTTTTGCTTCGACCCCTCTTGAGTTTCTTTTGGTAGGCCATCTTTTTTTTTTTTTTTTTGAGAGTCGAATTTTAATCTTTCGTCCAATGGGTTGGCCTAGGTGTCGACATCTTCTGCAGGATTAGGTTGTGTCGAAGGGTCTGCCTCGTCTGGATTTGCTGGGTTTGTCGGGGGATCTACTTCTCTAAGTTGATTTGCGGGACCTTCTTCATCATATAGGGATAAAATAGTTATTTTCCCTCCAATCTGGCTTTGGTATTGGCTTTGGGTCTTCTAGATTTTGGTGAGGCGCATATGATCTCGTCCTCCAAGGAGCTACCCTCCAACTTGAAATTATATTAAGGCCGTGCTGCGTAGAATATTTGAAATTGTTGTTCAAGCTTTTCTAGGGTCGGGTCTTCCCCCTAAAATGCACTGGCATCATCTGCGGCCGAGGATGCATCTTCATCCGCACTTTGCATATGCTCTTGGAGCTGTAGTAGCCAACTCTTCAAGCGAATCTTCCTTTCAATTTCTTCCTACAGCGTATATTTATCCAACATGACATTTTTTACTGGCCGCCGCGGTTGATTTTCTTCTAATTCATCAATGATATTTTGCAGCCTTTGTGGAGGCGTCACTTCTTCTTTTGACATAGTTGAAGAACTAGCCAAGGCTTCTTTTCTCTTCAACTTTCTTTTTTTTTTTTTGCATTTTTCTTGCTCTTTTCTTACTTCTTCTTCCTTGCAGCTTCTCTAGTGAAATGGGACTGGGATTGTATTTGTGGAGGTGGGGCACCTCCGGTCATTGCCTTTTTTTTTTTTCATCTTTTGCCTTTGGTACCTTTACAAGTGTTGCTTTTTCTTCCGAACTTCAGTCCATTACTGCTCTTATTGATTGCAGTCGAAAGTGTCCTTGATGACTTGTTTCATTACTGTATAGCATAGTATTTGGCATTCACCGAATATTTTTTTTTCTCATTCTTTTTAGAGGAACTGGCTTTTGTTTTTTACTCTTCTAAGGCCACTTGTTGCCGCTCCAGATGCCGCCTTTCTGTATCTCTGGCGATGGCACCAAAGGTGTCGATGGTCACCCTAGTTTGTGGGGTGGCTGGCCCCTCCAAGGCTACCCCTCCATACTGATAACGAGGTGGTACTTCTTCCTCAGGCTGAGGCCTGAACACTTCCTGAATCGATGTCTTCAGGAATCTTTCTGTATCCATGGAGATTTTATGCACCACATTTACTGTGTAAGTGATTGCTCCTATGTCATGGGGTGGGGGATTCACTAGGTACTTCCTTATATTATCTTTCCTTCTTGAATCAACTTTTTTACTCATCTTTGAATGTGAAGCACTGTTCAATCGAATGGCTGATGAGGCGGTGATACGTGCAATAATTGAGCACATATGTTTGGTATATTTCTCCTCCTTTTTTTGGCTTCGACAGAGTGATCATCCCCTCGCTCATGCACAATTTAAAATGTTCCTGGATCTTTTCCCTCAGAAAGGAGTATGACCTTTTGAGCTTCTGTCTCAGGGTTTGGGGCCTTCCAAGCTTATCACTGCTTCTTCAGTAACGACTCGTTTTCCCCGAGAGCCTTCACCTACGGTCATGATGCTTTTAAGGTTATTACCTCGCTCATTATGACCTCTTCTTTTGGGAATTGCCTTTTCCCCGTGTTGTACTTCAGTAGCCTCATTTGAGTCTATGACTTATTTACCACCCTTCTTCGAAGAGTGATTGTATTCTGCTCCTGTCTCCTCAAAAGAAGAGGATCGGCTGACTTCCTTTTCTGGTAGAACTCTGCTAGCTGCTTTGATAGTCTTCCCACCATCTAAGTTTTGTTTGTTGATTGGAAAGCCTTGATAACCCTCCCACTATCTAAGTTATGTTTGTTGATTAGAAAGTTGCTCCAACCTTGCTTGGATTTCCTCAAGTGCAGCCATAATGGACCCTTCTGGAGTAGTGTATGATGATGTCATCTCCCGCTTCTAAGAGGAGTTCGTGTTCCCCTCTTCAAGCTCCACCTCTGAAGTTCTCGCCCATGTAAACGACATGTGCTGCAAATGTCTGCTTTGGCTTTTGACGAGGATGGGTGGGTTTACTAAGTGCTTTCCCATCTCTAGAGGTCCTTCTTAGATGAGCTTCTCAATTTCATCTTTGCAGAGATAGTAATCTTCTGTCACATGCCCCAGCATGGGATGATACTTGTAATAGTTGGATTCATTTGTTCTACCAACCTCTGCTGGCCTTTTTGGTACAGGTAGCATCAAGAGATTCGCCCGCATGCAGGCATCAAACAGCTCCCCTATATACTCTCTGGTGAAGGAGTAAGGCCTTTTCTTCCTCTTGTTGAGGGTGGCCTATGACCCTCTTCCATTGGATGTTGAGGCATTTACATTGCCCTTGGCCCCTGTCTTTTCTACAGTCGAGCCGAAGTCTATAATATTTACTTCTTCTACATTTGTCACACGCTCCTTTAGAGCTTTCTCCTTATTGAAGGTGAAGGTCAGATTGTCCGTAAAGAACAGTTCGATCTCCGACACAATGTTATTTAGCTAATCAAAATTTCTGACATTCACTCTGATCAACTTTTCATTTGTTTCGGGCTTCAAGTCCCTTTTGTACAATTGCATAGCATCCTCGTAGACCAACGGGATGTCACGTTTCATGTAGAGGTTCCGCCACTTCTTGATGTAGTCGACGGCAAATTTATTCTTGCCTTACTTTAACGTGATTAATTCTTGTGATGGAGACTGCTTTAATACCTTGAAGTGGTTTAAAAATTTCTTCTGCATTTCCTCCCAGCTGCCAATGGAGTTGGGCTTTAGCTTGGCATACCATTGAAAAGGCGGTGCCCGTCAATGAAGTAAAGAAGTACTTCAACAGGTACGCTTCATCAGTGACCAATTCTCCCAGGTCACTTATATAATGAGCAATGTGCTTTTGAGTTGAACCTTCTCCATCATATCTATTGAATTTGGCGTATGACCCCTTCCATTGGATGTTGAGGCATTTACATTGCCTTTCCCCCTGTCTTTTTTACAGTTGAGGCAAAGTTTACAACATTTACTTCTCCGGCATTTGTCACACGCTCCTTTAGAGCTTTCTCCTTATTGAAGGTGAAGGTCAGATTGTTTGTGAAGAACAATTCGATCTCCGACTTAATGTTATTTAACTAATCAAAGTTTCTGACATTCACTCCGATCAGCTTTTCATTTATTTCATACTTCAAGCCCCTTATGTAGAATTGCACACCGTCCTTATGGATCGGCAAGTTGTCACATTTCATGTAGAGGTTCCGCCACTTCTTGATGTAATCGATGGCAAATTCATTCTTACCTTGCTTTAACATGACTAATTATTTGATGGAGACTTTCCGGTCCAATACCTTAAAGTGGTCTAAAAATTTCTTCTGCATTTCCTTCCAACTGCTAATAGAGTTGGGATTTAGTTTGGCATACCATTGGAAGGTGGTGCCCATCAATGAAGTAGAGAAGGACTTCAACAGGTACGTGTCATCGGTGGCCAATTCTCCTAGGTCGCTTATATAATGAGCAATGTGCTTTTGAGCTTAACCTTCTCCATCATATCTAGTGAATTTGGCGTATGACCCCCTTCCATTGGATGTTGAGGCATTTACACTGTCCTTGCCCCCTGTCTTTTCTACAGCCAAGACAAAGTCTACAACATTTACTTCTTTTGCATTTGTTGCACGCTCCTTTAGAGCTTTCTCTTTATTGAAGGTGAAGGTCGGATTGTCCGCAAAGAACAGTTCAATCTTCGACACAATGTTATTTAGTTGATCAAAGTTTCTGACATTCACTCCGATCAACTTTTCATTTATTTTGGACTTCAAGCCCCTTCTATACAATTGCACAGTGTCCTCGTGGACTAGCGGGTTGTCACATTTCATGTAAAGGTTCCGCTACTTCTTGATGTAGTAGATGGCAAATTCATTCTTGCCTTGCTTTAGCGTGACTAATTATGTAATAGAGACTTTCCGCTCCAATGTCTTGAAGTGGTCTAAAAATTTCTTTTGCATTTCCTCCCAGTTGCCAATAGAGTTGGGCTTTGGCTTGGCGTACCATTGGAAGGCGGTGTGCGTCAATGAAGTAGAGAAGTATTCAACAAGTACGCTTCATCGGTGGTCAATTCTCCCAGGTCACTTATATAATCAGTAATGTGCTTTTGAGCCAAACCTTCTCCATCATATCTGGTGAATTTGGAGTATGACCTCCTTCCATTGGATGTTGGGGCATTTACACTGCCCTTGCCCCATATCTTTTCTACAACCGAGGCAAAGTCTACCACATTTACTTCTTCTGCATTTGTCACATGCTCCTTTAGCGCTTTCTCCGTATTAAAGGTGAAGGTTGGATTGTCCACGAAGAATAGTTCGATCTCTGACACAATGTTATTTAGCTGATCAAAGTTTCTGACATTCACTCCGATTAGCTTTTCATTTATTTCAGGCTTCAAGCCCGTCAATGAAGTAGAGAAGTACTTCTCCTTTATGGTAGGAGGCTAAGCTCCCTCCCTTTGTGGTAGGATTGCTCCTTTAGTCCTTTTCCTTTACCTAATTATCTTCGCTAATAAATGGATTAAGAGTGTTAAGGTATGAAATAGAGGCTTTTATTAGTCGTAAATGATTTTTTTGATTAGGCAATCTTGTATTTATACAATTAATGATTCCCATCGATCCTCATCCCAATAAGGATTTAATTTTTTCACAAAAAAAGATACAATTATAAGGTTGTCTCCATAAGTCAAAATGGACAATACTTTGTCATCGAAGATCCACGTTTTTTTTTTTTTACAATGTTAGTATCTACTTTGAGTACCCTTTTTCAAAAAAAAAAAAAAAAGATAAAACTGTGAGGTCACCTCTATGGACATTGCAATAAGAGAAGTACTTCAACATGTACGCTTCATCACTGGCCAATTCTCCTAGGTCACTTATATAATGAGTAATGTGCTTTTGAGCCGAACCTTCTCCAATTTGAACATGTGATGAACTGGGAATGGTACTTTGTATAGGTAAAAAGTGCTTATCCCGTCACCATGCTTGACCATTTTGGCTTTCACAATTTGCGCAATTAAGTGCTTCTGCGACATGGCAAGATCTTTCACAGGGGGATTAGATTGCAGAGCATTGTGATTTAATTCTTTACCCTAACATCTTGCACCTCATTAGGGGTAAAGTTGACTCTTGCCGCTTGTGTCCCCACTGCAGCGATTGTTGGGATAGTAGCCGCTCTTGGGAGAAGTGCATTTGTTGGAGGAGCCTGAGAACTCTTCTGTTGTTGCTCCCATCCTTGGATGAAGCCCAGAAGTAAGGCTTTAAGTTGTTGACTTTCCAACCTTAGTTCTTTTATTGTCTGAGGTTGGTTCTGACTTTACTGTTGCTCGAGATCAACTTCATTATTTTGGACATTCGTCCCATCTCCACTAGCTCCTTCTGCGGCATTAACATTGCCATTCCAGGGCTGATATGTTCTTGCATTCCTTTAGCTTAACCAATGGATGGCCTGCTCCATCTGACGGGTCAGGGGCCCCTCCTGTTGTGCCAAGTTGACAATCTCATTTTGATCACCCGGTAAGGATGACTGTTGGTTATTTATGCTGGAGGCGTAGCAAATATACACCTTCATATTATCACTTGTCATCTTGGTGACCCTCTTTCTCTTTTGAGTCGACTGAGGAAGAGCCCCCAGTCGCTCAAAAATAGATGTCCTCTATGGGACTTGTTTTTTTTTGCCCTGTAGATGTCTTTCCTTTTCTGACCTCGTGGAGACCGAGGTTGAGTGATTTGGTTGATCATTTGCCCCTCCGGCTTCGAGAGCTATTGGGATGTTGCTTTGCTAGGGTGGCCCTAGCCTGGCGTATTCTACGGGCTTCCTCTTTGGTTACCCACATTTTCTTTAAGTCGAGGTTCCTGTCCTCCATAAGGTTGCCCCCATTTTGAGGCATGGCAGGCTTTGTCTTGTATCTCTACTTCTGTTGCATAGAGGCTTTTGGAGTCTTCTTTTTAAAGGTTGATGTCTCCTGGCAAACGTTTGGCAGGATCTCGAATCGGTTGTCAGTAGGAATTGTCGAGATGTGACAGATTTTTAGGATGATGGGTTCCCCGCCATCTAGGCGGATACGGAGGTTCTCCACCAATATTGTTTTTCCCATCCTAGACGGGCTTGCTATTGGAGACTTCTTCTTTTGCCTTCTGTTGGATGAGGAGGCGGGTGAGACACTGATGGTGTTGACGGCAAGGACTTGCTTAGGTCTGCCGCCATTGTTGTTCTTTTTGGCGTGGGCTGCGCGTCTCTTTTTCTTCATTTTCGGAGCAAGCTCTGAGGCTTGAATGACCCCCATAAAGTATGGGAATCCGATGACCGCCGAGAATCCTTGAAGCCGGTCGGAGTTGTCAGGTACCCACATTGTGCGTGGGTAGCAACCATGAGCGGACCGTAGGTAACTTTGGCTGCCATTGATGTCTTCTCTGCAGAACACATATGCTTGCATAAGACATAGCAAAGTTAGTAGTGTTGTGGTGAGGGCATCACTAGACGGAGAGATGAAGGGAAGGAGAGGTCCTACCGGGCATGCCATATGTTTGAAGGACATTTTTATATCCTTTATCTTTTCATTTGGGTAGATTCCATGGACTTGGGAGGAACTCCCAAGGAGTCTAAGACTTCATATCAGGTGAGGATCCGAGAATTCGACCTCTTCCCCACTGACCTCGTCAGTGTTAACGACGTCGATCAACTGATTGACAATCCTTGATTAACTGTCCAGTGATGTCCTTTAGCACAAATTAAGCAGTAAGTCATGAGTGTAAGCATATGCAATTCAAGCATAGGAAACACAACTTAGATCAAGCCCAAAGCTTCGCCCTGGCTTAAGATGGGTTTAAAATGACTTGATGTGGTTTGAAAGACTTTTAAGGGGCTTTGGATTGATTTTGAGTGTTTTAAACCCAAAAGAATACTTTTGTAATTATACCAAGCTGAGGGGTACATGGGCATTATAGTCGTTTTAGTGCTTGCAATGCGTTTCAATGGATAGGAAAGGTTTTAGAACCAAAGGGTGTATTTTTGGGCTGTTTTAAGCATTTTGGGGCTGCAGGAGTATTTTGGTAACTTTAAGAAGTTTCATGCCTCATGGGTATTTAGCTTGTTTCAAGCGATTTAACATTTTTATGATTTTTTTGAAACTTTTAATGATTTTTGGTGCATTAAGGGTATTTTGGTAAATTTTCTCACTTTTTAGGGTTTCGAGGGAATTGAGAGTATGCTGGGTGATTTTTATATTTTTTAGGATTTTTTGAGATTTTTTTTTATCATGTGGAGGGTATTTTGGTTATTTTTAAGGTTCTGGGGCGTATTAAGGTCATTTTCAAGATTCAGGGGGGGGTATTTAAGGCATGTTGGCTGATTTTTTGCATTTTTTTAAAAATTTTCTGTGATTTTTACAGATTTTTATCATGAGAGGGGTATTTTGGTCATTTTGGGTAATTCCATGGTTGGATGGGTTATTAGAGGCTATGATGGCATTTGGGTCCTTTTGGAGCCATTAGAGGTGTGTTATTTAAGTTAATGAGAATGTGCTTCATGTTTCATTAGTTAGTTGTTTGTTCAATGTTACGGGTGTTTTAGGACTTAGCTTCATTTAAATAAGGAGGCAAAGGGCATTTGAGTCATTTGGACAGCATTAGGATTAGCCCCAAAGCCATGGGCCGACTTATTGGGCTTTAATAAGTTACACCCGCATACATCAAGTATGATGGACTTATTTTAAAGTCATTTAGATTCACTAAAAGATGGTCTTAATGGATATTTGTTAAAAGGGTACAAAAGAGGTCATGGACTTATTAGACACCCATTAAGTATCCTTTAGGGCTTCATTATGGATGAGAGTCTTGACCATTCAATCATGTGTATAGTTTATTATCATGTCAAAAGGCCATACATGTTTTAATAATCATTTAGCATCACCCATAATAAAACATCCATGCTCATGTCATTTGAGTGCAACAAGTCTTTCACAATATAGTTTTACTAAGGTTCTTGGGGAAATTTTGGCAGTATTTTTTCTCTTCAATAAACCTTGAAACAAGCACAAAGAGAGCCTCCAAACAGCAATCCACCAAAATTTGCCGCAGAGCCTTCTTGCCTTCTTTCTTTAGTGCTTCGTGCACTGCCTTCACGTCTGAATGCTCCCAATGGGGGCAATTTATAGAGTGGCAGCCCCATTAACTGGTAGGGGGTCAAGGAACCAATGGACATGCCCACCGTTAACTCCCCCTCCAATGAGGAAGGAGAGGAAGAGGGAGATGTGAGAGAGAGTGAGAAAGAAGGGGGGCCTTGTGGGCACCCCCACTGGTTGTAGGAACCGGTGGGGGGGAGGGGGTGCCACCGGTTGGGCACCCCACTCAGCCTCTCTCCTCCTTTTCTCTTAATTAATAGGGAAAGAAACCCCTCTTCCCTCTTTAATTTAATAAGGAAAAAGCCCCCCTCCATTATTAGGGCAATGATTGGGGCAATAAAGACCTCTCCACTAGTGGAGAGACTGCTAACTTGGGAGCTCCAATGGGACATTAAATGCACCCTCTTCAAGGCTATTGATGGCCATAAAATCCCTCTCCCCTTTGTTTTCATCTTTTTTTATTCTCTCCAAGGGGAGAAGACTCCCCTACCGATGGAGCATTTAATGCCCACCGTCGGGGGGCCATAGAGCCACCAGTGGCTCCCCTCTCTCTTTCTTTTTGTTCTCTTTCTTTCTTCTCTCTCTTTCTTCTTTTGTTCTCTCTTCTCTCTCTCTCTCTCTCTCTTTTTTAATAGTAGAGACTCCCCACCGGTGGCCCCCCCCCAAATAGTTCTTCTCTTCTTCTTTTTCTCCTCTATTTAATGAAGGAGAACCCCCATTAAAGGCCACCGGCGGGGGTGCATTGTAGCTTCTTTTTTTTCACCTCTCTTTCTTTATTTTTTTGCTTTTGTGCCCCCCATAAAAAATGTTCAACATCACCTTAGCCTTAAATGCCTAGACGAGCGCCTAAGCATTTGGGGTGACATGTTTCCTCCCATAAATTATCATCAAAGAAGGAAATAACAATAGGAGAAAAATAAAAAAAACAACCAAGATAATGATATGTAAGACTTGGAGAAACACTGATTATATCCAATATGTAAATATTAATTTATATAGCATTAATTAGTGGATGCTCTTAGGAATCATCAAAATAAGAAAAAAAATAGCAGCATGTAAGAGAAAAAGGGCATTGGACATTGTTAACAGATGCATTAGCTGTTTTGGAAGACCAAGAATAAGAAAAAACAGTACAAAAGAATGCAACATAATTGAAAGGATACAAGCATTTGGCATAAATAACATAGGCGAGTGCCTAGGTGAGTGAGGTGAACATGAGGCGAGGTGAGGCACTGTGGGCTTGCCTCGCCCTAGGTGAGTGATGCGATCGCCTTTGATAACATAGTACTAAATGGATCCTGTTATGATATTATTATGTAATGACTCGATCCAACCCTTATGAGATATTATTTATTTTGGGTCAAGCTCATGCAGTTTTGTCCTCAACATGGTTTGCCATATCATACTGCATTGTGCCGAGTGCCAACTTGTAGGTCCCGTTTGGTATCGGGATAAGCCAGGGATAAGGCTTGTATATCCCCGTTCCTCGTTTGGCATTGCAAAAAGTCACGAGGATAAGAGGGGTTAAGGGGGATAGGGATAAGAGAGCTTAACCTCATTTTTTGGGTTAGATATGGGGATAACTTATTCCACCAAAAAGGTGGAATGACTTATCCTCGCCCCTTAACCTCATTGTTACCCTCATTTGCCCCTTCTCTTGGTTCATAAAATAATAATATATTTAACTCTAATAATTATTTTATTACTATCTAATGACGTTAAACATATTATTAAATAAAATTCTTAATCAAATCGATACCACCTATAGAATATATTATTATATTTATATATCATTATCTTTAAATAGTGCTAATAAGTATTTTAATATATTATTATATATAATATAATATCATATATTATTATCTTAAATTAGTATTTGTACTTAAATTATTAGTATTAGTACTAATAAGTATTAGTATTACATCGTATTCTTAAAATAGTAATATAATTAACTCTAATAACAACTTTATTACTAGTTAATGGCATTATGTCATTAAATAGAAATATGAATCAAGCCAATACGGATGGAATATATTATTATACTAAATAATAGTAATAAGCATCTTTAATATATTATTATACATAATATAATAATATATATTATTATCTTAGATAGTACTAATAAGTTTTTTAATATATTATTATATATTATATAATAACATATATTATTATCTTAAATTAATATTAGTACTTATATTAGTAATATTAGTACTTACATACTAATATTAGTATTAGTAAGCATTAGTACTACATTGGATTTATAAAATAATATACTTAAATTCAATAACGGCTTCATTACTAGCTAATGACATAATGTGTACTTTAATATATACTTTAATATATACTTAAATTCAATAATACTTAAAATAATATATATAATACTTAAATAAATCTATAAGCATCTTTAATATATTTTATATGTAATATAATAATATACATTATTATTTTAAATAACACTAATAAATATTTTAATACATTATTATATAATATAATACATATATTATTATCTTAGATTAGTATTAGTACTTACATACTAGTATTAGTACTAATAGACATTAGTATTACATCAGATTTATAAAATAATAATATAATTAACTTTAATAATGGTTCATTTACTATATTGAATAATACTATTAAGTATATTTAATATATTATTATATTCTAATTATATGTTAATTATGTGTAGTATAAATTGAGTGCCTTTAAAATATAATTAAATTCAATAACTTGAATTAAGTATTTTTAGTGTATCCTGATACGAGTAATAAAAAATAAAAAAATATTTACACTTAATATACTACATATATATTGAATATATAGTTATATTACGTAAAATAATATAATATCCATGTTACTTTAGATTAGAAGGGTAGCAATGTCTTTTTCACAACTTATCTTCCGTACTGTGCTCATTTTCACCAAATAGAGAATATGATTAACTTTTTTCTTATCCCCTCACATACCAAACACATCACAGAATAAGGATAGGAATAAATTAATCTAGGTTAATTTATCCCTATTCTTCCCTTTTTCTATCCCGATACCAAACAAGACCGTAGAGTCAACTCGTATCTAGGAGATTCTAAGTCGCCGGCAAGCATCTAGTCGAATAGGACCATGTCGACTCATACATGCATAACGAGTTGTTATAGATTGAGTATTTTCTCATTTGGTAAGTAAATTTATACTTTCACATCGATTAATAGAGTATATTTCTCCTAAATGTAGTTTAAACTCATTACCATTAACGAATTCATTGTCTTGAATTGGCTCGACTCATGTGACTCCATGAGTCACATCGAGTCGGATAGATGTCGATTCGTATCTAGGAAGATACGATCTGGTACAAATTAACGATATGACAAACTAGAGCCCCAAAAGGTGCCTCACAAGTTATGGATACAATCTCTTTATATATATATATATATCTTAATAACTTTTCTCATTTTCTAATATTGAACTAATCCAATTCATTCCTGCCCTAGCCCTCAGACGCAGTGATAGCTCCATACCATGGCGGATCTATACCGTGGCAGCTCTACATCGCTTCACTCGTGGGTAGTCCTTTCCTACAAGTAGTCTTTTTCTATGGGTATTTGGTAGCCCTCTCTACACCATGACGGTTCTACACCGTGGTGGCTTTACACTACACTCATGGGTAGCCCTTTCCTACAAGTAGACCTTTTCTTTGGGCAGCTCTCTCCTCCTGTCCGGCTTGTGATTGGGTTACTACAAACCCACCAGCTTTTGCATAGTTCGTCTCCAAATCAACCCATATCGTACTACATAGGTCCTACTTTGATATCATTTTGTAATGACCCACTCCAACTGTTATGAAGTATTGTCCATTTTAGGCTAAGCTCACACAGTTTTGTCTCAAAAAGGCGCCTTACAAGTTATGAATATGGCCTTTTTACAGGTAGTCTCCTGTAACTTTTCTTGTTTTCTGACACTGAATTAATCTGATCCGTTCCTGCTCCAGCCCCAAATGCAATGATAGTTCCATACTATGGTGACTCCACACCATTGCAGCTCAACATTTCTTTACGTATGGGTAACCCTTTTTTACAAGTAGTCTTTTTCTATGGGTAGTCCTCTCTTCCTATCCGGCTCATGACTCGGTCACTACATATGAAGCCACCATGGTGTGGAGCTATCATCGCATATGGAGGCTAAGGCGGGAATGAACCAAATTAGCCTAGTATCGGAAAACGGGAAAGGTTATTGGGCTATATATGAAGGAGCCGTATCCATAACTTGTGACATGCCTTTTGTGGACAAAACTGTGCGAGCTTGGCTCAAAGTGGACAATACCTACAATGGTTGGATTGGATCATTATAGAATGATATCAGAGTAGGAGCTGTGTAGTAGGATATGAGTTGGTTCAGGGATGAACCATATGGAAGCTAATGGGCTTGTAGTGACCCGGTCACGAGTTGGGAGGGCTACCTATAGAAAAGGCTACTTGTAGAAAAGGGCTACTCACAAGTGAAGCAGTGTGGAGCTACTAATGCGTCAGGGGGTTGGGGTGGGTATGAATCGGATTTAGTCTAGTATAGGAAAACGGGAAAAGTTATTCGGTTATATATGAAGGGGTTGTATTCATAACTTGTGAGACGCCTGTTGGGAACAAAACCTTGTGGGCAGAGCTCAAAGTGGACAATGCCTCACAGGGGTTGGATCGGTCACTACATTGAGCATCCCAAACATGCGTCTACATTTCTTTATGGTGTAAAGATTAGCATAAATTATAGGTAGATTGCCTAGCTTGCACTCCATCAGCTCTGCCTTCTCTTGTATTCTGCATTAGCCATATTGGTGCTTTGTGTGAAAATCGGTACAAAGTTCAGTGACCATCTCAAAGGGTCATATCTAGTTAGTACATCTGTCTCATTTGGACCAAAATACTGAACGCCTTATCTATATGCTAAGTGTATGAATATGCTCCTTGGTCCATAGCCTACTCTTGTGAGTTGTGACATACAACTGCTGACTAATTTCCTCACATTCTCCTAAACCCCCACCCATTGGTCAAATAGCAGCCTTTCTTGTGTTTGCTACTAAAATTCAAAGAATTCCATTGCTTACCATTAGAAAACAAACATCTCTATCTCCTCTGTGTATCTTTAAATCCATGTTGTATAAAACTCTGTTCGGGTAGTTATAACCTAGTCTTCCAGATAGTCTGTTTTTCATATTTGGCCTCTTCATATTTTATGGAATCAATGCATCCTTTCTCTTGGTATAATGGCCATGGAGTTGCACTCAAGATTATTCATGTTTGATGACTTCCAAAATGAAAAGAGCATTCATGTTTGCTTGGACTCGGGAATCATTATTCCATTAAAGATTAGGTGAATGCATAAACTTTCTTTTTTGTTTTTCAATAAGTTGTGGTTGAATTGTGAAAGCTCAGTGGTGGATGTTTGATGTCCAAGATGTTCCACCAAATATTGAAGGTATGTATACCTGTCACCCATTACCATAGTCGTCAGAACTGAACTTCTAAAATATCATATAGTAAGAACACCTCACTCATTCAACCCACCGGCTACAAATCAGTTGGCTGTCGGTGTTTCTACTATTCTCATAAACATGATGCTATAATTTTCTCGAGAGAAAGACTTGTTGCACTGCCAGGCCCACCTGCACCGCCTGTTTGGTGCAACCAAATAATTCTTTTTTGAATTTTTTAGGTTGACCCGACTGTTTAACAAGATTCTAATATCTAATAAAATGTCAGATGAATGGAGGAAGAGCACTCTTGTACCTATTTTTAAAAACAAAGGAGACATCCAGGACTGCTCAAATTATAGAGGAATTAAGCTCATGAGTCATACTATGAAGTTGTGAGAGAGAGTTGTGGAACATCGTTTACGTTCTGACACAACTATCTCGGCCAATCAATTCGACTTTATGCCGGGTCGATCAACTATGGAAGCTACCTTTCTTCTCATTAGGAGTTTGATAGAGAAATATAGAGATATGAAAAAAGATCTACATATGGTGTTCATCGATTTAGAGAAGGCCTATGATAGAGTTCCAAGAGATGTCTTGTGGTGGGTGTTGGAGCGCAATAGGATATCTACTAGGTACATACAAGTATTAAAAGACATGTATGAAGGAGCAACTACTAGTGTCCGCACGGTCGGAGGGGAAACAAGAGATTTTCCTATTTTTGTTGGAGTGCATCAAGGATCATCGATAAGTCTTTATATTTTCGCATTAGTTATATATGATTTAACAAAAGGATATACAAGAGGACATTCCGTGGTGTATGATGTTTGCGGATGATATTGTATTAATAGATGAGACGTAAGAGGGAGTTAATAAAAAACTAGAGCTTTGGAGGATCACCGTAGAGTTTAAGGATTTCAAGTTAAGTAAAGACAGAATACGTACATTGTAAGTTTAGTGAAGGTTGGATAGGTGAAAATGAGAGAGTTAACTTGGATGGGATGACAATATCCCAAAGCACCCATTTCGAATATCTTGGTTCGATCCTCCAAGAAGACGGAGGGTGCGATGAGGATGTTAGCCATATGATTAAAGCATGATGTCTGAAGTGGAGACTTGCCATGGGAGTCTTGTGTGACTGCAATATCCCAACGAAGCTGAAAGGAAAATTCTACTGTACGACGATAAGACCTGCAATGTTATATAGTAGCGAGTGTTGGGGGATGAAAGGGCAATATGTCTCTAAGATAAGTGTTGCCGAGATGAGAATGTTAAGGTGGATATGCGGGCATACTAGGCTAGATAAAATTTGTAATGAGTATATTAGAGAGAATGTAGGAGTGGTACCAATTGAGGACAAATTGAGAGAAGGGAGACTGAGATGGTTTGGGCATGTTAGGCGTAGGCCTAGGGAGGCTCCAGTTAAAACAGTGGAGCATATTAGGATAGAGGAGGGGAAGAAATGAAGGGGTAGACCTAGATTAACTTGGAAGAGGGTAGTACAATATGATTTAGAAGTTTTAAACCTTTCATAAAAGATAACTCAAAATCATTTAGAGTGGAGACGAAGAATCCATATAGCCGACCCCAATTATTTGGGATTAAGACTTCGTTGAGTTGAGTTGAATTTTTTAGGTGGGCCCCATTATGCCCTACATGCCCATATAATCCGATCTTCGATCGAATGTCCCAAAAAAAGATGAAAATTTAAAAACCGGGCCCCAATGAACATTAAAATGAAAACTACACTGCCCGGCGGTGCAGCAAGTTTTACTCTTTTCTTGATTGCACATTTTGGCATCAAAAGTTGGCATCACATGACATCTCTACAGACAACAGTGTTAAACCAACACACATGCCCATGGGATCGCTGTTGCACCAAAATGTACATGGAGTAGATGTTCTTTCATAAGATGCATTATTTTTCTAGATGCTTTGTTTGTCTCTATGAGGTTCAATCTTGTTGAAGATGTTCAGTCGTCTTATATTACCATGTTTCGAGGTTTATCTTATTTAAGAAAAATGTTTTTCCATATTCAGATGCTTCTTTTTCGGAGTCGCTATATGGTTTGCGGAGGAGGTCCGTGGATATTACATCAGGCAAAGTGAGACAGAAAATGGATTCTAAACAGCTTCAACTCCCTGGCTTAAGAAAACGACAAAAAATTCTCTCAGCTGCCTTTCTGGTATGATCTCCTACATTTTGTAGTGGTCTCCATGGTGGAGGTATATTTCAATTAGTTTTTCCTCCTTTTGGTGAAGATTGGTTGCATAATAAAGATGTTATAAATTTATAACTACCTTTTCTTTGGGAGCATACTAAGGGAATGGGAGCTATGCTCATGTAGAATGAGCATGAAGATATTCATTTATTTTACTGAGTAATCGAGAAAAATATTGTTAATGAAGCAGAGATGATAGAATTGGCGTGTAAACAATCAAAAGAAGCATCAGGATTCGAATGAGCTATCATCTAGAGACTTTCTTCAAAATTGATCAAAGGGATGCTTATCGATTCTTTCATGTAGGCCCTAAACCCTCGTCCTTTCTCCCATGTAATTATGCAAGATGTTTGTTCAAAGTGTGCCTGTGGCAGACTAGCATTCAGAATTCCTTCATTAGTGCTGTTGTGATTAATGAGAACACATGCACACTAGAGGGATACATGCACAATGTAAGGACCTTCAGATCAGCTACTTTGTGTTTTGAGAAACTCTCTGTCTAATGTCTTCGGATGCTGCTGCACCATATTACTCTTTGAGGAACCAGTAAGGGGTTGATCAATGGGATATGGAGAAGCTTGCTGTTTGGAGATTGGTGTCTTGATATGATGGAAGATTGACATCAATCACTTCAGTGCTTAGTGATATTCCATCCATCATATGCCATTTTCCTCTCCCAGAGCCCTGTCCACAGTGATGAGGCAATTTAATCATTTATGCAGGAGCTTCCTATGGGGTAACAGTGCATATGTTAGAGTATCCAACTCAAAACCAATTGACAAGGAGTGGAGAGGCCTAGGCTCATATAAGCTCATAGATAAGTCGTACACAACCAATGTGGCATTACCCAAACTAACACTCCATTCATTAGGGGTGCAAATGGATCACTAAGATCCAAAAATCTGATTTGTATTTTCAAATTCGGATTGCTGCGATCCATCCGGTAAAGAATTTATCTTGGATTAGGTTTACGATTGTTGGGCCTTAAATGCTTGAACTTGGACTCGAATCACAGGTGCCCCGAAATCCAATGGGAAAGACCGCCGCCCCCCCCCCCCCCCCCCTATTTGTTGAGATGGATCTCTAGTGTTCTGCCCTCCACATTTGCCACCAGCCACTCGGCTTTCACAGTGCCGTCGGTGGAGCCGTTCCTGACATCCACCAGCAGATGATGGGCTGTGATGGTGCTGGCCTGTTTGTGGGGCGGAGTAAGGGGTGCACTGCAGTGACAATGGATAAGGACGGGATCCACCGGTTCTGCAGCTCCCCCAGCCTACATCACGGCCATCGGCAGCACCAACAGCATGGCCTATGTGCTGCCGCGTAGGAACCAATAGATCGAGATTGCAAACAGAGATTTCAAGGGTTCCATATTGGTCGTGCCATCAAGTACGAAGCTGGATGTGCTGCCATGGGAAACGTTTTGCATTGTCAAAGGCACACCAAACAATAAATCTGAAAGAAAATGCACAAAGGGAGGAAAAAAGAGAGTCATTATTGTGTTGAAAAATTTGAAAGTTGCCTCACAATTCTCCTGAATCTTCAGTTCTAAAACAGGGAAATGACATCATAACTTCTTCCTAATTTCCTAGATTATTCCCAACATCCCTTGGAAACAGGGCTTCATAATCTGGTTCCTTCTTCCAGTTCAAACCTGAAATCTGAATAAGAATTTGGATCTTGACCCGAATCCGAAATATAGACCAAATGGATCTGGGTCGGGTTTGGATCATGTTGGTCTGGATTCTAATCGGATCATTTAAGACCCAATATGGATCCAACCCAATCTACACACCTACCCCTCTGTTTGACAGTTTTTTTTTTTTTTTCTGTTTACATCATGACTTTATTAAACATATTATATATCATGACTCATCAAACATATACATATATATATATATATATGTATATGTATGTATACAAGCAAGGACAAAGATCTTTACCTTGTCAGGAGGACCCTGCACAAAGGGCAAAGGGATGGTCCCCACGATCCTTAGTGGGTTATTGACATTACTCATCCGGATTTATTAAGTGATGATGGATTAAAGGTGGTTTATTGGACTTTGATATATCCAATATCTAGTGAACAATGCCTTAATGGATCTCATGCAAATGTACATTCACAATTATTTCTTTAAGAGATCAGAAGGGATTACACACTTGATATTGATCAAACCTTACCTTTAAAGTTCATCCTTTAAGGAATTTAAAAGAATCTAACAAAGCTTATCATTAGAGTGCATCCTCTATGAGATTAAAAAGGATTCAGTACTCAATGTGGACCAAATTGTATCGTTTAAATTGAATCTTTTAAGAGATTCAAAAGGATTCAACACTCAATGTTGATCAAATTTTATTAGTATGGTGTATCCTTTAAGAGATCTAGAAGGATTCAATATTTAACGATGACGTCTTTTTGTCATTGAAGTGTACCCTTTAGGAAATCTAAGAGGATATAGTGCATTGTATGATATATAACAGATAATGGTTTGTCTTTGTTATAAATAAAATTTGCCCATTAAAATTTAAATTATGCATGGATTGTGGTCCAATCAATGGAATGAAGTGGTGGTTGCATATCTATTTGTGCATGGATACATAAGTGGTCCAATCCTTTAAGGCATCATCTACGGCAATTAATCAAGGGTCATCGATCATATGATCGATGTAATTACACAGACCAACTCAGTGGGGAGTGGTCAAACTTATGAATCCACATTCTTGATCCAACGTTGTAGATTCTTTGAGGACTCATCCTAAGTTCTCAGAATCCATCCAAATCACCAAAACAAATAAATAAAACAATAAAAACAATAAAATCATCTTCAGGGTTCAATCTACCTTATGTCTCCCACACTCTCATGTCCAGGCTGATTTACAAATTGGGCCAAGGAAGATGAAAGCCTCATGGCCTGGCACGTGGGACAAAGGAGACAAGTGGAATGAAACAGAAATGGCAAGAGAAATATTGTATTGCGTATGTGATGGCCTTGATATCATGTTAGAGCATCTAATTCAAAACCAATTGGCAGTGAGTTCAGAGGCTCAGGTTGATATTATGTTAGAGTGTCCAATTCAAAATCAATTGGCAGTGAGTTCAGAGGCTCAGGTTGATATTATGTTAGAGTGTCCAATTCAAAACCAATTGGCAGTGAGTTGAGAGGCCCAGGACCATATCAGTTCGTAGCTTAACCATACACGACCATGTGCAGCTAATAAAACTAATAGGGGAAAGTGTTGAGGGTCTTTTGTCAAATTGGGAAAATGTCTAAAGAGAATGGGCAACGAGGAATTTGAAAGCGATGCACACTAGCCTTGTTGATTAAGTGCTAGTGGAGATTAAGGAATGAAGGTCAACATGGAAAGATGTAAACTGTTTACGTATCTCAGAGAAGTGGAAGTGGAACCTGGAACCAAAAAATGGACATTCTGCTTGGCTATGTGGCTTGGTATATCTAGACTTGCTGATATGTTACTAACAGCTGACTGTATTGGTCAGCAATGGCAGAAGTGCGCTGTTGTGAGGCAACGGATTTGTGTACAGGGAACTTTCTGGTATTAAATTCTGAATGCTTTATGCTTTATAAAAGAACAAACATTTGTAGATCCATAAACACAGGGAGTTTGTATAATCTGACTCCAGTTTGAAGGAAATTGATAGAGAGAAACTTATCAAGGGACAGACTTTCTCCCTTTGTTGGAAAACCCAAATGATCGTGGGTGAAAATGGGAACAAGTGATCAGCCCATATAATTCGGCTGTTTTTGTGGCATCCATGTGCAGTATGCTGAAGATGACTCATTGGCATTAGTGGAAATGCTTTTGGAAGTCCCCTCACCCTTGAGGTTAGGTCAATTGCTCAATGGAATTTGGTTTAAGAAGATACAAACCCGAGTCAACCTGAGGAAAAGAAGGGTTTGGCTCGAGGGAAACAGTTGACCTACCTTTTCTTTTCTTTGTTTTTTTTTTGTTTTTTTTTTTTGGGGGGGGGGGGGGTAGCAATCATCTACTTTTGCAGTGTCCTAGTAAACCTAGTAAAAGTGATTTGGCTCGGGGGGGGGGGGGGGACAATTTAGGAAGAAAATTGTCGAATCTTGTGATGCACGCAATTGCAAACTGCTAAACATTTGAAGACCAGGACAAAGTGAGTTTTTGAGGAGAGCACTAAAAGGTAGGAATCTGGGGTTCTTATTTGTTTACCCCCCAACTCCTGGGATTCTAGTGGCGCATATGAAAGTTCTAAAGTACAGCAAGGAGTGCATGAACAAATCATTTTTGAACAAGTTATGTACTCCGCATTTTGGTGGAGACAGGTAGATTTTAATTTTTCATGTTACATAGCTTTTGCTGACTGATTATTGGGTATACATGGGATTTGAAGGCCATTGGTTTTTATCTTGGACCGTGTCAGCAGATTTTCTCTCTACATCCATTGGTGATACAATCTCATCTTTTCTTCCGTGCGGCGGGGGTGGGGTGGGGTGGGGGGGGGGGGTTGATGTGGGATTAACACTTTATAAATAGATGAGAGAACATCATTATGATTATCACCTAACATTTGCCAGTTATTTGGCTACATGCTTAGGGTGCCACCATCTTTCACTATCATGCGCTGTACAGCCTGTACTCTCTTTTAAGCCTTATTACTGTAATCCTATTTGGATCCATCCACCTAATGACGGAAAAAAGGAGCAACTTTTGGAATCTAGGAAAGGAATCTGGATATAACAACCAACAAAATCAATTTAGTTTCAATCCATCATGAAAAGCACTATCTACATTTGAGGTGTTTGTCAGTTAAGTGCAAGATGATCAGAGTAGCATTATGTTCTCTTTACATGCTCCAAGAAGGGTATGGGTGAAGCCATAAAAATATGACATAGAAATAGATTTGGGATATGAATCCAATTTCTGGAACATGGAGAGAGGGATAGAGACGACCTACGACTCCAGCCTCGGCCCTACTGGCCTTTGGCTGAGTCAGGGGCAGTCACCTACCGTATTCTTCATTGTTTGGATGCGCTACAAGAGAAAGGCTAACACAATTCATAGTCGTTCTTTCCTGAAAAAGAGAACAAAAGTATGCCCCTTCATCATAACACAACCATGTACATCAAGTCTTTGTGCCTATCACTTGCATGATAACATTGGAGTGCCAGTGAGTTTAGGACCCTGTGTAGAGTGATATTACTATAGCTCCGCAAGGCTGGAAGTCTTGTTTGTAACAGGGATTAAAACTAGAAGCAAATGAATGAGCAAGCTTCATAAATATGATTAAATAGAGAGAGCCGCAATAAAGGAATCTACTGTTCTACTGAACTTTTGAAAACACCACCAAGATTTGTAAGGGAAATGGTCCACTCGACACCTAATATCGACCTGAGGACTGTGACTAGACCTTTGGGCTCGGCATAAATTAATACTTTTTCTTACTGGACGTGCATATTTGTGGTTGGTTTGATTCAAGGCACCATTGTTGGCATTAATCAAGGGTTTTGCTTTGCTAGTGCAATGTAATTAAAACTGGCCGAGGTCGATGGGGAGTGTCCAACTTATTGAACCCTAAACTGCCAGTTTCATTCGGCAAAACTAATTTTCCAAAATCGATATAAAGGATGTTTTCCAAAACCTATAAAATTTTCAAACAGGGGGGCTTTCTAGATTCCCTCCAACAGTAGGACATCATGTGAAATGGAAATCAAGGGTATTCCTTTGTCAAAAGGATGTTATTAACACCGACTCGTGGGATTATGGGGAGTATCTAAAATTTAAAGAACTGGGAAATGACCTTTCATTAGGCACCACCAAACATAACTAAAACCTTGCTAATTGTAATTTAGAAAAAATTAACTAATGATGAAAAAGCACATTACAACAGGTATGGATGGTCAAAAGATTATCACAATTTAGATGTTTAGATATGTGCATATATCATTGACTTGAATATGTTTTCTATTTTAAAGATGAAACAAAACTTTCCACATTTACTGTTTTATTGTACACTTAAGTAACTGTTTTCTGTTGTAAAAACTTTTGCTACTATCCATTCACATGGAACATTGATGAAGACACCAAAAAAAAATGAAATTATGTGTGGAGTATAAATATGATATATGGCAGCATTAGAAATGGGGATGGGATCCAAGTTTGAGAACTAGTGGATGATGTGCAATAAATATATGTAGTGTATTGCTAATATTTCCCAAAGAAAAATATTAGAACAAGTTGAGCAGAATAAATTCATAAGTATTACTAATAATCGCAGAACAATTTGGATTGAATGGGGTAAAAATAACTTGTTTTGGGGTATGATGCAGAACACGGTTGGTGTGGAAGGAAATTCAACTTGTTTTAGTGTAGGAAGTGGTCCAGAATAGGAATCCTGGCTCAATTTCATGGGTAAAGTGAATGATTGTTGAGGATGATTCACTGCTAGCTTCGTACTGGACAATCATTTTTACTGTTACATTGTTTTTGTTCACCTATTGTCTATTGCTCATAATTACTGTTTGTGTAGGTTTTATTTTTTTTGCTTTATTTCACAATTGCAGCTCATTGCCTGGCACTCTGAAAATGAATTGACACTATATTTTCTTTCAGGTTGTTTTGCCATATCTGAAGTCAAAGTTGCAATCTGTCTATGATAAAGAAAGGGAAGCAAGACTTCAAGCAAGTTTATTGGGAGACACGGGCTTGGGTGACACAGGCTTCTACACCAGTCAAGCAGAAGTTTCTCATGCAGGAACTGATGGTGTGGGGGTGGAATCATCAAGAGTAACTCATATCAAAAGAAGAGTTTCAGCATTTATAGGCACTTGCTACCCTTGGATCCATGCAAGCAACGAAGGTATAAATCTAGCAGAGGATTAACAGCATCCCACCCTTCTTCACACTGGGTCCGCCTAAATGTTGATTTGGACTTTGCTTGTTCATGTGAGTACGTTTATAGCATGCTATACGTTTAAGAAGGAATTGTCTGTACGTTACTTTGCTAGGAAGTTTGTTTCCAAAGAAGGATTATGATACTGACTAAGAAACAAATATAATCTGAAATTATAATCAGGTCTATCTCTTCTGTTTTTTTCTTTTTCCCTCTGAAAAAGGATAATTTGGTCGAGCTCTTGCAAGTATGCCAGTTCAATGTCCAAGTGTCAGATTGATGGTATATGAACTTCATGCTACAGGTTATCCTTTTAGAAATATAAGAACACGTTATGATAAGTAAACCATCAAGGTTAATGCCAAAGGTTACCCCCCATGCCTTGGTAAAAGGGCATCCTTGGTCTGCAACTGCACATGATCGATGCTACCTTGAGACTATTAGAAGAATGGGCTTATGCATTAAAAGTGCTTACATATCCTGTGGGAATTACAAATTTCTGGCCACCACCAGTTTGGGATGACTGATATACTTTGCTTAAGTGCTCAAAAAAACATGTTGGTAGTCGCAAAATCTCATTAGCCTGATGTTACATATAGCTCTTTGTATATTCATATGCATCTACAAACTATAAATGTATCAGCATTAAAATCAATAGCGGCCAAAATATTAATTTTATTGGAAGTGCTATTATGAATGGACTTTCAATGTGGATATGCTTGCCTGGATACTTTTTCCCTTCTCTTTCGCAGAGGGGGGGGGGGTAAGATGTGGTTGCCAACTTGTGCGAGTATTGTTTTTGGGTGTGCACAGCCATGGACTCCCTTATGCTTTGCTGCCTGTCTGCATTAGTATACTGTTCAGATTCAATTTCTCATCTCCCTATTGATGGATATTGGTTAGAGATCTACAATTATGCTACAGTTTGTTGTTCCTGGAGATGGATGCAGAATTGGCATCTGTTCTTCAGTTGGTTCCCTATTGTTTGTCTCATTGAAAAACTATTTTCTGAATTCTTCATGCAGGATTATCATTTGCTTATCAGCTGTTATACCTATTGGATGCTACTGGATTTTATAACCTAGGACTGCATGTTCTTGGTGTTCATGTATGCCGTGCTACTGGACAGGAACTGGTATGTTGATCTGTTATTCACTTTTTCTGTATATGTTCTTACTGTCCAGCATTTGTTAGTTGTTGGACTATTATGAATGACTTGCAGACTTTTCTTTGCTCTCTCCTTTCTATAATCTTAGAGATGTTTTCATGTGTCTTGTGTGCTGAATTCTTTTGTGTTCTTAGAAGTTATTATCTGGTCTCTCTAGTAAGAAGTTCCTGCATGCAGTGATGCTCATTGTCGTCTTGCACCTTGCTATCGTGCGGTCTCTTTTTTCTGTAATGCCTTTACTTTGATTCACACATAGGTCTACTCCCACTTCTTGATTGATGCAGATGAAGATGCTTGTTGATTTTTGTTATTTGTTTCTCTGAATCTGAATGTATATGCATTACATTACAATCCTATGTTTTTCTTTCCATTGGTTGTTGATATTTTATCGGACCATTCTCGGCACAAATTTGCAAAACAGAGAGTAGAAATACACCAAAACTTGGTCCATCCTGTTGCTTGCCAACTTGTTTAGCTATGGCTGGGGCACAATTGGGAGACTGCTGTCATGCTGACAACCAGTTGGAGAAAGCTTCTTTATGCTGTCATTTTTTTTTGACATTGTGCTCAAGGATATTTCATTCACATAATTATGTGGTTTTTGGCAAAATGTGAATGCAGATGGATTCATCTTCTAGAATTTCAAGGATTAGAAGTCGTGAACGTGAGATGCTTCGGGGCCCTCAATGGTTAAAGGTATTTGTCCATGGCTGGTAGCTTTTTGACTGACAGCCTCTTGTGCTTTATAGTATATTTATCTTCTTGTAGTTTATAGTATATTTATATGTTAGTCTCTTGGTGAATTTATCTCTTAGTCAGTGTCAAACTACCATGTCCTAGGTGCCTTTGGATTGAAAATCTTTGGGACTGATGTGTTGATCTGAAAATCAAACAATTATTGTGCGTTTCCTGTTAGGATTTCATTCTTTCAGTCCCTGACGGGTAAACATGCTTTAACGATAATTTGTACTCAAATATCTTTCATCAGTGGAAC
This sequence comes from Zantedeschia hybrid cultivar, assembly GCA_030544215.1. Taxonomy (NCBI): domain Eukaryota; kingdom Viridiplantae; phylum Streptophyta; class Magnoliopsida; order Alismatales; family Araceae; genus Zantedeschia; species Zantedeschia hybrid cultivar. The sequence continues at coordinate 81,009,574 of JARZZO010000014.1, forward strand.
AAGAAACTGTTCAGAGTCAATTGCAATGAGTTTGGGCCTTCCCAAATGTACAATTGAAACAATGCTGAAGAATTAAGACATAAACTAGATAAATTTAAAATGTAAATAAATTTGTCAGTGTGGCATCACTTATGATTTTCACGTTGCTAATCAAAGTGCAAATGAAATTAATCAGCCTAAGATCATGGCAGTCAAAACTTTCTTTTCTTGACCTGAGCTGGTCAGTCTTTCTGGTGGCTCATTGGCAAGAATGACTGGCAATCAACCTGTCGTCAACTCTTTTTTATCGATTTCCTGATCTGCGTACAGTTGCTTGAAGGATGACTTTAGGCTAATTACATCCTTAAGCTTCAATCCCGATATGGCTAGATGCTACTTTCTCCACTTAATCCATCGGGCTTCAATCAATGTATTAGTGCATCTGTCTGTCTCCTGCTTGAGTCTGGAAACTCTTATTTCAGATATCTCAGCTCCATCAATGGGAACTATTATTCACTTTCTTGTGGCTCAACCTTGAGATTCTTTTGCTACCCGTGGTTAGCCAATTGGACTTAAATGTCATCTTGAGGTATCCTTCATCATGAGTTCAATGTTGTTGTGGCAAGTTTGGCAATGCAAGTTTGAGAAAGAAAAAAGGCAGATGCTAAAAAGTGATTGCCCAACACCTCCACTCATGTTTGCAACTTAATAGCTCGTAACTTTATCATTTGAACGCAGCTTAGTGAGAAGAGTCAGCCAAAATTTCCCTCCTATGATTAGTCTTCCTATTGTTAAATCTCTAGGCACAATGCATTCTAAATTATATTCATGTCAAAAAGTTTCTGGACTGCAACTATTGTAGCAATTTTTGTAGTTTCTAATTCATATTGTATGTGCACAGGCTGTACAGAGGCTATTGCTCAGCTGTGTCTATACTACACTGGACTATGCACAGACAGGCCTAATTGCTGCGGTTTTCTTTTTCAAAGTGCGTTCATTTTACCCGTTTCTGAAGCATTTTACCTGTTGCTGAAATTATGTAACATCGAAGTGTAGGAAAGAAAGCATTTCAAGTCAGGTGTATTTAGGAGATAATATGTATGCAAATGGCTTGCATTGGTTTTCACTTTCTTTGTATTTCCTTTTTGTCTCGGGTTATATGCCATTTGAATGTCACAAACTGAATGCATTAGAATTTATTTTCTTTTGCACTGATTGGAAAAATGTAGTGGTAGATGGTGTGTCTATCTTTTGGGAATGACTTAAGTGGACAATCTGCATTGAAGAGTTTTTACTTCATATGGTTTAGTTGACAATGTTTGTGGCCTACTTATGTGTGAATTTGTGGAGAGGAATGTGTGCAATTGTCCATGTATAGAGGTGTTGAACAGTTTTTTTTTTAATGAAAAGAAAAGAAGAGAGAGGGGGGCATGTACATAAAAAAGAGAAAGAGGGGGGAAGAAGAAAAAGAAGAGAGAGAGGAGCCACAGGTGGCTCCCCCCCCCCCCCCCCCCCCCAAAAAAAAAAAAAAAAAAAAAAAAAAAAAAAAAAAAAAAAACACCCAACCGGTGGGTACCCCCACCGGTGGGGTTGCCACCGCACACCCCTCTCCATCTCTCTTTCTCACATCTCTCCCTGTTCTCTCACCCAATAAATACCCTCTAGGGGGGGGGGGGGGTTGTTCTGCCGCTGGAGGAGGAAAATGGAGGCTTTTGGGGGAGACTCTGGAAGATTTTTTAGAGTCCTTTTCTGAAGAAAAAAGAGAGGAAACACTCAAGCTCTGCTTGTGGACAGATTTGTCGCTCCGACACTGTGTGAAAGATTGACACACTTCCTTTGTGCAATAAAGAAATAAAAGAATGGTCCATTTTTATTGTTAGAATGGCCATGAGTTTAATAAAATGATGGTTACATTTTTATTGTTAGAATGGCCATAAGTTTAATAAAATAGTGGTCCATTCCTGTTGGTGGAATGACCATTAATTTTTGTGGTTCACTCTTATTGGTAGTGACCAAAGTCGTTTTCTTGTTCATTCCTATTGGTGGAATGACCATTAATTTTTGTGGTTCACTCTTATTGGTAGAATGACTAAAGTCATTTTCTTGGTTCATTCTTACAAAAATAGTGGTGACTTTATTATTATTATTATAATAATAGAAAATAATTATTCTATTCTTTTTTTTTTCTCTTTGAGAAATTATCAAATCAAAACTTCTCGAGTTCTCAGAATCTGTAGTGTAGGAACATAAAGTCCTGCAAGAATTGGGTTCATTTATATTCCTGGTATAGTAGATGCTATCACACATACATTCATACTCAATTCGATGGAATTGTTTGATCTTAAAGGGGATTTTCTATAATTTTGAAAAGGCTGTTAGCAAGTCAATTCCTTTACCTAGGGGTAGGGCCATTTCGCCTAGTAGGAGTAGTAGTCTGAGCATGTTAGCACTTTGAATTTGATAGCTATTCTGAGCTAGAAGGCGGCAAGCAAATGAAGGGAAGCTCTTCGAGCTTTCTACGGGCCGACTACTAAGTGAAGACTTTCGACTTTCTTTAATTTAATAAGAGAAGGGGGGGAGGTAAGCGGTAGCTTAACGAGCTTTAGTTGTCCGACCACTATATAAGCTGCTGGCGGAAAAAGCTCTTCGAGCTTCCCTTCATTCGTTGACTCGAACCGCTGACATCCGCCATAGGGTAAACCACCGCCTCTCGGGCCTCCCCGACTGATTCTACCATATAGGCCAACGATAGACAATAACTCCCCCTCGAACATAGCTTACAACTTTCATCGTACTGTGCTCTCCAAAGAGCAACTCTTCTCAAAATATCAAAAGGTGCTGAGTCGGAATCCAATTCTAAGGATTCTTGTGGTTCCGGAGAATCCAGCTACAGGAGAACCAGGAATAGAGAGATAGATCCGGAGATTCCCGAATAGGTCAACCTTTCGAACTACTGTTGAATCCATGGAAAGAAAACAACGGAGATAAAAAGGAAGAAGACAACAAACTAGATATAGATTCTAGTAAAAAGGAAGAAGACAACAAATTAGATCTAGATCTAGATCCTAGTAAAAAGGAAGAAGAAAATAGAGATAAAAAGGAAGAAGACAACATAGATAAAAAGGAAGAAGACAACGGTTCTTTTTCTCGGATTTTACTTTTAGCAATCCCCATGTTGGAAGCAACGTGTTGTCTGATTAGACCACAAATTACAAATATCTGGAAAAGTTCTATTGCTAATTCTTGAGGTAATCCACATTGATGTAATGAAAGTGAAGCGCCCACAACAATGACAGAACACCCCGAATAATCGACCCATTTACCAAGTAAGGTCTCGCGGAATCTTCCCTCTTTGTCTTCAATTATATCTAAAAATGATTTGTAAACTTTATTATGACCATCCCTCATTGGTTGTCCGTAAATACCATTATCAAGAAGTATATCTACGGCTTCTTGTACCAATCTCTCCTGACACCTTATTAATACCAATCTCTCCTGACACCTTATTAATTCCCCCGGTGCAGATATACTTCTTGTTAATAGATTAATAAGAGTATTGTTGCGAAAGATTACTCTTCTATAGAGTTCATTAATATCCAAACTCATTAAATTACCCCCATCTATTTGAATGATGGGTCTTAACTCAGGAGGAAGAATTGGTAATAGGCACAAAACCATCCGTTCTGGTTCTAATTTCATGCGTCTAACCAAAAAATCCTTTCTTCTTCGAATTTTTCTATCTTCCCATTCATTCCTGGTGTTCCCTTCATCTTCTAATTCCTTCCATTCTATCAGAGGAAAAATACTTAGGAAGTCAAATGGGTTTTTATTGGGGATAGATGGACTTGAACCCTCACAGTTTTTATTAGTAGTTTTATAATGCTAATTGATGACAGAGTAGTCCCCTGGTCATCAGTTAGCATTATAAAACTACTAACTGATGACTAGGGGACTACTTTGCTTCTTCCACTCTTGATATTGACTGACCTATTGAGAGGGCAGGGGAAATCAAAATAGAAGTAGAGTTCGGCTGTATTCTTAACATACTAAAACGACTACCATTATTGGTATCAAACCAATACCGATTCATACAAGCTAAATCTTCTAATCGATAATTGGGTTAAAGAAACAATTTGAATTTAATTAATTTATTTTTATTTATATTAAAATGTTTGTCCTTTTTCAAAAATTGTCCACAGTTCCTTATAGTGTTTCCATTGAAAAATACTAGATTCCTATCTACGTCTACAACATTCCCCTTCCAAGAATTGAAACAAGTTAGAATTTTCAACTCTTGACGACGTCTAGTAGATAGAATCTTTTCAGGAACAAATAAACATCTTCTATTAATGTGGACTGACCAAAATTGATGTGTACATAAAGTGGACTTAAATGAAATTTTGCGTGCGGTTGATGTATGTTTAATTTCATTTGTTTAAATGGTACATATGTTGACCAAGTTAAATGTGTTTAACTTAAAAATCAAAATAAATTAGTTTTGGCCCATTCATATTGGTTGGATGGCCGACAAAGTTATTGGTTCCATCATATTGGTTGGAGGACCATTAAGTTTTAAAGGGATATACTTAGTTACGTGGTGGCCATTATGTCCCACTAACTAAGTCTTTTCCTTGTAAATTGATCAAAAGGAAGGAGAAGATGATACCCAAATCCATCTAATTCTAATGATTTCTTAAGGATTTTCTAAAAGGATGCTTAAAAGACACTGTCAAATTCTTTAAGGTTTTAATTAGGATTTTGCTTAAAAAACATATTCTCTTAACACCTTTTAAAGTTTGTAGGCTCACATGCCTTCATGTGAGTCAAAAGTCCTCTAAGGATCCTTTAGAGTATCCTTTAAGATTTCTAAAGGGATTCTAAAAAGAATGGACACTAAACTCACAGATTCCATGCAAATGTCTAAAGCAAAACTCGTTTCCTTTATTGTGTGTGATGTAATGCCTAGCTTTCTTGTCGTGTATTTTATTTCAAGGGCATCAACGGATGGTTAATCAAGGGTTGCCAATCGGTGATTGGTGTAATTAACACTTCGAGGTCAGTAGGGAGAGGTCAAATTCACGGATCCACTTGTCTGATCCAAAACTCGAGACTCCCTGAGGGCTAATCCTAAGTTCTCAAAGTCTACACCTAAAACGAACAAGATGATTCTTTCAAAAAACCTAAATCTTTTAAACCCTTTTCAAAAGAAAAGATTGAAAATCAAGTCTCACAAGAGGGTATTACTATTATAGTCATTTTCTTTTTTACTTGTAAATGTGCACATGCACATTCACATGATAGCTGATTTCACGAGGTGATGTGTGGGAATGTGCTTTAGATAAAAGCCATTGAGGAAGTGTCAGTGTACTATTTATGTAACTATTAGATGAGTCCATTTGATAACAATTGCTACAACATTGGCCTCTGTGAGGCATTGCAGAGTTCCTTAAAGAGGAAAGGGACTGGTGGTGGTGTGAAAATTGGGAAGAGGGAAGTTAATTTCATAAACAAAAACGAAATTATAGATTCCCTTAGACCCAAGAAGCAGGGGGGCTTGATTCCGTTATAATGTTATTGTGTTCTTGGAACATTAGAGGTATTAACGGGGAAATGAAGAGAAGGGCTGTTTGTGATCTTGTCAAGAGTCATAAACTGGATTGCATTTGTCTACAAGAGACTAAGTTGGAATATGTTGATGGGCAATTCATCAAGCAGCTTGGAGGTTCAGTGTTAACTGATTGGGCAATATTTCCTGCACAAGGAAACAGTGGTGGTCAGTTTATCATCTGGAATGGAAACAAATTTAAAGGGAGGATTTGTGATAAGGGTACATTCAACATTTTATGTAATCTTTCATGCAGCGGCTGAATCAGAATCTTGGGTTGTTACCTCAGTCTATGGACCTCATTCTCAACAGGCCAGGATGGAGTTTTGGCTAGAACTAGAAAGGTTAGCTGTGATTTGTAAAGGAATGTGGTGTTTACTTGGAGATTTTAATTGTTTAAGATACCCTTGGGAAAGAACATGCAGTCAGAATTGGAATTCAGATATGGAGAGATTTGGAGCTTGGATCTCCAATCATGGAATGATGGATCTTGAAATCCCTAATAGAAAATTCACTTGGTCTAATCTTCAAAGAAATGCTACCCAATCACGGTTGGATAGAGTATTGGTTTCAACATCTTGGATTGAAAAGTTCCCTGGTTCTCATGTTCTAGGGCTGAACAGGATGGTTTCAGATCATATTCCTTTGCTTCTGAGGACTAGGGAAGGGAAAAGGAGGCCTAAAATTTTCAGGTATGAGCTAGCTTAGCACTTGCATGAGGACTTCAAGGGGCTAGTTGCGAAGTGGTGGCAGGAAGGGGAGTTGTCCCATCAAGCGGCTGCCTCTTTTTCTAAGAAGTTAAACAAGGTGAAGATAGCCATTAAATCTTAGTGTGCAGTGACTTTTGGAGCATGTTCTTCTACTAGGCTGCAGCTAACTCAGAAAATTGATGGATTGGAGGCAAAAGTTGATGTGACTGGATTATTTGAAGACAAAAGTAATGAGCTGGCTGAACTTAAGAAGGAATACAATATATGGTTACTAAGAGAAGAGATTAAGTGGAAACAAAGGTCGAAAGAGTTGTGGCTGAGAGAGGGAGACAAGAATACTAGTTTTTTCCATGCAGTTGCAAGTGCTAAGAAGAGGTCCACGAGAATTGATCAAGTGAAAGTTGATAACAACTTGGTGGAGTCTGAGGAAGAGATCAAGAAAGTCTTTGTTTCTTTCTTTGAGAACTTGTTTAAAGAAGACGAGTGGTGGAGACCTCACATTCAGGAGGGAGTTTTACCCAAGATAAAAGGAATTCAGGCCAATGAATTGCGTGCTCCATTCTTAGAGGAGGAAGTCAAAACAACAGTGTTTAGCAAGGAAGCCAACAAATCACCAGGACCGGATGGGTTTTCCATGGGTTTTTATCAGTATTTCTGGGATATTATTAAAGATGATTTGATGAAGGTGATGAATGAGTTCCATGAAAGGCTTCTGAGCATCAAAAGATTTAATTCCACTTTTATTGTTCTTATCCCAAAGCGGGAAATGGCCGATACTGTGGCTGACTTTAGGCCCATTAGCCTCCTCAATGGCTGTTATAAAATTATCACTAAGGTGCTAGCTAATCGACTTAAGAATGTACTGAAGGAGGTGATTAGTTCTAATCAGGTAGCTTTCCTAAAGGGTAGGTACATTTTGGATAACTTCTTGACAGCTCACGAAGTCATTGTTTCTCAAAAAAACAGTAGAAAGGAGGTTGTGCTAGTCAAATTGGATTTTGAGAAAGCTTATGATCGGGTAAGCTGGTTATGCATTCAAAAGACTTTAGGAGCTATGGGTTTTAGCCATAAATGGATTGGCTGGATCATGAGTTGCATTTCCACTGCTAAATTCTCAATTTTGCTCAATGGAGAATCATGTGGTTATTTTAAAAGCTCGAGGGGTTTGAGGCAAAGAGATCCGATGTCTCCATTGATTTTTATTTTAGTTGGACAGATTTTAAGTACCCTATGGGATAGGGCAGCAATACAAGGACTGGTTGATGGTTTTTTAGTAGGGAGAGATGGTTTCTTACTCGCACACCTTCAGATTGCTGATGATACATTGCTTTTTTCCTCTGGCAATGGGGCTATGATCACAAACATGAAGAGGTTAATGACTCTTTTTGAAGCTATCACAGGGCTGACCATTAACTTTCGGAAATCTGAGGTGGTAGGTATTAATTTGGGCCCGGAAAAAATTCAGGAAATTGCTGACTCTTTTACATGTAAGACGTCATCCTTCCCAATTTCTTATCTAGGGCCCCCTCTCTCTAATGTTCAATGTAAAGTCAGGGATTGGGATGACCTCATTAAAAGGTTCGAGCAGAGATTGGAAGGGTGGAAGGCCAGGTTCTTATCAACTGGAGGAAGATGGGTGTTATCTAAATCAGTTATTTCATCTTTGGCAATTTATTATCTTTCTATATTTAGAATCCCGAAGAAGGTCGAGAGAATTCTTGAATCTAAGAGAAGTCTTTTTTTCTGGGAAGGAGGGAAGAGAGAATCAAGAGCTTTGCACCTTATTGCATGGGATAAGGTTTGCAGTAGAAAGGATCAAGGTGGGGTAGGCTTGGTAAAGATTGCTACTTTTAACCAAGCTCTTTTGGCCAAGTGGATTTGGAGAATGGGAGAAGAGGTAGATGCTTTGTGGTCCAAAATCATCAAAGGAATATACTACCATGGGACTTCTAGATGGAATTTAAATCCTACATCCTTTTCTAATATGTCCCCAATCTGGAGGAATATTGCCGAGATGGTTGATTTGATTTCCCCCCCAATTTCTTTTACCGTGGGTAATAGATGCTCGGTCAAATTCTGGGAAGACAAGTGGGTATTTAGTTAGCCTTTGGCAGTGGAATTTGCGGACTTGTATCTAATTTCAGAGGATAAAAATAAGTTTGTGTCTGAGATGTACACTTATGGACAGTCCAACCCATGGAATTTGAGTTTTAGAAGAAATCTTACAACTCAGGAGATCCAACAGTTGGTGGTTGTGCTGAATAATATTAAAAATTTTGTGCTGCAGAGCAACTGTGAAGATTCAAGATTATGGATTTGGAATCTTAAAAGTTCTTTCTCTGTTAATGGCCTGATAAGAGTAATCACTGACAGTGGGGTCAAAGTGCCTTCGGAAAATCTAGTTTGGTCCAAGAACTTACCTTGCAAGATCAATATTTTTCTGTGGAAAATTGCTTTGGGCAGACTACCAACCATGGATAGACTGAGCCGGTTCATTTCCTTACAGAACCTCAACTGTTTCTTCTGTGGCAGATTTATTGAGAATGTGGAACACTTGTTCTGCCAATGTGGAATTGTTCAAGCATGGTGGATGCTGTGCTGCAGCAGCCTAAATATTAGCTAGGTGGAACCTTCTTCTATGCTTCAAATGCTTGATGGATGGGCTAAGCTTTGCCCTTTTCCAACCGAGAGGGAACTGTGCTCTCTTATTCTCCTTCATTTTTGTGGGGAGTGTGGATTGAGAGGAATTTTAGAAGATTTAGAGATGAGTTTGCTAGCTTTTCTAACATCTTGCGCAGGGTTATTAGATGGGTTTCAAAGTGGGGTATGGCAGCTAGGGTTTTGGGGGACCGGAAATCCTCCACTATGTTGTCTGTTTTGAGGCAGTCTTTGAGGATGTTTGACTGATCTCTGTATTTTTCTTCTTTGTATTTCTGTTTTCTATCTTATCATCTTGATAAGATATGGGGGAGAGTTTTATTTCAACCTTGGAGAGGGGCTTTCTTATTCTTTCTTGTAAGGGGTTTTCCTATGTGTTTTCTGAGCAACTTTGTTCCCTTTTGTATCCTTTTTAATTATCAATGAATTGTGATCTATTGGTCACCTTCAAAAAAAAAAAACATTGGCCTCTGTGAGGTTTCTCTTCATGGTTCATCGTTATCATCTATGCCAGCATGACCATCAGAAAGTCATATCCATGGAATGCAGAATCGACCAATCTGGATCGGGATCGACAATAGCCGATCTTATTCCAGGGAGGGAAAAGGAAAATTGGCCGGAATCGGCCTGGATCCATGGTTGGCAGTATCTGCCGATACTGATACGTATCGGTCGATCATACCTAACACCACTCATTTACATTTCAAAATTTTTTTAAAAACTTTTATTGGCTTGTACTGGACCAAATGGGTCAGTATTGGACAATACACTCGATACGGATACCGATACGTATCAGTGTCGGAACCTACTGGTACCGGTACCGATACTGGTACTGCCATCCTTGCCTGGATTGGGCCAGAATCGGCTGAATCACCCGATCCGAATTAGATCGGATCAGGATTGGAATTGGCTGATTCTGGAACCGACCGTTTTTTTCGATTTTCTTCCATTTTTAACTTTTTTTTTTTTTAAATTCTTCCCTTGGCTCGGCCGATCTGGATCGGGACCGGCCGATCCTGGGTGCCAATCCGATTCAGAATTCCATGGCTGTATCCTGTCAATCTTGGTTTGGACTTGGGATGTAGATGATTATATTACGTAGATTTTCAACATACTTTTCTAGCTGCCTGTCAGCCTGATGAATCATCTTTTCTGCTTGATAAAGGGGGTCTGTAAGTCATCACAGGGTGGAAATCATGCATCCACCTAATTACATGTCCATTTCTTTATGTGCATCCAAAAGGTTTATTATCTTAAGGCTTTCACTCATTGGTGAGTTGTTAACACGGTTCTCAGGATTGCCTGATCCTGAGTTGATTACATGGTTCAGAGGATCAGCAGATCTGATGTGGATTAGGATTGTTGGTGGCTGATCATATTTTAGGGGTAGAATCGAAAAAAAGAAGGAAATATGGAAAGGAGAAAAAGGATACCTGCTGAAGTCTTGAAGTGCTGCCTACACCTCTATTTTCTCCCACTGCCACTGGCATTATCATCCGCCGCTGCTGTCACTGCCGGTGTCCACCATTGCCACTACTGCTGCTGCCTCCATTCCCTCATGCAGTTTATGGGTTGAAGCAAAAAAATGAAAGTGATTTTTTTTTTTTTTGGGTGGGGGGGGGGGGGATGAAAAATTAAAAAATGATATGCATCATAAGTAATACTTTGTATATATACTTAATTAAATTTTTTTATTGTAAAAATATCCTTTTTAATGACGTTTTAAGGATCAGATCAACTTGGTTAACTTGACACCAAAATCTGATTGGGAAACATTGATCATGGGTCCTAAGCAGATCCTACCTTCCTTGATTGACAAGCTTATAATCATCATCTGTCATTCATCATTGATATCGGCAACAAGATCTCTTTGATGCCCTAGTTCACTTGGTGCAGTTGTTTACATTATTACCAGCTATCACTATCTACCACTGGCCTAGAGCATTATCTTTGGGAGATTGTTTAGTCTTCCTCTTCTTCCACCTGTAACATTAGTAGGATTCCTTGTCGACTGTGTGACTGATATGCCCCACTCGATCTGGTGAAATGAGGGTCCTTTGCTTTTGTAGTATTGATGGTGATGATATCCATGTGTAAAGATAACAACCTATGATATGACCGAGGGAAGGCTTTCTAGTGATTTCCAACTCGATGGCCATATTTTTTATTTTGTTGATTTGAGAATTTAAAAGCAGTAGAGAATGTAACCTTTTCTTAACCGAAGCTTGTATTTTCAAACGGTTATTATTTGTAGATTCTGGTAGATTATAGATCTGTGGATTTCATTTTATTTTTTTGAAAGTGGATTGTACCACAAGTCTGTTAATATGGGGAAAAAAGAATTTACAATGAAAAGAAAAAAGTATACCCCACCCAAAAAGTAATCCACCCTGTACATAAGTTCAATGCAACCCAAAAGGCTCCATAAACAAAAGGAGCACTCAAAAGGTCAGTATATAATGGTAACACCAAGTTCGCGTGTGCCATCTAACTAGACAAAGTGCTCAAAATGGTAGAGCCAGTTCTACCCCTACACACTTCTGCACACCAGATGTGACCACAAATGAAGATAATAAGCTGCTCCTCCATTCTACTTTTGCTTTGGACCAATCCCTGTTAAAAGCCTTAAACATAGTGCAGTTGTCCACACCATCCCTATCTTTTAAAATAGAGAACTCCATGTATTCTTGGTATATCGGCAATGCAAGAGTATGTTCTGGTTTCTTGTCATCCTCAACACAGAGGGAGTAAGTGCGTCTTACATCTAGAGGATGAATTAAGCCAATCTGTCACATGTTGGGAGACGATGGCCCACCCTCCACATTAAAAATTTCACATTCAACAGGCTGTGAGGGCCCCATATTTGCTGAAATCGTGGCCGTCCGCACTCTGCCATTAGCAATTATTTTGTTAGTGGACTTGGTAGTCCATGATTGCTACTGGAATCCATGTCGTGACTGGACATTTTCTTGTAATGGTCTTGACCTGTGTTGAATTGCGCAAGTTTGATTCAGGCTCTTCATATATCTGCATCAGGTCTCAATAGTGCATCCTTTTAAACTGTATGAGATTGGGAAGTTTAAAAAAAAAAATCTCATTCTCTTTCATTTTAAAAGTCAACAAGCCTTCATTTGGCTGTGGAATAAGTGAGTGGAATAGGAGGTTGCCAGTTATAGGTGCTAAAATACATTTGGCAACTGGAATGTTCTTTTTTTGGGGGGTGGTGAGGATAGAATATTTGGAATAACCCAGTGATTTTTATTTGGGGTCTTCCCTCAAATAAAAGAACATGGTCAGATATCTTACCCTCATGTAAACATTTTTTTTAAAAAAAATCCCAACCTTCTTTTGCCAAACAAAAAGACGACAGAATAATGTGTGCATGGACAGGCAGAATTTTTTCTCCACATTTGTTCCTTTTGCAAACATGGGCTAAAACATTTGTTCCATTGACAAACCGGGCCCAACTGTCCAGATGCATTTGATTTTAACCTGGCATAGAGTAAGTACTTTTTCATGCAGCATTAAAACACTCAACTTGAATTAACTTGAATGCCATTTCTTCTATTCTTCTTTTCCATAGACAAAAATGAATTATAATAAAATTGTATTTTATTTGAAACTTCTATCCACGTTCTTGTAGATGTCATGCATTTCATATTTACTGTATCCTTTTTTATGTGCAGCATGAGCTGTGCAACAAATTTATACCGACTTTCTGTTAACTTTCAAAGTATATGATTGTATTTGAAAGTGGATGGTACCACAATTTTATAAAAATACAAAAGGAGATAGTTGCAAGGTAAACTATCCCAGAGGAACCCAAAAAAGAATGCCTAACCAGGGCACATATAAATCTGTTCCACAACAATTCCTTCTGTAGCAGAACCAAAAGTAAATCCTACCTAATACAACAAACATGGATGCATACCCTTACATTACCTCATATTTTCAAAATTAGTGACATTACCTGATTTTGGGGAATGTTACTCATAAGATACTATAAAAACAAACAGAAGGTATACTTCTCTTTGCAGAAAGAAATTTATACCAACTAATTTAGATGCTTAGAACCTTGCTGTGTACATCACCTGCTGATACTTTTCAATAAGATATATTCACTTGGGATATGCATACTTGGATACACAACTCAAGCGGAGGATAAAATGTTTTTGGGTGTTATTTTTGGGTTTCAAGGCAGTTAAGTTTTTGTGCGTTTTTCATTATTTATTTTTGAAAACATCTCTCTATCTCTTTTTTTTTTCCCCTTTTGAATGATGGATAACTGTTACCCTTGAATGAATAAAATTATGTTACACCTACTCATAGGTACTGATATCTCCACTTGTCTCTTGCAGATGATGGAGTGGTGGTATCAATCTGCTGAAGAGAGAATGTCAGCTCCAACTGTCTTCCCCCCACCACCCCCACCTCCACCCCCTAAGGTAAGCTTTTGTGTATATTGGCAACATTGTCACAAAAGCATTTTGGGATGATCATGAAGTTTTACACTTTGGTTTTTTGAATATTATGACCTTTTATAGTCTGGTAAATGTGCACCATCTTATTTTACTTCATTGTAGTCTGGTAAATTGAAAAAACCTAAAAGAAATGGCAGGTTATTTACTTTATAACCCCTTTAAAGTCAAATAATTAGACGTTGTTCTCTCTTTTCTGTCCGTTGTTCTCTATAGATACTTAACCTGTTATTCGTAATTCCTCATAATTCTTATTTAAGGAATCAATTTCACGCAACTTGAGAAACATATTTTGGAGGTTTATTTGCTTGTTGCCCATTGAAAGTCACTGGTCAACGAGACATTTATGGCCATTTTCACAGAGTTATTGCAAATTAATCATTTAAAGTCTTCATTCATAATTCTATCTCAAAAGGTATTTGTTTAACAAATATACTTAGGCCCTAGTTGTGTCCAAATGACTAGGGGTGAAAAATCGGGTTGGACAGATTCAGATTCGACCCATCCAAATTCATTTCAAGCGGATGTGGTCCTTTTCGTATACCCGACCTACAAAATATGGTTTGAACAGATATCCACATCACTGTTTGTGGACCTCCATCCAGACCTCCGCTTTTCCTTCTATCCTTTACCTCCATTTGTTTGCAATAGCCAATCTGATCTGGGACTACTCCCGGAGCAATCTGAAGAGAAGAGGAAGAAGACCCAGCCGAGGCCCCCTCCTAAACCATCCTCGTTGGAGATGGGGGGAACCCATCGCATCGGATGTGCCTCAGTGGAGGTCTCTGAATCGGAAAACGCAAATCAATGGCAGCCTTGGCACTCCGTCCTCCTCTGCCGGATCTCCAGTGTTGACCACGGTCAGCACACCATTCTCCTCTGCCACATCTCCAATGGCAACCTTGGCCGGCACTCCATCCTCCTCTGCCAGATCTGCACCAGCGACGTCACCCCCCCCCCCCCCTCTCCCCCCTTTTCTCTGTTCCTTGTTTCCTCAGCATAGATTGGATGCAGCGACACAAGGACCGATTCTGGCTGCCGTTGGGTGAGGATTGCATGTTGGGAACTATGGCCGGAACTGTTAGATTTTGTCATCCTACCTGCCGTGAGAAACATACGAGGAAGGAGGTAAGTGGCGAGGATGGAGGGGGCTTCTGTAACAAGGATGGCAGTACCGGTACCGGTACCGGTATCGGTGGGTACCGGTACCGGTACGTACCGGTCCGGTACCGGCCCAAAACCAGTCCGGTACCGGCCCGGTACCAGTCGGTACCCATGGTACCGGTGCCGGCCGATACCGGTACGTACCGGTATCGGCCGGTACTGCCATCCATGTTCTGTAATGATGCCATGGTGGTCGAGGACATTGTTAGCAAGGAACCGGCAGGACTGTCCGGGGGAGTGGCGGCCAATGGTGACAAGGAGGTGTTGGGGAGTCGAGGTGGATGGCGCAGGACCATGAAATTCTGGGTTGGGTTGGGGGGTCTGGATCGGACCCTGGCGATCCCGATCCGATCAGCCAAATCGGATCGGCCGGGATCAACTAGAGATCGGGTGGGGATAGGCCGGAATCGGCCACCCAAAAAAAAGGGAAATGCCCGGGCTTGGCCGGGATCGGCTGATTCCGGCCGCCCCCTGCCCCTCTCAAAGAATTGGATCGGGTATGGCCAATCCCGATCCGAATCAGCCGATCCGGATCGGGATTAGGCCGATTTTGCATTCCATGCGCAGGATAGCTTGAGGGGGGATCTCGGCATGGTAGAGGATGCCGTCGGGTGATGGGGGGGAAGGCCCACAGATTCTGCTTCACACTGTCGGGTCTATCCGGATTCAAAGGAGAGGATCCGTTTCTATATGGATCTGGGTCTGTGCATGGGGAAATGGATCCGGGTCTTGATGGATGCAGACTTGGATCCTTCCAGATCTGTCCGATTTGCAGGGCTACAAATGACTGATATGTCCTTAGTGAGTTGTACACTTTTTTCCAAGTAAGAAAGGGATATCTAATCCTTGGATAGTGTTCATCTTCTTCACATGTAACAGATCCCTGTTCCCTGAGGTGTGGTTGTGCATGATGCATCTACTGTTGGTGCCACCCACTCCATGATGCTCATTCAAACCACCTGTGCAGCTGTGCTAATGTCTGACCATTTTCTTCTTTATGTACAAGCAATATTTTAAAGAAATGTAGGCGGGTGACAGGTCAAAGCAGTAGAGTCCCTACTGTGTAGGCAGACCACCTAAGCAGTGAGGTGGGTACCTTACTAATAAGGTGTTTGGTTTTTGCCATTTTTAATACTTTAAAGGTTTTTGTGTGCATTGCTGGACAGCATAGAAATTTGACTATACATTCATCATAAAGTAAGAGTAATTGAGGCCTACTTTCACTTTCTAAATAAGGTATACAAGAATATAAGATTCCCCTTGACTATATACTAAATCCACATTTTTGGTGCCATGAGGAGGTTAATAAATATGGTTGCGTTCTCAAATAACTAAGTCTTATAATGCAACATAAGAAATACCAAGCTCAATAATTATACTTGTTGTACACTAAAGTTGTGTATCTTAGGACTGTAGTATCTAGGGGGAAAAAAACCAAAAAACATCATTGTCATTTCTAAAGTGAAAAAAAAATAGTGCAATTCAGGAGTTTATAATAGTGAGGGTTCTGAACAGAGTACATGCTCAAGAGAGGGAGATCCCATGTTTGATGATTCCATCAATTATTGTTTTCCATGATTATGACTTTTGGTGTAGGGTAGTGCAGCCTCCTCACCTAGTCAGAACTCTAACAAACATTAAATGTAAAGTAGTGAAGTGAATTTAATCTTCATTAAAGATTCATCATTTTGTTCAAGTCCCCTGTAAAGATAAAAGATATTGCATTCCTCCCTATATATCTAAACTCCACCTGCACACCAAATTTATTCCACATAATCTGTCTCTTTTGAAGCCAACTTCAGCTGTGGATCCATTCTTTTTATCAGTATGTTCTCGCACATTGCCCTTTATGATTTCCCCCATCGTCTCTGCTCACTGCCCACTTGCTCTCCTGAGTATGTATGACATACATCCCGGTTGGAGGGGAAATTTTCACAAAAATAGAAGACCAATGTGCCCTTCAATTTACAAAAAGGAAGGGGGGCATATGGGGGTTCTTTTGCCCCATAATTCAAAAAATACCCAGGAAAATCACCGGAAAAAGTAAAACCACAAAACACAAAATAGGAGGGGCTTTCTACCCAAATTCCTAAAAAATCCCTGAAAAAGAAAAAGAAAATAAAAAATACCCAAAAAATCAGAAATAGGGGAGGGGAAAATGCCCAACAACACCCCCAAAACTGCCCCATCTGCTGCCCAAGGCAGCAGCCCTTTTGGGGATGCCGCCCATAGTGGGAGGCAGCGCCCAAGGTGCTGCCGCCCCCTATGGGAGGCAACATGCCTTAGGGGATGCAGCCCCTTCTCACTTTGCCATCTCTTGGCGACGCCGCTCGCCTTCGGCCTTGCAAAAAATAGATTTTATTTGTGAGAAAATAAAATACAAGTGGGCCCTAGATGCTTACATGGCCCAATAGCAAGTTGCCATGCATGGCATCCTTGCCTCGTCATCACCGCTCCGTCATCGTCATTTCAGCTACAAATGGACCAATCAAAGAGAATGAAGATGTGGACCAATAGAAGATAGCCATGTAAGAGAGGCCCACCCCCATGGGCCAATCATATGTTGCCACTTAGCAGCCTCCTATTGGCTATGAAACTCTATATATATCCCCCCCATCCCCCTCTTGTAAATGGGTTGGAAAAATGAAGGAAAAATTGGTGGAAAGAAAACCACTACTTCCATTCACCTTCTTTCCAAGGTAAAAACCACGTCGCCAACACTTGGCGACGTGAACATTAGTTACGTCACCACCACTTGACGACGTAACTAAAGTTCACGTTGCCAAGCACCACCGACTTAGCTGAAAATTTTTTAAGTCTTAAAAGTTGAAGGCCTCGTCGACCCATTGTCGCTTCAGCACGTCGGTGGCAAGCCGTTGAGTTGAAGGCCTTGTCAACCTTTAACACTTGACGACGACATCAAAATCACCGCCTCTAACACTTGGCGATGACATCAAATCGCCACTACCTCCAATCCTCAGCGACATGGTTTCAGATGCCGCCACCAACCCTCGGTGACGTAGTTTCAAATGCCGCCGCCAATCCTTGGCGACATAGTTTCAAACGCCGCTGCCAACCCTTGGCGATGTGGTTTTCAAACGCCGTTGCCAACCCTCGGCGATGTGGTTTTCAAACGCCGCCGCCAACTCTCAGCGATGTGGTTTCGAATGCCACCACCAACCCTCGGCGACATGTTTCGAACGCCGCCACCAACCTTTGGCGACATGGTTCCAATCGCCGCCGCCAATCCTCGGTGACGTGGTTTTGAACGCCACCGCCAACCCTCAACAACGTGGTTTCGAACACCGCCGCCAACCCTTAGTGACGTGGTTTCCAATGTTGCCGCCAACCCTTGGCGATGTGCTTTCAAATGCCACCACCAACCCTCGACGAAGTAGTTCCAAGTGCCACCACCAACCTTCGGCACGTGGTTTTGAACGCCGCCGCCAACCCTCGATGACGTGGTTTTGAATGCCGCCACCAATCCTCGGCGATGTGGTTCCAAGCGCCGTCGACAACCCTCGGTGACGTAGTTTCAAATGCCGCCGCCAACCTTCGGCGACGTGGTTTCAAATGCTGCCGCCAACCCTCGGCAACGTGGTTTCAAACGCCGTCGCCAACCCTTGATGACGTGGTTCTAGCATCACCGTTAACCCTCGGTGACATGGTTTCAAACACCGCCACCAATTCTTGGCGATGTAGTTTCAAATGCCGCCGGTAACCCTTGGCGATGTGATTTCAAACCACTGTCGCCATGTATAGTGCGCCGTCACCGCCATGAATAGTACATCGTCGCTGCCATGAATAGCGCGATGTTGTCACCATAAATAGTGTGCCGCTACCATGAATAGCCACCACCGCGATTACTAGTGCGATACCGTTGTTATGAATAGTGCGCCACCGTCATGAATCATGCATCACTACCGCTATGAATAGTGCGTCGCGATGAATAATGTTCCGTCGACGCTATGAATAGTCTGCCGCCGCTGCTATGAATAGTGCGACGCCGTCGACATAAATAGTACGTCGTCGCCATGAATGGTGCGCTGCTATGCTGCCGTTACAAATAGTGATGCTGCCATGAATAGCGTGCCGCCACCATCATTGCCATGAATAGTGCGCCACTGTGCTGCCACTATAATAGTGACGTCGCCATGAATAGTGTGGCTCCGTCATGAATAGTGAGCCTCTACGCTACTGCCATTAATAGTACGTCGCTGTTATGAATAGTGCGCTGCTGCCATAAATAACGTGCCACCGCCGTCATGATAGTGCGCCACCGACATGAATAGTGTGCCGCCACCGCTATGAGTAGTGCCGCGTCGTCATAAATAGTGCGCTGCTTCCCCGCTGCTATGAATAGTGTGCCGTCGGCATGAATAGTGCACTAATACACAGCCGTCATAAATAGCGTGTTGTCGACATGAGTATAGCACCGCCCCCATGAATAGTGTGTCGCCGCCATGAATAATGTGTTGCATCGCCATAAATAGTATCACATCCCCATATCGTCTTGCGCCGCCGTCTGTCAGTGGAATCCGCTCGGGACGGTTGTCATCAGGGGATAAATATTGTACCCCGACGCATGCATTAAATTTCTACGAGTCAAAACAAACTGCATCGGGCATGCCCCTGTGCTAATGCACATCAGTGCTCGTCTATGGGGTCTGTTTAGGGCAGTCATCTACATGGGTGAATAGTATCTCGATAAGCGTGCCATACACGTCCACACTAATTAAAACAAATCAACGTGATATTTTAAATGCAGTGACACAACACAATATTAGGGGTCAACTTTTAGCCAACAGGGGCACTTCAGCACTTTGAAAAGCATGCAAACTAAAAGACCCCACAAAAATTCAAGAGCATATCTGTAAATTCTTAAAAAGTATAAATACAATTAGTAGATGTTTAGAGTTTAAATGTCAGACTACTTTTATAGGGTCTTAAAAGAAATTATATAAGGTTCCAAAAGTATCTTTAAAAAGTTGAAAAAGACCTATTGTCGATTATTTTTATTAAAGAAATAAGGACACATGTACAATGAATAAAAGACAAGGAACTTAAATGTAAAATTGGTCCCTTTTGTTGTCTTACTTGGAGGATGATTAAGGGCGGGTTTCACCTTCTCGGTGTTTTGTATAGGAGGGACTTTTGTGGTTGTGCCCTCTATTTTGTACACTCGCTCTTTCTTTCTATAATATACAGTGGTACCATCGACATTTAAAAAAAAACTACTGTTGGACTTATCAGATCATATATGGTAATTTGCGTGGTGAGCACGTAACACTAGATGTTTGAGGATGCACTTCTTTACACTCCTGTTTGTAAGGTCAGTGAATAATGTGGATTGCAATAGAGCTACGATAGACTTTGGGCTTTTTGCTATTCCCGAAGTGAAAATCTCTAATTTCTATGGCCCTGGAGCTCCACAGGGTAAACATGTGGTGGCATTTTTAATTCTAAACGAGGCAGTTTAAGGCCTGAGGGTTAGGTCATTTGGGACTACCAACCTCATAATAGAGGCAATAGAAAAGATGTTGTGCGGTTAGACAGAAGGTCTGCAGTGTCAATAAATCCCTCTGCAATCCTTATCCGGGTCTTTCTATTTTGCCACAGAAAACGAGAAGAGAGATTGGGACTGCTTAGTAAAGAAGACTAAAAGAAAATTACCAAGCTGGAAATATATCCTTCAGGCAAAGGATTAGACCTGAGCTCTCTGTTTTCTGGAGTTGGGTCTCTATGATCTTTGCTATTACATTCTCTTAGGATCGTGGCTTCTAGTGTTGAAAGTCATTTTTGAGATTCTTTGGTAGAGCACACTACCCAAATGGAAAGGTGTGCATTCCATTGGCTGGGAAAATCCTGTAAGTCCAAAGGACGAATACAAATTAGGCTGGCGGAGGCAAAGAATTCCAGGTCGGATCGGGTCCCCGAATCGGGACCCGCCGATCCCGATCTGAATCGGGATCGGATCGGCCGGATCGGGACCTGCCGATCCCGATCCAAATCGGCCGATCTGGATCAGGATCGGCCTGCATTTCATGGGCGGAGGTGATGAATGAAGCATTCCTAGAAAATAGGCATCCCCCACTTGTTAGCAGAATTCTGGAGGTTGGTATTAGTGGATTCTCCTGGTGCAATAATGGACAAATAAAGAGAGTTGGAAAGGTTATAGGGAGATAGGCGGGCAGTTAATGGGTGAGAAGGGTCTTTACAGTTTGTGTACTTTTCTTTTTATAATAAAGTAGTACTATGCACATTCAACAAAGGAAAATAAAGAAACCAAGTATTGTTTGATTTTTTTTTCAACCTTTGCTTCTCTATTTTGATGCTTATTGTCCTCTGCTTATGTAAGTTTATCATCAATATCTAAGACCCCAATGCATTGTTAGCGCTTCGTAGGAACAAGGAAAAATGTTGAACCATTTTTTCCCTATAATTAGTCTTGTTTCTTAGTGATCAAATTTGTGTTGCAATTGGACCAACAAGCAGGTTGCAGAAGGTGGAATTCCCTTGCCTCCAGACAGGTCTCTATGTGCTCTATGCTCACAAAAAAGAGTGAATCCATCAGTTGTTGCAGTTTCCGGATTTGTCTTTTGTTATCCGTGCATATTCAAATACATTTCGCAGGTGAAGATTCCTGCCATGCTGTGTAAAGTTGGTCATTCTTGTAGTTGCATCTTACAGCTATATTTTTTTTCCCCTGGTTACTTGCAGTACAAGCGGTGTCCAGTGACGTTGATGCCAGCAACAGCTGAGCAGATTAGGAGACTTTTCCATGATTTATAACAGTTCTCTCTGAGCCTGAGGTTGAACTAGTAGACTGCACCTGTCTTTTTTTCCTCCCCTTTTTTTGGTTTCGGGGGAGGGGTGCGGCAGACAACGGGGGCTGGTTTGTCAAGTTGGTACGGGGATGCTAATTGACGGTCCCACATAAAATGTAACACTCCTTTTTGCCACTGCTGACAAATTGAAAACAGTGGGGCATTCACATTCTTGTAAAATATGATATGTGAATTTTGCATTTCAAACATCCTCCACTAAATTGTTGTAACTCTACCCAATTCATTAGTATGTGCTGTTTCTATCATAACCCCGGTTTCAATTAATGGTTCACAACTGTGCTATATTTTTCTCTCGGAGTTTGTTGGGACAATTGTGTGTAAAGAAATGCTTGCTGTAACATGTGTGCAGCCGTGAGGTCGCAGAATCGATTCCCTGTTATGGACAAACACGCACCGCAGTTACGAACCTAGGGTTCACCGAGTTTCGACCTCAGTTATGAATGAGGAATATGAACATCCTCCTTGCAATGCCAAAACAGCGGGAAAGCCTGGCTGCTTTCAGTTGTTTAGGATTACCTGACAGTTCAGAGTGACTCTTTGAAATTTTTGATCAGTGAATTTTATTTACTAGGTTGCTTTACAATCACTTAATGATCTCTCGTTCGACAAAAGCTTCGATGCAACGGTTCTTGTTCTTGTTGTTCCTTTTCCCTCTTGGAAGGACAGTTCATGCGGGAAGGAATGAGAGCCTAAAGTGGGCAATCTAAGGCATCTGCGTTGTTTCTACTATGAAAACAACGAGGTCAGCCAAGCAGGCAGTTCTTTTACTATGTTGTAGCCTAAAGCTTGGTGTCCCATTTTGTTAATGCATTTTATGATAACACTACAATTTAATGAAGCGAACATTTCAGATTAAAGAATTACACAGGCTGTAGAGAATGGAAGATGTTAGGCAGATGGGAAATGTTTCTCATTTTTCTTATCTAGTTGACGTGGGTGCATGGGATAGGTTCCCATCATTAACCACTTTCCAGCAGTTTCGCAAAGAAGTCTCACAACCTGTGTCCTTCCTTTATAAGGATAAAAAAATTGAATAAGATCTTCAGTCATGCTAGCGCTGCTCTTAGAGAAATAAGGCGTTGGCTATCAAAATCATTTTATTTCCCTTCAAAAGAGAAAGAGAACTACTTGCCGCGTGGGTCGTAACAGTAACCTTGGCTCTAGGATTGAATTGTTTATTCTCCTTATTCTAATATAACAATTTTAACGTAGTATAAGTCATTCCGTCTATCAAATTAAAAGTAATCTTATTCTAAGAATAAGGGATCTTACTCTTCCATAATTTTACAAACAAAGTGGAACGTACTTGCGAAATGGGTAGCAGCTGTAATTGCTATCCAATCGGTGGTGTACAATTGTTGCACCGTCCTATAAAAGGTTGGCTGTGCTTGCTTTGAAGGCCATGCACATTCCAACCCGTCAATCAGATGATAATTGTATTGTAACACTCAGTGGGATGTTACCGCAAGTATTAGGAGACGCGGTAGAGTTGAACCGTGTCAACGTTGCCTATCAAAACGTGATCACATGCGTAACAACAACCTCATCCCACAATCACATTGTGTTGGTTCCCTTTTGCCTATGAAGGGTCTGATTCTGCGTTAAAAAGTAGAACGCAAACCAATTTGACTCATGGCTTTATGTCTTTCACATTAGGGATGCAAACGGATTGAATTCGGTGCAGATTAAGGTAGATCTATGATCGTATCTGTTAAACTATCGAATTAGAAATGCTATCCATTAATTATTCTATAAATTTCTTATTGTGACCTTATTTTTATCAAACTGTCAAGAGATATTCTCACTATTAGATTATCTATCTATATATATATATATATATATATGTGTGTGTGTGTGTATGTATGTGTAATCATTCGAAAATTAAAATGAATTAACGGATGCAGAAATGAGTATTTCTATTTTCGACTCTTATAATTATCGGAGATCTATTTCTGTTTTCTATAATTTAACGGGTGCTCTTTAATGGAGTTTCATATCCATTAATAAAAATAGAAATGAAGGAGACTCGGATATTCATTGACAGCCCTACTTTTGACCATGTACAATATACAATTGGAATGTGGAGGCAAGAGAAACATTTCCTATACAGTTTCTCCGTTAATGTTGCATTATATTATCGAATCAATAATCAGGTTGCACATTTCTAATTTTCTTGTACTTCTTGTTCAACACTGTAATCTTACTCACAGATGCCCGCATTTTCATACATTCTGTAAATGGAACTCCCATCGTTTTAGTGTAGCCAAAAAAAAAGGGAAAAAGAAAATGGACCAAGTCAGAATGGGTTCACAGCTTGACAGACTTCTTGACAACATCCACTGCATCTTTGCTAGGGATGGCAATTCTCCGCTCGACTTGTTGAAAGAAACGAGCCGAGCTCGAGCCTAAGGTAAAGTTCGCTTCTCTAAATGAGCCGAGTTTTGAACTGAGCATAGCTTAACTCCAGAACGCGCAAGTCAACTCAAAATAAAATTTATATTCAATATATATTTTAAAATTTTAAAACAACCATTCATATAATTTCGTCAGAAACACAACTAAGGTTTCCTTTAGATGAACTTATGGTACTGTACGGTCCCATGTATGAGAGGACATCGACATGGCAAAAGTTTTTTTCCAATGAGCCATGCCTCCTTAATTTTTGTGCAAAATAGATTATAGGTGAAAGGAGAGAGATAGAAAGGAAGAAGCAAATACAATTGACTTTTTCAAAAATAATTATTAATTGATTTTTAGATGACTTTTAAGGATTATGAGATTATTGAATAATCTCTCCAAGACATAATTCCACCTTAAGAATTGTAAGTCCCGCCCAAGAAGACCCCACAGTGCGGGCGGGCAGGCGGGCGTGCAGCTCGACCGAGTATGTGCGATTTTTCCATACAACTTGACCGAATCTGTGCGAGTCGATCTGACTCTGACCGACTCATACCGGATCATGGGAGATCCGAGTCGGTCCAACTCTTCAAATTAGCAAACCATGCTCCCAACAATAGCTAGAATATCATAAATATTCCCTATAAAAACAAAACACCATGGGAAAGCTTACCTAGAAATTAAAAGAAAAGACTTATCAATTATATCATAACTGTGAGAAATTTACTATAAAATACAAAGCAACGTTAGTAAATGAAATAGACACCACATAGCGGAAGTACATTCTAGATTGCACATTCTAGATTGCATTATAAATGAACACATACTTTTCCAATTGCTAACAAGAGACCGAGCATTTTATGTAGGCTTGCATTACAAGAAGGATTGATGAATATTGGTGACCTAGGAACAAAATAACCACATGTAGCCTAACTGTAGAATGCTCGTAACCAGAAGGTTCTCTAGCACCTGGCAACTGCATTGCAAAACTCTATCTAATAATGCTAAAAAATGTGAAAGGAAAACAAAAAGATGAAGCAAATATACGTTTAACATCTGGCCTGAAGAATGATCAAAGGAATTCTACAATTTAGTGATAAATTACAGAAAACAAATCATCCGTTACACATGAAATTTCCACCCTCGTCCCAGGGCCGGGTTTTAAAAGACTTTCCAACAATACTGCGCCTCTGGCTTATGGTCCCATCCTGACATTCATACTCGGGAAAGTAATCCAAAAATGTTTTAGTTCCTAGAAAACCAACCCCATTGAACAGAAAGTTCTCCACCAAGTCCTGTGCATGTCAAAGGATAAATATGGAGGAACATGGGTAAGAGGACTGAAAAATAGTAAGGATTAAACATTCAGATTAACTGTGTAAGCGGATACCTTCGCAAAAGATTCTCCTATCAACCTCTTCAACAATGGATAGCCAGGATCCTGCTTTTTCAGTAATATATTATTTCAAACCCATCCAGCATGTCATAAATTACTGTAAGAGACAAATTGCCAGTGGTATTTGCATGAAATATATATATATATATATATATATATATATATATATATATATAATATCTTCGTGTACTTTAAAAACCCACCAAAAGCTTACATCAGTGCAAAACTTGCGTCCAATTGGATGGAAACTTCACTGACAGTAAAGGTGTGATAGCACATGCTTATTGTATAACGGCTGCTTTTCATATACAAGTTCTACAGGTTGCTTTCACTTATGCAAGATTCCTTGAGCTTAGGAGGGATAAAAAACCGACTTCCTTTTTGAGAAAACATGGCAATGTAGTAAATTAAGCAATAAGGAAACTTTGGGGTGAGAAGGCATTACTGCCATCAATTTTCCTTATCCAAGGTAGTATAACAGATAAAACTATCCCAACATGACGAAACTCTGATACGTAAGGAACATACACTGCATAAAAATCTTGCACTATAAAAACTATCAGCTTGTCAGATCTCAGATTAAATTAGGCATACTGATGCAGTGACAACAGTGATGTGGTGAGATTTCATCCAGGAGGAATACTGATGGTGAATTCTTCTAAAATAAGTATTAAACTAGGACCATGAAACACGATGCAGTTTTCTTATATTTCAAGTGTCATAAAAAAATTCTGAAGGGAAATCAGGTTCCATGCATTGAAATACACCCATAGTCACATGGAAAAGCATCATGAATCCGAAGCAAGTATCCTTTGCCTATCTGAAGCATCATTATTTTTCCCCAAAAGGAAGGGGACAGGAGGGGAATCGGAAAGAGTGGCCTAAGTTTGCATTTGTAGACATTAATCATTCAAATGGTTATTATTAACAATCTCAGTAGATCACCTTCTCAGCCCTCCATGTGAGATACCTATGTTGGGCTTCACGGTTTAGATGAACTTGTGCAGCATCTTTCTCTTCTACTGATTGATCCATAAGGTCCAGCCATGCCTATCATGCAAACTGAAACATAAGTACACAAGGCCATAAGTGTATCACTTGAAACATTCCAGGGACTGGACGTTTTCTGTTCACCAGCGAAACCAACTTGAACCAAGAAAAGTACTCGCAAATAACAATTACTATGTCATTTACTTGGTCCCTATTCATTTCTGTTCACCAGAAAAACGGGATGGCATATAATAACATTTTAACAAAGAATATGCAGTAATATTCCTTGCTCCTGAACGCATAATTATGTATTTTGTTCACTTAAAATGATTGGCAAATGAACAATGGGCAACACAAGTTCCCCACTCATTTCCAGAAATGTACACATTCTTGTCCCATACCAAATATGTGTTGAGAGGGTGCAAAAGCAAATTTGAAAGCATATATCAAGGGTCTATGTTATGACAAACCCACAAATAGAATACAAACAGATCATACCGATTTATGATTAAAAAAATGAAAAGATATCTGACACAGGCAGGACAGATGTGTAGCCCTCTTAATTTTGTCTTTCCCATGATCAATAGTGACATTTTAGTGTTTTTTAAGCATTTAGTTTCTCTTAAGACTTGATAGGCCAGTTCTATGAAAAAAGGGATTTAGACAACAAAATAGACCTCTGTATCTGTCTGTGCAGTCCCAGCGCAGTGGGGCTGGGACGTTAGGACACTCGGGGGGGGGGGACAGCGCTCACCAGGGATCAATCCCTGGTGAGCGCAGGCGTCCTTAGGGCCTCTAGCCACTAGGCTAGCTACCTAAAAATAAATAAAAAAATAGACCTCTGTATCACACAAATGGGGTGCCAAATGGACAAGTAGACACTGCCAGTGCCATCAACACATTGAAGCATCTCTAGAAGGCAGCATTATATGTTGACATCAGTGATGATGCAGCACTGACAGTGCGATGTGTCACACCCAATGCGATTAGTAGCCAACGCAGCGGAATAAATAAGGATTTAAGTATATGCATTCACTAGGCCTGCATGCAACAGGGGGAAAAAGAGACCCCTCAGAATAGAATGTTAGGATAGATGATGATCCATACAATCACAAATAATAACTGACACTTTTAATACATTATCATTACATAAGGTTGGTAAGGTAGAGTTAAATATATACAAGTGAGGATCAAAATTTACAATCAGCTGCTATAGACACATAGTGTTTAGTATTATACAAAAGCTCTCAAAATAAGCTGATGTCTACTCAAAATCTGATCCTAGCTCCTGGCACTTAGAGACCATTTATTTAATCACTCTTTTCGTCTAGAGATGGTTCACCTAAAATGGTAGGTTGTGAATCTCAAAGCAACAGAGATCCAATAGGTAAGCATAAACAACAATCTATAGAAAACTTGCCAAACTAAATAGAACTCTGATTATTGAACCTATACATAATTGCAAGTAAACACTATTTGGTGACATATAGCTAAATAAGCTCTAATTTGTCATGAACTCAGATCTTAAGTGAGAAAGTGCAAGTCATGGAATCAATGCTACATGATACCATGCAACCCAAACTTCATACTGACTTGTAAGGAAATATGCATATTGTAAGGAAATATGCATATTTTAATCACTTGCTACTAAAAGTGCAATAACCAGATAACTTAATCGACATATCAGATTGTCACCCTTAATTCAGAAATTACTGATCGCATGCAGATCGGATGACATAAACAGATTTAGATCTTCCTGCCCGGACATGCATCCAACCACTATTATGAGCTAGCTAACATAATATGTAATGTTTTACCATATAGCTAACAGACACTAGGCCTTACGGGGTCAGACAAGGCCATAGCCTTAGGCATAATGCTATCCTGAGGGTTGTCACCTCATTGTGAATATACTTTTGTCCTTTTTCATAATTATATGTATTTTAATGTTACTTGTTAATGACCACTTGTATCATAAATTTACTAAAATTCGAAGTAAAATTTACCTCCTAATATTTTTGGGATGTACATGATGATATTGCTATGATATATTGCTGATGTTGACTGATGATGTGGCATTGACATGGCATGGGTCCTTTTCACTGATGTGGCAACTGAAAACGGTGATGCCACGTCACTAGCATGGCAAGGTGGCCACATGCCACTGAGTTGTTGCCAATATGGTGAGTGACTAGGCTATCCTTTAACTTGTGGACCTAGATCTTGTTGGGTACTGGAACCACATATTGGAACCCTTTACACTATACAATGGTCCCAAAAGGTCCAGCCCAAAGAAATGAAACAAGGACCTCAGTTTCTCAATAGGACAGCAGCAGTGGTGACTTCCGGCAATGGCGGCAATGGAAAAAGTCATAGCAGCTGCAGTGGCAGATGCCACTGATGGCGGCAGGCACAATCTGAAATTTCAGTGCTGCGGCTACAAACTTGCCACAACTTGCAGTACTGGTGGCTGAACAGCAAAAGGAGCTGGGGCTGGTGGCACTGTCTGCTGCAGATGCCGTGGAAGCAGTGGGAACAGTGGCAGCTGTGGTTGTCAACAAGGCCTGCAGAAAGGTGGAGACAGAGATTGTGCCACATCCTCTCCGCGATGTCCATAGATGTCCAGAAATGTCAAGAAAAACATAAGCGATGATAGGTCCGGTGTGGGATAAATGAATAGCAGCCATCGAGAACAATCTGGCCATGACATCATGTTAAGGATAGTGGAATAGGATGGAACACTACATATACGAGTCATTAAGGCATCCCCTAATATGTTGCGAGTCACCAGACCTCAATACAACGTATGTGAAAGTCCTATACATGATACAGTGAATAACATATATTATCACACCTTATGCCTTGATATACTTATCTGATGGGATATAGATAATATGAGTACATGGAAGATGTTTTATTTTTTCAGTGTTATCCTAAGTCATAGTATGGAGTTGGAAAAACTCATATCGTTGTCTCAATTTGTATCTCATTTAGGCTCTTTGTTGTTTTTTTTAGAAGGTGACAAGAGTCACAATTCCATTGAAATAAGTGAGAGAGGTACAGGAAAGCCCAAGAGGGCACACCCTTGGATAGGACAGACCCCCATCCAAGTCCCAAAAGATTTAAAAGATCCTAGCAAAAGCTGTTTTATCAAGAAGATAAAACAGGTTACAGGGTAACAAAGGAGGTAACATTAAGAAATCAGCTGCCTCCACAATTTGATTTTGTCAGAAATAACAGAGCTGCCAACATTCAGGATACCAGCTGCCCGCCCCCACTCTTCCACCCATCTGAATGTCATCTTCAAGAGTTCATTCGCACTGCTGAATTGGTCGCTAAATTTCCTTCTATTTCTTTCACACCATATAGTCCACAGCATGGCCGGGCAAAGTAGAAGCCATACATGTATGAATTCCTTTGATGGAGAAACAGTGGTCCACCATTTCAGCAGATTCAACACAGAGGAGTGCTCCACCCAACCAATTCCAAATATCCTGCACATACTCTTCCATTGGATGGAGATAATGCCACAATTGCAGAATAAATGGAGTTGGTCTTCCTCGAAGAGTGCACAGAACATACATAAGGATCTCCCGGGAAGTTTAAGTCGCTTCGCCCTCATTCCCGTAAGACTTCTATTCCATGCGAGCTTCCATAGAAACACCCTTATTTTATTAGGAAGTTGGTTAGACCAAATTAGGTCCTTCCACCAAACCCTAGTACCACCATCGTTCAAAAATTGAACTAGGGATTTAACCGAAAACAGCCCATTATTAGTCCATCTCCAAGCCCTCTTATCTTGCACCTTACTGCATGTCCTAACACCATTGATTAAGTTAAGCAAGGCAATCAGTTCCTCTGGTTCCACATCGGTAGGGTTCCTTCTAAGCATTAGGGTAAACTGGCCTGTACTGCTATGAGACAGAACCTCTTCAACCGAAGCATCCTTGTTCTGGGCAATGCTGAAAAGATTGCTGAAAACCACAGTCAAATCCAGATTGGAGCACCATTTGTCCTTCCAAAATCGTATGTCCCTGCCATTACCCACTTGGACTTCGCAAGAGGTGACCATGAGATCAGCATACTTAAGAATGTTCCTCCATAAGGGAGATAAATTATATCTTGATGAATGGGAGAAACTCCATTTACTCTCACCATGAAAGTACAAGTCATTGACTATTACAGCCCAAAGAGCATCCGAATACTCTCCTCTTCTCCACAACCATTTAGCTAACAAGGCTTTGTTGAAGATGGCAATCCCACAAAGCCCAATGCCTCCTTGCTCCTTGCTCTTACACACATTCTTCCAAGCGATCAAGTGCATTCCTCTCTTTTCCCTTTTCCCTCCTGCCCAAAAAAAGGAGCTCCTAGCTGATTCAATAATCTTTTCCACGGTTCTAGGGATTTTCAAAACAGAAGCGTAGTATAAGGCCAATGAAGAAAGAACCGACTTGGATAGGATCAATCTCCCTCCTCCAGACAGAAAGTTACTCTTCCATCCTTCCAGCCTATTCTCAAATTTCTTAATGAGACCATCCCAGTCCCTGACCCTAGTGACACCATTCGATAGGGGCAACCCCAAATATTTGATAGGAAAGTTGCTTACTTTGCACTTTAGGGAATTTGCAATATCCTGTACCCTTTGCTGAGTCATGTTCAGCCCAACAATTTCAGATTTCTCATAATTGATTTTCAATCCCGTGATTATTTCCACCAAAATTAGCAGACCCTTTATATTCTGGATATCCTCAATGCTACCAGGTGTGAACAGGAGAGTGTCATCTGCAAATTGAAGATGAGATAAGTGGATATGGCTTCTACCAATCCTGAACCCTTCCACCAAACCTTGTTGAGCTGCATTATCCCAAAGGATGCTCAAAATCTGTCCAATAAGCAGAAAAAGAAAGGGAGAGAGAGGATCTCCCTGTCTTAATCCTCTTGAGCTATTAAAAAATCCACATGGCTCTCTATTGATCAGCACCGAGAATCTGGAGGAGGAAATACAACATCTTACCCATCTTATCCATTTAGTATTGAATCCCATGATCTCCATATTCTTGAGTAGACAGTTCCAATTGATTGTGTCATACGCCTTCTCAAAATCAAGCTTTACCAACACCCCTTGCTTGTGCCTGATCTTGTAGTGGTGAATGGCTTCATGAGCAGCCATAAAATTGTCCAGGATGAATCTTCCTTGCACAAAGGCTGACTGGTTGATCTCCACTAGCTTATGGATGACCTTCTTAAGCCGATTTGTTAGGATCTTGGTAATGATTTTGTAACATCCATTGAGAAGGCTAATGGGTCGAAAATCAGCCATTCTATCAGCTCCCTCTGTTTTCGGGATCAGGACAATATGTGTGGAGTTAACAAGTTTAATCCCTTCCGGCCTTTCGTGGAACTCTTGGACAAAGTTTGCCACATCTGTCTTGATAATATCCCAACAAAATTGGTAGAAACCAAGGGAAAAACCATCAGGGCCTGGAGCTTTGTTGGGATCCATACTAAATATTGCCGTTTTGACTTCTTCTTCTGAAAAAGGTTTACACAGCTGTTCAGCATCAGCAGCTTCTAGCACAGGGAGCAACCCTTCTTGTAGATGGGGCCTGAGAGGGTGGTCTTCTGAAAAAAGGTTCTTGTAAAAGGCAACAAACCTTGTCTTAATTTCCTCAGGTTCTTCAATGACTGCTCTATTTTCCTTGATATGCTCAATAGTCCAAAATCTCTTCTTGGCACTAGCCACAGTGTGGAAAAAGGAAGTGTTTTTATCTCCTTCCTTTAGCCAGTGTTCCTTTGCCCTCTGTTTCCAACTGATTTCTTCTTTCAAGAGTTCTTCATTATAAGCCTTTTTGAGATCCTTCAAGGATTGCAGTTCTTGTGTGGATAAATCACCAGACTCACTTTTCAGCTCCAGCTTTTCAATTTTACTTATCATAGTCTGCCTCTCTGCTGAAACCCTTCCAAATTTCTTTTTTGTCCATTGTTTCATACATCTCCTAGTCCATTTAAGTTTCTCCTGGAAACTCTGAATTGTAGAAACTGCCTTTGGTGCCTGATTCCACCAATCTCTCACCAAATCTCTGAATTCAGCTTCCTTCTGCCACTTCAGCTCGTATCTGAATGTTCTGAACCCTACCTTCTTGTCCTCCATCCTGAGGTGCAGAGGGATGTGATCAGAGACCGATCTACAGAGCCCCTTAACATTTGTCAAAGGGAATCTCCTGAACCATTCTGCAGAAATTAATACTCTATCAAGTCTTGACTGTGTGCTGACTTGTTGTAGATTAGACCATGTAAATTTCCTGTTCGGTATTTCCATGTCTATTAGCTTGACCTCCCTTATCCATTGGTTGATGATTTCCATATCCTTGCTCCATTTCTGCCTCCCAGACCTTTCCCAGGGATACCTAACACAGTTGAAGTCTCCCATGATGCACCAGGCTTCAGCAAACAAGGAATGCAATCTGTACAACTCTTCAAAAAAGGACACCCCCTGTTGTTCATTATGAGGCCCATACACTGAAGTAATGATCCATCTTTCATTATTTGTTCTTTTATTCTTGCATGAGAAAGACACCGAGATGCTATAAGTGCCCATATCACTATATTCCCTTCAAATTTATCCCCATTCCATAATATCACCTGGCCTCCTTTAGCTCCATCTGCAGGGAGGACAGCCGCCTGGTTCAGTTTCGTCCCACTCAACCTGTCTGAGATGTCCTTGTCCAAGCTAGGCATTTTAATCTCTTGTAGGCAAATGCAGTCCAACTGGAGAGATAGCGCCAGGTCCCTCACTGCTCTCACCTTACTCTTCCCATTGAAACCTCTGACATTCCACGAAACCAGGTTCATGGTAAAGTAGTGATCCTCCCCTCCTCCTTGAGCTTCTTCCCTCTCAGAGTATCCACAATTTCATTGTTCTTCACAAAATTAGCTTCCCTCTTCCCTATTTTTATTCTTCCACCCGTTCCCTTCCTCTTAGTTGAATGGAGTAGAGCATCATGCCTTCTCAGTTTCTTCAAAAAGCTTAAGATCATAACCTCCCTACCAGCAAAGGACACACCAATGCGTTGGCCCAACAGGATAATTTCATTCATCCAAACATCTTCGTCAGAAGCTTTCTGTACTGCCAGCGGCACCTCACTCGGAATATAGGGCACAATCTCGGCATTCAGTGTAACTTCCTGCAGCTTCCCTGTATTCCTCACCCCAATCAAGCACTCTTCTTCCATACCATCCTGTCTGCCAGTCGAAGCAAATGACTCCTCATTGATCTGTCTGGCTTCCTCCATATTGTCAACACGCAACTGTACACTCTCTGCCTGGTCTATCCCCCATGAAGATTCAATACAAACCAGAGCATTTGAGGGAGAAGTCGTCACTCTGTGGTTCAGAGGAACCTCCCGCCCGATACTCTGTTTTCCTTGTCGGGTTCCATTTGCAGACGCTCGGGGAAGAAGACGACGGCTCAGAGTCGGGTTAACAACAGGCTCCCGGACCGGTCCAGAACAAGCCCGGTTCGTAGTTAAGTCAGGATCCAAACCGAACGGGTCATATTGGACCCCGTCTAAACCCGGAACCAGAATCCGACCCCGAACCTGTTCATCTTCCTCACCCGACACCCCACAACCGTCGCGCTCTTGGGTGGACTTCGTCGAATTCATCGCAGGACCACCATATTGGGCTTCCTCCAGACCATTTAAGAGGCTTGCACCATCTCCAAAAGCAAAAGTCTGTTCAGTCCTGCCGCTCGAGGGATCTGGGCCCTTTCCAAGAACTCCTTTACCCTCATGGGGCCTAGGACCGCTGCCACCATGAATGCTCTTTTTGAATCCTGTCTGACTCTTCGCTTCCAATTGACTCAGCTCAACTGAGTTCGTCAAGTTGGGAGCATTCTCAGACTCAGTCCCAGCTCCCTCAATAACAGGATAGAAGCCGCTCCCCTATTCCAGCATTGTTCCGCAGCCCGGCTCCCCTGTTCCAGCATTGCCATCTCTTCTTTGTCTATATCTTCTGTACTCGCACACCACATCTGCCCAGGACCAGTCTCGCTCATGCTGTTTAGTCAAACCAAAGTTTTCCTTCTCAACACGTACCCAGAATGCAGCACCCATCGCTGAAATCTTGATTTTATCCGGGATACCTTCAGTCTGATCAACGGAGACTTTAACCCGAGCAAAAGAGAGATTATCCCCTCTGAGCCACTTACCATCTACTTCTCTAAGTCTCCCAAACTTGGAGCATATAGCTTGGAACGAATTAACATTCCAGAGGTGAAGGGGCACTCCAAAGAGTTTACACCACACTTCGATACCGACCTCTGCTGGGTCAGTGCCAACCTCGACCTTCCACGGTGAAGCGAGTGCGGAGACACCTTCCTTCACCTCGAACCTCCCAGTGGAGCAAACAAGGCTTCTCCACGACTCTGAGTCCGTTCTTACCAGGAAAGAGCCAATATCAATCCTACGAATGCACCAAAATTTGACCTCCGGCCAGATTTCCTGCAGCCTTTTCTTCACTACCTCATCAGTAACAACTTCCTCCTTGCTGTTCTCCCGGAATGAAATAACGACACAGCTTTCTAACAATCTCTTAGCTGGTTCAACCTCGGCAGACCACGGAATTTCCACCACTCCAGGAAGGATCTTCAGTCTGTTCGTTCCACCAAAAGCAACAGTCTGGCCACCAGCCAACTGGTCCTGTCTGACGCTCCCTTCTGATTTGCTAATCGGCTGCCGAAGAAGCGGACAGTGTCTCCTTCTATGGCCTGCTTCTCTGCAATGGAGGCACCGGACAGGATCTCTACACACAACCGCATGGTGGCCCTTCCCCAAGCAGCGAATGCACACATCTCTATCTACCGGAAACCCGCCTTCAACCTGATGCCTCCGGAGAGCAGAGTTTCGCCGGTTCTTGCTTTGCACTACCACCCAGCCTTCCCTTATCCCAGTAGAGTCTCCCCCGAGGTTCCCTCCCCTGCTCCCTCCCCCGGGATTCCCTCTCCTACTGACTTCGCTCATCGCTTCAAGCCATATGTGGCTCTTTGTTGTTTTCTGAAAACGATTTAGTTAAGCATCTTTAATGTGGTTGCATAACTTCTTGCTTTTTGTAAGTTAATGGTTAGGCTAGAAGGCTGAAGCGTTGGGTCTTTTATGATGTTGCAATTTCATCATCAGAGTTCAAATTAAGCATCCAAATAGCAAGATAAGTGAATCCTTTGCCTCATGCAGCTATTATAGGGAAATGAGAACTAATGAAATGACCTATGCCAATGAGCAAAACCACCATAATGTGTATTGCCAGCCAGTAGAATGTTGTTCAAGCACAAGGATACTAGAAAAACAGAGGAAAACTGCTACTTTAGTTATATCGTTTTGCTTGCAACAATATCTTCGGAGAAAATCATGTCCAACTCTCTAGCAGCAAGTTGAGAGCCAAAATCTTAGGAGATAACTCATGAAATCCTCGCATTCCTTCTCAATGTTGTCCTCACTTACTTTGAAGAACAACATGAGATCGGTTTGCCATCTCGCAGAGAAGAGAGATATTGCAAAGATCCCGCTAAAATCTCGAAGAGATTGTTTCAGATTTTGATGCAACTTACCATTCAAGGAAAGAAATCATGGAGCCCCACAGGGACTGACTCTAAGAATCAAAGAGGATGGCAAACCAGTAACATGTTCTTAAACTTCTTCCCAAGTTGAATAGGAAGGCTACTTCTATCTGGAGTGAGAAAAGCAGAAACCTTTCACATGCTTTACATGAAAGAAATCAATCACAAAGGATCAAATCTTGCTCATGTAAGCCAAATTACAGTTTAACACAGAAACAATTTGACATTGAGCTATATGCTTCAAACATTAGATTTGGGGAAACAAGATTCCATAGCATGCCATTGAGTTATCATTCTTGACATATGGAGCTGGAGTATGTCATTGGGTTACCATTTTTTCAGAAGTATTTTACCTTTTCTTTTTGCAGTAAATGCATAGCTGCAAGAGACAATACACGTGTAAAATACAGTTGCTTAGGTACAATAATATGTTATCTTTTGTTCGAGCATCCAACTTAAGATCATATGACCTCAAATGAAGAGACGAATTTTGTGTTAGAGGCTAAAGCATGCAAGTTAAGACGTTATGACATTTAGTGGAGAGACTTGATGTGGGAATATTCCAATGCCACCCTCACATACAAGCTAGTTTAGTCTCTGACACATGGACTTTTGGTGTACTTTAAGTATGAGATCGTCAGACACATACAGCTATAACAATTGAGGCATGACTCCATATCCAGTGTCATCTTAAAGCACCAAAATTAAAAGAGCATAGGCTTAATGGAGAGGTCTAATAAATAATAAAATAACCCCATAGCTTTTCCCTAACTAATGGAGGACTATATCCAACAGAGTAACCGATTCGCCTTTAAGAGTCCAGCCTCAACTCTAGTTCAATGATAATATAGAGTGAAGGATGTGCCCATAAGTCAAAATTCTACCACCGCTTGCTATTTTATTTCCATGCAAAACTAATGACTCCAGCTGGTCCAATACTAAAGGCTGAGCTCCCAGTCTTTTGAAAGAAAAATTGTCACATGAAAGTGGATATCCCTACAGGCCACACGATTGTTGAATACAGAAGACTGTAAAGTGTATATAAAAACGGCACAACATGATAATACCTTAATATAATCCATGAATGCAGAATATAAAATCTCATGCATGCTTTGACTCGGAGTAAACTTGCTCCATATCACAATTGGTGAGAAAAATTTTAAGGACTCGCTTGTAATCTTGTCACCCCATGGCAAAAGCTGCACAAAAGTCATGTTAGAGCTTGAGGAATGATTTCTAGTGAAAATGAAGATAATTAGAAAATAACACTGAATGAAGCATATAAAAACAAGTAGCAGGAAATAAGTATCAGTTTCAGACCTCAGCATATCTCTGGCCAAGAGGTAATAACTTCTTATAGTACTTATCCTTGTAATCATTTCGGGTAATGACATCATGCAAAGGATTCAAGTCCCTACAAAATGATTAATGAAGCAGAGAGATCATAATGATTAATGAAGCAGAGAGATCATTGTCAAAGATGAGCAAAAAAATAATCATCAGATTTCTTGCTTTTTTTCCACACTTTTACCTTCCTGCTGTGCATGTGTGTGGGGTAGCAGTGGGGGTTGTCACTCATCTAACTTTGAAATTGCCTACATTTTAATTAAGATGTATTCCTTAGAGTGACATTAAAATGTACTTGGATCTTCTATAGGATGTAAGAATGCATGTCCCCCCTCCCTTTATCATCATCATCAAAATCACTGGTGACCAACATTATGAAGACTTATTTAATATTAACGGAATTAAGAAAGCATCATTGAGAAGTCTAAATGCAAGACAAAATGAATGGACCTTCAGATGATTATAGTAAAAGCCAATCAAACGTGAACTTCCACCAATCAATTACTTGAGAAAGCTTTGTTTTATTCATCACTGGAGGACTTTAATAAGGAAAACCCAGTTGATTTTTACTAAGAGGACTAAATTTAACATCAGCAATTGTTTTGAAATCAAGCTCAATTTAAAAATCCAGGTGTAGCTATGTCATGTTCTAAAGATATTAACAGAAATTCTTTTTGTGCACCTGAGGAAGAAAGAGTCCTGATTAATAGGCTGCAAATCATCATTCAATAGCCATAAATATGTTTATGTAATAAATCATATTAGTAATCATTGTATTCTAACTGGAAAAAAAGGAAGGCAAATTGCACTGGGTGCTCAATGATAACTGGCCTAAAGCTTTTACTAGTTCGAGCTTTCAAGAACATCAAGCATCCTGCTGCATGTGCATGCAATATAGTTTTCTTTAAAAATATGCTGCCAATATTTTTCCCTTCCTTGTTCAAGAAAAGCAGTGTGCATGTCTGTAATATGGTTTTCTTCACAGCATATGCTGCCCACATTTTTCCCCTCCTTGTTTGAGAGAAATTAGAGTGTGTCTGTTGGAACTAAAAAAAGGGAAGAAGAAACAGGGAAAAGAACATACTTGCATGCATGGTAGAGTCAAGAAGAAAGAAAGCGGCCATAGCAGCCAGCTGTAGGGTCTTCCTTCTTTGTCCATGCAACAGGGAAGAAGAAGATGGAAGCGAAGATCATGGGCAGCAAGCATACACCAGCAGCAACAGCTCCTTTTTCTCCCCTTTGCACCGCAAGTGTGTGTGTGTGTGTGTGCATCTGCGCGCGCGCGCGCGCGCGTGTGTGTGTGTGTGTGTGAGAGAGAGAGAGAGAGGAGCAACCCAACAAAAGGAAGAAACTGCACATGAAAAAGAAAGAAAGAAACAAAGGAAAGGAAAGAAAGAAGATGCAAAGGTCACAAGAGGAAAAAGGAGAAAAAGCAGAAAAATGAGTCAAAAGAGAAGCTCATAGAAAGAAGATGCATAAGCTTGGTTACAGAGGCAGAGGTCAGGGAAGAAAATGCAGAAGCCTCCTGTCAGAGGCAGAGGTCCACGGATCTTCTTATCGGCCTTTTCCTAGGGAACACAGGAGATCCTACCCTAGCAGGAGAAAGAGAAGATCAAGCACATGCACGACTTCAGATGAGGAGTTTGGCACTCTTGAAGGATGTAGACAAAGATCAGGATGACCTGCAAATATTAACCCTACTAAGTCTTCCCTTTAAGCTTGTACCTCTGTGCCTCACTTCCCCTTAGTGGATCTGACACTTATTCAAGTCTGTACTAATTTCTTCACTTTGATTTTCCTTCAGACTTTCCCTTCATATTTTCCTTCTTTTACTAAGTCTTTTTGATGCTTGATTTGCTTTAGATTCATATTTTGCACAGTTTTTACATTTTTTGCTGAATGACAAAAAGGGGGAGAAGGAAACTACATTTATTTGCCAGGTTGCTTGCCTAAAGTGCTTGGTTATCGTTGAGCTGTTTAGATTTTGTTTTGTCATCATCGCAAAAGACGAGATGGCTGACCTGCCTTGAACTAAAGCCTGGATGTTTTAATGATGACAAAACTGTGAAAAAAGCATGCGTCTAGCTAATATGATAGTAGGAGTTCAACTCCCGAACATAAAAATATTCAAGTTCTAAACTTACGAACACAAAGAAGATATTCAAGTTCTCTGGAACCAAACGAGTGTGTTTTACTCAGGTATAGAGTTGAAATAATTTCTTTCAAGCATATTAGTTAGATAGCATTAAGTTAGCTGTCACTAGTTAGCTTGTGCTCAGTTAGCTATCACTAGTTAGCTTCCGCTAAATTAGGTGCCATTAGTCAGCCACCGTTAAGTTGGTTGCCACTCTTAGCTATCTCTAGCACCATCGCAATGTTAGCTACAATTAAGTTAGCTTTCGCTAGTTAACTGCCAGTGAACTAGCTGTCATTAAGTAGCCAACACTATGCAAATTAGCGGGATTTGATGTGTTATTTAGTGCTTGCAATATAAGAATTGAGCAAACTTGGTGAACACATTTAGTCAACCATGTTGCTATAACTTAGCTACATGCTATTTTTAGCAAGCTTGTTTGAACAATTGAATGTTTCTATTTCTGTAAGTTCTTTAAATTATCACAGTCCAGTGTTAAGAAACTCATTCTGGGGTTGCATCTTTGTAGATCTTCCCATTCATAAGAAAAAGAAAATTACAAAACCTCAGGACAGAGATTATGGATCCAACGGCCACAAAAATCAAAAAATGTTGACCACACCAAGTGAACTAAGTACGATGAGATTTTCATTACAAAAGCTGAGGGATCTTTGATATGTAAAAGAGGAAGAAGTACAATGGAACGATATTTCAGTAAGGAATGTTGATTACATCACAAACTCAAGAAATTAAGAAAAAAACACAATGTTTTGAACGCATGCAAACTAGTGCTGCAATCAGAGATCAAATCACCTTCAATTGTTGTGCTTCACCGACAACACTTTCAGTGTGACCCGAGCTACATTGAAATTATTTTCTTTGCTTGGGGTTACATTGTTTTGGATTTGCCCAATGAGGAGGCTGATCACTTCAATGAACCTTTTGTTATCTTTAGAGCTTACTGCAAGACACAGCATCCTGGTGTACATTTCTTTTGGGGTGGAGGTAAGCTGTACATACTGTACTAGTAAATTCCCTGTTTTCCTTTTAATACAATTGTAATCCTACACATTTTTCAAAAAAAAAAAGGTGAATGATTACAGTTTTATTAATAATTGAATTTCCTAAAACACACACAAACCACTAGGTGAAAACAGAATCATCTTGTCTGAATCGAATTCAACAAAATAAAGATCATCTGCCCTTGGCTGACCTTTAGATCTTTAGATCGTGGATTAGCCATCAAAAGTGACTTAAAAAGATTTAGTTTTTCATAAGATGTTAGTGAAATCAGAAGCATTTTCAGTAATAATGGCAAAACAAAAGCATGCATGTGAGTTTGTGCACTCATTTCTCCCAAAAGTGACTTACAAGACAATGATGCTCATTGTGGGACCTGTGAAAAAGTTGGCACAAAATATAGGCAGATCAAATTCTGCTTCAGGGAAAATAGCGAAATCCAGAACCTGCAGAAAATGAAAATATTTTACAAGACAGATTGCCAACAAGACCAAAACCAATATTATTTTCTGTGCAGCATGTGCAACAAAACATAAATGTAGAACAAGGAAGCTGAAGAATATAAACTTAGTAATTTGAAAGAAATTGTTGAACGCATTGCGAGCAACCAGTGCACTCAGAAAAGCTAAAGCATGAGTTGAAACTAACTGCATTTCTTAGCATAATTTTTCACTGCTTTGCTAAGATCCACAGCTCTGGAATGATGCAATTCCTAAACAGAAACTTGTCATATTCCTTCTTCTATGGTGTTTCTTCTCTGCTGTCCTCAATGCTCATAGCTCAAATGAAACACTTAAAGCCTCCACATGATACAAACAATGATAATCTCATAACTTATCAAACACAACCCTAAAACTCATTGAAAGGGTCAAAACCTGCTCCAGAGCTTTCAGACCTGTCTAACAATAACCAAAATACCCTTAGTGCCTAAAATCATAGAAAATCATAAAAAGTAAAGATCAGAGATGATCTCTAAAAATCACCAAAAGAACTTTAAGGATCAGAGAATTCCTCAAAACCACGCAAGATTCTTGAAAATGATCACAATGCCGTCAGAGCCCCAAAACACTCAAAGATGTCTGGCCCTATGTTTCCAAAACTTCCCCTAGAAAACACACCTAAAAACCTCAAAGTGACCACAATATCCTTGACCCCTAAGCTAGGTCAGAATGTCAAATGACCAAAATATCCTTTTAGATCCGAAACACTTGAGATCCATCCAAAACAACATGGGTTTTCACTCGTCAAAGTAATGTGATTAACACCAGCCAAGGTTGCTGGAGAGGGTCCAATTTTTTGGACCCTGAATTGCTAATTTCACTGGACAAACTTACTTAACTGCGATTTCCAAATTAATCAAAAAAGGTTTTCTTCCAAAAATTAAACATCAGAAGTCTCTCCCTTTTCTTCTCCTTTTTTTTCTTTTTTTGAATGTGGATGGTACCACTTGCATTATATTGAAGAGGAAAAATACATGCAAAAACAGAGGGCTAGTAACAAAAGGCCCTCCCAAAACAAACACCAAGATGGTGTGACTATCATGTACAGAAAACACCTCCCAAGGCCAAAAACACTCCAATAGCTGGAGGTACTAGCCCGCTCCAAAGAAACAAAACAAGGGGAAGAACAAAAAGAGCTCTTACAATAGGCCTTCACCCATTCCCTCACCCTATCACAGACAAAGGAAACCACCCTCTGAGGGTCAGAGGACTCCTTATGAAAGATCCTCCTGTTTCTTTCTCCCCATAAGTCTCTCCCTTTTCTTTCAAGAGGCTTTCTGAAACTCTTCAGCAATGCATGTGCAAGATACAGCTAGTGCTGGATAAGGTGGTCCTGTCAGATCCTTTCAAATTATCCAACCAGTTCAAATTGTGATCCTTTCTATATCCTGGTGGTTTGTCCCATGCCTGTATCCTGGTGACAGCTTTCAGATGCATTAGTGATTTCACACCAATAGAATGCAACTAAAAAAAGACTACCGAATTACAAGACATAAAGGGAAAAGCTGAAGCATGAAATCATGGCCAATTATCTGCAATCCCCTGAGGTAATACTCTCCATAATAAATCGGATAGCCTCAAAACAACCAACTTATTTATTTTGCACAATGTAATCCAAGCTTACAGTTCTATGCAGCAAACATATCCAGGGCACTATACAATCCTTACATCAAGTGCATTTCTGCTCAAAGTATGGATGGACATTTTATTTTCCTCAAAACCATGCTCACATTAAACATTCACCTGTCTATTTCTAAGTTGTCATCCCCAAAGCAAGTTTTTGAAAAGCAGCAAGATTGGATGGGACCCAAGGAAACAGATCATAGCTGCAAGTTCTGCTTTGACAGTTTTTAGGTCGGAATTGTCCAAAAAAATTTGAAATGTCTTAGGGGACATATGTATACATTTTACAATAAAATCTTGTAAGGGTCCAGTTTAAGATTGTAAACAACTATTTCTTCCCATGTGTGCACTAAGTGCTGCCCATTCACCACCACTGCAAACTCTTCATCGGGTAAATTTTCTTCATATTCACTTTCCGTTATCTTTTTACAAAATTTATCCTAGACAACTTTTCCTCCTCTCATCTTGAGATCCATAAGAACAGATCTCAAGACATGGTTCTTCATGGAGCTACCTATTGGCAGCAAGAAAATGACAAAGCAACATGGAAACTTTTTCCAAAGCTCTCTAATGAATGAACAGAGTGACATTTAAACAGAAGAAAATAACATGAGATTCTATAAGAACTTTGATACATTCGCATCATTCAAAGAGAGCACAATTATCCTTGTAAAATCTTGTATGTGATACAGGTGGGAATAATAAACTCTGCAGGTGGTATTTTGCTACTTGGCCCCTACGTAGCAATAAAAAGTTCTTTCATACAGGCCCCAATGCCTCTTTCCCCTGGGAATTAGTCATTTTTCTCATTTATCTTTCCTTTTGCTACTTTTCTCTAGAAATTCTTATTACTTTTCCTTCCCTTTTGTATTCCTTTCTCACCCTTTTGATAATTGATGATGACTCTGAACTCACAATTGTCTATACTATACAGAGTATGTGCCAATCTGTAAATCCTTTAGTGTGTACAATGCCGTCCATTTTGAAGTCTTATTTTGCTTTTCTCGATAAATCAAAGGGCAGCCCAGTCCGATGAGGCCCCAGCAACCACGGAGTCTGGGAAGGGTCAATTGTGCACAGCCTTACCCCTGTGTTTTCAAGAGAGGCTGTTCCTAGTTTTGAAACTCTGATCTCCGGTCACAATGTAGCAAACCTCCAGGTCACAATGAATCTATCTGTTAAATGCTCCAGCCATTAATTTCAAACAACATAGAAGCCAATGGGCTACACCACTACGTAAGTACATATATACATGAAACTAGTCAACAAATCACTGGAAACAATAACTGTGCATAATCAATGTTGCACTACTCAATGCCCTAAATACTCAGTAGATGAACCATGAACACATGCCAAGAAGGCAAATTATCAGAGGAAAACTGATCTGAAGCAAATAAGGCGATTACGATCCATAGAACTATCCTATGTCTACAGCAGAGGGTACAAAATATTAAATAAGCTGAAGAAAACAGTACCTGCATTGTTTTACCTCCTGCAATGCTCAGACTGCGAACGCATCTTATCTTTGAAGCATGAAAAGACAGTGAGTGAAGTTCTGTCTTGTCATCTCTGGCTCTAATGAATTTAAATCTATCCTAATCCCACAACAAAAAAAATAAAACATATTTGCATCAAATTCACACATTTAGTGAACTAAATAAAAAACGAATGAGAAATTCACAATGGGTATATCAAATTGGCTGCTATTGGTACTAACAGCAAGTAGAAGGAAAAAGAATAGTCTCCTCTTTTCTTGTTTTTTCTTTGGTGGAGGTGGGGGGGGGGGGGTTGCATGAAGGGGTAGTCTCAAGAATTCTTTGTAGTTTGTGCCTGTAGACAGAAATAGGTCTTTTTTGGGGTATTTTATGTAATTATTACTGTCTTCTCTTTTTAACCCTTGTGACTAATATGTAGTATAGTCACACCAAGGGCTGTTTGAACCTTTTTATGTTGTTGTTTTTCTGCCCTAATGGGGTATAA
This sequence comes from Zantedeschia hybrid cultivar, assembly GCA_030544215.1. NCBI lineage: Eukaryota > Viridiplantae > Streptophyta > Magnoliopsida > Alismatales > Araceae > Zantedeschia > Zantedeschia hybrid cultivar. Next base: position 81,054,016 of record JARZZO010000014.1, read on the forward strand.
ATATCATCTGTTGGGGACGGTCTTGTGTTCTGGCAGATCCTCTATTTTGAGGTCTCAACGCCTCCACGGCCATGTTTCTCTCCCTCTCATCTTCTCCCTAGTTTTCTACATGGTATCAGAGCAGGTGCCATGGGCCCTCCCAATGTTTATGCCTCCACCCCATTAATTTCCACGGCCCATCTTAGCTGTGAGCGGGAGTGTAGGAGGGCCATGTAGGGATAGTCCCACATCGGTTATCTAGGGTGTGCTCCATGTGTTTACGATCCTGGGCCTTGGAACCTCCTTGCCATGGTTTTGGGGTTCCTAGATAGTATCAAAGCGGGTTCTATGACCTGGGTATCATACGTCTGACTATGGTGCCTAATGCTCATGTGCCAGTGCCTAATGTTGGCCTTCATGTGCAGAGGTATGCTGGGGATAGTCCCACATCGGATATTCCATGGAATCACCCATCTATATAATGATATGGCTCCTTCAACTCAACACCTAGGTTTTGGGTTGAACATTGAGTGTGCCCAACAAAACTTTTACATAGTATCAAAGCATTGGACCTGTTGAAGGAGACTAGGAAGTTGGATTGTAAGCTTGCTCATACTCCTATTGAAGCCAATCATGGTTTATCTGACTCTGCAATAGAATTGTTATATGAGGCCGATAAGGGTATGTATCAGTGTTTGTTGGGAGATTGCTTTATCTATCACTTAACGACCTGACATTGGTTATGCAGTTAGTGTTGTGAGTCAATTTATGCATGCTCCTCGAGTTCCTCATATGAAAGCTATGGAGCACATTCTGCGCTATGTAAGTCCTGTCTAGGTAAAAGGCTGCTGTATACAAGGTCTTTACATTTGAATATTGAAGGTCATTCTGATGCTAATTGGGCATGTTATCGTGATGACAGACGATCAACTAGTGGTTATTGCACATTCCTTGGTGGGAGCTTAGTGGCTTGACGGAGAAAAAAACAAATTGTATATGCCCGATCTAGTGCTGAAGCTGAGTATCGAGTTATGGCTCATAGTCTCTCTGAGATGTTGTGGCTCCGACTATTCTTACAAGATATGGGTGTTCAAGTTCATCTTCCGATGAAGTTGTACTGTGATAGCAAGGTTGCAATTAACATTGTCAACAATCCTGTTCAACACGATCTGACCAAACATGTTGAAATTGATCGTCATTTTATCTGTGAGAAGCTTGATTATGGGAAACTCTGTCTGCCATATGTTTGATCTGCAGACCAACTTTCTGATGTATTCACAAAAGGTTTGACGCGAGAATAATTCAAATATTGTCCAAGTTATGCATAATAGATATCTATGCTCAACTTGAGGGAGAGTGTAGACAAAAATAGGTTCCTTCGGGGGTCTTTTATGTAATTATTATTGTCTTCTCTTTTTTACCCTTGTGACTAATATGTAGTATAGTCACACCAGGAGCTCTTTGACCTTTTTGTTACTGTTTTTCTGCCCTAATGGAGTATAAACATCACCTATTGTGGACAGTCTTGTGTTCTGGCCAATCCTCTATTTTAAGGTCTCAACGCCTCCATGGCCATGTTTCTCTCCCTCTCATCTTCTCTCTAGTTTTCTACAGTGCCTAACAGAAAATGACAAGGTCATCTTAAATGGTACATAAGACCATTGCTTGTAATAAAAAAAAATGGGATTTTTGCAAATATACACTCCTTAGGAGTTGATTTGTGGAATTATCTATCTTATTTTCATATTACCTTAATAACCTCCTTAAATCTAAAGTGTAAAAAAAAAAAAAATGCTTGCAGTTAACCTCCATTCAATATGTGGCAAACATTCCTTCTTCAACCATCAAATTTAGTATTTGGACCAAAATACCCCTACACAAAGGAGTCCCTTTGACTGGTGGATTGTACCAAGGAGATAGATAGATAGACATATATATATATATATATATATATATATATAGAGAGAGAGAGAGAGAGAGAGAGAGATTATGAGAGAATATGAGCATTTTCAATTTTTTTAATTATAGTTAAAAGTTAACTAGTGTTAGTCAAGACATTTTAACAGAAGCCGACGAATGGTGATGGCAGGGACATTTTGCCAAGTATTGCAATGCAGAATCCCTGAAAGAACTAATGCTACAGCAGGCCTTTCCCTTGTTACTAAACTGTATCAAAAATAAAGAATTAAATATGCACATAATAGAAAGAGGCTGGAAGCAAGGTTTAAAAAAACAGTTCAGTCAATCAGAATCAACCAAGCCAATACAATTTTGACCAACCAATCTGATCCAAAGCGCCATATGCAAACCTCACACCAAGTGAGCTCGTATTATTCAAACTGGCCACTCCATGCCTAATCAGGGCAGAATGGCTTGAGTCGAGCTACATGCCATTTATGGAGTATGATGGGAAGTTTGTCGACCCAAACCACCTGGAACCCATAAGTGAATAGAAAGTTGGATCTACATTAGATTTCTTCCCTATTACCCATCTTCCCACCTCACATTTGCTCAAACCACCTCCTTCGGCAATGATGTGGACATGGAAATAACCAACTTTTCCTCTATACAAAGATCCATGATAGCCAAAAGAAACAGGTCTTGATCCTTGGATTAGGGGTCAATATGGAGGACAATCATGTCAAAAGTGACTATTGTAAGAAAATCAACATCTTCATCAAGAAAAATATGTATTCTGTCAATCACATTTTTTTCCTAATAGAAACGTCAGTACAAATGAATATCCAACACTAGGGTAGACTCATAGTGAAGTCTCAAACTGATTATGATTGTGTAAAGGGATATTTTTGGATGTAAATATGTCCTAAAAAGAGTAGCAAAACATCCATACAAACGAAGATCCCACAGTCGGACATTTTAGACTCAGTTGTCTTAAACCAAGCACGCTTACTTTAAAATGACATTGGTGGAAGTAAATATATTCCATAAAGGTTTGTAAGCAATTACATTTCTTGAGAACTTATTTTTTATGATTAGATTCCTTTAGAAGGGTCAATATAAAATCAGCGATGCATTTTTCTCACTTTTATCAATAATTTAATAATGATCAAACTCATAAAGGGGGGAAGTAGGTAAACTACAGAAGTTACTGGGGTATATGGTATAAGAAGAACTAATGGCAGAAAATTTGGCCTGCCGTAAAACATTGTAAAATGCCGTAAAATGATATTTTCGTTATGCTCGGAGTGCTAGTCGAGTACAGTGCCGTAAATTGTGGAAGAGGAATGCTATTATATCACTCCTTTTACCACCCTATTTGCCACACTCACATTTGCCACTACTTTTGTTGTAATTAATGCATTCAATAAGAGCTCTTAAACCAAGTAATCATACAGCTCCCAATGGGTGTGGTAAAGAGGGTGGTAAAAGGAGTGGTATAATAGCGTTCCTCATTGTGGAGCTTCAAAATCATGTTCACTCACGTGGTACTCTTTTATCCGATTTCGATTTTCACTCAAAAAATACCAGAAACCAAATTGGACGTTTTAAAACCAGAGACTTTGCTTTCACCAATTCTGAAGCCGCAATTTCAAAACCGACGCTTTGCATCAAACCAGACGACCCCTAGGACTCATATCCGTAATAGAACCGCGAGAGAACGAAGTGGCTCAGCCGCATCGCCGCCTAAACTCGCAAACCCATGAAAGCATGAAGAACATGGAGTAAATCAAAGCCAGACATGGAACACAAACAGCATTGCTGAGATCACAGCACTTAAAACACGTCTGAGAACAGTCAGACGCAAGCTGACCTGAGAGGGTAGAGGAACCAAACTGGTGCGCCGCTGGGCCTCCTCCAGCGCGAACTGGACGAATTTGTGGTAGGTTAGCGTGGAGACATCCATGGCAGGAAGACGAAGAAGAAGAAGGGTTTCGAGAGGGTCTCCCTCGCGGTCGCGGAGAACCTCCTATTTCTCAGATTCTTCTGTGCAGCGTGCTCCCGCACACCAGAGCAGAGGGGATATGGGAAGTAGGGATGCAAATGGTAACCGATAGCCGATTATCCGACCGTCGGTTAGTTTATAGGTCAAATAACGGACTAGTCTTTTTAAATTGATATACATTAAGGATAAGGTAATAGATATGATTTTTTTCTGACCAAATATATATGATACATTGAGATCTGATTATTTGATTAATTATTAACTTATATGACAGTTAAAGGATATTGATGTAGACTGGATCTATCACGACCGGATTCCGAGGCTGGAACCCGGAGAAATGGATCCGAAGCCGGTTCGGATCGGTGTTATTGAGGCCCGACGGGGATCCGGAAGGCCGAGGAGGCGGAGGCGAAGACGAGGGTCCGAAGGCCGAAGGGCGCTTCGGTCGGTGCGGGCTCGTCTCCGGGAAGTCGGGGCCGAGGCTCCTTCGGTGGGCGAAGGGGCGGCGTGGATGAAGCTCTATCTGGCTGTATTGCCGATAGGCAATGGAACCGAAGCCGACGGTCTGAGGCCGGAAGGGTCTCGGACTCGGCTTGCTCTTGGATAGTGAGCCCAAAAGCCCTTTTTGCCGGACGAGGGGATAGCGCGGGGCCGAATCTCCTGTTGCGGGGCAGCCGTCGCACGGCGTCGAGACCAGGGAGAGGAATCCGAGGTCGGCGGCCGAGACCGACTCGGGAAGGTCGGCGATGATTCGAACCGAGCTCCTGCAAGAGGGAAAAAAGAAGAAACCGGTCAGCAGGAGTCCCGGGCTCTGGCCCTTAGGAACCCCCTCCGACGGTCAAGTTAGCTTCTGAAGATGATTCGATTCAGAAGGCAAGAAGTAGCTTTAATGCTTTTTGGACCGTAGTCCTTAAGGGTCTCGGAGGCAAAGAGTTGCATACCTTTGGCAATAAATAGCGGTGTATTTATAGCAGAGGATAGAGGTTGGTTAACGGTGGTAGCCGATATAGGACTATGTTTGGGCTTACTGGTAAACCGCCATAGTGCCGGATCCGCCACCAGAGTGGGCCGAACTCGGCTATCGGGCCGAAGGGGGTTGGGCCGCTGAGGGGCCGAAGCCTGCTGGGCCTTGGGCTGCCGTGCTGTTCCCGGGCCTTAGGCTGATGGGCCGCTGACGGGCCGAAGCCTGTTGGGCCGGGAGCGCCGGTGCCGCTTGGGGGGCCGAGGGCTGCTGGGCCGCCGATGGGCCGGAGGCTCCCGGAGGGCCTGATACTGCTGCTGTTGGGCTGAACGGGGTTTGGGCCTGCTCTAATGGGCCGAATCGGATTCTGCCTCATCACATAGCCCCCCACTCTTGTCTTCCTCAGCTCTGAGATGGCGAGAGTAAAACCCGAAGCTGCCAAAAGAACATCATAACAGGTGTCTTACTCGAAGCTCTGTTCTCTTTTTACTGGGAAGAGGGGGCCCTTGGTCGGCCGAGGGCTACGCGGTTGCTTCGTCCCCGCTCGGAGTGGCGACGAAGGCTCGGAGCCAAGAGGCCGAAGGACAGAGCCCTCTGACTCGTGTCAGGCTCCATTAAATGGATGGGATGGCGCGTCGCCTCGCGAGGAAGCACGGGACACGCGTTGCGCATCCGGTCGCTCCGTCGAAAACACCAAAGGATCCTGACCGCTCTCTGGTCGCGGATCGCCTCGGCTCTCTGCCCGAGGCTTCACTCGGATTGCCGCCCTTTTCATCTTTAGCGCGCGGATCGGGACACGCGGCGCGTATCCGGGCGGCCAGCCGAAGGGTCGGAGCGCCCTCGGCCGTTGATTGCTTCGCTGCAAGTCCCGGAGCCGGTCCGTCATCATTGCCGATGGACAGTGCACGTGGCGTGCATCTGAGAGGGGCAAGGGGACGAGCGGGACGATCTCGGCCGTTGGCTTCGGCGGGAGGCGCTCCGAGTGGGCTCTATAAATACAAGCCCTCAGCAGGGCACTGTTCTTCTTCCTGCTGCTGCGCCTGCGTTTCCTCTGCAATCCTCCAAGCTCGTCTTCCTTCTTCAGCGGAACGCTAGCTTCCTGAAGGCTTCGTCCGAGCTCGCCGGCCACCGTGGGAAGGTCTCCATTCCTCGGAGCGCATCGCTGGTGGAGCTGGGAGCTTTGAGGAGCCGCACTCGGCTCAGGAGAGACTTCCTCCCCCTTCCTGCGAGTAAGCCCTAGCTTTCCTCCTTCCCTTCGTGGCCTTATGGTCCGGGATTCTTCCAGTGAGATTACTCCTTCGGATGAGGAGTATACTCCTTCCCACTCTCTGCGATCTCTCCTGTCAGATCCCCTCACCTCAGACTCCTCTGCCCCAGCGATGTCCGAAGAGTCCGAGGTCTCCGGGACTGAGGGGTCCGAGGCTTCCGGAGCCGAAGTTTCCGGGGCCGAGACCTCCGGGGCCGAGTACGCCGAAGAGGTCCGGAACCCAGGCCAGGCTTCCACTTCGGGACGCCGTCGTCCTGATATGGCTTCGGAAGCATCCTGCGCCCTTTCGGACGCAGAGATTATGCGCCTGGTCTCTTACTTCCAGCTCCCTTCCTGGATGACGGTCATTCGGCCTGACTCCGCCACCCGGACTAACACTTTCCGCCCGGGTTCCTTCTCTATTTACGTTGATAGCTTCGAGGCGGGTTTCCGTCTTCCACTCCCCACCTTCGTCATCAACCTTCTCAGTTTCTACGGGCTGGCTCCGTCTCAGCTTTTTCCCAACTCCTGGCGCACCGTGTACGGTTTCTTGAGCGTCTTCGCTCATGTGAAGATCCGCCCTTCCATCAATGTCTTCCGCTGCCTCTTCAAAATTCAAAGGTAGGGGAAGTCCGAGTGGTACTGCTTCGTCCCTCGGGTCGGGCGAAGCGTATTCTCCGGGAAGCCTTCGTCTATCCATGGCTGGAAGAGGAAGTTTGTCTTCATCTCCCTGCCGGAGAAGGAGGAGAGCGTGTGGCCCTTCCCTACTGAATGGGCGCCGCTGGCTGCAGGCCTCTCGGATCCTCCTATCCTCACCCAGGTCCAGAGCATCCTCGTGGGTCACATCCAGATGATGGCCCCGTACAATGTCTGGGGGCTTCTCAGCGCGTCGGAGCGTCTGGTGACCGCCGGGGTATGGCCGGATCCCCGGTCCGATCCGGTGCGGGCCTTCCCCTATCTTCCTCCCGGGGAGACTCCGCGGGGCCGCGGAGGAAGGGCCGCCGCTCCTCTGGCCGAAGCTCTTCCGGCTGAGGATGCTGATGAAGTTTCGGCCGAGGGTAAGTCGGCTCTGAGTTTGTATTTGTTCACTGTTCTGTTTCTGACAGGCTTTTCTTGCTTGCAGCAATGGCCGATCTCGACGCCCTCCTGGACCGGATATCCGACCAGCGCGGTCCGGGCCGGGCACTGGCCCCGCAGGCGGCAGGCAGGCCCGGCCGAGGCGCTGGGGCTCCGAGGACCCGAGGCGGGGTCCCAAGGACTGCGGCCTCTTCCGAGGGCCGTGCTGCTGCCGCCGCTCTCGAGAGAGAGCAAAAGTCTAAATTCACCGCTCGAAGGGGCGGCCGAGCGTCGAAGCGCCCCCGGTCGGAAGGGGCCGTAGACGCGGAGGAGGCTCCGCTGATCCGGAGGAGTGCCGAGGCCCGAAGGGCCGCGAGGCTGGCGTCTCCTGAAACGCCGAGGGGCGATTCCCCTTCGGCTGTGGCGGCCGGGGTCGGCGACGAAGGCGCCGGGTCACAGGCGCCCCGGGCGCAGCGCAAGTGGTGGCGCCCCGAACCGGGGATTTACGAGGACGAGAGTATGGAAGACTCGCAGACGTGCCTCCGTCTGCTCCGCAGTCTTACTCTCCCTTCGGCCTTTGAAGGGCTGAAGCGCCATTCGGTCATCGACCTGGCGGCGATGAGCGCTCGGTTGTCTGTCCAGGTAATAAGCTTGAAGGTGCTTCAGTCGAGCTTTCCTTAGCTTTCTCTTGGTTTTCCTTTTTTCTGATCACTGTTTGCTTTCGGCTCGCAGGTTGCGGTGACAGGTAGCGTCCTGATGCACCATCAGGAGCAGCTCCGGCTCCAGCTCCTGGAGGCCGAGAGGGAGTCGGATGGCTCGGGCGAGGGCACTTCGGTGGTGCCCGACATCGAGCCCTTAGTCTGTGGGCTCGTAACCTCGAGTGCCCAGGCGCGGGCGCAGCTGGAGGAGAGGACAGCTGAGGCCCGCGCTTCCGCCGAGGCCAAGGTGAAGGCCGAGGGGGAGCTCGCCGCGGCACAGTCCGAGATCCGGGCCCTCAAGGCCCAGATTCAGGAGAAGGACTCCCGGCGGGCCTCGGAGAAGCGGCGACACGCCGAGGAGGTATCGGCGCTGAAGCAGGAGCTGGAGGAGGTGGCGGACTTGGCCGTAGCTGAATACAAGGCCGGCCCGGACTTCACCGAGGAGATCATCCAAGCTCAACTGCTGGCTTCTTCCTCCGTCTTCGACCTCGGGTTGGCTGTCGCCCAGAGGGCCTGCCCGAGCGTCGATCTGACCGGGGTCGCCCTACCGAGGGGTGAGGAAGCCAAGGAGCTCCTGTCTTGGTGGCAGGGACTTATGGCCGAGAGGACCTCGACTCCTGCGCCGGATGATGAAGCTGCGCCCGCTGAGGGGGCCCCTGAGGAGGCTGTCCCTGAGGAGGCTGCCGACGAGGAGGCTGCCGCTGAGGAGGCTGCCGCTCCTGAAGCGGTGCAGATCGTCGACTCTCCCTCTCCCTCTCCCTCTCCGGGACAAGCCGCAACCGAGGTGGAGGAGGCCGAAGCCGAAGAATGACGCGGGGATCCGCCCCGGTTTCCGCTTCTTCTTCTCTTATAAGCCCTCGGCTTAGGGTATGGCTGGTTTACGCTTCTTCTTCTATCGTAAACCTCCGGCCAAGTATACGGCCGGCTTTTACTTCTTCTTCTGTTGTAAGCCCTCGGCCGAGGGTATGGCTGGTTTTTGTACTTCCTTTTCTATAAACACAAGGAATGTTTTCGGCTTTACCTTGGTATTCGTGTATGATCGACCGAATATGGCCCTTCAGGAGCCTGAGATCCTGTCATCGTTCGCCATAGCTTGTAGGGCCGAGGCCCGATGTAGGTTCGGATAGAATGTCGCCATAGTATTCGGCCGGGGCCTTTACTATCGTGGTCCATATGATCCCGAAGGGACATCTTGCCGCTTCTTACGTATGTCGGATGGCCGAAGCCATTCATGCTTCTGCTTGCGCGAACTTAGATATGCCTTGTCGCTTCCCGAATCGGTATACGTGGCCGGAGCCACTCCCGGTACGGTTTACACGGACTTAGAAAGAATACCATGCCGCTCCCGATACGGTTTGCATGGCCGAAGCCACTCCCAGTACGGTTTACACGGACTTAGAAAGAATACCATGCCGCTCCCGATACGGTTTGCATGGCCGAAGCCACTCCCGGTACGGTTTACACGGACTTAGAAAGAATACCATGCCGTTCCCGATACGGTTTGCATGGCCGAAGCCACTCCCGGTACGGTTTACACGGACTTAGAAAGAATGTCATGCCGCTCGATAAAAGAAGTCTTTATTCATACTCTTCGGATGTAAGCCTGGGGAAAAGTGACTTACACATAATATCGCTGAAGGCGCTCAACATTCCAGGTGCGAGGGAGAGGCTGGCCCGAAAGGGTCTCCAACCGATAAGCTCCACGCCTGATCACCTCCCTGACTCGATAGGGCCCCTCCCAGTTGGAGGCAAGTTTTCCTGAGGGTTCGGCTGGTTTGGAAGCATGAGCGTTCCTCAACACGAGGCTCCCTACTTCAAAGCATCGGGGCTTTACTCGAGCGTTGTGGTACTTCGCCATGCGCTGTTGATAAGCGGCCAGCCGGACGCGAGTCCTGTCTCGGGTCTCTTCAATAAGGTCCAGGTGGTCTTTCAGTCCTTCATCGTTGGCCTTCGGATCGTAAGCAATGACCCTGGGAGAGGGAAGGCCGATCTCCACCGGAATAACGGCCTCTACGCCATAGGCCATGCGAAAGGGAGTTTCGCCGGTGGGGGTTCGGCTTGTCGTCCGATAAGCCCACAGAACACTTGGCAGCTCCTCCACCCATCGGCCCTTAGCTTCGCCGAGGCGGGTTTTCAATCCCTGTAGGAGGCTTCGGTTAACGACTTCGACTTGGCCGTTTGTTCGAGGATGTGCCACCGAAGTAAATTTGTGGAGTATGCCGAAGCTGGCGCAGTTGTCGCTGAACCGCCGGCTGTCGAACTGCTTCCCATTGTCAGAAATGATGGCCCGAGGGATGCCGAACCGGCAAATGATGGACTTCCAGACGAAGTTCCAAGCATTGCTATCGGTTATTGCCGCGAGGGGTTCGGCCTCGACCCACTTAGTGAAGTAATCTACTGCCACGATGAGGAATTTTCTCTGGCCGGCGGCAACGGGAAAAGGCCCCAGGAGGTCAATCCCCCACTGAGCGAAAGGCCAGGGGTCGGATAAGGGGGTCAGAAGGGCGGCTGCCTGGTGGATGAGGGAGCTATACCTCTGGCACTGGTCACATCGCCGGACGAGGGCTAAGGCGTCCTCTCGGAGTGATGGCCACCAGTAGCCTTGCCTTAGAAGCTTGTGAGCCAAGGCCCTTCCTCCCGCATGCGCTCCGCATACCCCTTCATGGACTTCTTTCGTGGCGTAGTCGGCTTCAGCTGGGCCGAGGCACTGCAGCAGTGGTCGGCCGAAGGATTTCTTGTACAGGGCCCCGTCCAGAAGAAGAAAGTGGGATGAGCGCTGTCGAATGCGTTTCGCCTCCTTAGGATCTGGCGGGACTTCTCCTTGGAGAAGGAAAGCGACGAGGGGGGTCATCCATGTTTCGGCCTCGGCCTCGGCCTCAGCGACTAGCATGGCCTTGGTTTCGCCGAGGCTTGGTTCAGCGAGCTCCTCGACGAGGATCATTCGCCCCCCCCCCCCCCCCCCCCCCCCCGTCTTGGGTTGACGCCAGCCGGGAAAATGCATCGGCTCGGGCATTCTCGGCTCTCGGGATCCTCACGACTTCATAAGAGTCGAATTGGGCGAGGATTTTGCGAGTCACCTGGAGATAAGAAGCCATCATTGCGTCCCGAGCCTCGTACTCCCCGGAGATGTGGCTGGCGATCAGCTGGGAATCGCTGAAGGCCTTCAGGTTCCGGACGCCGAGCTTCTTTGCGGCCCGGAGGCCGGAGATGAGAGCTTCATACTCGGCGGCATTGTTGGTTGCTGGGAAGGAGAAGCGCAGGGCGTACTCCGTGACGACTCCTTCGGGCGACGCCAGGATCCATCCGGCGCCGCTGCCCGTGGAGCATGCGGAGCCGTCTACGAAGAGTCGCCATTCGTCGGCCGGTACGGGAGCCGAAGTAGCCTCGGCTTCGGTCGCGTTTGGCACTGGCTGAGGCGCCTCGGAGGCGCCAGGGGTAAGTTCGGCGATGAAATCTGCCAACGCCTGGGCCTTTATAGCTACCCGAGGAGCGTAGGAGATATCGAACTCTCCTAGCTCGATTGCCCATTTTGCCAGCCTGCCGGACACCTCTGGCCGGGAGAGGACTTGTCTCAGGGGCTGGTCGGTGAGGACCTTCACGGAATGGGCCAGAAAATAGGGCCGGAGCCTCCTTGCGGTCGAGACAAGGGCCAGAGCCAACTTCTCTAGGGCAAGGTACCGGAGTTCTGCCCCTTGAAGGGCTCGGCTGGTATAATAAACCGGCTTCTGTATGCCTTCTTGCTCTCGGATGAGGACGGCACTGAGAGCCGTCTCGGAGACCGCAAGGTATAAGCTCAGGGGTTCCCCGGGAACTGGCTTGGATAAGATGGGGACTTTGGCGAGGTAGGCCTTCAGCTAGTCGAAGGCTGCTTGGCACTCTTCCGTCCACTCGAAGTTGCTGGCCTTCTTCAACAGCTTGAAGAAGGGGAAACAATAGTCAGCCGCCCTTGACATGAAGCGACTGAGGGCTGCGATCCTCCCGTTCAGCTTCTATACCTCTCGGATGTTTGCCGGGGGGCGCATCTGTACGATGGCCGAAATCTTCTCGGGGTTGGCTTCCACCCCACGGCGGGTGACCATGTATCCGAGGAACTTGCCGGAGGCTACCCCGAAGGCGCACTTGGCCGGATTCAGCTTTATCTTGTACCGCCTAAGGGCGGAGAAAGTCTCGGCTAGGTCGGCCAGATGCGCAGAAGCGATACGGCTCTTGACCAACATGTCGTCTATGTAGACCTCCATGTTTCGGCCAAGCTGTGGAGCGAACACTTTGTTGACCAGGCGCTGGTAGGTTGCGCCGGCATTTTTCAGACCGAAGGGCATTCGGGTGTAGCAGTACAGGCCCAAATCGGTCGTGAAGCTGGTCTTACTCTCGTCATCCGGATGCATCCGGATCTGGTGGTAGCCCGAATAGGCGTCGAGGAAGCTTAAAAGCTCGTGGCCGGACGTCGCGTCCACCACCTGGTCTATCCGAGGCAGCGGAAAGCTATCCATCGGACAGGCTTTGTTGAGGTTGGTGAAGTCCACGCACATACGCCACTTGCCCTCTTTCTTTGGCACCATGACCACGTTGGCGATCCATTCCGGATGATGCACCTCTCGGAGGTGTCCGGCGTCCAGCCCCTTATGTACTTCGGCTTGGATGGCGGTTCTCCTTTCTTGATTGAAGGTGCGCCGCTTCTGTTTTACTGGGGGCTGGTCGGGATCGGTGTGGAGACGGTGCTCGGCTATCTCCGGGTCAACCCCGGGCATGTCCGATGGAGACCAGGCGAAGACGTCGAGATTCTCTTTCAAGAATTCGATAAGCTTTTCTGCTTCAATCTTATTCAGGCCGGAGCCTATCATCAGGACTCGTCCCTCGCCTCCCGGAATAGGGACGGCGAGGAGTGCTTCTCCCGGAGATGTCTCGGCTGATGACTCGATCGTCAAGGTTTCGGCTGCAGCCTTCCCTTTGACCGAAATCATGTAGCACTGCCGGGCTGCTTCTTGGTTCCCTTTGGCCTCGCCTATTCCGTGGTTAGTATGAAACTTCAGCTTCTGATGGAAGGATGATGGCACGGCTCCGACCCCGCCGATGAGCCTTCGGCCGAATATGGCGTTGTAGGCTGACTCGATCTTTACAACGGCAAAGTCCGTTTCAACGGTTAATTGCCGGGGGGCGGAGCCTAAGGTTACAGGAAGCCGAACAATACCCTCTACTCGGCAGGGCGAGCCGTTAAAACCGAAGAGGGGGCCTCGGTGAGGCTTCATGCTAGCCTCACTCAATCCCATCTTCTCAAAACAGTCGTAAAACAAGATGTTTGGGGTACTTCCATTATCCACAAAGATCCTATGTACATCATAGCTATTTATTACAGCGTTGACGACGAGGGCGTCATCATGAGGGACCTGAACATCAGTCAGGTCCTCGGCGCCGAAGGTGATGTCTTCCAGACGAGGCCGCTTCGGCTCGCCGTCGACCGCCGCTACGGTGTTGCGTTGCCGCGACCTTGATCCCTCCCCGGGCCCTCCGGATATCATCATGATAGACCCAGAGCTGGGTCTTTGATGGGATGATTCAACCGGGGCCGAGGTGGCTTTTGGCGGAGGAGCGGCTTCTATCGCCGGGGGTGGTTGTTGTCTGGGTGCTGCAGGGACGTCCCGGTTCTGCTGCGGCGGCTGCTCCCGCCGATACTGCGGCAATCTCCCCTCTCGGATGAGGCGGTCGATTTCTTCCCGGAGCTGCCGGCACTCGTCCGTCGTGTGGCCGATCTCTCGGTGATATTCGCAGTATTTGCCGGGGTCCCTTCGGCGAGGATCGGTCTTGATGCGATCAGGCCGCCGGAGCATGCCCTTCACCTCCATGAGCATCCAGGAAGGGGGAGCAGGTAAGGGTAGGTACCGCGGCTGCGGGTCCCGTCGCCTCTCCCTGTCCCAATCTTCCCGGCGATAACGCTTCCGGGAGGGCTCTTGGTCCTCGGATCGAGGTCGGACCACCGGGGGAGCAGGCGTCGAGATAGTTTCGGTTGCGCCTTTGCCCCTGGACAGCATCAGGGCCTCTCGGTTGATGTACTTATGGGCCCGGGCCACGAGGTCCTGGAAGGTAGGGGGATGGCGCTTTCCGATGGAGCCGAGGAGCCCCTCATCCCGGCACCCGCTGATCACGGCCGAGACCGTGATCGAGCTGTCGAGGTTTGGGATCTGGGCGGCCTCGGTCCGGAACTTGGTGAAGTATTCCTGGAGAGTTTCGGTGGGGCCTTGCCGGATGGCTAGCAAGCTGGCGGAAGTTTTGGATTGCCGTGTGGCATCATAGAACTGGTCGATGAACAACTGTCCCAACTGAACCAGGGAGTGGATGGAGTTGGGGGCCAGAGCCTCGAACCAGGTGAGGGCGATTTTTTCAAGGGTGAGGGGGAAAAGACGGCAGCGGACTGCCTCAGAGATCCCTCGGACCCGAAGATAAGTGTTAAACTTCTGGAAATGACAGACCGGATCTGTCATTCCGTCGTAGAGAGGGCCCTTCGGCAGCTTGAAGTTGGGGGGTACCTCGGTGGCTAGGAGCTCCGCCGTGAATGGGGTCTGCTCCAGGATGTTGCTGGCGAGGGGCGCCCCGTGAGGTCGAGACACCATCTGCTGCATCTCTTTGCGCATCGCCGTCAGCCGCTGGTCCAGGTCCGGGGCGGTCGAGGTGGCGACGGATTGCCCTCCGGTTCGGGCCGGACGGTACTCTGACGAAGCATAATCCTGCTCCGTCAGGCGATCAGTGCGAGGAGTTCGGACAGGTAGCGTCGAGGGCTCGCTGTGCGTCCCCGCGGCCTCGTTGAGAGGAACCGGCGCAGGCGCCGGCCGGAACCGGGCATCTTGTACTGGGCAGAGCGGGGGGAGCGGCGCTTGCTGAGGAGGCTGTCCCATCAGCCCCATGCGCTGGGTGATGGCGGATACCATCTCCTGGAGAGGCGCTAGGGACGTGACGGCAGCGGCCAGCGTTGCCACTTGCTGCTGGAGCACCCCCACTCGGTCTTCCGAGCCGAGAGACTCCGGTATGGTCGGTAGAGGCAGGCTCGGCGGGGCAGAAGGTGCGCCTTCGGAAGGAAGCATCTGCGCCGAGGCCTCCCGCGCTTCTGCTTCGCCTTGCCCGGATCGTCGGGTCACAGGTCGCTGAGACATGACTTGCTTTGTTGGTTTCCCACAGACGGCGCCACGTGATGTAGACTGGATCTATCACGACCGGATTCCGAGGCTGGAACCCAGAGAAATGGATCCGAAGCCGGTTCGGATCGGTGTTATTGAGGCCCGACGGAGATCCGGAAGGCCGAGGAGGCGGAGGCGAAGACGAGGGTCCGAAGGCCGAAGGGCGCTTCGGTCGGTGCGGGCTCGTCTCCGGGAAGTCGGGGCCGAGGCTCCTTCGGTGGGTGAAGGGGCGGCGTGGATGAAGCTCTATCTGGCTGTATTGCCGATAGGCAATGGAACCGAAGCCGACGGTCCGGGGCCGGAAGGGTCTCGGACTCGGCTTGCTCTTGGATAGTGAGCCCAAAAGCCCTTTTTGCCGGACGAGGGGACAGCGCGGGGCCGAGTCTCCTGTTGCGGGGCAGCCGTCGCACGGCGTCGAGACCAGGGAGAGGAATCCGAGGTCGGCGGCCGAGACCGACTCGGGAAGGTCGGCGATGATTCGAACCGAGCTCCTGCAAGAGGGAAAGAAGAAGAAACCGGTCAGCAGGAGTCCCGGGCTCTGGCCCTTAGGAACCCCCTCCGACGGTCAAGTTAGCTTCTGAAGATGATTCGATTCAGAAGGCAAGAAGTAGCTTTAATGCTTTTTGGACCGTAGTCCTTAAGGGTCTCGGAAGCAAAGAGTTGCATACCTTTGGCAATAAATAGCGGTGTATTTATAGCAGAGGATAGAGGTTGGTTAACGGTGGTAGCCGATATAGGACTATGTTTGGGCTTACTGGTAAACCGCCATAGTGCCGGATCCGCCACCAGAGTGGGCCGGACTCGGCTATCGGGCCGAAGGGGGTTGGGCCGCTGAGGGGCCGAAGCCTGCTGGGCCTTGGGCTGCCGTGCTGTTCCCGGGCCTTAGGCTGATGGGCCGCTGACGGGCCGAAGCCTGTTGGGCCGGGAGCGCCGGTGCCGCTTGAGGGGCCGAGGGCTGCTGGGCCGCCGATGGGCCGGAGGCTCCCGGAGGGCCTGATACTGCTGCTGTTGGGCTGAACGGGGTTTGGACCTGCTCTAATGGGCCGAATCGGATTCTGCCTCATCAGATATTATTTTTAAATTGATATATTAATAGATACGGCCACGCCGAATCCGACTCTTTTGCATCTCTAATAGAAAGTGGACCGGTTTTAGGTTACAGTGTTTCCGCGGAGAAGATAGAGATGTGTTGCCCTCCTACTTGTCGAATTTTAAGTGGGTGCTTTCCCCACTGTTTCACGGCAATTTTTGGAAGGCCGTTTGCACATACGTGTCCCTCAACACAAGCATTGTGTCTGATCTATAGGATATCCGCTTGTTACGGGGTAGTCGAGTCTTCTTCTCATCTCTTGAATTCAATGGGGCCATTTAGCCTCGATTTGACAGAGGGGTAGAATAAAATGGGGTTAACTCATAAGGATAAGTTATCTTGGGTTAACCCTGTTTTTACTTTGATATGAGGTAGGTTAATTCCTTGGGCTAAATTGGATTATTCTAAGTTAACTATCAAAGTGACATGAGCTACCTCTAAGATAAAGTAGAATAAGTGGTTTAGAAAATCTGAAATGCCCTCATTATTTCTACTTTAACCCACTTTTGTATTTTGTTATTTGCCGTTATATTATTCAAAATTAATAGTATAATGAATGTTTGACGACTTGACTTTAATCTTTGACTATGTTGACCACCATTACATGATTAATTTCTAATCAATAGTTCGTGGACATCAACTTTTTTCACTTAGATTATTTTTTAAATGGGTGACTTTTTTACTGTTAACAAGATGTCGTATCATTAAGTTGACTAAGTTCACTGTCTTGTCTTATTATTTTTCTTAAAACTGTTTAGGTCATTTTGTCTTTGCTTTGACACAACATCCTATGTATTTTATTATTTGTCTTTATGTTATTCCCTATTATAATTATAATGGATGTTTGACCAAGTTGAATTAATTAACTTTAATGTTTGACTACTATTTAAGAGACCATTATCATGATTATGTGCTTAACAACAATTTGACTATGCTTACTTGTTGGCTTAGATTATTTTTTAATGGTTGAATTTTTTACTGTTAACAAGATGTCGTATCAAGTGGTTGACTAAGTTGAATGTTTTGACTTATGTGATTTTTCTTGTAGCTATTTAGGTCATTTTGTCATGGCTTTAAAAAAAATTATTTGATTTGAGTAGTTTTTATATTGATTTGAC